>CM060932.1:764480199-765760199 GCA_030765085.1 Allium cepa | reverse complement strand
GAGCTGAGGGGGAACGCGGCCTGATCTTGGAGTTCGATTCGATCGAGATCGATGTTGTCAATTCCTTTTTTTGGAACCGAGGCCATTAATTCAAAAAAATTCAGTGAATAGAGGAAATCGAGCAGAGGGAAGTGGGGTGGGAAGAAATGAAATCAAATTGGTCTACCTGGGTTTTTATTCCTCTATACGTATATATTTATATAAAAATATTTAGAGTAACTGTTCGGCTGTGATGTTTTGAATAGAATGAAAGGAGAGGAAACATGTTTGAACAGATTAACTATAATGATTTCAAAAGCTGATGTGAAATGTTTTGTCAAGTAAATGAATATATGTATATTATTTAAATTACAAAACATCTCGATTTCATAGCTCAAAATTTCGATCTCCTATCGAGGCGTGCCACTAGGCATTCATAAGTTATACCCCTAATCTGAATGCATTGGAAAAGATTTCGAGTCTAATTCGATCGTATGTAGTAGATAGCTTTTTGGACCTAATTATTATATTAAATTTCGATATAAATTTCAACGTGTTTATATCCCGTACGGCTAAACGATTACTCCAAATACTACGAAAATTGGAATGCAATAATAATATAATATTACGAATCCAATGGAACAAGTTTCGTTGAATTCTGAGACTGTGCCTCAAAAGGATATTTTTGAATGTCGATTTAACGATATATTTTTAAAACTGAACAAATCGCTTTTTATTTTCAATTTTAAAAGTTGCATTGTCTTTAGTATTGTTAATATAAATTTTACAAGCCTTTAAATAATTTTTATCAAGCTTAAAACTCCAGATTCACTATTTTAACCAATATTCAATTATGAAATTCAGTAATTAAATTATTGAATAAATATCTACATTTAAATTCTGAAGTTATTCTATATATAAACCCAAATCTTCCATATTCAAAATCAATCTATAATTCAATTTCTATATTTAAACCTATTTAAACATTCCAAATCAAACGATGAAAAATCCGGGTTGTTACACCCATCATCTTTAAAGTAGGGCTTCGATTCTTAAAGCTGTCGATTTCTCTATTCAATCGACTGAATAAATAATTTTACTTTGTTTGCCTTGTCGATCTATTGGTTGATTTGATGTGATTTCTCTCGGTTGCTTCAAGCGTCGAGTTGGTCGATGTAATGCTGATTTGGTACATGTATCAATTTTTCCCCTTTTCAATTTTATTCGTACTCGACTTAATTTTTGCCGATGATGATTTGGGTGTTATTTATAGGGATTGAATCCCTATATTTCCGATTGAAATATTTCTAAAATTATCAAAAGTTTTCCTTTTTCCATTGACTTCGGATCGAATGATTCGTAATGATTGACTTGTTCAAGTCTTGATATATATTTGAAAATTCTGCTTTATATTTGAATGTATTGGCTATGGTTGATTTTTTTTATTTCTACCTTGACTTGTTCAAAATGTTTTTGGCCTAAATTAGAAATTGTAGTTGCTTCTCTGTTTAGATTTGTTTACGGTAGACTTTGATTCTTTAGTACTTTTCTTCGAAACATAGTTCACCAAGTTGTTGCCGAACTCGTGCTTATAGGACAGAGATGTCTCATAGAATTTTCTATGCATGAATGTTTATATTGGAATGACATGATCCACACTTCTTGCAATGAAAGTAATTACCCTTGCCACCCACTCTACAAATGCCACGGTCATTACAGTGATACCGAGCAACTTGTTATATGTTGAGAGATGCCTTAGTTGTGTTTGCCTTACCTGATTTCTTATGAGTTGCTTTGATGTGCATTGTCTTTTATTTTGACCTAAGTTTGCATACCTGAGTGCATATTCGTATATGTGTTGATTATTTTGCATGGGTTTACTTTTATCTTGCTGCATTTGTTGTTGCTCCAACTAGCTAATGTGCATAACATTATGACATTTTGAACTTGATTTTCTGGCTGTGCCATTTACCTCCACTTGTGTGCATGTCTGAACTGGGTTGGTTGTACGTGTCTTGCTTACATTTTCTTGCCTTGCCCTACTATGTTCACAGACCCGTTGATCTGGTACTTGCACTTGCACTTACATTTTTGATTTTCCTTTGGTGTGCTCTTATATATTTGCGTCGCGCCATTATGTTCATGTTTGAATTTGCAGTTGTATGGAGTCCGAACTTGCTTGGGTTTGACCTTGTGCATGCTTGCACGGTGTTGAGCCATCGAGCTTAACCTTTGCACTGCTAGTGTTGAGCTATTCAACTTGATCTTGCATTTGTCCCTGCCCTTGAATTGATGCAAATAGATTTTGCATATGTGCATGACCCTATGACATGTACTGTGATACGCTGTGCATGTCATATGTTTGCTCATGTACATTTATTTTTGATTCTTGTCTAAAATATGAAAACAAACAAACCCATAAATTAGGCAAAATCACTATTCAATTATATTTTTATTTTTGCATTTTCAGTTTGTTTCTTTTTGGGCTTTTGACTACGTTGTTGTTTGACAGGAAAAACAATTGATAGGAATGAAGATAGCTGAAGTTAGAAGATGGCAAATCAAAATCGAGTGTGTGTGCAAGTGAGCTGTATATGAGAGTGTGTTGTATGTAAGGGTGGAAAATAATGTTGTACATGAGAGTGTAAAATAGTGTTGTATATGAAAGTGTAAAATATAGTGGAAGCTATATTGTAAATGTGTACTATTTGAAATTGTAATGAAATAAAATATCTGTTTAAATGAAATTTTGACTTATTTATTTCATTCTGTGATATTGCGATAGTACTATAACAAACACATCTAAAATATATTATATGTTTATTATCATCAAACAAAAACAATAAATTATTATATTCTACTTCCCTTTTAATAAAGTGTGAGATTTCCTTTGCAGATTTTTGACTAGTTTCTATAGTCGACTCATTTTTAAGTCGCCACACAGATCTTATTCTAGTTTCTTGTTTTTATCATGAATGGATAGTTAAGTTGCCATAATACCTCATACTCTTATCTACATATATTATCATGAATAGACATCTGGATGATACAAAAGCCTTATAACATCATTCTCGTTTATTATCTAGATGCTAGCCTATATCATCATTCCTATATATTGTCGTGAATAGACATTTGGATGCTACAAAAGCCTTATCCATCATTCATGTATATTGTCATTAACATATGTGTTTGCTACTAAGGCCTTCGATATGTTGCCAAATATAATGTCGTTTGTAATGACATTTGGCTGCCACTAAGGCCATCCATAAAAGTGTAGTGTCGTGTGAAGACATATAGTTGCCACTAAGGTCTCAAAGATACATTTTAATTATTTCTAATGATTCAACTTATTATCATGTAGCTTACTTAAGCTTGGTCCCAATTTCACTTTTTAGTAAGTTATTTCATTTTAGTTTTTATTCTCTATGTCCATTTCGCTTTCATGAAATTCCCAACCATCACTTAGGAAATGGCTTCCTAAGTGCTAGATACATTTTAGTCGTTTACTTAAAATTTCTTAGCATTATTAACTATCTCATATTTACATTACATGGTAATTGTTTGTTGAGACTAAGCTTTCGCATATCGATGTTTCATCAACTATCATAAGTTGATCTTATAGGCTATCGCAAGTCGACATCTCATAGCCATCACATATTGATACTTAGGTTGTATCACATATTGAACTCTTAGAAGATATCACAAGTTAACATGCTCTAAAGCTATCGCAGGTTAGTACACTTTAGAACTATCATGCATTAACGTTGTTATAGTCATCGCTAGTTAACATTACGATAGCTATCGTAGGTTCATCGTAGGTTGACATTTGTGTGCTGTCGCAAGTTGATACTTTATAGCCATTGCAAGTTGAAAACACTTAGCTATCTTAAGTTGATACACTTTAGAGATATCGTATATTGAGTCTGCTATCGCAAGTTAGAATCCCTAGTTGACATTAGATGTCGTAAGTTAGTATAGCTAGTTGTTATTAGCTATCACAAGTTGATTTTAGAGCTAACACATATTGATATGACAATCTTGTAACTAAGTGGAAAACTGGTTTATTACCATTAGAAGTAATTACTTTACACTAAACTCCGTTATATGTCGATTTCTCATTTTTAAATTCGAGCATTTGTGGTTTTCAGTTCGAATTTTTTTAATTACTTTCTTAAGTAATTAATTTATTATCTATTACTAATTAACTCTTTCCTTCCTAATAATTCATATAAATTCGAAAATGCATGGAAAAAATTCCAAATATTGACCAAAAACCTAAATCCTCATATTTTACCTCATATAAAATTAATGTATTGTATATGAGAGTGGAAAATAATGTTGTACATGAGAGTGTAAAATAGTGTTGTGTATGAAAGTGTAAAATATAGTAGAAGCTATGTTGTAAATGTGTACTATTTGAAATTGTAATAGAATAAAATATTTGTTTAAATGAAAATTTTCTTTCTTTCTTTAATTCTATGATATTACAATAGTACTATAACAAACACATTATATATATATATATGTTTATTATCATTAAACAAAAATCATAAACTATTATATTCTGCAATCTCTCTCTTTTGATCATAATAAACATATACGAAGATTTTGTGCCTGTGTTGATGTGTTGTGATCAGGCTCCCTATATTTGTATACTCCCCCTATAACTAGTCTCCCCTACGCAGCTGCATGCAATTTAAAAATGAAAAATTATTTTTTCAAATATTTGCAAAAACAACTATAAAAACAACTCTTGAATAATAATAATAACACTCTTGAATACCGGTAAGATTATTACTCAAACACCAAAATATTAACCTATCTCTCCTTTTTGTTATCACCAAAAATAATAATAACAAATGAAATAGTGATGAATTTTTATTAAAATCATAAAATCATATCGAGAGAGAAATACATATTGCAAATTCTAATTAATCAAACAAAAATCATAATAATTTATTTACTAGGGACAAATTCTAGTTTAGAGTGACTATAAGATTATGGTTTAAGGGAAATTTAAACAATGACAGTGGTGTGGTATTTTTAATAAAGGAATTTATTTTATATGTTACCTTTTTAAATATTATACAAAAAATGCTAAGCACTTTGTAACCCTGCAAAACCGTTAGGACTTTCAAATGAGGTTAGTAGTAACTTAAAAAAAGAATGTCAAGCATTTTCTAACCATGCATAACTGTGGGGACTATTAATGAGATTAGTAACTACTTGAATATTTATCTCTTCTTGTATGCAAGTATCATCCATGCATAACCATGAGGACTTCTAAATAAAAATGGAAGCACATATATAGAGATTAAAGTAATTCAGTCATTCATAACCGTGAGGACTTTTAAAAGAGGGTGAATACCTTGGGATAGAATTATATGCTAAAAAAAGAATTATTTCCTTGCTTTGAAATACCAACTTCTGCACACTATATTAAATTTTTGGTTTATGGTATGGAAGAATGATGATAGTGATAGAAACGATCATGGATTATGCACTAATTAAAATATTATAAAATTTGTTTAATTTTTACGAAACTTTTAACATTTACTTCCTCTAGCTATGAAGTATAATTTATTCACTACTGGTCACTTTCTCAGACACTTTTTAATATTTTGATAAGTTTCAAAAGCTTTAAGCCGCCAATAACCATCTTTTCCAGAGTAAATCCCTTACCAAAATAAACAAGAGTGTTTCCATCAAAGTAAAATCTTCGATTTATGTCAAAGAAAAATTATATCCAAAAATGAAAATTTATTTTCTTCATGGGGTTTTGTGAAAACAATGTCTATTAATTTTAAAATCGGATGAAAATGCACATATTATTTCAAAAAAAGTGATGTCTAATATCACTTGTACTCTAGTTGCCCAAAAATGATATTATTAACTAAGTAAACTGTGTATTCCTCAACATCACTCGAATTGTTTTCAAAATTTTCAACAAGGCCATTTATATTAGATAAAAGAAAAAACATTTATATCATAGCAAAGACAGATTCCTCTAACCATTAATTTTTTAGTCATGAAAAGGACATTGAAAGTTAATCGTTCTACCAAAGCAACTGAAAAACCCTGTTTTATAAATTCAGTCCATTTGAACCCAATATTTGAAATCTTTAAGTCTGTAATTTAATTTGACACAAAAATAAAAGTTTTAGATATTCAAAATGCTACTTACCAAAATTAGTTTCAAGTCAAAACAATAAATTGCTCAAAGGTTATATTTGAAATACTACAACTTGTTTGTATGAATCGAAGAAACTTTTCAAGTGATGTACCGAAATGATTGCTACGATCAAGCTTTTTGAAAATGAAGTAGCAAAAACCCAAAATAGTAAAGTTGTAGTGTTATTAGTTAGCTTTCCAGAAATTTAAGAATTTCAAAAATTGTAGCAAATATGCTTAAGTTATGATTAAAATACTACAACCATGTTAAGAAATTCTGAAATAGTTTTCAAACAATATTTCGAATGATTTACAATATTTAAACGGTTTAAGTTAAAATTCTGGAAAAACACTGAAGATAAAACTTATAGAATTTTCAATCTATTTTCCAAAACATCTTGAATTTTGCAAATCAGAGTTAAAGAGCTCAATATATGGTTAGCAATGTCAACAAAAACAGAATAACAATAAAAAACCAAAACAGAGTTTAGAGATAATACCTTTACTTACCTTCGATGTCGTGATATCCAAAATGTGTGGATCTCCACTTAACTTTTCTAGGCTAAGAAATTTTAGAATTTTTGATCATCAACCATATAGAACAATTCAAAATCTACCTCCATCAATGTTCCTTAGCTCGTTTTTGTAACTAAATTTTAAAGGAGGCGAGTGGTATAACAGAGGATGAAAGACATTTTCGATTGAAATCCTTGGTACCTAAATTTGTTTATATCGAAAACCATTAATTTTAACAATCATACCTTTGAAACTCAAACTTGTTCAAATTTAGGAAAAATTATATTTGTACCTTTTGAAATCCATATTTGTTTAACGGTTTTGTGTTTGTTTTTATATTGATAATTATTATCGCTATGTCCTATATTTCCACACTTTATGCATCTGGGTATCACACTTCTCTCCCTAATAGTGTTATTATTCATTTGTTTATATATTGACACCTTTCCAAATCAAAGTTCTCTGATGTTATTCGTGAAGAGTTGATTTCTTAATAGCATATTAAACGATTTTTCTCCAGTGAATTTTTTCGATTAATCAACTCGAATTCATTAACTTTAGATTTTAAAAGATTATTCTCATTTAGCAACTTAGAAAAAAAACTAATAGCATTCTCATCCTTTTCAAAACCATATCTTTTAAGACCAAATTTTCATTTTCGAGCGCTTTTATTTTGATCTCAAAATCAAGCATTTCAGTTTCAAAGAGTTAGCTTTTTTGAATTCAAAATTTTCAAAATCCTTGATTTTTTTGATCTCCTTTTCTAATTCATGATTTATTAGAAGGATTTCAGTTTTGTTATTTTTCAAAATCACATTTTTATTTTCAAGGATTATGAATTTTCTTTGATCTCATTTAATTCTCTTTCAAAATTTGCATATTAGGAATTTTCGAACTTCTTAAAACTTTCTAGCTCCTTTTGCAAAATTTCGTTTTTGCAAATCAACTTAGTTTCGTTTTTCACCAAAATCAAATCAAACTTTTCTTTTTTAGCTTTTGAAAATTTCCATGAAAATGAGCAAACTCTATTTCGTAATTAAAATAATTTTTGCAATTAGGATTTTCACTTTTTTTAATGTTTTTAAGCTCATTTTTCAATTTATTATTTTTCTGACGCATTTAAAATTTTTAGTTTTCAACTTATTGTATTTCATCTCAAGTTCATCAATAGTTGTACCGGTGAATTAAATATTTGAATGAAAAATCATTTATCTCATCAGCTATTGCGTCTTCGTCACTTCCTTCTTTACTATCATCATCCGAACTATCTTTTGTAAATCCTGTTAAGCACAATTCTTTAACTGAGTCAATTTTGGGGAGTTTCTCGCTGTTGTTGTCTTTCTACCATATATTGCATCAAGAGTGCTCCAGATTTCCTATGCAGCTAAACAATGAGAGATATGGTTAAATTCATTTGATTAATTAGAGAATAGAGTATAATCATAGCAAGAGTATTAATCGAAATAATTTTCTTATCTACCATATAACAATAATTTTCAATAATATCCCAACATTTAAAATTAACAGATTTTTAATAAAATTCCATTTTTGATTTCTATTTAAAGAATCTGTTCCATCAAAAATAAGGAGACTAACACTGGACCGACTCTTGCTGGATCTCCAACTAGGATCAGACATTTATGTTAGTAACCATACTCTGATACCACTTGTAGGATTAAATTAACCCTAGAGAAGGGGTGAATAGGATTTATAATAAATTCATAGAATAAATAAAATTGCAGCATAATTAATAACATATTAAAGGCAGTAATAAAATTGACACATCATTTTACTCAGCTTCAACAAAACCTGCCTACTGCTGCCCCTAAAGTTTCTACTAGAATTAAACAATCGAATGCTTATAGACCATGTAAACTCATGACTCTCGCTAACCTGATTGTTCTAACCCTACGCTCAAAACCCCACCACAACTCAAATCCCAAGTTGTGAATTCTCGAACTACGCCTTGTAGTTTGTACCTAGTTAAAAAACTAGATTTTTATAAATTTTAAAAAATAAATAAATAAAATGTAAATAAAAATAAACCTAAAAAAATGTACAACCCAAAACTAAATTATAATAAGGCTCGACCAAAAATTGAAACAAGATGTTGATTATTCTTCCCTATATGATTATGTTTCTAGTTGATCCTCTTTTCTCTTCGTCTTCATCTTCAAATTATGGTTCGATTCTTGAAGTTGCCAATTTATCTATTCAATGGATTGAAGAAATAATTTTTTTATATGCCTTGTCAATAGACGATTGCTTTGCTGTTCTTCATCTTGGTTGGTTCAAGCATCGATTTAATCAATACTATGCTGATTTGGTACACGTATCAATTAGCCCCTTTTCAATATTCGAACTTGACTTATTTTTGACGACGATGATTTGGGTGTTATTATAGGGATTGAATCCTTATTTTTTTTTGAATATTTCAGTTTGAAATTACCATATGTTTTCTTTTTTCCGTTGAATTCTGATCGTACGTTTCACAATACTTGACTTGTTCAAGTGTTGGTATATATTTGAAAATTTTGATTTATATTCGAATATATTTTGGCAATGGTTGATTTTTTTGATTTTTGCCTTTACTTTACAGTTTAAATTTGATTACGGTAGACTTTGGTTCTTTAATATCTTTCTCCAGCACATAGTTCACTAAGTAGTTACCGAACTCATGCATATAAGATAGTAACGTCTCATAGAATTTTTTTATGCATGAATGTTTGTATTGGAATAATATGATCCGCACTTCTTGAAATGAAATTAATTACCCATGCCACCCTCTCTGCAGATATCATAGTCATCATAGTGGTACTATGCAATCTGATATATGCCGAGAGATGCCTTGGTTGTGTTCACCTTGCCTAATTTCTTATGAGTTGCTTTGCTGTGCACTGTCTTTTGTTTGACCTTTAGTGTGCATACCTAAGTGCATATCTGTGTATGCTTTACTTACTTTGCCTGGTTTCACTTTTGTCTTGCTGCATTTGTTGTTGCTCCAATGAGCTATTATGCATAGCATTGTAACATATTGAACTTGATTTTCTAGCTCCACCATTTACCTCCACTTGTGCGCATGTCTGAATTAGTTTTGCTGTATGTGTTTTGCTTACATTTGCTTGCCTTGCCTTACCTTGCCCTACCATGTGCATAAGCATGTTAATCTAGTACTTGCACTTGCATTTGTTGTTTTATTTTGGTGTGCTCTTATATACTTGTGTTGCGCCATTATGTTCATGTCTGAATTCGCAGTTTTATTGAGTCCGAGCTTTCTTGGGTTTGAACTCGTGCACGCTTGTACTGTGTTGAGGCTTCGAGCTTAACCTTTGCACTGCTAGTGTTGAGCTATTCAGTTTGATCTTACATTTGTCTCTGCACTTGAATTAATGTAGACAGATCTTGCATATGTGCACGACCCTATGGCATGTACTGTGATACCCTGTGCATGTCATATGTTGCTCATGTACATTTATTTTTGATTCTTGTCTAAAATATAAAAACAAAAAAACCCATAAACTTAGGCAATATCACTATTCAATTATATTTTTATTTTTGCATTTTCAGTTTGTTTCTTTTGGGGCTTTTTACTACGTTTTTGTTTGACAGGCAAAGCAGTTGATTGGAATGAAGATAACTGAAGCAAGAAGATAGCAAATCAAAATCGAGTGTGTTTGTGAGTGAGTTGTATATGAGAGTGTGTTGTATGTAAGAGTGGAAAATAATGTTGTACATGAGAATGTAAAATAGTGTTGTATATGAAAGTGTAAAATATAGTGGAAGCTATATTGTAAATGTGTACTATTTTAAATTGCAATGAAATAAATATTTATTTAAATGAAATTTTAATTTATTTATTTCATTCTATGATATCGTGATGGTACTATAACAAACACATCTAAAATATATTATATGTTTATTATCATAAAACAAAAATAATAAACTATTATATTCTACATCCCTTTCAATAAAGTGTGAGATTTCCTTCACACGTTTTTTATAGTCTACTCATTTTTAAGTCGCCGCATAGGTCTTATTCTAGTTTCTTACTTTTATCATCAATGGATAGTTAGGTTGCCATAATGGCCTCATACTCTTATCTACATATATTATCGTGAATAGACATCTGGATGATACAAAAGCCTTATAACATCATTCTCGTTTATTATCTAGATGATAGCCTATATCATCATTCCTATATTTTGTCGTGAATAGATATTTGGGTGCTACAAAAGCCTTATATCATCATTCTTGTATATTGTCATTAACAAATGCGTTTTCTACTAAGGCCTTCGATACGTTGCCAAATATAATGTCGTGTAAAGACATTTGGCCGCCACTAAGGCCTTCCATAAAAGTGTAATGTCGTGTAAAGACATATAGTTGCCACTAAGGTCTTAAAGATACATTTTAATTATTTCTAATGATTCAACTTATGATCGCATAGCTTACTTAAGCTTGGTCCCAATTTCACTTTTTAGCAAGTTATTTCATTTTAGTTTTTATTCTCTATGTCCATTTCGTTTTTATGAAATTCCCAACCATTACTTAGGAAAATGGCTTCCTAAGTGCTAGATATATTTTATTCGTTTACTTAAAATTTCATAGCATTATTAACTATCTCATATTTACATTACATGGCAATTGTTTGTTGAGACTAAGCTTTCGCATATTGATGTTTCATTAACCATCATAAGTTGGTCTTATAGGCTATCGCAAGTTGATATCTCATAGCCATCGCATATTGATACTTAGGTTGTATCACATATTGAAGATATCACAAGTTAACACGCTCTAAAGCTATCGCAGTTAGTACACTTTAGAACTATCATGCGTTAATGTTGTTATAGTCATCGCTGGTTGACATTACGATAGCTATTGTAGGTTCATCGTAGGTTGAGATTTGTGTGCTGTCGCAAGTTGAGACTTTAAAGCCATTGCAAGTTGACAACACTTAGCTATCATAAGTTGATACACTTTAGAGATATCACATATTGAGTCTACTATCGCATGTTAGAATCCCTAGTTGACATTAGCTGTCATAAGTTAGTATAGCTAGTTGACATTAGCTATCGCAAGTTGATTTTAGAGCTAACACATATTGATGTGACAATCTTGTAATTAACTAGAAAACTGGTTTATTACCATTCAAAGTAATTACTTTACACCAAACTCTGTTATATGTTGAATTTTCATTTTTAAATTCGAGCATTTGTGGTTTTCCGTTTGGAAATTTTTAATTACTTTCTTAAGTAATTAATTTATTATCTATTAGTAATTAACTCTTTCCTTTCTAATAATTCATGTAATTTGAAAAGGCATGGAAATAAATTCAAAAAATTGACCAAAAATCTAAATCCTCATATTTTATCTCATATAAAAATTTCAGGTCAAAATATTTTTTTAATATTTATAATAATTAATTTTCTAAAATTAAGCATTTTCTTAAATTTGAAATTTGTAATAACTCCAAAAAATTTCAAAATATTATGAAATTAAAAATCATCTCAATATAATTATTCTACGGACTATCTAAAATTTTTAAGTGATTCGGAGAAGGTTTGATTCACGTTATGCCTTAAACTCATCAAAAATCATTGTTCTTTAAATTCCTAACCTTGAACAAATATTATCTAACTTTCACAAACTTGTTGGTTAACATTTAAGACATCAGAAATGCATACAATCCCAATCCATGGGTTTGGAAAGTTTAAGAGAAAGAATTACTTACCTTTCGTTTGATTAAACTTGATAAACCCTTTTTCTCTTCTTAATAAGAAAGCTTTTCCCTCTTTCTTAATTTTTCTTCCTCTTCCTTTGAAAATATGGTCAGCCTCTCCTTGCTTTGTTTTGGTTTTATTTTTGAGTAAAGGAAGGAATATGAAATGTGGGAGGGTTAGGGGGTCAGTAATTTTGGTTTTGGACTAAACCTCATTCTAGCCTATTGTTATTAATTTCCCTAACTCTTTATCTTAAATTCATTCCATTTTAAATAAATTGAATTATTTTTATCTTTCACAAATTAATTTGATTAGTTATTTATTTATATTATGGTACTCCAAATTATGTGGTGTTATAGTCTCCTCTCCTTATAAGAATTTTGTCTTTGAAATTCAATTAGGGAAGGATGAACACCACCATTACCAAAACAATGCACACACAATACAATAATTACATTAGTTCCACACTAATGTAAATCATCAGTCATAGTGTATTAGTGTCACTACTAAAGTACAATTATATCACAACACAAAGTCATACTAGTATCACTACCAGTCTATGCAATAAAACTAACATGTCTAATCATACATTTCAAAACAAATCAGGATAGATATTCCTAGCCTTATCCTCTATCTTCTAGGTATAACCATCAACATTGTCACTCTATTGGAGGCGGATAAGTTTAATAATTTTATCTTAAATCTTTCTATCATGACCTACTACCCTCTTCGGTTGTTTAACATAAGTCAAATCCAACTTTATAGATAAGTCCTCAACTGCCCTTAGCTCCACAATCGAATTTGGGTCATGCACACATTTCCTCAAAAGTAATATGTGAAAAACATTATGCACACCCATTAAGGAACTAATAACTTGACTTGACCTATGAGTTTACAAATCTTTTCAGGTCCTACATATCTAGTACCAATTTCCCCACCTTCCTAAAGCGAATAGCTCCTCACATCAGAGAAACCTACACAAAACACAGTCACCTACTACGAACTCAAACTTTTTTCTCCTCTTGTCGGCATAAGTCTTGTGCTTTGATTGCACTAACTTCATTCTAGTGTGAATCGGTTCTACTTTCTCAGTAGCATCTCTTACCAAATCGAGTCCCAATACCAGCCCATTTCCCGTGTCATCCAACAAATAGGTGACTTACACGGCCTACTATATAGTGCCTTAAATAGGGCCATCCCGATACTCGATTGGTAACTTTTATTGTAGAAAAATTCTAGTAGATGCAAATGATCTTCCCAAGATCCTCTGAAATCCAAAAGACATGCACGGTTTACCATTTTTGTTCGACCAACAGCCTACTGGTGTTACACCGTACTAATGCCCAACTTTGTACTCAATGCACTCTACAAATTTTTACAGAACTTATTGATGAACAATGGGTCTCTATTACTAATAATACCGCTCAAAATTTCATGCAGTCTCACCACATTCTTCACGTATAGCCGCGCCAAACTAGTTGTCATTCTTGTCAATTTTACTGGGATAAAATGGGAATTCTTAGTTAATCTATCAACTATCATTCAAATGTTATCATTTCCTGTCCTCGACCTAGGCAATCCATCGATTATATCCATGAATACCGAATCCTACATCTAAGTAGATACTTCCAAAGGCTGAAGTAATCTGCTTGGCTTCTATTGTTCAGATTTTGCATGTTGATCTGCGAAACACTATTGACACATTGTAATGACCCACCCTTCTAATACTCTAAATCAATGTCGAATAATAACATTTGACTCCTAAATACCACAAAACATAGTTAGCCGAGGTAAAATTAAAACTAAACATCATACCAAGGCATATCAATGCAATGTCATAATGGAATGATAACATATAATACACTAAATTTACTTGAGAAGAACAGGATAAAAAATATGCAAAAGACTATACCAGCGGAAGTAACTGCTAAATAAATATCAATGCATAAAGTCAGAGTACAATTACTCCATTCGTATAGAGCTAGGATACAACACCTGATATCATAAGTCTCATATACAAAATAACATATCTGCCATGTACTACATTAATAACAAGTATACATATCCAATATATTGACTTCATGCCTCCAGAGTGCTCCAGTTGTCCTGCAAGCCTGCCTCCAAAGCACCAAACTCTCAATCCACTCAATCGAGTACCCGAGAGTTATCATGACATAAATAGATAAAGACAAAACATAGGTCAGACATAAAGTCTGGTGTGAGGGGAACTATCTCCAAATACTATATATCAAAGCTATATAAATATAAAACATAAAACTACTAAGGCATAATCGGTCCTCTTCATAAACGTGGTTTATGAGTAATCCAGACTGCCAATAAATAAGTAAAGAAATTCCATCCCTAAGGATAGGGAATTATAACTTACCTTACTCTTCTCATGTATCCCTAAGGTCGACTCATCATAAAATATAATATTGTAACTATAAACCAGCATGTACACTCTCTTAAGACTAGTGGTGATATAAGAATCCTAATCTAGATCTATCTCTAATGATAAATAAATAAATAATATAAATTCATGGGAATTTCACAAATGAACCTTACCACCCACCATCTATCACTAATCGTCCACTCGTATGATTTATCATAAATTGCCTTAAATACAATATACTACTGATCATCTATTATACGACATACTATTAATTATCTACTATATGATATGCTACTAATCATCTGTTATATGTTATAGTGCTAGTCGCCTACTATATGATATAGCCACCAGTTAGTGGTAGGTAGAGTCCTTAGGACACCATACGTGATCGACCTTTCATTAACTACCCATTCGAGAGTAAACCGGAATAAGTCGGCATCTAAATATATGTAACACCTCATATTTTGAAGGATCCATAATATGGAAAATTAATTTAAATTAAATTAATTTAAATTGAATTAATAATATTAAGACATTATTAATTAAATCATTAAAGTGATTTAATTTCAGTAATTTATTAAGGGAAATTTAATTAATTAAGCGATGGTCACTTTAAAAAGTTAATCGGATGGACCAATGGTAATTAGAGCAATTTTGATTGTCCTTGACTAATGAAAATAAACAAACTGAATTTTAAAATGAATAAGTTAGTAAGGCAGAAAAGCACTAACCCATATACCTTAGTTCTAATCCCCCATTCTATCTTCATTTCATTTTCATTTACAAAATAAACTCCTAAAGAACTCTAAGCAAGGCTGGCCACTATCTCAAGAGAAGAGGAAGAAAATTCAAGGGAAAAGAATAGGAATCCAAGCTAAAATGATTAAATCAAGTTTTCTTAAGTTAGGTGAGAAAAATCTTTCTTTAAAACCTTCCTTAACATGTTTAAAATCAGATTTTTACTGTAAAAAAATGCTTGAATGATGTTTAATGTGTTTGGATGCTTGAACATTATTTTAATCATGGTTAATATTTAGTTAAGGTGAATTAGCTCATGTCATAGAGTAAACATGGATAAAATCACATTCTCATGCCATAAAATTTTAATCTGATATATTTAATGATGAAATAGAGATGATTTTTAAATTTCGTAAATTTTGGAGTTAATATGAATATTTTATGAATTTTCTAAGTTGAGGAAAATGATTAATTATGGATTGATTAACTATTCAAAATAATAAAAATAATTATTTTGACTTGAAATTTTCAAATGAGGTAAATATGATAAAGGATATTTTTGGAGAATTATTTTAATTTTTTCTATTAATTTACGATTATTTAATTACAATATTGCCATCGAACCCATGTTTACCATGTAAAACATAACACAAAATGCTAAATTTCATTTTGGACCAAGGTAAATTATGCACAAAAACTAAGAAAGAAAACTTGATATCCCACGAGGACCCTGACATTTTAACATACGAAGGCAAACTCACGAGGGAAACGAAAATAAAATAGGTAAAAGCAGACGACAACTCATGCCTATTACCCATGAAGGCTTAAAGATAGAGCAACGCGCATAACAAAACTAAACATCCTACATAACAATGTATATACACATATACAAATATATATGTATGTACGTACATGTATACATACATACATACATATATACGCACAATATATTCATTCATAGGGAATATATCTTTGTGTAAATAAGATAACACAAGAACGTATAATTCCCAAAAGCATGCCAGCTCTTTCATGCACAAACACATGGTCAAATGGTGATGATGCAACACGTGAAAACTAAAAGGGAAGTGGTACACGAAAGCATTTCACGAAGGTAGCCAAATATATACTCAACAAATGAAAACTAAAACGAAAAGCTTACGATATGAATTGCAAAACTATTGAGCTGGAATGGGAAAGAATGCGTGGGCTAGGAGGGATAGTACACGAATGTACATTGTTCACGAAATCATGTCCACAAAGGCATATGATCTGGGCATGTGCCGGGTACAGGTGGGAGTGAATTTGGACTATTCACAAGAGTTGCCTACGGAAGGAAAATGAAGCATGAAAATTAAAACAAAGAAAGGAAGGAAATTCTTTTAAACAAAAGATTGTATCACGAAGGCTTCAGTTCGCAATGGCTCCGTAGGGTGGTAACATACTAAGACTTAAACATGTGTATTTCACGATGGCTCTGTTGAAACTGAATGCGATGATTGCGTAAGAAATTAAACACGACGATAGTACAGGTTAACTAAGGATTTGCAAGCGACTGTTAATAACATTTTCAATTAACACAATGGCTATGTGATAATCAATACACAGTAACTAAACGCAACTTGTAATAGCTTGAGAAACTACATTTTTCTAAGTAAAACATTGAGCATTTTGGAAGATAGTTTCCAAGTGCTATTAAACTATTTCAAAGGAATAAAATAAAAGCGAGATTTTATAAGTTAAAATTGTGTTAATTTACTTTGAAATGAAGGAAGCTTAGGGAAGGTAAAAATGATAGGACATCATTTAAATAAAGGAAAAAAATATTTTATCTAAAGAAGGTATAAGTTATATAATTAATAACGAAAGAAAAGGATTGAACCACGATTGTAAATGTATAACGACTCGTATAGTAATTAGATGGCAGGATACTGTGACTATTAATCTAAATCCAATGGCATATGGTAGGGTGCCACGACAGGGTTCAACCTAAAAATATTATAAAACTCTATAGAGGAGTTAAGGAATGGTGTCATGACAGAGAGCCAAAACATCAATGTGGTGGTATTAGGTAAATTGGCAACGTGAACGATAGTAGTTCATGGACTAAAAGAGGCTATTGATATCCAGGAAAGACGTTTATTAGAATGTATTTAGAGTGCTTACGTTCAACCTTTTAGGAGAGTCCGGGTGGCTCCCATGGTAAAACGAGTCGAAGTTTTCCTTAGGTGACGTTGTTCGAGCCAAAAATTAAACCAGTGATAGGAAGGCCTAGAGAGGTGATCACTAAAATACGTCAAGGATAACTTAACGAAGAAAGCCTAAAATAAGAGATTAAGTGATGGATGAATGAATGATTATATGACTAGGTTCATATTTGGATGATAAGTACAGAGTGTACTTAACTTAAAAGTAATACACACACACACATATATATGTTTGTGTATGTATGTATGTATGTCTATGTGTGTAGGGGGGACCTGTACCGCATTAGCGGCATGGTCTCGCTTTGGATGCTTAGGGTAAAGGTTTTACTCATACCAGACTTTATGTCTGATCCATGTTTTTATTATTTCCCATAAACTCACGGGTGCTCAATCATGTAGGCTGAGTTTATAGATTAGACATGTACCTCTTTTGAAAAAAAAGTATAAGATTTTTAAGTTGAAGCAGGAGGAATGATATTTAAATAAAGATATTTTGAATTCCGCTCTGTAAAATAACTATTTATAACTGGTTAGGTGTGGTGTTGGCATCTTCATATGTCGACAACACACTACTCCATTTTTTTTTATTTTTGCCCCTACTTAGCAATGATTTAGTTAAAGCTAATGTAATAGATTATGTAAAACAAGTTGATGTAATGAAAAAGATATTTAGCTGTTTTGTTTATTTATGTAGTGAAAACAAAAACTGAACTCACTTTGTTGTTGAAAATTGATTTCAATGAGGACCGCATCATCATCGGCACTTATTTTTTTGTAACATTCCCGATTTTTAGTTTGATTTAATTTGATGATTAATTTAATTTTTGATATTAAATCGTGAATTTAATTATGACTTAATATGAAAAATTTATAGAATAAATAAAGATATGTATTTTTATTAGAATATTGATGTAGGTATATATATATATTTAATTAAAGAATTTGATTTGGAAATCTAAATATTTTACAAATAAATTATAATTTGGAATTTGAATTTGAAATTCAAACACATATATGCTGAAAACAAATATTTGGAAAATGAATAGTTTGTGAATAGAATAAAATATGTATAAATACAAATTGATTGCATATTGATCTTTGAATTTGAAATTTAAAAATAAATATTTTGAATAATATATTGGATTTGTTAACTCTGTATTTTGAAAAATTAAAGTATATATGTATATAAGATTATTTATTTGTGTATAATTGGTTTTCAAATCATTTTTCTTTATAAAAGTACTTATAAACATTCATTCATTTAAACTATACATTTAAAAAAAAAAGAATAAATAGGAAAGTATGGTTTAAATTCAATATAGTATTTACAAAAGTTTTCAAAGTTAATCATTTTCAAAACATTAAGATAGATATTTATTTATTTAAAAGGTTGGTAACTTGAGTTTAAAATTTAAATAAGATTTGTATATATGTAAATATAAACACATGAAATATAATTCATGAATTAATATACAACACATAAAAATACAAATTCTAAATTAATTAAGAAAAAGGACTTAGAAATAATTTATAAATAAAATAAAGTAAAGGTCTAGACATAAATTTTCTTGTTTTAACAAGTGTAGGAAGATTAAAAACAAATGTAAACAAGATTACTTAAGAAATTAACAAGTGTTAACATATGATTACAAGTGGAACATTAGTTTTAATAACACATAATTAAAAACAAAACAAAAAAGATCCTCACAACAAAGAAAATCAAAACAGAATGGAAAACAAAGATCTGTTTCAACCTGAAGCAAAGATTTCAAGTTCAACAGATCCTCACAATCAAAAAAAATCAAAGCCTGAAGCTTAAGCTTCAATCTGGAAACAAAATTTCAATCAAAAAGAAAGATCACAACAGAAAAAAAATTCTAGCATGGAAATCAACATCACAGTTTCAAGAAGAATTCAAACTAATACAACTACAAGCCTGAAAGCATTTCAACTTGAGTAAGAACAGATCAACATCAATTTTCAATAGATCAAAAGATATCAAAGTCCAGATCAAAATATTTCCAGATCATTTCATTTAAGCCTGGCTTCTCTGTTCTTCTCTGTTTTACATCATCTCTAGGTGAGCAAACTTTTCAACTTGTACGAGTAAATCTGGTTTATATGTGTTTGAATCTGAAATGATGTGGTGAATGATGGTTGACTAGGTGCAAATATGTTGTGTATACATATAAATAGACAAATGTTGAATGTGACAGGTATATTCATATCTGTTCTTAGTCTACAGGGTTCAAAAAAAAGGAGATTAAAAGCTCAACATCTCATCCTATAATCTTCTATAGGCTTTGATGTCTGAATAAAACTAGTTTGAATTGGTAAGGTCAAAATTTTAAAACACTTTTAGGTAGTTAAAATAAAAGGGTTTACTGGGAAAATATAAAAACATAGCAAATTCAAATTTTATTCAAAATTAAATTGATTAAAACTTGAGTTTTGAATTCATGATCTGGTTCGTTTTCATAAACCATGATTTTTAAATATGAATTCATGATTTTTAAGTTAGAAAATCTCGAGCATGTGGAAGTTGAACGGAATTGCTAGGATTGTCAATTCCCGATGATCAAAGTCAAATTGAGCCTCGAGTTTGAATCTGAAGGAAGATGAAGTGTTATAGATTGAAGGAAAAATGGTCACATATGTATGATCGATTTCACCCTAAAGGGGGGTTAATAAGGTGATTCTATTAATTATAAAAATTATTACGGAAGTTTATAAAATATTTTCAACAAAGATATATCAATATATCAACACAGATAATAGCAGAATAATAAATGCAGAAATAGAACGATAGAATTTACCCAGCTTCGGTAAAACCCTGCCTACGTGCTGCTCCCAAGGTTTGTACTAAAAATTAAGCAGTCGGACGCTTACACATGTAAACTCGTGACACCTGCTATCGACTAGGCTTAACTCTATGCTCAAAACCCTGCCACAACTCAGCCAACGAGTTGCGAATTCTCAAACTACGCCACGTAGTTTGTCCCTTAGCCACACAACTAGTAATTACAAAGTTTAAAAAGAAAAATACAATTTAAAGCAATTTAAATAAAAAAAAAACCCTAATTTCAAATTACACAAGCCCTAAGAAATATGGCCGGCTCAAAATTAAATGAGAATTCCTCTTTCTTTTTCTTTTATAATACGTCGGCCTGATTTGCTCCAAAAACAATGGCGGCCTCGTGTTTATTCTTCGTCATTCCAAATTAGGGCTTTGTAGGAAATTAGAAGTCGCCGGTTAAATTGATATCTGATTCTTCGATTGCTTTCTTCGGTTGATTCGTTCGCGGCTTCAAGTTGCCGAGTGCCTTTACTTAATTGAAAGATTGGTACCTGAAATTCTCTTTTTAATTTATACTATACTCGAACTTGATTCGAGTTCCTAATTTATGTTGTGATCTGTGATATGCTTGAACTCGAATTCAGATTTGCCGATGATGTTTATTATTTATATAGGGTTCGAAACCTTTAATTTTCGTTCGTATATATTTATTTGAATTTGTCAATTTTTTATCTCGGCCATTCGATTTTGTTTTGATGTTGATGATTTCTCTGACTTTGTCAATTTCGTATAATTTTGATTTACTTGATACTCACGGCTTTGAATTGCCTTGCTCATCACGGTTTCGATTTTGCTGGTTCGACTTTGGCACTGACTTGTTCAATATCGTCTTTGACACTTTTGTTGACATTATTTGAAAATGCTACCTAATGCTTTGTTTAAAAACGCAATTACATTTGAATCTCTGTCATTTGTTGATTTCGGCCACTTGATGCTGCTATGTGAATTTCTGACTTGACTGAATCTTTATTTACTTTGTGTATGTGTGCAGTGTTGTTTTGAACCTGTTACTTGCAGTTTGATTCCAATGTACATGTGTTTTTGCATATGAATTGGGTTGTGGCCTGGACTCTGTCCACTGTTGCATTATGTTGTACCTGTTTTGCTGCCTTCATGTTCATGCCGAGTCTTGTTGACATCACTGGTGCACTGACTTGAGTCTTTGTTGTATTCTGATCTTTGTTTTGAAGTCTCTGATTAACTTGGTTCATGCCATTCTTCTGTTTAGTATTGGTGCACTTGGTTTGCATATAGCCTTCACTGTGCAGCCTTGCTCACTGATCATTTGATCCATAGCTGTTTGCTGTGGGTATTGTATCATGTCTGTTGCTTGAATGTTGATTTGAGTTTGGTCTTTGATTTTGAGGCTGCTGTACTATTGCTTTGGTCAGATGCACATGTATATTTTGTTCATTTTGGTTTTGCTGTCACTACATGTATGTATACATGTGTATATACATATGTATATATATGTTTGTGCATTGATTTCATGTAGTTTGTACCACTGCCTTCGTTCTGTTTGACTATCTTGTGTATATATGTGCACTTCGTTCACTTGCTTTTGCTTCTCTCTGGTCATGGCTGGTCTGATGATGTATACACTGTGTATTTTGTGTTACAGTGATCATTTGTGCAGTCCTTACTGCAACCATATTGAACTAAACCCTGTTGTCTGCATTATGGTCTCGAGTCATATGCATGTTCACTACTATTGGTTTGTATTTGCAGTTTGTATATGTGTAGTTGCTGTGCACTGAGCATTGCTTCGAGTCAGGTTGTAATGTGTATGCACACATGTTTATAGATATGCGTTAGCTTTGGGTTTCATGTACATTGTCACTACTCAACTCGAGGTCTGGTTCAAATCGTCATTAGGTATGTTGGTCTGGGTTTGCACTTTGTTCATTTGAGTCGTTTTCATGTGTATGACTTGAACATTAGTCGAGGCTGCATATATGTATTGAGCTGGTACATGTTTGTGATGAGTTGCACTTTGATGCCCCACCTCTATACCCACGCTAGCCAAGAACACTACGGAGTAATGCCATCAACTAGCACGGAGAATAAGGCTGTTGAGGAGCGACCATCTGTATAATTGCTTTGTGCGAGTACCGATATGCCAGATAAAATATAACTAGCATTCTTTTCAAGAGGAAATCCGACATACCGACACAACTATAATGTCTTCGGAAACAATTATAGAAATAAACATAACACAAACCAGTCACAGATAATTCATATCACAAAGGCGGAAATAGACATGAATATATATAACACATAAAAGTGTTCATCAGAGTAGTGGTCTAAAAGATCCACAATGACACGAAAGAATAGCAACATGTGCTATACAAAAGAATAAGTACACAACTATGAGTCAATATCTCAAACGTATACAACAAAAACTACTAATCTAAGTAGTTAACCAAAAGTCAGGATGATAACCCCAGAAGAGAAGTCACGCAGAAGTACCTGTAACATCTCGGTCTGACCCGAGTATTATTTATAAGAAAATAATAAACGGATCAGTCTAGCAATAAATATCAGGTGAAATGATATAGAATAAGAGATTCGACTAAACGTATAATAATCACAATGCCATGCTGTGATAAATAAGTAATTTAAAATCAACAAGAGATTAATCAATATCACAAAAATCTTCTCAAAGATCAAAAGGAATGTCATACTCCTTATTTCATTCACTAAGCCACAAATATTGACAACATATAAATGCCAATCATAAAATTGGTGAAACACAAATTCTAGAAATCATCAATAGAAATCCAGAAATCACAAGAAAAGGATGGCCAATCCCAAACGGAACGCTATTCCATAAACCGGACATCGACGCACTTAAATAGATACTCTCCATGCACAGTCAAACATCGTCGTACCTAGAAAGGTACGACCCATGCAAAGGCAAACATTGACGCACCTAAATAGATACGCCCCATGTAATGTCTAGCATCGATGCACCTAGAAAGATACACCCCATGCATAAATATGCATCAACGTACCTAAAAAGATACGCCCCATGCATAAATCAACATCGACGTATCTAGAAAGATACGCTACATGAATTGTCTAACATCGATGCACCTAGAAAGATACACCCCATGCAAAGTCGAACATCGACACACCTAAAAAGATACATCCCATGCATAGACGGACATCGACGCACCTAAAAAGATATGTCCCATGCCTCAACTTATTGAGCGATTGCTCCACGAAGTAAACAAATATCGTCGCACCTAAATAGATACGACCCACGTGTAAATAAACATCGACACACCTAAATAGGTACGACCCATGCTAGAAATGAGATGAAGCTCAATAAAATGAAGTACAGTCCTCCATATGGACAAAGAGACATCGCACATTGCTAGTCTAAACCATAAAATGATCATCATCGATCATCGAGAAAGTGTCAATTACAGTAAGCTAGTAAATATATGAGCTTAGCTTCATGTCCCATAACCACTAGCTTAACTTAAATATTTACGAACAAATTGTAGATCTCCACTAGAAAATTGTCACAAGAGATTCAATCGAACAAGTCCAAGAATTAACCGACGAAGTAAACGCAAGCGTTTCATACCACTTGTTTTACTAAGTCGTTTAATTAGATTTCTCATACGAGTGAGGTAAAGGTTTGTATATACTAATAGGTTGGAAAACGGTTTTATAAACGAGTTTGATATTGAAAATAGAGTTTAAATAATCTTTGATAAAGAGTTTGAATATTTACTACTAGTATAGAAACCTTTATATTTTAAAGTGACAACGCACAAAAATGATTGTAGAAACAATCAATCACCAAAATTCACATAGGAAGACGTGAATTAATTCCAAAGAAATCGATATCAAATCCATCAAAATGGATATTTCCAAAAAATCCAAAATAGAAGTCATCATAGTCGAATAAGTGATAACAACAACTAGGAATCAAAACGAATCGATATAAATTGGATACCAAGCAAAACTAGGCTCAAATAGGCATAGCAGACAAATAGAAGTAGGTCAGTCGACTGACTTACTGAGTTCAGTCGACCGATCAGAGTCCCAAAAACTCTCGGGATGCAGGTCAGTCGACTGAACTCGGTGAGTCAGTCGACTGACTGTAGTAAACAGAGCCCCCAAGGCTCTACAGGAAGTCTTCACCCTGCCTATTAGCTTCAGCCAGTCGACTGACCAAGAGATCCAGTCGACTGACTGGAGCTAAGGCAGTTTTCCCTGCCTTTGCACAAGGTGTGCAATCCCAACCAATTCGCAACCGAATTCGAGCAATGACGCTAGGGGTTTATGCCAGTCGACTACCCGGCCCTTATGGCTCTTCGATGCGTCACCAAAACATGTTAAGATATCCATAAAAGGATTTTCATAGATTTTGATTTCAATACACCAAAAATTGAAATATACACCAAACCAATTCTAACCAAAATCAAATGCACATGAATATGTGTTAGGAATTCATACCCAACAATCGAAGATAATCATAAACATAGATGTGAGATAAAAATCTCACCTTTGAACCCAAAAACAATGAATGAGAAGCTTGAAGACAAGGGAAGATCAACCACACTTCAATCTCAACACTAGAAGCTTGAATCTAAGCTCAAAAGAAGAACATTCCCTAAGTTAGGTTTAGGAAATTTCTGAAATTGAATGGAGATAGAGTTGGAGAAGAAGAAGAGGAGGCTTACCAAAGCTTCTCTTTGAATTTGGAGCTAGAACTTGATTTGCAAATGAAAACTAGGGCTTAGGATTTTAATTCTTTTTCTTTTCCCCCATTATTCTCTTTAGAACTGAAAAGTAGAGGAAGAGGGAGTGAATGAAGAGGGGGAGGGTTTCAGTTTGGGGTATTAAGTTGGCTAGTGGGCTGAACCCAACCCAAAGCCCAAAGTGAAAAAGTGGCAAAAAATCAACTTACTCCAAACATATCGAAGCTTATACTCAAAAAGGTTGCAAACGGCATTTTGAACTCAATGGAAGGGGTCCCGATCCTAATTCGACTGTTTGCAAAAAGTAAGCTTTCAGACTAAAATCCGACGAACGATGTTATATTTAAATAAAATATTTAAATATAAAATCGATAAATATGCGGGTTGTTACAGACTCTCCTCCTTAAAGAAATTGCGTCCTCGCAATACTTAAGAAGAAAATAAAGAGTAACAACCATAAAAGCATATCAACACAAAAGAAAATTTGAAATAGGAAGTTCACCATAAAGAGCACGAAAGAGTAAGCCTGAACGGGATCGCTCGATGAATTCTCTAGATTTCCCAAGAGAAATCCTTGGGATTTAAGAACCATAGAACTCACACAAAAAGAACATCTTTATTTCGAAGGCGCTCAACCTCCGAAGCAATGATGCGAATAGAATGTAGCTCAAAAGTCAAATCTGGTGAAACTTCAATTCATACTATAACACCAGGCTCAAGAATAAAAATCGGAAACCTTAAAAGCATTTCCATAGTTAAAAGATGTGGAAAACGTCAAGAATAACAGAAAATTAAGCCGGTGCAATGGCGTAGCACAAAAACGGTACGCCCGAGAAACTAGAAACTCAAATAATTTGGAACAACGGCGTAGAACAATAACGGTACGCCATATGAACCAAAGCTCGAATAATTTCGGAACACCGATGTAGTACAAAAACGGTACGTCCAATGAACCGAACACCATAAAAGAACATCAGACGCAAGTCCATAAAAGAAATGAGATGAAACTCAATAAAACGAAGTATACTGAAATGTAAGATGTTGGTAAAATGATCATTCCATTTGGACATCATCAAAGAAACAACCACTTGTTGTTTACAACAAAGTGCATTGGCAACACGATTCCCCTTTCCGGGAATATACAAAGAATATCAAGATCATAAGATGCAAGGAACTCGATCCAATATTAAGTTTCTTATGAGAAAATAAATATTCCAAAGATTTATGTTCAGGGTAGAGAACAAATTTCTCACCCAAAAATAATGATGCCAAATTTTTAAAAGCGAAATCGATAGCCACGAGCACTGGATCATGAGTGGCATATCTAGTCTCAATAGGCATTAATGATTTAGAAGCACAAGAAATAGCACGTTCTCTTTTGCAAGAGAACGACATCCAAAACAATACGATTAGCATCGGTACAAAAGATAAAGTCTTGGTTCCCATCGGGAATCACAAGAATAAGAGTATCGGAAAAGAGTTCTTTTAAATAATCTCCCTTCCCGAAAAGCTAAAACTTTCAAAATTACATTTATCTTTATGTAAAAATCTTTCTAGAAAAATTTACATTTTACAAGTCAATATATCGTGTCTGATTGTCTCATCAAAGCATTTAGGAAATTCTTATCGATAACGTTGATCATGCACATCGACTAGAATTCTTAAAGCACTCAACGGGCAATACAATCACAAAATCATCTTCTATATGATGAAAATATCTCTTAAAAGTTTTGAGAATATTCTTTGCTCGTTTAAGATCAAAATCCAATTGTACTTATAAATAAATCTTATGAAAAAGATTTGCAAAATTTTAAATTTCTATTTTTATCCAAAATCAATAAATACAAGAATGGAATTATCGAGATATTCATAGAATACTCGATTCATAAAATGGGTGAAATAAGCTGGACAAACTGAATGACATCACAAGTCATTCATGAGAATCATAACGAGTGCGGAATGCGGTAAGAGGAATGCTAACTCCCGCAACTCTTAGCAAATGAGAGCCGGTGGCAAGGTCGAGATGAAAAGACCTTAACACCAAACAAGATATTGCTTAGGTGATAATCCTAAGACAAACTCAAAATACCAGAAAATTCTCAAACTAAATGAATGAGAGAAATAACACTTTCCTTATATGCGGGCTTAAGGAATAAAAATGATGCAACCAAAAATTTGAAATCGGAATCACAAAGAAAAATAGAAATCTTCTTAACAGATAGAAAATGTCGAAGATGAATAGTCCACATGGAAAATAGGATATGGGCTTCATAATGATTAAGGCAATCCTTTCCAAAATTAATTTCGAAGCCTAAGTAAAAATTCGGCTCGGAAAGAAAAATCACATAAAACAATTTCGACATAAATAAAAGGCAAATTGAGCGTTGTGGATCCACCAACCGGATTCGCAATTTTCAAAGAAATCATCAAGCCTAAAATATTTTTAAAGAAAAAGAATCAACAAGTTCTTTTGATATAAAATAATGAGAACCCATATCAAAAAGAACTCAAATAGGAAGATCACGAAATAAAACAATAGCATCAAGGATTGAATGTAAAATACCTTGACCAAGAGAAGAGTTGCTAGGAGTTTGCATTACATTGAGCTTTCCCTCCTTCCTACTTTGAAGTATGGGACATGCAGTTATATGGCGACCCAAATTTTTGCAATAGCGACAAAAGAGGGGTTTCAGACACTCGCTTGCATAGTGGTCCGTGGAACCACAATTGTAGCATTGTCCACGGCTAGAGGTAGGTGCTTTTGCTACCGGGGTTTCTTGCCTCCCTTTCTTGTTGGGAATGGGGCCTTTGAATTTAATTGGCCTTTTCATGTTGTCGTTGAAGTTCTGTTTGGCAACCACAACTTCAACATTACTCTCTCTATCGACCTCTTCAAGACGAAGAGCGATATCAATAAGCTGATCAAATGAAACCTCAAGTTTCAAGAGTAATGGCTTCTTAAGATTCTTATTCAAGCCATAGACAAATCTCTGATTTTTCTTCATTGGGGTATTAATATACTCAACCCCGTATTTAGAAAGAGATTCGAAAGATGCGACATAGTCTGTCACAGAAGATTCACCTTGAACAAGGTCTATGAAACGCCATGCTAAAGTTACCTTTTCAGCCTCCGGCACAAATTTCAATTTGAATCTTTCCCGGAATTGCTTCCAAGTAAGATCTGCTTCTACGATTTCATAAACCAAAAGCTCATACCAATCTAATGCTCTTTCTTGGAGCATTCTAGAAGCCACTTGGACACGATGTAGATCAATAAGGTTCATGCGAGAAAAGATGCGATCGCATGATTTGAGCCAAGCTTGAATTTCTATAACACTCTCGGATCCCTTGAATGGTCTTCCATCCAAATCGGTATAGTCTCTTCACAAGCGTGCAAAACCGGATCTAGGATGAGGAGGCTCTTGATTGGGTCCGGCTGCTTGAGCGTTCTTTACTAGATCAAGAAGCTGCTGGGCAGACATAAATACTCCATCCTGAGGAGTAGCACTAGATTGACCGGCGCTGGGGTGGCCAAGCTCCGGTATTTAATTTCATTTATAACCAGGCATTTAATCTCTTATTTTATTTAAAGGTTCCACTTATTAGTTAACTTCCATTTCACTACCCTAATTAAAGCTATTAATTAGCGGAAACTTAAGAATTAAATACCGGATTAAATTTCAAACCATTGTAAAATAATAGATAAATATATATACTTGCAGTTTATATATCAAATTTGTATTTAAAACAATTTAAAATTTTACATTTGTTTATCAAAACAAATCTGCAGTAAAACTACTACAGTGGCCTTCCCACTACAAAACTCGAAAATGAATGTCGATGATGCGGCCGCCGTCACCGAAATTATTTTCCAGCGACAGAGAGGGAAGTACAGAACCTATTTTTCCAAAATCTTCTTTAAAACAATTTTTTCAAATTGTATTGAAATATTTATATCATAAAATACTTATAAACAATATTATTATTATATTCCAAAATTATTGAAAGAAATTTTCAAAAGCCCGGAACTTAAGTTCTACATTTCCAATTTCATTTATTTTATTTTCAATCTTATTTCGACTATTATTTATAAATTTCATTACCTAACAACCAATATATTGCAACCAAATATATATATCATATTTGTAAAAATATATTATATATATAGAAAATATAATTGGCAAAATTATTTCGTTCACCTATATTAAAACCAAATATTATGTTGGTCTGTTCTATTAAGTGTCTAGAAATCCCTATTAATGTCATAGCGTCCCATGCACCAACCAGAATTTATAAATACAAAACGGAACAGATTAACACAATATTAAAACCTTTTTATAACACTAACAAATACACTCTCTCATATATATGCACTCAACGACTCACCATAGGGTATCACTATCCCATTAGTAAAGAGTCAGACCCCATAAAGCTAAGGTTTATCGCTAAACCTCGCTCTGATACCAGCTGTAACGCCCCGCCTTTTTGCACGGTTTAAATCGACGATAAACCACACACGTTAGACTTAAAACATACAGAAGGACGGATTGTTATGAGGTAAATAAGAAAAAAAGGAAGAAATAAAACAAAATAGAATCTTGCAGCGGAACGATAAAATATAATAATCAAATATACAGTTCATGAAACTGTTTTATAAACATTTGGTTATATTTATACAATACATATCAGGGTTGCACATACCAGTAAATAATAATCGACGCAACAGAGTACAGTGTGTATTGGAATGATATAATATATAATAATAATAATAATGAAATCTTCGTCTTCGTCTTCTAGAAATAAATCTTCAAATCCTGAAAAGCTCGGACTGACCCGAGCGAATTGAAAACACAAAACACTCGAGTCAGAACTAAATGAGCTTATGTAAGTTAAATCAACAGTAAATAATATGAGTGGAACGGCGTCAGAGATGTTTACGGGATTTGACATCTCCTATCCAGTGTCTAACGTGAGTGTAGTAACTCAAAAGATGCTCGGGATTCACATCTCCTAAGGATCCGTTAAACTATCTACTATGTAGTAATATACGCTATTATAATAGCGTCTAAAGTAAAGTATAATATACTGAAAATAGCGTTAAAGCTTTACATTTTCCACCTTAACACACTTTTATATTCCCATAGTCTTATACAGTACCGTAATCTCCCCTGTACTGGGCGTCGTCAGAGGGCACTCCATAGGTATGGTACAAAACAAAATCGTATAAGGCACGCTAGGGTAGGTGACACGGTACAACTAGGCAATGCCAGGGTAGATATACCAATTACACTTCCGGGTCGGTGGTAACGCATAGCCACAGCTACCGCCCACCTCAAGCCACACCCCCAAATCAAAGAAATCAAAAGTGGCCACTAAATAAATCCAAAAGTCAGAGTATAATATCGATGGGATGTGTCCGATCAAAGGTGTTACCACATTAACCCGTCGATCTCTCTTGTTTTAGCCACCTTATGCCAACTCACGGGAGTTGGGTCCACGTATTTACCTTAAAGGAAACACCGCCGCCATCCTACTTCATTCTGAAATCTCCATCGCGTACACGGTTGTTAAAGTGGTTTTTGAGTTGGCAGAGAGTATGACAACTTCCGATCTCGGTCTCTTCAACAACCAACCGTTATTATAACACTGCGGCCTTTTCAAAATAGTTTATACTTTAAAAAACCAGAATATATTATCCATTTCAAAACCATATAGAGTGATATCATTTCCGTTTAAAAACCCAAATCAATATGGTATTATTTTTATAAAACCCAAATCAATATAATATCAAATAGTATTTCAAAGTTATAATATTTCTAAACCAAACTCTTGACATATAGCCTTTCAAAACATAAAACTTTCAATTTCATAACTTTGAAATATAACCACACCACTTAAATGTTTTAAATATAATTTTCTTTATATAATAAAATAGTTTCTTTACCTTCACAAAACAATTCCAAATATAGATTTAAATCCCCAATTTAACCGTTTCAATTTCCACATATTTCAAAGCTTTAAACATTCCACCATTTCAAACGAATACTTAGATAATTTCAAATATATCATGTAAAGGGCCTGAAAATCCGTACTCCTTTGAGCTGGCAACATTCCACAACAATCCAGCCAAAGAGGAACAAACTTACGAGTCTTTAGGGTTAAAGAAAAAGAAAGAGGTAGAAGAAGAAGAAGATAGAAGAAGAAAGAAAGAAGAAGCAACAGAACAATATCAGAATCTCACAATCGCAGCACAACAACATATACTAGATAAATGAGTAATCTTTAAAACAAAGAACTATCAGTTATTACATTACATCACATCACATCATATTACATTACATTATCAGAGTTCACAACAACAAACAGCGGTAAAGAAATACTATATACTAGTTTGATACGCCATGCCATCCAGCTTGCCTCCAATTCTCTATAGCAACTCCTGAATTCCAGAATACCCTGATAACCTAACTCTAGACTGCCCGTGTGGAAATTGGTGGGCGTCCAGAGTTTAGGAAGGGAAACAATAAACTCCAAGTCAGTCATGGGACTGGTGTGAAAACTTAAAACAGTTATTTATCTTTAAAACAACAACAAAGGAAGTATTTTAAAAATAGATCCGCAATGCTTTCGGAAAATGAAACTACCATAAGGTCTCCCACCACACACACAATGCAAACGGAGAATTGGAGGAGATTTCTCCTTATGATAGTCAAAGATGCTTACTACGCAAAAAAATCAAATCATTTTTGATATTATTATTAGTGCATAGTGTAGAAATTTTTTCGAAAGTAGAATATAAATCTTAGCCGGCATAGGTACCATTATATTATGCCTACTATAGCTACCATATTATATGGCAGGTTCTACAACTAAAATCGTACATGGTTCGTATTGTTTCTTTGGATTTCCAACAAATGGTCAGGCCAAGGAACTTCCCATTGCCACATGGGTACGCCTCTGGAAAGACGCCCCGAGAACCTAACGTTACGGTTAGATCTCTGCAACCACAAGGCCGGGTTACCCTTCAAACTGGGTAACTACTGACATGAATATGTCATTCCCCGAACGTAGCCGATCTATATCCGAGGATCCTCGATTCCAACAACCACAAAGCAATAAATTTGCAGCAACAACATAGGTTAAGTATGTGGGCTCCATACCATGATACCACCTCTATCCAGAAGGAATGATATACACTAAAGGGGCGCTACCCCCTAATAACCTTGCTGCATCCTTCCTGTTTTAACCATTTCCAGGGTGTGAGGTCCGATGAAGTCTCGTCCACAAAGCTACACTTTATACAAAAGCTGTGCTTTTATTCAAGAAATGCTCAACAACACTTAGCATATCACACTACCAAATTAGGAACCTTCAACTACATAACCTCTAATCTCATACGTCATAAAGAAGGGTGTTAAGCTAAGAGAATAAATTCTCCGCCACCAACAGATATGTATTTGAAAGAAATCAACTTTATATCTCAATTTGTAATGTCAGACATACAATCCATACAAGTCTGTTCCGGGTTCGAACAGAACCGAAGGCACTTCCAAAGAAGTCCTTGCAATCCGGATATTCACTAATCACGACCGGACTTCCCGTCACAATGGGTAATAAATTTCTAAATCGGAGATCAGCCGATGCAGAAACATTCGACGGTAATCCTTCCGTTTTCACAAATATCCGGTCTTCAACACCGGTCATCAAATGTTATCCATTACGACGTATCACTATTCGGAATGGGTTATACGACTCATAGGTCCTTTCCCGTCTAACCCGAATAATGAACGCTTATTTAAAAATAAGTGTAGCATTCAAATTTAAGCAAATCACAACAAATACCTACTTAAAGGTAAATATTGATAGTTGGTTATTTAACTATCAATAGGCATGCACAACATCACCAGATTCCAAATAATTTTTCAAATTATTTATTTTCCAATATATCTTTACTAGATGTATTTTTCCACACTTCAAAAATAAATCAATATTTATTTTTAGACAAATTCCCCTTTCCTTCATAAATTCTACAGTGAATTTATATTTCAAAATATCTACTGATATACGATTTTCAAATTGTTTTCCGATATTCATTTTCAATTTATCTTTAGAAAGATAATTCTCAAAACGTTCATTTCATATTGGAAAAACATTTCCATACTTATTTAATAATAAGTATTTCATAAATCTATTTATTTTCAACATTCGGAAATATTCAATATACCTAAATCACCGCTAAGTATATATTTCATTCCTTAAGAAAACATTCTCTTAAATACATTTGTTTGGGTCAAAACGAATGTTACGTAAAACATCGTTACGACAACCCAAAATAACTAGTATAGGGATTCGAAATTAAGATAGATATATAAACCCCAATACTATATAAAACATTTTCTTTCGGAAATCATTTGCTATAACAATAGTGTTGTAGTCCACCATTTCCTTATTTCTCGAAAACGTCTATTTCAACAATGAATGTTGAAATCTATGGTTTCGATATTTAATATATTTTAAAACATCTTTAAAACAATTAACTTCATTTTATAATATCACTTTCCCAAAATATACCCATTTTATTTAATAATGTATTCACTGTCCAAAATTGTGAATATAATCTCTAATCCAAATTCAACACTTCTACATATTAAATTAAAGGATTTATCCATTATCCAAAATCGTGGATATAATTCCATTAGTAAGTTCTATATTTCTATATATATATATAAATCCTTTTTATTAACCAATTCCGTTTATAACACGATTATATACCCAAAAGCCAAATTATAAGTTAATAACTTATAATTCATTTATTTTACAAATCATTTATTTTAAAACTTCACAATTTTAAATCTCATTCACTTATAACCTCCTTTTATAACTTCATTTTAACTTTTATAGAACTTGTCCAAAATTTAATTATCTTGATTTATAAAATATTGATTTTTATAAATCTCTTACATAAACCCTTTAATATAATTCAAAATCCTCTATTTAACATTATTCTATAAAATAGTTAACTCCATATTTCAAAATTTACATTTAAATTTTATTCCTTAAATATCGTAATTTTAAGTATAACTTTCAACCTGAATTTTCAAAAATCAAATTTTATTTATTTCCAGTATCTAACGATACCAGAATTTTATTCGGCTAAATTTTAGCCTTCAATGATTTAAATCATAAAGATAATCACACAGGGATTATAAACACACAACATCGAAACAAATTCAATCTATTTGAGGAATCTGGTTGGATCCGTCCAACCTGTTTCCCTGCATCCACAGATGTTAGCACAATACCAATCTCGTTTCAAGACGGGATATCGTGGTATATGAGATTTAAAAATATTATCCGCTATTATGCGGCGCAATAGGGTCTCATCCGCTATATAATGCGGGAAATCAACTCCAAGTACATATATAATACCAATTCCACTTCAAGGTGGAATATCGCGGTATATGGGTTTAATAAATAACATCCGCTTAATAGGCGGCGTATAGGGTCTATTTCAATATAATAGAAAGCAGTTTATCACCCAAGCATACAATCAACCAAATCAAGCAATTTTCTAACTATTTAAAATTTAAACAAAACCCTTTTGAGTGAGAAGATCTCACCTTTGCTTTTAAATTTGCAGTCCATTTCCATCTTGACTCAATTTCCTTGTTTTATACCTATTTAATTATTTACACAATTCATTAATATCAAATCAACTGAACAATTAATTTCCGTTCAATAGTTTTTGATTAGCTGATAATTCTTTTTAAACCAATTTTCTCCTTTAATAAATTTATCTAACTAATGATTAAATTTCTCCTTTTTAATAAGTTTAATTAACCAAAAATTATACTTTAAACTAATAATCTTGGTTTAAACTAATTTCTTTTCAAACTCCCAATTCTTTAAAGAATTACTTTACTTAAGATTTTCCATTTCGATTTATTTTCTCCACAATATTGACCGTGTATAAGCATTGTAAGATTTATTAATATTTAAACTGAGTTGAATAGTTAATTACCATTGAATAGATTTATTTAATTTAAACCAATAATTTGATTTTAAACTAAATTTTCTTCAAGTTTTAAAATTCCTATTATTCTTTGTTTTCTTTCATTTCCCCGTTTTATCTATATAAATAATTCTCGTTTATAAATTTATTTAAGATTAAATTTTAAATTACATTTCCTTAAATAAATCATTTTATTAAATAATTTGAATTTCTAACAAATTTTCTTTTACCAATCCATTTAATCAAATCGAATACCCATTTAAAACTCTTAAGGAAATTAATATTAATTTTCTCAGAGAGTCCTTTTTATAAAAATATCCTTAGTAATTAAAAATAGTTGAATACGGTAATTAAACAAATTTATCTCCATAATTTATTTAATTTTTCTTTGAAGCATCACTAAAACAAAATTCTTATTATGTCTTACAGTTAAATAAAACTTTTGATTTACACTTATATATTTTTCCTATTCCTATCCATATATATATATATATATATATATTAAATTTTAAATTGATCTTGTATTTTACTGTTATTAAATTTCTAACATCTGTATAACTACAAATATATACAGAATAAACAAAAAGGGTTTATACCTAACTCTCGACCTCGATGCCTCGAACGAATCGCGAATCCACGAACCCCACTGTCTCCATCACGCGACCAATCTTGCCATTGAACTCCTGCTCGCCAACATCAATTCGAGACTGCTCCAGAATCTCGTGCTCGCGCACGCGAACGCCAGCACCTTCTCCCAAGCCTCGCCTCACTTGCTTGCCGCCGAGCCTCGTATCGAATCGATTGGAAACGAATCCCCTTTATCTCGCGACGCTGCCACCATTTAAAGCCATCGCGATAAGGTCGCGAACTCCACCTCACCATCGCGGCCCCTCCTTACGCGAACACCGGCTTTAAACCCCCAAAACTCCACGCGCTCGAGAATCGACGAGCCTCCTCTGATGCCGAGATGTACAGATGATTTGAAGAAGAGGAATAAACGAGGGAGGAACAGAAGAAAAGGGGGGAGAGAGGGCGGCCATTGATTTGAACGAGAGGAGGGGAAGAAATCAGTTTTTTTTCTTTTGGACTTCCTGTATGCGGCCATTTATGTTTTTCTTCTTTTGATTTTAAACTGAGGAAGTTGCGTGATTTTTAAAATTGAAAGAGGCATTGTTTACACGATCTCTTCGTGATTGTAGGCGTAATTCAAGCGTGCTGATGTGATTATTATATTATTTTATTTTTTTAATTTAAATTCAATTTGATTCGATATAAATTTTCTTTGACACGTTTATATATCGTACACTCACTTAACAACTTCAATCACTATGAAACTTGAAACCCGATAATAATACACTATTACGGATCCAATGGAACTAGTTTCGTCGAAATCCGAGACTGTGCCTTGGACGGCTATTTTTAATATTCATCCATGGAAATTTATATTCATGCATACGTATATATATGTGTAAGATTGGTTTGTAAATATTTAAAGGTGAGATTTAATTAAGGATTGAAATTGGTAAACCAAATATATAGATAAACTAAGTTTGATTTGGCATAAAATTATGTAAAAGACATTTTTATCATATAAAGTACAAATGTAAGTAGATTAATAAACATAGTTTATAATTTAAAACATGATACCTAAATCTTTATAAAACATAAGTAAATATAATATAAGTAATAAAAGGGTATACACATTTTAAAAATAATAACAAATGTAAATATATTTGGACATCTCAAGAACACTTGTAAGGAAATTAAGCATTAATGAATGACAAATGTAAGTCTATTAACAAGTATCTTTATTTTGAAAATTTACTTTCTTTAATAAACATAATTCATTTAAACATATGAAGAAAATGGTTTTTCTCCTCTTTTAATTTCAAAACCTTATTCTTCTTCTCAAATCCTTTTTCCTCTCTTTTTTCAAATAAATGGCAAATCAGTGAATCTACTTTCAAATCTAAAATCATCTTCATTCGAAACAGAAATTCTGTTCAAATAAAATGTGTAATTTCCCTCAAAGATCAACCTGAAGCTAATATCTCCTCTAACCCAAAATTATCTGAAATTAACTTCAAACTTGAAATGCAAATCTAGTTTAAACTTATAGCCTCTTCAAAACATCTACCTGAAAGGAAATTTGCAAATTCTATAGCCTGTAGATCTCCTTCACTTCTGTTTTAAATCAACCAAGCCTGCAATTTTGTTTCTGGAAACAATGCAAATGTAATCAAGGAGCTAGTGCATTGCAGTAAAACAAGGTTGAAGTTTTTTTTTAAAGAAAAAAGAAAGGAAAGCATGCAACTGATTTCCTTTAGATCTGAAGTACTGTTGCAACTTGAGTTTTCAAATCAAGCACATTCAATTTCAAGCATTCAAGTATAGTTCCAGATCATCAAGACAGGTTCCTCTGTACAACTGCATCTAAGGTGAGTAAGAAAAGTTCTAAAAGGTTTAAACTGGTTGAATATTGCAATGCATGTGATAAATCTGCAAAGTAAAGTTACAAGAATTGGTTGCATGGATGATTTTAATTGTTTTTAGTTGAAATACATTATATACATTTGTATGTATGGTTTCTTGTATGATTGCTTGATACTGTTGTGATTCCAGGCTCTGGAATAATAATGAAAAAAATCATATCTACCTATACAAATGACTTTAAGCTTTGATCTTCAAGGGATAAATGGTTATAACAGTATAATTTCAGATTTAAAATAGTTTTAAATAAACAATTGGGGGTCTGAATTACAAAAATGGAAATTTTACAGTATTGAATCAAAATAAACTTAAATATAGTGGACTGGAATACTTGATTTAGTCTTATAATTTGTTTCCAATTTGTAAATTATGAATTTAGGAAGGTCAATCATTATTTTTAGATTGGAAATTTTTGTGATAATTGGCATCGAGAGCTTTTGGGGGTTTTTGCCAATTCACGGTGAACGGCGAGGAGATCAGTGTTGAGATTTTGGTCGAAGAAGGTTGGAAGGTGGGAGGACCTGGGAAAAATATTGATAAATTTTTCCGAAGTTTATGGTGGCCTATCGGGGACGGAATAGGGTTTTCCGAGGGTTGCTTGTGAAGATGTTTGCCGACGAAATGTCGATGACTGGAGAGTAACAGGATTAATCGCGAGGGGGGGGGAACTGGATCATCGGAGTGTAGAGTAGCTTCAGGTAAATCGATGAATGGTTCTGAGGTCGGAGACGTCGGCAATTGGGTGGTTTCTGATTGTCGTGGAATTCCAATTTTTGGTCAGGAAGCTCGATTCTGGCTGGGTGACATTTCTTTGTTTCTGGTTGATCATTTAGCTTATTGAAGTCATTGGCAACGTGTTGGAAGTGGAGTCATTGGCCGGAGCTTCGGCGATCGCTGGTGCATATGCACAGCGAGTTCTGGTGTCAGTAGTGAGGAGGAAGTGGGGACTTGGCTTAAAACTCGGGTCTGAGGGATATTTGCTCGAGATTTAATTCAGGTAGCTCGTGATATTCAAAGTATGTTAACAATTTAGATTGGTTCAGGGTTAAATTTTTTAAAATAAATTCAAAGTATTGAATTGGGGAAGAAGATCGAACTCGGGTAAGTTCTCGTGATCGCTTGCGTTTGACTCGGGTTTGAGTTGATTCTGCTGGGGTTAAAAATTTGACGTTTCCAGCTGTTAAGAATATTTAAGCAAGTATTAAACCTTATCTTAAGGTGTTAGTTCCAAGTTTTAATAGTTGTCAAATCGTGGTATTTGGATAATTAAATGGTTCAGTCCTGTGTGTTTTTTTTAAGATAAATTAAATAATGAAATTTGATAAAGTATTAATTATTTAATAAGTGAGGTTAATTGAATTATGTTATAATTGAGGGAAACAATAAATTAATTAAATCATTAAATAATTATAAAGGTTAAGTAATTTGAGTATTCAAATTTTAAGAATTGATTTAACAATAGGATTAATTAATTAATTAAAGGTTTAGCTAATTTATGTATGTGATTAATTATGGGATAATTAATCAATGTAAGTAAATATAGGATGATTGATCAGAGATGGATCAAGGCAATAAATTTGTGTTAATAAGGGCATTAATTAAAAGATAATCAATGAGAACTTTTAGACTAATTAATCTGTGTGGTAATCAAGATAAATTATCTAAGGTAATTAAAGAATGGTTAATTATTATATATATATATATAATTTATAATTAAAGATTTATTAATTGGGTTATAGGATAATTAAGTGATAAATTTCCCAGTTATAACTAATGAAATGAATGTGATTTATTTCTTTGATAATTAATTAAAGATGGACACTTGGAAATTGATTAAGTATGATTTCTTAATAAGATTGGTAAGTGAAATTACTTAGTGAAGTAATTGATGGGTAAATTACTTAGGAAAAGTAATTAAGGATTCATTACTCAGTGTAATTAATTAAAGAATTAATTAAGAGGTTAATTAATTAAGATAAGTAATTATAGGATTTTTGATTACCGTTTATGATTGATAAGGCTGATTAATGAAATTAATGAAGCAATTAAGGGTTAATTACTGAAATTGTTTGAGGATAACTAATTTGTGTAATTAATTTGTGGATAATTACTTTACGTAATTAAAGATGATTGATCAAGGATGATAAATTAGATGAATAATTAAAGGATGATTAATTGATCCGTTCGTAATTAATCAATGTTAAATAAGCAGGGTTTAGGGAGATTGAAGTAATTAATTTAATTTAATTTCTTAATGATATGTCAATTTATCATACTTATGAGTGATTGAATAATATTGCATACCTTTGGTTGATTGATATCTCAGACATATGATTTGGATTCTATGCGATAAGATATGTTGGGTTTGAACTAAGATAATATGGTTATCTATCGATGATGAATTAATATAGGTGACACCCTATATTTAAAGTTTAAATTGTGTTTCATTTGTATAAATTGAGATAAGATGGTATTGAATTCGAAGAGACCGGAGTCGGGTATTAGTAAATACCCAAAACCACTTCGATTCTTTATAATTTGATATATAAATCAATAGGATGAAGTTGAATGACTTAAGTAAATTGGACCATTTAATCTATGTTTAGGCACATAGAAATTGATGTGTGGAATAATTGTTGTCTATAACAACTTGTGGAGTTGTAAATTGATATGAGTTACCCCGGGTTTTAAATAGGTTGTATGTTTTGGTATTCCTTGATAATTAAGTTCACTCACGCTGGTTTCCAGCCTGACCCGGGTGTTACTTTGATGTAATGCTCGGGTCAGACCAAGTATTACAGATTTTCAGGTAAGGACGTTCTGGAGCTCGGGAGACGAGCTGGATGGCAGGAACGTATGAGGTCTTTTGCTGTATTTATCTGGGACAAGTTAGTTTTCTAAATTGTCCGGTATTTGTGTAATGATGTAATTCTGATGTATAAAGATATAAGTGTAATGATATAGTTCTTCTTGTAAAACTATTATTTATGTGATATTATATTTTATCCGCTGCGAATGTGAGATTGTGTGTTTCTTTTCTGTTCTTCTTCTATCTCTTTCTTCTTTCACTTTCTTCCTTTCACTTTCTTCCTTTCACTAACTATCTGGAAATTTCGGGATTGAAATTTCCGGGTCGTTACATTTGGTATCAGAGCTGAAGGTTAAGCGAGAACCTTGGCTCTGGTGGAATACTCATTAAAGAAAGGGTCAATGGTACCCTATAATGAGTTGAGTGTATAAATATGAGAGAGCGTACTTGTTATTTTCTTATATAAAGGATTTTAAATGATTTCAAAAGTAAATGAATCTTATATAAGAAATAGATTATCTATTATATTAAGGAAATTGATTGTAGTATTAATTAAACTAAAGGTTATAGTAAGAATTAAGTGGTAATAATTACAACGAAATTGGAATTAAATTTAAAGACAAGTTGAAATGGACTCAAACCGTAATTAAATCTTGAATTTGGGAAAGGTTTCAGGATAAGAATAATCAATTAATTTATGTAATTATTAAAATTGATTAATTAGTGCATAATAATTAGAAATGATAAATAAAGAGGGAGTTACTTAATGAAGTAACTAGAGATAAGCAATTTAAAGGACAAATACTTAATGAAGGTAATTAAGAAATAAGTTAATTACCGAATGTGATTAACTGGAATTAATTAATGATGTAATTAATTTAAAGAAATAATAAATAATATTATTTAAGAAAATTGAATAAAATGGTCCTATTTCAAACAAGGGTTGTTTGAAAATTTAAAGAAATTTGTTTTGAATTAGAAACCAAAGGTAGTTTAAAATTTTAAAGTAAAATTTGGTATGTAGAAGAAGTTAATATGTATATATGTGAATATGCATAATATCAAAGATGGTTTGAGATAAACACTAAATATTGAGTTTTAAATTTGGAATTTGATGGATGTTTTAAAATGGAATTATGAAATTTGGACTCGGAATTGAATTGTTTTAAAAAAAAAATTTTAAGGGAAAATTGATTTAAAGGAATTAAATCAACATTTGAAGTATTAACTCGAATTTATATAATTCGAGATGATTTGGATTTGAAATTTGAATTAGTTCAAATTGAATTTGATTTGAATTAATTGAAATGGTGATTAAAGATGTATGAGTATAAGATTCAAAGGGAAAATTGAATTGGATTAATTAGAAACGATTTGAAATTGTAGTGGGTTCAACTGAATGGATATTAGTCCAAAGTGATTGGAATAACTTGGGATTATAATTAAAGTTGAATATGTTTAAAATTTAATAGAATTTAATTTAAATTTGAAAAGGAATAGAGAATTAATTCAACTTGAATTTGGAATAAATCAAGTCCAATGGAAATTGGAATTATTTAAAATTGAATTGGGTCAATTTAAATGGAAGAGCAAATTTAAATTGAATTGATTAAGAATGAAGATTGGGAAGTGAACAGTTTTGACTCTGGACTATTTTGTTTTAATATAGACCTATTTTTCCAAGCTATTTATTATATATACAACCTTTTTTTGAAGCCAAACTATCTTATACTTGTTTTACAATTATTTGTGAAACTGTTTAACAATTTTCTAACTATTTTATAAACCAACTATTATTTTCAACTACTAATTACTATTTTATAGCTATTTAACAATTATTTAAAATTTCTATGACTATTTAACTATTTTTTTTCAATTATTTTACAATTACTAAACTATTTTACACCTATTTTACAAAGTAGTAATTATTTTCTAACTACTTATCTATTTTTTAAATTTTCAAGCAATTTTCTAAATAAATTGGACAGAGTCTAAACAGTTGTTGGTTAAAATCCAATTGAGATAAGAATAGGGGTGGGTAATCCAAATGGATTGAAGCAATTGTGAGTAAGTGAAGGATAATCAAAATGAATGTGAATAGAAATGGAATTGATTTGGGTAATAACCAATGAAGATAAATACGTAGGGTGTATGTATGTTATTCTATTCGCATAGTGATTTGATCCAGATTCGAGCACAGAATTTCGAGATAGCTATTTCGATCCGAGTTGGAATTTTCCACTCGATTTTTTAAGGCGAACCTGAATATGGATTGTTAATTGGTTCTGGATATTGTCTATCATAGTTATGACTATGCAAGGGGAATGACGATTTCTGATCAAAAAACCAGATCTGTGTCCGCACTAGGAAGTTGGGTGGATAATACTAGTTCGGAAATGAAATTGTGTGATCGAGTGAGCGATCAGATTGGTATAGCGTACGGATGATATGTGTACATCGTATGCATTTGAATAAAATTGATACTGGGAATTTGTGGATAAGAAATGTGAAATGGTTTTTGAAATGAAAAATATATTTTGTGAAATATATGATGAAGTAAAGTGGAAATTGGATATTTCTATGGTTGAAATTTTGTTTATGGAAGTAAGTGATATGGTAAGTGGTTTTGTAAAGAGTAATCAAATTTGAATATTTGATTTTGAATAAACAAAGTTAAATATCTTTATTTTATAAAATGAAACTCCCCTGTTGAATCCTTTGCCAGAAGAAAAGGATTTTGAAGGTGTTTTGAAGTATAAAAGGAGTTTATAGAAGTTTGAAATGATCCAAAGTTTTAAAAGATTTTATATATCTGAATATATATATAAAAGATCATATGAGGATTTTGGAAAAAGGGGTTTTGGGAACCTTTGGATTTGGAAAACGATTTTGATTTTTGGATAAAATCAATATGGGAATTTGGAAAGCCTAGTTTGAGAATTATCGATTTTGGAATAATCGATTTTGTGTAAAGGAGCTTTGTAAGAGATCATACTAGGTGTATGATTTAATTATACTATATATATAGTATAAAATGTTTCGATGATGGCTCTGAGGAAAAAGGCGCTCCCTTGGAATGGACTTCTCAGGAGTACCACCGGGTGGTGCTGCCTTGAGCCCCAAGGGGGGGTTCTAAAGCTGATCCTGTAAGGAGTCCGGACAAACTAGTTCCTGAGGATTTTTGGGTAGCGAAAGTCGAGGGCGCCGATGCCTACAGGGGCATTTGGGTTATGTTGTGACGACAGTGTAACTCAATGTCACTGCGATCTACTGTAGGGACCATAGCGAAAATCGTGTGGAGGATGAGTGCCAACGGTCTACACTTGATTTTACCGGGAAGGCAATGCAACATCGGTAGACTGCGATCTATGGTCAAGTGGAGTGGAGAAGTTTCATTCTTTTGGCAGCGAAATTCGAGGGCGTTGATGCCTACAGTTATATGGGTTTTGCTGTGATAGCTACGTAACCCAGTTGTAGCTACGATCTGTAGCGGGTTCCATGGTGTAATCGAGGGGCGGGAGGCCTACAGTTATCTGTGGAATTTGTCGGGACGACAACGTAACCATCGGGTTAACTGCGACTATGGATGTGGGTGATGATTTCCAGAGCATTCTCACCAAAGATATATCCTCTATTTTCAAAAAATATTCTCAATATTTTCAATAAAATTACTTTTCAAGTATTTTCACTGGATGTTGAAAACGGGTCTGCCAAGCACTTGTAGATTTTCAGTCCTACGCCTGATCAACGTATGACCGAATCTCTATGAGAAAAAGGATGGACTTATTGAAACATCGAGTTATAAAAAGTATTTTTATAAAACTATTTTAAGATATTATGAAAATTTTAAAAGTGTTAAAAACAAGGGGTTCAAAGAATAATTTTTCTAATAATAAGAATTTTAAATTCTGGTTTCGTTCCTTTTCGAGGACGAAAAGATTCTAAGGGGGGAGGAATGTGATAATCCGAATTTTGAACATCTGATAACTGAAATTTACTGGATTGAATTAATAAGAATAATTTTCTAAAATGATACATATGTATGTATATATATATTGAAAGTTATGTTTTGAAATTAGCATATATGTATATGTACTTATTTTAGGATTAAAATAATAATAATAATATAAATAAATATATAGAATTCAATCTTTAAACAAATCTTTGGAAATTTATATTCATGCATACGTGTACATATGTGTAAGATTGGTTTGTAAATATTTAAAGGTGAGATTTAATTAAGGATTGAAATTGGTAAACCAAATATATAGATAAACTAAGTTTGATTTGGCATAAAATTATGTAAAAGACATTTTTATCATATAAAGTACAAATGTAAGTAGATTAATAAACATAATTTATAATTTAAAACATGATACCTAAATCTTTATAAAACATAAGTAAATATAATTTAAGTAATAAAAGGGTATACACATTTTAAAAATAATAACAAATGTAAATATGTTTGGACATCTCAAAAACACTTGTAAGGAAATTAAGCATTAATGAATGACAAATGTAAGTCTATTAACAAGTGTCTTTATTATGAAAATTTACTTTCTTTAATAAACATAATTCATTTAAACATATGAAGAAAATGGTTTTTCTCCTCTTTTAATTTCAAAACCTTATTCTTCTTCTCAAATCATTTTTCCTCTCTTTTTTCAAATAAATGGCAAATCAGTGAATCTACTTTCAAATCTAAAATCATCTTCATTCGAAACAGAAATTCTGTTCAAATAAAATGTGTAATTTCCCTCAAAGATCAACCTGAAGCTAATATCTCCTCTAACCCAAAATTATCTGAAATTATCTTCAAACTTGAAATGCAAATCTAGTTTAAACTTATAGCCTCTTCAAAACATCTACCTGAAAGGAAATTTGCAAATTCTATAGCCTGTAGATCTCCTTCACTTCTGTTTTAAATCAACCAAGCCTGCAATTTTGTTTCTGGAAACAATGCAAATGTAATCAAGGAGCTAGTGCATTGCAGTAAAACAAGGTTGAAGTTTTTTTTAAAGAAAAAAGAAAGGAAAGCATGCAACTGATTTCCTTTAGATCTGAAGTACTGTTGCAACTTGAGTTTTCAAATCAAGCACATTCAGTTTCAAGCATTCAAGTATAGTTCCAGATCATCAAGACAGGTTCCTCTGTACAACTGCATCTAAGGTGAGTAAGAAAAGTTCTAAAAGGTTTAAACTGGTTGAATATTTCAATGCATGTGATAAATCTGCAAAGTAAAGTTATAAGAATTGGTTGCATGGATGATTTTAATTGTTTTTAGTTGAAATACATTATATACATTTGTATGTATGGTTGCTTGTATGATTGCTTGATACTGTTGTGATTCTAGGCTCTGGAATAATAATGAAAAAAAAAATCATATCTACCTATACAAATGACTTTAAGCTTTGATCTCCAAGGGATAAATGGTTATAACAGTATAATTTCAGATTTAAAATAGTTTCAAATAAACAATTGGGGGTCTGAATTACAAAAATGGAAATTTTACAGTATTGAATCAAAATAAACTTAAATATAGTGGACTGGAATTCTTGATTTAGTCTTATAGTTTGTTTCCAATTTGTAAATTATGAATTTAGGAAGGTCAATCATTATTTTTAGATTGCAAATTTTTGTGATAATTGGCATCGAGAGTTTTTGGGGTTTTTACCAATTCACGGTGAACGACGAGGAGATCAGTGTTGAGATTTTGGTCGAAGAAGGTTGGAAGGTGGGAGGACCTAGGAAAAATATTGATAAATTTTTCCGAAGTTTGTGGTGGCCTATCGGGGACGGAATAGGGTTTTCTGAGGGTTTCTTGTGAAGATGGTTGCCGAGGAAATGTCGATGACTTGAGAGTAACAGGATTAATCGCGAGGGGGGGAACATGATCATCGGAGTGTAGAGTAGCTTCAGGTAAATCGATGAATGGTTCTGAGGTCGGAGACGTCGGCAATTGGGTGGTTTCTGATTGTCGTGGAATTCCAATTTTTGGTCAAGAAGCTCGATTCTGGCTGGGTGACATTTCTATGTTTCTGGTTGATCATTTAGCTTATTGAAGTCATTGGTGACGTGTTGGAAGTGGAGTCGTTGGCCGGAGCTCCGACGATCGCTGGTGCATATGCACAGCGAGTTCTGGTGTCAGTAGTGAGGAGGAAGTGGGGACTCGGGTTAAAACTCGGGTCTGAGGGATATTTGCTCGAGATTTAATTCAGGTAGCTCGTGATATTCAAAGTATGTTAACAGTTTAGATTGCTTCATGGTTAAATTTTTTAAAATAAATTCAAAGTATTGAATTGGGGAAGAAGATCGAACTCGGGTAAGTTCTCGTGATCGCTTGCGTTTGACTCGGGTTTGAGTTGATTCTGCTTGGGTTAAAAATTTGACGTTTCCAGCTGTTAAGAATATTTAAGCAAGTATTAAACCTTATCTTAAGGTGTTAGTTCCAAGTTTTAATAGTTGTCAAATCGTGGTATTTGGATAATTAAATGGTTCAGTCCTGTGTGTTTTTTTAAGATAAATTAAATAATGAAATTTGATAAAGTATTAATTATTTAATAAGTGAGGTTAATTGAATTATGTTATCAATTGAGGAAAACAATAAATTAATTAAATCATTGAATAATTAATAAAGGTTAAGTAATTTGAGTATTCAAATTTTAAGAATTGATTTGACAATAGGATTAATTAATTAATTAAAGGTTTAGATAATTTATGTATGTGATTAATTATGGAATAATTAATCAATGTAAGTAAATATAGGATGATTGATCAGAGATGGATCAAGGCAATAAATTTGTGTTAATAAGCGGATTAATTAAAAGATAATCAATGAGAATTTTTAGACTAATTAATCTGTGTGGTAATCAAGATAAATTATCTAAGGTAATGAAAGGATTGTTAATTATTAAATATATATATATATATATAATTTATAATTAAAGATTTATTAATTGGGTTATAGGATAATTAAGTGATAAATTACCTAGTTATAATTAATGAAATGAATGTGATTTATTTCTTTGATAATTAATTAAAGATAGACACTTGGAAATTGATTAAGTATGATTTCTTAATAAGATTGGTAAGTGAAATTACTTAGTGAAGTAATTGATGGGTAAATTACTTAGGAAAAGTAATTAAGGATACATTACTCAGTGTAATTAATTAATGAATTAATTAAGAGGTTAATTAATTAAGGTAAGTAATTACAGGATTTTTGATTATCGTTTATGATTGATAAGGCTGATTAATGAAATTAATGAAGCAATTAAGGGTTAATTACTGAAATTGTTTGAGGATAACTAATTTGTGTAATTAATTTGTGGATAATTACTTTACGTAATTAAAGATGATTGATCAAGGATGATAAATTAGATGGATAATTAAAGGATGATTAATTAATCCGTTCGTAATTAATCAATGTTAAATAAGCAGGGTTTAGGGAGATTGAAGTAATTAATTTAATTTAATTTTTTAATGATATGTCAATTTATCATACTTATGAGTGATTGAATAATATTGCATACCTTTGGTTGATTGATATCTCGGACATATGATTTGGATTCTATGCGATAAGATATGTTGGGTTTGAACTAAGATAATATGGTTATCTATCGATGATGAATTAATATAGGTGACACCCTATATTTGAAGTTTAAATTGTGTTTCGTTTGTATAAATTAAGATAAGATGGTATTGAATTCGAAGAGACCGGAGTCGGGTATTAGTAAATACCCGAAACCACTTCGATTCTTTATAATTTGATATATAAATCAATAGGATGAAGTTGAATGACTTAAGTAAATTGGACCATTTAATCTATGTTTAGGCACATAGAAATTGATGTGTGGAATAATTGTTGTCTATAACAACTTGTGGAGTTGTAAATTGATATGAGTTACCCCGGGTTTTAAATAGGTTGTATGTTTTAGTATTCCTTGATAATTGAGTTTACTCACGCTGGTTTCCAGCCTGACCCGGGTGTTACTTTGATGTAATGCTCGGGTCAGACCGAGTATTACAGATTTTCAGGTAAGGACGTTCTGGAGCTCGGGAGACGAGCTGGATGGCAGGAACGTATGAGGTGTTTTGATGTATTTATCTGGGACAAGTTAGTTTTCTAAATTTTTCAGTATTTGTGTAATGATGTAATTCTGATGTATAAAGATATAAGTGTAATGATATAGTTCTTCTTGTAAAACTATTATTTATGTGATATTATATTTTATCCGCTGCGAATGTGAGATTGTGTGTTTCTTTTCTATTCTTCTTCTATTTCTTTCTTCTTTCTCTTTCTTCCTTTCACTAACTATCTGGAAATTTCAGGATCGAAATTTCCGGGTCGTTACATTATAACTGATTCATATTACTATTTTAAATTAGTTTCATTCACTAATTTACTTCAATTTGCAATTTTGAAATCGTTTGTTGCTAACAAAAAGCTTTCAACAATTTTCAAAAAATATATTCTAACTCCCAGAATTTTCGAAAAATTTTGGCAGAGTCTCCTTTGTACGGAGGAGCTTATGCAATTTGAAAAAAGATATAAAAATACATCGACCCACACGGTCGGAAAAAACAAAAACAGTTCATACTTCCTATTTTTATTGCGTAGGCATACCTTATTTAGCATTTTTAAGCAAAGCGGCTTTTTATTAGCATTTTAGCGCGACCAAATCTAGCCAAACGGCCCTCATGTACCTGTACTTACTCAATTTAAACACATAAGTAACATATATAGGAAATTCATTTACATTTCACTCATTTCAACAGAAAACACAAAGTTAAAAGCAATGCATGTGATATACATTCATAAGCACATATTCAAGGTTTCAGCACTAGTTTTAATTTGTTTGCAACCAACTTACATGTCATTCCATTCAATTCAAGTGATTTACAATTCACTTCCTTCCATTCAATTCATTTTATTTTATTTTTATGAAACAAACTCGTATTCATTTCAATTAATTCAAAAATCAATCTTACTGGCTTTCATTAACTCATAGAATTTTATCCAATCACGTTTGCGTCAAACGACAACCATTTCTATGCAAATTCGACGATGTTCACTTAATAGAATATCCAATTTAGTTTATAACTAATTTAAATTGACATCAACTCAATTTACCCTTTATTCTATTTCATTTCCAATCGATTCCGTTCAATTCATATTTAATTCACTTACAATTCCAAGTTGAATTTCTATTTATAACTCAAGCTTCATTTCCAAACTCTATTATTTATTCACAATTCAACTTTAAATTAACAATTTCGAGTTCCATAGTTCATTTACTAATTTATTCCAATTTTTAGTTTATTTCTCACTTTTAATTCAGTGTTTGATTTTATTTTCAAAAATCACTTGGATTCAATTTTATTCAATATTCTCTATAACTCGCTGAATTCTCAATCCAATTCATTATCATTAACTTTGCTTAAGTTAATTTGATTTTATTTAATGTCTTCAAGTTATTCCAATTCAAAACTCAAATTTATTTTCCTTGTAACACTTCCAAATTTAAATTCCTGATTTGGTTTTTCATTTATCAAATCCATTTCATCAACTAATTTAATTCAATTAGTTTTATTCACTTATCGATTGCAATTTCAAATTTCCATTCTCAATTTACCTTGAATTCATTTTATCAATAACAAGGAAATTTTCCATTTATTTCCATTTGTTTCTACTTACTTGAATTTATTTGTAAATTTAACTAACAATTCAAGTTTTAAATTAACTAATTCAACTTTCCTATTCTGAATTAATGAATTATCATATTAATTTACTTGGAATCAATCCATTTTATTTATTTTTCTCAAGTTGGAATTTTATTGTATTTTTTATTCAATTTGATCCAAATCAAATCTCATTGGTATATGAATTTTTTTATTTCTTAGTTTTTTTTGTTTTTGATTTCAATTTCTTATTCAACAACCAACGATACTTTTAATATTATCATCTCCTAGCAACCATATACTGTAATAATTTACAGAAAAACATTTCCTTTGTATACAAAAATAGCTTTGGGTAAAATTATCTCATTTACCCTATTTTAAAACAATACCGTGTCGGTTTATCTAGTTTAAGAGTTTAGAAACCCCTATCGAAACAGTTGGCCAGACTGCACCGACCAAAATCTATAAACAATCAACCGATAAGTCAACACAATACAATTTTTTTTATATTCACTATCAAATACGCGCTCATATCTATTATTACTCTCAAACTCATTCCAGAGTACTGCTGACTCTATCTCTAATGAGTAATTCCCAACAGAGCCATGGTTGTCGCTTAACCATATGCTCTGATACCCAATGTAAAGGGCCCGAAAATCCGTACTCCTTTGAGCAGGCAACATTCCACAACAATCCAGCCAAAGAGGAACAAACTTACGAGTCTTTAGGGTTAAAGAAAAAGAAAGAGGTAGAAGAAGAAAAAGATAGAAGAAGAAAGAAAGAAGAAGCAACATAACAATATCAGAATCTCACAATCGCAGCGGAACAACATATAATAGATAAATGAGTAATCTTTAAAACAAAGAACTATCAATTATTACATTACATCACATCATATTACATTACATTATCAGAGTTCACAACAACAAACAGCGGAAAAGAAATACTATATACTAGTTTGATACGCCATGCCATCCAGCTTGCCTCTAATTCTCTATAGCAACTCCTGAATTCCAGAATACCCTGATAACCTAACTCTAGACCGCCCGTGTGGAAATTGGTGGGCACCCAAAGTTTAGGAAGGGAAACAATAAACTCCAGGTCAGTCATGGGACTCGTGTAAGAACTTAAAACAGTTATTTTTCTTTAAAACAACAACAAAGGAAGTATTTTAAAAATAGATCTGCAATGCTTTTGGAAAATGAAACTACCATAAGGTCTCCCGCCACACACACAATGCAAACGCAGAATGTGCGGAGATTTCTCCTTATGATAGTCAAAGATGCTTACTATGCAAAAAAATCAAATCATTTTTGATATTATTATTAGTGCATAGTGTAGAAAACATTTCGAAAGTAGAATATAAATCTTAGCCGGCATAGGTACCATTATATTATGCCTACTATAGCTACCATATTAGATGGCAGGTTCTACAACTAAAACCATACAGAGTTCGTATTGTTTCTTTGGATTTCCAACAAATGGTCAGGGCAAGGAACTTCCCATTGCCACATGGGTACGCCTCTGGAAAGACACCCCGAGAACCTAACGTTACGGTTAGATCTCTGCCAACACAAGGCCGGGTTACCCTTCAAACTAGGTAACTACTGACATGAATATGTCATTCTCCGATCGTAACCGATCTATATCCGAGGATCCTCGATTCCAACAACCACAAAGTAATAAATTTGCAGCAACAACATAGGTTAAGTATCTAGGCTCCATACCATGATACCACCTCTATCCAGAAGGAATGACATACACTAAAGGGGCGCTACCCCCTAATAACCTTGCTGCATCCTTCCTGTTTTGACCATTTCCAGGGTGTGAGGTCCGACGAAGTCTCGTCCATAAAGCTACGCTTTATACAAAAGTTGTGCTTTGATTCAACAAATGCTCAACAACACTTAGCATATCACACTACCAAATTGGGAGTATATCATTAATAACCTTCAACTACATAACCTCTGAGCTCGTACGTCTCAGAGAAGGGTGTTAAGCTAAGGGAATAAATTCTCTGCCACCAACAGATATGTATTTGAAAGAAATCAGCTTTATATCTCAATTTGTAATGTAAGACATACAATCCATACAAGTCTATTCCGGGTTCGAACAGAACCGAAGGCACTTCCAAAGAAGTCCTTGCAATCCGGATATTTACTAATCACGACCGGACTTCCCGTCAAAAAGAGTAATAAATTTCTATATCGAAGATCAGCCGATGCAGAAACATTCGACGGTAATCCTTCTGTTTTCACAAATATCCGGTCTTCAACACCGGTCATCAAATGCTATCCATTACGACGTATCACTATTCGGAATGGGTTATACGACTCAGAGGTCCTTTCCCGGCTAACCCAAATAATGAGCGCTTATTTAAAAATAAGTGTAGCATTCAAATTTAAGCAAATCACAACAAATACCTACTTAAAGGTAAATATTGATAGTCGGTTATTTAACTATCAATAGGCATGCACAACATCACCAGATTCCAAATAATTTTCCAAATTATTTATTTTCCAAAATATCTTTACTAGATATATTTTTCCACACTTCAAAAATAAATCAATATTTATTTTTAAACAAATTCCCCTTTCCTTCATAAATTCTATAGTGAATTTATATTTCAAAACATCTACTGATATACGATTTTCAAATCGTTTTCCGATATTCATTTTCAATTTATCTTTAGAAAGATAATTCTCAAAACGTTCATTTCATATTGGAAAAACATTTCCATACTTATTTAATAATAAGTATTTCATAAATCTATTTATTTTCAACATTCGGAAATATTCAATATACTTAAATTACCGTTAAGTATATATTTCATTCCTTAAGAAAACATTCTCTTAAATACATTTATTAGGGTCAAAACGAATGTTACGTAAAACATCGTTACGACAACCCAAAATCACTAGTATAGGGATTCGAAATTAAGATAGATATATAAACCCCAATACTATATAAAACATTTCCTTTCGGAAATCATTTACTATAACAACAGTGTATAGTCCACCATTTCCTTATTTCTCGAAAACGTCTATTTCAACAATGAAGGTTGAAATCTATGGTTTCGATATTTAATATATTTTAAAACATCTTTAAAACAATTAACTTCATTTTATAATATCACTTTCCCAAAATATACCCATTTTATTTAATAATATATTCACTATCCAAAATAGTGAATATAATCTCTAATCCAAATTCAACACTTCTACATATTAAATTAAAGGATTTATCCTTTATCCAAAATCGTGGATATAATTCCATTAGTAATTTCTATATTTACTTATCAAATTTATTTGATTACGGATATATAAAACAATGTTTATAAATTCCATTTTTCACTTTATAAAAACTAATATATATATATATATATATATAAATCCTTTTTGTTAACCAATTCCATTTATAACACGATTATATACCCAAAAGCCAAATTATAAGTTAATAACTTATAATTCATTTATTTTACAAATCATTTATTTTAAAACTTCACAATTTTAAATTTCATTCACTCATAACCTCCTTTTATAATTTCATTTTAACGTTTATAGAACTTGTCTAAAATTTAATTATCATGATTTATAAAATATTGATTTTTATAAATCTCTTACATAAACCCTTTAATATAATTCAAAAACCTCTATTTAACTTTATTCTATAAAATAGTTAACTCCATATTTCAAAATTTACATTCAAATTTTATTCCTTAAATATCGTAATTTTAAGTATAACTTTCAACCTGAATTTTCAAAAATCAGATTTTATTTATTTCCGGTATCTAACGATACCAGAATTTTATTCGGCTAAATTTTAGCCTTCAATGATTTCAATCATAAAGATAATCACACAGGGATTATAAACACACAACATCGAAACAAATTCAATCTATTTGAGGAATCCGGTTGGATCCCTCCAACCTGTTTCCCTGCATCCACAGATGTTAGCTCAATACCAATCCCGTTTCAAGACGGGATATCGCGGTATATGGGATTTATAAAATATTATCCGCTATTATGTGGCGCAACAGGGTCTCATCCGCTATATAATGTGGGAAATCAACTCCAAGTACATATATAATACCAGTTCCACTTCAAGGTGGAATATCGCGGTATATGGGTTTAATAAATAAATCCGCTTAATAGGCGGCGTATAGGGTCTATTTCAATATAATAGATAGCAATTTATCACCCAAGCATACAATCAACCAAATCAAGCAATTTTCTAACTATTTAAAATTTAAACAAAACCCTTTTGAGTGAGAAGATCTCACCTTTGCTTTTAAATTTGCAGTCCATTTCCATCTTGACTCAATTCCCTTGTTTTATACCTATTTAATTATTTATACAATTCATTAATATTCAAATCAACTGAACAATTAATTTCCGTTTAATTATTTTTGATTAGCTGATGATTCTTTTTAAACCAATTTTCTCCTTTAATAAATTTATCTAACTAATGATTTAATTTCTCCTTTTTAATAAATTTAATTAACCAAAAATTATATTTTAAACTAATAATCTTGGTTTAAACTAATTTATTTTCAAACTCCCAATTCTTTAAAGAATTACTTTACTTAAGATTTTCCATTTCGATTTATTTTCTCCACAATATTGACCTTGTATAAGCATTGTAAGATTTATTAATATTTAAACCGAATTGAATAATTAATTACCATTGAATAGATTTATTTAATTTAAACTAATAATTTGATTTTAAACTAAATTTTCTTCAAGTTTTAAAATTCCTATTATTATTTATTTTCTTTCTTTTCCCAGTTTTATCTATATAAATAATTCTCGTTTATAAATTTATTTAAGATTAAATTTTAAACTACATTTCCTTAAATAAATCATTTTATCAAATAATTTAAATTTCTAACAAATTTTCTTTTACCAATCCATTTAATCAAATGGAATAACCATTTAAAAATCTTAAGGAAATTAATATTAATTTTCTCAGAGAGTCCTTTTTATAAAAATATCCTTAGTAATTAAAAATAGTTGAATACGGTAATTAAACAAATTTATCTCCATAATTTATTTAATTTTTCTTTGAAGCCTCACTAAAAAAAAATTCTTATTATGTCTTACAGTCAAATAAAACTTTTGATTTACACTTATATATTTTTCCTATTCCTTTCCATATATATATATATATATATATATTAAATTTTAAATTGATCATGTATTTTACTGTTATTAAATTTCTAACATCTGTATAACTACACAAATATATACAGAATAAAGAAAAAGGGTTAATACCTAACTCTCGACCTCGATGCCTCGAACGAATCGAACCCCACTGTCTCCATCACGCGACCAATCTCGCCATTGAACTCCTGCTCGCCAACATCAATTCGAGCCCGCTCCAGAATCTCGTGCTCGCGCACGCGAACGCCAGCACGTTCTCCCAAGCCTCGCCTCACTTGCTTGCCGCCGAGCCTCGTATCGAATCGACTAGGAAACGAATCCCCTTTATCTCGAGATGTTGCCGCCATTTAAAGCCATCGCGACAAGGTCGCGAACTCCGCTTCACCATCGCTGCCCCTCCTTACGCGAACACCGGCTTCAATCCCCCAAAACTCCACGCGCTCGAGAATCGACGAGCCTCCTCTGATGCCAAGATGTACAAATGATTTGAAGAAGAGGAATAAACGAGGGAGGAACAGAAGAAAAGGGGGGAGAGAGGGCGGCCATTGATTTGAACGAGAGGAGGTAAAGAAATGGATTTGTTTTCTTTTGGACTTCCTGTATGCGACCATTTATGTTTTTCTTCTTTTGATTTTGAACTGAGGAAGTTGCGTGATTTTTAAAATTGAAAGAGGCCTGGTTTACACGATCTCTTCGTGATTGTAGGCGTAATTCAAGCGTGCTGATGTGATTATTATATTATATATTTTTTTTTAATTTAAATTCAATTTGAATCGATATAAATTTTCTTTGACACGTTTATATGTCGTACACTCACTCAACAACTCCAATCACTATGAAACTTGAAACCCGATAATAATACACTATTAGGGATCCAATGGAACTGGTTTCGTCGAAATCCGAGACTGTGCCTCGGACGGCTATTTTTAAATTCAATTTAAACGGTATATTTTTAAAACTGAACAAAACACTATTAAATTCAATTTTTAAAGTTCTATTACCTTCAGTATTATAAATACGAATTTTACAAGCCTTTGAAATATTTTTAATCAGCTTAAATGGAAGATTCATTTTTTCTCTCCAACTTTCAATAGATTAAATTTTATAATTTAATCGCCAAATTCATAGTTATAGTAGGAATTCAAGTCAAACCATCATTCAAATATTTAAAATTAATTAAATATTTTCAATTTAAATTGTCCAAAATTTTGGGTCGTTACATATCAAATTCAATTACTATTATTTAGCTTTGAAATGTTTACTTAATAAATCTAAAATCATTAAGTAAAACCTTTAAACTTCAAATAACTGGATATTCTTTCAATTTAATTAACTTGAGAATATTCATTTAAATCGACTTGATATTCATTTAAATCCTCTAAACCAAAATCAAGTCATTAAATCATACCTTTTAAAATCTCAATTTATTTAAATTCAAATCAATTTTATTCGAGAAAAATTCTTGTATACTTTAATTCAAAACAAATTCACATTTATCTTCCCACCTTACCCTCATTTAGTTTATTTTCGACTCCATAAATAAAATTTAAATAAACACTTAACCATATTATATTCTAATAAAATCAAACTTTATTATTAAACTTCTTTATACTTTAAACCAATTTTATACATAGCTTAAAACCAAGAAATTTACTATATAAAAATAACCTTTATCAAATATCTGAATCAATATCTCATAAAACCATATATATTTCTTTACAAAACCATAGAAAATTATTTCAAGATATTTTTATACATAGACCGCGGTGTATGTATAAAATTTTCTATCCTATGGTCATGTGATACAGATATTTATCAATTCAATCCATAATTTAAAATAAAAATTACGGTTATATATCTTTTCAAACCGCAATCCCGAATGAAATGAAAATGCATAATAACTTGCAGTTTATAACAATATAAAATACAGCATCCATTCATCCAATGTCAACCATTTATCACAATCATCATCCAATTCGAACAATAACATTAATATAGAATGAATAATAAACAACAGGTATTAACTAGTAGTTTATATTTAATAATAAATCAAATAACTATTTAACTGGCAAATATGCAATAATAAACAAATAACAATTTAATTGGAAGTTTATATGCAATGATAATTAAATAACAATTTAATTAAATAAATGCAATTTAACTGAGATATAATTAAAAATATGCCAAACAGTCATAAATAAATTTATAATCACACCATAAATTAATTTAACAAACATAAGAAATTTTAGAAGTTGTGAGTGGGTTAAAACACTCACCTTTTGAATTTAAATTGAATTTAAATCCAAAAAATCTAATAGTCTCCAAATTCATCCAAACTAGCGCCATAAGGTCCGGAATTTCGATACGATCCTAACAAAAGAAACTGCGTGTAAAACGGATATCGTATGTAAAAGTTATACGTGTTAAATGATGTTTAAATCAAAATTAAATTAAAACAAAAAAAATAAAATAAATAAACCTACCCCTATATTCCACGTCCTCATCTCCACTAACACGCGTTTGAGCAACATTACCGTAAGCATTTTTGTACTAGACAAACCCTAGTAGCGGCCAGAAAATGCCACTTCCATTCAATTTTCGCCACCCATCCTCGAATCTTCAACCAAATCAGAGTATGCCACTCTCCTCCCCTCGCTTAGCCGACCCTAGAGACCCCACGCGCGATCCTGGAACCACCTCCTCCACCTCGAGGTCGTCGTCACTTCGATGGAGAATACTGGCGATCCTTGGCGCCCAAGATTCAAACAAGCCGCATGGATGTGCTCGGCTCGTCGACAGCAACACACACATGCCCTCCGGTTGGCCTGCGAATGTAGATCCACCGTCAAAATCGCAAAAGTACGTACGAACGGCTGGAATTTAATCATTGATTCCAGGTCAAAGATAACTCAAATCGAGAAACAAATTGCAGATCTGAGTTGCGCTCGTCGAGAGCTTCAATGTATAATTTTTCAAATTTTTCTGAGGAGTTTGAATTTTTGAAATTGATTTTTGAATTGAAATTTGAATTGGATAAACTAGGGTTTATAGCCATTGAGGAGGAGGTGCACAGAAGTTTCTATACGTATAGAAATGAGGAATAGAGGCTGCTAGAGTTTATAACATGGTATTTATAGACAAACTTGAAATAGAACGGATCAGATAAGATAGATGTGCGCGCTAACGACAAAGTGGCCCAAAAAGCCGGTTCTGACTCCGAAAAAAATTGGGTCAACCCATATATCAAAATAGGTGTTTTTAAATATTTTAAACGTGATGGAACAAGTTTCAGGTCCAAATTCCATCGTATGAAGTTATGCTCAAATCAATATTTTCAAATTGATTTCAATTGATTTCAATTTCATTAATTTCAAGGCGTTTCGAGTCCGTACGATCAAACGACAAGTCCGATCGCTACGAAACTTGAAACCCTACAATAATTCACCGTTACGGATCCGATGAAACTGGTTTCATCGAAATCCAAGTCATGGTCAAAATGGCTACTTTTACATTAATTAAATAATTTAATATTAAATTTATTTAAATCAAGCTTCAGTTAAATTTTATATAAATCACAATTTCTCTCAATTCAAATTTCTTGGACATTTTCCATAAAATAAAGCAAATTCTGGACATCAGTTCAAAGTTAATAAATTTACCAATTCAGTGTTAACTTCAATTTCCATAGATTCAGTTATTATAATTTAATTTCAAATAATCCATATTCTTAACCCATCTAGTTATTTAAATGATTTCATTTTTACGATATAGCTATCATGGTTTATACCATAGTGCATTAATATCCTTATTTTATCTTAATTTCAAATAATTTAGTAATTAATTTCATTCACAATTAATTCAATTAATTAAAATTTATTTCAATAAATTAACTTGATTTAACTCCAAATCCTTTTTATCTAATCAATAATTATTCAATAAACTAAGGTAACCTTTGTTTACCCTTTAATACATTAGTAAGTTCAAATTTCCATCTTTCCTTCGTACTAACTACCCTATTTTCATTTTATTACATTTCTACCAATATACACGCTAATTGCGTTTTACATTCTAAATAAATTCATTAAGTTGGGTTCATACTTTCCATTATATCGATTACTACACTATGCATAAATTTACAATTCCAATTATTTCTTTATTACATTCACACCTTCCGTTATTACATTAATAATCACTAAAGTAACGTTTATTATTAACCATAAATATTATAATTTTACTTAACGGACATTGATTGTATAATTTTACAATTTATTACGTTTTCTTCATCAGTTAACATAACTTTGAATTCATTTCCCAATTTACTAATTTCAATCAATCCTAACTTTACAATCTATTTCAATTAATAGGGTTTGCAGTAATTTAGTTATTGCATTAATTCTTATTAATGTAACATTAAGGTTCCTTTACTCTAATTGATTTCCAATTTTATTATTAAACGAAATAAACAGGTAACTTATACATGTTTTACTATGCCTTTAATTTTACTCATGAATTCCCTATTATCAAGCAACCGTTACAGTTCTTAAATACTTATGCTTTTATTTAATTACCATTAATTATTTTATTACTATTCCATTGGCTAATCAGGTATTTAGATTTGTTTCTTTCATTTCGATTTATCCATTTATTAAGTTTTACATTAATAAATCTTTATTTCCAAATATACTCTAGTTTAACAAACTCTAAACATTGTATTACCTCCTACATTAATGTAGCTTTTGTTTATATTTATTCAAATTTGATCTTCTCATTTCAATTAATAGACTAATAAATTGGCAACACATAATTATTGCCTTCGTTTAATTTTATTACATTTAAGTTTATTGTTTACAGACCCAAGGGCAACAATTTACTATTTCTTTATTGGGATTTCACTTCTATTGTCAAAAATAAATGTTAATTACCAAGGCTACACTTGTTTCCTTATATTCAATTCAAAGACTAGTATACCATTTTACACATTTTAAATTATTGTAATTTCATTCAGTTACTTTAAATCAATATATTATTGCATTGGTTAATTAAGTTCTTACTTTTATTTGCTTATTTTATATTTTATACCCAAGTGCAAAATTTAACACTATTTGTCAATAAATAACTTTTAAATTACCATTACTGCACTTCTTTTTAGCATTCATTTCATTATAAATTACAAATTTTTTTTTTCTTTCTAAATTCAATTACAAAGATTAAATTAAATTAACCAATTTTAGTTATTAAAAATTACGGGTCGTTGAAATTGTGAATAATTAGAAATTGTGATGTAATCGAAAATTGTAGTGTCATTGAAATTTTGTGTGTATATATATACATAATGAGAGCTTGAATTTGTACTATTCAAAATTGTAATAAATATTTATTTGAATAAAATATCCGTTTGAATTCAAATGCTATGTTATTTATTTTATTCAGCAAATATTTATTTAATCTGTGAAAATAAAATAATATATTAACAAACATATTTAAATGAATATATATATATATATATATATGTTTATAACCATTAAACAAAAATCATATACTCACATATTCAACAACATATTTTTTTGATGATCATATAGGTGTCGCGATGCGAATGTAGGGTTTAAGAGAGTGTGAGGTCGAGGTGGGTTCATCGAAGAATTTTAAAGTCACGGTGGCGTCGAGTTGGCCGAGGGGTGGGGGAAATGGAAGATAGAAGTATGACGAGGGTTCAGGCAGGTGATCATGACCTCCGGTGGTCGTAAATGGAACGAGCATGGTCATTTTTGAGGGACAGGTTTGGTTCCAGTTTGAGTTGAATAGCCAAATTTGAATTCGTAGGCTAATTCGCTAACCTGGGTAGTCGAAAGGATTGGGCGGATCATCGATGACCCGAAGGCGACGATGGCGATGGTCGGAGGCGCTCCGACTAAGTGTACACGTACACACGTATCTGGGCGAATTTGGATCGGGAAGAAGAAGAAGATAGCCCGGGTTTGAGCGCGAGAAGAAGAAAATTTGGCTCAAAGTCGAAGTGATGCGGGTAACTCGGGGTTTTTGCTTGAGAAAAATTTAAAATGACCCAGGTTTTGTATGAAAGTTGAATTTATCAGATTTTTGAAGGATAAATTACTCAATTTGTGATTTAGATTAAAATGATTAGGGATAATCATTTTATTGTAATTAATTAAGGATAATTATTTAAACAGTAATTAATTAAGGGTTAATCAATTTAATTAATTAAGGGTAATTGGTTAAAGGATAATTAAATAATTAAGATTAATTATTTAATGATGATTAATTTATTAATTAAGGTTAATTAATAAATGATTAAGGGATAATTAATTAAAATAAATTGTAATTAATTTATGTTAATCAACGAGGATTAGTGATTAATCTGGTTTAAATTAATCAGGTGACTAATTGAACTTACTTATGGATGTTTGAATAGTGTGAGAAGCCTTGTATTGTTTGATATCCCTGATGTATAATGCTTTGTGACATGAATTGTTTTGTTTTGAGCTATGATGAATATAATTTATTTATTTATCTATGATGAATGTATACTATTTATCTGTGGATCTGTGAATGAAGATAAGCGTTATAAGAATATACCGCTTGTTGATATTGATGTATTTGAATTTGTGATGATTGATGATGTTGCACAATTATGTAAAACCCCTGGACTACACCATACATACACACAAATATGGATTGCACCAGGAATTTGGTTAACTCACAGATTTTGAAATGGTTTTAAAGTTGAATTTTGAATCCAAATGGTTTTGGAAATGGAATTGTGTTAAATGTGAAAAGTTTTGAAAGGGAGTTTTAAAGATAAAAGTTATTATGACTATCTTGATAAAATTATGAAATTTAAATACTTTGATTTAAATTTGAAATTGAATTCTATGTTTGGAAATTATGGTTTAAAAAGATTATATGAGTTATAAATGTGTTTATATGGGTTTTAAATCATTTTAAAGGTATTATTTTGGAAATTTGAATTTAACCCAAGTTTTAGACTTGAAGGGCTTCAACTCATGCAAATGCAATCGGATTTTTCCAAAACGAAAACTATTTGTTTTCAAATAATAATAGTTTTCATATAAAGAAAGGATTTCCAGTTTGTGTTGAAAAATTTCAAGTTTGAATCGAAATAGTTTTGAAAGATATGAATAAATCTTTGTGAAAGATGGTTGGATCTTGTTTTGAAATTGAAGAGGATTTTAAATGGTGTATCTTTTATATAAAAGATTTGAAATGGGAATTGTTTTGAAAGTTATGAATGAATATTTGGAAATGGTTTTGAAAGCTATGAATTGAGTCTTTGATTTAATAATTGGATGAGTTAATCCAATTTGAAAAGGAAATTATTTTGAAAGCCGTGAATGAATCTTTGTGGAAGATTGGTGAACCTTGTGAAATGAATCTTTTTGTTTGAACATTTGAAAGTGGTAATTTGTTTAAACCATTTGAAAGAAAGGTTTTGGGCTTTAAGTTGCGACTTAACTGAGATCCCAATATCCGTATGTTTTTAAATATTGCGCTCATTATTCAGTTTAGCCGGGAGAGGACCTTGTGTCATATAACCCGTTTCGAATAATGATACGGCGTTATGGGTTGCATTTAAAGACCGGTGGTGAATACGGGGTATTTTCGAGAATGAAAGGATTACCCGCCTAATGACTCTGCACTGAGTAGCTACGGTATAGAGATCTCCATATGTGATGGGATGTCCGATCGGGATTGTGAATACCCGGATTGCAAGGGCTTCTTTGTGAAGTGCCTTCGGTTCTGTTCGAACCGGAACAGACTTGTATGGATGTGTGTCTGACATTACAATTTGAGATGTAAAGCTGGTTTCTATCAAATACATTTCTATTTGGTGGCGGAGATTTATTCTCTTAGCTTAACACCTTCTCTGAGACGTACGAGCTCAGAGGTTATGTAGTTGATAGTCACTAGTAATACATTCCCAATTTGGTAATGTGGCATACGAAGTGTTGCTGATCATTTGTTGATCAATGCATGACTTTGTGAAAAAGTGTAGCATTGTGGACGAGACTTCGTCTAGCCTCACAACCTGGAAATGGTCGAAATAGGAATTTTGCGGCAAGGTTTTTAGGGGTTGTGCCCGTAGGGTATGTCCATTTCCTTCTGGATAAAAGGTGGTATCATGGTATGGAGCCCAGATATTTACCTATGTGGTAGCTGCAAACTTATTGTTGTGTGGTTATTAGTTGAGGGCCCTCGGCTAAAGGTCGGTAACGACCAGGGATGGCATATTTGTAGGTGTTACTTCCAGGCAGGGATAACCCAGCCTTGTGTTGGTAGGGAACCATTTTGGTTCTTGGGGGCGTCCCTCCAGAGGCGTTCCATTTGTTAAGGAAGTTCCTTAGCCTGACCATTTGTTCGAAATCCAAACATCCAATACGCGACTTGTACGGTTTTAGTTGTAGATCCTGCCATCTAACATGGTAGCTATAGTAGGCATACTTTAATGGTACGTATGCTGGCTAAGATTAATATTATACTTTCAAAAGTTTTCTGCACTATGCACTAATAATAATATCAAATGATTTTCGCGTATCAAGCATTTTTGACTATCATAAGGAGAAATCTCCTCCAAGTGTGCGCTTGCATTGTGTGTGTGGTGAGAGGCCTTATGGCAGTTTCATTTTCCAAAAGCATAGCGAATTTTTTCTACTTCTTTTTTTGTTTGTTTTTAAAGATAAATTATTTTGTTTGCTCACACCAGTCCCATGACTGATTTGGAGTTTATTGTTCCCTTCCTAAACTCTAGATGCCCATAATTTTCCACACGGGCAGCCTAGAGTTAGGTTTTCAGATAATCAAATAGTAGGAGTAGCTTCGATAGCATCCAGCCTTTGGTTTTGACGATAGCATTTGTTTCTCTTCAACATTTCGGACTGACCTTTCATAATGCCTCGATGATGGTGGTTCGAGCTTTTTGTTCAAGCTATCTTTGGTTTGGAGTTTTGGAGATGGAGTCAATATGTTGGATGTTCGCTTTCTTATTTGGAAATTCTATTGAAGATATTCTTTCCGCTGTATCTTTTATTTCTGATAGATATTGATATCATTTGTATTGTTGTTATATCCACTATTGTATATCAATGATATTTTCTCTTTCTTTCGCTATGTTGTTATACTTAATGTGTCATAAGCTCCAGCAAACCAGATTCGACGTTTGAATCTGCGACATTCGAGTACAAGTGAAGTACGGGTTCCGATTTTCGAAGGTTGAGTCACGGTCGTCACATTTTTGAGACTCAAAGTGGGGGATGTGGCAATATACTATAGACTCTAAGTCACATCACAATGCAATTGACTTGTATAGATCTCACCTTAACCTCTACTATAGGCATGGGTGATATATGATATATTCTAGATAGTCATCGCTAACTATCTTCGAACATGCTCCGAAATCTCGAATGCAAGTTGTGCAATTCTCCTATGGCATCATGCATTATCACTTAATTACTATGTATCCATACTATATGGATAACGAGCGTATCCCGTAAAACATGCTCTTGGTGGTTCTAATCAACCCACTTAAGCCTTATAAAACATATCTACTCTTAACCATATGTATCAAGCAATAAGAGTTAATATATAACTCTAGTCCCACCTAATGAGTCATGCCATCATCATGTCTTACAGATTATGTCTCGTTCACATTGAGTGAAAACATCACACAAGTTCCACCTCGTTCCATGCATCATTTCTTTCATTCGAAACCAAACGAGGGTATCGCCTTATTTTGCATCAAACCTTATGGTTCTTGGTCCTCATAGAGTTTTTCTAAAGTCCACACACTAAGTTTCGAAAGGATTAGATCGAGATCGACGTGCAAATCACCGAGAACCCGGGCTAGTTGCCTATTTCATCCACGACCGATTATCAACCAAACGACGTTTCAATTACTTGTTATATCATCTTGCTATTGGAATGCGATACTCGATCCCCGACAGCTAGATTACTAACTACAAAATTTCTCTTCTTAAATTAATTAGCTCGTCCTAATATATTTCTTGAATACCAAACTCAACTAAAGATATTCTATGAGATTACATTGAACATACATAGACTATGTACAAATGTATACACATTCTTTTGCATGGTTTACACACTTAACTTATTTAATTGCTTAATATAATGTACACATGCAATCTATATAATTGTATCGAAAAAATTAGCCTATTCACTCTATTAAGCAATTCCTATACATCCTAACATCTAGTTCAACAAAACATATCTCACTTAAGTAATTGATCTAACAATCATTTTTTTATTTACCCAAATCATACCTTCTTCGTATTATTTTATAAAAGACTCAAACTTATTTTATTAAATAACACACTGGCCCATCAATCATATAACAGCCTAATTTCATTTAATTCTTCTATTTAAATTAAGTTTAGCTATCAATAAGGCCTCAAAATATTATATAGATCATGTAAATAATTTCTATATATATGTTTACATATATATCTCAAACCATTTCTTAGGATTTAAAGTTAACAAATCATGTTATAACAACATTCTGGACTTTATAACCATAATTAAACCATACTAAATAATACAATACTTATTTTGTAATTTCCAATTTCTCAAATCACCTTATAGAAATTCATTAGTCTGTTAATTATTAATTTACATTATAATAAACCAATATCAAGGTCGGATAAACTTCAAAGCCATTTTAACATAAGTTTAACTTGCCTAACTCATTATTTTAGCCCTATAGTTTATTTTAAAGGTCATATTCTAACTTTCAATTAGTAATTAAATATAATAATATTTGTATATCTAATATAACTACAAGCTAGGGTTCTAATTAATTTATAACCAAATCATCGATTACTACAACTCCATTTAATTTCATTCAATGTGAATATAATATAATGTTTATATATACGAAATCTCAATCAGTTATCCCAAATATCTGTATTAAAATGTACAATGATAGTTCTATCTCAAACATAACTACAAATTAGAGTTTAATTAATTTATAACCATTTTATAAATCAATATCAATTCCATCTAAATCTATTCCATATTAATCGAACACATAATATATAAATGTGGGATCTTAATAATTTATATTGAGTATCTACTCAATCTAATCCAATCCAATCAAATAGGAAAATTATTAGTTGTATATATAGTATTCTACCTCTTCTAGGTAATATTTTTCAATATATATAATTATAGGGATTTATACTAAAATATAAATTCAGAGTTATAATTTCGCTCACCTGAGTTGTAATTTCTCAAGCGTCCGAATCTAGTCCAATCCTATGCTATGCCATGGATAATCTCACTACGAATACAAGGGCAAAGATCGCGTCATGATTGGACCTCATATACAAGAGATATGCATTTGATAAGAATACAAATTATAAATGTTAATTATTTAATTTAACTATTCAGTTAATTACCTTATCACCCCTAAATCCTTCTTCTCCAAAATGCCTGTGCACACATGCATACACGAACCCATATCACACGACCCTTTCCCTTCAATTTCTCCACCCACACACCATGAATCGATGCACCAGCAGTTGCAATGCATTCGACTTTATGAGCTCTTTGCGTCGACCCCACCATTTAAAGTCCATCCATCCATAACAAAATGCGACCTGATCCCTTCTCGTTCGACCATAATATGTCACGACTTCAATAAAGCACCACACCACTCCGATAACCTTTCATCTACTCGTCTGCATAAGAGAGGCACAATGCCACTCGCTGTTTCACTAAACTCTGCCTCAGGCTCCTCTAAAGACGAACCCAGTTAACGATCATGAAATGGCAACCACCCCAAGTAACACCATACCCACTAATGCCTATATGGATTTAAAGCCCTCCTCCCTCAACTTCAGTGATTTTGACCTCGTTGCCTAACGTGGCCCATAACTCCTAGAACCGGAGCAAACCCGATATTTCTCTATGGACCCGTTAAGATATTATAGGAGAGAAGAAAAGTAAAGTGGGAAAAGTATTCTATTTAATTTCTCAAATAAATTGTCATACATTTCAAGCTCGCATAATCACATGGTACACCCGATCGCTATAGAACTCGTTAATGCACATGTCTTTATTTTTTCGATCCTAATGGTATAAATTTTGTTATCTTCTGAGATGGTGCTTCAAGATGATAATTTCATGCATTTCGAGGTCGTTTTGGCCATCCGATCGTTCGATTCCAAAAATCCTCCAATGTATGTCTCATAATGAAGTCCTCATTTCAAAAATCAAGCCATCCATGGAGATCCCACTGGACCCGACCACACATGTATTTTTATAAAATACATATAACAATACGTAAATTGTATAAATACCATGACCACAAATAAAGCGATATTTATACTCATTTTGATTCGCAATGTCAATCCAGACTTAATGGAAGTGGTCTCGAGTTCTAATTCAACCGTATGCGAAATGTTAAATTTTAGACCTTCAATTAATTAACGATTCTATATTTAAATATCATGTCATTAAAACGAAAGTTGTTACATTCTCCCCTCCTTTAAATAATTTCATCTCCGAAATTTCTACGAGTATAACAATGCAACACGATTGACCAAAATTCCAAGCATAGAATCCAACTCCTAACCCTTAGGTTTCTAGAGCCCCTTTTGTTTTGGAAAACTTCGGCAGCATCCCCCTTGCACGGCTAGCTCAAATAAAACCCAAAACAACTCATACACATCTCATATCCGAGGCATCTTATTTATAAGGACATATAAGCAGGCATGCACGTATATTCATATCATCTACACTACAGATCTTATGTACCTCTTTTACAACAAGAGCTTGGTATTTAGATGCTTATTAGCATCCCAATGGCGCATAGCTGCTCCCATGTACCTATTCATGTACTCAACATAGAGGATTAAACATTATATCATGAATTCAAGCATGCTAAATCATATATAACAATCATCTCAAATAAATATGCTATACCAAACTATGAAACAAGCATCTAAAATAAACATGTTACAAATAACAGTGCAACTGGCATCTCTAATGCAACTAGCATCTCAAATGAACCTGTTACAACAAACAGCGCAACTAGCATCTCTAATGCAACTAACGTCTCAAATAAACATGTTACAACAACTAGTGCAACTGGCATCTCCAGTGCAACTAGCATCTAAAATAATATGTTGCACAAACAGTGCAACTGACATCTCTAATGCATCTAGCATCTCAATAAATATGTTACAACAATCTTTGCAATATGCATCTTAAATGCAATAAGCATCTCTAATGCAATAGAAATCTTTGATAAACATGTTCTAATAATTATGCAACATGCATGTCTAATGCAATAAGCTACTCCAATGCAATGGGCATCTCTGTTAAACATGTTACCATCGAAAACAACAAACACAATTGTAAAATACAAGCAACAACAAAGCAAGCTCCACGCTATGCTTTCTTACGTATTAATAAAACAAAAAGGAAAACAAAAAAATTTGCGATTAATTGGAGGCAAATCAATACAAAGCTCCATCGCGTACAAACAATCTTAATCCCATAAATCTGAAGCCATATAGACCTATTCTTTAAAATATGAATAGGCCTTCGAGGTCTAAAGCCACATCCATTTCACATATACTTTCTCTAGTCGACTCACTAGAACGACGTCACTAAAATCACACACTTATACAAACATAATTCATGAAATACATCATGCATTCCTTCTATAAAAATGAAAAAAATACACAATATGCTTGCAATAACAATCAACAATGAGCAATCAATATGGAACCATAATCAATCAACAAAATTAGACAATTAATCGATAATCATGCAATAACAAGCAATCAGTTAAAATAAACAATCAGCTAGCAATTTAGCAACAACAAACAATTAATAAATCAAAAATAAATAATCAATTTGTAATTAAGCAACAACAATTGCAACGATTCCATATAAACAACCAATCATAAAGTAGTCTTTAACAACACACATAGGAACCCACAATAGTCATAAAGTTTATAAAGCTATAAGCTTACACGAGTTCATTCGACATCCAAGATGAACCAAATTGCTAAGCAGTGCTACTCCTTTTCGAATAAAATACATGAAAGACTATTACATCTCCCGATCTGAGAAGGAAAACTTATATAATATGCTTGATCATGGACCCTTAAAAATTTAGAATAAGCCCAACAATCTCAGTCTTAACTTTCCTTTTTTTCCAAACCGAATTCATTTTTTAAAGGAGAAAACTTTACTAATCAAACCATTATTAAATGAAAATATACTGATGCTTAGGCTCGCTCAAGTTCAAACTTACCTCAACCACACAATGATAATAAGGATAATATACTAAGTGTACTACGATGCTTGCCTAGGCAAGTATCATATCCTCACTCAGAAGATTATCGGAATCATCATAGAATTGGTCATGTAGTCCTTCCCCGACTGTTACAAGATAGCTTAACCAAACTATATAAAATTTTACAATAATAAAGATCATACAAGACAATATACGAATCCTAATCCAATCCTTTGTTCACTTGCAGATTTTCTTATTAAACATGGGCCACCTGACTCTTCTCATGCAAACTCCAATCTAGTTCCTTGGTTCGATTACTGAAATTTCCTTGCACGACTAAGTTTGTGTATAGTCTGATCCTTAAAAACATCAATGTAGTTCATGGGATTAATCCCATCACTAAAGGTCTTTTGAAACAAGGTTAAATGCTTTTAACACAAATAACTTAAAGCAAACCATAGAAGTCATCTGCTTGGTCCTTGCTTATTTCTAGGCAACCATCGAATCTTACTTGGATACATAATCTAAGTCACACTTCACTGAACATTCCCCTTCTACTTGAAAGCTCATGCATCAAATTTGAATGATAGTACTCTCAGTTATTGTACCTTAGCTTAATAGCTAAGGTTAACCAGCCAGATTAATCATTACTAAGGAATTAACCTACAATACAAGGGATCGAGAATGGGATATGGCTAAGCAATAAATCCTAAATCCATGCATTAAGACCCTAAAATTAACAATAACCAATAAATAATTAATAAGGCTCCAAAAATGGAATTTGAGTAAACTTTTGAATTTGGCCATAAATTTACACCATTGTGGTCATTGCGATTTTCTAAACAGCTTTCATATTTGGAAGTTCGTGATCAAAGCTTAAACAAAAAAGTTATCAGCATTTGAAGTTTTCGAAGCAAAAATAATTAAAAACGAAGAAGGAAATAAATAACATTAAATACGAGACCCAACCCTTCGACCTTCTCTTTGGGTCGGTCGACCACCAATTGTCAATCGCCTAAAGGGAAGCGGTCGACCGGTTCGAACATGGTGGCTAAGCTTTGATGTAACGACCTAATATTTTCAACCATTCGCATCCACATATGCCAAAATTGAATTGCTCAAAATACCATATTGTTAATTTATATTTGGCAAAACTTAACATATACAGTAAATAAATAAATCACAGAATCACAGACACAGAGTAATATAATAATAATGCAGTGGAAACAAAAGAATAGTAGTTCATGAAGCTATTATATATATATATATTAGAGTAAAATATGATACAACAGAAGTCTCGAATATAATAGTCAAATACAATACCAGAATACATCGCTAGAATCAACTGAATCTGAAATCTGCATAGATAGCTGGATCTCCAAGCAAAGCTCCAACTCCAAAGGTGAGTCTCGAATATTGGTACACTCAGCCTGACCCGAGCGTAAAGCAAAACACTCGAGTCAGGATTAACATTCTTATATCAATAAATCCAACTTAAGTGAAATAACAACTGAAATACAAGTAACTCAAAGGATGATTGGGATAACCATCCTCTAAGTACCGTTAAACTATCAATATGTAGTAATATACGCTATTATAATAATTTCTAAAGTAAAGTATAATATGTTTTAAAAATAGCATTAAGGTGTTACCCATATCCCCATTAACACACTTTATAGTGCCAATAGTATATACAGTACCGTAGTCCCTCCTGATCGGGAAGCCACCAGAGGATACTCCATGGGTACGACACAAATCAAACTCGTGCAAGGCGCCCTAGGGTAGGTGACACGGCATAACGAGGAAATGCCAAGGTAGATATACCAATTACGCATCCGGACTGGTGGTAACGAATAGCAGCCACTATCGCCCACCTCGAGCCACACTCCCAAAAATCAAAGGAGCACCCAATCAATCACAAAGTAATAGAATGGTATCGAAGAAGTGTGTCCGATAAGAGGAGCTACCTCATTGGCTCGGAACCGCTCCTGTTTTAGCCACCTTATGCCAACTCACGGGAGCCGGATCCACGTATATACCTCAATAGGACGTCGCCACCATCCTACTTCATTCTGGAATCTCCACCGCGTACACGGTTGTTAAAGTGGTTTTCGGAGTTGGCAGAGAGTACGACAACTTCCGATCCCGGTCTCTTTAACAACCAAAGGTTATTATAACACCGCGGCCATTTCAAAATAGTTTATACTTCAAAACCAAATATCATTGTCATTAAAAACCATATCAATGCGATATCATTTCCATTTCAAATATATCCATTTTAGAACCATAGCATTTTCGAAGTTATAATACTTTCGAAACCAAACACTCGAAAATATAACATTTTCAAAACATATTACTTTAAAATTCATAGCTTTGAAGCCATAACTTTCACCACTTAAACAGTTTAGATATTCAAATAGTATATATAATGAAATAATTTTAAATTTAAAGTTACTTTATAAAATAAAATAATTTCCTCAGCTTCACAAATTGATTCAATTCAACTTGAATCCAAAATTCAATTTACATCAAATCTCAATTCATAAATTTCAACCCAATCCAGTTTTCAATAAACCATTTCAATTTAAATCAATTTCAAATGTAGATTTGAACCTCAAATAAATCGTTTCAATTTCCATATATTTCAAAGCTTTAAATATTCCACAATTTCAAAACTAAATTTGATAACTTCATATATACATTAATTTAACTTCATTATGATTCGGTTTTGAAATATTTACTTAACAAATCCAGCATCTATTAAATAAACCCCAAATTCCAAATCACTAAGTATTCCTTCAATTTATTTAAACTTGAAATATTCATTTTAAATCATCTTAAACCAAAATCAAGTTATAAAATCATATCTATTAAATTTCAATTCCATTAGTTTCAAATCGATTAATTAAATAAATTCTTAATCAAATACAATTTCAAATCTATCTTCTCAATCTTAATTTATTCAATCATTGTAAATTCTATATCAAATATAATTTAAATAAATATTTAACCATATTATATTTTAGATAAAATCAAACTTTATTATTAAACTTATTCTATATTACACAAATTTATACATAGCTTAAAATCAAGAATTTAACTATATATAAAATAACATTTATATAATTTCTAAAATAAATATTTATATAAAACCATATATTTCTTCTAAAACCATATAAATCATTTGAAAATATTTATATATATAGACTATGATGTCTGTATATAATTTTCTATCTTATGTTCAAGTGATACGGATATTTATCATTTCAATCTGTAATTTAAGTATATACGGGTATATACCATTTCAACCCGCAATCTCAAATTCAATTCAATGAAAATCGACTGGGTCTATCATTTGAACCTATAACGATTTTGTCCTATTCTAAAGTCCGTTCTGGTATGTATCATTTCAACCCATAATGAATTCTGCACTAATAGAGGAACTTGCAGAGTGATAACATATATGATAATAATATAACATGCATATATCATCAATATAAATAACATATATTATCAATATAAATAATAGATAATGGTGTCAGATGTCACAGGTGAACAGATACAGACAACATCATATATATAGCAATGTAAATAACTAACAGCAGCATATTTCAATTGAAACATATTTCAATTGTCGTTTCAATTGAAATCAAATTTAATAAATATAAGAACGTTAATCGTGAGTGATTTCTCACCTTTTAAGGCTAGAGAGATTCGACAAAGGAAACGAGTTACAATCCAAGCCCGAATTTCCAAAGCAAAGCAAGACTGGCACGAATCGATGGATAGAGCTGATAACAGAAATTGATGGGAACAAATCAAAATCAATTTTTGATACAAACTAGAAATATATAAACATTAATTTTGTATTATAGTAGTATGGACCAGTGCTTCATACACAAACTGTTTGTATTATTGTATACGTTGATATTTTGTATGAGTGCAAACATGTAAATGGAAAGCAAGGGCATTTTCGGAATTTCAAAAAGACACCGAGTAAATTAGTTCAACCAATTTTCTTTATTAGGAGTGTATATATATATATTCCCAATAAATTTAAATCAGACAAATACTAAAAAGTATAAAATTCCAAAATCATTTTTCCTTAAAACCCTAGTATATAAATGTAACGACCCACCCTTTCGTACCATTCAAATCGACAATAATCCACACATGTCAGACTTGAATGATGCGAAACAACAGATTGTAAATAAATTTGGAGCAAATAAAATCAAATACATAGAACAAACAGAATAACTCGCAGCGGAATATAAAAATACATAGTAGTTCATGAAGCTACTACAACAGAGTTTCAAACCAAATACATAATACAGTCCGAAACAACATAATAGAAATCCCAAATATATAGAAGTTCACTAATACATGAGATAAACTAGAACAGTTGAAACAGAAGTAGATAAATATGTAGATAAGCAGAAACTCCAGCAAAGACCAGCTCCAGAGAGAGAATCCAAAGCTGTGTCAGGCTGACCCGAGCGTAAAGCAAAACACAAAACACTCGAGTCAGGACAATATACTTATATAATGTAAACCAACTCAAGTGAACTGTAATAAATGTACAAGTAACATAAAGGATGCCTAAGACCGCCCATCCTTTAAGGATCCGTCAAACTATTTACTATATAGTAATATTCCGCTATTATAATAATGTCTACAATAAAATAAACATACTTTTAAATAGCGTTCTGGGCTACCCATATCACCCTTCACATAATAGTCCCAGTAGTCCATCCAGTATCATCATATCTCCGAGAGACTACCCTAAATACTCCATGGGCTACGGGAGAAAAACAAATTCGTAGTAAAGGCTCGATATGGTAGGTGACACGACACACAAGGCAATGCCAGGGTAGATATACCAATTACGCACACGGGCTGGCGGTAACATAGCAGCCACTACGCCCACCCAGAACAACACTCCAAAATCAACGGGTGCACCCAAATCAATCACAACAGTAATAGAATGGTATCGAAGAAGCGTGTCCAGTCCAGAGGTGCGACCTCCTTTGACCCGAGATCGCTCCTGTTTTAGCCACCTTAAACTAACTCACGGGAGTTAGGTCCACGTAAAGTACCTTAGGAACGTTGTCACCATCCTACTTCATTCTGGAATCTCCACCGTGTACACAGTTGTTAAAGTGGTTTCAGTATCGACAGAGAGTATGTCCATATCCGATCCCGGACTCTTTAACAACCAATCGTTATTATAACCCATAGATATAATTTAAAAATGGTATTTATTTCTCAAAAATCTAATATCATTTCAAATCCATTTCAAAATATCAAACTTATCATTCCATTTGAAAAAAACATATTCATTTTATTCAATTTAAAAATACCATTTCAACTCACATTTCAAAATAGTTTAATTCCAAACAAATTACTTCATTTAAATCATTTAAAAATGAAGTTATTACATCTAAAAATTTAAATTATTAAATTTACAAAATTTTCAAATTTCAAAGTTCATTTATTCACTTAATTTTATCAAAACAGTGAAATTTCAACTTTCGCAGCATTTGAAAAACGCTACAGAAAGTTATATTCAAAACATTTCAATTTAACAAAAGACAGCGTTTAAAATGCTGTAATAGAGTTACATTAGTTTCAAAGAAAACTTAGTTTAATCCAACAATTATAGCATTAAAAAAAAGCTATAATAGCCTTTAATTCAATTTAGCTATTTAGTTCACTTATCAACTACAGCATTTACAAATGTTGTATTATCATTTATATTAGATATAATAGCATTTCAAAAATGCAGTTGATTAACTTCAAATTTTCAATATAATTTCACAACAATTATATTTTTCTATAAATCACTTTTAATTTATACAATCACATATTTTTACTTTTATAAACATCATTTAATTTTCCTTAATTTTATGATTTCATAAAGTTAAATTTCCATTTAAAAATTCATATTTAATACTAATTCACCTACTAAATTGCAATTTTCAATTTTAAATTCATTACATTAAATTTCAACTTAACACTTAAGTTCAAATTCTCAAATATAACTTAGTTTTATTTTTATTTACTTAACTAAAAATTCACCTTTAAGTCAATTTCATAAATTTCCAATTTTAGTTATATTTCAAAATTTCAACTTAAATATTCATTCGTTTCACATTTCAACTTTATTAAAAATCATTAATATGATATAAAATCACTTTAAATTCATTTAAGTTCAAATTATCATAAATTTATCATAATTCATATTCAATTTAATTTCCAATTATAATTAAATTAAATTTTCCAAAATAACTGTAACGACCTGTATTTTATGGATGTTAGATCGTGTGGGAAAGTTAACTCGTGTAGAGATTAACTCGTGGGGGAAAGCTTAGGTCGGTATTCATGAGTCGTACATGACCTAAGCAGATACGAGTTAAGGAATAGGTTGTTAGCAAGTTAGTAATTGGAATAGGTTAATATATTGCGACCTAAGGTAACTAACGAGTTAAGGGTTTGGAGATAGGTCGTATGAAGATAGGTCGGTGATACGACTTAAGGTGGTAGACGAGTTAGTGTTTAGGTCGAGTGGAGCGACCTATAGAAATAGCGACCTAAGGAAATCCCTGTGTAGTTAGGTTGGTTGAGCGACCTAAGGGGTGAGCGACCTAAGATAGAGGGGCGACTCAAGATAGTACGACCTAGTAGATAACAGGTTAGAGCGACTTAAGTATTCGAGCGACCTAGTGGAATGGGCGACCTATAGGGATGGGAGACCTAAAGGTAGTGGCTTAAGTCGGTAGGACGAGTTAAGGATAGGTCGCGTGTGTTGTTAGGTCGGCTGTGTTTTAGGTCGTGTGGCCTGGGTGTGATTCTGTGTATAGTTAGGTCGTTAGACGACTTATAGATGTTAAGTTGTTAAGTCGCGTAGGAGCTTGGGTCGGTAGGTCGTTGACTTGGGATTTGTTAGGTCGACTGTTGTGTTGAGTCGGCAAGGAGTTGAGTCGGCTATAGTATAAGTCGTTGAGACCCTATGTTAGGATTAGGTCGTGAGTCGCATGTAGGCCGAGTCGTGTGGAGTTGCTAAGTCGTTGAGTCGGCCATCATGTTAAGTCGTAGAGTGATGAGTCGTTTTCCCTGATGAGTCGTACGACCTTGTGTCTTAGTGTGTTGAGTCGTAAGACGTTATAAGGCAGTGTTTTTAAGTCACGTGCATGTTGTGGGCCTTAGGTCGTAATATAGTTAGGTCATAGCATGTTAGGTCGGCAACGACCTAAAACCGAGCTACGAGTTACGACCTAAGGGGGCGACTAGCCTATAAATAGTGGAGTTTTGCTCACTTTTTGGCACCGGTTTTTGAAGCGACGAAGTGCTGCCATTTTGAGAGCTCGACTACAACATTTCTTCACTTCTTTTCTCCCCTTTGATCGAGTGCTAACATCCATCCAAGTTCGAAGATCAAGATTGAAGATTGAAGAGCCAAAGTTGAAGATCTTCATCCTACAAAGCTAGATTTCATCGTTTGAAGCGAGGTTTTGCCAGATCAAGCTTGGGTATTTGCTGTCCAAATCAGAAGTGGGTTTCTTTTGAGGTGTTTAGGTGTTTTGGTGAGTGGTAGTTATCTCTCACGCGGACCCAAAGGAGTATATTGGATTGGTGGCTTGTTTGAGTGTTAAAGTTAGAGATTTTATGCATTTTCCTTAGTTCCAAGACTAGATTCATTACTTTTGAAGATGTTTACCTATGCAAGTTCAATTAACAAGTTATAGAGACAAAACCCATGTTTTATATTTGATAGATCTATGCTAAAATCCATGATTTTATATATGTTAGACTTATGTTCATTTATTTACGAAATTGCCATTATAGTTGATATTGCTTGATTAGATCTTGTTTGCATGCTTGATTGTTTGGATGTATGATTGATTTGATTGTCTCGAGTTAGCTTGTAGTTGATTTGGGACAAGATGGTTGAAGATGATTCAAAAGCTAAGTGGAAAGGCTTTTGAATGGTGAAAGCTGCTGTGGCATATGAAGCGGATAATGAAGCTCATATGGATGGGTTCGAGGACTTTGCTATAGTTAGAGGAAGCAAAGTATGATGATGAAATGGACTTTGCCATGATATGTTGAGGCGAAGTATGATGATGAGATGGACTTTGCTAAGATGCGTTGGAGCAAAGCATGATGTGGATGCCTTGGTTTAATCCAGACGGGATCATCCCAAGCATGTTGATTACTCGATGATGCGGTTCGAGTTGGTGGATAATGGTGGCTCGAGAGGTGCTTGAGCTATAATGGGAATAGTCGTCGAGGAGGATGACTAGAAGGCTGAGATCTTATCGTTATTGAAGGTTCTAGCAAGTTCAAAGCAAGAGTACGTTGGGTAGATCCGTTATACCCAGGCGTGGGTCATGATGACGTGCTAGTACTCTGGGTAGATTCGTTATACCTAGGCACGGGTCACGAGGACGTGCGGAGTTATGTCTAGAACCGGGGTTGCCATTAGCCCTTGACGGATGTTTGAAAGATGAGTTGGTCATTCAATTAACGATAAAATCAAGGCAATGATAACAGTGATAGCCAGAGTCATGGATGTTGGTTGTATCATCATTCGGTCTCAAGAGCGGTGTTTTCTGGGTGCTTATCTGATCTTGGTATAGGCCTTGGGGGTTTGTACTTGGAGAACATCGACCTTGACTCGAGTGATTATTGCTTTACTTTAATTATCTGCTTTGCTATGCTTGCTTCTCCTTAGTTTGTGTCTGGGGGCTATCACTGTAGAAGGAGGTGGAGTGGGATGATTTGGGTTCCTATTCCTTTTATCCCTTATGCTCTTTTGGTATGTTTGATAGTTGATTTACTGCTCACTAAGACTTTGTCTGACTCAAGGTTTTATGTCTCCTCTTATTACCTTGGGCTGTTCATCCATGTTTGGGACAGGCAGACTAGGTGACGGGTGGCAGGTGCTGATCTTAGTGGCTTACGCTGATGATGACGAAGACGAGCAGGAGGCTTTGCATATTATTTTCATATTCTATGTACTAGATATTCCGCTGTTTGTTGATTACTCTGAGTGCTATGTAGTGAGGCTTCTTGTATTCATGATTCAGACCATGTATAAAGCTTTTATGATTAGATGATGATATTCTGTTCTATGGGAGCTTCACTATATTATATTTCTCTATTGTATTTTATCCATGCGCTGTGAGTTCTAAGATAGAGTCTGCGATGTTTATTTTACCCTTGACGGTCACTCATGGCTGCCTGGCACACTTTCACCGCACCATTCCCTTGTTTCCGTGCGGGAGTCATGGGCGGTCGTCACATTTGGTATCAGAGCATTGGTTAATCGATTTTAGCCAACGCTCGCTGACGTAACTACGTAAGAGAGACGTAATTGTATTTTGATGGATGATTACTATATATATATAATATAGTAGTTTAGAAGGATTTGAACTCCTTATGCAGTTGTTCCTCAAGGTGTTCTAATCATTCCTTTTTATAGATATTAAGGATGAGTCGAAGAGGGAGACCAACTGCCAGGGAAGGTCGTGCTGCTGATGGAATTGCTGATTATGGAGCTATGTTCGAAGCGATGATGACTTCGATCATGAGAAGGATACCAACTCCAGGGTCAGCGGTAGATGTTGGAATTCAAGTTCAAGCTCCAAAGCCAGTGGATTTTGCTAAGTTGTGCAAGGATTATACTGCTCTTGGAGGAAAGGTTTTCTTTGGGACAGAATCTACTATTGAAGTCCAGAGATGGATAGATGCTTGTAGAAGGATCTTTGGTGACTTGGGAATTGATGATGCAACTAAAAGGAAGCTTGCATCAAGACAGCTTCAAGGGAGAGCTTCTGATTGGTGGAACTCTATCACCATTGATACTCCAGAGGAAGAAATTACTTGGGTGCAGTTCCAAGCTAGATTTGAAGCCAAGTTCATTTCTACGGCTCAGAAGTCTGTCTTGTTTAAAAAGTTTGTTGAGCTCAAGCAAGGTGGGAGATCGGTTCTTGAGTACGTTTCTGAGTTTGAGGCCTTGTCCAAGTATGCTCGGTCGTATATTGAATCTTCTTATCAGAAGAATGAGAAGTTTGTGACAGGCTTGGACAGTTATCTTGGAAGGCAGTTGGTGGATCATCTGGACGATCCATTTGAGAAGCTGGTGGAGAAAGCTCTCAGGCATGAGAGTTTGTTTCCTAAGGAAGTATCTGTTGTTGCTGTGACCAAGGAGGAGTCTAAACCACAGCAGGGTGGAAACAAGAAGAGGAAACAGCAACAGCAGAAGGGTAAGGATGGTCAGAAGAAGCCGAAGGGGGAAAAGACCTGCTACAACTGTCGGCAGAAGGGCCATCTCTCCAAGGATTGCAAGAATCCGAAGGTGCTGTTGAAGTGCTACAACTGTGATAAGCTGGGGCACATTAAGAAGAACTGTCCGAAACCGATAAAGGACAGGAAGGTTGTGCAAGCTTATGCTTTGGGGGCTGTCCCGTCATCTTCGAAAGCTCCTACTGTGAAGAGAAGGGGAAGAGTGTGGCGGTTCAAGGTACTCTTTCCATTTGTGGTGTTCCAGTTAGAGTGTTGTTTGATACTGGAGCGTCTCATTCTTTTGTTTGTAATGAGTTAGTAGACCGGTTGGGTTTGGAACCGGATATTGTTGATAGACCATTGGTAGTGACTAATCCAGTTGGGGGTTCGTCTTATTTGTGTATGCTATGCCGTGGTCTAGTTATATCGAGTCATGATTGCTTTTTTGTTTGTGATTGCTTTGTTCTGAACTTTGCGGGGTTCGGAATTATTTTGGGTATGGACTGGCTTAGGAAGTATGCGGCAAAGGTTGATTGTGAGAGATTGGAGGTGACAGTCGAGAATGTGGAGGGGCGAATGTAAGCATGAAGAAGGCGTCTTCATGAGCTTCATGTATTCGCTGGTTGTTCCACGGGATGGACTTTCATCGGTGCCAATCGTGAATGGATTTGAGGATGTCTTTGACGAAGTCAAAGGATTACCGCCGCATAGGGAGATCGAGTTTCGTATCGATCTAGTTGAGGGAGCCAGACCTGTTGTGATGCCTCTTAGGCGGATGGCGCCTAGGGAGCAACAAGAGTTGAAGGTGCAAGTTGATGACCTTTTGCGGAAAGGATTCATTTGGCGTAGTGTGTCCGAATGGGGTGCACCAGTTGTGTTCGCAACCAAAGCGGATGGATCGTTGAGGTTGTGTGTGGATTATCGTGAGCTGAATAAGGTGACTAAGAAGAACAAGTATCCATTGCCGAGAATAGATGACTTGTTTGATCAGCTTCACGAGGCTAAGGTGTTTTCTCAGATGGATTTGGCAACGGGATTTCACCAGTTAAGGGTGGCGAAGGATAGTGTGCCGAAGACTGCTTTCAGGACACCATCCGGTTTTTATGAGTGGCTTGTAATGCCGTTTGGATTGACTAACGCGCCAGCATATTTTGTGGATCTTATGAATAGAGTATTCAGAGATCAGTTGAATAAGTTCGTGCTTGTGTTCGTGGATGATATTTTGATTTATTCCAGAACTGAGGAAGAGCACAAGACGCACTTGAGGATTATTTTGGAAATCTTGCGGAAACATCAGCTGAAGGCTAAGTTTTCGAAGTGTCACTTCTGGAAGGGTGAAGTAAGGTTCTTAGGCCATGTCATTTCTGGAAATGGAATAGCGGTCGATCCCGCTAAGGTGGCAGCGATCCAGGATTGGGTTAGACCTAGGAATGCAACTGATGTTAGAAGTTTTCTTGGATTAGCTGGATATTATCGACGGTTTATCAAAGACTTTTCCAAGATAGCTGCACCGTTAACAGGATTGACGAAGAAGAACCAAGTGTTCAGTTGGGATGCTAAGTGTGAGCAAGCTTTTAGAATCCTGAAAGAGCGATTGACGAGTGCTCCTGTTTTGACTATTCCAAGTGGAAATGATGAGATGGTGATTTACACCGATGCATGTGGTACTGGACTTGGAGCAGTACTAATGCAGAAGAATAAAGTTGTTGCATATGCAAGTCGACAACTGAAGCCGCATGAAAAGAATTATCCAACTCATGACTTGGAGTTAGCGGCAATTGTGTTTGCTTTGAAGATATGGAGACATTATCTATTGGGAGTTCGATTCGAGTTGTTACAGATCATAAGTCGTTGAAGTATCTGTTCTCCCAAAAGGATTTGAATCTTCGACAGCAACGGTGGCTAGAGTTCTTGGCATCGTATGATTTTGGTATAGCTTATACTCCGGGAAAAGGTAACGCAGTAGCTGATGCGTTAAGTCGAAGACATGCAAGATTGGGAGCCATGTTTTCGGAATGGAAGAGTCTCGAGTATTTGGCTGGATTTGATTTCAGGCCCAGATGTGAATTGGAACCTGAGATGTTGGCAAACTTATCGATAAGACCTACTCTTGTGGAAGGAATTGGCGAGGGCCAAAAGCGAGACGATAAGCTTGTCAAGATTATTCGTGATTTGGAATCTGGATTGAATCCAGAAAAGGTTAAAGGATTCGAAGTCGATCGAGATGATTGGCTTCGGAAACAAGGACGATTAGTTGTTCCCGATATAGATGGATTGAGAGATGAGGTTCTGAGGGAAAGCCATCACTCGAAGTTGACAATTCATCCAGGTGGAAATAAGATGTATCGGGATATGAAGAGAACTTATTACTGGGAAGGCATGAAGAAGGATGTTGGAAATTTTATTTCCTAATGTATGAACTGCCAGTTGGTGCAAGCCGAGCAGAAGAAGCCCAGTGGATTGCTTCAGCCATTAGAGGTTCCTACATGGAAGTGGGAGCAAGTGTCGATGGATTTTATCGATGGTCTACCTAGAACCAGGACAGGGAATGAAGGGATTTGGGTCATCATAGATCGGTTGACTAAGAGCAAGGTTCATTCCTGTTCGATCGACTAGGACTGCATCGAAGTTGGCCGAGCTTTATGTTAAGTGGATAGTTCGACTCCATGGTGTTCCGAAGAGTATAGTGAGCGATCGAGACCCATTGTTCACTAGTAGATTTTGGAAGAGCTTCCAGCAAGTTTTGGGAACCGAGTTGTGTTTGAGTACAGCTTATCACCCTCAAACAGATGGTCAGACTGAGAGAGTCAACCAAGTTTTGGAAGATCTTCTTAGAGCATGTGTTTTGGACTTCGGGGGATCGTGGGAAGATCACCTTCATTTGGTAGAATTTGCATATAATAACAGTTATCAGTCGAGTATTGGTATGGCACCATATGAGGCATTATATGGAAGACCGTGTAACTCTCCGACATGTTGGTTGGAAACTGGAGAAAAGCTGATACTTGGGCCAGAGATGATTCGACAGACTTCGAATTGTATAGAGATTATTCGGCAACGAATGAAGGCAGCCCAAGATCGTCAGAAAAGTTATGCCGATAATCGTCGTAAGGATTTGGAGTTCGACGTAGGTAATATGGTTTTTGTGAAGATTTCTCCATTGAAGAGTGTTATTAGATTCGAGAAGAAAGGGAAATTGACTCCGAGATTTGTTGGACCATTCCCGATTATCGAGCGAATTGGAAAGCTCGCTTATAGATTGGAGTTACCGGGAAAGATGGCGGGTGTGCACAATGTTTTCCATGTATCTTATCTACGGAAGTATGTGCATGACCCAACTACAGTAGTTTCTGCTGATAGCTGTGAAGATTTGGAGGTTGATCCAGTTGTTAGAAGACCTCGTAAGCCGCTTCGTATTGTTGAAACCGATACGAAACAGCTTAGGAGGAAGACGATTACGTTGCTCAAGATACAATGGAGTGATGATGTTAACGACTGTACGTGGGAGGAGGAAGAGAGGATGAAGGCAGCTCATCCTGAACTCTTCGAGGTATGGCCCTAATGTGTCGTGACATCTCATGAACTTGTAGCTTGTTCTAATCTTAGAATTCTGCATGCTATGCTAGTAATTGGATGCATGGTTTGTTGGTTGCCATGGATGGTAGGCATGCGGAATAACTTTGGTTGCTCTTGTTTGTTTGGAATTTCGGGGGCGAAATTCCTAAGGGGGAGAGAATGTAACGACCCGTATTTTATGGATGTTAGATCGTGTGGGAAAGTTAACTCGTGTAGAGATTAACTCGTGGGGGAAAGCTTAGGTCGGTATTCATGAGTCGTAGATGACCTAAGCGGATACGAGTTAAGGAATAGGTTGTTAGCAAGTTAGTAATTGGAATAGGTTAATATATTGCGACCTAAGGTAACTAACGAGTTAAGGGTTTGGAGATAGGTTGTATGAAGATAGGTCGGTGATACGACTTAAGGTGGTAGACGAGTTAGTGTTTAGGTCGAGTGGAGCGACCTATAGAAATAGCGACCTAAGGAAATCCCTGTGTAGTTAGGTTGGTTGAGCGACCTAAGGGGTGAGCGACCTAAGATAGAGGGGCGACTCAAGATAGTACGACCTAGTAGATAACAGGTTAGAGCGACTTAAGTATTCGAGCGACCTAGTGGAATGGGTGACCTATAGGGATGGGAGACCTAAAGGTAGTGGCTTAAGTCGGTAGGACGAGTTAAGGATAGGTCGCGTGTGTTGTTAGGTCGGCTGTGTTTTAGGTCGTGTGGCCTGGGTGTGATTCTGTGTATAGTTAGGTCGTTAGACGACTTATAGATGTTAAGTTGTTAAGTCGCGTAGGAGCTTGGGTCGGTAGGTCGTTGACTTGGGATTTGTTAGGTCGACTGTTGTGTTGAGTCGGCAAGGAGTTGAGTCGGCTATAGTATAGTTCGTTGAGACCCTGTGTTAGGATTAGGTCGTGAGTCGCATGTAGGCCGAGTCGTGTGGAGTTGCTAAGTCGTTGAGTCGGCCATCATGTTAAGTCGTAGAGTGATGAGTCGTTTTCCCTGATGAGTCGTACGACCTTGTGTCTTAGTGTGTTGAGTCGTAAGACGTTATAAGGCAGTGTTTTTAAGTCACGTGCATGCTGTGGGCCTTAGGTCGTAATATAGTTAGGTCATAGCATGTTAGGTCGGCAACGACCTAAAACCGAGCTACGAGTTACGACCTAAGGGGGCGACTAGCCTATAAATAGTGGAGTTTTGCTCACTTTTTGGCACCGGTTTTTGAAGCGACGAAGTGCTGCCATTTTGAGAGCTCGACTACAACATTTCTTCACTTCTTTTCTCCCCTTTGATCGAGTGCTAACATCCATCCAAGTTCGAAGATCAAGATTGAAGATTGAAGAGCCAAAGTTGAAGATCTTCATCCTACAAAGCTAGATTTCATCGTTTGAAGCGAGGTTTTGCCGGATCAAGCTTGGGTATTTGCTGTCCAGATCAGAAGTGGGTTTCTTTTGAGGTGTTTAGGTGTTTTGGTGAGTGGTAGTTATCTCTCACGCGGACCCAAAGGAGTATATTGGATTGGTGGCTTGTTTGAGTGTTAAAGTTAGAGATTTTATGCATTTTCCTTAGTTCCAAGACTAGATTCATTACTTTTGAAGATGTTTACCTATGCAAGTTCAATTAATAAGTTATAGAGACAAAACCCATGTTTTATATTTGATAGATCTATGCTAAAATCCATGATTTTATATATGTTAGACTTATGTTCATTTATTTACGAAATTGCCATTATAGTTGATATTGCTTGATTAGATCTTGTTTGCATGCTTGATTGTTTGGATGTATGATTGATTTGATTGTCTCGAGTTAGCTTGTAGTTGATTTGGGACAAGATGGTTGAAGATGATTCAAAAGCTAAGTGGAAAGGCTTTTGAATGGTGAAAGCTGCTGTGGCATATGAAGCGGATAATGAAGCTCATATGGATGGGTTCGAGGACTTTGCTATAGTTAGAGGAAGCAAAGTATGATGATGAAATGGACTTTGCCATGATATGTTGAGGCGAAGTATGATGATGAGATGGACTTTGCTAAGATGCGTTGGAGCAAAGCATGATGTGGAAGCCTTGGTTTAATCCAGACGGGATCATCCCAAGCATGTTGATTACTCGATGATGCGGTTCGAGTTGGTGGATAATGGTGGCTCGAGAGATGCTTGAGCTATAATGGGAATAGTCGTCGAGGAGGATGACTAGAAGGCTGAGATCTTATCGTTATTGAAGGTTCTAGCAAGCTCAAAGCAAGAGTACGTTGGGTAGATCCGTTATACCCAGGCGCGGGTCATGATGACGTGCTAGTACTCTGGGTAGATTCGTTATACCTAGGCACGGGTCACGAGGACGTGTGGAGTTATGTCTAGAACCGGGGTTGCCATTAGCCCTTGACGGATGTTTGAAAGATGAGTTGGTCATTCAATTAACGATAAAATCAAGGCAATGATAACAGTGATAGCCAGAGTCATGGATGTTGGTTGTATCATCATTCGGTCTCAAGAGCGGTGTTTTCTGGGTGCTTATCTGATCTTGGTTTAGGCGTTGGGGGTTTTTACTTGGAGAACATCGACCTTGACTCGAGTGATTATTGCTTTAATTTAATTATCTGCTTTGCTATGCTTGCTTCTCTTTAGTGTGTGTCTGGGGGCTATCACTGTAGAAAGAGGTGGAGTGGGATGATTTGGGTTCCTATTCCTTTTATCCCTTATGCTCTTTTGGTATGTTTGATAGTTGATTTACTGCTCACTAAGACTTTGTCTGACTCAAGGTTTTATGTCTCCTCTTATTACCTTGGGCTGTTCATCCATGTTTGGGATAAGCAGACTAGGTGACAGGTGGCAGGTGCTGATCTTAGTGGCTTACGCTGATGATGACGAAGACGAGCAGGAGGCTTTGCATATTATTTTCATATTCTATGTACTGGATATTCCGCTGTTTGTTGATTACTCTGAGTGCTATGTAGTGAGGCTTCTTGTATTCATGATTCAGATCATGTATAAAGCTTTTATGATTAGATGATGATATTCTGTTCTATGGGAGCTTCACTATATTATATTTCTCTATTGTATTTTATCCATGCGCTGTGAGTTCTAAGATAGAGTCTGCGATGTTTATTTTACCCTTGACGGTCACTCATGGCTGCCTGGCACACTTTCAGCGCACCATTCCCTTGTTTCCGTGCGGGAGTCATGGGCGGTCGTCACAATAACTTACATTCAAAATTTTCTAACTTTTTCATTAATTTATTTCACTTATAATTATTCAGAAAATCAATAATATTTACAAAAATCATTTTTAATTAGATTTAAATCAAAATATTTTAATATTTATATTTCTAAAATTATTTTAAAAAATTTAGAAAAACATATATTAACTACGGGTCTGTATATAATTTTCTACACTAGGAAAAGTGATACGGGCAATATATCATTTCAATCCGTAATTTACAAAGAAAATTCGGGTTTTATCATTTCAAACCCACAGTCCCAAGTAAATGAAATAAATTGAAAATTATTCGGGCCTATCATTTCAGCCCATAACAATTTTCCCTTATTCTAAATACCGTTCGGGTATGTATCATTTCAACCCATAGTGATTCTAATTTAAAGGGAACTTGCAGTGTGATAAACTGATAAAAATAACAGAACAACATAATATAACAGCAACAAATGTTATAACAGGTGTTTAAGCATGGGTGAACATCATATAATTATAATATAGCAGATATAACATGATAATGCATTTTACAGATTCACAAGGGGTCAACTCACTAGTTATAAATGTATATATTGTCTGGTGAGAATAACTCATCGGTTTGTGCTAGAGACGCAACGACGAATGCACGAATGAGATCCAAACAAGCACGATAACACGATACAAATATGAGTGGAGGAGCCAAAGTATCAAACCCCTTTAATACAAGTCACACAAAACAATAATAATAACATAAGTTTCAAATGCAACTACGATAAACAATGATAGAATAGACTGCACAAACCAAAGAGGAATTGTTTTGCACTTGTCTCCAACACACATTGGGTTCAGCCATAAGTGTATTACAGGGCTAAAGCAATGTTTTTAGGTCAGGTCTGGGTTGATAAGGGTCGGCCTAACATGATAGAAGGTGGTGCTAAGGTGGGTGGTTGTGGAACTACACTAACAAAGCAATATACAAGGATTTAAGCCATAGTTTGGCTTGGCCAAGGGCATAAAGTCATGGCCATTTCAGGTGGGGTCAGTAGGTGGTGTGCAGAGGTGTCTCAGGCCTGGAACAGGGCTAGTAGTGGTGGTGTTTGGTCGGCCATGTGGAGGTTTGGAGGTGGTGGACATGGATGGTGAAAACAACATAACAAGGCAACAAGTACAAGGCAAATTTCAACATCTCTAGGCAATAGGTTTCGGTCAGAGGATATGTGGGCTCAGCCAGTGGTACAAGTGGTGGTGGGTGATGTGGCAGAGGGTAGTGGTTAGGTCTGAGGTGGTGGTGGTGGAGGAAGTGACGGCTAATGGTGGTAGAAGGTGATGTTGACAAACTAGGCTCGGTTTGCCTACAAGGTGATGGGTTTTGTGAATTTTAGTGGTGATCCATGCCATGGATGTGCTCGGCCTGCCATGGTGGTGGACTAGGGAGGTTGCTGGTTAGAGTATCAGGTGGTGGAGGTTGGCCTAGGGCTGGAGGAGGAGTGGCCGATCCATATATGGTTGAGAACCAATGCAAAATCAAAGTAGAAAATAGGAAAACAAAGAAAAAGAAGAGAAGAAGTTTACCAAACTTTGATCAGAAATGGCCGTGTATATTTTTGTGTTTGAGAGATGTTTGAGTATGTGAAAACAAATGGAAGTGCAGCTGAAAGAAAGAGGAATTGTACGGCCAAAACAATAAAGGAGTAGGTTGAGAAAATGAAAAGGCAGAATGTAAAAGGACCTTAGGAAATCAAAAAGTCATAAACCTTTTCAAATTTCTTTAATTTTTTTATATAAGATTAAATTACTGACAATAATAATTATTTCAGTTAAAATTTTGAAAATTTAACAATATATAAAAATATTTATTAATTATATAATGGTTAAAATAAGAAAATAACACAAAATTGCAAACTAGACTAGAAAATTTGTAAATAAATTTAAGCTTCTCATTCGTTGTCTTTGAGTTTTAAAGGTGAGTTCTTCAACTCACATCTATGTATGTACATTTCATTATTGTTAGGTATAAATTCCTAACATCTATTTCATGTTCAATTGCTTTTGATTTGAATTGATTTGGTGAATTTTTCCATTATGGTGTTTTGAAGTCAAAATCTTTAAAGATCTTATCTTGGATGTTTGGACATGATATTTGGGTTGTATCGAAGAGCCTATAGGGCTGGGTTGTCGCTTGGCACAAATCCCTAGCTTCCGTCGCTCGTCCGATCGCTTTCAAATCAATTTGGCCATTATTGGCCTAGGCAAACTGTTGCCCAGAACAGGCAACCAGACGTCTGGTTGGAAGGTCCAGACGTCTGGTTAAGGTAGTAGACAAAAAAATTATATGGCAGAAAAGAAAAAAATGGCAGAGACAAAATCCAGACGTCTGATTAGCAGTTCACACGTCTGGTTAGTGTTAAGACGTTTGTTTAGTGTTCAGACGTCTGGGAGTTTCTGAAATATTTCCACAACCAAATCTCGATGTCTGGTTGAAGCCCCGAACGTCTGAAACTGTCAATTTTGCCTATTTTGGCTGTTTTTGAGTCGATTTCCAATTTTTATCAATTTTTGTTGATCCGATTGGCCGTTGTCATTTATTATCGAATTTGATGACTTCTTTTTTTGGATTTGTATGAATATCTGTTTGATTGGGTTTGATATCGATTTTTGGGGTTTTAATTCACGTCGCCGAATGTGAATTTTTGGTGATCGATTGTTTTTACAATCGTTTTCTGTGATTTGTCACTTTAAAATACAAATGTTTCTATACTAATAGTAAATATCCAAACTCTTTCACAAAAATGATTTCAATGGTATATTTTAATACAAAGCTCATGTTTAAAACCGTTTTTCAATCTATTAGTATATGCAAACCTTTAATTCATTCGTTTCAAGAAATCCAATTAAATGACTTAGCAAAACAAGTGGTATGAAACGTTTGTGTTTACTTCGTCGGTTAAATCTTAGACTTGTTCGATTGAAACCTTATGACAATTTTCGAGTGGAAATCTACAATCTGTTCATAAATACTTAAGTTAAGCTAATGGTTATGGGACATGAAGCTAACTCATTTATTTACTAGCTTAGTGTAATTTACACTTACCGATCAATGAGGATCATTTTGTGATTTAGTCTAGAGAAGTGCGATGTCTCTTTGTCCATGTGGGGGACTGTACCTTGTTTTATTGAGCTTCATCTCATTTCTTTTATGGGCTAGCGACTCAAGTTCTTTTATGGAGTTCGATTCATTGGGCGTACTATGTCATTGTTCCGAATTATTTGAGTTTCTCGTTCATTTGGCGTACCGTTGTTGTACTACATCGTTGCTCCGAATTATTTGAGTTTCGGGTTCATCGAACGTACCATTATTATACTACGTCGTTGTTCTGAATTATTTGAGTTTCTGGTTCATCGGACGTGCCGTTATTGTACTACGTCATTGTTTCGAATTATTTGAGTTTTAGGTTCCTCGGGCGTACCGTTATCGTTCTATGTCATTGCACCGGCTCTATGGTTAGATACCATAGGATAGCGACCCGTTTGCAATGCACATGTTGGTGAGTTTTCATGCTCCCATTTTTGATAGGCCTCCCCCTTTGTGATTTCTGGATTTCTAATTGATGGTTTATGGAATTTGTGTTTCACTAATTTTTGCGATTGTCATTGATATGTTTTGTCAATATTTTTGGTTTGGTGAATAAAATAAAAAATATGACATTCCTTTTGGTGTTTGAGAAAATTTGAGATATTGTATGATTTTTGTTGTTATCTAATGTATACTTGTCGTAGTATGGCATTGTTGTTATCATACGTTTTTTTCGTATCTCTTATCTTGTCCATTTTATACGATATTTATAGCTAGACTGATCCATTTATTATTTTCTTCTTAAATAATACTCGGGTCAGACCGAGGTATTTTGGGTGCTTCTATTTGATTTCTTATTAGGGTCTATCGTCTAACTTTTGGCTAACCACTTTAGCTTAGTAGTTTTTTTTGTTATTATACATGCGAGATAGAGACTCCTTGAGGTATATATATTCTTTTGTCTAGTACTTGTACCTATTCTTTCGTGATGTGGTGGATCTTACATGACCACTACTTTGATGTACACTTTTATGTGTTATATTCATATCCGTTTTCGTCTTAGTGATATGAATATCTATGACTGATTTATGTTATGCTTATTTATGTTTGTTTCCAAAGACCACATAGCCACTGTGTAGCAGCTTTGAGTTTGTACTTGATATGTCGAATTTCCTCTTTAAATGAAATGCGTGACCTTCTATCTGGCATATCGGTACTCGCACAAAGAAATTACACAGATGGTCGCTCCTCAACAGCCTTATTCTTCATTCTAGTCGACGACACTACCCCGTAGTGTCCTTCGCTAGTGTTAGTATAGATGTGTGGCGTCATAGAGGTTCATCCTCGATTTTAGGACAAATGATGAACCCAATTGAATACCAAATTCCACCAGTGGATTGCACTTGTCGAGAGCTTCAAAACGATATATGGTTTGAAAGGGTTTGAAGAAGTTTGATTTTTGGAGTTGGTTTTGAATTTGATTTGCAATTTGGGAATTAAGGTTTGCAGCCATTGAGAAGAGAAAAGCAGATGGAATTATACGTGCTGAAATCAGAGATAATAAATAACCTAGGGTTTATAACAGGCTATTTATAGGCAGAGCTGAAAATAGAAAGAACGGACAAGATCGATTCGAATGTTGAACGATAGATGATCCGAAATGCCCATTCTGTCTCCAGAACGCAAATGGGTCATCCCATATATCAAAATAGATGTTTTTAATATTTTAAACTCAATGGAACAGATTTCAAGTCCTAATTCCATCGTATGAAGAAATTATTTTAAAATCATCTTATTTTAAACTGATTTTAGTTGATTTCATTTAAATTAATTTCTAGGCGTTTCGAGTCCGTACGATCAAGCGACAACTTCGATCGCTACGAAACTTGAAATCTTACAATAATTCACCGTTATATAATCGATGACACTGGTTTCGTTGAAATTCGAGTCAATGGCCAAAATGGCTATTTTCATATTAATTAAATAAATTAATATTAAGTTAATTAAATCGCTTTTCCAATTCAAAATTAATAATCAACAAATTTCATCAATTTTGATTACCAGGACCATTACAATAATTTAAAACAGTTTTAAATATCAATTCAGTGTTTAAAATTTCATTTATTGCAGTGTTCAATTTCAATTTGTAATTAAATCCAATTTAATTATAATTTAATTTCAATAAATTGCTTTAATTTGATTTCAACCTTTATATTCAACTAATTATAAATATAATAACATAGTTAACATTTGTTCTACATTTTATTACATTAATATACTCCACTTTCCATCTTTCATATGTATTAACTACTGTATTTCCATTTTATTGAATTTTGGTCCATTTCACACGTTAATAAAAATTTAAAATCCCAAATGATTTATTTATGTTGATTTCACTATTCTATTAAATCAATTATTACGTAATGAACATAATTCACATTTCTATTAATTTCGTTATATTCACAATTTTCAGTTATTGTCTTAACTCACATTAATGTAACATTTATTTACATTTAATTTCAATTGATTTTCAATTAAATAATATAGAATAATTAAATAGGTAACATATAATAATTGTTACCATTAATTTTTAATCACATTATAAGTTTATTGTTTACAAACAAGTGTTACCATTGCTTACATAATACTGCTTTTATTCAATTACCATTTGTTATCCTATTTCATACATTAATTCAATATTTACATTTGTTCCCTTATTTTAATTTATGACTAAGTTATAACATTTACATTATTTCCATAAATTAGAATTTCATTAAGATTGTTAATGATTAACTTTATTTAACATGGTTACCTTTCATTTTAGTTCTTACTTTCATTCATAAATCTTAAAAAATTTATTTCTTCTAACATTAAATCACAAAATCTTATTAAAGTAACTATTTTAATCATCGAAAATTACGGGTCGTTACATATTTTGAACAAGATTGGTTATCAAGTTAGATATATGTAACAAATTACATAATTTCCCCTAGGATCTACCGGTATCCCTATCATGGAATTGTCGACAATGTTCAAGGAGTTTGTGGAGTTAGAACAAGAGAGTTTGACCGTGTCGGAATATGTGCAGAAGTTTTATGCATTGTTCAAGTATGGAGCTGATTTGATTAGGGCTCCAAGGAACAATGTAGAGAAGTTTATCTTATAGCTGAGCCCGAGATTAATTGATCGGATAATGCCGCATCTGGTTCTTCCATTAATGCGACGACCCATAAATTTTGATAATTAAAACCATTAAATTAAATAAGATTTTTGAAATTTAATATTGTAAGAAGTTTAAATTTATGATTTATTAATGGGAAAATAGTTAAAATATGATTTAATAATGTTGTTTGAATGCTATTGACAACTATTTTAATGTAATTTCAATCAATTGAAATAATTGTAAAGTTAATTTGATTAGAAATTGTAAATAAGGAAACAATTCAATGTTGAATTAATAGTGAAATTGTATGTTATTTTATTTGATTGGTTTTAGTATGTAATGTGAAATCAATTATTTTTATGTAAATTTATAGTCTTGTTGTAAACAATAAAATTATAAAGGTGATTGAATTAAATAAGAGTAACTATTACTTATTTATCATCTTATTTAATCCGTTGAAATTAATTTGGAAATTAATAAAATTTAATGTAATTAAATATTGCAATTAATATATGTTAAGACGAAAATTGTAGAATGTTGATGTAATAAAATGTAAACTTATGTGAATCAAGTTCATAGGGTATTATTGATTGGATAATAAGAATATAAGTCAAGTTAAATGGATTTATTTGAATTTAAATTGTAATTAATGAATTTATTGCAATTGGAATTGAACATTGTAATTAGTGCAATATTTAACATTGGATTTGACATGAAAATTTATTTTAAAAGATTATAAATTACTAGGTAATCAAAAATGATAAAAAGATTTTTAGTCATAAAGTTTGAATTTAAAGGTGATTTAATCAATTTAATAATAATTTATTTAATTAACGTGCAAAATAACCATTTTGGCCACTGTCTCAGATTTCGATGAAACCAGTTTCATCATATCCGCAACAGCGGATTATTGTAGGATTTCAAGTGGACTTGTCGTTTGATCGTGCGGGCTTGAAACGCGTAAAAATTAATTTAATGAATTCAATTTAAAATAAGCTGATTTTAAAATCTAACTACTTTATACAATGAAATTAGGGTTTGAAACTAGTTCATTGAGTTTAAAATTATCGAAAACGTCTATTTTGATATATGGGATGACCTACTTTCGTTTTAGGAACGAAATGGGCTTTTCGGATCGTTGTTATCGTTTCGACCCAATTTGATATGTTATTCATTCTTACCTAGATTTTTCTATATAAATAGATTTTGTTCTCAAAACCTAGCAGCCTTTCAGTTTATTCTGTACGTACATCAACTTCTTATCTGTCTTTCCTTTCTTCCCAATGGCTGAAACCTAATTCTCAATTCCTAATTCAATTTCAAATCCAATTTCAAATTTTCAAACTCTCCAAACCCTAGCAAACTATATATCGTTGGAAAGCTCTCGACGAGCATAATCTACTGCAGCAATTTTTTTTTCGATCTGATGCATCATTTGACCAGAAATTGAGGAAGAACCACAACTGTCCATTTCTAGGGTTTACGGTCCAACGGTGGATCGTCGACCGTTTGACGATCGGAAGGCGACATTGGGAAGAGGGAGTCAAGTTGGTCATAGATCTGTGGTTCATTTGTGCTCAGGGGGTCATGGTTCGCCAGAAAATATAATGAAGTGGGTGGTAATGCAATGCGCCTAAAGGCGCTAGGGAGGGCCACGACTTATCCATAGGGGCGACGTGGATTGGTGCGTGCGATGGAGGGCGTGGATCTGGTCGATTTCAGGCATAAGTGGCACGAAAATTAGTTGGAAGGTGGTGGTTGTAGGCATGTTCAAACGAGATGTCTAGGGTTTCGCTTGAGAATTAGTGACGTGTTCTTTTTTATTATTTTATTTATTTTATAATTTAAATCGTATAACTTCTAACATCAATAACCTTTCCGTATGAGCTCGGATTCACGAACAGTTTTCTCCATTGCGATCGTACTGAAATTCCAAAAATTATGGAATTAGATTGGTTGGATTTTAAGACTGTTCAAATTTGGGCCTTTATTTGGATTTTAAATTGACAAATCTAAGGTGAGTGTCTTAACCCACTCATAAATGTTAAACCATCTTATGTTAGTTAAATTAAATTTATGATGTGATTAGAAGTTAATTGATTGTTGTTTGAAATATTTAATTGTCATTTGAGTTATATTTGAATTTATATTGAATCTAGTTGCCATTTAAATTAACACTTAAATTTAGTTGCCGGTTAAATACCTGATAATGATAACCTGTTATTAGTTATGATTTATTGGTTGAATTGAATGACGATTGTGATGGAAGTTTAATTGTTGATATTGGATGGCTAGATGTTATGTTTATTTTATATATTGTTATCACACTACAACTTCCCTTAGTTATTGTTAAGAGAATCACTATGGGATGAAATGATACATACCGAATCGTCTTCTAAATTAGGGAAAAATCGTTATGGGTTGAAATGATAGAGCGATTTTATAGATTTTGAATTTTAACTGGGTATTGCGGGTACAAATGATATATGCCTGCAAATTTAAATTATTGTGATTAAAATGATATATATTGGTATCACTTGACCATAGGGTAGAAAATTATATACGAACACCGAATTGGTTAAATTAAATGATTTTAATCCTAAATTGTGAATCCAGTTAATTATATTATGAAATAAAATTAGATTTATATGAACTGAATCATTTTCAAAATCCATGTTTTAAAATGTTGAAATTGGAATTAGTTTAAAGGAATTGTTTAAAGAATCTAAATTAAAATCTTAAAACTTGAGTTTTGAAATATAAATGAAATTTATCAAAATTGAGTAATTGTAATGTTTGAATATTAAACTTTGAAATCTATCAAATTTGAAGTGGTTTAGAATTTATAGTTCTAACATGAATTTGAAATCGATATAAATTAAAATGGTTTTAATGGGAATTTGAATGGAAATATTTAAATTAAGTTTTTGATTTTAAATCTGGTTATGGTCCAGATTTTTTGAAATGGAAGAAATAGTTTGATTTGATATTATGTTCAAATTAATTATTTAATATAAAATGTTTAAAAATCTATTATTTTAAAATTTGGATTATTTAGAATTTCAAAACGATTTACTATATAAACAACTTCCAACAATCAAAACATTTTATATTAAACTATTTTAACTGTTTTAAAATCCTTAAACTATTTTACAAATAATTTAACTATTAAAACTATTAAAACTATTTTAAACCATTTTAAAACTAACTTAACTATTAGAACTATTTTAAACTATTTTAAAATTATTTTAACTATTAAAACTATTTTAAACCATTTTAAAACTAATTTAACTATTAAAACTATTTTAACTATTAAAACCATTTTAAACTATATTAAAACTATTTTAAACTATTTTAAACTATTTAAACTATTTATGACTATCTAAACTATTTTCTAAAATTCAAATGGTGCAAGGTTGAATTGTTTATATTTAAATCCTTGATTTGAAAGCGAATATGGTTAAATGATGTTATAACCTGCGTTGGAATTTGAAATGATATTTTCTAGCGAAATGACATATTTTGAGTAAATATGATGATTTTTAAATGAGAGTTTAACCTATTTTGCGGATACGATTTCGAAAATGAATATGATTTTAAAGTAAATAATAGTTTCGAAAGTGATATGATTTTTGAAATGAATATGATATTTTGATATGAAGTATGAACTATTAAAATGTAAAAGAACCAACCGATGTGAAATAAGCCTTTGGTTGTTGAAGATACCGGGATAGGATGTTGTCATACTCTCTGACAATATCGAAGACCACTGTAACAGTTGTGCATGTGGTGGAAATCCAGAACGAAGTAGGATGGTTTGGCGAATGATTCTGTATGAGGTATTAACGCAGCCCTGACCCCCTTGGGTTAGCTTGTTGTGACTAAAACAGTAGTTATACCGGGCCAAGTGAGGTCGCTCCTCCTAGCGGGCACATTTCTTCGATACCATATTTATTACTTTGTGATTGGTTTGGTGGCCACCCCTCGATTGATTTTGGGAGTGTGTTCCGAGGTGGGCAGTGTTAGCTGCTATGCGTTACCACCAGTCCGGGAGTGCAAACGGTAGAATTCTACCCTGGCATTGCCTTGCGTGCCTTGTCAAATGCCTTATCACGCCCACTATGAGTTTGGTTTGTACCTTACCTATGGAGTGCTCCTTGAGTATCCTACCGGTTTGGTGGAGCTTACAGTGTTTGTATAGACAACGGGAATTATATAAATATGTGTTAAGGGAGATATGGGTAACGCCTTAATGCTGTTTTAATACTTTACTGTAGACATATTATAATAGCGTATTGTACTGTGTATGTAGATAGTTTAACGTATTCTTAGGAGATGGAATCTCGAACATCTCTTAAGTTTACCCACGTTATACACTGGATATAAGATGTAAAATCCCATAAACATCTATGAAGTCGTTACACTCATATTTATTTTATTTTGATTTAACTTGCATAAGATCTTTTAGTTCTGAAGTGGGTGTTTTATCTTTTCATTATGCTCGGGCCAGCCTGAGCTTTCCAATATTAAAGACTTTATTTCTAGAGGATGAAGATGGAGATTTGTATGCTATTTATTATACACATATTCCATTGCATCATGTTATTCCGCTGCATTATGTATACATTCCTGCTGTATATAACTCTGATCTATATTGTAAATGTGTAATCAAATGTTATTTGTAAACATCTTCATGAACTGTTTATTTGATTATTATATTTTGTCATTCCATTATGAGATTCTGATTTTTTTTCATTCTTTCTCTTCTTTTTCTTATTTACCCCATAACAATCCTCCCTTTTGAATGGTTTGAGTTGGCATGTGTGTCGATTTAAACCGTCCAAAAAGGCGGGTTGTTACAATTAATTGAAGTGTTAGACATGACAAGGAGGTATGAGCTGACATACAACAAGAAGTGAGATGTGGGATAAAAGGCTCGGGATGATAAGAAGAAGAAGTTTACCATTTGTTAGAATGGAAAGAAGGGCCAACTGCAAAAAGGAAATACTTAGGATGTGGAGAGTGCAAGGTGTTGTTAATACGACCTGCTACAATCGTAAGCACAAGGGAACTATGTAAAAAAGTGTTAAGAGTCAATTGGGGTAATGAAAATCAAATTTTTTATCCATTAATAACCCAAGCATAAGAAGAAAGATTGTCCCAAGTTAAAGTAGCCAAAGGTCTTCGCTTTTAAAGGACCATCGATCGACTGAAGAAAGAGGGAAGAAAATTGTACTAGGTAGTATGTTTTCGATCTCTAGTACTCTTTTTAGATTTCATTTTGATATTGGTGCTACCCATTCTTTTATTTTTAAAGATGTTATGGATAGGTTGGATCTAGACACTACTTATTTAATTATGTCTCCATGTGTAATCCGATCGATGGGTATGATACTCTAGGATTAAGGTGCACTAACCTTGTATTTGATGTGTATAATTATTCATCTATTGTGTTTGACATTATAGGGTAAAAGGTAATTTTGTGTATGGGCTGATTAGTGCATAAGGACGTTTGGATCCTTTGTGCTGATCGTGTTATCACTCTATGAAATCCGAGTGATGGGAAAAGGGTTATGGTGGCGTTAGATATAATAGATGAAAAGTTAAGACTGACATTGTGTGCAATGGGGGGAATGGGAGGATGAGATAAGTAGGGTCTTGGTAGTTTAAAAGTTCTCGGATGTCTTCGAACTAGTAACGCATTTACCATCAAGAAGGGCGATTGAGTTCCAAATAAATTTGATGATGGGGGAATAACCTGTTAGCAGACCACCTAGCAGAATGTTGCCCAATGAGATGGAAGAAATGAAGAAACAAATGGTGGAGCTTGAGTATAAAAGTTTCATTAGGCCAAGCCGTTCACCGTGGGGAGCACCCACGTATTCGTAAAGAAGTCAGATGGATATTTATGGATGTATATGGATTACCTAAAGATGACTGAATCGACAGTGAAGAATCCTTATCCTTTGTCCAGGCTAGATGGCTTGTTTGATTTATTGAGTGGGGCTAGAGTATTCCCGTAGCTAGATTTGGCAATAGGATTCCATCAAGTGAGGGTATCAACAGATAGTGTACCATTGACCATGTTTAGAAACAAGGTATGGTTCATATAGTGGTACTTGATGCCGTTTGGATTGACTAACGCCCCTACATTCTTCATTGATCTTAGGGACCAAATCTTTCACGATCAGTTGGATAGGTTTGTGTTGATCTTTGTTGATGACATTCTGGTATATTCTAAAAATGAGAGAGACTATAAAGTCCATCTTAGATTGGTGTTGGAGATCCCGATATAGCACAAACTGAAGATGAAGTTTTCCAAGTATCACTTCTGGAAGCAAGAAGTAAAGTTTCTTAGTCGTGCGGTATCAGAGAATGGATTGGCAGTAGATCCATCAAAGATAGAAAATATTAACAGTTGGAAGCGACCGGAGACAATCATGGAAATAAGAAGTTTCATTGATTTGGTTGGATATTATCGTAGATTCACTAAGGATTTCTCATGTATAATGGCACCCTAGACAAAGTTGACCAGAAAGAAAGAAAAGTCCATGTGGACTAGTAAGTGCGAGAGGTCATTTTAGGAGTTAAATAAGTTATTGGAAAATGTTCCTTTCTTGATCGTTCTTGAAAGAAATTGGATTTTGTTGTATATATAGATGCCCATAGAACATGGTTAGGAGCAGTTTTGATGTAAAAAGCGCAAGTGGTAGTTTATGCATCAAGGCAGTTGAGACTGCATGATGCTAGGTATCCAACTCATGACTTAGAGTTGACAACGATAGTTTTTGCACTAAAAAATTAAAGAAATTATCTTTTGGAAGCGTGGTTCGAGCTATATATGGGCTATAAGTCCCTTTAAGTATTTATTCTCTTAGAAGGAGTTGAATATGAGGCAACAAATATGGTTAGAATTCTTGGCGGAATGTTTTGGTATAGAGTATACGCCTGGGAAGGGGAACAAGGTTATAAATGCTTTGAGTAGGAAGCATCGGATTGGAGTATTAGCCATCATCGAGGAATGGAAGAAATTAGAAATATTGGCATCTTATGAAGTGCATTATAGAACAAATGCAAGATCAAGATGATACATATGAATGATGCAATTTTAGATGTACATCCAACCCTTGTTGACATAATTGATGCAAGGTAAAGAGAAGGTCCATCGTTAGCCAAGAGAATTAGGTGATTAGGGGGATATTGAGGACCTGAAGGGAATCGAGATATACTTGAAGGGATGACTTAGGAAGAAAGGAAGATTGTGTGTCCTGAATGTAGGAAACCATCGGGATGAGGTCATGGAAGAAAGTCATCGTCTAAGATTACAATTCATCCCTGGGGCACGAAAATGTATCGTAGGATAAAGAGAACGTTCTTTTAGGAAGGGACGAAGAGGGATATTAGTGTGTATGTAAAAAAACCATTTTAATGGCAGGATATCTAAATAATTGATTTAAATATTGAATCATTATTTAACTAAAGTTCCAAAATCTGACTTTTCACATATGGTCATATTAGAACTCGAGACCACTCCATGAACTCTGAATCGACATTGCGAATCAAAATAATATAAATATCGCTATATCTAGAGTCACTATATTTTTATGATTTACCTATTATTATACATATTTTATAAAAATATGTGCGTACTCGGGCCAAGTGGGATCTCGAAAGACAGCTTGTGTTTCTTGGATAAGGAGTTCATTATGTGACATATAGTTGGATAATTTTCGAGATCGGATGATCCGCTGGCTAAAACAACCTCAAAACACATGAAATTAACATCCCGAAGTGATGTCTCGGATGGCGATGAAATTATACCATTGGGACTAGAAAAATGAAGAGATGTGCACCGACAAGTTTCGTAGCGGTCGGGTGTGCCATGTGATCGTACGAGCTAAAAGAGTGTGATGATTCATTTGAGAAATTAAACGGAACATGCACGCACACAGATATTATATATGTGTGTGTGTACTCGTCACATGAGAATACTTTCCCCTCTTTACTTTTCTTCTCGCCTTAAATATCTTAACATGTCCATAGAGTGATATTAGGTTTGCTCTGGTTACGAGAGATATGGGCCACGTTAGGCGATGAGGTCAGATTCGTTGAACTTAAGGAGAGGAAAGCTTCTAATCCATGTAGGCATTAGAGGGTGTGGCATTACTTGAGAGGTCGCCATTCCATAGCCATTAAATAGGTTTCATCATTGGAGGAGTCATAGGCAGAGTTAGTTGAAATGGAGAGTAGCGTTGTGCTTCTCATGTAGGGACAAGTAGATGGAAGCTTGTCAGAGTGGTTCGGCTCTTTATTGGAAGTCGTGATATATCTTGCCCGAAGGAGAAGGGGTCGGGTCGCATTTTTCTATGGACTTTAAGTGGTGGGGTGCGACACGAAGAGATTGTGTAGTGGAGTGCATTGCAATTGCAAGTGTATCGATTCATGGTGTGTAGGTCGAGAAGTCGAAGAGAAATGGTCGTGTGATATGCGTTCATGTATGCGTGTGTGCACAGACATTTTGGGGAAGAAGGATTTAGGGGTTATTTGGGAATTAATTAGTTAATTAAGTTAATTAATTACCATTTATAATCTGTATCTTATAAAATTCGTATCTCTTGCATACAAGGTCCAATCGAGATGCAATCCTCATTGTTGCCCTAATAGTGAGATTATCATCGGCATGGTATAGGACTAGACTGGATTCGGACACTTGAGAAATTATAGCTCAGATGAGTGGAATTATAACGCTTAATTTATATTTCATTATAAATCCTCGTAAGTATATATATTGAATAATATTACCTTAAACAACTAGAATGATATATATACAAGTAAATATTTCCCTTTTTTTATTGGATTGGACTAGTTTGAGTAGATATTCGAGATAATTGATTAAGATCTTGTATTTATATATTGCGTATTCAATTCGTATCGAATAGAATTAGATGGAGTTCATATTAGTTTATCACATGGTTATAAATTAATTGAACTCCGATTTGTAGTTATGTTAGAGGTAGAAATTTATTTGTACGTTTTATTATAGATATTCAAGATAATTGATTGAGATCCCATATATATAAATATTATATTATATTTATATTAAATAGAACTAAATGAAGTTGTTATTAATTTACAAATTAGTTATAAATTAACTAAAACTCTAATTTGTAGCCATATTGACTAATCGAAAGTTAGAAGAATGACCTTTAAAATAAACTGTAAGACTAAAATAATGATTTAGGCAGGTTAAGCTTATGTTAAAATGGTTTTGAAGTTTATTTGGCCTTGATATTGGTTTATTATAATGTAAATCAATAATTAACCAACTAATGAATTTTCACAAAGGTAACTTGAGATGTTAAAAATAACAAAAGAAATATTGTATTGTTTAATAGGGTTTGATTAAGGGTATAACATCTAAAATGTTAATATAACGTGATTTATTAACTTTAGACCCTAAGAAAGGATTTGAGATATATGTGTAAACATACACACACACACACACACATAAGCTATATAATATTTTGAGGCCTTATTGGTAGCTAAACTTAACTTAAATAGAAGAATTAAGTTGAATTAAGCTATAGTATGATTGATACGAAAGTGTATTATTTAATAAAATGAATTTGAGTCTTTTATAAAATAATATGAAAAAGGTATGGTTTGAGTAAATTTAAAAAATGATTGTTAGATCAATTACTTAAGTGAGATACATGTTGTTGAATTAGATGTTAAGATGTATAGAAATTGCTTAATAGAGTGAATTGGCTAATTTTGTTAATATAGTTGTATAAAATGCATGTGTGCATTATATTAAGCATTTAAGCAAGTAAAGTGTGTAAACTATGTGAAAGAATGTGCATACATTTATACGTAGTCTTTGTATGTTTAATGTCAGCTCATAGAAATATGCTTAGTAGAGTCCGATATTCAAGAAATATTTTTGAACAAGCTAATTAATTTAAGAAGAGTAATGTCGTAGGTTGTAGTCTAGTAACTGGGGATTGAGTATCGTGTTCCAGTAGCAAGATGATATAATGAATGTAGTCGAAACGACGTTCGATTAATAACCGGTCGTTGGCTAAAATGGGCAATAAGCCTAGGTTCGGGGTGATTTGCACCCTAATCTTGATCTGATCCTTCCAATACTTGGTGTGTAGACTATAGGAAACCTATATGAAGACTTGGAACCATCAGATGCGATGCAAAACAAGGCAAGACCCTTGTGTAATTTCAAATGAAGGAAATAGTGCTTGGAATGTGCTATGCTTTCACTCGATGCGAATGAGACGTACCGTGGGACATGACGATGGCAGGACTCATTAGGTGGGACTGGTGTTATATACTAACTGTTGTTGCTTGATGCAAATGGTTAAGAGCAGATATGTTTTATAAGACTTAAGTGGGCTGATTAAAGGAACCGTGAGCACATTTTACAGGATACCCCCATTATCCATGTAGTATGGATACGTAGTGATTAAGTAGATAATCTATGATGCCGTGGGAAATTGCACGACTTGCGTTTGAGATTTCAAATCATGTTTGGGGATGGATGGAAATGTCTATCTGGAATAGATCATATATCACACATGCCTGTAATGGTGGTCAAGGTGAGATCTATACGAGTCTATTACCTTGTGATGCAACTCGAAGTCTATGGTAAATTTGGATATTGAATTATTCTAGTTTATTCTTCAATGGTAGTCAATGAAAGGCCGATCACGTAAGGGGTCCTAAGGACTCCACCTACCATTGATTGGCGGGTATATTATATTGTAAGTGACTAGTACTTTAGCATATAGTGGACAATAGTAGTGATTGTATAGTAGACAATTATTAGTATATCGTATAGTAGACGATCAATAGTATATTGTATTTGAGGCAATTTATGATGAAGATTCAAATAAACGACTGGTGATAGGTCATGGGTGGTATGGTTCATTTGTGAAGTTTGTATTATTTAGTTATCATTAAAGGTAGACCTATATTAGGATGCCTATATCACCACCAGTATCAAGGGAGTGTAGTACCGATCATACACTCATATATTAGAATGTAACTTGCATTTTATTGTTGTGCATGCCAGTTTATAGTCACAGCATTACAGTTTATGATGTACTGACCTTAGGGAAGGAGAAGAGTAGGGTAAGATGTAATTCCATATACTTTTGCATAGGTTAACTTTACTTGTTTATAGGCAATTCGGATTACTTCTAGGTCACTAGTGGAGAGGACTAGCTGTCCTTTAGTAGTTACCTGTTTTATGTGTATATAGATTTGATATATAGTATACGGAGATAGTTCCCCTTATACCAGGCTTAATGTAACAACCCGCACCATAATGAGCCCGAATTACAACAACATCGAAAACCAAGTTCACTAGGGTACAGATCATTTTTTGGTAACCTTTAATTAACACAAGTATATCAGAGTGCGATCAATATAAACTCATGGCGAAAATGAAAAATATAATATAACATACGTTATGACTAAGGCTGCTACCTTGGAATATCATTTCTTGGATATTTAATTGCCTTACCTGTGTTAAGTATGAATAAGAAGACTTTATTATCTTCCATTCCTATCTTGTTTTAGTATCCAGACCTTCTAAATCCAACATGTGGGTTGTTATGAGTAGGGGGTCAGCATAACGTTCTGGCGATTGGAAATTACATACTCTACCCATCCTATTAATTTATGCTGATTGGTTTCCATTTAAGTGTTGTATCTATTATTTACAGCTAATCTGTTAAATCTAATGTTCATGTATGATATGTCTAACCTAATCTTCTCCAAGGTAAAACTATATTCATTTTCACCTAAACATTAAGACCCTGGCCACTTAATACATCTTAAATAAGGGTGAGGCAGATCTATCGGCCATTTTCTACTTCAAGTCCCTGAAGCGGGCCCTCTACAATGCCAACGCTAGTCAATAAGTTCTAGCTACAAAGACCGATGGCCCCTATATATGGCTCTATAATATTATATATAATTTAAATGACGTACTACTAACATAACTCAAAGACTCATCTAAGGATTAACTAGCCTACCTCCGATAAACTAATTTTTCACCTTATCATCCATCTTGAGGTCTTTGCGTCTCCCATATGGATTTTATACTAGTGGGAAGCGAAATCCATCAAGGTATAAACCAAGTCTTTGTTACTGCTCACTCAGGATCGTTGGTGGTCATAGCCTATATGTTAGACCTACTACTAAATACAGTTACCAACTACTAACATAACCCGTGGACCTTCCACAGCTGACATCCCATTTAAACTAACCTAAATAAGTCAAGGAAAATGCTCCTTTCGCTTACTTTTTTCCTTTTATTAGATATGAAGCAGTCCTCATTTCCTTAAAAGTACTGGACCATTTAATACTTCAAATCTCAGGCAAACCCTTGGTATATTTTCTCTTATCTATCTCCAATGTGTATCTCTTCCTTAAAGGTCCTATGATTGGAGATGTCTCACATCAGTAATAAGTGTACACAACTGCTGGTAGCCTCCAGGTGAAGGGCAGACTTCTGTTGTGTAATTCTAAGATCTCGCATCCCAATCCACTAAACCAAACCTATCACCCAAAGCCTATGTGTTGGGTTAGGCCCACTAATTCATGCTTGTTCTTAATGTCTAGTCGAAGCTATATAATTGCCTAATATGAAAATTATATTACCTTCTACATGTATTTTATAATATTAACGTTTGATATTTATTTATTCGCAATGTAATTATTCCTAATTTATATGCTTATGCTTTGACTTCTTTACAATATCTAATAAATGCCTACTACTCGTAATAATTGGACATTTGAGCTAAATTGGACAATCCTTAATCAATCCTTATTTAATTCATTTAATCTATTTACCACTTTCAAAATCCATCTATTATGCCTGTTCAGTTTCCCCAAGAAATGCCATAGTAAATTCCACAACCAGTCCCCATTTAATTCCTTTTTGACTCTCTATTAATTATAAATTTATTGCCCATCAAATCTAAATTATAATCCTATAATCACTAAGTTGTTAATAACTAATTCGAATTTCATCGTGAATAACCCTATTTATATATTTTTATCTTTCAATGTTAAGCTTGGTTATACGTATTTATTTATTTATCTATAATTCTAAAACTATTAATTTCTAAACTAGAACATTCCTTTCCATGTTTTATTTTATTAGAGCCAACTTTAAAAAAAGATTACCATTATAAATTTCCATAAATTAATCAAAAATGAGATATTTGCTTCGTTTGAAATTAAAAGAAACTATTAATTTCCTTTTAAACTACGGAAAAAGAATATCCATACCTTACACATCTCTTTCTCTTTTTTGGTATATCCCTTGGTAATTCAAATGACATCCCTTGATGCATATTTTAGAATTGGATAATTTATGAAAAATACATGGAACCTGCTTCAAATATATCAAAAAATAGAAATTCACATTCTAAGTGAACTAATGCAACCTAATCTACAACCCAAGTATAGATCTAGAATAAACAAACATTCTACAATAATAAATATTTGGGACCAGATTCAAATTTCTCGATTAGGTTATAGATACTATATTTATTCCAATTACCTATTTTATTTTATGTGTAGGCGATAATCATATACATTGGTTTAAGCGTACAACTCATCGGATCTTATCTATGCATAAGAGATAAATAAAATCCAACAATAAAAATTTCAATATTATAAATAAATTATATAATTTCCCACTTACCTTTTAAGCTTTCCAAATCACCAAATCTGAATTCACTTCTTTACCTGACTCCTTTTCCTTTCTAATCTAAAAGAATACGTATAACAAGGCGTATACATGCTAGTAAAATTACAGATCTGAAAAAAGTTGGGTTAAGGGAAATATAGATTTATAATTATAAAAATTACCTTTTTCCGTAGTACTGATTCAGTCCTTCTCTTCTTCTCTTTTATTTTATACCCTTCTCTGATCATTTATTTATATATAATATTTTATAATTTTGTAGAAGTAGTGGAAAAGAGAAAATGGCAGAGCTTCAATGCTTGGATAAGAAAATATGAGAAGAATAATGAGGGGTTATGCCTTTATTTATAGACGCATGAATCTATTATAACCTAGATTAAAATAATTTGGATCGTTGGCCAAGGTTCAAAACCATAGTCGCCACGTTCGAACCGGTCGACCGTTCACTTATAGCGATCGACCACCAGTTGTCGAACGACCCAAGAAGAAGGTCAACCGATGAGGTCCCGTATTCAATGTTATTTATTTCCTTTTCATTTTTAATTATTTTAGCTCTGGAAACTTCAAATGTTGATAACTTTTTCCGTTGAGCTCCGATCTTGAAACTCCAAACATGAAAGTTGCTCAGAAAATCACCGTAAATACAATGGTTAAATTTCATGACCAAATTCCAATGTTTTCTCAAATTTCACTTTTGGAGCCTTATTAATAATTTATTAATTATCATTAATTTTATGGAGTATTACATTCCCTCTTAAAAGAATTTCATTTTTGAAATTCCCTAAGGGACGAATCATATAACATAGTGCGCAACTAATCTAAATCATCCAACCAACTGGTGCACAACCAATTTTGTAGCCAAACGTGTACAAGTGCATGGTGTATCATAACATATAAAACATGTATGAAGAGTGACTCTAAATCAGCACCTCTTATATGGATGCAATCTTTTAAAAAAATGAAAATATGACGCGAACAATCTACATATGCTAGTAGTTCTATATATATGCAAGTGTTCAAAAAATTCTTTTGTACGCAGCAATTTTCACACTCATGCAAGTAGGAGTATTGTTTGACCAATTTTGCATCCAATTCCTACGAAAGCGTAACATACAACTTTTAACATTCAAATTTTTTGTTGAAAATCCAGTTTATGAATCTATACTCCTATGTTGAAAAAGGAATTCAGATGGAAAATTTACAATTCCACCCATCTTTGGATACCCACTCCATTGTACCTTGAAATCTTTTCTTCTGCCCCTAAAACTTTTCCAACTTTTCAAAGTGCAATTTTGCATAGGGAGGTTTATTTTTGGACGTTAAAGCATAATTATCCTAAGCACAAATTTTTTTTTGCTATCAGCAAGGTTTGAAAATATATATTCCTAGGCTAAAACAACATTTTATCTTGTCATTATTTATGTTTAGTATACTGTCACCCTTATCGGATAGTAAAATTCATATTCACTAATATGTCGATGCTCCTTACATTAATATGTGTCATTTGAAAATAAGAAAATTTTCTCATTTCAAAAGAAAATTTGTAAATACAATTTTCAAAAGAATTTCCTACTTCTAAAATGGTTTGAAGGATCGAATTTCCAAAATCATTCAAACACCATATATATTATATTTATTATTATTTTTTCAAAAGCACTGAACAAAATCTTCCAAAAATATTTGAACCAAATTTCTCAAAAGCATTTAAATAAAAAATTTCAAAGCTTTCGAACATAAGTTTATTTCTTTTCAAAACAATTATCGATGCATCTTTAAAACAATTAGGCTACATCTTAATGTAATTTGAACTTAGTTAATATGTTAATTCATACGATTGACCCTAATATTGTGTAGTTTATCCCATATTTAGGGAACCTTTCTTTTTCTTTTACTTTGAAACAACAAACTTTTAAGGCATAAGGATAGTGACCCGTGATTACTTAACAACCTTTCGCTACCCTTCATTTATTCCCAAACTTCTAAATTTTTAGGATCTAAGTATTTTTAATTTCTAATTGCTAACTTAATTTATTAATCTATTAAAACTTTAGTTATATCTATATTTTATCGCTAGTTAAGTGTCCTTATGGGATTTCCCTATTTACACTTTTTCTCAATATATTTGTATTTATATAATAGTTTAATCCCATCCATAAAATCAACACGGTGATAAAACATGAACATATCTTATGCCATATTGTACACTTTTCTAATAACCTAAGGAAGACAACTAGCAATTACAACCCAAAAAGCCTGAAAGAAAATTTCTCTACAAGCTTCCATTCATCATCAACTGGCATTGATGATATTGTGGCCTTAACACTCCTTACTAAATTAAGATGGATATTCCTAATATGCAATTCAACTATCACCTACCTTCCTTAACTCTCCTTCTTAGCTTCTCATAAATGTAGTCCATCCATTCCTTCGATAATTGTACCCGATTATGGGATAAATTATGCATCCCCAATGAAGTGGGTAATAAACATGACTATGCATATTTAGAATAACTCATCGAAAAATTGGTTTGATGGAATAAATCCTACCACCTCTCTTACCTTCAATAACCTTAAGTCAACCAACTTCTTTTAGGTTTTGTGTCATCTTATTAGTTTCTTCTTCAATCATACCACTATCTTTTCTCAGTTAAAATCTCTTGACGGTATCCTCAAACTTTGTTACTCTTCACCATTCCTTTGAGGATTCTTTTCATGGCTTCCACACATTTCTAATAAAATATTCCAAGTTTCATACCAACATTTCTTATATTCAACAGCAATTCCTTGTTACTACTCTACGAGTAATCATAGCCTAAACCCTTTACCACGTCTTATTTAAGTAGTAATCCATATCTACTCCATATTAAAAACTTGGTTTGATTTTCGTTATTCTTTATAAAACTAAAACTACACAATAATGAAGTACGTAATACAAAACCTTACCTTTGAAAATATAAAATTAGAAACTTTTTTATTAAATTCAAAAATTACTTGATTCCAAAAAGAAATAATGAAAAATTTTCCCTTTTCTAACTGATTTTACCTTTTTAAGACTTTCTACAATAAAGATTTCTTTTAAAAGTATGATTTTAACTCAAACATTCAAAAACTCGATTATTACTCCAAACCATTTTTAAAACATCTTCTACAACTTTAAACAATGCAAAGTGGAGTAGACAATAATAATATTCATCGTATTATTTTCCTATTACTCGTTTTATCTCTGCTTCCACCTTTTATGGCATTTTCATAGCATAAGAAGGGGCTTCTAAAAGATATGCATAATTGCAACATCTATCTAAGCGTCTATGTGAAATATATGTGCAATGCATCTATCTAAGCATTTATCTAAAATATATATGCAATTAATTGATATCCATGGAATTTATCCATTCCTGCTATCCTATTCCTATTATTTTTTACAATATTATTTCTAACTAAATCACTAATCTTACACACACACACACACACACACACACACACACATATATATATATATATATATAATGTTATTTCCATCTAAATTGTCAGGCATTCTTACCCTTCTATTCTCTATATCCCTTTGAATCAAGTATCACCCCTATAAAAAGAATTTTTAAAATGGAACTTCCAAATTTACAAAATAGGAAAAATTATTGATAGCAACCTATGCTCTATTTTATTTTATTTCAAAAATGACATATCCCTTTATCAAAAAAATTTAAATCCAAACTTTTTGACTCGGTCAATTTTAAACTAAGAATTTCATAAATGAAAAACCCATTTTACCAAAAACCTTTAAATTGGAAACTTTTGACTTAATAAAGTTTCAAATTATGAATTTAAAATTTTCCTCGTCTTTTTAAAACAACAACTTTCTAATAAATCATTTGAAAAACCTATTCTAAGTAATTTTTAGAAAAACCTTTTTGTCAAATTCATTCACATGGGGTTGGATAGACTTTAACTGTCCTTTCTTATAGACTTCCCTTCTTCCTTACATAATCTTCATCAAAAATCTGGCTATCTTCTTATGGTAATTGATAATCAGCTTTTGGCGGGAATATTCTTTACTTGCATCATTTCTTACTTCCAGACACTCGCAATATATAGGTCCTTATTTCCTATTTATCTTGACAAAATGGACATCTTCGATCGGCAATCCATCAAAATCCACAGTCAAAAGGCAGCCTTGGTCCAACAAAGGAGTCAAGTACCATCCAGCTTCTAGGGTGCTTCTATATGTCGTGATCATGCTCTTCTTGATTCACTCTTTACGATACGACTTCACCCTATGGGGTAATCGAGGTAAGCGTATAAAATTAACTCTATTTATTGGCATAATTCATAGTTGCTGCACCCGTCCATTCGGAACATTGTCGAAACTACTTCTATAGTTGGATTTATATAGTTAGACGTATAATTTACATATAATTATAGGAAAAAAATACAAATACATTCTCTCAGCATATCCTAATTTGTATGATCGATTAACCTACGCTCCGATACCATACGTAACAACCCGCACCATAATGGACATGAATTTTGACTAAATCATAACCCAAGTCCATTAGAACATGGATCATTGGTTTTGGTAACGTGTAATAAACAATATTGAAGTGTGATCAATATAAACTCATGGAGAAATTAAAAAAATATAATATAACATATGCATTTACTAAGGTTACTACCTTGGAATATCACCTCTTAGATATTTATCTATCTTGTCAGCGCCGAGCATGAATAAGAGGACTTCACCATCTACCATTCCCATCTTGCTCTAGTTCCAATCCTTCTGAATCTAACATATGGGTTTTTATGAGGAGGGGGTCAGAACAATGTTCTGGTGATTGAAAAGTTACATGCTTTATCCATCTCATTAATTTATGGCAATTGTTTTCCATTTAGGTGTTATGTCTATTATTTACGGCTCTGTACTTATGTGCATGTACGATATGTATAACCAAACCTTCTCTAAGGTATATCTATATTCATTTTCATTTAAACATTTCACAATCGAAAAACCTAGCCATTTTATACTTCTTAGATAGGGGAGAGGCAGACCCATGGCCACTTGCTACCTCAAGTCCCTAAAGTGATCCTTTTGCAACTTCAACGCTAGTAAATCGGTTTTAGCTACAAACGCTGATGGTTCTTATATATGAGTCTTTAATATAATATATAATTTAATTGATGTACTATAAACACAAGTCAAAGCTCATCTAAGGGTTAACTAGCTTACCTCTAGTAAACTAGTTTTTCACCTAATCATCCATATTGAGGTCTGTGTGTCTTCCATATGGATTCTACACTAGTAGAGAGCGAAATCCGTCCAGGCATAACACAAGTCTTTGCTACTGCTTGCTCGGGATCTTGGGTGGTCATAGCATATATGCCAGGCCTACTGCTAAATACTTGGTACTAACTACTAACATAACCCGCAGACCTTCCACAGCTGACATCCCATTTAGACTAACCTAAGAAAGTAAAGGAAAATTTCCATTTCGATTACTTACTACCTCTTATCGGATAAGAAGCAGAACTCATTTCCTTAAAAGTACAGGGCCATTTAATACTTCATATCCGAGGCGAAACCTTGGTACATTTTCTATACCTATTTGCAATACATATCCCTTCCCCATGAGTCATATGGTTAGGGATGTCCCATATCAGTAGTAAGTGTACATAACTATCGGTAGCCTCCAAGTGAAGGGAAAACTTCTATTATATAACTCTGTTAACCTCATATTCCAACCCACTAAATAAAACCTATCATCCAAAGCCAATGTTTTGGGCTAGACCCACTAATTCATGCTTGTTCTTAACATACAATTGAAACTATATAATTTCCTACTATGAAAATTATATTGCCTTCTACATGTATTCAATAGTATTAACGTTCGACATTCAATTGTTCTCTACGTAATTATTCCTAATTTATACACATAGGCTTTGGCATCCTTGTAATGTCTAATAAATGTCTATTACCCAAATAATTGGTCATTTATGTCAAAATTGGGCAATCTCTAATCAATCCTCATTTAATCCATTTTCCACATTCAAAATCCATCAATTATGCACAATTAATTTTCCCATAAATGTCGTATTAAATTCCCTAATCGGTCCATATTTAATACCTTTTTACTCTCTTTAATTATAAAGTTATTGCCCATTAAATCTGTAATTAATGTCCATATAATTACTACATTGTTAGTAACTAATACGAATATCGTCGTGAAGTATGCTGTTTATATTTTTTATTTTTGAATGTTAAGTGTGGTTATACATGCATATTTATTTATTTATAATTCTAGCTATTAATTTGTAAACTAGAACATTCCTATAACACCCCGTATTTTTAGATAATTAAATAATCAAATAACGATGAACAACAAAAACATGCATTTTTGGAAATGTCAAAATATGGCCTCGAAACTTATACCATTGTGTTCGTGGATATTTTCTGATCAATTTTCATATATAACTTGCCGAAATTCGAGTTAATATGAAGACGTTAAGGGAAGAATAAGAAATCGGAATTATATAAAAATATATATAAACAAAATGTAAGACCATAAGGGTCGAGCCTTGCCAAGGTAGGGTCGACCTATAGGTCGACCCACAAACCCCCCAGGTTGACCTGAAGTAGACCTTTGTAGGCACTCAAAAGGTTGATGATGGAGTAGGATATCCATATGAAACCGTACACTAGTTTGCGAGTAGGTTTTAGTGGGCAGGACCAATAAGGATAGTCGCTTGCGGATATTAGCCATCATCATTCAAAGCAAGTTCGGGAAAGACTAGAGCTAAACCAACAGGCCAATGGTTCTTACACTATCGAGACATTAGATGAGGGGCACATCTAATTGGATGTTTAGATTTTTTTGCAATAGGGCACAGCCATTTAGCTCTTGAAAATTCTTTCAATTAGTTGAGGGGGGCTGCATGGGGCCATAGCCATGATGAGAAAAGAGACAGACCAAGTAGAATATCTGTATTGTAGGCCTAACGAATCAGACCTTTACAAATATAGAAAATCCCCGACTGAGTTCCTTTCAAAGTAGACCTTGTTGGTGGATTTCAAGGAGTAGACAGAACAATTTACATATAGTCCTCAAGGTACGCACTGGGTGGTACATTGTGGATGTCCGAGCAATAGTATAAGCTAGTGCGGATGCAGTTTCACGTTTTCATAGTAGACGACGGAACATATGTATTGTAGACCTCACGAAGCTGTCCTTTATAGATGTATTTATAGTACGCTCTAGTAGCGAGACTGGAGTCCTTTTCTAGGAGGATACGGAAGGTACTATGGGTAGTGCCTAGGACCGATGCATTCTTTAGGCATGTAGCTACATATATATATTGGTTATTAGGTCTTAATCTACTAGGGAGTAGATGGGTACGATTCATGCACATAGGCGAGAGTATTATATACCCAATAAACCTAATATAACATAAAATGGAAATGAAATGGTATATGTAGAATTATGCTTAGAAGTGTATAATTTTTCCACCAGAACTTTAGTACTGAGTTCTGACCCCCTCCTCATATTATCCCATAGATTAGAAAGATGGCAAAGATTTTCCAGCTTTGAGACACTTGTTTAGAAGGTGTTATTACCTTGGTGAGTATTTACTTATTACTACATTTTACTTGGTTCCACTGTGAGATATTTATTTGAGCTCTGATATATTTATCTTTGCCTATTTGCAGGATACCAGACACCCAACTCAGTCTTCAATGGATTCGGGTTTTAGCATTTTTGCGAAAAATCCGGACCCACTGGAACTCGGGTTATTACATTTGGTATCAAAGCTTAGGTTAGTAGATCCTAAGTAAATTAAGAAATATAAGTGAAAAGTATTTGTATTTTTGAATAAAATATAAGTATATTATGTAACAAAATCTAAATAGTCCCTAATTATAGAACATATAGAAAGTTTTTAGAAGCATATTTGTGCATAGTTTTCCGGTTGGGTTTGGGATGACCCAAGGGTGTTGAACCCTATGTTATTGCCGATTTATAGTGTACAATAAGCTATGTTTTGAGAGAAGATTGGTATCCATGTGTCATAGGAAGTGGGAAAGTTCTCTAGTGATAGTAGGGATAGTATTTTTATTTTGGAAGGAATAAGAGATTTTAGTATGGAAATGAGATTTCCAAGGTTTAGAAAGGGCATTTCAAGGGTAGTAAGAAGAAAATCCACTTTATGTCTAGCCTAATAAAATGAAACTTTTGGAATTGAAAAGCTGAAGAAAAAAAGTATAATTGTTCATATATTTGAGGAAGTAAATGTTTGGTTTTTGAAGAAAAAAAAGTGGTACGAAATTTAAATTGGTTTTTATATGATGTAAATTTTGTTAAAAGTGGAATTTTTTTTGAAGAATTATAGAGCATGTATAGCTCGCTAGTTTCTTTATAGGTTACAACATTTATTGTTATAGTAGATGTTGTCATGAAAAATAAAGGAAGCATAGACTATAACACTATTGTTATAGTAGGTGACTCCCAAAGGAATTTTTTTTACATAGCATATGGGATTAATTAGTATTTATTTTAATTGAATCCATATATTAATGTTTGTGGAAATTAGCCACAAGGGCCTCTTTAGCAAGTCCAATTAGTTCCTAGGACACATAACTGAAATAATTACTTTTAAGGACAAAATGCAAACTAATTAGGTTCTAAGGCCCAAAAATCTATGAAATTATGTCCTTGAAAGTAATTGGACTGCTGACTTTGTCCTTAAAAGTAATTATTATGTTGACTTTGGCCTTGAAATTAATTTTTGTGGATGTATGATCTAGAAACTAATTGTACTGCAAAGTTTATCCTTCTAGTTAAATGCCTCCTAATATTTTTGGGTTGTAGTAATGGTGTTTTACGCAACACCTATTTTGACCCAAATAAAAATGTGTTTTGAAGATAATTTCTAAGTATAGAAATAAAGTGGTTTGTAAGTACACTTATTATTTAAATAAGTATATTGGTTATGAAAATATTAAAACAGTTTTGAAAATAAGTTCTTCTGAGAAAAAGATGTAAGTTAAATATTAGGAAATAAACAAATTTCGTAGGAAATGTCTACTGTAAGTGAATATAGATTAAACATGATTTAATCTATTGGAATGAAATGAATAATGATATAATTTTCTATGAAACCAAATCACAAATTAAGATGTTTTGTGCAAGTTATAAGGAATACGTGAAAGAGATGTGAAAGATGTGGAAAGCGCCATATTATCCTATTTCGATTGTAATTTCACATAAACATGAAATCCTTTTTTAAAGGATTCATAGAAGGTTTTAGCGTTAATAGTTTCTCATAAGAGTAGTTCCTATACATTAAGGTATAAAACTATTAGGTGTAATAAGAAGTGTAATAATTAGAGAGGGTATTAGTTAGGAGGGATATTATAGATAACCCTAGTAGGAAACTTATGCAATCGAAATTTCATTTTTTTCCACTAATTATGCGTATCGGTTGCTTGCCTTTATTGAAAGTCCACATTTGTAGTAAGTTAGAAACTCCTCCAAGGTTAGGTAACTGGAAGAGTAGGAAAGTTAAGGGATTTTTGATAAAATAATTGTTCTTATCTATTCCAGTTTTTGTAAATTTGAAAATCTATGAAAAGAAGATAGTTTGAAAACATGTGAGGACATTTTTGAAAGTCAAGAAAAAATGTTTTAAGGACAAGCAAGACATGTTTTAAAGAAAAATAGTTTGGTGAAAAAGTAAATAAGTTTTTGGAAGAGAAAAACTTAGTCAACAATTAAATTTGAAAATCCAATTTTTTTGTGGAAAGCTGTAAAGGTATTTAAAAGGTAAAGAGGAATAAGTTTTGAACTTCGAATTTGTAAATGTTTCCTTCTAGGTTTGGGGAATAATTTAAACTCAAAGAACTGTAAAGATGTAAGTCTAGAAAGATAAAATGTTAAGTAACCAAGTACCTTTGAATTTAATAGAAACTTTAAAGTAACACTTTTAAAGGCAAGAATTTTGGGATTTGATGTTTCAAAAATTTAGAAGCTTTAATTTCTGAAATGAAATGATAAATACCAAACCAAACTTTTAAATACAAAGTTGATATGGATCATTTTATAAGTGTGACGGGAAAAGTGAAAGGCTATGTAGGAGATAGTAGTGATTACTTTTAGTAGTAATAATAAAAATTCTCGTAAAGTGTATAGGACACTAGTGAGAACCTAGGAATGTTGCTTCATGTATGTAGACTATAGAAGAATGGTGAAGTGAAATTAGTAAGGTAGTAAGACACACGTGGTTAGGATAGGTAGATCTTAGTTGGGGAAAAATGAAAGGTAAAGGTAAAGAGAAAATTTTCCAATGCTTAGTTGTCTTTTTGGATAGAGGCTGCATAGATTGAAGTCCTTATTCATTGCAGTAAATGAGACTTGGTTATTCCATTTTGAGTATGGAATGGAAAATATGAATAAATCTTATTCATCGTGAGCAATACAGCGGAAGTTGGTAACCAGTAATAGACAGCAGGAGGAGCATATGAGTTACTTGAATTCCTAGAGTAGGACCTTTTCGTGTCAAGGTGGGCATTGTCCTAGGCCTCCTAGCCCTAGATGATAGCTGTGTTTAGCTACTATATTTACCAATCTAGTATCGCTTTGTAGTAGGACTTCTTTTCTCTTTTAGTTATGAGATTTTACTCCTATGTAAGCAATTAGTTCCTATTGTAGTAAATCAGTGATGATTAGTATGATGCTTTTTCTCTATGTTTTTGTGATGTTCACAAGAAGAGAATAAGGACATAGGATGTAAATAATAAAAGAAAAGTAAAAGAAGATAAAAATAACTAAAAGAAAAAGAGTAAAATCTAAAGAAAGTGACAGAAATGTCAAATAAATAAATGAGAATTGCAAAAGAAAAATACATTTTATTTTCTAAAAATTAAGCTTGGGAAATTTTTTGAAAAGGAAGTTTTTCTTATATAAATGGTGCGTGGGAAAGAAAATAGAGATTTTTATAGAATAGCGGCATAAGTTTTAAGTACAAAGAAAGTGGTACGCAAAAGTAAAATTGTAAATGTAAGGTCTTCCGTTTCTAATCATCTTTTTGACATAAGAAATCGAGTTCGAAAAATTAAATTTTTTTGAAATTCAAATATTAAAAGTTGTGTGGTAGGGTTTGGAAGTAAAATTCGTTGAACTACTCCCTTATTCAGTAGGAGTGCGGAAAAAATTGGATGAAAAATGTTTTAAGTTTTCAAAAGATTGCATTAAAATAAAAATTGCAAGTATATTTAGGACACGTGCATCATATTTTAAAAAGAAGTTTTTAAAGAATAAAAGCATTCATATAGGAGGTACCGCTTAGAAATTCATGTGCATGTATATATTTTATACTGAATGACACTTTGCACAAGGATACAGATGGTCGTAAAATTGTATGTATACAAGATGGATGTGATTGATGCGGGGATATACATAGTTTTACCCTTGTCGAATTTCGAGGATGAAATTTCCTAAAGGGTAGGGGAATGTAACACCCCACAATTTTAGACAATTAAATAATCAAATAACAATGAACAGTGAAAATAAGCATTTTTGGAATTGTCAAAATATGGTCTCGAAACTTATAACATTGTGTTCGTGGCTATTTTCTGATCAATTTCTATATATAACTTGTCGAAATTCGAGTTAATATGAAGAAGTTACGAGAAGAATAAGAAATCAGAATTATATAAAAATAGATAAATAACGCAGGATCCTACGGGTCGACATATAGGTCGACCCGCAAATCCCCCAGGTCGACCCGCATTTCCCTTCTGGATGTAAAAATGTACAGGAGCGATCCTGAGGCTGAACACTAAATAGAAAATATTTCTAAGGAGAATATCTTTCTAATAAAAATATTAGGCGCCTTAGAAGTGGATCCAAGAAGGCCATGGATTAAAGCTAAGGATGACAAGTGAGTGGATTTAAATTATATATCTTTTATGTTGATAATATATAACATCGTTAGATTCCCGTCAAATATTTTAATTCGGCATCTGAACTAATTTGAGTAATTAGTTCTACTAGTTAGTTATGTTGAAACTGTAAATTTTATAAGTGAAGTGTACCTATATTTAAATGTTATTTTATATGAAAAAAGAAAGGAATCTAATTAAATATAAGTAATATTAGGCTTAAAATTTATAGAGAAAGACATAAGCCTAAAAGTGAGAAAATTACAATAAATTGTGTTAAAACTCGGGGAATGAAATAAATGGGGAAATCTAATAAACTGATTTGCAAGTTAGTGATAGATTAGTTGGCTGGTTTAAAAGGGAATACATTTCCATAGTTTAATATTGTAATAAAAACAGTAAACTCAATTGCAAGAATAAAAACAAGAAAAATGGAACTAGTGCAAAGACATTACTGTATTTCGCATTACCCAACTATTAAAGAAACAATAAAAGAAATATCTTGCAGTTACAAGTTATTGTTTATAGAATTATTTAGTATTAAAATATGAAAATGGATTTTTAGCATAGTTTTTGTAACCAACCAAATAGAATAGAACTACTTCATAGAATAAAAGAAAAGAACGCGAAGCATTAAAGAAATTAAAGAAGAAGAAATAATCAAGTTAATTATTTGATAAGAATAGAAACAATAAATAGAAAATGTGACTAGATCTGCATTTATTGTGCAGATAGTAGAGTAAAAAGTAAAACAGTTATTATGATAAGTAGCTTTTGACATTTGGACGTAGTCCCAAGTTAAGAATGTTATGTAATATAAGAGAACTAAAGAAAATTTAGTATGACAATAAAAGAGGACAGACATGAATAGAAAAGAGACACTTGCAATTACATTTATAACATGTAGGTTATAAAAGAAATAAAAGAATATAAAAATAACAATTACAAGTTCAATTGTAACACGTAGGTTATAATTAAAAAGAAAGAAATAGAAGAGGTTTATTTTATTAAACTTAGATCTTGGATTAAGTTAATAAGAAAAAATAATAGCAGTGGCTCATACCGGCAGCATTCCTTTTTAGGTCTAGGACTGGTGGTCTCACACATGGATGAGGCTGGGCATGCTGATTCGGGTAAATAAGTAGCCAACAGAATAATAAAAGTAAACTAAACGTATAATAAAAGATCGGACGCAGGGTCTAATAAAATGGTAAGGTCTAATAAAATAGTAAGGTGCGTTTGGAGTAACCCAAAGAGAATCTAGATAAAGATCCTAACGTAGCAGTTAATCTTAGATTTTTAGTACAGAAAGAGCACGTCCAATTTAATTATTTTGGACTAGAAGGAAGTACGAGAATTCAACGGGATGTGAGGATACTCTAGGGTGGTCCTCTGGGGTAGGCCTAATGAAGCTACACCCCCGGAGGCAGGTCTGTAGGTGTTCCATCAAGAGAGTATGCGCTGATTGCTTTTGCATTTCAGGCCTAACGAAGCAGACCTTTGTAGGTAGTCAAAAGGTTGATGATGGAGTAGGATATTCATATGACACCGTACTCTAGTTTGCGATTAGGTTATAGTGGACAGGACCCATAAAGATAGCCACATGTGGATATTAGCCATCATCGGTCAGAGCGAGTTCGGGAAAGGCTAGAGCTAAACCAACAGGCCATTGATTCTTCACTATCGAGATATTGGATGAAGGGTACAACCAACTGGATGTTTAGATTGTTTGCAGTATGGAACAACCGCTTAGCTCTTGAAAAGTCTTTCGATTAGTTGAGGGGGGCTGCGTGAGGCCATAGACATAATGAGAAAAGAGACAGACCAAGTAGAATATTTGTATTATAGGCCTAGCGAAGCAGACCTTTATTGATATAGAAAATCCCCGACTGAGTTTCGTACAAGGTAGACTTTATAGGCAGAATTCAGGGAGTAGACAGGATGATTACGTGTAGTCTTCAAGGTACGCATTGGGTGGTACATTGTGGATGTTCGAGCACTAATATAAGCTAGTGCGGATGCAGTTTCACGTTTTCATAGTAGACGACGGAATATCTGTATTGTAGGCCTCACGAAGCTGTCCTTTATGGATGTAGTTACAGTACACTCTAGTAGCGGGACGATGGAGTCCTTTTCGAGGCAGATACAAAAGGAATTATGGGTTGTACCTAGGACTGGTGCGGTCTTTGAGCATGTAGCTACACATATATATTGGTTATTAGATCTTAATCTACTAGGAGTAGATGGGTATGATTCATGCACAAAGGTGAGAGTATTATAAACCCAATAAATCTAATATAACATAAAATGGAAAGAGAACGACATATATAGAATTATGCTTAGAAGTGTATAATTTGTCCATTCACTAGAACTTTAGTTCTGGCCCCCTCCTCATATCATCCCATAGGTTAGATAGATGGCAGTGATTTTCCAGCTTTGAGTCACTTGTTTAGAAATTGTTATTACCTTGGTGAGTATTTACTTATTACTATATTTTACTCATTTTCGTTATGAGATATTTATTTGAGCTCTGATATATTTATCTTTGCCTATTTGCAGGATACCAAACACCCAACTCGGGCTCTGATGGATTAAGGTTTTAGCATTTTTGCGAAAAATTCGGACCCACTGGAACTCGGGTTGTTACAATTCTTTTCCACGCTTTTATTTATTAGAGCTGCCTTTTCAAGAAGATTAACATTATAACTTTCCATAAATCAACCAAAAATGAGAACTTTGCTTACTTTGAAATTACAAAGAATTATTTCTTTCCTTTGATTGAAATAGACAAAGTAAACTATAGGAAAATAATATCCATATTTTGCACATCTCTTTTCTCATTTTGTTATATCCCTTCTTAATTCAAACGACGCGCTTTTATACGTATTTTGGAATTGGATATTTGATTGAAATTATATGAAGCTCGCTCAAAATAAATCAAAACATAGAAACTCACATTCTAAGTAAACAAGCGAAACCTAATCTAAAACCCAATTATAGCTGGAATAAACAAACATTCTACAATAATAAGTATTTGGGACTGAATTCAAATTTCCATATTAGAGTATACATACTAATTCTATTCCAATTACCTATTTTATTGAATGTGTAGGCGATAACCATATACATTTTTTTGAGCCAACAATTCATCGGATCTTATTCTAGCATAGTAATTAAATAAAATCAACCAATATAAATTTCAATATTATAAATAAATTATATAATTTTCCACTTACCTTTTAAGCTTTCCAAATCTTTGAATCTGAATCCATTCCTTTACTCGATTTCTTTTTCTTTCTAATCCAAAAATTATGTAGTACAAGACGTATACATACTATTAGAATTATAGATCTGAGAAAAGATTGGGGTTAAAGAGAACATAGATTTGTAATTATAAAAATTACCTTTTCCCACAGTATTGACTCGCTCATTCTTTTCTTCTATTTTATTTTCTACCCTTCTCCAATTATATTTTATATATAATTTTTTATAATTTTTTAGAAGTAGTGGAGAAGAGAAAATGGAAAAGCCACGCTGCTTTGATAAGAAAATATGAGAAAAAAGTAAGGGGTTAGGCCTTTATTTATAAGCACATGAATCAGTCGTAATTCTTAGATTAAAATAACTAAATCTAGGTCGTTGGCCAAGGTTAAAATGTAACGACCCATAAATTTTAGCGGCTTTATTTAATTAATTGATTTTTTTTGAAATTTTAAACAATAAAATTTTGAAATAAAAATTTATATTTAGAATACGTCTAATTGAACATGGTAAACTATAAATCTTCATCTGAAAATATGAAAGTTTATTTTATTGAGTAATTTTATTTCAATTTATATCAGTTAAAATTCGATGATGATAAAATGTTTGCCGAATTGGATCATTTTATGCAATAAATTTGTAAATCATCTTCTGAGTGAGACGTCATATTCCGTTTCTCCAAATTTGGGCTGTAATTACTCCGTTTATCTTACTTCTAGCAAATTAGCAGCATTTTCGGTACCGATTATTGACTTTTGATTCGATGATCATACCACTGGTATCTATATACCGTTTTATTCATCTCGTCATGCTAATTTTCACAATATATTCATATCTGTGTTTCGGTGTTCGGTACGCAGCGAACCCATGAAACGGATAACCGTATCGGAACCTGCTTGTGCCTTTTTGTTTTATTTGCCTTTTATATTTTAGACAAGTAATTCAAATAACAACTGCTTTAATTATTGTACCTGAATTGACGGGTGACTTTTGTTTTTCCATCAGTTTATTTAGAAAATAAATTATATATATATATATGGTCGCATTAAATTTGCTGTCAACCCCTGCCCGTTTACATCATTCTTTTCAGCTGTTCCTTTCCTTTTCTACGCTTTTCACATTCTCTGAAGTTATATATGTACAAGTATATATGTATATGGTGAAGACTTCTCTTCTTCTCGATTACAACCCTTCCTACTGCAGATCTCTGAAGCATTCATCATCAAAACCCGAGACCACTTCCATTTTTCCTTGCCTCGCACCTCTGCCCACGGTTCGACATGGCCCATGCACTGCTCGACCAACTCCACCGGACGACCCCATCCCTCTTCCACGACCATTCCGAAGCTTCGCCATTCTTTTGACTTCGGCCTGTTCTCTTCTGGCCGTCTTCACCTCAGCACCACAACTCGAGTTCACCGTCTCTCCTTGTTGTGGCCACCGATCCAGCCTTCTCTTCTTGTCGTGCTTCCCATCCCCCTGTCTAGCACGTATACAGGTAAATGAGCTTTGATGGTTTGTATATGTTGACATATTAATAAGTTATAGTTGGCTATAGTACATAAGTCATATCGATCTACTGTTATATATATATATGTGTGTGTGCGTGTGTGTGTGTACTTTTAAATGTATGTTGAATTCTTGTATAGGCTATATAATAGTTTACTGTATAAGTTTATATATATTTGTTTATATATATAGTTATAAAGCATGTATAAGATGTTTGTTTGGATTTAAAAACATATTTTACATACTGACTTCATGTGTATATGTTTATGTAAAAATATTTTAGATAATGCTATTTGTAAATTTTTGTTTGTATATATTTACAAGTATACTTGAGTTTGGGTTGAATATATAATAAATTTACCTCTATATATATTTGTTTTGATTGTTTAAAGTGTAGACAATAAAATAGTTATATTAGTTGTTTATGGAAGTATATATGTGGATATGGTATATCTGCATTTGTATTCTGGGTTTTATAACTATATTATCTGTTATGCTTTCAAATTTTATATAAAGTTATGGAATATAATGTATATACATTTCATATATTAACGTTCTGTTTGCTGAGTGTGTGTTTTAGTTTTTTATTTGAAAGTGAAGTATATAAAGGTTGTTGTTTGCAAAGTTTATTTATATATATAAAAAAAGAATGATGATTTTAAGGACTATTGATATTTAATATTTTAAAGCAGGTGCTGCTTCAGACACTCCACTTTCCTGGTCTTCTCTATTTGCATCTAAACCTAGGAACGCTGGCTCCTTTTCTCCAACGGAGTTCATTCTTGATTATCAAGGTACGCCGCTTCCTCCCCTTGACATTCTGCTGTCAGAAGGTAAGAGTTATTGGGATGGGTATTTATTGGGCTTCTTTCTTGGAGTTCCAGTAAATTACATGGCAGTGGTTAACCATATCAAAAAAACTTGGAAACTGAAAGGATCCTATGACATCAAATCTGATGGAGCCAATTACTTTTTCAAGTTTAGCTGTCCTGAGGACAAGAAAAATGTTCTTCGAGCAGATCCTTCCTTTATTCATGGTCAAATGTTTGTCATCACAACCTGGAAGCCAGCTTTCGGCTCGGTTCAATCTCTAGTGAGATCGGTTCCCATATGGATTCATCTTTACAATATTCCCTATATAGCTTGGACTCTAATTGGTTTTAATTGGATTGCTTGTCATCTAGGGAAACTGGTTTGCTTCAATGAAGCCACTGAAAGGCGTGAGAGAATGGAATACGCAAAATGTTTAGTAGAAATATCACCTGACAAAGAGTTACCTGAATTTTTGCTAATAGGAGATGGAGAGGAGACATGTCAAAAAGTTTACATTGAGTATTCATGGAGACCTCTTATTTGCACATCTTGTAAAGTTTTTGGTCATTCTACTAAAAATTGTGATATGGTCAAAAATAATGATGGAGAGAAAGTAAGCATTGAAAAAGAAGTTTTGGCAAATGAAACAGCTCCTACAGCTAAAAGTAAATCTACTGTCCCTAGGAAATCTTTTGGGGATAATACGAAGAATAAGCAACAAAAATGGAAACCCAAAGCTACTCAAGTGAAACAAAAAGTGGTGGAACCAAACATTGGTAAAGTGACTACAGAGTTGGATTTAAATATTTTAAAAAATACAGATACAGTTCAAGTTACCAAAGATAGACAGTTTCAAGGTATAACACATGATCCAATTGAAACAAGTAATGCCTTTGCCATTCTTTCTGATGTTGAGGAAGGAGAATGTATAGAAGAGAACATGGGAACAATAGGAAACATGCAAGAAGAAACAGGCAATAATGTAAATCAGCAGTATAAAGGCAACTCAGATAATTACATTAGTTCACAGAAGAAGCAAGTCCAAGCTGAAGTAAGTAATATTTACAATCAGCGGCATGATACAAATCAAAGTAAACACAAAGAAAAGGAGACAACAGTACATAATTGCTTTTCTAATCCTGAGTATACTAATATCACTGCAGTTGTTTCTTCATCTATGAATACTAGTTTAAACATATCAGACAGTCCATATGCTAAATTAAAGCCACCCCAAGAAATTCCGCTGTTTACCCCAACAAATGATATCAATCCTCTATCTGATATGGGATCATCATCAGAATCTGATTTCTTTTCTGAAGACGATATGAATGATGTCTATGAATACAATCACGAGCAAATTCTGGCCAAGCTCAATCCAAAGAACTCCAAAAAGAGTGATAAGAAAGCCTCTGCTAAGAAACAAGGACAACAAAGAGTTACACGGCAATCTGCCAAAAAACACAAAAAGCAGTGATGCTAGATAATATTGGATATTGGAATATACGCGGTGGGCATGATGATGCCAAAGTATATGAAATCAAACAACTCATCAAAGGCAACCAATTGGGCATAATATGCATCAGGGAAACTAAATATTCTGAAGAAGAAACTAACACATTTGCTAATCTCATTGCACCTGGATGGGCATTTATCCACAATCATATTGCTGCCCCTTTTGGCCGTTTATTGATTTTGTGGAATTCCCAAGCTTACTCTATTAATGCTACTGATACTCACAGACAATTCATTCACTGCAATATAGAGCACTTACCTACTAATTTCAAATTTAACTCTACTTTTGTGTATACAGATAACATGAAAGCTAATAGACAGTTCTTTCTTGACTTACTTCCTACTTTGCACACTTCCAGTCCTTAGATTTGCTTAGGAGATTTTAACTACATTCAAAGCTCTGATGAAAAGATGGGTGGCTTGCCTCTGTCTTTGCTTGATGTTGCTCCTCTGAATAATGCCATCTTCCTTTCTTAACTTCATGAAGTACCTAAATCAGGTGTTTTTTATACTTGGAATAACTGTAGCAGATCTGGTAATAGAACCTTTTGTAAATTGGATCGTTCTTACTTTAATTCTTCTGCCTTTAATGCTTGGCCTTCTCTTATTTCTTTTTTCCCCACACCATATCTTTCTGATCATAGTCCTATCATACTGGATTGGGGCACTAGGGATAATAAAGGTCCTTCAACATTTAATTTTTTCAATAGCTGGATTTCTGATCCTTAATTTTTACCATTGATTAAGCATGTTTGGGCCTCTCCCAAATTTGGCAATCCTATGTTTATTCTGCAATCAAAGCTTAAAGATTGTAAAGCTTCTATTAAAGCTTGGTCATTGAAAAAGTATGGTACTGGTAACCTTCTTTCTTCTAAATTAAGTACTGAACTTAATGCTATTCATATTCAGTTGCAGGATGATCCCAGTAATTTAGTGCTTTCAGATAAAGAACATGAGCTTACCAAAAACTTGAAATTAGCTATCAATTCTGAGCTTCTTATGCTCCGTGAAAAAAATAAACAAAACTGGGATATAGGAGGAGATAAAAATACTAAAACTTTTCATAATTCTTTGAAACTTAAGAAGACTTCTGCCTTAATTCACATGATTAAAGATATGCGTGGGTTTGAAGTGAACACTCAATCTAGTATAAAGCACTCCTTTCTTAATTATTATAAGCATCTTTTCGCTCATTCTGACTCTGTTTCTAATTTACATATTCTAAATGACTTATCGCTTAATACTATTACTAATGAACAAGCAAGTAATTTAATTAAGCTTATAACTCCAGAAGAAATACAACATACTATTTTAAAAATGAAATCCACTAGCTCTCCTGGCCCTGATGTGTTTTCTGCTATGTTTTTTCAAAAATGCTGGCATATTGTAAATTATGAATTTTGTAAGGCTATTCAACACTTTTTCAAAACCAATACCTTACTGAATGGTATTAATCATACTAAACTAGCTCTTATCCCTAAGGTTAATCTTCCCCAATCAGTTTCTGAATTCAGGCCCATTGCTTGTTGCAATGTCATTTACAAATGTATTGCTAAAATTATCTCAACCCAAATGAAAATTTGCCTTACAGATTTAATCTCTCCTGATCAAAATGGATTCATATCTGGGAGATCTATTACTGATAACATTTTACTTTCTCAAGAACTTATTAAAGGTTACAATAGGAAAAACATCTCTCCTAGATGCTTCCTGAAACTAGATATACATAAAGCTTATGACTCAGTTAGATGGGAGGCCATCATTTCTATTATGTCCAGGATGAACTTTCCCCTACCTTTTTTAGTCTGGATATACACTTGCATTTCTACTGTCTATGTGTCCTTATCTCTCAATGGTGAATCTTTTGGCTATTTCAAAACCTAAAAGGGTATTAGGCAAGGGGATCCTATCTCTTCTTCTCTATTCATCTTAGTTATGGAAGTACTTACATACTTGATTAGTTTAGAATGCAAAAATAAAAATACTGACTTTCATCCTAAATGTCAAAAACATCAGATTTCTACATTAATGTTTGCTGATGATCTCTTGCTCTTTTCTAAACCAAATATTAAATCCATCACCAATGTGTTCTCCACTCTTCAAAAATTCAGTCAGATGACAGGTCTCCACATAAATAAAAGTAAATCTCATATAAATATTGCTGGGGTTCCAGAAAACAATTACCAGAATATTCTTCTTGTTGCTGGTCTTCAGATCATGGATCATAATACCATGTACCTTGGTGCTCCTATGTGTAAGTCCAGAATTTCCAATGCGCAATGCCTTCCATTATACGAAAAAATAATAATTAGACTCAAAAATTATAATGGTAACAATCTATCACAAGCTGGCCGGCTTGTGATCATAAAAAGTATTGCCACTTCTATGTGTGCATACTATTTTAGGCTTTTCATCATTCCTATAAAGCTTATTAACATGTTAAATCGGGCTTTTAACCATTTTCTGTGGCATGGAAATATTTATTCCACAAAACTCATACTGATTGCATATAAGAAGATTATATCCCCCTTTAATTTGGGTGGCCTAGGTATCATTAATCTTAAAATATGGAGCATTGCTACCGCTTCACATCACGTTAACAGATTGCTTAGTAATAATCTGGGGTTGTGGGAGGTCTGGAATAGACACTACAATCTTAAAGGTGGCAATTTTTGGACTATGGATGTTAACAAAGAAGCTAGCTTTCTTTGGAAAAGAATTATGGAGAATAGAAGACATTACCTGCCATTGGTTCAATGCAGCTCTAACAATTCTTTTTGGTACTCCCCCTGGTGTGCTCCAGGTAAGATCCTTTCTCACTCGATTGATTATAATCTAATTAATAATTCTGGTATACCTCATAATGCTAATGTTAATTCCTTTATTGTCGATGAGGTTCTCCATTTGCCTCAAGTCAGTTCTCCCACGTTGAGCAACCTCTGGTCTTCTATTACAACTTCATTTAAGTATGCGGAACAATCGGGGCTAAGATGGAATGACAATCAACACAGTATTTCCTTGGTTTACAAAGCTATCGTTCAAAATTATCACTCATCTCCTTTTTCTTGGCATGCTCGTATTTGGAAGTCTGGATCGAAACCTAAGCATAATCTTCTACTCTGGAATTGCCTGATGAATGCTATTCATACACAGGATAATCTCGTTAAAGGCATTTTATCGATCACTCATTGTGCATCCTTTGTAATCGTGCCTCAGAAAATGTTGGCCACCTGTTTTTCAACTGCCTATTCTCCTACCAACTATGGAAACGTGTTCTTCATCACATAAATGAGAGGCCTCCATTCAGATACTTCAATCTTGAATGGGTTCGTATCTTTCAAGTAACCAGATGGAAATCCCTATCTACCACTCGCCTTCTTCGATTCCTTAAGCTAACGATAGCTGCGATTTGGGAGGAAAGAAATTCGCGCAGATTTACGCGGTCTTCCACAACTATTTCTGCTCTGATTTTTAAAATTTTGTTGTGATGAGGTCGCTGTGTTATTTTGATTGGTTGTGGCTTTGTCACTGTACCTCCTTTTGTTTGGTTTGTTGTTTCTAATCTTTGTATTTTGATTTTGTTTAATAAATAGTGGACTGTCCACTATAAAAACAGGCTGGCCTTGCCAAATATTTTAAAGCAGGTATTACAGCAGGTCATAGTACTATATATATTGGTTACCGTATTTTGTAAGTCTACAGTAATACATATACTTTGACGTGTTATAAATATATATTACAAAAGTCTGTTTTGTTTATGTATATAGAATCAAAGTACTGTAAGTGTGTGTATATATATATATAACAGTTTAGTTTATATTTGATCTATGTTATTCTATAAAATTTATAATAAATAAGTTGTTGTTGTTGGTATATAAATACAAACTGAAGATCTGCTAATTTTACAAATATGAATTTATATAAGTCATAAATATTATTACTTTATCTTAAATTTCATATTGTCTTAAGTATAATATATATATATATATATCATTGATTTTTTTATGTACTTGGGTTTTAAGGAAAAATGATTTTGGATTTTTATACTTTTTAGTATTTATCTAATTCAAATATATTTGGAATATATATATATCTACTACTAATAAAGAAAATTGGTTAAACTAATTTACTCGATGTCTTTTTGAAATTTCAAAAATGCCCTTGCTTTTCGTTTACATGTTGGCACTCAAACAAAATATTAACGTATACAATAATACAAATAGTCCGTGTATGAACCATGGGTCCATACTAGTATAATATAAAATTAATCTTTATATATTTCCAGTTTATATCAAAAATTGATTTTGATTTGTTCCCATCAATTTTTGTTATCAGCTCTATCCGTCGATTCGTGCCAATCTTTCTTTGCTTTGGAAATTCTGGATTAGATTGTAACTCATTTCGTTTGTCGAATCTCTCAAGCCTCGAAAGGTGAGCAATCACTCATGATTAACATTCTTATATTTATTAAATTTGATTTCAACTGAAACGACAATTGAAATATGCCGCTGTTAGTTATTTACATTGCTATATATATGCTATTATCTGTATCTGTTCACCTGTGACATCTGACACCAATATCTGTTATTTATATTGATGATATATGCTATTTATATTGATGATATATGTTATTTATATTATTATCATATCTTTTACCACTTTGCAAGTTCCCTTGTTAGTATAGAATTCACTATGGGTTGAAATGATACATACCCGAATGGACTTAAGAATAGGAGAAAATCATTATGGGTTGAAATGATAAACCCAAGCGATTTTCATTGAATTGAATTTGGGATTGCGGGTTGAAATGATATATACCTGTATATATATTTAAATTACGGATTGAAATGATAAATATTCGTATCACTTGACCATACGATAGAAAATTATATACAAACACAGTGGTCTATATATGTATATAAATATTTTGAAATGATTTCTATGGTTTTCGAAGAAATATATGGTTTTACATAAATATTTATTTTAGATATTATATAAATGTTATTTTATATATAGTTAAATTCTTAATTTTAAGCTATGTATAAATTTGTTTAATATAGAATAATTTTAATAATAAAGTTTGATTTTATCTAAAATATAATATGGTTAAATATTTATTTAAATTATATTTTATTTAGAATTTACAATAATTGAATAAATTAAGGTTGAGAAGATAGATCTGAAATTGATTTGAAATTGTATTTAATTAATATTTATTTAATTAATTGATTTGAAACTTATGGAATTTGAAATTTAATAGATATGATTTTATAACTTGATTTTGGTTTGAGGTGATTTAAAATGAATACTCAAAGTTTAAATAAATTGAAGGAATATTTAGTGATTTGGGATCTGGGGTTTATTTAAAAGATATTGGATTTGTCAAGTAAATATTTCAAAACTGAATAATAATGAAGTTAAATTAATGTATACATGAAGTTATCAAATTTAGCTTTGAAATTGTGGAATATTTAAAGCTTTTAAATATATGGAAATTGAAATGGTTTATTTAAGGTTCAAATCTGTATTTGAAATTGATATTAATTGAAATGGTTTATTGAAAACTGGATTGGGTTGAAATTTATGAATTGAGATTTGATGTAAATTGAATTTTGGATTTAAGTTAATTTGAATCAATTTGTGAAACTGAGGAAATTATTTTATTTTATAAAGTAAATTTAAATTTAAAACTATTTTGCTATATATACTATTTGAATATCTAAACTGTTTAAGTGGTGAAAATTATGGTTTCGATGCTATGAATTTCAAAGTAATATGTTTTGAAAATGTTATATTTTCAAGTGTTTGGTTTCGAAAGTGTTATAACTTTGAATATGCTATGATTCTGAAATGGATATATTTGAAATGGAAATGATATCGCATTGATATGGTTTTGAAATGACAATGATATTTGGTTTTGAAGTATAAACTATTTTGAAATGACCGCGGTGTTATAATAACGTTTGATTGTTAAAGAGACCGGGATCGGAAGTTGTCGTACTCTCTGCTAACTGCGAAAAAAACTTTAACAACCGTGTATGCAGTGGAGATTCCAGAATGAAGCAGGATGGTGATGACGTTCTATTGAGGTATATACGAGGACCCGACTCCCATGAGTTTGCTTAAGGTGGCTAAAACAGGAGCGATTCCGGGCAATTGAGGTAGCTCCTCTTATCGGACACACTTCTTCGATACCCTTCTATTACTTTGGGATTGATTGGGTGCACCTTTGATTTTTGGGAGTGTGGCTCGAGGTAGGCGATAGTAGCTGTTATACGTTACCACCAGTCCGGATGCGTAATTGGTATATCTACCCCGGCATTGCCTCGTTGTGACGTGTCACCTACCCTAGTGCTCCTTGTACGAGTTTGATTCCTATGGTGTATCCTCGAGTGGCTTCCCGATCAGGAGGGACTACGATATTGTATAGACTATTGGCACTATAAAATGTGTTAATGGGGATATGGGTAACGCATTAACACTATTTTTAAAATATATTATACTTTACTTTAGACATTATTATAATAGCATATATTACTACATATGGATAGTTTAACGGTACTTAAAGGATGTGTTATCCCAAACATCCTCTGAGTTACTTGTATATCAGTTGTTATTTCACTCGAGTTGGATTCATTGATATAAGAATGTTAATCCTGACTCGAGTGTTTTGTGTTTTGGTTTACGCTCGGGTCAGACTGAGTGTACCAGTATTCGAGACTCACCTTTGGAGTTGGAGCTTCGCTTGGAGATCCAGTTATCTATCTAGATTTCAGATATTCAGTTGATTCTAGTGATGTACTCTGGTATTGTATTTGACTATTGTATTCGAGACTTCTGTTGTATCTTATTTAACTCTGATATATATAGTAGCTTAATGAACTACTATTCTTTTGTTTCCGCTGAATTATTGTTATATTACTCTGTGTTGTGATTCTATGATTTATTTATTTACTGTATATGCTGAGTTTGCTAAATATAAAACAATCTGCTATTTTGAGCAATTCAATTCCGGCATATGTGGATGCGAATGGTTGAAAATATCAAGTCATTACAGTTGGTACCAGAGCTTTGGCTCTAAGCAAAACTTACCATATCTAGTAAATTTGTTTACAGAATTACTTTCATTCGAGCCTGAAGTTCCTTCCCTTTGATCCGGATTTCTTTCCAATTTTGTAACTCTCTCGTTCGTTCTTTGAATAGTTTGTAAAGTGGTGAAAACTCCTTTACAACAAGCATCGATTCACCGGAGATTTCTACATCCTTGGTTTAGATGTTGTTATCTCTTGTTATACCTGAATTCTATCGACTAGATGTCGAGTTGCGTCTAGATTCTGCATGATCATATTCTCGAAGTCACGGTCGATCCGGTTTAGGTTGCCCGCGATTTATATAAACTTGTCCATCTCCCTATTTTATTTTTTAACCATCTTATCTTTTGTTTCGAACTTATCTTCAAATCAGAATTCTCTTTGATTTGAGTCCATCAAATTTGAATCTCTATCCTTGCTTTGAAAATCCTTCCCGTATCGTCGAACGAGCAAGTGTATTTGTAAATTAATATTAAAAATGTTTTATATATATTGTGTTGTTTGAGTTGTTGATGTTAATTTGGATTTCCGATCGGTTCGTCTGATTAATGCTATCAATAGGATTTCCAAAACACTTGAACAGAGCAAACTGACACAATATTGTTTTCAAATTTGATAAATGAAATAGATTTTTGTATGATTATATTATATATATATAAGTATAATTTTGTGAAATTGAATTAATAACTGAATTAGTTGTCAAAAATAATAATATTAGATTTTCATTTATTGTTTAGCAAACCATAGACTATTTCAACAATATACCAAATTGCATTTTAATAACATATAATAAGACTTACCGAATGTTAATGTAACAACCCGAAATTTAATCCATAATAATTAATTCGTTAATTTACTAAATAATAAAATAACTTTGTGAAAATATCAGAATTGAGCCACGGGAGTTGCACCATTGTGTCCGTAGTAATTTTCTACTCAATTTCCATATATATAACGTTAGAATCTGAGCTAATATGAACGAGATACAAATTAAATAAGAAAATGACAAAAAATTAAAACAAATACAAAATAAAATAGGTCAGGTTGACCAGCCGGTCGACCTAGGAACAAGGGCGGTCGACTGCCTGGTCCTTCCTGCCCATTTGGGTGAACGAACAAATGTTCGATCATACAAACGTCGTTGGCATGTTTTGCATTCTTCTACTCGATCTGGTCCTTCCATTCGTTCATCTGATGGCTCTTATTCAACCTATGACATGGTTGCATCATATTCAATCCCTAGATCCAATGGTCTGAGATCCACTTCTACCCGTATAAATAGAACCTAGGCCTAAATTTTTTCTCGTTTTAAGATTACCTCCAATTGGGTTCACCTAATTCAGGAAGACATTAAGTGGAATATTTTCCAAGAAGGAAATCGTTTTAAATAAAAATATTTAACAGTCCCAAGTGGATCCGGGAAGGCCTAAAGGGAAGAGCTAAGGACCAGAGGTGAGTGATCGTAGTTATTTTAAATTTCTTTAAGTAATTTAAAATAACAGGGTTTCCAATAGCTGTAGTTTTACTACGATTTTTAAAGTAATTTTTTTAGTCATTTATTTACAGTTTTTAGAATTATTTTCAGTCTATTTCTTCTAACTATTCTTTTCATTTAATTTCAGTTTATTTCTAGGTTTTCCATTTACTTACAGTTTGTTTATAGTATTTTAGTTTATTTACTGTTATTTATATGTTATTTACATCTTCTTACGCGTTGGATTTCCTTCTATTTCAGTTTTATTTTATTCCACCTTCTTCTTCTTCGCGCATGGATTAGAATAGAATTAACGCGAAATTGGATTAAATTATAAGAAATCTGGAATAATGGAATATGACATGTAAATTATAAAAACTATAATATAAATGGAATTGGACCGAAATTATGCCTAATCATGATATTAATTGGATTGAATTAAGAAGATTGGCCTAGTTATAACATAGAATTATAACTAAAAAGAATAAAAGAAGAAAGAAGCTTATTTTCACACTTAGACCTTAGGTTAAGTAATAAGTATGATTATAATATAAGTTATAAATTGATAAACTATGGTAAACTATGGAAACTATGGTGCTTATTTCAAGACTTAGGATTGATTAATAAGCAATAATAGTAATTGATAAAAATAAAGGTTTATTTAGATAATATATCTAAGTTAAGAAGTAAAGATATGAGCAGGACCTATACCAAATAACATTCCCCTAATATTTCCATGGTGGCGGTGTTTCACATAATCCTGAAGTGAGACGAGGTGCTTCACATAACCCTGAAGTAAGGCGAGGGGTACGCTTATGCTTATAGTGGTAGTAAATGGTCAATCTATGGTAGTTCAAATCAAGGGGATTTGAACAAGAGGCGCAACTAGATTTTTGTTTGATAGGGACCAGTACCAATAGCATTTCCCTGTTTTTCTACGGACACGGTGTTTCACATAACCCTGAAGTAAGAAGATGTGCTTCACATAATCCTGAAGTGAGGCGAGGGGCATGCTTATGCTGTCTAGGGTAAATAAAAGGTCAAAAAAGGGAACAATAGGAACACAGGCTTAGTGGTGGTCACGCATGCGGCTTCCAATGATGGCTGGTATATCGTTATGAGTTCCAAGCACTTAGTAATGTGTCTTCCATAGACACCAAAGTCTTATGTATAGGGAAACGTCCAGTCCATAGTAGATTCTATGGAGTAGCAGGCCGATCAAAGGGTAGAATTAGGAATTCAGCCTAATCAAAGCAACTATCAAGGACAAGTTCAAACAATCAAAGTTAACATATCTTATTAATTGAGCAATAGTCTAATCGTATTTATTTTCAGTTTATCTCTTTCCTATTTCCTTTATTGCCTTTTATATACAAGAACTATTGAAGGTCTATTACTTTTACTTTGCTTAAAGAATCTAGTGGTTACTATCACTCACCAGACTTTTAGTCTGACCCACGGCTTTATTTTTCCCTTTTTTCCCCATAGGCAATCAAGGGAGAGGGCAGTAGATTGTAGTTGCTCGGAGGTTTCTTGAAGAAGATTTCTACCATGTATTTTTTTTATTTTAGCCTTTGCTTTTTCTATGTACTGGCTTATTATGAGGGATATTTATACTTTGATTTTAGTTGAGACTGCATGTTTTTATTTCATGAGACATATTGGGTTTTGAGACACATTTGTTATATTTGGTATTCGACTTATTTGGATTATGAAGCAATTATGAAGTTTTTGTTTTGAATAAGTTATTATTTTAGTTTCCGCTATTTCTACCTATTTTGTCTTTTGAATCTTAGTCTCTGTTTGTTTCAGTTATACCTACAATGCACAATGCCTTTTAATGTGACCTTTTGGGTATATTAAGGGGTGTGGGATGTTTCACTTGGTATCAGGGTCTAAGGTTGCAGGATTCCTAAAACTTTATTTTAAAAATAAAAGTATTTTCCAAAATAACTTCTTTTAAGGTATTTTTTAGAAAAGGACTCTTAGAAATAGTTTTTAAGTATAAAAGAGTTTTTAAGTATAAAAGAGTTTTTATAAAAATCCCCTCCAAGTCCAACGCAATCTACTTTCGATTCTTTCGAGCCTAAATTCTCTTTTCTTTGCATAGAATGGCTGACTGGTTCCGTACAGCTACGGTACCAAAGGTGCAAGGGCAAGTTCCCAATACAACACATGTAGGTGGAAATCCCTTTAATCCACTCACATCAGCCCCTTTTTCTGAGCTATGCAAGGACTTCGCTGGTATAGGAGGCAAAACGTTTTCTGGCATGGAGGATTCCAAGGAGATGCAGGTTAGCTTTGAGAATTTGGAGCAGGGGTTTAGGCGGTTATGGTTGGAGGATCGACAGAGTGTTCAACCTATATCTTGGCAGCTGGAAGAAGAGCTTAAGGGGGTTCCTACAAGCTCTAAGAAGCCATGGTGGAAGGGCAAGAAGGATAAGTGGTAAAGGGATGGCCCTCAAAAGCGAATCAAGAAAAAAGTAAAGTGTCGTAGTTGCAGAATGATTGGTCATTACGCAAGAGACTGCAAGGAGAGGAAGATGAGGAGAAGGTGTTATATTTACGGGCAACCTGGTCCCTGGACTAGGAGTTTCCGCCAACAGAGAGGGCAGGGTGCGGGTGTACCAGTGGCATAGATTCAGACTTTGGATACAGCTCCTTCCAACAGTAGACCAAATCAAGGTAGGAAAATTTGAGTTCTATTTCTGATTTTCCCATTTGGACTCTTTTCGATTCTGGAGCATCACACTCTTTTATCTCTAGTCCTCATGTAGGTTGTTTGCACCTAGACATTTCTTTAGTAGTAGACCCCATACTCGTTTCAAACCCCATAGGAGGATCAGCACTCTTGTCTATGGTTTGTAGGGGTTTGAAAATTTTTATCCTAGGCATAGAATTTGACGGTGACGCCTATGATTTGGGATTCTCGGGGTATGGGATGATTTTGGGAATGAATTGGCTATCCACATATGGAGCTATATTAGATTGCGAGAGGAGAGTCGTTAGGTTAGAGACATGCATCAGTAAGACTCTTGAGATATCTTACGACTCGCAAGGTTAGTTATGTTGAACTTCCTTTATTCCATCGATTCATCAGAGTTAGATTCGGTTCCTATCGTCATAGATTTTCCAAACATCTTTGACGAGTTTAGGGGACTACCCCCTAGGAGAGAGATTGACTTCAGGATTTATTTAGCTAACCAGTGGCAATACCCGTAGTGCATATGGCGCTTAGGAAAAGGAAGGGATTGAGCAAGCAGATCCGTGAGCTTTTGAGAAAGATTTCATAAGAAGGAACATATTGGAATAAGGAGCGCCAGTCGTCTTCGCAACCAAAGCAGGTGGTTCTCTTCGACTTTGCATTGACTATAGAGAATTGAATAAGCTCACAAAGGAGAACCATTATCCACTCTCTAAGATAGATGATCTTTTCAGTTAGTTAGCTCTTCGGTATTTTCTCAGCTTGATCTAGCGAGTGAATTTCATCAGCTTAGGGTAGCTGATGTCAGCATTGCTAAGACTGCATTTAGGACGCCGACGGATTCTTTGAGTGGTAGGTTATGTCTTTTGGGCCAACCAATGTCCCAGCCTATTCTATATATTTGATGAACCATGTTTTTAGAGATGCCCTTAAATAATTTCGTGTTGGTATTCATGGTCGACATTTTGGTATTTTCCAAGAAGTGAGAAAAAGCATGTTATTCATGTAAAGGAGGTTCTTCGTAAGCTTCGTGTTCGTCAGTTGAAGACATAGTTCTTGAAGTATCACTTTTGAAGTACATTTATTAGGGCATAGATAATGTCTACACATATTAGGGATTTACGAAACGTTCTGTACATTTAGGATCAGACTATGGAAATCCAAAGAGAGGTAGGCAAAGATTAGGGGATGTACAATAGGTTCAGTTGATAAGAAAAGATGAAAACATATATGTGCATAAAAGACTTTAGTAAGGAAATGGGATTTCCAAGATTTAACAAAAGTAGTCCTAGGATAGTAAGGACAAAATCCACTTTATGCCAAGCCCAATTAATGAAATTTTTGAAATTAAAAAAAAAAAGTGGTAAAAAAATGTGACTGTTGCAATTGAAAATTTTCATTGTTAATGTTTTCTTTTAGAAAATAAATATGGGGTTTTTGAAGAATGGTATGAAATTTAAGTTGGCTTCTATATAATGAAAAATTGGAGTTCTTTTTGAAGAATTATGGAGTGTGTGTGTGTCTATATATATATATAACTCGCTAGTTTCATTGTAAGTAAACAAAAATTTTAAACATAAAAACCTAGAGTATATCAAGAATCGAAAACGTAGATTACAACTTTTATTGTTGTAATAAATGTTTTAGCGAAAAATAAGTGGAGCATAGGCTGTAACACTATTGTTATAGTAAGTGACTCCCAAGAGATATATTTGTACATAGGTATATGAGATTTATAGGTATTTATATAGTTGAATCTATACACTAGTATTTTTTTAGGCTGTAGTATCGGTGTTTTATGCAACATCCATTTTGACCCAAATAAAAATGTATTTTAAAAGGTAATTTCTAAGTATAGAAACAAAATGGTTTGTAAAGTACACTTATTATTTTTAATAAGTATAAGGAAGTGTTTTTGCAGTTGTGGAAATATTAAAACAGTTTTAAAGATGAGTTTTTCTGAAAGAAAAATGTGTGAGTTAGATATTAGAAAATATTTATTAGAGAAGAATATAAATTAAACATACTATAATCTATTGGAAGGAAATACATAATGGTATAATTTTCTGTCAAACCAATAAAAATGTTTCGTGCAGGTTACAAGGAATACATGAAAGAGATATACAACGTATGAAAAACACCATATTTTGTATAACCTATTTCGAAAAATATAAAATAAGTTCCTTATCATTTCACATAAACATGAAATTCTCTTTTAAAAGGCTTATAGACAATTTTAGCACTAATAATTTCTCATTTGAGAAAGTAGTTCCAATATATTAAGGCATGAGACTATAAGGTATAATAATCATAAGAAGATGTTTTGGAAACACATAAAAACAGTTTAAAGAAATTTCAAAAGAAAATGATTTGGTGAAAAAGTAAATATGTTTTTTGAAATTGAAAAACTTAATAAAACTAGAATTTGAAAATTCAAATTTTTATAGAAAAATGAAAAGGTAGGAATCATTTTCTAGGTATAACGGAAAAGGTGTAAGGCTGTAAAGAAGATAGCAGTAATTACTTTTGGAAGTAATAATAGAGTTTTCGTAGAGTGTATAGGACTCTAGTGAGAACCTAGGAATGTTGATTCACATGAGAAGACATAAGAAGAACGGTAAATAGAGTTAGTAAAATTGTACGACACGCATGGTTGAGAATGGATATTTCTGATTTTGAAAGAACTTGGGTAAAACATCTTCCTTTAGTGGAATTCGCATAAGATAATAGTTCTCACGCTAGGATTGGAATGGCACCTTGCGAAGCTCTCTATGGAAGATCGTGCAAGTTGCTTTCGTGTTGGATAGAGTCTACGGAGACGTGTAGCCAATTCCCTGATATTGCCCCAACATATCCCTGATATATCCTATAGCGGACTTTTAGGGCAACGATGTTCCTATAAAGCGACTCAATATAGCGGATCCGCTATTATCCCCGATATTGTGGCAATAATTTGCTATATCCCCGATTTTGTTGCCCCGCTATCTCTCCCTTTCCTATAAATAAGTATTTTGCTTGATGTCTTTCTTTTTTACTTTTATGGTAACTTCAAAGTTGATGTAACAATGATATATGTTGTTAGTTATTATAACTAGTTCTAACTTTTTAAGTGTCAGCTTTATTTATCTTTACTTTGTTATAACTTTTTTTGCTTAGTGGGAAATAATAAGTGATACTTGTTCCTCTTTTTAATGTAGAATGTTCATCATTCCTCTTTTTAAAGTCATCCGCTATATCCAGCTATATCCCCAATATATCTCCGGTACAACTTCTCGTACCTCAAATGCTATGGAGTGGCAGGGCTCTTTAACTTCACAGCTGCCGAGGTTAAAAAGACTTTGAAGAAGATTAAACTAATCATGAGAAATGCGTACTTCTTATACATATCTCTCTTTGATAGTAAATTTTGAATTTCCTATTTCAATTTTTAGTTTTGAATAGGTTATTTCCTTTATTATGTTTTGCGAGGGTAGAACTTAGGATTTAACCTATGGATGGTAGGATTTGTTGTAAACATGTTAATAGAACATGTTATGAATGGTGTATGCTAGTGATTGCAAGTGGATGCTAATGGACGCATATAGGTACACTAGGCACTATTATTCTTTAGGGATCGGCCTAACTATGACATTAGAGCATATGCATATGGATGTGCGTGCATTTTTATTCTATTTTTTATGGTTGCTATAAATGGATGATTTTCACATGGTTGTTGCATTTGGATGATGTTTGTAGCATGCATATAGAATTATCAGTTATCATTCGGGAATTTTCACATTCATTTGGATACATGGCACGGACATGATTGCATGAAAGGAGGTCAACTGAATCGGTGAACCGTCGAATCTTTTGCATTAGTTAGGGACATTTACACTATACTAATTGCATAAGTATCATAAATTGTATTAGAAAAACTTAAGGTCAATGGATGAATGGTTCATGATTGAGTAGTTGGTTGTAGAATTGAATGAAAACATTTAGTACATTCTTTTATTCTTAGAGATTTCGAGGACGAAATCCCTTAAGGAGGGTAGAACGTAACAACCCAAAATTTAACCCATAATAATTAATTCATTAATCCACTAAATAACAAAATAAATTTGTGAAATTATCAGAATTGACCCACGAGAGTTGCGTCATTGTGTCTATGGTAATTTTCTGGTCAATTTCCATATATAGAACGTCAGAATCTGAGCTAATATGAATAAGATACAAATTAAATAGGAAAATGAAAAAAAAAATAGGCCAGGTTGACCTGGGAACAAGGGCGGTCGAGCACCCAGTCGACCCGCCTGCCTATTTGTGCGAATGAACAAACATTCATTCGTTCAAACGTTGTAGGCATATTTTTCATTCTTCAACTCGATCTGGTCCTTCCATTCATGCATCTGATGGCTCCTATTCAGCCTATGACGTGGTTGCATGCTATTCAATTCCCAAATCTAACGGTCTGAGATCCACTTCTATCCCTATAAATAGAACCATAGGCCTAACAAATTTTCTCATTCTAAGATTTTCTCCAATTGGGTTCACCTAATTCAGGAAGGACCCTAAGCGGAATAGTTTTTCAAGGAGGAAATAATTTTAAATAAAAATATTTAACAACCCTAAAAAGGCCTAAAGGGAAGAGCTAAGGACCAGAGGTGAGTGATCGTGATTATTTTGAATTTCTTTAAGTACTTCAAAATAATAGGGTTTTCAATAGTTGTAGTTTTACTATGATTTATGGAGTAATCTTTTTAGTAGTTTATTTACAGTTTTTAGAATTATTTTTAGTCTATTTCTTCTAGCTATTCTTTTAAATTAATTTCATTTTATTTCTAGCTTTTCCATTTAATTACAGTTTATTTATAGTATTTTAGTTTATTTATTGTTATTTTTGCGTTATTTACATCTTCTTCTTGCGCCTTGGATTTTCTTCTATTTTCAGTTTCCTTTTATTCCTCCTCCTTCTTCTTCGCATATGGATTTAAATAGAATTAACGTGAAATTGGATTAAATTATAAGAAATTTAAAATATGGAATATAAGATGTAAATTATAAAAACTGTAATATAAATGGAACTGGGCTGAAATTATGCCTAATCACGGTATTAATTGGACTGAATTAAGAAGATTGGCCTAGTTATAACCTAGAATTATAACTAAAAAGAATGAAAGAAGAAAGCAGCTTATTTTCACACTTAGACCTTGGGTTAAGTAATAAGCATGATTATAACGTAAGTTATAAATTGATAAACTATGGAAACTATGGAAACTATGGTGCTTATTTTAAGACATAGGATAAATTAATAAGCAATAATAGTAATTGATAAAAATAAAGGCTTATTTGGATAATTTATCTAAGTTAAGAAGTAAAGATAAGAGTAGGACTTGTATAGCATTCTCTTAATATTTCTAAGGTTACGGTGTTTCACATAATCCTGTAGTGAGACGAGGTGCTTCACATAACCTTGAAGTGAGGCGAGGGGAACGCTTATGCTTATAGTGGTAGTAAACGGTCAATCTATGGTAGTTCAAATCTAGGGGATTTAAACAAGGAGCGCAATTAGATTTTTGTTTGATAGGGACCAGTACCAACAATATATCCTCTATTTTTCTATGGGCACGGTGTTTCACATAACCCTGAAGTGAGACGAGGTGCTTCACATAATCTTGAAGTGAAGCGAGGGGCACGCTTAAGCTGTCTAGTGTAAACAAAAAGGTCAAAAGAGGGAACGACAGGAATGCAAGCTTAGTGGTGGTCACGCATGCGGCTTCCAGTAATGGCTCATAAATCGTTATGAGTTCCAAGCACTTAGTAAGTGTGTCTTCCATAGACGCCAAAGTCTACTGTGTAGGGAAATTTCCAGTCCACGGTAGATTCTATGGAGTAGTAGGCCGATCAAAGGGTAGAATTAGGAATTCAGCCTAATCAAAGCAGCTATCAAGGACAAGTGCAAACAATCAAAGTTAACCTATCTTATTAATCTAGCAATAGTTTAATCGTATTTATTTTCAGTTTATCTCTTTCCTATTTCCTTTATTTCCTTTTATATACTAAAACTATTGAAGGTCTATTACTTTTACTTTGCTTATAGATTCTAGTAGTTACAATCATTCACCAGACTTTTAGTCTGACCACTCCTCTATTTCCCCCTTCTTCCCCCATAGGCAATCAAGGGAGAGGGCAGTAGATTGCAGTTGCTCGGAGGTTTCTTGGAGAAGATTTCTACCATGTATTTCTTTTATTCTAGACTTAGCATTTCTATGTACTCGCTAATTATGAGGGATATTTATACTCTAATTTTAGCTGAGACTACGAATTTTTATTTCATGAGACATATTGGGTTTTAAGACGTGTATGTTGTATTTGGTATTTGACTTATTTGGTTTATGAAGTAATTATGAATATTTTGTTTTGAATATGTTATTATTTTAGTTTCCGTTGTTTTTACCTATTTTTATCTTGTGAATCTTAGTCTCTGTTAGTTTTAGTTATATCTACAACGCACCACGCTTTTTAATGTGTCCGTTTAGGTATATTAAGGGGTGTGGGGTGTTTCAGTTAAAAGTTAAAATGATTATTTGAATATGTAACGGGATATTATACAAGTAAACCAAACTTAAAAGTAATTAAAATGTATATAGATGGAAATTTAGTTGTAATAGTAAATGTTGTATACTTGAGTATATTACGAAATGATTACTGACTAAATGGAATAAGTAGGTGGAACTTAAGATAGTAGACAAATGAAATAAATAATATCTTTGTAGATTGGTTATAGAATTTAATAGAAATTTGCAAAGAAATCTTGAAATTGAATTTTTTGATTTTGAGATAATTATAAACTTAGATAAAGTCATATGTAAGAAGTTGGACTTTTATAGAATGATTAGAAACTTAAGTGATTGTTAATAAAAAGTTTCACAATAAATCAGTTATTAAATAAAATTGTGAAAACAAATGTGAACTAGGTTGTAAAGAAAATATGGATATAAGAAATAATTCATTAATGATGTTGATGCTAAAAATGGAGATATAAACATTATAATTCAAATATTTTGTGAAAATGTAAAGTGAAGTTTATAGTCTATAATTTTTATAAATGTTAGTTAAACAGGATGTTAAATTAATTTAATATGGACGTTAAAGGAAGGAAGCCAATATTGAATTATGAAATGAACTTTAACTTCTGAAAAGCTAACCGAAATGAATAAATGGAAGAAGTTAGTGAATTGTATTAATAGAATGAGTAAATGAAATAACATTGATTTAAAATGAAAATGAACTTAAGTGTAGAATAAGTGTAAATAAATATTTTGATACGAGATGTTGTCAAACGTAAAATGAAACAATTATAATTTAACAAATTGAATTGAATAAATTGAATGTAAATAAAATAGATGTGAATAAATTGGAAGTAAACTAATTGAATGTTAATGGAAATTGTATGTTAGTAAGAAATGAAGTGTATAAATTGAAATATTGACATTGGATAATGTTAATTCATATCTTTATGAATAACTTGGATGAATACAAATATTGAATGGTTTCTTTTGTTGTAAATCGACGTTATAACCGTTTTATTGTATTTGGTTCTTGTTTGTCGTATATTAATGCCTATGTTTTGGTTTGGGTTTAAAATTCATGATATATGCTTCTATAAAACTCATACATGCTTTCTCTATCATTATATGCAACTAATATTCTAGATCAAGTTGAGATAGGTACATACAAAGATAGTTTGGACGTATATGCATGGATTTTATATGCTTTTGCTTGCTTAATACGAGCGAACTCGCCCGTATTAATAATAGTAAGGTACACATCTCGGATTACATACCGTATTTTATATTTTTCCCTACAGGATGCCTCGTCATTGAGATGAGATGTATATTTGGTATATATTTGGATTATATATTGAATTGTAAAAATTTCCGATCTAGCCGCGCAAAGGAAACTCTGCCGAAATTTTCCGTAAATCCAGAAGCTAGAAATTTTTTGATGTTTTAAAAATTTTATAACTTGTTTTGATAACTAACTTGTAAATTCCGTAAGCCGATTGGAGTAGCGTAGTGGAAACGTAGTAACTGCTTTATATATAAGACTTAATGTTTTATAAGTTGATTGTTTTGAATAAAATATATCAAATGTAAAATTCTATACTTAGTTCCTTTTCGAGGGGTTTGAGTGGGAGAGATTGTAACGACCTGTATTTTTAACTATTTTAAATTATTAAATTTAGTGTAATTATTGAATAAAATTGGTTTAAAATAAAATTTTAATGTTTTTGTAATGGTAAGGATTTTCGACGCACGAAAGTCGACATCAATACGTCCACTGTATCAACTGCCGAGCAATCGAAGGCCGGAAAACCGTACCGTTAGGGTTAAAGAAGAGGTAGAAGATAGAAGAAGAAAGAAAGAAGAAAACAGAAACAATATTAGAATCTCACAATCGCAGCAGAACAACATATAATAGATAAATGAATATCTTTTAAAAAAATCATATCTGTTATTACATTACATCACATTACATTACATTATCAGAGTTTACAACAAACAAACAGCGGAAAAGAAATACTATATACTAGTTGATACGCCATGCCATCCAGCTTGCTCCTGATCTCCACAGCATCTCCTGAATTCCAGAATGACCTGATAACCTGACGCTAGACTGCCCATGTGGAAAATGATGGGCACCCAGAGTTTAGGAAGGAAACAACAAACTCCAGGTTAGTCATGGAACTGGTGTGAGAACTTAAAACAGTTTATCTTTAAAAATAAACAAATAAATATTTTAAATTAGAATCGCAATGCTTTTTAGAAAATGAGACTACCATAAGGCCTCCTGCACACACTCACAACAAACGCAGAATCGGAGGAGATTTATCCTTATGATAGTCAAATATTCTTGATACGCAAATTTCTTTGATATTATTATTATAAGTGCAAAGTGTGGGAAAACATTTCGAAAATATAACATAAATCTTAGCCAACACAGACATTCCGAACTATGCCTACTATAGCTACCATCTAAACAGTGGTGACCACCATAAGTAAATGACAGGTTCTACAACTAAAACCGTACAAGGTGCGTATTGGAGTTTGGATTTCCAACTAATGGTGAGTCCAAGGAACCTCCTATTGCCACATGGGAACGCCTCTGGAAAGACTCCCCAAGAACCTAACCGGATCACTACCAACACAGGGCCGGGTTACCCCTAGCTGGGTAACAACTGACACGAATATGCCATCCTCCGGTCGTAACCGACCTAAATCCCGAGATTCACCAATAACCACAAAATAATAAGTTTGCAGCAACAACATAGGTTAAGTATCAGGGCTCCATACCATAATACCACCTCTATCCAGAAGGAATGACATACACTAAGGGGGAGCTATCCCCTAATAATCTTGCTGCATCTTTCATGTTTTGACCATTTTCGGGGTGTGAGGTCCGACGAAGTCTCGTCCACAAAGCTACGCTTTTCATAAAAGCCACGCTTTGATCAACAAATGCTCAACAGCACTTTGTATGCCACATTACCAATTTGGGAATATATCACTAGTAACCATCAACTACATAACCTCTGAGCTCGTACGTCTCAGAGAAGGGTGTTAAGCTAAGAGAATAAATTCTCCGCCGCCAACAGAAATATATTTGATAGAAACCAGCTTTACATCTCAAGTTGTAACGTCGGATACACATCCATACAAGTTCGTTCCGAGATCGAACAGAACCGAAGTCACTTCCAAACAAGCCCTTGCAATCCGGATATTCACTAATCACGACCGGACTTCCCATCACAAATGGTGATAAAATCTCTATATCGGAGATCGGCCGATGCAGAGTCATTCGACGGTAATCCTTCCGTTTTCGAAAATATCCGGTCTTTAACACCGGTCTTCAAATGCTATCCATTACGACATATCACTTATTAGGAATGGGATTTATAACACAAAGGTCCTCTCCCGGCTAAACCGAATAACGAGCGCTTATTTTTAAAAGTAAGTGTAGCATTCAAATTCAAGCAATCACAACAAATACCCCTTTAAAGGTAAATATCAATAGTCGGTTATTTAACTATCAATAGATGTGCACAACATCACCAGATTCCAAATAATTTCTCAAATTATTTATTTTCCAAAAATATCTTTATAAGATATATATTTTCCCATTATTTCAAAAATAAATCAATGTTTATTTTTAAAGAAATTCCCTTTTCCTTTATAAATTCCATGTGAATTTAGATTTCCAAATATCCATTGATATATGATTTTCAAATCGGTTTCAAATATTCACTTTCAGTTTATCTTTAAAAGATATAATCTCAAAACATCTCACTTCATATTGGATAAAATTTCCAGATACTTATTTAATAATAAGTAATTCACAAATCTATTTATTTTCAATACTTAGAAAATATTCAATATACTTAAATCACAATTAAGTATATATTTCATTTTTTAAGGAAAACATTCTCTTAAACACATTTATTTGAGTCAAAACGAATGTTTCATAAAACATCGTTACGACAACCCAAAATCACTAGTATAGGGATTCGACATTTAGATAGATATATAAATCCCAATACTATATAAAACATTTCCTTTCGAAATCATTTACTATAACAACAGTGTTATAGTCCACCATTTCCTTATATCTCGAAAACGTCTATTTCAACAACGAATGTTGAAATCTATGGTTTCGATCCTTAACACATTTTAAAACAGCTTCAAATCATTTAAATTCTATTTATAAGATCACTTCCTAAAACATTTCTTTAACATATCATTCACCGTCCAAAATCGTGAATATACTTCGTTAACCAAATTCAAAGTTTCTACACATTTTATTTTTAAAGGATTATCCACTGTCCAAAATCATGGATAATCTCCTTTAATAATCTAAAATAATTGACTTATCAAAATAAGTCGATTTCAGATTTATAAAACAACGTTTATAAATTCACATCTATATAATTTTATAAAAACTTCAACTTATAAAATCCCTTAATTTACAACTTCTATTTAAATATCATTTAAATGCCAAAATCCGATTTATAAGTTAATTACTTATAAATATTTTATTTTACAAATCTATTCATTTTATAACTTCCCAATTTATAAATCTATAAATTTCATTCACTTATGAAATCCATTTATACTTCATTTTAACACTTATAAAAACTCGTTTTAAAATTCCAATATTTTAATTTATAAATATCAATTTTATAAATCTTTTATATAAACCGTTTATAATAATTTCAAAAATCTCAATTTAAACTATTTTATAAAATAAATCAACTACTTATTTCAAAAATCACATTTCAGTTATATTTCGCAAAAATCAAAATTTTTATAACATAAAAATTATATCGTTTATTTATTAAAAATGAATCAATTCCAAAATTCAATAAAATGTATACTTTCAAAAATCACTTGAAAATCCTTTTAAATTCGAAATCGTTACTTTAACATTTTTAAAACTCCAAAAATAGGCCCAATGTTGCAATAGCACTAAATATAACAATCACGACATCCAAAACATCATATATCATATGATAACAGAATATATCACAATATTTGTAAATAAATCAATACTGTTGAGGAATTCAGTTGGATCCCTCCAACCTGTTTCCCTGCATCCACAGATGTTAGCACAATACCAATTCCATTCCAATACGGAATATCGCGGTATATGGGATTTATAAAATATTACCCACTATTATGCAGCGCAATAGGATCTCATCCGCTATATAATGAGAGAAAATCAACTCCAAGTACATATATAATACTAATTCCACATCAATGTGAAATATCGCGGTATATTTGTTTAATAAATAACATCCACTTAATATATGACGTATAGGGTCTATTTCCAAACAATAGATAATAATTTATCATTCAATCACATAATCAAGCAATTTTAAATCTAACCATTTAAAATTTAAATCGAAACAATTTCAATTGAGTGAGAAGTTCTCACCTCGCTTTCAATAACGGTCGTAGTGTTTTATTTCGAATAAAATTAAATGCGCGTTTAATTTTACCCAAAAATTTCACTAACTCCAATCAAATCCAATCTAAATCCATCGCGTAGTATTCGACAATACGATTCCAAGGCAAGTTGTTTCGTCAAATTCCGACCTCGTATGAACAAGATATAGCATTTTAAAGTTTACACGAATTTAAATATATTAATATTTACAATTTATTTTTATTTTTTAAACCTTTTTGCATCGGGACCGCACGTATCAAACCCCTGCAATCCTGGCCGCATATTTCCATCATCTTCTTCCTCCAGGTTATCATGCAACCAAAACCCATATATCACGTTCGAATCTCTCAAAGTCGCGACCTCCTCGACGCGTTTGAAATCGATCGGTGACCACCATCGCGTAGCCCTTCGCGAGCAAGACCAACAGCATGGACGGCGTTGAACTCGGCCTCCCCTATGTCGTGTTTTTGACCTATGAACGCGCGCCCTTTAAATTGAAATTGCCGACGATTCGTAGTATAACGACCCGCTATTTTGGACTATTCGCATCCACACATGTCGGACTTGAATAATTCAAAATACCGAATTGTTAACTTATATTTAGAAAAACTCAGATATACGGTAAATAAATAATCACAGACACAGAGTAATAATATGCAGCGGAAGCAAAATTTAGTAGTTCATGAAGCTACTATATATATAACAGAGTTAAATAAGTTACAACAGAAGTCTCGAATACAATAATCGAATACAAGAATCAAAATACATCACTGGAATCAACTGAATCTCTGAATGCTGGATAGATAGCTGGATCTCCAGGCGAAGCTCCAACTCCAAAGGTGAGTCTCAAAAGCTGAACCACTCAGTCTAACCCGAGCGTAAAGCAAAACACAAAACACTCGAGTCAGGATTAACATTCTTATATAAATAAATCCAACTCAAGTGATATAACAAATGAAATACAAATAACTCAAAGAACGTTGGAATAACTGTCCTCTAAGGATCCGTTAAACTATCTACTATATAGTAATATACGCTAAATAGATAATGTCTATCAGTAATATAAATATCAAAATAGCGTTAAGGCATTACCATTATCCCCCTTAACACATTTTATATAGGCGTTATAGTCTATACAGCACTGTAAACTCCACCGTAAACTAGTGGGATATCAGGGAGTACTCCATAGGTATAACACAAAACAAATTCGTAGTGGTCGCATATATAGGGATACAAGTGTGGCAAGGCACATGAGTCAATACCCAAGGTAGTGAAACTACCGTTCGTCTGATCTGAACTGGTGAAAACGCATCGCCACAACGATCGCAACACCGCGAAACAACACTCCCAAAAGTACGAGGGTGCACCAATCAATAACAAGTAATGAGTAGTTTACGAAGAAGTGTGTTCGCTCGAGGTGGCTAACCCCATTTGGCCCGGCACGGCTCCTGTTTTAGTCATTTCCAATTTGACACAAGTGTCAAGGCTATCCATTATCGTTCTCTTTCTTCAGTCATCGCGTACATCATTCCAACCACTTCATTCTGGATCACACTCCGCGTATAGTTATTAAAGTGGTTTTCGGTTTAGACAGAGAGTATATCCATAACCTATTCCGGTTTCTTTAATAACTTTCGTAATTATTACACCGATTGGACGTTTATATATTTCAAAACCAAATCAAATTCAATTTCAATTAAAATTTGTAAACCAACATTTCATTTGTCTACCTAAATCAATTTCCATAGTTTACGTTTCAAAACTTCCAAATTACCATTTCAAAATCTTATAACTCAATTTCAAATTTTATTTAGACATTTCAAATATTGATTCAAGTTCGTACATAAGTTTCATTCCAAATCATTTAAATTATTTTAATTTAACATTCAAATCAATTTAAATTCATTGATCGATTTCATTAAATATTCATTAAGAAATTTTCATTCAAAACAATTTACATTTAAATTTCCAATTCATTAAATCGATTACTTAAGTTCCACTTTATTATATCAAAACTTCAAATTGAATTAAAGTACGTTCGTCAATCAAGTTCTATAACTTACAAGTCTTATATTTATTCCAATAAATCACATTTTATTTCTTGTTAAAGAAATCCAATTTCACTTATTTATTTACTTAGTTAAAAAAATTCAAAACTCAATTAATAAAGCAACTAAATTTCACATATTCAAGAAGTTCAATTTCATTTATTAACTTACTTAAATTTTCCAAAGCTTAATTAATAAAGGAAACCCAATTTCATTTATTAACGAAGTTCTAATTCACTTATTCAAAAGTTCAATTTCTCTTATCAAAGAATTCAAATTTTTACTTAATTATCAAATATTCAATTTTGTTTAATTATTAAATAATTTCAAAACTTAATTAATAATTTCAACTTGATTATTAAATAAATCCAAAACTCAATTTTAAATAATTTCAATCTTAATTATTAGATAATTCCAAACTTAATTATTAAATAATCTCAAGACTTAATTATTAAATAATTTCAAACTTAATAATTTCAAACTTAATAATTTCAAACTTAATTATAATTTCAAACTTAATAATTTCAAACTTAATAATTTCAAACTTAATTATAAATTCAAACTTAATTATCAAAATCATTTCAAACTTAATTCAATGAATAATTCCAAATTTATTGTCAAATAATGTATTTAAAACAACGTTCTTTCAATAACTACTATGTTAATATTTTGTTTCAGCTTATTAAATATTAACATTATTTCTTTCATTAAAATTTCAAATTCCAACTTCATTTCGAAATTAAAACTTATTCTTTATTCAAATAAAATCTTTATTTTATTTTTATATCAAATTTTGACCAATCGGTTATTTAGTTCTCTATCCTAAGTCAAATTCATTTGGGTATTTATCATTTCAACCCGATTCCAATTCAATTCAAAATCAAAGCAAAGCAAAGGGAACTTGCAGCGTGATAATAGGGATGGTGTCAAAGTAAATAAACAAGCAATAACAACAATCAATAATTAAACATTTAAGGGGCCATATTATATAAATTTAACCAATCAAATTCAACACATGTGTCGATTCAAATTTTTTAACTATCCTACGTCAAATTCAATTGCATAATGTTTATCACTTTATACATCACAATTTAACGTCCAATATAAACAACAAACAAACAATCAATTATCAACCAAACTGGATTATCATTGCATAAATAACAGATACTGGTGTCAGATGTCACAGGTGAACTGATACAGGTTATAGCATATATAACGGTGTAAATAACTAACACCAGCATATTTCAATTGTCGTTCAATTGATATCAGATTTAATAAATAAAAGAACATAAATCGTGAGTGATTGCTCACCTTTCGAGGCTGGAGCGGTTCAACAAAAGAAACGAGTTACGAATCCAAACGCGAATTCCAAAGCAAAGCTAGATTGGCACGATTCGACGAAGAAGACAAGCACGACGAACACAGCTGATAGACGAGAAATTTATGAGGACAAATCAGACTCAGTTTTGATATAACAGGGAATACACACATTATTATACACGTATATATAAATCCAGTATTTTAATTTAAGGCAAATATATTAAAATAATATAAAGATTTTAACACCATATATTTTAAACTCGGTTATCGAAAATCAAAGATATATATGTTTTAAAACCCATATATTAAAATACATATATTATAAATTTATTCAAACGTCAACCGAAGATATCATCCAAATAGATTAGGCGTGGATATCTATCACTTATAACTGTGTATATAACGCTTTTCAAAATACTAACATACATGTAAACCCACCATATACTGTAAATATACCCATACCGACTGTAAATCAACATATTTAAAATATCTATACGGCTTGTAAACTACATATGTACTTTATATACACAAACAAAATCCTTGCATAAATAAAAGAACACGTTTTTTTTACATCAACCAATGCAAACTATGGTAATATGCAATCCCAATTATGCAGACTTTCACAATCAACAACCGAGACTTTTTATGCTAATTTATACTATAGGCTTAATTATACATACAATATCCTTTATATCACCTACTTATATAGTGCATACTATAGGCTTATTTATACTAATATATACAGGGCATGGTATTCATTATTATTGCCTAGCTTTGTATGCTATCATGTCAAAATTGTTCAAGCAACATAAAATATTGTACAGCTATATAAAATATGCAGTAGGGGCTACGGGCAAATCGAAACTAAATGATATAAATATATTTAAACGATAAAATACATAATCATATATATGTCAAACGTATATCGTCATACATAAACAACATTATAAACAAGGACTCGGTACAAATAGCGTGTATATCTTTTATATTGTTCGTACTATAAGCAACAGCTAAGTTATTTATAAACTACGTTAACAATATATTATATAATGTAAACATAGTGAACTGTAAATATAGAAACTTAACATTTATATAACATATTCTACAGCATAGTATAACATAGGTGGACTATAAACAAATTCTCAGATCCAACTTCTCCCCCCACCCATACTCATATAACTTATATTATATTAATAAACAAATATGTAAATATATACACGTAACTACATTAATATATACAACATAGTACCTAACTTATACCATTTCTCATATAATGTACCATATATATGTAAAGAAGACCGCATACAAGGGTGACAGAGGGAGGGCCGAAGGCTGTGCAAGCTAGGCCGAAGAGGTATGGAGGAGGAAGATCGGTCGACGGTTGATGAGAACTGCTCGGTCGGAGGTGACTGACGATGAAGTGGCGGTGCTGTGAAGACTGAGATTTACAGGGAAGATGTGATCCACGGTTTCTATTTGAGGAGCGAGATGACTTCGGTTGGGGTTCAGGGTCATGTGGGTGGTGGGCGGAGCAGGCGAGTTGGTGGTAGTTGCGCGTGCATGGGAAGGTGGATGAAGGAAGGCGAGGTGGGGTCCATGCTGTGATTAGCGGCGGGTTGGCGTTTGGATGGTGAGGAGGCCGCTAATGGCGATCGTCGAGGCCGGATCTTGGTTGCAGGCGAGGCCGAGGAGAGATGCTCGCGTTGCGGGCTGGTTTGAAATAGTGAGGAACGATGTGTCAGGAGCAAAATGAAAAGGGAGATGGTGAATCTAGAGGGAAGTCAGGCTACTAGGTTTCTTTGAAAGCAAGCATACGAGTTAGTTTTTTTTTCTTTATCAAGCTAGAAGAAAACAAACAGAAGAAAGGAGGTGAAGAGATTGGAAATAGATGCAAAAGTCACGAAATATTTTGAACCAATGGAATTTGCAAAAGTCACAAAAGTCAAACATGGGAAATAGATGACAAAGACTGTTGATATTATATATCGGGCAACCGGAAGGCCGGAACCAATAGGAAAAATGTAAATGGGCATAGAAATCAGAACGCAGAAATTTCGTAACCGATACGGCTAACCGATTTGCGGATTCCGTCGCGAACCATACTTCGAAACACAGAATTGAATATACTGTAGAGATCAGAACGACGAGACGATCAAAACGGTATACTGATGTCAGTGGCGCGATCGAATTATAAAAATTTGAATTTTATAATAGTGGAAAATGCATGAAAAACGTAGAAAAATAAGATCGACGGAGCCAAAGATGTCCGAATTTGAAAAATCGATAAACTGACATCTTGCTCAGAAGATGTTTTAGAATTTTTCTATGTAAACATGTTTTGGTTTTGAAAATGTTTTATTTTTATCGCTTTTTAAACTGATTAAATTGAAGTAAATTTACGCACGAAATAAACTTTCACATTTTCGGACGAAAATTTACCGGTTGCTATATTTAACTGGACGCATTCCAAATATCAAATTTATTTTTAAAAATTTTATCGTTTAAAATTCCATAATTTTTTTAATTAATAACGTTATTAAAACCGGTTAAATTTACGGGTCGTTACACTCTCCCCCACTCAAAACTTTTCGTCCCCGAAAAGGAAGTAGGAGAATAGAAACGACCAAAAGAAAATAAACTTGAATTATAAATAACACAATTAATTTAAACCATATAAATTTTAATTTAAATAAATTTATATTTGACAGTTTGTTTTTAAATTCAAGATTTTCCTGAAATTGATTTGATTTCACATTTATTAATGTCAGGTACAAAAGGTTTCTTTCAAATGAAATTCAATTTAAATTCAAATAATTCAAGATACTCCTTAAGTTGATTTAATTCAATTTATAAATTTTCAAATCAATTTTATTTTATTTTATTGATCTCATCTATTATTCAATTAACTTATTATTCTATTTATTTCTATTATCATTTTAAAGTGAAAATTTAAGTGAATAACATTTATTATACGCACTCACATTTTATTTATAAAGACAATTTATATTATATATTATCCAATTTTTTTAAATTAACAATTTCAAAGGCCCTAAATTTGAATAGTCATTTATTATAATCATACTTTATTCGATAAATTTAATTCTTCTTTATTTCGAATTATTATTAAATTTATTCCACTAAATACATCTTATCTCATATTAGGAATAGTTACACTTATTCTAACTACTCAAATTTATTCAAAAATTCCTTTGACATCATTTTATATTGTATAATATTCAATTACATAGTTAACTTTTGAAAATTTAGGTAAGTTATATATAATGCAATTGAGTATTATCCAAATAAAATTCCTAATTCAATTCTCTCAAGTTTAAATACTAATTCAAAATTTGGTTTCATTTATAATTGAAATCATCTTTTACCCAAATTTTAAGAATTAAATTTCTGATTAACTTCAACTATTTTAGAGATAAAATAAATATACATACATACATACATACATACATACATACATACATATATATATATATTCATAATATATCAAATCAAACTTAAAACCTTCAACATATATTATAAATAAAGTCATGTTTAGAAATTCAAATCAATTTATTTTTCAAAATAAACCGTAGCAAAGCTACAGAATAATCTCTCCACTTCGAAACTTGAAAATAAATGTCGATGATGCGGCCGTCATCACCGAGATTATTTTCCAACGACAAAAGAGAAGAGCACCGATTTAAACATTTAAAATTCTTTGAATGATTTCTATTCGAAAATATTTAAATACTATACACTTTAAAACTTCCAAATCAAAGCTGAAACCACCGGATATTAAATTCTCAAATTTTAGTTTAAATCCATTTAAATTTCAAATCAATTTTAACCCAGTTTTATAAAGTCATTTATGTATATTATCCAATAGTCAATGGTCTACAATCAATAAATGAAAATCGATTATTATTATTTCAGGCAATAATTCATTAACAATTTAATTTCAGAAAAAGTTATATAATATAATCATTCAAAGCTATTTTATTCACTAAATCTGAAAATACTATTGTGTCAGTTTGCTCTGTTCAAGTGTTTTGGACTTCCTATCGATAACGTTGATCAGACGAATCGATCGGAAACCCAAATCAACAACAACAACTCAAACAACACAATATATTACATTTTAAATATAAATTTACAAATACACTTCCTCGCTCGACGATACAAGGATGGATTTCAAAATAAGTATAGAGATTTAAATTTGATGGAAATCAAATCAAAGAGAATTTTGATTCGATAATAAGTTCGAACAGAAGATAAGGTAATTCAATTAACAGAATCAGGAGATGAATAAGCTTATTTAATTCACGGGCAACCTTCACCGGATCGACCATAACTTCAAGAATAAGACCGATGCTGACTTTCGAGGTAAACCAACATTCGATCTCAAGAAATAGAATTTAGGTATAGAAGGAGATAGATAGCATCGTATACCGAGGATACAGAAATCTCCGGTAATTCAACGCCCATTGTAAAGGAGTTTCACCCATTTACAAATAATTCGAATATTGGCGAGACCGTCGATTAATTATAAAGATCATTCGAAGCGGAGTTATGGGATACTCCGGAATTAAAAGAAGACGAATAGTGAGGGACACGAATGGATTTCGGAACCATAGGGAACGTTCCAAAATTCAAATGAATTGAGTCAAAAGGAAGAGATTGAAACTCGAGTGGAGTGATTCTGTAAATACATTTAGCATATATGCTAAATTTTGCCTAGAGCTACCAAAAGCTCTGATACCAACTGTAATGAACCACTACTTTGGACTATTCGCATCCGCACATGTCATACTTGAAAAATTCAAAATACCGAATTGTTAACTTAAATTTAGCAAAACTCAGATATACGGTAAATAAATAATCACAGAATCACAGACACAGTGTAATAATATGCAGCGGAAGCAAAATTTAGTAGTTCATGAAGCTACTATATATATAACAGAGTTAAATAAGTTACAACAGAAGTCTCGAATACAATAATCGAATACAAGAATCAAAATACATCACTGGAATCAACTGAATCTCTGAATGCTGGATAGATAGCTGGATCTCCAGGCGAAGCTCCAACTCCAAAGGTGAGTCTCAAAAGCTGAACCACCTAGTCTGACCCGAGCGTAAAGCAAAACACAAAACACTCGAGTCAGGATTAACATTCTTATATAAATAAATCCAACTCAAGTGATATAACAATTGAAATACAAATAACTCAAAGGACGTTGGAATAACCGTCCTCTAAGGATCCGTTAAACTATCTACTATATAGTAATATACGCTAAATAGATAATGTCTACCAGTAATATAAATATCAAAATAGTGTTAAGGCGTTACCATTATCCCCCTTAACACATTTTATATAGGCGTTATAGTCTATACAGCACTGTAAACTCCACCGTAAACTAGTGATATATCAGGGAGTACTCCATAGGTATAACACACAAAAAATTCGTAGTGGTCGCGTATATAGGGATACAAGTATGACAAGGCACATGAGGCTATACCCAAGGTAGTGAAACTACCGTTCGCCTGATCTGAACTGGTGAAAACGCATCGCCGCAACGATCGCAACACCGCGAAACAACACTCCCAAAAGTACGAGGGTTCACCAATCAATAACAAGTAATGAGTAGTTTACGAAGAAGTGTGTTCGCTCGAGGTGGCTAACCCCATTTGGCCCGGTACGGCTCCTGTTTTAGTCATTTCCAATTTGACACAAGTGTCAAGGCTATTCATTATCGTTCTCTTTCTTCAGTCATCGCGTACATCATTCCAACCACTTCATTCTGGATCACACTCCGCGTATAGTTATTAAAGTGGTTTTCGGTTTAGACAGAGAGTATGTCCATAACCTGTTCCGGTTTCTTTAATTACTTTCATAATTATTACACCGATTGGTCATTTATATATTTCAAAACCAAATCAAATTCAATTTCAATTAGAATTTGTAAACCAACATTTCATTTGTCTACCTAAATCAATTTCCATAGTTTACGTTTCAAAACTTCCAAATTACCATTTCAAAATCTTATAATTCAATTTCAAATTTTATTTAGACATTTCAAATATTGATTCAAGTTCGTACATAAGTTTCATTCCAAATCATTTAAATTATTTTAATTTAACATTCAAATCAATTTAAATTCATTGATCGATTTCATTAAATATTCATTAAGAAATTTTCATTCAAAACAATTTTCATTTAAATTTCCATTTCATTAAATCGATTACTTAAGTTCCACTTTATTATATCAAAACTTCAAATTGAATTAAAGTAGGTTTGTCAATCAAGTTCTATAACTTACAAGTCTTATATTTATTCCAATAAATCACATTTTATTTCTTGTTAAAGAAATCCAATTTCACTTATTTGTTTACTTAGTTACAAATTTCAAAACTCAATTAATAAAGCAACTAAATTTCATATATTCAAGAAGTTCAATTTCACTTATTAACTTACTTAAATTTTCCAAAGCTTACTTAATAAAGGAAACCCAATTTCATTTATTAACGAAGTTCCAATTCACTTATTCAAAAGTTCAATTTCTCTTATCAAAGAATTCAAATTTTTACTTAATTATCAAATAATTCAATTTTATTTAATTATTAAATAATTTCAAAACTTAATTAATAATTTCAACTTGATTATTAAATAAATCCAAAACTCAATTTTAAATAATTTCAATCTTAATTATTAGATAATTCCAAACTTTAGTATTAAATAATCTCAAGACTTAATTATTAAATAATTTCAAACTTAATTATAAATTCAAACTTAATTATCAAAATCATTTCAAACTTAATTCAATGAATAATTCCAAATTTATTGTCAAATAATTTATTTAAAACAACGTTCTTTCAATAACTACTATGTTAATATTTTGTTTCAGCTTATTAAATATTAACATTATTTCTTTCATTAAAATTTCAAATTCCAACTTCATTTCGAAAACTTATTCTTTATTCAAATAAAATCATTATTTTATTTTTAAATCAAATTTTGACCAATCAGTTATTTAGTTCTCTATCCTAAGCCAAATTCATTTGGGTATTTATCATTTCGACCCGATTCCAATTCAATTCAAAATCAAAGCAAAGCAAAGGGAACTTGCAGCGTGATAACTGGGATGGTGTCAAAGTAAATAAACAAGCAATAACAACAATCAATAACAATTCAATAATTAATTTAAATAATTCCGAAATAATCGTATTAATTTACATTATTGTTTGTGCAAATTAATATAATTATTTCTAGAATCTACACTATCATTTCATGTAGATTAAAGATTATTACACTATTTATTCTATGCAATTCTACACTTGACATCAATTATTAAATTCCATACTTCATCAATTTATACAACATAAATTCAAATGGTTCAAGGTAATTAACTATTTTTCTACGTGCCAAATAATTAAACATTTAAGGGGTCATATTATATAAATTTAACTAATCAAATTCAACACAAGTGTCGATTCAATTTTTTAACTATCCTACGTCAAATTCAATTGCATAATATTTATCACTTTATACATCACAATTTAACATCCAATATAAACAACAAACAAACAATCAATTATCAACCAAACTGGATTATCATTGCATAAATAACAAATACTAGTGTCAGATGTCACAGGTGAACTGATACAGGTGATAGCATATATAACGGTGTAAATAACTAACACCAGCATATTTCAATTGTCGTTCAATTGAAATCAGATTTAATAAATAAAAGAACATAAATCGTTAGTGATTGCTCACCTTTCGAGGCTGGAGCGGTTCAACAAAAGAAACGAGTTACGAATCCAAACGCGAATTCCAAAGCAAAGTTAGATTGACACGATTCGACGAAGAAGACAAGCACGACCAACACAGCTGATAGACGAGAAATTTATGAGGACAAATCAGACTCAGTTTTGATATAACAGGGAATACACACATTATTATACACGTATATATAAATCCAGTATTTTAGTTTAAGACAAATATATTAAAATAATATAAAGATTTTAACACCATATATTTTAAACTCGGTTATCGAAAATCAAAGATATATATATTTTAAAACCCATTTATTAAAATACATATATTATAAATTTATTCAAAACGTCAACCGAAGATATCATACAAATAGATTAGGCATGGATATCTGTCATTTATAACTGTGTATATAATGCTTTTCAAAATACTAACATACATGTAAACCCACCATATAATGTAAATATACCCATACCGACTGCAAATCAACATATTTAAAATATCTATACGGCTTGTAAACTACATATGTACTTTATATACACAAACAAAATCCTTGCATAAATAAAAGAACAAGTTTTTTTTTACATCAACCAATGTAGACTATGGTAATATGCAATCCCAATTATGCAGACTTTCACAATCAACAACCGAGACTTTTTATGCTAATTTATACTATAGGCTTAATTATACATACAATATCCTTTATATCACCTACTTATATAGTGCATACTATAGGCTTATTTATACTAATATATACAGGGCATGGTATTCATTATTATTGCCTAGCTTTGTATGTTATCATGTCAAAATTGTTCAAGCAACATAAAATATTGTACAGCTATATAAAATATGCAGTAGGGGCTACGGACAAATCGAAACTAAATGATATAAATATATTTAAACGATAAAATACATAATCATATATATGTCAAACGTATAACGTCATACATAAACAACATTATAAACTAGGACTCAGTACAAATAGCACATATATCTTTTATATTGTTCGTACTATAAACAACAGCTAAGTTATTTATAAACTACGTTAACAATATATTATATAATGTAAACATATTGAACTGTAAATATAGAAACTTAACATTTATATAACCTGTTCTACAGTATAGTATAACATAGGTGGACTATAAACAAATTCTCAGATCCAACTTCTCCCCCCACCCATACTCATATAACTTATATTATATTAATAAACAAATATGTAAATATATACACGTAACTGCATTAATATATACAACATAGTACCTAACTTATACCATTGCTCATATGACGTACCATATACATGTAAAGAAGACCGCATATAAGGGTGACAGAGTGAGGGCCGAAGGCTGTGCAAGCTAGGCCGAAGAGGCATGGAGCAGGAAGATCGGTCGGCGGTTGATGAGAAATGCTCGGTCGGAGGTGACTGACGATGAAGTGGCGGTGCTGTGAAGACTGAGATTTACAGGGAAGATGAGATCCACGGTTTCTAGTTGAAGAGCGAGATGACTTCGGTTGGGGTTCAGGGTCATGCGGGTGGTGGGCGGAGCAGGCGGGTTGGTGGCAGTTGCGCGTGCATGGGAAGGTGGGTGAAGGAAGGTGAGGTGGGGTCCATGCTGTGATTAGCGGCGGGTTGGCGTTTGGATGGTGAGGAGGCCGCTAACGGCGATGGTCGAGGCCGAATCTTGGTTGCAGGCAAGGCCGAGGAGAGATGCTCGCGTTGCGGGCTGGTTTGAAAAAGTGAGGAACGTTGTGTCAGGAGCAAAATGAAAAGGGAGATGGTGAATCTGGAGGGAAGTCAGGCTTAGGTTTCTTTGAAAGTAAGCATACGAGTTAGTTTTTTTTTCTTTATCAAGCTAGAAGAAAACAAACAGAAGAAAGGAGGTGAAGAGATTGGAAATAGATGCAAAAGTCACGAAATATTTTGAACCAATGGAATTTGCATAAGTCACAAAAGTCAAACATGGGAAATAGATGACAAAGACTGTTGATATTATATATCGGGCAACCGGAAGGTCAGAACCAAATGAAAAAATGTAAATGAACATAGAAATCAGAACGTAGAAATTTCGTAACCGATACGGCCAACCGATTTGCAGATTCCGTTGCGAACCAGACTTCAAAACACAGAATTGAATATACTATAGAGATCAGCACGACGAAACGATCAAAACAGTATACTGATGTCAGTGGCGCGATCGAATTATAAAAATTTTAATTTTATAACTGCGGAAAATGCATGAAAAACGTAGAAAATTAAGATCGACGGAGCCAAAGATGTCTGAATTTGGAAAAACGACAAACTTTGCTCAGACGATGTTTTATAATTTTTCTATGTAAAAATATTTTGATTTTGAAAATGTTTTATTTTTATCAATTTTTAAACTGATTAAATTGAAGTAAATTTACGCACGAAATAAACTTTCATATTTTCGGACGAAAATTTACCGGTTGCTATATTTAACATGACGCATTCCAAACATCAAATTTATTTTTCAAAATTTTATCATTTAAAATTGCATAAAATTTTCCATTAATAACGTTATTAAAACCGGTTAAATTTACGGGTCGTTATACTCTCCCCCACTCAAAACTTTTCGTCCCCGAAAAGGAAGTAGGAGAAGAGAAACGACCAAAAGAAAATAAACTTGAATTATAGATAACACAATTAATTTAAACCATATAAATTTCAATTTAAATAAATTTATATTTGACAGTTTGTTTTTAAATTCAAGATTTTCATGAAATTGATTTGATTTCACATTTATTAATGTTATGTACAAAAGGTTTCTTTCAAATGAAATTCAATTTAAATTCAAATAATTCAAGATACTCCTTAAGTTGATTTAATTCAATTTATAAATTTTCAAATCAATTTTTTTTATTTTATTGATACCATCTATTATTCAATTAACTTATTATTCTATTTATTTCTATTATCATTTTAAAGTTAAAATTTAAGTGAATAACATTTATTATACGCACTCACATTTTATTTATAAAGACAATTTATATTACATATTATCCCATTTTTTTAAATTAACAATTTCAAAGGCCTTAAATTTGAGTAGTCGTTTATTATAATCATACTTTATTCGATAAATTTAATTCTTCTTTATTTCGAATTATTATTAAATTTATTCCACTAAATACATCTTATCTCATATTAGGAATAGTTACACTTATTCTAACTACTCAAATTTATTCAAAAATTCCTTTGACATCATTTTATATTGTATGATATTCAATTACATAGTTAACTTTTGAAAATTTAGGTAAGTTATATATAATGCAATTGAGTATTATCCAAATAAAATTCCTAATTCAATTCTCTCAAGTTTAAATACTAATTCAAAATTAGGTTTCATTTATAATTGAAATCATCTTTTACCCAAATTTTAAGAATTAAATTTCCGATTAACTTCAACTATTTTAGAGATAAAATAAATACATACATACATACATACATACATACATAGATATATATATATATATATTCATAATATATCTAATCAAATTTAAAACCTTCAATATATATTATAAATCAAGTCATGTTTAGAAATTCAAATCAATTTATTTTTCAAAATAAACCATAGCAAAGCTACAGAATAATCTCTCCACTTCGAAACTCGAAAATAAATATCGATGATGCGGCCGTCATCACCGAGATTATTTTCCAACGACAAAAGAGAAGAGCACTGATTCAAACATTTAAAATTCTTTGAATGATTTCTATTCGAAAATATTTAAATACTATGCACTTTAAAACTTCCAAATCAAAGTTGAAACCACCGGATATTAAATTCTCAAATTTTAGTTTAAATCCATTTAAATTTCAAATCAATTTTAACCCAGTTTTATAAAGTCATTTATGTATATTATCCAATAGTCAATGGTTTACAATCAATAAAAGAAAATCAAATATTATTATCTCAGGCAACGATTCATTAACAATCTAAGTTTAGAAAAAGTTATATAATATAATCATTCAAAGCTATTTTATTCACTTAATCCGAAAATACTATTGTGTCAGTTTGCTCTGTTCAAGTGTTTTGGACATCCTATCGATAGCGTTGATCAGACGAATCGATCGAAAACCAAATCAACAACAACAACTCAAACAACACAATATATTACATTTTAAATATAAATTTACAAATACACTTCCTCGCTCGACGATACAAGGATGGATTTCAAAATAAGTATAGAGATTTAAATTTGATGGAAATCAAATCAAAGGGAATTTTGATTCGATAATAAGTTCGAACAGAAGATAAGATAATTCAATTAACAGAATCAGGAGATGAATAAGCTTATTTAATTCACGACAACCTTCACCGGATCGACCATAACTTCAAGAATAAGATCGATGCTGAATTCCGAGGTAAACCAACATTCGATCTCAAGAAATAGAATTTAGGTATAGCAGGAGATAGATAGCATCGTATACCGAGGATACAGGAATCGCCGGTAATTCAACACCCATTGTAAAGGAGTTTCACCCATTTACAAATAATTCGAATATTGGCGAGACCGCCGATTCATTATAAAGATCGTTCGAAGCGGAGTTATAGGATACTCCGGAATTAAAAGAAGACGCTTAGTGAGGGACACGAATGGATTTCGGAACCATAGGGAACGTTCCAAAATTCAAATGAATTGAGTCAAAAGGAAGAGATTGAAACTCGAGTGGAGTGATTCTGTAAATACATTTACCATATATGCTAAATTTTGCCTAGAGCTAACAAAAGCTCTGATACCAACTGTAATGACCCACTATTTTGGACTATTCGCGTCCGCACATGTCGGACTTGAATAATTCAAAATACCGAATTGTCAATTTAAATTTGGCAAAACTCATATATACAGTAAATAAATAATCACAGAATCAAAGACACAGAGTAATAATATGCAGCGGAAGCAAAAAGATAGTAGTTCATGAAGCTACTATATATATAACCGAGTTAAATAAGTTACAACAGAAGTCTCGAATACAATAATCGAATACAAGAATCAAAATACATCACTGGAATCAACTGAATCTCTGAAAGCTGGATAGATAGCTGGATCTCCAGGCGAAGCTCCAACTCCAAAGGTGAGTCTCAAAAGCTGAACCACTCAGTCTGACCCGAGCGTAAAGAAAAACACAAAACACTCGAGTCAGGATTAACATTCTTATATAAATAAATCCAACTCAAGTGATATAACAATTGAAATACAAATAACTCAAAGGACGTTGGAATAACCGTCCTCTAAGGATCCGTTAAACTATCTACTATATAGTAATATATGCTAAATAGATAATGTCTATCAGTAATATAAATATCAAAATAGTGTTAAGGCATTACCATTATCCCCCTTAACGCATTTTATATAGGCGTTATAGTCTATACAGCACTGTAAACTCCACCATAAACTAGTGGGATATCAGGGAGCACTCCATAGGTATAACACAAAACAAATTCGTAGTGGTCGCGTATATAGGGATACAAGTATGACAAGGCACATGAGGCTATAGCCAAGGTAGTGAAACTACCGTTCGCCTGATCTGAACTGGTGAAAACGCATCGCCGCAACGATCGCAACACCGCGAAACAACACTCCCAAAAGTACGAGGGTGCACCAATCAATAACAAGTAATGAGTAGTTTACGAAGAAGTGTGTTCGCTCGAGGTGGCTAACCCCATTTTTCCCGGCGCGGCTCATGTTTTAGTCATTTCCAATTTGACACAAGTGTCAAGGCTATCCATTATCGTTCTCTTTCTTCAGTCATCGCGTACATCATTCCAACCTCTTCATTCTGGATCACATTCCGCGTATAATTATTAAAGTGGTTTTCGGTTTAGACAGAGAGTATGTCCATAACCTATTTCGGTTCCTTTAATAACTTTCGTAATTATTACACCGATTGGTCGTTTATATATTTCAAAACCAAATCAAATTCAATTTCAATTAGAATTTGTAAACCAACATTTCATTTGTCTACCTAAATCAATTTCCATAGTTTACGTTTCAAAACTTTCAAATTACCATTTCAAAATCTTATAATTCAATTTCAAATTTTATTTAGACATTTCAAATATTGATTCAAGTTCGCACATAAGTTTCATTACAAAATCATTTAAATTATTTTAATTTAACATTCAAATCAATTTAAATTCATTGATCGATTTCATTAAATATTCATTAAGGAATTTTCATTCAAAACAATTTTCATTTAAATTTCCAATTCATTAAATCGATTACTTAAGTTCCACTTTATTATATCAAAACTTCAAATCGAATTAAAGTACGTTCGTCAATCAAGTTCTATAACTTACAAGTCTTATATTTATTCCAATAAATCACATTTTATTTCTTGTTAAAGAAATCCAATTTCAATTATTTATTTACTTAGTTACAAATTTCAAAACTCAATTAATAAAGAAACTAAATTTCACATATTAAAGAAGTTCAATTTCACTAATTAACTTACTTAAATTTTCCAAAGCTTAATTAATAAAGAAAACCCAATTTCATTTATTAACGAAGTTCCAATTCACTTATTCAAAAGTTTAATTTCTCTTATCAAAGAATTCAAATTTTTACTTAATTATCAAATAATTCAATTTTATTTAATTATTAAATAATTTCAAAACTTAATTAATAATTTCAACTTGATTATTAAATAAATCCAAAACTCAATTTTAAATAATTTCAATCTTAATTATTAGATAATTCCAAACTTAATTATTAAATAATCTAAAGACGTAAGTATTAAATAATTTCAAACTTAATAATTTCAAACTTAATTATAAATTCAAACTTAATTATAAATTCAAACTTAATTATCAAAATCATTTCAAACTTAATTCAATGAATAATTCCAAATTTATTGTCAAATAATTTATTTAAAACAACGTTCTTTCAATAACTACTATGTTAATATTTTGTTTCAGTTTATTAAATATTAACATTATTTCTTTCATTAAAATTTCAAATTCCAACTTCATTTCGAAAACTTATTCTTTATTCAAATAAAATCTTTATTTTATTTTTAAATCAAATTTTGACCAATCGGTTATTTAGTTCTCTATCCTAAGTCAAATTCATTTGGGTATTTATCATTTCAACCCGATTCCAATTCAATTCAAAATCAAAGCAAAGCAAAGGGAACTTGCAGCGTGATAACTGGGATGGTGTCAAAGTAAATAAACAAGCAATAACAACAATCAATAACAATTCAATAATTAATTTAAATAATCCCGAAATAATCGTATTAATTTACATTGTTGTTTGTGCAAATTAATATAATTATTTCTAGAATCTACACTATCATTTCATGCAGATTAAAGATTATTACACTAATTATTCTATGCAATTCTACACTTGACATCAATTATTAAATTCCATACTTCATCAATTTATACAACATAAATTCAAATGGTTCAAGTTAATTAACTATTTTTCTACGTGTCAAATAATTAAACATTTAAGGGGTCATATTATATAAATTTAACTAATCAAATTCAACACATGTGTCGATTCAAAGTTTTTAACTATCCTACGTCAAATTCAATTGCATAATATTTATCACTTTATACATCATAATTTAACGTCCAATATAAACAACAAAAAACAATCAATTATCAACCAAACTGGATTATCATTGCATAAATAACACATACTGGTGTCAGATGTCACAGGTGAACGGATACCGGTGATAGCATATATAACGGTGTAAATAACTAACACCAGCATATTTCAATTGTCGTTCAATTGAAATCAGATTTAATAAATAAAAGAACATAAATCATGAGTGATTGCTCACCTTTCGAGGCTGGAGCGGTTCAACAAAAGAAACAAGTTACGAATCCAAACGCGAATTCCAAAGCAAAGCTAGATTGGCACGATTCGACGAGGAAGACAAGCACGACGAACACAGCTGATAGACGAGAAATTTATGAGGACAAATCAGACTCAGTTTTGATATAACAGAGAATACACACATTATTATACACGTATATATAAATCCAGTATTTTAGTTTAAGACAAATATATTAAAATAATATAAAGATTTTAACACCATATATTTCAAACTCGGTTATCGAAAATCAAAGATATATATATGTTTTAAAACCCATATATTAAAATACATATATTATAAATTTATTCAAAACGTCAACCGAAGATATCATACAAATAGATTAGGCATGGATATCTGTCACTTATAACTGTATATATAACGCTTTTCAAAATACGAACATACATGTAAACCCACCATATAATGTAAATATACCCATACCGACTGTAAATCAACATATTTAAAATATCTATATGCTTGTAAACTACATATGTACTTTATATACACAAACAAAATCCTTGCATAAATAAAAGAACACGTTTTTTTACATCAACCAATGCAGACTATGGTAATATGCAATCCCAATTATGCAGACTTTCACAATCAACAACCGAGACTTTTTATGCTAATTTATACTATAGGCTTAATTATACATACAATATCCTTTATATCACCTACTTATATAGTGCATACTATAGGCTTGTTTATACTAATATATACAGGGCATGATATTCATTATTATTGCCTAGCTTTGTATGCTATCATGTCAAAATTGTTCAAGCAACACAAAATATTGTACAGCTATATAAAATATGCAGTAGGGGCTACGGGCAAATCGAAACTAAATGATATAAATATATTTAAACAATACATAATCATATATATGTCAAACGTATACCGTCATACATAAACAACATTATAAACTAGGACTCAGTACAAATAGCGCATATATCTTTTATATTGTTCGTACTATAAACAACAGCTAAGTTATTTATAAACTACGTTAACAATATATTATATAATGTAAACATAGTGAACTGTAAATATAGAAACTTAACATTTATATAACCTGTTCTACAGCATAGTATAACATAGGTGGACTATAAACAAATTCTCAGATCCAACTTCTCCCCCCACCCATACTCATATAACTTATATTATATTAATAAAAAAAATATGTAAATATATACATTTAACTACATTAATATATACGACATAGTACCTAACTTATACCATTTCTCATATAACGTAACATATATATGTAAAGAAGACCGCATACAAGGGTGACAGAGGGAGGGCCGAAGGCTGTGCAAGCTAGGCCGAAGAGGCATGGAGGAGGAAGCTTGGTCGACGGTTGATGAGAACTGCTCGGTCGGAGGTGACTGACCGTGAAGTGGCGGTGCTGTGCAGACTGAGATTTACAGGAAAGATGAGATTAAAACAGTTAGTTAGTTAGTGAACGGCTTTCTAACTATAACAGTTAGTTACCAAAAAAGTTATAAAAAAAATTAAAACACGAAAATTTTTCTAACACTCGGATTTACGAAAATTTCGGCAGCGTCTCCTTTGCGCGGCTCGATCGGTACAACTACAAAACGCCTCTACGGGCCCCAAACCAACAAAAGAAAATCCAAAAGCCAAGTGGCTCATCAAAAATCACCAAATCCAATGAAAAAATAAACATGTACCTTATATTTTTTTTAGCGAGCATATACGACTAATATAGCGCGAAAGCGAGCTCCAAATGCGAAGCAAGAGCAATCCGCACCTACTAAACACTCAACAAACAATGAGAATCATGCATATATGAAAAGAGTGTCAATATACATCATCTAGCAACATAACAACTACATGTGCCATCATAGCAAATGCAACAAACAACAAATGCAACCATCAATCAACTATCATCCAACTATCATTCAACAAATCCATAACCAATCAATATAAAATCACTTCCCATTAATATTTATTCACTTGGTTTTCAATTTTAATCACAGTTGATTCATTAACGTTGGATTTTACTAACATTCATTCTCAATTCAATTAGTTAACATTCACTAATTTATATTTACATTAGTTCACTTCCAATTTGAATCAAATCAAATTCTATTTAAATTCATTTAACTTCCAATTTGATATCAATGACTTATGGATTTCAATTTCAATAACACTTAATGAATTATACAATCATATAACAACCAAATCATACCCAACATAACCAAATTATTAATTTTACATTCAATTTGGTTTATTTCTTTTATATATATAACCCGTTATATGATTTTAAAAGAATCATTTTATATTTGGCCTCTTAAATTTCCAACATTAACTTCAATTAAGTCCGTAAGCCTACATATATCATCCGTGAGCAATATCAATCTAATCGCTTATTCGATCACACAATTTCACTTCCAACTAGTATCGTTCACCCGACTCTCTAGTGCGGACTCAGATTTGGTTCCTTGATTGGAAACTGTTACTCTCCTTGCATAGCCATATACTATGATAGAGAATTCTAGAATCAAATTAAAAATCCATATCCAGGGTTCGCTGTTGAAAATCGAGTGAAAAATCCTAACTTGGATTGATATAAATGGTCTTGAAATTTTGTGCTCGAATTTGGATCAAATCGTTATGCGAATAAAATAATATACGTACAACCTCATGTATTACCTTCCAATGGATTTCTATCCAATTTATCTATACTAAATTATTTTATTGACTTCTATTTTATTTACAATTAATTACTCGCAATTTATTATTCAATTAATATATCCATTTCTTTACATAGCATATTCTTTGACATTATCTTTTCTCAAACATTATATCATAGAATTTTCTTACTCAAGTTCATTTTAAACATTCTATGTAATTTAATTAAATTCAATTTCATTTTCCAATTGATTCTTAGCTATAAGAAATTCCTTTGTTTACATTTATTTCATTTTCATAATTTCAGTTAATAACGAATTCATTTGTGGAACATTTTATTAATCGACACTTTAGTTTATAGTCATTTCATAAAAGTCTAACTTCTCATATATGACTTCTCTTAGTTTACAGATATCTTAAAGGTTACAAATTCAATTATTTTACAATCCCTTTGCAATTTATATTTATTTTCTATAACCAATTTACGAAGATATAATACGATTCATTTCTTAAGTTCACTTACTTGTTCCATTTATCCATTCATCATTTCATGCTATATTTAAGTTTTTATAATTTTTATCACAACCAAAATTTTCCATTTATATACATTTTAATTCCTTTTGAGTTTTCCTTACTTGTATATTTCAATTACTTTCAAGTTCTGTTTATCTATACAATATCTCATTACATATCCAAAACATAATTTCAACTTTTAACATTTGGTAAGTCTTGTTATTTGTTATCAGAATGTAATTTTGGTATTATACAAATTTATAGAATTTTATTTTACTTAATTAGAATGTTCACAAATTTAATTTGTTTAAATCCTCTTTTCCTTTCAACTTTAAAGTTTTCCCAATAATAGCTTAGATATCTTAGTCTTCTTATTTTATAAATTTTTGTTATTCACATTTCATTCAAATAATTTGAAAATTACTAATTAACACAACTTAGAAATTTTAAATGCCCGGTTCTTTTCAAATCGTTTGAAATAAATATATACACTTATATCTTTTTAAATATATCAAATCATACCTTTGGAGTTTAAACCAAAACCCATTTACCCAAAATAATTTCGATAAAAGCAAAGTTTCTTAGAAGTCTCCCCCACTTTGAGACTCGAAAATGAACGTCGATAATGCTGCGCAGTCATCACCGAAATTATTTTCCAGCGACATAAGAGAGGAGTACTATATTCATTCCTTCTTAAAAATCCTTTCAAAATATTTCCATAAACCATTTCCAACTAATATTACTATATATTTCTTCAAAACTTTGAGAATCATTTTTCAAAATCTCCGGGTCTTAAATTCAATATTTCCCAATTTAAATCTATTTTAATCCATAAGTCACCTTTTTAAAACATTCTTATAGGATTTTCTTCCTTAAAACATTTCACAAGTGTTTTATCATTGTTCATTTCCCAATAAACCCTATTTATTAAAACACCATATTCAATCAATGATAATAACCAATATATCATTTCTAACAACCAAATAAGCTAGATAGATCACAATAATTTTTGAAAATAAATTCTTTATATACAAAATATAATTAGGCAAAATTATTTCATTTACCCAATTTCAAAACAATACTATGCCGAATCGTTCTGTTCGAGTGTTTAGAGATCCCTATCAATGACGTTAATTACTCGTATTGACCAGAATCCATAAGCCACTCAACAAATCAACCGACACAATATAAAACATTTTATATCACTAACAAATACGCTCTCTCATATATATATATACTCAGCGACTCATCATAGGGTATTACTACCCTATTTATAAAGAGTCAGACCCCACAAAGCTAAGGTTATCGCTAAACCAAAGCTCTGATACCAATTGTAACGACCCGCCTTTTTGGACAGTTTAAACCGACGATCAAATACACATGTCGATTCCAAACCATTCAAAAGGGCAGATGGTTATTGGGGTAAATAAGAAAAGAAAATAAAGAGAAATAAAGGAAATGAAACAACACAGAATCTCGCAGCGGAACGATAAAATATAATAGTCAAATAAACAGTTCATGAAGCTGTTTACTGTACTCTGACAATTATTTATACAACATTTATCAGAGTTATACATATACACAGAACAATAAAATAATGCAGAAGATAGCATGATGCAAGGGTAATAATAGTAATAGTATACCAAATCTTCGTCTTCATCCTCTAGAATAGATCTTCAAAAATCTGAAAAACTCAGGACTGACCCGAGCATAATGAAAAGACAAAACACTCGAGTCAGGACTAAAAATCCTTATGAGAGTTAAATCAATCGTAAATAAATATGAGTGTAACGGCGTCAGAGATGTTTACGGGGTTTGACATCTCATATCCAGTGTCAACGTGCGTGCAATAACCTAAGAGATGTTACGGGATTTTCCATCTCTTAAGGATCCGTTAAACTATCTACTATGTAGTAATATACGCTATGTAGATAATGTCTATCAGTAATATAAAGTATCAAAATAGCGTTAAGGCGTTACCATAATCCCCCTTAACACATTTTTATAATGCCATAGTCTATACAGCACCGTAAGCCCCACCGTAAACTGGTGGTTATCAGAGGGTACCCCATAGGTATAACACAAAACATAATGTAGTGGTCACGAATAGGATAATCAGTATACAAGGTACATGAGGCGATACCAACTAGGATACTAGTAGTTGCATGATCCGGACTGATGTTGAGCATAGCCAGCAGCTACCCCAACACCGTGAAACAACACTCCCAAATCAAGGGGTGCACCCAAATCGAATCACAAATGTAATAGATATGGTATCGAAGAAGTGTGTCCGCTAGAGGTGGCGAACCTCAATGGCCCGGCGAGGCTCCTGTTTTAGTCATGTCAGGGGTCATCCAATATCGTTCTCTTTCTTCAATCAACGCGTTCACCAAACCATCCACTTCATTCTGGATCAACACTCCGCGTATAATAGTTATTAAAGTGGTTTTGGGTATCGACAGAGATTATGTCCATATCCGATCCCGGTCTCTTTAATAACTACGTATTATTACACCGTTGGCTCTTTTACATTTCAAATCGATTCCAATTGATATCAAAATATCATATTCGCTTCAAAAATCAAATCCATTTCAAATATCATCGTATCTATTAAAATGTCAGATTCCGTTTCAAAATCATTTTTCGTCTCAATATCTTATTTCGATTTCAAAATCAATTCGAATTTCAGTTTGGGTTGCAACTTCATTTAACCCAATTCGTATTTAAATTCAAGATTTGAATATAACATTTCACCTTATTGACCAGCTTAGAATTTTAGAAAATAGTTTTAAGGAGTTTAAAAGTAGTATTAAATAATTAAAATAGTTAAAATACTTAAAATCTTAAAATGGATTTGAAATAGATAAATTAGTTTAAAATAGTTTAAATTGGGTTAAGTAGATTAAAAATAGATTAAAATAGTTTAAGTATTCCAAAATGGTTTATATAACAGAGTAATTTGGAAAACAAATTAAAACAGCTTCAAAACCAATCCATTTCAATTATAACTTCCCAATTCAAATAAATTTCAATTTCCAATTTACCGATTCAATTTCGATTTCAATTCAAATCAATGTCAACTTTCACTTCAAATTTATTAAATTTTACATTCACCTTCAACTTATTCAATTCCAATGTATATCGATTTTTAGCTTGATTTTTCAAAATATCAATTTTTAACACTTAACAAAATTATCCATCAATTTTCGAGTTTAAATCCCACTTTCAAATATGATTCAATTTCAAGCTCAATTTCAGATATCATTTTATATCGCTTTTACTTAGTAATATTCAAAACTCGAATTAAGGTTCAATCTTTTAAAACGAATAAATTTCCGAACTTCAATCATAACCCAATTTTAAATTTCAAAGTCTCAACTTAAATCATTTAACAATTTCTTTTAACCAAAATCTATTTCAACATTCCAAACTCAATTTTTTGATAAATTTGATTTCTATAAATTTATTTCTATTTATAACTTTTAAATCAAAACATTTAAATAAATTTCAAATCGACGATTTTTAAAATTATTAATTTAGCCAATTCGGTGTCCATATATAATTTTCTATCCTATGGCCAAATAATTATTTATTTCAATTAAATGTCAAGGATGAATATATATCACTTAAATCAAATCACGGTGTCATATGTATGCATAACAATATATATAAGCAAATAAACATCCAAACATTTAACTATCAACCAATAACATCCATCGACATACATCATCCAATAGGCAATACAATTCATGGCAATTTCATAGTTATCAATGTCAGGTAATTTAATCGCAATTAAATTTCAATTTCAATTTAACTGTCAATTTAATTTTCAACGGTTAATTCAAATGACAATCTATATGACAATTAAATTCTATCAAACAACGACTAATAAAATTCATCTCAAATATAACTAGCATAAAGATATTTAGTACGTTGTGAGCGTTATAAAACACTCACCTTGATTTCAATGCAGTTCCAGCGTTTTATTTCGAATAAAATTAAACGAACGTTTAATTTTACCCAAATTTTCTCTATCTCCAAACGACTCCAATCCAATTCCATTGCGTAGAGCTCGTCAATTTGGTTCCAACGCAACTTGTTTTTCAATTTTTCGATCTCGTATGACAAAGATACAACGTTTTAAACATCACAGGATTTAAATTTCAATTAAATTTACATGACTATTATATATTTTATACCATAACGATTCTGGGCCGTTGATTCAAAATCCAACATCAGGGCCGAACTTCTTCTTCCCCACTCCAGATGACACGCGACGAACAAAAACCCAAAGCCGCCTTCATCTTCAAATTTTTGCGACATTCACAACCACTTTCACGATGATCAAGAAGCTCCACTCGACTCGCCTACTCACGCACCCCCATCGGCCATGACAACGTGGTACTCGGCCACCTCCAAGGTATGCGAAACGAAGACGAACGGCCGTGCTTCCAACCCAAATTCGCGCCGATCCGATGCTCCATTTCCAATCTCCACCGTTGGATAGCAAGATCTCACCACCCTCTACGACTTTCATTTAGAAACTTTTTGAAATCAAAGCATGGATTAAGAGTTTTGGGTGGGAGAAGTTTTGAAGTTTTCGGCCATTGATCACTGAAGTGGCGGCTGAACGTTTAAATTAGGGTTAGGGTTACTCAATGCAATATTGTGAATGAATGGTCCATATATAGAAAAAATTCAAAACACTATTCATCCCGGATTTTCCGAACTCCGATTTACGCGCGTTGACTGGCGTTTCTAGGGTTTACCCCGCGTTCCGGACACAACGGAACAGGTTTCGGAAGCTAATTCGATCGTCTGTGCGAGTTACAGCAATAAACGATCAATTTTAAATTAAACCGATTAAACGATTTTCTAGGCGTTTCGGCTTGCTCCGGACAAACGATAAATCCAATTGACACGAAATTTGAAATCTTACAATAATATCACATTACAGATCCGATGAAACTAGTTTCGTCGAATTCCGAGACCGTTTGAAAAATGACTATTTTAACACGCCAAATTAATATTAAAACAATTTCAACGCGTTTCGAGCTGCCACGTTCAAACGACAACTCCGATTGCTACGAAAATTTAAATCCGATAATAACTAACTATTACGGATCCAATGGAACTAGTTTCGTCCAATTCTGAGACTGTTCAAAATTGGCTATTTTCCAGTTGATAATTAAATATTAAAATATTCGATTTTCACAAATTTACTTTTAATTCGATTTTAAAAGTCCTACAACAACATTCTAACTTTAATATGATAAAATAAAATTTCACAAATCATTTCTTAATCATATTAAACCCGTTATTCAATTATCCAATAATTCCAATTTTTTAAATCTCATCAACTCTATTAAAATCCCAATATAACTTACATTCACTTTGGAAACCGATTTGAATCATATTAAATCAAATTCCAATTATTCACTCTATTTTCATATATTAAATTTCAATATCAAATTAATCATATCAAATTCGGAATTTAATTATTCAAACATTCGTAATATTAAATTTAAACAATTTTGATTATTCTTAAATCACGATCTTTTGAAATATTCAAAACAAACTTATAAAATTTAACTTTTGAAATGAATTGAAATTATAGATTAACCATTTCAATTATACGGTTATTCAATTCCCATTATTAAATTATTCAATAAATTCCAAATATTAAATATAAACAATTTCGCTTAACCAATAATTCATTATCTTTTGAAATATTGAAATTGAACTTATACGATTCAATTTTTAAAACCAATTCAGAATTTAGAACACTATTTTCATTTTACAGCTATTCAATTATTCAATAAGTTTTAAATATTTAATTTAAATAATTTACCTGTTCAATATTCAATATTTGATTTTAAATAGATTTTACTTATCAGTCAATTACTCTATTATACCCAATGAATTCAACATTATTATCCTATTCAACTTTTGATTGCAACGGCATTCACTAAGTAGCTTTTATTTTTCATTACTTGGATAATTATTGTCGCAATTCATTCCAGTTATTATTACCATACATAAATTACAATTTTTTTTTCTAGCCTTAAATCACGAAATCTTATCAAATTAGCTATTTTAATTATCGAAAATTTACGGGTCGTTACACTCTCCCCCACTCAAAACTTTTCGTCCCCGAAAAGGAAAAAAGAAGGGAAAAGGAACTAAATATAGAATTCAACATTAGATATATTTTATTCAAAGTTACCAACTTATAAACAATGGAATTCCATTTACAAATCGTTACTACACTACCACTCAGTTACTCCGAACGGCTTTCTAACTATAACAGTTAGTTACCAAAAAAGTTATAAAAAAAATTAAAACACGAAAATTTTTCTAACACTCGGATTTACGAAAATTTCGGCAGCGTCTCCTTTGCGCGGCTCGATCGGTACAACTACAAAACGCCTCTACGGGCCCCAAACCAACAAAAGAAAATCCAAAAGCCAAGTGGCTCATCAAAAATCACCAAATCCAATGAAAAAATAAACATGTACCTTATATTTTTTTTAGCGAGCATATACGACTAATATAGCGCGAAAGCGAGCTCCAAATGCGAAGCAAGAGCAATCCGCACCTACTAAACACTCAACAAACAATGAGAATCATGCATATATGAAAAGAGTGTCAATATACATCATCTAGCAACATAACAACTACATGTGCCATCATAGCAAATGCAACAAACAACAAATGCAACCATCAATCAACTATCATCCAACTATCATTCAACAAATCCATAACCAATCAATATAAAATCACTTCCCATTAATATTTATTCACTTGGTTTTCAATTTTAATCACAGTTGATTCATTAACGTTGGATTTTACTAACATTCATTCTCAATTCAATTAGTTAACATTCACTAATTTATATTTACATTAGTTCACTTCCAATTTGAATCAAATCAAATTCTATTTAAATTCATTTAACTTCCAATTTGATTTCAATGACTTATGGATTTCAATTTCAATAACACTTAATGAATTATACAATCATATAACAACCAAATCATACCCAACATAACCAAATTATTAATTTTACATTCAATTTGGTTTATTTCTTTTATATATATAACCCGTTATATGATTTTAAAAGAATCATTTTATATTTGGCCTCTTAAATTTCCAACATTAACTTCAATTAAGTCCGTAAGCCTACATATATCATCCGTGAGCAATATCAATCTAATCGCTTATTCGATCACACAATTTCACTTCCAACTAGTATCGTTCACCCGACTCTCTAGTGCGGACTCAGATTTGGTTCCTTGATTGGAAACTGTTACTCTCCTTGCATAGCCATATACTATGATAGAGAATTCTAGAATCAAATTAAAAATCCATATCCAGGGTTCGCTGTTGAAAATCGAGTGAAAAATCCTAACTTGGATTGATATAAATCATCTTGAAATTTTGTGCTCGAATTTGGATCAAATCGTTATGCGAATAAAATAATATACGTACAACCTCATGTATTACCTTCCAATGGATTTCTATCCAATTTATCTATACTAAATTATTTTATTGACTTCTATTTTATTTACAATTAATTACTCGCAATATATTATTCAATTAATATATCCATTTCTTTACATAGCATATTCTTTGACATTATCTTTTCTCAAACATTATATCATAGAATTTTCTTACTCAAGTTCATTTTAAACATTCTATGTAATTTAATTAAATTCAATTTCATTTTCCAATTGATTCTTAGCTATAAGAAATTCCTTTGTTTACATTTATTTCATTTTCATAATTTCAGTTAATAACGAATTCATTTGTGGAACATTTTATTAATCGACACTTTAGTTTATAGTCATTTCATAAAAGTCTAACTTCTCATATATGACTTCTCTTAGTTTACAGATATCTTAAAGGTTACAAATTCAATTATTTTACAATCCCTTTGCAATTTATATTTATTTTCTATAACCAATTTACGAAGATATAATACGATTCATTTCTTAAGTTCACTTACTTGTTCCATTTATCCATTCATCATTTCATGCTATATTTAAGTTTTTATAATTTTTATCACAACCAAAATTTTCCATTTATATACATTTTAATTCCTTTTGAGTTTTCCTTACTTGTATATTTCAATTACTTTCAAGTTCTGTTTATCTATACAATATCTCATTACATATCCAAAACATAATTTCAACTTTTAACATTTGGTAAGTCTTGTTATTTGTTATCAGAATGTAATTTTGGTATTATACAAATTTATAGAATTTTATTTTACTTAATTAGAATGTTCACAAATTTAATTTGTTTAAATCCTCTTTTCCTTTCAACTTTAAAGTTTTCCCAATAATAGCTTAGATATCTTAGTCTTCTTATTTTATAAATTTTTGTTATTCACATTTCATTCAAATAATTTGAAAATTACTAATTAACACAACTTAGAAATTTTAAATGCCCGGTTCTTTTCAAATCGTTTGAAATAAATATATACACTTATATCTTTTTAAATATATCAAATCATACCTTTGGAGTTTAAACCAAAACCCATTTACCCAAAATAATTTCGATAAAAGCAAAGTTTCTTAGAAGTCTCCCCCACTTTGAGACTCGAAAATGAACGTCGATAATGCTGCGCAGTCATCACCGAAATTATTTTCCAGCGACATAAGAGAGGAGTACTATATTCATTCCTTCTTAAAAATCCTTTCAAAATATTTCCATAAACCATTTCCAACTAATATTACTATATATTTCTTCAAAACTTTGAGAATCATTTTTCAAAATCTCCGGGTCTTAAATTCAATATTTCCCAATTTAAATCTATTTTAATCCATAAGTCACCTTTTTAAAACATTCTTATAGGATTTTCTTCCTTAAAACATTTCACAAGTGTTTTATCATTGTTCATTTCCCAATAAACCCTATTTATTAAAACACCATATTCAATCAATGATAATAACCAATATATCATTTCTAACAACCAAATAAGCTAGATAGATCACAATAATTTTTGAAAATAAATTCTTTATATACAAAATATAATTAGGCAAAATTATTTCATTTACCCAATTTCAAAACAATACTATGCCGAATCGTTCTGTTCGAGTGTTTAGAGATCCCTATCAATGACGTTAATTACTCGTATTGACCAGAATCCATAAGCCACTCAACAAATCAACCGACACAATATAAAACATTTTATATCACTAACAAATACGCTCTCTCATATATATATATACTCAGCGACTCATCATAGGGTATTACTACCCTATTTATAAAGAGTCAGACCCCACAAAGCTAAGGTTATCGCTAAACCAAAGCTCTGATACCAATTGTAACGACCCGCCTTTTTGGACAGTTTAAACCGACGATCAAATACACATGTCGATTCCAAACCATTCAAAAGGGCAGATGGTTATTGGGGTAAATAAGAAAAGAAAATAAAGAGAAATAAAGGAAATGAAACAACACAGAATCTCGCAGCGGAACGATAAAATATAATAGTCAAATAAACAGTTCATGAAGCTGTTTACTGTACTCTGACAATTATTTATACAACATTTATCAGAGTTATACATATACACAGAACAATAAAATAATGCAGAAGATAGCATGATGCAAGGGTAATAATAGTAATAGTATACCAAATCTTCGTCTTCATCCTCTAGAATAGATCTTCAAAAATCTGAAAAACTCAGGACTGACCCGAGCATAATGAAAAGACAAAACACTCGAGTCAGGACTAAAAATCCTTATGAGAGTTAAATCAATCGTAAATAAATATGAGTGTAACGGCGTCAGAGATGTTTACGGGGTTTGACATCTCATATCCAGTGTCAACGTGCGTGCAATAACCTAAGAGATGTTACGGGATTTTCCATCTCTTAAGGATCCGTTAAACTATCTACTATGTAGTAATATACGCTATGTAGATAATGTCTATCAGTAATATAAAGTATCAAAATAGCGTTAAGGCGTTACCATAATCCCCCTTAACACATTTTTATAATGCCATAGTCTATACAGCACCGTAAGCCCCACCGTAAACTGGTGGTTATCAGAGGGTACCCCATAGGTATAACACAAAACATAATGTAGTGGTCACGAATAGGATAATCAGTATACAAGGTACATGAGGCGATACCAACTAGGATACTAGTAGTTGCATGATCCGGACTGATGTTGAGCATAGCCAGCAGCTACCCCAACACCGTGAAACAACACTCCCAAATCAAGGGGTGCACCCAAATCGAATCACAAATGTAATAGATATGGTATCGAAGAAGTGTGTCCGCTAGAGGTGGCGAACCTCAATGGCCCGGCGAGGCTCCTGTTTTAGTCATGTCAGGGGTCATCCAATATCGTTCTCTTTCTTCAATCAACGCGTTCACCAAACCATCCACTTCATTCTGGATCAACACTCCGCGTATAATAGTTATTAAAGTGGTTTTGGGTATCGACAGAGATTATGTCCATATCCGATCCCGGTCTCTTTAATAACTACGTATTATTACACCGTTGGCTCTTTTACATTTCAAATCGATTCCAATTGATATCAAAATATCATATTCGCTTCAAAAATCAAATCCATTTCAAATATCATCGTATCTATTAAAATGTCAGATTCCGTTTCAAAATCATTTTTCGTCTCAATATCTTATTTCGATTTCAAAATCAATTCGAATTTCAGTTTGGGTTGCAACTTCATTTAACCCAATTCGTATTTAAATTCAAGATTTGAATATAACATTTCACCTTATTGACCAGCTTAGAATTTTAGAAAATAGTTTTAAGGAGTTTAAAAGTAGTATTAAATAATTAAAATAGTTAAAATACTTAAAATCTTAAAATGGATTTGAAATAGATAAATTAGTTTAAAATAGTTTAAATTGGGTTAAGTAGATTAAAAATAGATTAAAATAGTTTAAGTATTCCAAAATGGTTTATATAACAGAGTAATTTGGAAAACAAATTAAAACAGCTTCAAAACCAATCCATTTCAATTATAACTTCCCAATTCAAATAAATTTCAATTTCCAATTTACCGATTCAATTTCGATTTCAATTCAAATCAATGTCAACTTTCACTTCAAATTTATTAAATTTTACATTCACCTTCAACTTATTCAATTCCAATGTATATCGATTTTTAGCTTGATTTTTCAAAATATCAATTTTTAACACTTAACAAAATTATCCATCAATTTTCGAGTTTAAATCCCACTTTCAAATATGATTCAATTTCAAGCTCAATTTCAGATATCATTTTATATCGCTTTTACTTAGTAATATTCAAAACTCGAATTAAGGTTCAATCTTTTAAAACGAATAAATTTCCGAACTTCAATCATAACCCAATTTTAAATTTCAAAGTCTCAACTTAAATCATTTAACAATTTCTTTTAACCAAAATCTATTTCAACATTCCAAACTCAATTTTTTGATAAATTTGATTTCTATAAATTTATTTCTATTTATAACTTTTAAATCAAAACATTTAAATAAATTTCAAATCGACGATTTTTAAAATTATTAATTTAGCCAATTCGGTGTCCATATATAATTTTCTATCCTATGGCCAAATAATTATTTATTTCAATTAAATGTCAAGGATGAATATATATCACTTAAATCAAATCACGGTGTCATATGTATGCATAACAATATATATAAGCAAATAAACATCCAAACATTTAACTATCAACCAATAACATCCATCGACATACATCATCCAATAGGCAATACAATTCATGGCAATTTCATAGTTATCAATGTCAGGTAATTTAATCGCAATTAAATTTCAATTTCAATTTAACTGTCAATTTAATTTTCAACGGTTAATTCAAATGACAATCTATATGACAATTAAATTCTATCAAACAACGACTAATAAAATTCATCTCAAATATAACTAGCATAAAGATATTTAGTACGTTGTGAGCGTTATAAAACACTCACCTTGATTTCAATGCAGTTCCAGCGTTTTATTTCGAATAAAATTAAACGAACGTTTAATTTTACCCAAATTTTCTCTATCTCCAAACGACTCCAATCCAATTCCATTGCGTAGAGCTCGTCAATTTGGTTCCAACGCAACTTGTTTTTCAATTTTTCGATCTCGTATGACAAAGATACAACGTTTTAAACATCACAGGATTTAAATTTCAATTAAATTTACATGACTATTATATATTTTATACCATAACGATTCTGGGCCGTTGATTCAAAATCCAACATCAGGGCCGAACTTCTTCTTCCCCACTCCAGATGACACGCGACGAACAAAAACCCAAAGCCGCCTTCATCTTCAAATTTTTGCGACATTCACAACCACTTTCACGATGATCAAGAAGCTCCACTCGACTCGCCTACTCACGCACCCCCATCGGCCATGACAACGTGGTACTCGGCCACCTCCAAGGTATGCGAAACGAAGACGAACGGCCGTGCTTCCAACCCAAATTCGCGCCGATCCGATGCTCCATTTCCAATCTCCACCGTTGGATAGCAAGATCTCACCACCCTCTACGACTTTCATTTAGAAACTTTTTGAAATCAAAGCATGGATTAAGAGTTTTGGGTGGGAGAAGTTTTGAAGTTTTCGGCCATTGATCACTGAAGTGGCGGCTGAACGTTTAAATTAGGGTTAGGGTTACTCAATGCAATATTGTGAATGAATGGTCCATATATAGAAAAAATTCAAAACACTATTCATCCCGGATTTTCCGAACTCCGATTTACGCGCGTTGACTGGCGTTTCTAGGGTTTACCCCGCGTTCCGGACACAACGGAACAGGTTTCGGAAGCTAATTCGATCGTCTGTGCGAGTTACAGCAATAAACGATCAATTTTAAATTAAACCGATTAAACGATTTTCTAGGCGTTTCGGCTTGCTCCGGACAAACGATAAATCCAATTGACACGAAATTTGAAATCTTACAATAATATCACATTACAGATCCGATGAAACTAGTTTCGTCGAATTCCGAGACCGTTTGAAAAATGACTATTTTAACACGCCAAATTAATATTAAAACAATTTCAACGCGTTTCGAGCTGCCACGTTCAAACGACAACTCCGATTGCTACGAAAATTTAAATCCGATAATAACTAACTATTACGGATCCAATGGAACTAGTTTCGTCCAATTCTGAGACTGTTCAAAATTGGCTATTTTCCAGTTGATAATTAAATATTAAAATATTCGATTTTCACAAATTTACTTTTAATTCGATTTTAAAAGTCCTACAACAACATTCTAACTTTAATATGATAAAATAAAATTTCACAAATCATTTCTTAATCATATTAAACCCGTTATTCAATTATCCAATAATTCCAATTTTTTAAATCTCATCAACTCTATTAAAATCCCAATATAACTTACATTCACTTTGGAAACCGATTTGAATCATATTAAATCAAATTCCAATTATTCACTCTATTTTCATATATTAAATTTCAATATCAAATTAATCATATCAAATTCGGAATTTAATTATTCAAACATTCGTAATATTAAATTTAAACAATTTTGATTATTCTTAAATCACGATCTTTTGAAATATTCAAAACAAACTTATAAAATTTAACTTTTGAAATGAATTGAAATTATAGATTAACCATTTCAATTATACGGTTATTCAATTCCCATTATTAAATTATTCAATAAATTCCAAATATTAAATATAAACAATTTCGCTTAACCAATAATTCATTATCTTTTGAAATATTGAAATTGAACTTATACGATTCAATTTTTAAAACCAATTCAGAATTTAGAACACTATTTTCATTTTACAGCTATTCAATTATTCAATAAGTTTTAAATATTTAATTTAAATAATTTACCTGTTCAATATTCAATATTTGATTTTAAATAGATTTTACTTATCAGTCAATTACTCTATTATACCCAATGAATTCAACATTATTATCCTATTCAACTTTTGATTGCAACGGCATTCACTAAGTAGCTTTTATTTTTCATTACTTGGATAATTATTGTCGCAATTCATTCCAGTTATTATTACCATACATAAATTACAATTTTTTTTTCTAGCCTTAAATCACGAAATCTTATCAAATTAGCTATTTTAATTATCGAAAATTTACGGGTCGTTACACTCTCCCCCACTCAAAACTTTTCGTCCCCGAAAAGGAAAAAAGAAGGGAAAAGGAACTAAATATAGAATTCAACATTAGATATATTTTATTCAAAGTTACCAACTTATAAACAATGGAATTCCATTTACAAATCGTTACTACACTACCACTCAGTTACTCCGAACGGCTTTCTAACTATAACAGTTAGTTACCAAAAAAGTTATAAAAAAAATTAAAACACGAAAATTTTTCTAACACTCGGATTTACGAAAATTTCGGCAGCGTCTCCTTTGCGCGGCTCGATCGGTACAACTACAAAACGCCTCTACGGGCCCCAAACCAACAAAAGAAAATCCAAAAGCCAAGTGGCTCATCAAAAATCACCAAATCCAATGAAAAAATAAACATGTACCTTATATTTTTTTTAGCGAGCATATACGACTAATATAGCGCGAAAGCGAGCTCCAAATGCGAAGCAAGAGCAATCCGCACCTACTAAACACTCAACAAACAATGAGAATCATGCATATATGAAAAGAGTGTCAATATACATCATCTAGCAACATAACAACTACATGTGCCATCATAGCAAATGCAACAAACAACAAATGCAACCATCAATCAACTATCATCCAACTATCATTCAACAAATCCATAACCAATCAATATAAAATCACTTCCCATTAATATTTATTCACTTGGTTTTCAATTTTAATCACAGTTGATTCATTAACGTTGGATTTTACTAACATTCATTCTCAATTCAATTAGTTAACATTCACTAATTTATATTTACATTAGTTCACTTCCAATTTGAATCAAATCAAATTCTATTTAAATTCATTTAACTTCCAATTTGATTTCAATGACTTATGGATTTCAATTTCAATAACACTTAATGAATTATACAATCATATAACAACCAAATCATACCCAACATAACCAAATTATTAATTTTACATTCAATTTGGTTTATTTCTTTTATATATATAACCCGTTATATGATTTTAAAAGAATCATTTTATATTTGGCCTCTTAAATTTCCAACATTAACTTCAATTAAGTCCGTAAGCCTACATATATCATCCGTGAGCAATATCAATCTAATCGCTTATTCGATCACACAATTTCACTTCCAACTAGTATCGTTCACCCGACTCTCTAGTGCGGACTCAGATTTGGTTCCTTGATTGGAAACTGTTACTCTCCTTGCATAGCCATATACTATGATAGAGAATTCTAGAATCAAATTAAAAATCCATATCCAGGGTTCGCTGTTGAAAATCGAGTGAAAAATCCTAACTTGGATTGATATAAATCATCTTGAAATTTTGTGCTCGAATTTGGATCAAATCGTTATGCGAATAAAATAATATACGTACAACCTCATGTATTACCTTCCAATGGATTTCTATCCAATTTATCTATACTAAATTATTTTATTGACTTCTATTTTATTTACAATTAATTACTCGCAATATATTATTCAATTAATATATCCATTTCTTTACATAGCATATTCTTTGACATTATCTTTTCTCAAACATTATATCATAGAATTTTCTTACTCAAGTTCATTTTAAACATTCTATGTAATTTAATTAAATTCAATTTCATTTTCCAATTGATTCTTAGCTATAAGAAATTCCTTTGTTTACATTTATTTCATTTTCATAATTTCAGTTAATAACGAATTCATTTGTGGAACATTTTATTAATCGACACTTTAGTTTATAGTCATTTCATAAAAGTCTAACTTCTCATATATGACTTCTCTTAGTTTACAGATATCTTAAAGGTTACAAATTCAATTATTTTACAATCCCTTTGCAATTTATATTTATTTTCTATAACCAATTTACGAAGATATAATACGATTCATTTCTTAAGTTCACTTACTTGTTCCATTTATCCATTCATCATTTCATGCTATATTTAAGTTTTTATAATTTTTATCACAACCAAAATTTTCCATTTATATACATTTTAATTCCTTTTGAGTTTTCCTTACTTGTATATTTCAATTACTTTCAAGTTCTATTTATCTATACAATATCTCATTACATATCCAAAACATAATTTCAACTTTTAACATTTGGTAAGTCTTGTTATTTGTTATCAGAATGTAATTTTGGTATTATACAAATTTATAGAATTTTATTTTACTTAATTAGAATGTTCACAAATTTAATTTGTTTAAATCCTCTTTTCCTTTCAACTTTAAAGTTTTCCCAACAATAGCTTAGATATCTTAGTCTTCTTATTTTATAAATTTTTGTTATTCACATTTCATTCAAATAATTTGAAAATTACTAATTAACACAACTTAGAAATTTTAAATGCCCGGTTCTTTTCAAATCGTTTGAAATAAATATATACACTTATATCTTTTTAAATATATCAAATCATACCTTTGGAGTTTAAACCAAAACCCATTTACCCAAAATAATTTCGATAAAAGCAAAGTTTCTTAGAAGTCTCCCCCACTTTGAGACTCGAAAATGAACGTCGATAATGCTGCGCAGTCATCACCGAAATTATTTTCCAGCGACATAAGAGAGGAGTACTATATTCATTCCTTCTTAAAAATCCTTTCAAAATATTTCCATAAACCATTTCCAACTAATATTACTATATATTTCTTCAAAACTTTGAGAATCATTTTTCAAAATCTCCGGGTCTTAAATTCAATATTTCCCAATTTAAATCTATTTTAATTTATAAGTCACCTTTTTAAAACATTCTTATAGGATTTTCTTCCTTAAAACATTTCACAAGTGTTTTATCATTGTTCATTTCCCAATAAACCCTATTTATTAAAACACCATATTCAATCAATGATAATAACCAATATATCATTTCTAACAACCAAATAAGCTAGATAGATCACAATAATTTTTGAAAATAAATTCTTTATATACAAAATATAATTAGGCAAAATTATTTCATTTACCCAATTTCAAAACAATACTATGTCGAATCGTTCTGTTCGAGTGTTTAGAGATCCCTATCAATGACGTTAATTACTCGTATTGACCAGAATCCATAAGCCACTCAACAAATCAACCGACACAATATAAAACATTTTATATCACTAACAAATACGCTCTCTCATATATATATACTCAGCGACTCATCATAGGGTATTACTACCCTATTTATAAAGAGTCGGACCCCACAAAGCTAAGGTTATCGCTAAACCAAAGCTCTGATACCAATTGTAACGACCCGCCTTTTTGGACAGTTTAAACCGACGATCAAATACACATGTCGATTCCAAACCATTCAAAAGGGCAGATGGTTATTGGGGTAAATAAGAAAAGAAAATAAAGAGAAATAAAGGAAATGAAACAACACAGAATCTCGCAGCGGAACGATCAAATATAATAGTCAAATAAACAGTTCATGAAGCTGTTTACTATACTCTGACAATTATTTATACAACATTTATCAGAGTTATACATATACACAGAACAATAAAATAATGCAGAAGATAGCATGATGCAAGGGTAATAATAGTAATAGTATACCAAATCTTCGTCTTCATCCTCTAGAATAGATCTTCAAAAATCTGAAAAACTCAGGACTGACCCGAGCATAATGAAAAGACAAAACACTCGAGTCAGGACTAAAAATCCTTATGAGAGTTAAATCAATCGTAAATAAATATGAGTGTAACGGCGTCAGAGATGTTTACGGGGTTTGACATCTCATATCCAGTGTCAACGTGCGTGCAATAACCTAAGAGATGTTACGGGATTTTCCATCTCTTAAGGATCCGTTAAACTATCTACTATGTAGTAATATACGCTATGTAGATAATGTCTATCAGTAATATAAAGTATCAAAATAGCGTTAAGGCGTTACCATAATCCCCCTTAACACATTTTTATAATGCCATAGTCTATACAGCACCGTAAGCCCCACCGTAAACTGGTGGTTATCAGAGGGTACCCCATAGGTATAACACAAAACATAATGTAGTGGTCGCGAATAGGATAATCAGTATACAAGGTACATGAGGCGATACCAACTAGGATACTAGTAGTTGCATGATCCGGACTGATGTTGAGCATAGCCAGCAGCTACCCCAACACCGTGAAACAACACTCCCAAATCAAGGGGTGCACCCAAATCGAATCACAAATGTAATAGATATGGTATCGAAGAAGTGTGTCCGCTAGAGGTGGCGAACCTCAATGGCCCGGCGAGGCTCCTGTTTTAGTCATGTCAGGGGTCATCCAATATCGTTCTCTTTCTTCAATCAACGCGTTCACCAAACCATCCACTTCATTCTGGATCAACACTCCGCGTATAATAGTTATTAAAGTGGTTTTGGGTATCGACAGAGATTATGTCCATATCCGATCCCGGTCTCTTTAATAACTACGTATTATTACACCGTTGGCTCTTTTACATTTCAAATCGATTCCAATTGATATCAAAATATCATATTCGCTTCAAAAATCAAATCCATTTCAAATATCATCGTATCTATTAAAATGTCAGATTCCGTTTCAAAATCATTTTTCGTCTCAATATCTTATTTCGATTTCAAAATCAATTCGAATTTCAGTTTGGGTTGCAACTTCATTTAACCCAATTCGTATTTAAATTCAAGATTTGAATATAACATTTCACCTTATTGACCAACTTAGAATTTTAGAAAATATTTTTAAGGAGTTTAAAAGTAGTTTTAAATAATTAAAATAGTTAAAATACTTAAAATCTTAAAATGGATTTGAAATAGATAAATTAGTTTAAAATAGTTTAAATTGGGTTAAGTAGATTAAAAATAGATTAAAATAGTTTAAGTATTCCAAAATGGTTTATATAACAGAGTAATTTGGAAAACAAATTAAAACAGCTTCAAAACCAATCCATTTCAATTATAACTTCCCAATTCAAATAAATTTCAATTTCCAATTTACCGATTCAATTTCGATTTCAATTCAAATCAATGTCAACTTTGACTTCAAATTTATTAAATTTTACATTCACCTTCAACTTATTCAATTCCAATGTATATCGATTTTTAGCTTGATTTTTCAAAATATCAATTTTTAACATTTAACAAAATTATCCATCAATTTTCGAGTTTAAATCTCACTTACAAATATGATTCAATTTCAAGCTCAATTTCAGATATCATTTTATATCGCTTTTACTTAGTAATATTCAAAACTCGAATTAAGGTTCAATCTTTTAAAACGAATAAATTTCCGAACTTCAATCATAACCCAATTTTAAATTTCAAAGTCTCAACTTAAATCATTTAACAATTTCTTTTAACCAAAATCTATTTCAACATTCCAAACTCAATTTTTCGATAAATTTGATTTCTATAAATTTATTTCTATTTATAACTTTTAAATTAAAACATTTAAATAAATTTCAAATCGACGATTTTTAAAATTATTAATTTAGCCAATTCGGTGTCCGTATATAATTTTCTATCCTATGGCCAAGTAATTATTTATTTCAATTAAATGTCAAGGATGAATATATATCACTTAAATCAAATCACGGTGTCATATGTATGCATAACAATATATATAAGCAAATAAACATCCAAACATTTAACTATCAACCAATAACATCCATCGACATACATCATCCAATAGGCAATACAATTCATGGCAATTTCATAGTTATCAATGTCAGGTAATTTAATTGCAATTCAATTTCAATTTCAATTTAACTGTCAATTTAATTTTCAACGGTTAATTCAAATGACAATCTATATGACAATTAAATTCTATCAAACAACGACTAATAAAATTCATATCAAATATAACTAGCATAAAGATATTTAGTACGTTGTGAGCGTTATAAAACACTCACCTTGATTTCAATGCAGTTCCAGCGTTTTATTTCGAATAAAATTAAACGAACGTTTAATTTTACCCGAAATTTTCTCTATCTCCAAATGACTCCAATCCAATTCCATAGCGTAGAGCTCGTCAATTCGGTTCCAACGCAACTTGTTTTGCAATTTTTCGATCTCGTATGACAAAGATACAACGTTTTAAACATCACAGGATTTAAATTTCAATTAAATTTACATGACTATTATATATTTTATACCATAACGATTCTGGGCCGTTGATTCAAAATCCAACATCAGGGCCGAACTTCTTCTTCCCCACTCCAGATGACACGCGACGAACAAAAACCCAAAGCCGCCTTCATCTTCAAATTTTTACGACATTCACAACCACTTTCACGATGATCAAGAAGCTCCACTCGACTCGCCTACTCACGCACCCCCATCGGCCATGACAACGTGGCACTCGGCCACCTCCACGGTATGAGAAACGAAGACGAACGGCCGTGCTTCCAACCCAAATTCGCGTCGATCCGATGCTCCATTTCCAATCTCCACCGTTGGATAGCAAGATCTCACCACCCTCTACGACTTTCATTTAGAAACTTTTTGAAATCAAAGCATGGATTAAGAGTTTTGGGTGGGAGAAGTTTTGAAGTTTTCGTCCATCGATCACTGAAGTGGCGGTTGAACGTTTAAATTAGGGTTAGTGTTACTCAATGCAAAATTGTGAATGAATGGTCCATATATAGAAAACATTCAAAACACTATTCATCCCGGATTTTCCGAACTCCGATTTACGCGCGGTGACCGGCGTTTCTAGGGTTTACCCCATGTTTCGGACACAATGGAACAGGTTTCGGAAGCTAATTTGATCGTCTGTGCGAGTTATAGCAATAAACGATAATTTTAAATTAAACCGATTAAACGATTTTCTAGGCGTTTCGGCTTGCCCCGGACAAACGATAAATCCAATTGACACGAAATTTGAAATCTTACAATAATATCACATTACGGATCCGATGAAACTGGTTTCGTCGAAATCCGAGACCGTTTGAAAAATGACTATTTTAACTCGCCAAATTAGTATTAAAACAATTTCAACGCGTTTCGAGCTGCCACGGTCAAACGACAATTCTGATTGCTACGAAAATTTAAATCCGATAATAACTAACTATTACGGATCCAATGGAACTAGTTTCATCAAATTCTGAGACTGTTCAAAATTTGGCTATTTTCCAGTTGATAATTAAATATTAAAATATTCGATTTTCACAAATTTACTTTTAATTCGATTTTAAAAGTCCTACAACAACATTCTAACTTTAATATGATAAAATAAAATTTCACAAATCATTTCTTAATCATATTAAACCCGTTATTCAATTATCCAATAATTCCAATTTTTTAAATCTCATTAACTCTATTAAAATCCCAATAACTTACATTCACTTTGGAAACCGATTTGAATCATATTAAATCAAATTCCAATTATTCACTCTATTTTCATATATTAAATTTCAATATCAAATTAATCATATCAAATTCGGAATTTAATTATTCAAACATTCGTAATATTAAATTTAAACAATTTTGATTATTCTTAAATCACGATCTTTTGAAATATTCAAAACAAACTTATAAAATTTAACTTTTGAAACGAATTGAAATTATAGAACAACCATTTCAATTATACGGTTATTCAATTCCCATTATTAAATTATTCAATAAATTCCAAATATTAAATATAAACAATTTCGCTTAACCAATAATTCATTATCTTTTGAAATATTGAAATTGAACTTATAAGATTCAACTTTTAAAACCAATTCAGAATTTAGAACACTAGTTTCATTTTACAGTTATTCAATTATTCAATAAGTTTTAAATATTTAATTTAAACAATTTACCTGTTCAATATTCAATATTTGATTTTAAATAGATTTTATTATCAGTCGATTACTCTATTATACCCAATGAATTCAACATTATTATCTTATTCAACTTTTGATTGCAACGGCATTCACTAAGTAGCTTTTATTTTTCATTACTTGGATAATTATTGTCGCAATTCATTCCAGTTATTATTACCGTACATAAATTATAATTTTTTTTTCTAGCCTTTAATCACGAAATCTTATCAAATTAGCTATTTTAATTATCGAAAATTTACGGGTCGTTACAAAAATACATAATCATGTATATGTCAAACGTATACCGTCATACATAAACAACATTATAAACTAGGACTCGGTACAAATAGTGCATATATCTTTTATATTGTACGTACTATAAACAACAGCTAAGTTATTTATAAACTACGTAAACAATATATTATATAATGTAAACATAGTGAACTGTAAATATAGAAACTTAACATTTACATAACCTGTTCTTCAACATAGTATAACATAGGCGGACTGTAAACAAATTCTCAGATCCAACTTCTCCCCCCACCCATACTCATATAACTTATATTATATTAATAAACAAATATGTAAATATATACACATAACTACATTAATATATACAACATATTTCCTAACTTATACCATTTCTCATATAACGTACCATATATATGTAAAGAAGACCGCATACAAGGGTGATAGAGGGAGGGCCGAAGGCTGTGCAAGCTAGGCCGAAGAGGCATGGAGGAGGAAGATCGGTCGACGGTTGATGAGAACTGCTCGGTCGGAGGTGACTGACGATGAAGTGGCGGTGTTGTGAAGACTGAGATTTACAGGGAAGATGAGATCCGCGGTTTCTACTTGAGGAGCGAGATGACTTCGGTTTGGGTTCAGGGTCATGCGGGTGGTGGGCGGAGCAAGCGGGTTGGTGGCAGTTGCGCGTGCATGGGAAGGTGGGTGAAGGAAGGCGAGGTGGGGTCCATGCTGTGATTTGCGGCGGGTTGGCGTTTGGATGGTGAGGAGGCCGCTAGCGGCGATGGTCGAGACCGTATTTTGGTTGCAGGCGAGGCCGAGGAGAGATGCTCGCGTTGCAGGCTGGTTTGAAATAGTGAGGAACGTTGTGTCAGGAGCAAAATGAAAAGGGAGATGGTGAATCTAGAGGGAAGCCAGGCTACTGGGTTTTTTAGAAAGCAAGCATACGAGTTAGTTTGTTTTTTTTCTTTATCAAGCTAGAAGAAAACAAACAGAACAAATGAGGTGAAGAGATTGGAAATAGATGCAAAAGTCACGATATATTTTGAACCAATGGAATTTGCAAAAGTCACAAAAGTCAAACATGGGAAATAGATGACAAAGACTGTTGATATTATATATCGGGCAACCGGAAGGTCAGAACCAAAAGGAAAAATGTAAATGGGCATATAAATCAGAACGTAGAAATTTTGTAACCGATACGGTTAACCGATTTGCGGATTCCGTTGCGAACCAGACTTCAAAACACAGAATTGAATATACTGTAGAGATCAGCACGACGAGACGATCAAAACGGTATATAGATGTCAGTGGCGCGATCGAATTATAAAAATTTGAATTTTATAATAGCGGAAAATGCATGAAAAACGTAGAAAAATAAGATCGACGGAGCCAAAGATTTCCGAATTTGAAAAAACAACAAACTGACATCTTGCTCAGAAGATGGTTTAGAATTTTTCTATGTCAAAATATTTTGGTTTTGAAAATGTTCTATTTTTATCGCTTTTTAAACTGATTAAATTGAAGTAAATTTACGCATGAAATAAACTTTCATATTTTCGGACGAATATTTACCGGTTGCTATATTTAACTGGACGCATTCCAAATATCAAATTCATTTTTCAAAATTTTATCGTTTAAAATTCCATAAAATTTTCCATTAATAACGTTATTAAAACCGGTTAAATTTAGGGTCGTTACACGTAGCGAATTTTTCGATCTCCACCGTTGGATAGGAAGATCTCGACGAGATCTATCACTTTATAGTTGAGAGTTTTTGATAAATGTCGATAGATTGGAAGATATTGGAGGATAAACGAAACGAGTTTTCGGCCATTAATTCTGCACTGGCGGCTGTAACCCTAACCAGGGTTTCTGAGTGCAAAAGTGAATTTAGTTGGCCTTATATAGAAAATTACGCGACACTATTCATCCGAGATTTTTCCGAATTCCAAACGAAGCGTGCCGCCAGGCGTTTATAATATTTTACCTCCATTCCGAACGCAATGGAATATATATCGGGAGCCAATTCGATCAAATTTGAAAGGTAAGTTTTTTGAATCGACTATTTAAATTCAAAATTCACTCGAATCGATTTCTACGCGTTTTAGCTTGCCCCTGACAAACCGTAAATCCGATTGATACGAAATTTGAAACCATACAATAATTTAACATTATGGATCCGATGAAACTAGTTTCGTCGAAATGCGAGACTTTTTGAAAAATGGCTATTTTAACTCGTCAATTAAATATTAAAATATTCAATTTCTACAATTTAACTTTTAATTCAATTTTAAAAGTTCTAGAATATCATTCTAACTCCAATATGATTTAATACAACTTTACAAATCATTTTTAATCACATTAGACCCAATTTTCAATTATTTCTGTAATTTCAAATATCATATTATCGATTTAATTATCCAATTAAATTCTCATATTCAAAATTTAATTCACTTAGCATATAAAATTCATTCGTGAATATTTAAAATTAATTAAATATACGAATTTCAAATAACAGAAATTCTGGGTCGTTACAAAACTCGCCCCCTTAAAAGGATTTCGTCCTCGAAATTACCAAGTAAGAAAAGTCTTGAAATCCATTAACTTTTCAAAATCATTTGTTCAAATTAAATTTCAAATTCATTTGAGTGTTTACTTTCCCAAAATCCAATAGTTAAACTTCTTAAAATAACTTTACAAAGTTTTCAAATCATACTTAGTTATCTTTTCAAAACCAACTATATCGTTTAACCTTTATAACTCAAAATCAAACTTATAATTTTCAAATTTTCCAATTTTCTCAAAAATATTCGAACGCCTTAAATTTTCAGAAAATTTCTCCATAGCCTCCTTTGCACGGTTCGATCCGGAAAAAAATGGCAATATATATATCACAAATATACATCTCATCAAGTAATGAGGCATCCCGCAGGGAAAAAAGTGTAAAAGTACGATGTGTAATACGAGATATGTACCTTATATATTATTAGCGAGCATATAAATATAGCGTGAAAGCGAGCCCCAAATGCAAAGCAAGCGCAATCCACACCTACTAAACACTCAACAACAATGAGAAACATGCATATATGAAAGTAATATCAATATACAACGTATACCAGAAGCAACTACAATTCCAATCATCAAATCAATATACATTCAATTCTCAATAATATTCAATGAATTGGTTTTTTCTCATTTAATCACATTTAATCCATTAACATTGGACTTTATTAACATTCATTTTCATATTCAATTAGTTTACATTCACTAATTTACATTCAAGTTAGTCCCCTTCCACTTTCAAATCAAATTCAATTACACAGCTTTCAATTTCATTAATTCAATTTCATATTTATTTCTATACAATCAACTAACAATCATGTAACAACCAAATCATAACCAAATTATTAAATTCATATTCAATTTGGTTTAACACTTTTAATTCCAGTAGGTTGATATTAAATTGACTTCCATTCAACTTTTTTTCTTCAACTTCATTAGCTTCTAATGAATTAACACTTACATTCATTATGCTATATCAATTCATTTACATTCGATTGATTAATATTCAATTCATTCATTAATTCAATTGCTAATTCATTTAACAAATAAGGTTGAATTTCATTTATATAACTCAAGTTCACATCCATTTAATTCACTTCATTATTTTATTTCGATACCAAAATCAACTTCATTCAACATCACTTAAGTTATATTCCATTTCAACATCATTTGTTTAACTTAACTTAAATTTCCACTTATAAATCCAATTCAGATTCCAATTCTAAATTAAATTCTATTTAACTTTCCTTTAGTTAAATTTCAAATTTTTTTATCACAACAAAACTTAAATTTTCAATTTACTATGGTAGCAAATCAATCACACAGAAACTCGAAAATGATACTGATGATGCTGCAGTCATCACCCTTATTATTTTCCAACAACAGTAGTGGATTCAGTGCTTAATATTCTCTTAAAATTTTTCCTTTTAATTAACTTATATATATATATATATATATTCTTACATTTTCAACAATCAAACAATCAATTTGTATACACTTTAAAAATTCTGAAAAATTATTCCTTTATATATAAAATAAAATCGAGGTAAAATTATTTCATTTATCCTATTTTAAAACGATATCGTGTCAAATTTTTCTGTACAAGTGTTTAGAGATCCCTATCAACAACGTTAATTACTTGTATTGACCAGAATCCATATACCACTCAACAAATCGATCATCACAATATGAAACAACTTATATTCACTAACAAGTACGCTCTAATAGCTATTATTATACTCACACTCATTCTAGAGTGCTACTGACTCTATCCCTAATGAGTAATTCCCAATAGAGCCAAGGTTGTCACTTAACCAAAAGCTCTGATACCAAATGTAACGGTAAGGATTTTCGACGCACGAAAGTCGACATCAATACGTCCATTGTATCAACTGCCAAGCAATCGAAGGCCGGAAAACCGTACCGTTAGGGTTAAAGAAGAGGTAGAAGACAGAAGTAGAAAGAAAGAAGAAAACAGAAACAATATCAGAATCTCACAATCGCAGCGGAACAACATATAACAGATAAATGAATATCATAAAAAAAATCATATCTGTTATTACATTACATCACATTACATTACATTATCAGAGTTTACAACAAGCAAACAACGGAAAAGAAATACTATATACTAGTTGATACGCCATGTCATCCAGCTTGCTCCTGATCTCCACAGCATCTCCTGAATTCCAGAATGACCTGATAACCTGACCCTAGACTGCCCATGTGGAAAATGGTGGGCACCCAGAGTTTAGGAAGGAAACAATAAACTCCAGGTCAGTCATGGGACTGGTGTGAGAACTTAAAACAGTTTATCTTTAAAAATAAACAAAGAAATATTTTAAATTAGATTCGCAATGCTTTTTAGAAAATGAGACTACCATAAGGCCTCCCGCGCACACACACAATGCAAACGCAGAATCGGAGGAGATTTCTCCTTATGATAATCAAATATGCTTGATACACAAATTTCTTTGATATTATTATTATAAGTGCAAAGTGTAGGAAAACATTTCGAAAGTATAATATAAATCTTAGCCAACATAGACATTCCGAACTATGCCTACTATAGCTACCATCTAAACAGTGGTGACCACCACAAGTAAATGGCAGGTTCTACAACTAAAACCATACAAGGTGCGTATTGGAGTTTGGATTTCCAACTAATGGTCAGGCCAAGGAACTTCCCATTGCCACATGGGAACGCCTATGGAAAGACGCCCCGAGAACCTAATCGGATCTCTGCCAACACAAGGTCGGGTTACCTCTAGCTAGATAACAACTGACACGAATATGCCATCCCCCGGTCGTAACCGACCTAAATCCCGGGATTCACCAACAGACACAAAATAATAAGTTTGCAGCAACAACATAGGTTAAGTATCAGGGCTCCATACCATAATACCACCTCTATCCAGAAGGAATGCCATACACTAAGGGGGCGCTATTTCCTAATAACCTTGCTGCATCTTTCCTATTTTGACCATTTTCGGGGTGTGAGGTCCGACGAAGTCTCGTCCATAAAGCTACGCTTTTCATAAAAGTCACGCTTTGATCAATAAATGCTCAACAGCACTTCGTATGTCACATTACCAATTTGGGAATATATCACTAGTAACCATCAACTACATAACCTCTGAGCTCGTACGTCTCAGAGAAGGGTGTTAAGCTAAGAGAATAAATTCTCCACCACCAACAGAAATATATTTGATAGAAACCAGCTTTACATCTCAAATTGTAACGTCAGACACACATCCATACAAGTCCGTTCCGGGATCGAACAGAACCGAATGCACTTCCAAAGAAGCCCTTGCAATTCGGATATTCACTAATCACGACCGGACTTCCCATCACAAATGGTGATAAAATCTCTATATCGAAGATCAGCCGATGCAGAGTCATTCGACGGTAATCCTTCTGTTTTCGAAAATATCCGGTCTTCAACACCGGTCTTCAAATGCTATCCATTACGACATATCACTTATTCGGAATGGGATTTATGACACAAAGGTTCTCTCCCGGCTAAACCGAATAACGAGCGCTTATTTTTAAAAATAAGTGTAGCATTAAAATTCAAGCAATCGCAACAAATACCCCTTTAAAGGTAAATATTGACAGTCGGTTATTTAACTATCAATAGATGTGCACAACATCACCAGATTCCAAATAATTTCCCAAATTATTTATTTTCCAAATATATCTTTATAAGATATATATTTTCCCATATTTCAAAAATAAATCAATGTTTATTTTTAAACAAATTCCCTTTTCCTTTATAAATTCCATGTGAATTTAGATTTCCAAATATCCATTGATATATGATTTTCAAATCGACTTCAAATATTCACTTTCAATTTATCTTTAAAAGATATAATCTCAAAACATCTCACTTCATATTAGAAAACATTTCCAAATACTTATTTAATAATAAGTAATTCACAAATCTATTTATTTTCAATACTTAGAAAATATTCAATATACTTAAATCACAAGTAAGTATATATTTCATTTTTTAAGGAAAACATTCTCTTAAACACATTTATTTGAGTCAAAACGAATGTTGCGTAACATCGTTACGACAACCCAAAATCACTAGTATAGGGATTCGACATTTAGATAGATATATAAAGCCCAATACTATACAAAACATTTCATTTCGAAATCATTTACTATAACAACAGTGTTATAGTCACCATTTCCTTATCTCTCGAAAATGTCTATTTCAACAATGAATGTTGAAATCTATGGTTTCAATCCTTAACACATTTTAAAACAAATTCAAATCGTTTAAATTCTATTTATAAGATCACTTCCTAAAAAAATTCTTTATCATATCATTCACCGTCCAAAATCGTGAATTCTTCGTTAACCAAATTCAACGTTTCTACACATCTAAAATAATTGACTTATCAAAATAAATCGATTTCAGATTTATAAAACAACGTTTATAAATTCACATCTATATAATTTTATAAAAACTTCAACTTATAAAATCCCTTAATTTACAAATTCAATTTAAATCTCATTTAAATGCCAAAATTCGATTTATAAGTTAATTACTTATAAATATTTTATTTTACAAAATCTATTCATTTTATAACTTCCCAATTTATAAATCTATAAATTTCATTCACTTAAGAAATCCATTTATACTTCATTTTAACACTTATAAAAACTAGTTTTAAAATTCCAATATTTTAATTTATAAATATCAATTTTATAAATCTTTTATATAAACCGTTTATATAATTTCAAAAATCTCAATTTAAACTTATTTATAAAATAAATCAACTACTTATTTCAAAAATCACATTTCGGTTATATTTCTTAAAAATCAAAATTTTTATAACATAAAAATTATATCGTTTATTTATTTAAAATGAATCAATTCCAAAATCCAATAAAATGTATACTTTCAAAAATCACTTGAAAATCCTTTTGAATTCGAAATCGTTACTTTAACATTTTTAAAACTCTAAAAATAGGCCCAATGCTGCAACAACACTAAATATAACAATCACGACATTCAAAACATCATATATCATATGATAACAGAATATATCACAATATTGTAACTAAATCAATACTGTTGAGGAATCTAGTTGGATCCCTCCAACCTGTTTCTCTGCATCCACAGATGTTAGCACAATACCAATTCCGTTACAATACGGAATATCTCGGTATATGGGATTTATAAAATATTATCCGCTATTATGCGGCACAATAGGGTCTCATCCGCTATATAATGCGGGAAAATCAACTCCAAGTACATATATAATACCAATTCCACATCAAGGTGAAATATCGTGGTATATGTGTTTAATAAATAACATCCTCTTAATATACGGCGTATATGGTCTATTTCCAAACAATAGATAATAATTTATCATTCAATCACATAATCAAGCAATTTTAAATCTAATTATTTAAAATTTAAATCGAAACAATTTCGATTGAGTGAGAAGTTCTCACCTTGCTTTCTATAACGGTCGCAGTGTTTTATTTCGAATAAAATTAAACGCGTGTTCAATTTTACCCAAAAATTTCACTAACTCCAATCAACTCCATCGTGTAGTATTCGACAGTACGATTCCAACGCAAGTTGTTTCGTCCAATTCCGACCTCGTATGAACAAGATATAGCATTTTAAAGTTTACACGAATTTAAATATATTAATATTTACAATTTCCTTTTATTTTTTAAACCTTTTTACATCTGGACCGCACGTATCAAACCCCTGCAATCCTGGCCGCATATTTCCATCATCTTCTTCCTCCAGGTTATCACGCAACCGAAACCCATATATCATGTTCGAATCTCTCAAAGTCACGACCTCCTCGACGCGTTTGAAATCGATCGGTGACCACCATCGCGTAGCCCTTCGTGAGCAGGACCAACACCATGAACGGCGTTGAACTCGGCCTCCCCTATGCCGTGTTTTTGACCCACGAACGCGCGCCCTTTGAATTGAAATTGCCGATGATTCGTAGCGAATTTTTCGATCTCCACAGTTGAATAGGAAGATCTCGACGAGATCTATCACCTTATAGTTGAGAGTTTTTGATAAATATCGATAGATTGAAAGATATTGGAGGAGAAACGAAACTAGTTTTCGGCCATTAATTCTGCACTAGCGACTGTAACCCTAGCCAGGGTTTCTGAGTGCAAAAGTGAATTTAGTTGGCCTTATATAGAAAATTACACGACACTATTCACTCGAGATTTTTCCGAACTCCAAACGAAGCGTGCCGCCTGGCATTTATAATGTTTTACCCCCATTCTGAATGCAATAGAATATATATCGGGAGCCAATTCGATCAAATTTGAAAGATAAGCTTTTTGAATCGACTATTTAAATTCAAAATTCACTCGAATCGATTTCTACGCGTTTTAGTTTGCCCCGGACAAACCGTAAATCCGATTGATACGAAATTTGAAACCATACAATAATTTAACATTACGGATCCGATGAAACTTGTTTCGTTGAAATCCGAGACTGTTTGAAAAATGGCTATTTTAACTCGTCGATTAAATATTAAAATATTCAATTTCTACAATTTAACTTTTAATTCAATTTTAAAAGTTCTAGAATATCATTCTAACTCCAATATGATTTAATACAACTTTACAAATCATTTTTAATCACATTAGACCCAATTTTTAATTATTTCTGTAATTTCAAATATCATATTATCGATTTAATTATCTTATGAAATTCTCATATTCAAAATTTAATTCACTTTGCTTCTAAAATTCATTCGTGAATATTTAAAATTAATTAAATATACGAATTTCAAATGAAAGAAATTCTGGGTCGTTACAGTTTTATTAATATAATTATTGAATATGAACTTGAAAAAAAATTGAAATGGTTAATTTCGAAGATTTTGACGATAACGGTATTGAAATGGAATTCTATGTATTGAATTTATCTATAACTAATAGCAAGAATTGGATAACAAATGTTGTATTATTTAGATAGAAATAAAAAGATGTGGATAACTAAAATTTATTTGGAACTTAATGATTTATTTATACTAATTTATAGGATAATTAAATTGCTTAAAATTTAATATTGAAACCTGTTTGAATAATTGAATTCTAAATTTGATGTGAATAAAAATGATACGAAAGTCAATCTAAATTTTATTTAAACAACAATGAAGATTGTTAACATTTAAAATTGGATTTAAAAGTGAATAATTAGAAATTAAAATTTTCATATTATAATTAACGATAAAAATAGCCTTCCGAGGCACAGTCTCAAGATTCAACAAAACCAGTTTATTGGATCTGTAATAGTGTATTATTATTGGATTTCAAATTTCGTAGCATTTGGAGTTATCGTTTGGTCGTACGGGATAGAAACGCATTGTAGTTAATATCGAGAATTTAATATTTTAATTGGATTCAAAAATCTATCTTCCACATACGATTGAATTGGGTCTCGAAACCCATTCAATTGCATTGTAATAGGGGTATAACATTATAAATGCCAGGCGGCACGCTTCGTTTGGCATTCATTGGATAAATACATGAATGGTGAAAATAATAATAAAATAATATAATTATACGTATATATATACGTGTGCAGTCAACCCTAAACCTAATTTCTTCTTGCCGGCGCCGTTATCATTTTTAATGGCCGAAAATCTTACACCTTCTCCATCAATTATCTCTCCATCCATGCAATACTAGCCGAAAGTTTCAACTACATAAGCATAGAGCTTCTCGAGCTTGACAAATCCATACAGCTATGATCATCTGAAGTTCGTCGACGTGGCCACAAGTTGCTCGCGTATGGGCGGTGTTCGAAGGGAATTTTCGAAGGCATGGAGCAGTCGAGTCCGACTAGGCTTCAGGTGTGGGTGCATGCTAGGACGAGCTTTCACATGGTAGTTGTTAATCGATGTGGAGATGACCGATGGAGGGGCCGCGATCAAATTTTTTTTACACGATGATGGGTCCGTATGCTCGTGATTTTTGTCTAGAATCGAACGTTGAACGAAGATGTACGAAGGAGAATAGGGACGACCAGGATTTCTCTTTTCTAGATCGTGCGGCCCAGATATTATTGGGTAACATAAAAAAAAGAGATTGAGAATTAACTATATTATAAATTATGAAATATTTAAAAGTGTATATCTTTGTCATACATTGTCATAATGGAATCAAACAAACGCCGATAGAATCATGGCGACGAGCACTACATTCTAGAACTGATTTGGAGACGATTGAGATGACTAAAATTTTAGGTTTCTAACGTCGTTTGATTTGATTTAAAACTGAAAACACAAGGTGAGTATTTTATAACGCTCACAAGTACTAGAATATTTTTATGCTAGTTAAATTGATATTTTGAAATTGAACTTGAAATTGATGTAAAATGAAATGGTTTAAAATTAGAATTGAATTAAAATTTAAACCGTTGACTCGAATTGTTAAGTCCAATTTGAAGTTAAAATGGAAATCAAATTGAAATTGATTTGAACGGAAACTGGAATCGAAGTTAATCCGAATTGAAATCGGAATTGAATCGATTTAAATTAAAATGGTAATTGAAATCTTTTTGAATTGGAAGGTTGGAATTGGATTAGTTTGACATTAAAACTATTTTTAAAATTAATTATTTTATTATATAAACTGTTTAAAAACCTATCTTTTAGATGTTTAAATTACTTTGATTTCCACACTATTTACTATATAAACCATTTTCAGTTCTCAAATTATTTTCTATTAAACTATTTTAACTATTTGTGATATTTTAAAACTATTTTCTAAAAATTCAAACTAATCGGAGTGGTAATTTTTTATATTTAAATCATGTATTCAAATACGAATTGGGTCAAATTGAATTTTTGTGATGAAATTGACGCATCGTACTAAATTGATATATTTTGAAGTAAATATGATGATTTTGAAATGAAATTGATTTTGAAGTGAAAAGGATATTTTGATATCAAGTATGAATTGTTTTCAAAATGTAAAAGTAACAACCTGTGTGTAAAAGGACGTTTGGTTGTTAAAGAGACCGGGGCCTCTTAATGGCATACTCTCCGTCAATATTGGAACCATTTTAACAACTGTGTAGGTGGAGTAATGGTCCATAATGAAATGGTTGAATTTGGTATTGTTTGTTGGATTTGAAGAAAGAGAACAATGATGAATAGACCTGGCACTTGTGCCAATTTAAAATGACTAAAACAGGACGATTTGACAAGGCCAAGTGGGCTAATTACCCTGAGAGAACATCCATTCTTCGATTTTCTTGGACTCGGTCCATATTATTACTCTTGTTGTTGGTTTTGATTGGTTCACCTTGATTTGGGATAGCCTCCCTTTGACTCGATATGGGATGGATGAACACGGTGGGAGGTCTTGGTTATGATGCGTTACCACCAGCACTGTAACCCAAACTGGTAGTATCCTACCTTGGGCATTGCCTCACATGTCTTGTCATACTTTTATCCCTATATGAGACACATACGGTTTTGGTTTAGTGTTGTCATATAACGGCGCATCCCTATCCACCGATGGGTTACTGATGTTTTATATGCAAACGGTACGACAATGCTTAAAAACGTGTTAAGGGGAATCAATGTAAAGCTTAACGCTAAGAAAAATATTTATTTTATTGATTAGACATTATATGTGTAGCGTATTCTACTACATATAAATATTTTTAAGGATCCTTAAAAGATTGAAAATCTCGTAACATATCTTGAATTATTGCACGCACAATATACACTGGATAGGAGATGTGAAATCCCGTAAACATCTCTGACGCCATGACACTCATGTTATATGCGATATCGATTTGACTCACATAAGAATATTTTAGTCCTAACTCGAGTGTTTTGTATTTTCATTATGCTCGGATTAGTCCTGAGTTTTTCAGTTTATTGAAGATTATTCTTTGGAGGACGAAGATGAAAATTTGGTATATTACTACTAGTATTATTCCATCATAATTTGTTCCACTGCATTATTTTATTTCTTCTGTTGTATATATATAACTCTGATAAATGTTGTATAAAATATAATCAAATGTATAGTAAACAGCTTCATGAACCGTTTATTTGATTATTATATTTTATCGTTCCGTTGTGAGATTCTGTGTTTGTTTTCTTCTTTCCTTATTTTCTTAATTAACCCCATTGATTATCTATGTTCCGAATTTTTTGAATCAGACATGTGTGGGATATTTTCGAATTAAACGTTCCAAAATGTAGGTTGCCACATTTAGCAGGTGAAGTGACATTTTGGCCAAATTTATCACTTAGTTTTGGTAAAATCCAATTTCACTTTATTAGGCGTTACCCTGTTGTGATGTGATGACCCGGAATTTTTGGATGTTTGAAATCGGAATATTTAATTGATTTTAAATATTTAAAAGTTAATTTTTAACTTGAATTCAAATTTATTTGATAATTAAGTTATTGAATTTAATAATTTGAAGTTGGGTTAAATGTTGAATCTGGAGTTCTAAGCCTGTTAAAAATAATTTAAGGGTTTGTAAAATTTAATCGATGGTACTGAAGATAGTAAAGGTGTTAAAATTGAATTAAAATTGAATTTGGAAGTGTTTTGTTAAGTTTTGAAAATATATCATTTAAATTGATATTTAAAAATAGCCTTCCGAGGCATAGTCTCGGATTTCGATGAAACTAGTTTCATTGGATCCGTAATATTGATCGTGTGATCGTACGATATACAAACGCGCTGAAGTCTATATCGAAAATTCAATATAATAACTGGGTCCAAAAAGCTATCTTCTCCATTCAATTGATTTAGGACTCGAAACCTTTTCCATTGTGTTAGAAATAGGGGTATAACATTATGAATGCCTAGCGGTATGACTTGATAGGATGTCAAGATTTTAAGTTGCGAATTCAGGACGGTTTGAATTTAAAATTTAAATTTGTTAACTGGTCAAATTCTTTTCACATCCGACCTTTTTCATTTCCACTTCAGTTCACTGTAGCAAGTATGTTCAAACACACAACATTTCTTTCACATCTTTTTCCTCTCTGTTCAAAATCAAGTCAAGCTGTAAAACGTCTCGTTCCCTTCTCAAACATGCAACTGTTCACCAACACGCTATACTCCATCATTCTTTCTTCTACAAAACACTTGTTCCCTCGTTCAAATTTTCATTCCACGGGATCATGTATTCAATCTCCAGAGCAAAACATTGAGATCTCCCATCTTCTTTAAAATTCGAATCCTTCAAAAAATAGAAATATACACGTACAAATTGAAGCCGATTCGATTCAATCGAAAGGGCCGCGACTGAAGGTGGGTGATTCTTTCGCAAGTTCGTCGTGTGGCGTCGAGATCGAGGCAGTGATGCCGTGTGAGTCTTCTCAGGCCTGGGCAGTGACAGGAAGCGACGGCGAGATTAGCAACGCGAGGTGGGGTTGTTTGGGATGCGCATGGCTCACGAGGGTCAAGGCGATGGAGGGGAAGCATGCGAGGAGGTCGCTATGGCGGCGACGAAGTGGAGGCTTGGCAGTCGAGATCTATTCGGGGCTAGATGCAGTAAGGTATAGAGCAGAGTTATTTTCTTTCAATATATATATATACACAATATAGAAAACAGAAAATAAAAAATATAAAAAAAAGTAAGGTATAGAAAACAGTTTATCATTTTCAATTTAAAGATTTATAAATATATGTATATATATGTAGTAAAGTAAAACCATTTCCATTTTTATCTAATATATATATAGGTTAGAAAATTATAAACTAATAGTAAAAGCAGTAGGTATATATATGTGTATACAATTGTTTATTTTAAATGTAATAATATATATGTGTGTGTATATATATATTTAAATATATATACAGTAAAAGCAAAAGATTATTTTAAATATATAAAGTAAAGTTAGATTTTTAAAACCTATATAGTTTATTTTGAAAATAAATAAATATACATACACATTTTTATTTACTAGCTTATTTTAAAATAATTTATTTAAGTAATTAACTTGTTAATAAACTTATTTAATTATTTTAGTTACTAAAGGATTTTTAAAAGGAAATTTATTAGTTAAATTAAAGTGCTAATTAATTAAATTTATTGAAACGAAAATTGATTGTCCAGTTTATTTCAAATATTAATAAACCATAAAATGTTTATTCAAGGTCTAAAATCATGGAGAAGATAGCTGGTTTGAATCGGATTGCAAACTAAAGATCAAAGTGAGTTAATCTCACTCAACTTGGAATTTCTACAATTAATTTTAAGTAGTAAAATTAATTATTGGTTGATGGATTGAATTTGATGATTTTAATCGGTATGGATGCATATAGTATATATTGGACTGATTGATTTCTCGCATTATATAGCGGATGATATTATATAAAACCCATATTACGCGATATTCCACCTCGAAGTGGAATTGGTATTTTATATAGTGCTAACATCTGTGGATGCAGGGAAACAGGTTGGAGGGATCCAACTGGATTCCTCAATATTTATTTAGATTATTTAATATTCTCTGTTATGATTATTAGATATCCTGGGATGAATTATATTGATAATTGGAAATGTTGGATGCTACAGGTTGAACGAATATATTTGGGTATATTGCGTTACCAAAAATATAAAAATGGATTTTTGAAAAGAAAATAAAGGAGAGGATTTTTAAGTAAAATAATTTTAGAGTATCTGAATAAAACTAAGATTGAATTGGAACAGAATAAAAGTGACTTTAAATCTTAATTAATAACTTCGAGTATGGAAAAGGGTTTTTGAATAAACAGAGAGAGAATGAATTTTAAACTTAAAGAGATATTATTGGAAGTAATAAAAGAATTTATTTTTAAATTCAAGCTTTGAATTTATTTGAAAGGATAAAGAATAAAATTTGGAAAATATGAAATTGGTATTTTCAGTTAACAAGATTTTAAATCATAATGTAGAAATAAAATCTGAAGTTAATGGATTTTGAAATAAATGGAGTAAGTAAGGGAATTTATTTAAAAGTGAAATAAATTGGAAATCAATTTAGGGATTGATTTAAGTGTGTAAAACCGGGATTGATAAAAGAGAAGCGAGACTTGAGATTTATAAATTGGGTTTATAAAAGTGAAGTAATATATCAGTGGATATTTGGAAGGATAAATTCACGATGGGAACTTATTAAAGGAATGGGTAAATTTGTTTAAGAATAAATAGTGATTTATTTTTAAAGGATGTGAAGAGAAGTATATTTCCCTAGATAGCCAAGTACGTTTTCAAAGCAAATTTTTAAATATAAGTTAAAAATTTTAATGTTGTTTTAAAAAGCATGTTTTAGAAAATTTATTATTTCTAAATGTTTAAATTCTTAAGTAACTATTTTTCAAATCTATTATCATAGTAATTATTTAAAGCCGACTTGGTATTTTGTTTTAAAAAGAGAAAATATAGTTTTATATTTTATAAGTAACCTCATTTTAAATATTCCTAAAGCATATATTTTTAATAAAGTATTGAGTAGTTTTCAATTTAAATGTTTTAAAGTACATTTTATAATAAAGTGTTTTTAAAATCATTTTAGAAATCTAAAGCGTTATACTAGATGCTTTCAGTGGAAATAAATAGTTGGGAATTTATCACATGAGAAGAGTGGGGTTTGAAAACTGTTTTAAAAATGTTTGAAAATGGAAATATATCTTGCGAAGATATTTTAAGGATAATTAATAATTTGAGAGATTATTTATTGTTTGATGGTTGTTTGTGAATGTGAATTGATAGTTAAATAACCGACTATCAATATTGGACAATACGCTAATTGTTTCAAAGAGACTGGGATCGGGATTAATTTCTCGAAAACCACTTCGATCCGGTTTGAACGTTTTCGTGAGGAAGACGAGTTCGGATTCAAAGGTGGAGCAGTGAAGTGCAAGGGCTAGTCGCTATTAATCCTGAGGATGATTCCAAAATGGATGTAGTAGGAGTAGTGCCTTCGGTTCCATTCAAACCCGGGACGGACTTGTATGGACGAATGCTTTCAGAACATCGTCAGGTGGGAGATGAGCATTCTAAGAGATGTGTTCTAAAAAGGTAACGCTTTGCCTCGAGCCTCATCAACCGAGAATGACTGAAAAATCAGGGGTTATGCGGCAAGGCTAAGTGGATATAGCCGATTAGGGTGAGGTCATCCTTGTCTAGATGTCCCCTTTTTATTCGGCTTAGTGGTGCGGTTGCTGATCCCAACCGTGGGGTGATCTTACTCAGGGTTATCCAGTAAGGGATAGTTCCAGTCTTGTGTTCATGGGATTGGGAGTAATCCTCGGTACGGTGATCAAAGCCACGTACTGTGACAGGTGGTACCCCCGTACCTAGTCATTAGTTGGAAATCTATTCTCCCTACGCGCCTTTTACGGTTTTGTTAGTATTACCCACGATTGTGGCTAGTAGCTGGAATTTAATAAAGGTAATAATTTCGGCTATTTTAGTAAGTATTTGTAAATAGACCCTATTATAATATCATAGGAATTTAATAAAAAATGACTTAGCTATTGTAAGGTAAAAACCCGACATGTTTATTTGTGGTCTTATGAGATGCTTTTGTTCTCGAAAGAATTTTGAAATTTTAATAATCAATTTGAGTGTGGTTTTCTCACGCTGGTATTCCAAACTGACTCGGGTGTTATTTCACTATAATGCTCGGGTCAGGCCGAGTATTATAGATTACAGGAAAGGATGCTATGGAGCTGGATGGCAATACGTATTTCTGTACTGGTATGAAATATTCCGCTGTCCATTCGTTTTTGAAGGACGAGACATTATAACCGTCCTGAGTTGTGTTGTTGTTTGTATTGAACTCTGATGCTGTACTCTGATGATATAATGTATAAACAGATATATATTTTTTTGTGTAAAGATAATTTATTATCTATTATATTTTATTCCGCTGCGATGGTTAGATTCTGATGTTGTTTTCCATTTTCTCCTTCTGCCTCTTCTTCTTTCACCCTAATGGTTCGTATTTCCATTCATCTTGAGTTGGTTGATGGAGAATAGTGTCGACTCAAAGGGGTTTGGATTTGCGGGTCATTACACTTGGTATCAGAGCTGAAAGGTTGAGCGAGAACCTTGGCTCTGGTGGGGATTACTCATTTGAGATAGAGTCAGTAGTACTCCAGAATGAGTTTGAGTGTATTAGTAGATATGAGCACGTATTTGTTAGTGGATATAAAAATGGTTTTATATTGTGTTGATTGATTTATTGAGTGGCATATGAACCTTCGTCGGCACAGTCTAGACAACTATATCGAAGGGGTTTCTAAACACTTGAATAGAGCAATTGACACATTATTGTTTTAAATGTGGGTGAATGAAATAATTTTACCCAAAAAAATATAATTTGATATAAAGGAAATATTTTCTTAAATTGATATATAAGTTGGATGTTTGGATGATAATATTTTAAATAAATAAGATTATAAAAAAATTGGAATGACTTGTATAATCAAATGGAAAAATTGTATGAGCATAAATTATATAAGTGGATTATAGTAAAAATTGCGTTCAAATTAAATTTGGAAATTTAAATCCTGGAGATTTTGGAAGTGTTTTTCGAAGTGTTTTGAAGATAAATAATAGCATTGTTGTTTTGGGGGTATTCCTGAAAGGGAACTGTTTCAAATAAATTTTGGGAAGGGATATAGCATTGAGCTCACTTCAGTCGCTGGAAAATAATCCCGGTGATGACTGCGCAGCATCATTAGTATTCATTTTCGAGTTTCTAAGTGACGGATTGCTGCCAAATTGATTTATACAGAAGAACTAATTTTGTTTTTGAAATTTTAAAGGAAATTTGTTGGGAATAAAAACCACGATTGGTATAAAATTTTTGAGAAGTGTGATTTTGAGATAATTTTAAAATGATTTGAACCAAATGTCGGGTGTTTGAAATCATGAATCCTTATTTGAATTGAAAATCCTGATGATGTAAGTTATAAACTTGTAAAGTTTAGATGATTTTTAAATAAGGAAGGAAAGTATGAGCTTTGAATGTTGGAATTAAAATTTAAAGTGAAAAAGTTAAACACGTTTAATTTGGAAAAATTTAATTGTGGGAAAATTTAATTGATGGCGATTTGAAAGAAATAAAATTTAATTAGATTAGAATTAACTTAAGCTAAATAGCAGGAGGAGAGTTGAATTGAAGTCAACTTAAACTAAGTTTAATGATATTGGGTTGGATTTAACTCAAGTGAAATAAAATTGAATTAAAATGAATTCAGGGAGTTATTGATAATATAGAATGAAAAGAAAAAATTATTACTTAAATAAATGGAAGTAAGTTGAATTGGATTGGAATAAATAAAAATATGCTTGGGTTAAGTAAGGATCTCGAGTTAAAATGAAATGGGAATACGCTCAATTATAAATGAATGGAAGTTTGAAAATATAAGCACGTGACCTATGATAATTTGAATAGTGAAATAAGGACCAAAATAAATTAGTTTGGTATTTCGGAATGAAATAAAAATCCCAATATGAATTACAAAATAGATTAAACTCGAGAAAATTAACTAAAATAATTTTTGAAAGTAGAAATCAAATATTGAATTTGATGAGAATCAAATTAAATAGAAGTGAGCTTAAGTTATGAAGTTGAAACAACTTGAAGAAAGTAAATTAACTTAAGTTTAAAATTAATAGAAGTTTGGCTTCGAGCAAAAGTGAAAGTCCATTAGATAAAAGTATGGCCTAAATTAATTTGGAAAATGGTTATTGATATAAGCATTGAATTTTGTCAAGCTCAATGAAATGGTTTTAAAATGAAACCAATGCAGAGATGAGATGAGATGCAAATTTATGGTTGGTGAATAAACTAGAAATGGAATAAAATTTAATATAAATTGTATTGGAATCAACTTAAAATGATTATAAGCTTAAGTAATTGTTTATTCCCATAAATATCGCCGAATTTGCATAGAAATAATTGTCGTTTGACGAAAATGAGATTAAATAAAATTCTATGGATTGATAGAAGTAAATAAAATTGATTTTTCAATCAATTGAAATGAATATAATTTGTTTGGTTTAAAAATGAATCGTATACAAGCAAGTGAGTTGTAAATCACTTAAATTGAATTATATGGGTTGAGAATTGATTGAAAGCAATTGAAATAAGTCTCGAAACCTTACATATGTGCTTATGAAAGTATATAACATGCATTGTTATAGAATCCATGTTTCAGCTATTTAAATATAAGTGAAATGCTATAAACTTCTTATATATAGTGCTTATATGTTTAAATTGAGTAAGTACAGGTATAAGGATGCCATGTGACTGGATTTGGACGCGCTAATTGCTAAAATAATAAGCCGCTTGCTTAAAAATGCTAAGTAGAGGTACGCCTACGCAATAAAAGTTAGGAAATATGAACTATTTTTGTTTTTCCGACCGTGTGGGTCGATGTACATATATTTATATCTCTTGTCAAATTGCAAAAGCTCCTCCGTACAAAGGAGAATCTACCAAAATTTTCCGAAAATTTTGGGAGTTAGAAAATTTTTGAAAATTTTTGGAAAATTTTTATTAGCGACAAAACGGTATCAAATTGGAATTGAAATAAGGGATTTTGGAAATGGAAATTGAAACTAATTGCTTAGTTGGAACCAAAGGATTAGGAAAGTGAATTTGAGATTTTTGATTTCAGAGGATAAATTGAAATTTGCTCGGCAAAGGTTTGTATTTAAATTTCTGTATGAAATTTGATGATTTTCTGTTCTAGCCACTTGGCTTTTGTTTTCTTTTGAAATCTGGGGGCCCGTAGAGGCATTTTGTAGTTGTACCGAGCTAGCTGCGCAAAGGAGACGCTGGCAAAAAATTTTGAGAAAGTTTTGATAATTTAAATTTGGATTTAAATTTAAATTTGGATTTAAATTTAAATTTGAATAAGTGGAGTAAATAATGTTGTTGGAAACTATGAAAGGTTCTGGGAAGTTGGTTGCAGTAATAGTGAGTCTTTAATAAAAGATATATCATGGCAAGTTGATAAAACTGTTTGGTTTTGAAAAATAGTAATGGGTATTGGATCATTTTTCTTAACTAATAATTTCGGAGACGAAATTCTTTTAAGGGGGAGGAATGTGACGATCCGAAGTTTTTGGATGTTTGAAATCGGAATATTTAATTGATTTTAAATATTTAAAAGTTAATTTTTAACTTGAATTCAAATATCACTATTTATTTGATAATTAAATTATTGAATTTAATAATTTGAAATTGGGTAAAATGTTGAATCTGGATTTTTAAGCATGTTAAGAATAATTTAAGGGTTTGTAAAATTTATATCGATAGTACTGAAGATAGTAAAGGTGTTAAAATTGAATTAAAATTGAATTTGGAAGTGTTTTGTTAAGTTTTGAAAATATATCGTTTAAATAGATATTTAAAAATAGCCTTCCGAGGCATAGTCTCGGTTTTCGACGAAACTAGTTCCATTGGATCCGTAATATTGTATTATTATCGGATTTCAATTTTCATAATGTTTGGGGCGATCGCGTGACCATACGATATGTAAACGCGCTGAAGTCTGTATCGAAAATTCAATATAATAACTGGGTCCAAAAAGCTATCTTCTCCGTTCAATCGAATTAGGACTCGAAACATTTTCCATTGTGTTAGAAATAGGGGTATAACATTATGAACGCCTAGTGGTATGAATCGATAGGATGTCAAGATTTTAAGTTGCGAATTCAGCACGGTTTGAATTTAAAATTTAAATTTGTTAACTGGTCAAATTCTTTTCACATCCGACCTTTTTCCTTTCCACTTCAGTTCACTATAGCAAGTATGTTCAAACACACAACATTTCTTTGACGTCTTTTTCCTCTCTGTTCAAAGTCCAGTCAAGCTGTAAAACGTCTCGTTCCCTTCTCAAACATGCAACTGTTCACCAACACGCTACCCTTCCATCATTCTTTCTTCTATAAAACACTTCTTCCCTCGTTCAAATTTTCATTCCACGGGATCATGTATTCAATCTCCAGAGCAAAATCTTAAGATCTCCATCTTCTTTAAAATTCGAACCCTTTAAAAAAATAGAAATATACATGTATAAATCGAAGCCGATTCGATTCAATCGTAAGGGCCGCGACTAAAGGTGGGCGATTCTTTCGCAAGTTCGTCGTGTGGCGTCGAGATCGAGGCACTGACGCCGCGTGAGTCTTCTCAGGCCTGGGCAGTGACGGGAAGCGGCGGCGAGATTAGCAATGCGAGGTGGGGTTGCTAGGGATTCGCATGGCTCGCGAGGGTCAAGGCGATGGAGGGGAAGCATGCGAGGAGGTCGCGATGGCGGTGGCGAAGTGGAGGCTTGGCAATCGAGATCTATTTGGGGCTAGATGCAGTAAAGTATAGAGTAGAGTTATTTTCTTTCATTATATATATATACACAATACAGAAAACAGAAAATAAAAAAATAAAAAAAGTATAGAAAACAGTTTATCTTTTTCAATTTAAAGATTTATAAACATATGTATATACATGTAGTAAAGTAAAACCATTTCCATTTTTATCTAATATATATATAGGTTAGAAAATTATAAACTAACAGTAAAAATAACAGGTATATATATGCGTATACAATTGTTTATTTTAAATGTAATAATATGTATGTATGTATATAAATATATATAAATAAAAGAAGAAGATTATTTTGAATATATACAGCATATAGATGAAAAGATAAAGTTAGATTTTTAAAACCTATATAGTTTATTTTGAAAATATATAAATATACATACACATTTTTATTTACTAGCTTATTTTAAAATAATTTATTTAAGTAATTAACTTGTTAATAAACTTATTTAATTATTTTAGTTACTAACGGATTTTTAAAAGGAAATTTATTAGTTAAATTAAAGTGTTAATTGATTAAATTTATTGAAACAGAAATTGATTGTCCGGTTTATTTCAAATATTAATAAACATAAAATGTTTATTCAAGGTCTAAAATCGTGGAGAAGATAGCTGGTTTGAATCGGATTGCAAATTAAAGATCAAAGGTGAGTTAATCCCACTCAACTTGGAATTTCTGCAATTAATTTTAAGTAGTAAAATTAATTATTGGTTGATGGATTGAATTTGATGATTTTTATCGGTCTGGATGTGCTATATTATATATAGTATATACTGGAGTGATTGATTTCCCGCATTATATAGCAGATGAGACCCTATGCGCCGCATAATAGCGGATGATACTATAAAAACCCACATATCGCGATATTCCACCTCGAAGTGGAACTGTATTTTATATTTTGCTAACATCTGCGGATACAGGGAAATAGGTTGGAGGGATCCAACTGGATTCCTGAACATTTATTTAGATTATTTAATATTCTCTGTTATGATTATTAGATATCCTGGGATGAATTAAATTGATAATTGGAAATGTTGGATGCTATAGGTTGATCGAATATATTTGGGTATACTGAGTTACCAAAAATATAAAAATGGATTTTCGAAAAAAAAAAGAGTGGATTTTTAAGTAAAATAATTTTAGAGTATCTGAATAAAACTAAGAATGAATTGGAACAGAATAAAGGTGATTTTAAATCTTAATTAATAAATTCCGAGTATGGAAAAGGGATTTTAAATAAACAGAGAGTGAATGAATTTTAAACTTAAAGAGATATTATTGGAAGTAATAAAAGAATTTATTTTTAAATTCAAGGTTTGAATTTATTTGAAAGGATAAAGAAGAAAATTTGGGAAATATGAAATTGGTATTTTCAGTTAACAAGATTTTAAATCATAATGAAGAAATAAAATCTAAAGTTAATGGATTTTGGAATAAATGGAGTAAGTAAGGGAATTTATTTAAAAGTGAAATAAATTCGAAATCAATTTGGGGATTGATTTAAGTGTGTAAAACCGGGATTGATAAAAGAGAAGCGAGACTTGAGATTTATAAACTAGGTTTATAAAAGTGAAGTAATATATCAGTGGATATTTGGAAGAATAAATTCACGATGGGAATTTATTAAAGGAATGGGTAAATTTGTTTAAGAATAAATAGTGATTTATTTTTAAAGGATGCGAAGAGAAGTATAATTCCCTAGATAGCCAAGTACGTTTTCAAAGCAAATTTTTAAATATAAGTTAAAAGTTTTAATGTTGTTTTAAAATGCATGTTTTAGAAAAATTATTATTTCTAAATGTTTAAATTCTTAAGCAAGTATTTTTCAAATCTATTATCGTGCTAATTATTTAAAGGTGACTTGGTATTTTGTTTTAAAAAGAGAAAATCTAGTTTTATATTTTATAAGTAACCTCATTTTAAATATTCCTAAAATATATATTTTTAATAAAGTATTGAGTAGTTTTCAATTTAAATGTTTTAAAGTATATTTTATAATAAAGTGTTTTTAAATTATTTTAAAAATCTAAAGCTTTGTGCTTAATGCTTTCAGTGGAAATAAATAGTTGGGAATTTATCCTATGAGAAGAGTGGGGTTTGAAAACTATTTTCAAATAGGGTTGAAAATGGAAATATAACTTTTTAAGATATTTTGAGGATAATAAATAATTTGGAAGATTATTTATTGTTTGATGGTTGTTTGTGAATGCGAATTGATAGTTAAATAACCCACTATCAATATTCGACAATGTACTGATCGTTTCGAAGAGACCGGGATCGGGATTAATTTCTCGAAACCACTTCGATCCGGTTTGAACGTTTTTGTGAGGAAGACGAGTTTGGATTCGAAGGTGGAGCAGTGAAGTGCAAGGGCTAGTCGCTACTAATCCTGAGGATGATTCCAAAATGGATGTAGTAGGAGTAGTGCATTTGGTTCCGTTGGAACCTGGGACGGACTTGTATGGATGAATGCTTTCAGAACATCGTCAAGTGGGCGATGAGCATTCTAAGAGATGTGTTCTAAAAAGGTAACGCTTAGCCTCGAGCCTCATCAACCGAGAATGACTGAAAATCAGGGGTTATGCAGCAAGGCTAAGTGGGTAGCGCCCATTAGGGTGAGGTCATCCCTGTCTAGATGTTCCCTTTTTATTCGGCTTAGTGGTGCAGTTGTTGATCCCAACCGTGGGGTGATTTTACTCGGAATTATCTAGTAAGGGGTAGTTCCGGTCTTGTGCTGCAGGGGATTGATAGTAATCCTCGGTACGGTGATCTAGGCCACGTACTGTGACAGGTGGTACCTCAGTGCCCAGTCATTAGTTGGAAATCCATTCTCACTACGTGCTTTTACGCTTTTGTTTGTATTACCCATGATTGTGGCTAGTAGCTGGAATTTAATAAATATAACAATTTTGGCTATTTAAATAAGTATTTGTAAATAGACCCTATTATAATATCAGAGGATTTTAATAAAAAATGTCTTAGCTATCGTAAGGTAAAAACCCGACATGTTTATTTATGGCATGGTCTTACGAGTTGCTTTTGTTTTCAAAAGAATTTTGAAACTTTAATAATCAATTTGAGTGCGGTTTTCTCACGCTGGTATTCCAGACTGATTCGGGTGTTATTTGACTATAATGCTTGGGTCAGGCCGAGTATTATGGATTACAGGAAAGGATGCTACGGAGCTGGATGGCGATACGTACTTCCGTACTTTTTTGAAATATTCCGCTGTGCATTCGTTTTTGAAGGACGACATATTATAACCGTCCTGAGTTGTGTTGTTGTTTGTATTGAACTCTGATGTTGTACTCTGATGATGTAATGTATGAACATATATATTTGTTTTTGTGTAAAGATCATTTATTATCTATTATATTTTATTCCGCTGCGATGGTTAGATTCTGAAGTTGTATTCTATTTTCTCCTTCTACCTCTTCTTCTTTCACCCTAATGGTTCATATTTCCATTCATCTTGAGTTGATTGATGGAGAATAGTGTCGACTCAAAGGGGTATGGATTTGTGGGTCATTACATGTGACGTTTATTTACGCCAATTCTCTTCATCAAAACTGTACCACTTTGGACTTACAGAATTTAGTAATGGTCAAAATTCTAATATCATGCATATTCAACTCTAAAGTACAAATACAAAATCCTATATTCAATAATAACAATTATTATTAACCAAAATGGTCTAGCCAAAGACTTTGACTTTGACTTGACTTAAGTAAACCGTGATACTAACCTCATGTAACTAAGGAGGTGAATCCTCTCTTGAATAGTTCTTCTCTTTCAATACTTTCACTCTACCCAACTATAGTCACTAGATGGAACGTCATGTCATGATTTGATTATAACCAAAGCGGAGCTTTCATATTAAAGATCAACGATATTCTCAAGTTGAGAGAACTATGTTCATCAGTCACATTGGTATTTTCTGTTTGACCTTAATTATATTAACCAATAGAAAACTATCAAGTGAGTCATTCCATGGTTATCCACTAAGTATCAGTACATAACACATTGGTGCTCCAATATCCATGAATAATTATGCAATGCCCAACATTTGTAGATTGTTACGTACTCTAGTCTCAACAAATACATCGATATCTAGTCTAAATTCATCTTGACTAGGAACATTTAAAATGGTATATTTGTTTTTTATTATGACAAATTACTCATGGTTATAACATTTTGTAATTACTATCACAAAACATACCATTTATGAATTTTATATTAAATATTCTTTTGATTAAATTAATTAATTAATACAACCACGTTATATCAAGTATATAACAGAAAGAAAATACCTTTGATTTCGAACAAGATTGGTTATTGGGTTAGATATATTAACAAATTACATAATTCCCATAGCGCATACCTCTAACTCTATCAATCTCCCACTTGCAATTGGGCTCGGCTATGGAATCTTATTCTAACTTCTCCAATTGGTTTCTTAAAACCAATTTGTTTGGTCCCTCGGTGAACGGTATGCTATTGTGTTTTAGTTATCTACTAAGTCAATCAACTCTGTCCGATGCTGATAAACTACCTTTATTATGTGGAATAATTATGAGTATGTCTCTCGACTTCCAGTGAGCTTTAAGTTCTATTATGAACTATATAGTGGCATTGTTATCATATAAAAATGTTATAGGATTCTCAACATTTGTAATTACCCTCAATTCAGTTATAAATTTGTGCATTTATATTTATATACATTATTTTATTGTGGTGCTATTTAAGGCGATGCACTTAGCCTTTTTCATTAAATCAACCACAGTCATTCTTTTGGAACATTTCCAACTTATTGATTCTTAACTTGAATTTATGATTGACATATTATACTCAATATCACTTATGAAGTTTGAGTCCAAACAATCTTTCACAAGGAGTTCGTTGTTTTTTAAACAATTCTCTAGTATTTTGTAAATATACGAGAACACTCTAAACTACCGTTTGATGATATGAATTTGAATTTGATATTTTCTTCACATATCATATACAGAAACAAATCATGATATCACAGATAACAAACATGCATGATAATTCCTATTTCTAATGCATAAGGAATCCATCTTACATGTTTTGTATTAAACATTTTAATAAGGTGTCCTTGTATATCGTTTTAGGACATTCCCAATATCTTTTATACTTTCTATAAAACACATCATTTACACGTCGAAGGTTAAACAACCAAGGCTAATTTTAATGCAAGTACATCATTAAAAATCAGCAATGGGTTATTTACTTACATTTTTAAAAATGTCAATGTATCATTTAATGTTCTTTCTTATGAACATACGATTGCTCTGCATTTTGACGGATAATCAAACTATTTGATATTTCTATCAAAATATTTGTTCAATTCCAATGCTTATAAAATTATACTTTCTATCATTTCTTAGATCATATCCAAAGACACACAAACTCAATAAGCTTCCACTGACTTTGAGACATTTTGATTATTATATGTAAACAGCTTACTCTAAATCATTATTTAATTTTTTTTTTTAATATATACATACCAAAAATAAAGTCATACTAAGTGATAATTTTATGAGTAAATCAGAATCAACTTAAGCATGTTGAATATCGAATATATTACGCTAATTTTAAAAAATGAAATTTTTGATGTTACTCTTATCAATGGTTCTCATTATATTCCAACTACATTAGTCTTGCTCTCGAAGATACATTCGCGGCTCATGGATCAAATCCCTGGGTACATTTGACAAAATAATATTTTGATAATGTACTTGGAATCCATTTTTTATCCGCGCATTATGCCGTATCATAGAGTCAGCACTCTTAATGGTTTATGTAAACAACTGAAGATTATATATTTTTGACATCGATAAGAAACTCATAGTTTCTCTTAACCGTACGAGAATACTTATTAGACATCTTAATGCGATGTGTTCCTTTAGGTTATTTCATTTCATTCCATGTGATCAGTTTTATCTTTAGATCATATTCAATTCGATTTTTCTACCAATAATTTCTCAAACAAATTCCTTCACTATGAAGTTGGCATTAGGTATTCATAAACACTTTATGAATTTCCTTATATATAAAATTGATTTGGTTTTAGTTTACAAAACTTATGATCAAAACATAAATATGTCATCCAAAGATAGTCCTTCCAAAACTCCTTTTGAAGAGATTCATACAAGATCCCTCATGAAAAATTATTACGTGCAAACTTTCGACTTGCATAACCTGCCAACTTCTTGGACTAGGATGTGTTTGAATTTCTTATAAACCCTTATCTTGTATGATTTTGTAGACTATTATTTAGATGAAATAATATTAACCTTATGTACTACTCTTAAGTACATGATCTTATAGAAAGAAGTTAATTCAACTTCACTCACAATTAATCGTATTTTGTCCAACCAAGTTTGATTACTCCTCATCGATACATCATTATGTACTAAAAGGAGGAGTGACTTTGAAATTGAATCTTTATTCAATTTGGGTACGTTTGAAACTCTTTCCAATATACTCACTTATTCAATCAAATTGAACCATTTTATTTTACTGCACGTTGTTTTATTTACTTTCGTTTTATGCTCTGTGATCTTATCATAGACATACTACATGTGTATCAAATCAACTACACAAGTCTATATTGGTGATAAATCATTGATGAATACAACTAAGTACATGGATCTGATTTAATATTAATAGGCTTGCGATTGTATACACTAGTATGTATTAATCCAAAGAGTTCATCAACTCTTATGACGCCAGTACTAAATGTGTGCATAGCCCTTTATTATTTGAGATATAATTAATTAGTATCATATGAATCATAATCGCATGATAAAAAATTATTTCTCAAAACTGCGACTTAGCGTATAGTTCCAAAATAATTGTAAATAACTTTAATACTTCAGTATTTTCTAAATGCATCACTTTTGTGGTGAAAACAAATGCCATATTGTAGTTTTATTTCATTATGAATATTCATAATATTCACATTGAAATATAACTATATCTATTTTCCAATCGACACCGATAATAGTCATTATTTTCATAAATAATGTTCGGTATGTTTTACGAAAACAATTTCGAAATTTGATGCAATCAATCAGTGCAATATGGCATGCTCACACTATTTCCACCACTACTAGAATAGCTACTAAATTCGAAGGTCCATATTCACTTAATATTGATTATTTATTTCATATATGTAACTATATTATAGTGGAGAGTTCTTTGATCAAATATTTTGAACCCAAAGAAATAAATCTTATAGAAAACAATTTTTTATATGAAAATACTTTTCCGAATAGGAATCGTATTTCTTATTCCAATATTAAGTATTAATTAATATGACAATTTTTGTTTCCTATGTTTCTTTATGAAGTAGAAGTGGCCGTTCACTCTCTTCATCCTAATTGTACCTTTAATTAAATCTACTCTTGTACATTCATTATTCTTCCTAAATGGTCGAACCATTCAAAAGAAATCCTTTACTACAACATTATAATGAACTCTTTACGAAAGTGCACTGATTGTCCTAAACATTTAAGGACATCAAATGTGTTGCGCTTTACGTAAACTGATCAAACTGACATATCGGCGATCAAGTTCTTAGATTTATATTGTAGTTTTGATCCTACGTTACATTTAACACAATGCGATCCTTTTGTAATCAATCAAATTGAATCATGGAACAGTACTTTTTATTGGCTTATTTTGAATGAACTAACTCTATCGAAGTATCGTACATTACAAACTGTGACCGTTCCTCATATAACATTTATATGCGGTAGTATACAGATCAAATATCCATACTCTTCTATTGCTTTTAGAGTTTGAAACTTATAGAATGCAATACACGGTAAACATGTAAGCAACCAAATTACAAGTATATTTAGTAGTTGTAAAATCAAGCACTTGCATGGGTATGGAAAAATTGACATGCAAGAAGCATTTATTAGTAAGTATATGTTGTATTTCTATTTGTCAATATTTGATTCAAATCATTTGCATATCTTAATTGATAAACGTTTTATCAATCATACTAAATGCACAAATTTATCATTGTAGATTATTATAAAATTATATAGCATATGTTTTTTCAACATTTATAATGTTAAATGTTATCATTTTATTTTTCTAACAAGGCTCCCACTAGTTTTTTATGTATCACCAAACCATAAGCAAAACATAGAAGTCTTTCGACTTTATTGATGGGTGTTAAGACTCGTATATCTTGAGCTTTTGACCATAACGAAAGATCAATAAACCATACTCTCATATATAATGGATAACTCTTTATCGGTTGTATCATATACAACTCCTAACCCGTGGTTCCTAGACCTATCCTACCTTTACCTTGAGGAAACCTCAATAAGTAAAGTAGGGTTATTCATTCAAAACTATCATTACGCAATAGCCTAAGTATAATGCATATACCTTGAAGAAAGTTCGACAAATATGGGTCGTTATATTACCTTGCTTATTCAATATAATAATAGTATTACACACAACATCCCTAGCTTGAGGAAAGCTCACAACTGAAGAATATACAAGTAATCTTTTAATATATAAATGATAGAGGATAACTTCATATCAAAGATTCATAATCTTCAATATATTATATCAAGTGATATTGACTTGTGGAATCATGTATTTGTTATGAAATTCCCTTGTGATTCAAGTGTAAAACACATCTGAAATCGCGGTATACATAAAATACGCATATACTTATCCCTTAAGTCTGTTTAAGGTTTCTTTAGTGATCTAAAGTTAGTTTATACATTCATATTATATAAGTTTTTTTATTATATAACCGTTATATTTCATATTACTTATACAATAGTCATGTGTATAATATTATATTAATTAAATTTTATTTAATTAATTTTAAATATATTAATATTTTAATTAATTTTATTTTATTTTAATATAACATTTATATTGAATATTTATTATATACTGTAACCTTTATAGTATTACACATATATCTTATATACATGTAGATTCATTTAATTAATTTACCTTTAATCAATTTAATTAATTAATTTTTAACTAATTTATTTAATTAAACAATTTTAATTAAATTATGCTAATTTAAAAATTCAATTCATATACAATACTATACTTATGTTATTTTAAATATTTAAAATATCGCAACCTATATCATAATGTAGAATAAATGCATATATATTTTTATTAATTAACTTATTTAATTAATTTATTTTATTAATCCAATTAGTAAATTTTAAAATTTCGAAATTAATATATATATATATATATATTCAAATAATTTTGAAAATTTATATTATAATATTTTTGTTATTTTGAATTCAACTTTTAAAATTTTAAAATTTTATTTTTAATTTCAAAACAATTTTGAAATTAGCCAAAGGCCTAATTCAAATTGGGGCTCTTCTACTAGAGGCAGCCTTTTGGACTCACATATTTGTTCGGACCAGGATGGCAGGCAGGTAGGGCGGAGTACTAGATTACCGAAACATAATTTGAGAAACTATCTTTCTAGACACCCTACTATCTGGACTGTGAGCTTAATTAGTCAACCATAACATGACTAATTAGACCGCATAAGCTCTTGGGCTCTGATACCATTGTTGCAACTAGGCTAGCCCGTAGTAGAAGTTATGCATGAATTTCAAAAAATGATACCCTATAGGATCTTTATTGGGCCTATGATGTCTAATTTATTTAGAACGTTTCTAAATTCAATTTAAATAAAATCATATATTGCGTTTAAATTTAAATTGTTGATATAAATTTATTTAATTTATTTCCAGTTTATATATAAATATACATATGTATCGTATACATATGTGAGCTTGTGTTTATGTGTAACATGATATTCCATGTAAGGTATAACTTTCCCTTATATTGACACTGGGATTTACATTGCAACGGACATATTAGCACATCCTATATGTATTACACATTGTCCAAATATGTGTATATATTTGAACTTATTATATATAAAAACCCAAGGGTAAGTATATGTTTGTATGTATATTGTGAGAAAATATTACAAATATAGTTATATATAGAATATTATAGTGTTAAATATTAAATAAACATATGTGTGTGTGTATACATACAAGATATAAGTTTAATTTTTTATAAATATGTGTATGTGTGTGTATATATGTATGTATGTATCAAATTAACATAATTTCATATATATAACAATAAGTATATATAAATATAAATATAAATATAATAATTATTGCAAATATGAGTTAGAATAGTTTATATAAACATACATTTTATTGCAAAAATTAAAAAATAATTTTTTTACATTCCAAATCGAATAAATAGTAGCTCTAAATTCAATTATAATTTAATTATATTAATATATATACATATTATGAATTAAATTGTTAAATTAAAATAAAAAAATGACAGAAAATATTTAAATAATAAATATTTCAAATTTTAAAATTTTAGAAGATCAGGAATGATATTTTATAGCTTAATTTTTTTAATTTTCTAGGTTAAAATGTTATCTTTTATTAATTAAATACATTCAGCCGAATTTGAAAATATAAAAAATGGTATGAAAAAATTGAGTTATTGACCATGAGCAACTATGATGACAGAATAATTTTAGAAAATTTTAATTTTCAAAACATAATTTTTTTATATTAATTTATTAGTTAGCATAACGATTAAATAATAATTCAAAATATTGAATAATTACCAAAAAATTATTTTCGATCATTGAAAATCATCATTAATGTAGATATGCAAGTGAAAAATATTAGTTCAGTTATTTATCTAATATAGCTATATAGTTTAATATAAATCATATAAACAAATTGATTAACATATTAATATATGTACATATTAATTAATAAATTATAATAGTTTCGGCTCAGTGTATTAGATCCATAATAGAAAAATATTTTTTTATAAACATATACACATAACCAATCGATATTGACAACATCATCCTTATAGAAATCTGTCCTAACTAACAATACAATAATCACGATATATACGTATGAATAACATATAGTTACATAGTTTATGTATCATATATATATATATATATATATATATATATAACTTAATACTTACTAAAACTAATGCCCTTAAGTCCACCTTGTAACTATGAGTTCTCCTCTTTTGAAACATTCTAGATTCTATAAACTGCTAACCATTAAATCGCAGGCACTTTTGCTATTAAATAGCAATTAACGTGAATTGATTTGAGTTTTGTTGAAGCTTTAGGAATGTGTAATTTGGCCAAGATGAAGGAGATTGGAGTGTAATGACATGGAATTTTCCACCTCGAAAATTCGACACTAATACATTCGCTGTAGAAGTGCCAAGAAATCGAACGTCGGAAATCCTAGATGTTAGGGTAAAGAAGAAAAGAGGTAGCAAAAGAACAGACAACAACAACATAGAATCTCACACTCGCAGCGGATTAAAATAAATATCAAATAATAGTATTCATATAATGAAAAATTGTAATTGTCAGTTTATATTCAATATATCAGAGTACAATCATTCACAAATAAAATGGACAGTTGTAACAACTTGTCCCTGACTAATATCAATACAATCTCAAATACACAGCGGAATATACTCCATACATTTCTGCCATCCAACTCGCCACCTGAACTCTAGAACGTCCTAACGTGAAAATCTGTAATACTCGGTCTGACCCGAGCATTACATTAAAGTAACACCCGAGTCAGGCTGGAAACCAGCGTGAGTAAACCATTTAATTTGAAATACTAAGTTGTAAAACTTCTTTGAAAACCAGGGTAACTCGTTCCTCAATACGAGTTCTTATCTTGTTGTAGCCAAACATTTATTCCACAATAAATCTATAATTTTTACTCGGTTTAAGTGGCCAAGTTCACTTAATTTATTACATTCCAGCCTATTGATTTAAAATCAAATCTATAAAGAATTATAGATTACTAATCGATGTGGTTCTGGATATTGCTGATATCCGACCTGATCGCTTCGAATCCAACGCCATCCTTTAAGTCAAGTTGTTGTTTAAACAATTTAATTTACTGCAGAATAACATATTGACATGGTAATTCATCACAGATAGATAATCACATTATCAAAGTTCAACTAAGCATTTCATATCACAGAACATCGCCACTTATCAGACTAAAGATATTAATCAATCCAACATTCAATACAATTTAACCAGCCATAAGCAAGATTAATTAGTTATGCAAATTAACTAATCATCCTTTAATTACTTACATTAACTAATTATCCTTTAATTACTGATTAATTACCCTTTAATTATTAATTAATTAACCATTAATTATTAATTAAACTTTAATTACCAATTAATTATTCTTTAATTACTTATATTAATTAATTACTCTTTAATCACCTAAGATCTTAATTAATTAAAGATAACCGTTTATCTTAATTAATTACTTAATTATCATTATTAAATTTTATTTAATAAACCTTTGGAATTAATTTATAATTAACCTATAAATTAACTTAAGACCTTACGTTTAATTAATGATTAAAACATTTACCCTTTTTTAATTAACTACTTAATTACACTATTAAATTTTATTTTAAATAAACTTATGAATTAATTAAAATAAAGGATATATATTAAAACACATTAAACTTAATTAATTTTAAAATAATAACCTTTAACTAAACCCAAATTAAATAAAACAATTATTATTTAATTTGTCTAAACTTGATTTATTTTAACCTTTTTATAAAGTTATTAATATACTTTTTTTTTAAAAACCGAAGACTAACCCACGTGCTCACCTTGCTCAAACTCGAGTTAGAATCTTCTTCTTCTTTCCTTTATTTTTCTTTTAAACTTTATTTTGGTTTAAATTAAAAACTGTTGAAATTGTTAAAATCACTCGCGTACACTCGGTCCAAACTCGATACCATCCTTGTGTCCAACTCAAGCTCTCTCCTACTTCTCGACAGCAACTTATTCTACTGATACGTCTGACATTCGTGCACGTGCACCGACGAGCGCCGCAGCTCTGGTTAGCGCCACCACCTCCATCACATCGACGACAACCTCGCCTAAGATTCCGACCACCCAGAACTTCGAGGCAACCACGAAAATCAAATTCGAGCATATAGAACTCCACTGGAATGAACCGATCATCCAAGATTCACCTCGACCCGCCGCCTCAAATCACCAGAGGTTTCGAAACTCTGACCCAACCTTCGCCGTTCAACCATGCACTTATCCCCTCTACTCCGGTCAAGTCTGGTGCTTCGACGACGACGAACTCACTTCGAAACTCACGTCGACCAAACCAGGTCTTCAAACCCTATACCGCCACTGATAAGCCACCACAGTGAACTATAGATTCACCAGCAATTTTTGCCGAGACCCCCTACACTCAAGCATGCTCCAGAAATGATCACGACCGCCCTCCCTTCGCCGATCGCCAGAAATCGAGGAAACACTCGATTCCGTTCAACCCAAGAATTCTATCTCAAATCAAAACTAAAAATCTTTGAAGTATTTTTAAAAATCATAGTTTTTGAAAACAAAATAGATTATATAAATGAAACAATAAATCATTGAAGTTGAAATTTTGACATGCTTTGTGTTTTACTGTAATTCTTCCTTCCAGTTAAAACTATCTTATAATTTTACTTAAAAATATTTTTAAAATTTAGATCTTGTTAATTCAAGCATATTTTGTCTATACAATAAGCTATAGAATATTTGGGGAAGAGAAATTGATTTTCTAAATTGTTTTGTAACTGTAAAACTAGAACAGAGGAATATATACATATGTACTGCGACGACCCGACTTTCCACTCCCGGAAAATCACATCATCTTGAAGAAAGAAAGGGATAGAAAAGGGAATAGAAAGAAGAGAAGAAAGAAACAACATCAGAATCTAACAGCGGAACGAATAAATTATATTAATAACATAAATATTACATAGTTTACAATCATTATCAGAGTTACACAGATATACAACACATACTAGACAGTTATAAACACCTGTCTAGTTATACAACTCAATACAACAACTCAGAGAACACACAGCGGAATACTAGATATATATCTACACGCGGAAGCCTCCTGCTCCATTGCTCCTCCACAATTCGTCAAAGCTAACCTGAATCCTAACTTGAATTCTCTTGGCTAATCGTAAAAATTTGAGTACCTAAGAGTTTATGGAAAACAAAAATAAACTCCGGGTCAGACATGGGTCTGGTGTGAGTAACAGGTTAAAGTTTCTTAACTTTCAAAAACCTTTTGAAAAGAAAGGTATCATGTAAGACTTCCCACACATAAACATGGAAAAGTTTTTACCTTACGCTAACCAAAACATTTGATAGGAAATCCGATGATATTATAATAGTGTCTAGGGTTTTCAAATAAATAAGAAATAGCCGAAATTGTTACATTTATTAAATTCCATCTACTAGCCGCAAAAGTGGGTAATACAATCAAAACCGTTGGCACTTATTGGATTTTGGATTCGATACAATGGCAGGGCTACTGGGGTACCGCCCGTCACAGTACGTGGCCTACATCAACGTACCGAGGATCACTCCCGACCCCCTGCAACACAAAGCCGGACCCATTCCTTACGGAATAGTTCCAAACAAGACAACCCCGTGGTTGTAGCTTGCAACCACCCACACAGCCGAATATAAAGGGACTTCTAGACAGGGATAAATCTTGCGCTCCAGTGGGTGCGACCCACGAAGCCTTGCTGCACCTCCTCTGTTTTAGCCATTCCCGGTTGATGAGGCTTGAGGTTACGATTACCTTTATAGGACATATCACTTAGAATGCTCATTGTCCACCTGACGATGTTCTGAAAGCATTCAATCCATACAAGTTCGTTCCGGGTTCGAACGAAACCGAAGGCATTATCTCGTTACACTCATTTTGGAATCACCCTCAGAGTTAATGACGATAACCCTTGCACTCTGAATCACCATCTCGAATCTATAACAACTAATTCCGTCAACTCATTACGGAATCAACCCTAGAGTTATACTGACTCATAGTCCTTACACCTCGAGTCTTCACAAAGCTCCACTTTGACTCACGACCTAACGTTATTTGGAATCGATGTGGTTTTCGGATATCCAAATATGAAAACCTGATCCCGGTCTCATCGAAAACCAAAGCGTGTCTTTTAAGGCCAAGTTGTTTTAAAGTTTTTAAAACAATTCAATTACAGTATCTATATACACACAGATAGATAACTTATAAATCATAATTGATAATCAACATTATCACATAACAGGTAATCCACATTATCAATACCAAATAGATATTCCATATATCACCACAACAATAGATAATCTAAGTTATCATCACAATACAACCAAGCATCCATACCACACAATAATATTTACCTCATTACTGAGATCACAAAACATCCAAGACAACCAATGTCATCCAAATATATATAAGCAATGATTAACTCATCATAATATAATTAATTTAAAATGAATTAAATTAACTATCTCTATTACTAATTAATTTAAAATGAATTAAATTAATTACTTCATCTTTAATTAATTTAAAATAAATTAAATTAATTACTTCATCAAATATAAATCTTGCTTACTCAATCATTTAATTGATTACAATCAATTAATCAATCATAAAAAATAAATTACCTTAATTAATCACTCTTGATTAATTACCCCTAATTACATTCATGTAATTATTCTTAATTAATTTCACAAAATTAATTATTCTCAACCAAACAGTAATTAACCTTAATTACTCAATTAATTAATTAATCATAATTAATTACATTAATCCTTAATTAATTACATTAATTAATTACCTTTAATTACATATCATTGATTAATTAATCATAATTAATCATCTTTAATTACATCATTAATTAAAATAATTAATAATCCTTAATTATTTCTTAAATTAATTACCCTAAGTAATTAACTAACTTAATTACTATATTAAACCAAATTAATTATCCTTAAATTAATTTCTTAATTAATTATTTGATTAATTACTAAATAATTAATCCAGATTACTTCATTCTTAAACATCTCCACTTAATTACAATCATGTAATTATTAATTAATTACTTAACTAAGTAATTTCCAAAACTTTAATTGCATAAAGTAATTATTTATAAAACTCAAGTGTTTATAATTAATTAAACTTAATTAATTAAAAATAAACAATCACATTAAATTAAATCAATACATTAAGTAATTAATTTCTTAATTACTTTATTGAGTAATTACTCTCTAACCATTTATAATTGATTATTATTAAACTAATTAATCTAATTAATTATAAAAATTAACTACATTAATTAATTGTTAAATAATCCTGGTTAATGACCTTCATTAACCATCCTCTAATTATTTTATAAAGTAATTAACCTAAATTAATTGTCATTTAAATTATCCTTAATTATTCATTAATTAAAATTAATTATTAAATTAATTAACCTTAAATTAAAACTTAATTACATAATTAATATTCATTTATCATTAATTAATGACTTAATTAATGATCTTAATTTTAAATTGATTAATCATTAATCAATTATTAATTCCAAATTCAATTAATTAATTAAATTACTTAACAAATCTTAATTACCTTATTAATTAATTCTAAAACATAAATCTTAATTTTAATTTCAAAAACATAACTTAATTATGTTTAAAACAATTTGATTTAAAACAAAGTACTTAAGAAATTTCCTTTTAAATTTCAATTTAAATTCAAGTTTTAAATAGAATAAATTTAAATTTATTAAAGTTTTAAATAATTTAAAACTTATTTAAAATTACAAGTCAAAACAAAAGTTTGACTTAAAAATGAAATCATAAGAATTTGAAGTTAAATTCATTTTAAAATTTTAGAAACTCAATTCATTCTTAGTCTCAACTTTCAAATTTAAATCTTTTTTTAATTTGAAACTGAAGTTCATTTTAAACTCAGATTTTCAGTTTTAAAATTTATCTTTAAATCTTACTTCACATTTTAAAAACTTCATTATTAAAATTTTAAACTATTTACCAAATTGAAATAGTTAATTAAGTTAAATTTTTAAACTTTTATTTTTATTTAAAAACTGGGTTTTGAATTCAATTCAGAAATGCAAACTTGAATTAAATTTTAAACTTAAAATTTACCTTAAACAAAACTATAGATTTAAAAATCCTTAAACCCAGTTTTTTAAAAAAAAACAGGTTTCAAACCTAGAAGCAAACACAGAACAACATCCCGAGATAAATCAATCTCTACTTCGGGTTAAAAGCTTCCCTACTCCGAGTCCTAAGCTGCTTTACTTCGAGTAAAACACAGACCTACCCCTGAAACATCCCAACCAAAAATACAGTCCATCTGAAAAACTTGTCGCCGTGCATATGCACGGCGACCACCACCTTTGCCGACCATCTCAGGTGATCAAGCCACAACCAAAAACCCCTCAATCCACTAATATCATCACCAAAACGAACAAAAATCAACGCATTCAAATTTTAACTCTGAAACCCCCAAATTTAAAAACCTGAAAACAGAAACCTAGTTTACTGTCAAAACCTGTCAACGGCAATTTCTTGCCACTCCGATCATCTGACGCTCAACCCTCTCGGCCTCGAGCTCCCTCACACTTCCACTACACAATCCCCCAAAATCAGTACACTCGATCAATCCATTACTTCACACTGACTTAATTTTTAACCCCTATTCAAAACTAGGGTTTAAACACAAAAATCCCAACTGCAACCAATCTAGCAAATTATATCCACTTGTTTGATTTTTCTGAGTATCTTCAATACCTATTCCATCACTCAGAAGAATTCTAGAATTTTTTTAATTCAAAAATCAATAGAATTTACACAAATTCCTAATTTTGTACAAGAACAAACTGCTACTGACGCAACACTAAAAATATCCTGATACTTAATTTAAAACTCAAGTTTCAGTTTATAGGTTTGATTTGTATTACTGAATTACCATATTATTTTGATTGGGTTTAAAAAAAAATAAAAAAAATAAACATGCATCATCTTTTCTGGTTTAACAGAGGCAATAACAAGTTTATAATCCTAAATAAAGTTTAACACTTTAAATTAGGATATACCACATGTTTTGTTAGAAAATTTGCATCTAAACATGGATTAGATCTTGAGTTCATGAAACTTTGAATTATATCTAAAGTCTGGAATCTAGAACAAGAAGGAATTCATCACAGCAAGCAGATATTCAAACTCATACATATATACAGACATTTCATCATACTCATTAGTAAACAATTTAAGCAACTATATCAATTTAAATTAGTTTTTAAAATAAATTGTTGCTCACCATTTCAATGCAGACCCCTGTTGATTCTTTGAATTTTGCAGAAAACAAAAATATGCAGAGTCCCTGTTTTGACTTCCTTTTCATATGTTTTCCATGACTAAGATGCTTGCATGCAGGAAGAATGCATTTGCTAAATTTCCCAAATACATGCAGATGCTCAACATCCCAGATTTTAAAAACAGAATGCAGAAAAATCAGTGTGCAGGCCCTTCTCTTTTTTTTATGACATGCAGGTTTGAAACTTGCAGGCCTCATAATTTTTTTTTTTTTTGATGAAGAAGGTATTTGATTTTTGAAGAGGAGGAATAAACAGATTTGCTTGAATTTGAGGTATGTATATTTGATCTTTGAATATGCAGAATTGCTTCAGGCTAATGCTTTTGAATTTGAGATGAAGGTGGATTTGATTACGAAGAAGTGAGATATGCAGGTTTTACTTTGATTGGAAATGGAGATTTGAACAGGGTTGTATGTATGAAGTAAGTGAGTTTTTGATCTTTTCTCTTTTGATTAAGGAGAATGAAAAATGCAATATGTATGAAGATGTAAGCTAACTAATGTATATTTCAGATTTAATTAAAAGAAAAGAAAAATAAAAACTAAATCTTACACTTGTCAAATTGTATATTAGTTTTTGAACACTTGTTAATTTGTTATGCTAATTTTTAAACACATGTAAAAAAAATGTTAAAGAATGAAACACTTGTTTTCTTTTAAAGGTAATTAGCATTTAAATCTACAAAGAAAAGTGTGTGTTAGCTTAAATTAAGTTGTTAGTGTATATTTAAACATGTGTATAAATTTATAAATGAAAATAGAAACAAATCATGTTTTCAAAACTTACACAAATAAATAAAAATTAAAACAATTAAACAATTTATATTTTTGAACTTTTAAATTTAAATTCAAACTAAATTCAAAATCAATTATTTATCCAAATCAAGTTATGAATATAAATTCAATTTGAAATAAAAACTACAAATTCTATTCAAAACTTATTTATAAAGTTAATACAATATCAATATTGTTTTTATAACTCTCTTATTATTAAATTAAAAATCATTTTACAAGAAATTATATTTTTATTAAATAAATAATCCATTTTATTAAGCCATAAAATCTTTTTGTTAAATTTGTTCTAAATTTAAAACTCAATCTAATTCAATTTAAAACATTTAATATTTTTCTTATTAATTTTAAAATTATAAATTTATTTATGAAATAGATATTAAAACTCAATACCAATTTGTATTAAAATTAACAAATTAAAATGTATTTATTAGAATTTTTAAAACATGGTTTAATTATTAAATTTAAACCAAAATCATTTATTTAACTTTGAAAAGCTTAAATATTAAATAAAACAAATTTTCCAAACTGCTATAAATAATAAAACTAGAAAAATATGCTTTACTTATTAAAAATTAAAACAATACCAATCTATTTAAAATATAAACCATATATTTATTTATAAATTGAAATCAATTTATTATTTAAAAGATAAAATAACCAATTTAAATATTTATTGAAGAAGATTATTAAATTTATTTGAATAATTATCAACAGATTATCAATATCAATTTAATTTTAACTACAGATTATTAAATTGATATTGTTAAAAATTTCGGGATATTACAATCCTTCCCCCTTAAAAGAATTTCGTCCTCGAAATTTAAAACAAAGGTAATTTAATAATCTTATTAAATTTAAATTTAGAAACATAAGCATATATCAAACATATGCTAACAACCTAAAAAACCAATTCAAACAAATCTAATTATCCAGACAAATTCTAGATAGAATTTCATCGAGTTCCCCAGATATATATATACCAGGATACTCGTCCTAGAGAATCCAAACAATCAATACTATGAAGCTACAAAACTCCTATACAACTATATATATAACACTAGACAAGGTATCAGACTACAAACGAGTCTGACACAACAACCAAAATCCAGAACTGCTGGTTCTACAACCAGAGATAGATCATACACGTACTCCCTCAGAGATACGTGAAATTCATCGAATCCCAGTTGTCCAAACTGGCAATTCAATCCTGTAGATCAATCACTTATTCTCCAAGATACAGAAAAGATCCAAAACAATACAAAGCTAACTTCTCAGACTTACCAAAACTTATAGCTCACTTATGATCGGAGAAAACTTATCCAAACCAAATCTCCGACTTCAGATTCCAAATTCCTCCGACTCTTATCCACAAAATCTCTTCGGACAATCCTAGGCTGTCCACAACCATACTGCTCAGCTCAACCTTCGCTGATGCTTCTAGAAACAAACTAGACCAATCAACACAACAAAATGATCCCCTCAAGATCAAGCAAAATCAAGATCTCAAACTCAAATCCTCAACATCAGAAGACAACAACTCACTTCTCCTGTCCAGAAAAGAAAAGCAGATACACTTCCAAACTGCTTCTGCTGCTCAACTCTGATCCAAAGTAGAAGAGAATGCTGAAGATGAACACAAGCACAAACAGGACAACACACCCCAGAGATATGATTCAGCAAATCCATAAGAAACTCAGAAATTTTCCAAAACTCTGAGCTGCTACACCAACTCAATCTCCTGGGAACCATTCTACTAAAAGCTGAACCACCCGAACCACTCCTGGAATCCTAGACGATAAGAAAACTCAATCTCCAGATGCGAACAAAGCTCTGACTTCCTGAAGACATCCAGAAAAACTCAGATAACTCAAGAGATCACTCAAACAATCGCAAGTCACTTTTGCGAACCACCCAAACCAAATCTAAGGAAAATTGTTCTCCCTAAACCAAACAGAACAGCTTACACTCAACTAGCCAACCCATCGAAGAAATGGGTCCACTCAACTGCTTCTGAAACTCCATTCCAAAAAAAAAGCTAAGCCAGAAGATCTCTTGCCAACACCGAGAACACTCCAATCTGCACTGCTGCTACAGATGCTAAAGAATTCCAAAACAAAGTTCTCCGAGAAACTCGGACTTCAAAGCAAACAGAAACACCGGCTGAACAAAGCCACAACACTGAAGCAGACTCACCTCTTTAATCTTGTTCCAAAGAAAACATCTTCGGGAACATCCATAGTCACTGCATCTCATCACGCAGCTACTACTTCCTGAGATATCAAAATACCATCACTCACTTCTGCCAACCAACAGATCCAAACTCTACTCATCAACTTCAGAAATAAACTCCGAACCTTAACAGGTTACCTTCAGAGATCAATGAAGTTTTTTAAAATTACAGAACTTACTCGAGACGGTATTAGGTCTACAGTCTCAACAAATACACTTCCAACCTCAAATATCAGACTCCAACCAATGGTAGTAATCGTGTTACACACACTACTACCCCATCTACCTTTATAACTTATATTGGAAAACCTGAACAGGTAACCCAATAGATAGGTAGAAATATATATATATATATATATATTAAAAATTACAAATACGCTCTCTCAAGAAAAACACCACTACAGAGCCTAGGTATTCTCTCAACCTAATGTTCTGATACCAACTGCGACGTCCTAGGCTTTTCAACCATCAGCAACGGCTCACGACCGGTAGGCTTTTCAACCATCCCAGCCCCGCTGTGGCTCACAGTGATACCTCGGATTTGCTTTTACGGCCAGCCTCTCGACTCGCAACCAACCCCGCAAGGCCTTATACTACCCGCGGGGGCATGTAGGGGTAAGAGTCTCCCGTTCGCCACCTAACGCAAAGCGAGAACCCCCTATCACGCTGTAATGTAGCAAATCCGATCCCGGTCTCATCGAAAACCAAAGCGTGTCTTTTAAGGCCAAGTTGTTTTAAAGTTTTTAAAACAATTCAATTACAGTATCTATATACACACAGATAGATAACTCATAAATCATAATTGATAATCAACATTATCACATAACAGGTAATCCACATTATCAATATCAAATAGATATTCCATATATCACCACAACAATAGATAATCTAAGTTATCATCACAATACAACCAAGCATCCATACCGCACAATAATATTTACCTCATTACTGAGATCACAAAACATCCAAGACAACCAATGTCATCCAAATATATATAAGCAATGATTAACTCATCATAATATAATTAATTTAAAATGAATTAAATTAACTATCTCTATTACTAATTAATTTAAAATGAATTAAATTAATTACTTCATTTTTAATTAATTTAAAATAAATTAATTACTTCATCAAATATAAATCTTGCTTACTCAATCATTTAATTGATTAAATCAATTAATCAATCATAAAAAATAAATTACCTTAATTAATCACTCTTGATTAATTACCCTTAATTACATTCATGTAATTATTCTTAATTAATTTCACAAAATTAATTATTCTCAACCAAACAGTAATTAACCTTAATTACTCAATTAATTAATTAATCATAATTAATTACATTAATCCTTAATTAATTACATTAATTAATTACCTTTAATTACATATCATTTATTAATTAATCATAATTAATCATCTTTAATTACATCATTAATTAAAATAATTAATGATCCTTAATTATTTCTTAAATTAATTACCCTAAGTAATTAACTAACTTAATTACTATATTAAACCAAATTAATTATCCTTAAATTAATTTCTTAATTAATTATTTGATTAATTACTAAATAATTAATCCAGATTACTTCATTCTTAAACATCTCCACTTAATTACAATCATGTAATTATTAATTAATTACTTAACTAAGTAATTTCCAAAACTTTAATTACATAAAGTAATTATTTATAAAACTCAAGTGTTTATAATTAATTACTTAATTAATTAAAAATAAACAATCACATTAAATTAAATAAATTACATTAAGTAATTAATTTCTTAATTACTTTATTGAGTAATTACTCTCTAACCATTTATAATTGATTATTATTAAATTAATTAATCTAATTAATTATAAAAATTAACTACATTAATTAATTGTTAAATAATCCTGGTTAATGACCTTCATTAACCATCCTCTAATTATTTTATAAAGTAATTAACCTAAATTAATTACCATTTAAATTATCCTTAATTATTCATTAATTAAAATTAATTATTAAATTGATTAACCTTAATTAAAACTTAATTACATAATTAATATTCATTTATCATTAATTAATAACTTAATTAATGATCTTAATTTTAAATTGATTAATCATTAATCAATTATTAATTCCAAATTCAATTAATTAATTAAATTAATTAACAAATCTTAATTACCTTACTAATTAATTCTAAAACATAAATCTTAATTTTAATTTCAAAAACATAACTTAATTATGTTTAAAACAATTTGATTTAAAACAAAGTACTTAAGAAATTTCCTTTTAAATTTCAATTTAAATTCAAGTTTTAAATAGAATAAATTTAAATTTATCAAAGTTTTAAATAATTTAAAACTTATTTAAAATTACAAGTCAAAACAAAAGTTTGACTTAAAAATGAAATCATAAGAACTTGAAGTTAAATTCATTTTAAAATTTTAGAAACTCAATTCATTCTTAGTTTCAACTTTCAAATTTAAATCTTTTTTTTTTAATTTGAAACTGAAGTTCATTTTAAACTTAGATTTCCAGTTTTAAAATTTATCTTTAAATCTTACTTCACATTTTAAAAACTTCATTATTAAAATTTTAAACTATTTACCAAATTGAAATAGTTAATTAAGTTAAAATTTTAAACTTTTATTTTTATTTAAAAACTGGGTTTTGAATTCAATTCAGAAATGCAAACTTGAATTAAATTTTGAACTTAAACTTTACCTTAAACAAAACTATAGGTTTAAAAATCCTTAAACCCAGTTTTAAGAAAAAAAACAGGTTTCAAACCTGGAAGCAAACACAAAACAACATCCCGAGATAAATCTATATCTACTTCGAGTTAAAAGCTTCCCTACTCCGAGTCCTAAGCTGCTTTACTTCGAGTAAAACACAGACCTACCCCTGAAACATCCCAACCAAAAATACAGTCCACCTGAAAAACTCGTCGCCGTGCATATGCACGGCGACCACCACCTCTGCCGACCATCTTAGGTGATCAAGCCACAACCAGAAACCCCTCAATACACTAATATCATCACCAAAACGAATAAAAATCAAAGCATTCAAATTTTAGCTCTGAAACCCCCAAATTCAAAAACCTGAAAACAGAAACCTAGTTTACTGTCAAAACCTGTCAACGGCAATTTCTTGGCACTCCGATCATCTGACGCTCAACCCTCCCGGCCTCGAGCTCCCTCACGCTTCCACTACACAATCCCCAAAAATCAGTACACTCGATCAATCCATTACTTCACACTGACTTAATTTTTAACCCCTATTCAAAACTAGGGTTTAAACACAAAAATCCCAACTGCAACCAATCTAGCAAATTATATCCACTTGTTTGATTTTTCTGAGTATCTTCAATACCTACTCCATCACTCAGAAGAATTCCAGAATTTTTTTAATTCAAAAATCAATAGAATTTACACAAATTCCTAATTTTGTACAAGAACAAACTGCTACTGACACAACACTAAAAAAATCCTGATACTTAATTTAAAACTCAAGTTTCAGTTTATAGGTTTGATTTGTATTACTGAATTACTATATTATTTTGATTGGGTTTAAAAAAAATAAAAAAAAATAAACATGCATCATCTTTTCTGGTTTAACAGAGGCAACAACAAGTTTATAATCCTAAATAAAATTTAGCACTTTAAATTAGGATATACCACATGTTTTGTTAGAAAATTTGCATCTAAACATGGATTAGATCTTGAGTTCATGAAACTTTGAATTATATCTAAAGTCTGGAATCTAGAACAAGAAGGAATTCATCACAGCAAGCAGATATTCAAACTCATACATATATACAGACATTTCATCATACTCATCAGTAAATAGTTTAAGCAACTATATCAATTTAAATTAGTTTTTAAAATAAATTGTTACTCACCATTTCAATGCAGACCCCTGTTGATTCTTTGAATTTTGCAGAAAACAAAAATATGCAGAGTCCCTGTTTTGACTTCCTTTTCATATGTTTTCCATGACTAAGATGCTTGCATGCAGGAAGAATGCAGTTGCTAAATTTCCCAAATACATGCAGATGCTCAACATCCCAGATTTTAAAAACAGAATGCAGAAAAATCAGTGTGCAGGCCCTTCTCTCTTTTTTTTATGACATGCAGGTTTGAAACTTGCAGGCCTCATAATTTTTTTTTGATGAAGAAGGTATTTGATTTTTGAAGAGGAGGAATAAACAGATTTGCTTGAATTTGAGGTATGTAGATTTGATCTTTGAATATGCAGAATTGCTTCAGGCTAATGCTTTTGAATTTGAGATGAAGGTGGATTTGATTATGAAGAAGTGAGATACGCAGGTTTTACTTTGTTTGGAAATGCAGATTTGAATAGGGTTGTATGTATGAAGTAAATGAGTTTTTGATCTTTTCTCTTTTGATTAAGGAGAATGAAAAATGCAATATGTATGAAGATGTAAGCTAACTAATGTATATTTCAGATTTAATTAAAAGAAAAGAAAAATAAAAACTAAATCTTACACTTATCAAATTGTATATTAGTTTCTGAACACTTGTTAATTTGTTATGCTAATTTTTAAACACATGTAAAAAAAAATTTAAAGAATGAAACACTTGTTTTCTTTTAAAGGTAATTAGCATTTAGATTTACAAAGAAAAGTGTGTGTTAGCTTAAATTAAGTTGTTAGTGTATATTTAAACATGTGTATAAATTTATAAATGAAAATAGAAACAAATCATGTTTTCAAAACTTACACAAATAAATAAAAATTAAAATAATTAAACAATTTATATTTTTGAACTTTTAAATTTAAATTCAAACTAAATTCAAAATCAATTATTTTTCCAAATCAAGTTATGAACATAATTCAATTTGAAATAAAAACTACAAATTCTATTCAAAACTTATTTATAAAGTTAATACAATATCAATATTGTTTTTATAACTCTCTTATTATTAAATTAAAAATCATTTTACAAGAAAATATATTTTTATTAAATAAATAATCCATTTTATTAAGCCATAAAACCTTTTTGTTAAATTTATCCTAAATTTAAAACTCAATCTAATTCAATTTAAAACATTTAATATTTTTCATATCAATTTTAAAATCATAAATTTATTTATGAAATAGATATTAAAGCTCAATACCAAATTGTATTAAAATTAACAAATTAAAATGTATTTATTAGAATTTTTAAAACATGGTTTAATTATTAAATTTAAACCAAAATCATTTATTTAACTTTGAAAAGCTTAAATATTAAATAAAACAAATTTTCCAAACTGCTATAAATAATAAAACTTGAAAAATATGCTTTACTTATTAAAAATTAAAACAATACCAATCTATTTAAAATATAAACCATATATTTATTTATAAATAGAAATCAATTTATTATTTAAAAGATAAAATAACCAATTTAAATATTTATTGAAGAAGATTATTAAATTTATTTGAATAATTATCAACAGATTATCAATATCAATTTAATTTTAACTACAGATTATTAAATTGATATTGTTAAAAATTCCGGGATATTACATGTACAGACATGCACGTAAATAATCTTCATGCACATATACATGCAAGCATAATATACATTTATGCAAACATTTTCCACAACATCATTTCAAAAATTAATTACACGCATCGAGTTTTTAACAGATTTAATTTTTAAAATGTTAGTTTACTTACCAGATTTTGGAACAGAGAAGCCTGGAATTTGATAGTTAATCTTTTAACTTTAAAAACTGGAGATTGCTTTGACTTTGATCTGATCTGTTTATTTGATTTTGATTTGCTTGATTAAACTGAGTTGAATTGAACATTGCTTGATTCACGTTTTAGATTGAAAGAGGTTGTTTGATTTTCTTTTCTGGTTTTAAGTTTCCAGGTCTTATTTTTGAGATATGAAAGAAAATAAAAGAGTAGGAGTATAGATGTGTATATATAGCCTTGTAATACTTTTATTATTATTTAAAAATGAAAAGAAAATTAATGACACTTGTTAAATTGCATGTTATAATGTTTACACTTTTTAATTTGCATGAATTTATATTTTATATGTTTTTATATAATTTTATATTATATTTTCTATTTTTATTATTACATTTCCTTTTATTTATATTTTTATAACTTTAAAGAAAATGATTTAAAACATAATTATACATTAATAAATAATCATATATATACACTAGTTTTTAAAATATAAAGTTTTCAAATCCAAATTCTATTTACAATCTACTTATAAACAATAGTAAATTGAAAAAACAAATTTTATTTGTTTGAAAAGAATTTTTTTTTTGTATATTTAGATAATTATCAAAGAAGACTATCAAATAAGAATTTATATCCAGATATTTTCTTAAATATCAGAATTTATTTGTTCAATTTACAAATCAGTATTTTAGTGAATTTAATCCTGTCAATTACCAATTAACAGATGTCTAAAAATCCGGGTTATCACATTCCTTCCCCTTTAGAAGTTTTCGTCCTCGAAAAGGAACGAAGCCAGAATTTGATTAAAATGCTTATTATTAGTTAAGTTATCCTTTGAACATTATGAACTATCAACTCCCTTTATTTAAATTTTTTTAAAACATTTTAAAATACTTTTAAAATCTACATAATATTGCACAAACTAGATTTATAAAAATACTTTTTATAACTCGATTTCCAACAAGTCCTTCCTTATTCCTACAGAAATTCGGTCATTCGTTGATCAGACGTAGGACTGAAAATCTATAAGTACTTGGTAAACCCGTTTTCAACACCTAGTGAAAATACTTGGAATTTTTTTTTGAAAATATAGAAATATTTTTGGTGAGAATGCTCTGGAAATCATCACCCCCTCCATGATCGCAGTTAGCCCGATGGTTAGTTGCCATCTCGGAAAAATCCATAGAAAACTGTAGGCCCCCGCGCCCCTCGATTACACCATGGAACTTCCACAGATCGCAGCTAAATCCAGGGTTACGTCGCCATCACGGTAAAAACTCATGTAAGTATAGGCATCAGCGCCCTCGAATTTCGCTGCCAAATGAAACTCCTCCACACAGACCACATAGATCGTAGACTACATCAGTCGAGTCCCAATGTAGCCTGTAGGCACTCACTGCCACACGAATTTCGCTATGTCTTCATAGATCGCAGTTTACCGATGTTACGTCGCTCTAACAACGAAATCAAACATAGACCGTAGGCAATCGCCGCCCCTCTACTTCCACTATGGTGCGCAGTAGATCCAGTTACATCGAGTTACACTGTCGTCACAGCATAACCCAATGTTTTTGTAGGCAGCAGTGCCCTCGACTTTCGCTACCCAACCACAATCCTCAGGAACTTCAGTTTGTCCAGACTTCCTTCCAAGATCAAATTTAGAACCCCTCTTAGGGTTCAAGGCAGAACCACCCCATGGATCTCCTACTAGAAGTTTCACTCAAATGGGAGCGCCTTTTCCCCATAGCATTCTTAAAATATTTTATACTATACACATATAGTATCTTTCAAATCATACTCTTTATATGTATCACATATAAATCCCCTTTTACACAAAATCGGTAGTTCCAAACTTGGCTTTCTTAATTTCCAAAATTGATTTTCCCCAAAAATCAAAAGCCTTTCAGAATCAATGGGTTCCAAAAATCCTTTTCCCAAAATCATTCTCATAAAATTATTTATATAGATAGATATATATACATAAGCTTATTCTTTCAGCTAGAACAAATATTTTTCAAAGGTCTTTTCTTCTAGTTATAGGTTCAACAAGGAGAGTTTATTATATATAACAAATATATATACATACTTTATTTATGTCAAATTAAATATTCAAGTTTGATTTCTTTTATAAAGTTATTTACTACCTTAATTACTTTCATAAAATGAGTTTCAGTTATAGTGATATCCAACTTCCACTTTTATTCATCATATATTTTTCAAAATATACTTTCCCGTTACAAGAATTATTTTTACACTTCTTTATAAAATTTTCAATATCTATTTCATTCAAGTACATATGATGTACATATATCATCCGTACGTAATATTAAATTTGATCGTTCACTCGTTCACACAATTTCACTTCCAAACTAGTATCGTCCACCCGACTCCCTAGTGCGGACACACATCTGGTATCTTGATCAGAAACTGTCATTCTCCATGCATAACCATAACTATGATAGAGAATTTCCAGAATCAATTAAAAATCCACATCCAGGATTTGTCGTCGAAAATCGAGTGAAAAATCCCAACTCGGATCGATATACTAACTCGAAATTATGTGCTGGAATCTAGATCAATCATTATGCGAATAGAATAATATACGTACATCCCACGTATTTATATTCATTGATTATTAGCTAAATCACTTCCTTTTTATTCCCATTTCTGATTTCTATTCACTTATTCACAATTGCATCAATTTCCATTTGGGTTATCACTTCAATTCTAAACAGTTTGCACTTTGACCAACTTGAATTTAGAAAATAGCTTGAAAAGTTTAAAATAGATAAGTAGTTGTGAAATAGTTATTAGTTGTAAAATAGCTGTAAAATAGTTAAGTAGTTATAAAATAGTTGTAAAATAGTTGAATAGTTGTAGAATAGTTAGATAGTTGCAAAATAGTTGTAAAATACTAACTAATTTGTAAAACAGATGTAAAATAGTAACTGGTTTTCAAAATAGTTGTAAAATAAGTACAAGATAGTTTGGGTTTTAAAAAGAAAGGTTGTATAGTAAATAGCTAGGAAAATAGATTTAAAACAGTTTATATTAAAACAATTTATTTGAAAAATAGTTTCAGAGTCAAACTGGTTCAATTTCCCAATCTCCACTTCCAATCAATTTCCTATCCCATTAAATTTATTCAATTCCAATTCCAATTCAATTTGAATTAACTTCAATTTCTATCCTAAATTCAAATCAATTTCCATTTGAATTTAAACTTATTCAACTTCAATGTCACTTCCAATTAAATTCAATTCAACTTTCCATTTTAACTTATTTCTATTCCAATCTCAACTTTAAACCATCTCGAATTATATAAATTCGAGTTACATTTTAAAATGTTGATTTAATCCCTTAAATCAATTTAACCTTTACTTTAAAACTAACAACCTAAATCTTTAAACAATTTAATTTTGAGTCCAAATTCCTAATATTCATTTAAATTATCTTTACTTTTACATAAACTTATTTCTAGATTCAAATAATAGTTCAAATCCTTTTTAAACAATTTAATCTTCGAAATCCAATTTATTACCCAATTTTAACTTCAAACTTTGAAACCAATTCTTATTAATTTTTGTTTGCAAATTCAATTTTTACATTCAATTCTTAAGTTCAAAGTGATTTCATTCCATAATTACAATTTCATTTCAAAAATCAAAATCTTTTTAAATAGTTTTCAAAATAAGGTTTTATTTAATTTCAGAAATGGATATATATTATCTCAATCCAATTCTTAATTCATTCAAATAATTCAATTCACAGTTTCATAGATTATTAATAACAACAAGATGATAGCAGGCTAAGTCAAAGTAAATAAACATCCAAATTATTTCAAGCATCTATCAATAGCATTCATCACTCATTCCCAGAATTCAAACCCGTTTCGAGATCTTATACAACTCCCTTTAAAATCAAACCATTTAACTTCCCTAAGTTGAATTCAAATTATTTAATCCAATCAACCTTACTCAATTTGAATTCGCTATTTCAAAATTTGAAACTTCTTATCAATATCCTTTCCCACCTATAAGTTCAAAAACATATTTTACTTCGGGTTTTTACAACACATTCCAGGGAAAAATTCAAAACTCAACACTTAGAGTTTATTTCAAATTATTTTTGATATTATGTATATCCACGTATATATATATTTATTTAATTTGCACACTAAGTCATACTTCCAATTTTAAACCATTCTGGTTTTTAAATTTCAAACAAATTCCTTAATAATTTTTAAAACATCTCTTGTTTTAAAATAAGATTCCTACATTCAAAAATATTCTGAATAATATTATTTATTATTTCTTTTAACATCTTGAAACAATTTCAAATCTTCTGGACTTAGATTTTAAAACTTCACAATTTAAATCCCTTCCAATTCACAAGTCATACTTATCTAAATTGTTGCTTCCTTAAAACATTCCATTTTGCTTTATCGTTAATTATTCTTAGAAAACAAACATCCCATTATTAGCCACAACAACCATTTTATGATAATGACCAAGATTATCATATCTGGAAACCAATTCATTATATATTATCATAGAATTTGTTGGAAAATAAAATCAAGGTAACTTAATTCATCATTTTGAAAAAACACTTCTATAAATTTCAGGATTATAATCTCTGGTTTGAATCCATTTTTGGCTTAGCCTATTGTATAGTTCATATTATTCAATTCCTATTTGGTTATATAAGTATTACCACTTAATTCTTACTATTATATTTAATTTCAATAATCAATAACCAATTACCTTAATATACATGATAATTGAAAAATTATTACTTCGTATATCAAAATATAAGTCTTACATAAAAATCATTTTAAAATTGTTTTTAAAATCATTATATAAGAAAATAACAAATACACCCTCATATATGATACACCCAACTCATTTTAGGGTACTACTGACCCTATCCTTAATGAGTAACCCACCAGAGCTAAGGTTCTCACTTAACCTTCAGCTCTGATACCAAATGTAACGTTTCGGAATTTTCGACCTTGAAAATTCGACACTAGTACGTTCACTGTAGAGGTACCGAGAAATCGAACGCCGGAGACACTAATACGTTCATTGTAGAGGTACCGAGAAATCGAACGCCGGAAATCCCAGATGTTAGAGTAAAGAAGAAAAGAGGTAGAAGAAGAATAGACAATGTGACGACCCGACTTTCCACTCCCGGAAAATCGCATCATTGTTAAGAAAGAAAGGGATAGAAAAGAGAAAAGATAGAGAAGAAGAAAGAAACAACACATCAGAATCTAAACAGCGGAACGAATAAATTATATTAATCACATAATACTTTACATAGTATCATATACATCAGAGTTACACAGCATAATCAACTCATACTAGACAGTTATAAATACCTGTCTAGTTATACAACTCAATACAACTCAAAAACATCAACATATCAGAGAACACACAGCGGAATACTCTATAGCTATACGCAGAAGCCTCCTGCTCCATTGCTCCTTCAGAATTCGTCAAGCCAACTTAAAAACCTAACCTGAATCCCTTGGCTACTCGTAAAAATTTGAGTACCCAAGAGTTTAAGAAAAACAGAATAAACTCCGGGTCAGACATGGGTCTGGTGTGAGTAAACGGTTAAAGTTGCTTAACTTTAAAAAACCTTTTGAAAGAAAAGGTATCACGTAAGACTTCCCACACATAAACATGGAAAAGTTTTTACCTTACGCTAACCAAAACATTTGATAGGAAATTCTGTGATATTATAATAGGGTCTAGGGTTTTCAAGTAAATAAGAAATAGCCGAAATTGTTACATTCATTAAATTCCAGCTACTAGCCACAAAAGTGGGTAATACAATCAAAACCGTTGGCACTTATTGGATTTTGGATTCCATACAATGGCAGGGCTACTGGGGTACCGCCCGTCACAGTACGTGGCCTAGATCACCGTACCGAGGATTACTCCCTTCATCCCCTGCAACACAAAGCCGGACCCGTTCCTTACTGAACAGTTCCGAATAAGACAACCCCGACGGTTGTAGCTATTCAACCGTCCCACACAGCCGAAATAAAAGGGACTCTAGACAGGGGTAAATCTTACTCTCAAGTGGGGGCTACCCACGAAGCTTTGGCGCACCTCCCCTGTTTTAGCCATTCCCGGTTGATGAGGCTTGAGGTTACGATTACCTTTAATGAACACATCACTTAGAATGCTCATCGTCCACCTGACGATGTGCTGAAAGCATTCAATCCATACAAGTTCGTTCCGGGTTCGAACGAAACCGAAGGCATTATCTCGTTACACTCATTTTGGAATCACCCTCAGAGTTAACGACAATAACCCTTGCACTCTAAACCACCATCTCGAATCTATAAGGTCTATTCCGTCAACTCATTACGGAATCACCCACAGAGTTATACTGACGTATAGCCCTTACACCTCGAGTCTTCACAAAGCTCCACTTTGACTCACGACCTAACGTTATTTGGAATCGATGTGGTTTTCGGATATCCAAATATGGAAACCCGATCCCGGTCTCATCGAAACCAAAGCGTGTCTTTTAAGTCCAAGTTGTTTTAAAGGTTTTAAAACAATTAAATTCAACTATCTATATATACACAGAATAGATAATTCACAGGCCACAATTGATAATCAACATTATCTAATAACAGGTAATTCATATAATCCATATCATAGTAGATAATCAATATATCAACATCCCAATTGATAATCACAATTCAACCAAGCATTCCTATCATACGACCATACTTATCTCATTACTGATATCACACAGCATTCAAGACAATCAATGTCATCCAATCATTCATAAGCAATGATTAACTCAAACCATAACATAATTAATTTAAAATGAATTAAATTAACTATCTCTAATTAATTTAAAGTGAATTAAATTAATTATCTAATTACTTAATTAATTTAAAATTAATTAAATTAATTACCTTTATCACAATAAATCTTGCTTAATTAACCATTAATTTAAACAAATTAATTAATCATCATTCTAATTAATTAACTTTGAATAATTAACTCTTTAATAAAGTAATTAATCCCTAATTATTTTCATTAATCATATCAATTAATGATCCTTAATTAATCATACTTAGATTAATTGCTTTTAATTAATCACTTAAATACAGTAATTAATTATTATTAATTACTTCTTAATTACTTTTAATTACTTTATAAATTCATTGATTTATTACACCAAGTAATAAACCTTTAATTACTTCAACAAGTAATTACCCATTAAAATTTACTTCCCAAATCAGTAATTACCTTATCTCAATTACCTCTGTAATTAATCAATTACTTATCTTAAATAATTAACCTTATCAAAACTTATTAAGTAAACATACTTAATCTTTTATCAAGTGATCCTATTTCATTAATTAACAAATTAATTAACCTACTTGATTTCAATCATCTCATAAAACATAATCGAGTAATTCATCCTTCAATTACTCGTTAACCAAATTAATCTTCAGTTATCAGATTAATTATCTTCAATTATTAATTAATAAACCTTAATTATTAATCAATTCTTTAATCAAAAGTAATTAATCATTAATTACTTTTATAATTAATTAATTAAACTTAATTAACTAATTAATTAACTCTTAATCATTAATTAATAAACTTAATTATTAATTAACAATCTTAATTACAAATTAATTAATCCATAATTACAATGAATTAATTCTTAATTATAATTAATTAACCCAAATAAAACAGTTAATTAATTCTTAATTAACTTTCATTATAAATTAATAATCCTTTAATTATTAATTAAGGAAACTCATTTAAACTAAATAAATCCTTAATTAATTAATTAATTACTATTTAATTAACTCTTAATTACTTAGTTAATAAGTAATTATAATTTAATAAATCATTTGTCATTAATTAAATCATCATCTTAATTAACAGTTAATTAAATAAATAATTATACTTAGTTAATTACTTAATTAACCCCCTTTTTAAAATAAAAATTAAATTATTTAATTAACTTAAACTTCTTGAATTAACTAACTAATTACACATTATTAATTCTTAATCATTATTTAAGATAAAATATTATCTTAAATAAATCTTGAAATCTTAATTTAACTTAATTCCTTAATTAAATTAAATTATAAGAAATCATTAATTTCTTTCACTAATTATTAATTAACAAATCTAATTTCAAGTCAATGTGTTATCTTAAACTTTATTTGTTAATCAATAAAAACAATTATAAAATTATTTTATTTTTTTTCCCAAAATAAGTTTGAAAACAACATTAGCTAAAAACATTTAAACAAATCATATAAATTTCATTTATAAAATAATTCAATTCATAACAAGAATTTTACTTTGATTTAAACTATTTAAAGTTTTAGACCTATTCGTTAATTTTGAAAATTTTGTTAACACTTAAGTACAGGTTTACTCTTTTATTTACTGGGAACGAAGCACATGGACTTTAAATCCTAAAAAAAATTGTTTGAACTAAACTGTTCAAAACCAAAACAGAAAACACAGCAATCCACCCCAAAGCCACACGAGTTCCCCGAGTTCTTTCCCGAGTTTCCCCTCCCATAACCCGATATCTACCTCGAGTAAACATATCAACCCAACACAGAAAAACTGCAGACACCAACTAGGGCTCGTGCACCTGCACCGGAGTTTGAGCCACCGCCGACCAACGTTGACATCGCCGACAAGTCATCCCACCTCTCCACAGTCCTCCACAAACAACCAAACTCCAAAATCTTCCCTTAATCAAAATCGAGTTCGTCAGTTGACAAAATTCAAAATCCCATCACCAGAAAACTCCAAAATCATCACCGCTGATCATCTATATCTACTACAACTCCGGCCATAGTCCACCGACCCACCAACCTTCCTTCACTCCAATTCTCACTTCACTCGACGCCATAAAGACGATGCAGTGATAAATTTCCAGTAGGCTATCAAAACTAGGTTTAAATTGAATTTCTGGCAAATTCAAACATCAAAGTGATTTAAAAATTCTTCAATGATTTTTGCTATACTTACTGATGTTTCAACTAGCTCTACCCAAAATCTCGAACACTCTAAATACACAAATCAACAGATTTTGGCAAAAACCCAAATTCCAGACAAAATCCAATTACACATTCAATACAATTTTAAAAAATGTGAATTTCTTTTTAAAATTCATATTTTCCAGTGACAACCCAGATTATATAATTATTTCATCTAATTTTCATCATTTGATTTCAACATTTATTATCAAATGTCACTGCATTGTAGGCTTCCCAGACAAATTCCAAAACATAATCTTAGTTTGAATCTTTTAGTTCTTGGTTTATGCTTAACTAACTTATTTTGTTTTGAATCTGTGTTTTAACTAGTTGTTTAAACAAAATAGTTTGAAGTTTAGATTTAAACTTCATCCTACAGTAAGTCAAAACAGAGATGATCAAGCAAACAAACATGCACAGTTTCAAAGCCATAACCTACATATTAAACATATGACTATACAGAAGCAAATATATATGTATATGAATATCATCATAAATTCATAGAAATCAGCAACTTAACTAATTGAGTTTAGTGAAAATGTTTACTCACCTTTTTAAGGAGATGCAGAGGTGATGAAAAAGAACAGGAAGCCTTAACACTGAATTTGCTTTCCAGATTCTGTATTTTGAAAGCTTGCAAAAAAAAATCTTGAACTTGATGCTTTTAAAAACTGTAGTGCTTCCTTTAAATCATTGAAAAGCTTTGAAAACAACTTGTTTTGACCCAGATTTTCTTGCATGCTCACTTGACAGAGGGTTACAGGGATTGATATTTGAATTAGAGGAATGTTTGCACTTGCATGTATATGAAGGATGATGCAGACATGGAAATGCAGATTTTTGGGAATACTTCAGGCTTTTGGGATTTGAACCAGAGAGATGTCATGATCTTGGAAAATGAATTATAGGTTTTCAGTTTGAGTTTGAAGAATTTTTTTTTTTTTTTTTTTTAAAGTTTGGAAAGTATTTACAGGAAAATGCTTCTTTTCTGGTTTGAGGAAATGGTTTATTTTCTGATTTGCTTTTTAGAGAACGGTTTTAGTTTTCTCAGTTTTGAATTGAAGAATAGAAAAAGAATGAAGAGAAGTAAAAATTTGTTTATATAAAGGCTGAATGATTTTATTAAAAATAAAAGGAAACAAAATTTTAGAAAAATGCCACTTGTACTAAACTACACCATTTGTCATCCTCATATTTTTATTTACTAACACATGTTAAAAGAACCCCTAATACATTAACACTTGTCATTATTATTCATATTTATCTTAAAAGAATTATAAAGGCCTTTTTTATTTTAAGTTAATTTTCTAATTGAATTTCAAGTAAACAATTACATTTATACATTTATACATTTATAAATGTTTGCTAAATTTATATAAAATGCAATCTTTGAAAAGAATTGAAATCAAATATGATTTAAACAAAATTTATATACAATATTTCAAACTTATTTTAAAATGTTATTTCCAAGCTTGTATTCATTGAACACATACTATTCAAATTTATATTCATTTCCAAAGTCTAATTTTAAAATCAAATCTAAAATAATTTTAAATAAATATAAACATCTATTTTAAAATAAGCTCATAATTATTTTCAAATAATAAATCCTATTTTAAAATCAATTTAAAATACACAAATTTAAATACTTATAAATTTTGAAAACAATATACCAATTTAGAATTTATTCACACAAATAAAATAATTATTCTTATTTTAAAACCAATTCATAACCATAATTAAAATATTACTTGGTTATTTATTCTTGAAAATAACAATTTAATCAATTTCAAATAATTTAAATTAAGCGATTATCAGCATTTTAAACTCCTGGAAATTCCGGGATATTACAATCCTTCCCCCTTAACAGAATTTCGTCCTCGAAATTTAAAACAAAGATAATCCAAAGTTATATTTTATTTCAACCAATTCAAACATCCATAACAGCCATACACTATCAATCAAATAAACAATTACATCCAAACAACCAATTCAATCAAACAACCCTAGCTATCCGGACACAGATCCGGATAAACTTCCTAAAATATCTCGAGTTTCCCCAGTATAGACACAGGGATACTCGCTCTACTAAATCCAAACTAGCTATACTTATAAGCTACTGAGTTCCCACTCAGTTAGATCTATAATCTACCCATGATATCAGACCATAGACAAGTCTGATCAACAACCAAAACTCACAGAACTACTGATCTTAAAACCAGTGATGACCAAACACGTACTCCCCCAGAGACACGTGAAATATTTTGAATTCCAGTCTTCCAAACCGGCAATTCAACTCTCCAAACTAAAGCACCGATCTCTACAAAAACTCAGAAGAATCCTATATACTACGGAGCTCACCAAATCTTATAGCTTCCTTAACCAGAGAAAACTCAACAACATCGAAGTCTCCAACTTCGAATTCCAAATTCTTGTGTTACTAAACCTCAAAAACTTTCCAGATGATCCGGACTGCCTACAGACACTTCCTGATCAGCTCAACCTTCGCTGATGCTTCTACAAACTAATTGGATCAACTCAACAAACTGATCCTCACAAAATCAATCCAAAATCAAAATCAAACTCTACTATCAACAGTGGAAAACAACTTCTCCTATCCAGAAAAGAACAGAACAGAATCACTCGTCAACTAGCCTTGGATTCTGAAAAATAAATTCAAAAGAAATCCTCTAATCCAAAATACTGCAACATCCAGTTGCTTCTACTGAAGAACAACAGCCACCATGTTTCCGCTGCACAACTCTGATCTGGAGCAGATGAAAATGCAGACTGAACAGTACATCCCAATAAAAAGGTTCAACATGAGTCCCAAGAAATACAGAGCCGCTTCACCCAACAATCAATCCTTGGAAACAATCTTCTATCCAACTGAATCACCGGTAGCACTCCTGACATCAAGTCGATTCAGAATTCAAACTCCAATGCGGGTAAAATCTATAACTTCCCTGAAGATATATCCAGAAAAATCTTCAGCAATCCCAAAACTCCTTCATCCTCTAGATATGCCACAAATCCAAGCAAAGACTATCTAATGTAATCACCAAACCATCGCAAGTCACTTTTGCGATCAGCCAATCCAATATCCACGATACTGTTCTCTCTCCACTAATCAGAACAGTTTAAACTTAATTAGCCAACCCATCGAAGAAACAGGTCCACTTAACTGCTTCTGAACTCCATTCCAGAAAAACTGCTAAGCCAGAAGATCTCTTGCCAACACCGCGAACACTCCAAACTGCACTGCTAACACAGATGCCAAAGACTTCTTATCCAGAGTTCTTTGAGAAACTCGGACCTCTAACTAAACACATGCACCCTGAGGAACTCAGCTACAACACCGAAGCAGACACACTTCCTTAAACTTGCTCCGAAAGAAAACATCTTCAGAGACATCCATAGTCACTGCATCTCATCACGCAGCTATTACTTCCTGTGGTATCAAAATACCCTCACTTACTTCTGTCCAACCAACAGATCCAATTTTCAAAAATCCGCTCACACGAGCGCAAATAAACTTACACTTCAAAGATGAACTTCGAACCTTAACAGGTTTCCTTAAGAGATCAAATGAAGTCTTACTCCAAACTACAAAGGTTACTTGAGACGGTATTAGGTCTACAGTCTCGACAAATACACTTCCAACCTCAAAATTCAAACTCCAACCAATGGTAGTCGTGTTACACACACTACTACCCCATCTACCTTTACAACTTATATTGAAAAACCCGAACAGGTAATCCAACAGATAGGTAGAAATATATATATAATTATATATAAAAATTACAAGTACGCTCTCTCAAGAAAGACACCACTACAGAGCCTAGTGTGACGGCCCGACCTCCTATCTCCAGGAAATCGCACCGTCTGTTAAGAAAGAAAGGGATAGAAAAGAGAAAAGATAGAGAAGAAGAAAGAAACAACACATCAGAATCTAAACAGCGGAACGAATAAATTATATTAATCACATAATACTTTACATAGTATCATATACATCAGAGTTACACAGCATAATCAACTCATACTAGACAGTTATAAATACCTGTCTAGTTATACAACTCAATACAACTCAAAAACATCAACATATCAGAGAACACACAGCGGAATACTCTATAGCTATACGCAGAAGCCTCCTGCTCCATTGCTCCTTCAGAATTCGTCAAGCCAACTTAAAAACCTAACCTGAATCCCTTGGCTACTCGTAAAAATTTGAGTACCCAAGAGTTTAAGAAAAACAGAATAAACTCCGGGTCAGACATGGGTCTGGTGTGAGTAAACGGTTAAAGTTGCTTAACTTTAAAAAACCTTTTGAAAGAAAAGGTATCACGTAAGACTTCCCACACATAAACATGGAAAAGTTTTTACCTTACGCTAACCAAAACATTTGATAGGAAATTCTGTGATATTATAATAGGGTCTAGGGTTTTCAAGTAAATAAGAAATAGCCGAAATTGTTACATTCATTAAATTCCAGCTACTAGCCACAAAAGTGGGTAATACAATCAAAACCGTTGGCACTTATTGGATTTTGGATTCCATACAATGGCAGGGCTACTGGGGTACCGCCCGTCACAGTACGTGGCCTAGATCACCGTACCGAGGATTACTCCCTTCATCCCCTGCAACACAAAGCCGGACCCGTTCCTTACTGAACAGTTCCGAATAAGACAACCCCGACGGTTGTAGCTATTCAACCGTCCCACACAGCCGAAATAAAAGGGACTCTAGACAGGGGTAAATCTTACTCTCAAGTGGGGGCTACCCACGAAGCTTTGGCGCACCTCCCCTGTTTTAGCCATTCCCGGTTGATGAGGCTTGAGGTTACGATTACCTTTAATGAACACATCACTTAGAATGCTCATCGTCCACCTGACGATGTGCTGAAAGCATTCAATCCATACAAGTTCGTTCCGGGTTCGAACGAAACCGAAGGCATTATCTCGTTACACTCATTTTGGAATCACCCTCAGAGTTAACGACAATAACCCTTGCACTCTAAACCACCATCTCGAATCTATAAGGTCTATTCCGTCAACTCATTACGGAATCACCCACAGAGTTATACTGACGTATAGCCCTTACACCTCGAGTCTTCACAAAGCTCCACTTTGACTCACGACCTAACGTTATTTGGAATCGATGTGGTTTTCGGATATCCAAATATGGAAACCCGATCCCGGTCTCATCGAAACCAAAGCGTGTCTTTTAAGTCCAAGTTGTTTTAAAGGTTTTAAAACAATTAAATTCAACTATCTATATATACACAGAATAGATAATTCACAGGCCACAATTGATAATCAACATTATCTAATAACAGGTAATTCATATAATCCATATCATAGTAGATAATCAATATATCAACATCCCAATTGATAATCACAATTCAACCAAGCATTCCTATCATACGACCATACTTATCTCATTACTGATATCACACAGCATTCAAGACAATCAATGTCATCCAATCATTCATAAGCAATGATTAACTCAAACCATAACATAATTAATTTAAAATGAATTAAATTAACTATCTCTAATTAATTTAAAGTGAATTAAATTAATTATCTAATTACTTAATTAATTTAAAATTAATTAAATTAATTACCTTTATCACAATAAATCTTGCTTAATTAACCATTAATTTAAACAAATTAATTAATCATCATTCTAATTAATTAACTTTGAATAATTAACTCTTTAATAAAGTAATTAATCCCTAATTATTTTCATTAATCATATCAATTAATGATCCTTAATTAATCATACTTAGATTAATTGCTTTTAATTAATCACTTAAATACAGTAATTAATTATTATTAATTACTTCTTAATTACTTTTAATTACTTTATAAATTCATTGATTTATTACACCAAGTAATAAACCTTTAATTACTTCAACAAGTAATTACCCATTAAAATTTACTTCCCAAATCAGTAATTACCTTATCTCAATTACCTCTGTAATTAATCAATTACTTATCTTAAATAATTAACCTTATCAAAACTTATTAAGTAAACATACTTAATCTTTTATCAAGTGATCCTATTTCATTAATTAACAAATTAATTAACCTACTTGATTTCAATCATCTCATAAAACATAATCGAGTAATTCATCCTTCAATTACTCGTTAACCAAATTAATCTTCAGTTATCAGATTAATTATCTTCAATTATTAATTAATAAACCTTAATTATTAATCAATTCTTTAATCAAAAGTAATTAATCATTAATTACTTTTATAATTAATTAATTAAACTTAATTAACTAATTAATTAACTCTTAATCATTAATTAATAAACTTAATTATTAATTAACAATCTTAATTACAAATTAATTAATCCATAATTACAATGAATTAATTCTTAATTATAATTAATTAACCCAAATAAAACAGTTAATTAATTCTTAATTAACTTTCATTATAAATTAATAATCCTTTAATTATTAATTAAGGAAACTCATTTAAACTAAATAAATCCTTAATTAATTAATTAATTACTATTTAATTAACTCTTAATTACTTAGTTAATAAGTAATTATAATTTAATAAATCATTTGTCATTAATTAAATCATCATCTTAATTAACAGTTAATTAAATAAATAATTATACTTAGTTAATTACTTAATTAACCCCCTTTTTAAAATAAAAATTAAATTATTTAATTAACTTAAACTTCTTGAATTAACTAACTAATTACACATTATTAATTCTTAATCATTATTTAAGATAAAATATTATCTTAAATAAATCTTGAAATCTTAATTTAACTTAATTCCTTAATTAAATTAAATTATAAGAAATCATTAATTTCTTTCACTAATTATTAATTAACAAATCTAATTTCAAGTCAATGTGTTATCTTAAACTTTATTTGTTAATCAATAAAAACAATTATAAAATTATTTTATTTTTTTTCCCAAAATAAGTTTGAAAACAACATTAGCTAAAAACATTTAAACAAATCATATAAATTTCATTTATAAAATAATTCAATTCATAACAAGAATTTTACTTTGATTTAAACTATTTAAAGTTTTAGACCTATTCGTTAATTTTGAAAATTTTGTTAACACTTAAGTACAGGTTTACTCTTTTATTTACTGGGAACGAAGCACATGGACTTTAAATCCTAAAAAAAATTGTTTGAACTAAACTGTTCAAAACCAAAACAGAAAACACAGCAATCCACCCCAAAGCCACACGAGTTCCCCGAGTTCTTTCCCGAGTTTCCCCTCCCATAACCCGATATCTACCTCGAGTAAACATATCAACCCAACACAGAAAAACTGCAGACACCAACTAGGGCTCGTGCACCTGCACCGGAGTTTGAGCCACCGCCGACCAACGTTGACATCGCCGACAAGTCATCCCACCTCTCCACAGTCCTCCACAAACAACCAAACTCCAAAATCTTCCCTTAATCAAAATCGAGTTCGTCAGTTGACAAAATTCAAAATCCCATCACCAGAAAACTCCAAAATCATCACCGCTGATCATCTATATCTACTACAACTCCGGCCATAGTCCACCGACCCACCAACCTTCCTTCACTCCAATTCTCACTTCACTCGACGCCATAAAGACGATGCAGTGATAAATTTCCAGTAGGCTATCAAAACTAGGTTTAAATTGAATTTCTGGCAAATTCAAACATCAAAGTGATTTAAAAATTCTTCAATGATTTTTGCTATACTTACTGATGTTTCAACTAGCTCTACCCAAAATCTCGAACACTCTAAATACACAAATCAACAGATTTTGGCAAAAACCCAAATTCCAGACAAAATCCAATTACACATTCAATACAATTTTAAAAAATGTGAATTTCTTTTTAAAATTCATATTTTCCAGTGACAACCCAGATTATATAATTATTTCATCTAATTTTCATCATTTGATTTCAACATTTATTATCAAATGTCACTGCATTGTAGGCTTCCCAGACAAATTCCAAAACATAATCTTAGTTTGAATCTTTTAGTTCTTGGTTTATGCTTAACTAACTTATTTTGTTTTGAATCTGTGTTTTAACTAGTTGTTTAAACAAAATAGTTTGAAGTTTAGATTTAAACTTCATCCTACAGTAAGTCAAAACAGAGATGATCAAGCAAACAAACATGCACAGTTTCAAAGCCATAACCTACATATTAAACATATGACTATACAGAAGCAAATATATATGTATATGAATATCATCATAAATTCATAGAAATCAGCAACTTAACTAATTGAGTTTAGTGAAAATGTTTACTCACCTTTTTAAGGAGATGCAGAGGTGATGAAAAAGAACAGGAAGCCTTAACACTGAATTTGCTTTCCAGATTCTGTATTTTGAAAGCTTGCAAAAAAAAATCTTGAACTTGATGCTTTTAAAAACTGTAGTGCTTCCTTTAAATCATTGAAAAGCTTTGAAAACAACTTGTTTTGACCCAGATTTTCTTGCATGCTCACTTGACAGAGGGTTACAGGGATTGATATTTGAATTAGAGGAATGTTTGCACTTGCATGTATATGAAGGATGATGCAGACATGGAAATGCAGATTTTTGGGAATACTTCAGGCTTTTGGGATTTGAACCAGAGAGATGTCATGATCTTGGAAAATGAATTATAGGTTTTCAGTTTGAGTTTGAAGAATTTTTTTTTTTTTTTTTTTTTAAAGTTTGGAAAGTATTTACAGGAAAATGCTTCTTTTCTGGTTTGAGGAAATGGTTTATTTTCTGATTTGCTTTTTAGAGAACGGTTTTAGTTTTCTCAGTTTTGAATTGAAGAATAGAAAAAGAATGAAGAGAAGTAAAAATTTGTTTATATAAAGGCTGAATGATTTTATTAAAAATAAAAGGAAACAAAATTTTAGAAAAATGCCACTTGTACTAAACTACACCATTTGTCATCCTCATATTTTTATTTACTAACACATGTTAAAAGAACCCCTAATACATTAACACTTGTCATTATTATTCATATTTATCTTAAAAGAATTATAAAGGCCTTTTTTATTTTAAGTTAATTTTCTAATTGAATTTCAAGTAAACAATTACATTTATACATTTATACATTTATAAATGTTTGCTAAATTTATATAAAATGCAATCTTTGAAAAGAATTGAAATCAAATATGATTTAAACAAAATTTATATACAATATTTCAAACTTATTTTAAAATGTTATTTCCAAGCTTGTATTCATTGAACACATACTATTCAAATTTATATTCATTTCCAAAGTCTAATTTTAAAATCAAATCTAAAATAATTTTAAATAAATATAAACATCTATTTTAAAATAAGCTCATAATTATTTTCAAATAATAAATCCTATTTTAAAATCAATTTAAAATACACAAATTTAAATACTTATAAATTTTGAAAACAATATACCAATTTAGAATTTATTCACACAAATAAAATAATTATTCTTATTTTAAAACCAATTCATAACCATAATTAAAATATTACTTGGTTATTTATTCTTGAAAATAACAATTTAATCAATTTCAAATAATTTAAATTAAGCGATTATCAGCATTTTAAACTCCTGGAAATTCCGGGATATTACAGACAACAACAGCATAGAATCTCACATTCGCAGCGGATTAAAATATAATACAAATAATAGCATTTATATAATGAAAAGCTGTAATTGTCAGTTTACATTCAATATATCAGAGTACAATCATTCACAAATAAACTGGACAGTAGTTACAACTTGTCCTTGACTAATATTAATACAATCTCAAATACACAGCGGAATATACTCCATACGTTCCTGCCATCCAGTTCGCCTCCTAAGCTCCAGAACGTCATAACCTGAAAATTGTAATACTCGGCCTGACCCGAGCATTACATTAAAGTAACACCCAAGTCAGGCTGGAAACCAGCGTGAGTAAAACATTTAATTTAAAATACTAAGTTATAAAACTTCTTTGAAAACAAGGGTAACTCGTTCCTCAATACGAGTTCTTATCTTGCTATAGCCAAACATTTATTCCACAAAATAAATCTAAAATTGTTACTCGGTTTAAGTGGCCAAGTTCACTTAATTTATTACATTCCAGCCTATTGATTTAAAATCAAATCTATAAAGAATTATAGATTACTAATCGATTTGATTTTGGATATTGCTGATATCGGACTCGATCGCTTCGAATCCAACGCCATCCTTTAAGCCAAGTTATTTAAGTTTAAACAATTTAATTTACTACAGAATAACATATTCACATAGTAATTCATCACAGATAAATAACTCACATTATTACAGTTCAACCAAGCATTTCATATCACAGAACATTACCACTTATCAGACTAGAGATATTAATCAATCCAACATCTAATACAATTTTGCCAGCCAAAAGCAAGATTAATTAGTTATACAAATTAATCAATCATCCTTTAATTACTTACATTAATCAATTATTCTTTAATTACTGATTAATTACCCTTTAATTATTAATTAATTATCCTTTATTAATTAATTAACCTTTAATTATTAATTAATTAACATTAAATTGCTAATTAATTAATTATTCTTTTATTACTTACATTAATTAATTAATCTTTAATTACCCAAGACCTTAATTAATTAAAAATAACCATTTGTCTTAACTAATTACTTAATTATCACTAATAAATTTTATTTAATAAACCTTTGGAATTAATTTATCATTAACTTATAAATTAACTGAAGGCTTTAAGTTTAATTAATGACTAAAACATTTACTCTTCTTTAATTAACTACTTAATTACACTATTAAATTTTGTTTTAAATAAACTTAAGAATTAATTAAAATAAAGGATATATATTAAAACACTTTAAACTTAATTAATTTTAAAATAATAACCTTTAACTAAAACTAAATTAAATAGAACAATTATTATTTAATTTGTTTAAACTTGATTTATTTTAACCTTTTTACAAAATTTGTTAATATACATTTTTAAAAAACCCGAGACTAACCCGTGTGCTCCCCTTACTCAAACCCGAGTCAGAATCTTCTTCTTCTTTCCTTTCGTTTTCTTTTAAACTTTGTTTTGGTTTAAATTAAAAACTGTTGAAATAGTTAAAATCACTCGCGTACACTCGGTCCAAACCCGATACTATCCTTGTGTCCAACCCAAGCTCTCTCCTTCTTCTCAACAACAACCTATTCTACTGATACGTCTGACATTCGTGCACGTCCACAGATGAGCGTCGCAGCTCCGTTCATCGCCACCACCTTCAACACGTCGACGACAACCTCGCCTAAGATTCTGACCACCCAAAACTTCGAGGCAACCAAAAAATCAAATTCGAGCATACAGAACTCCACTGGAACGAATCGATCATCCAAGATTGACCTCGTCCCGCCGCCTCAGATCACTAGAGATTTCGAAACTCTGACCCAAACTTCACCGTTCAACCACGCACCTATCCCCCTAATTCGGTCGATTCCGGTGCTTCGACGACGACGAACTCACATTGACCAAACCAGGTCTTAAAACCCTAGATCGCTATTGATCCGCCGCCACGGTGAACTATAAATTCACCAACCATTTTTTCCGAGACCCCCTACACTCGAGCATGCTCCAGAAATGATCACGACCTCCCTCCCTTCGTCGATCGACAGAAATCGAGGTAACACTCGATTTCGTTCAACCCGAGAATTCTACCTCAAATCAAAACTAAAAATCTTAAAGCTATTTTTAAAAATCATAGTTTTCTAAAACAAAACAGATTATATAAATGAAACAATAAATCATTGAAGTCAAAATTTTTACATGCTTTATGTTTTACCGTAATTCTTCCTTCTAGTTATAACTATCTTCTAATTTTACTTAAAAATATTTTTAAAATTTAGATCTTGTTAATTCAAGCATATTTTGTCTACACATCATAAGCTATAGAAGGTTAGGGGAAGAGAAATTAATTTTTGAAAATGTTTTGTAACTGTAAAACTAGAACAGAGGAATATATACACACGTACATACATGCAAACAAATAATCTTCATACACATATACATGCAAGCACAATATACATTCATGCAAACATTTTCCACAACATCACTTCAAAAATTAATCACATGCATCTAGTTTTTAACAGATTTAAGCTTTTAAAATGATAGTTTACCCACCAGATTTTGGAACAGAGAACCTGGAATTTGATAGTTGATCTTTTAACTTTGAAAACTGAAGATTGCTTTGACTTTGATCTAATCTGCTTTTTTGATTTTGATTTGCTTGATTAAACCGAGTTGAATTGAACTTTGCTTGATTCAGGTTTTAGATCGAAAGAGGTTATTATTTGATTTTCTTTTCTGGTTTTAAGTATCCAGGTTTTATTTTTGAGATATGAAAGAAAATGAAAGAGTAGAAGTATAGATGTGTATATATAGCCTTGTAATCCTTTTATTATTATATAAAAATGAAAAGAAAATTAAAGACTCTTGTTAGATTGCATGTTATAATGTTTACCCTTATTAATTTGCATGCATTTATATTTTATATGTTTTTATATAATTTTATATTATATTTTCTATTTTTATTATTACGTTTCCTTTTATTTATATTTATATAACTTTAAAGAAAATGATATAAAATCTAATTATACATTAATGAATAATCATATATTTATACACTAGTTTTTAAAATATAGAGTTTTAAAATCCAAATTCTATTTACAATCTACTTATAAACAATAGTAATTTGAAAACACAAATTTTATTTGTTTGAAAATAATTTTTTTACACGTTTAAATAATTATAAAAGAATATTATCAAATAAATATTTATATCCGGATATTTTCTTAAATATCATAATTTATTTGTTCAATTTAAAAATCTGTATTTTAATGAATTTAATCCTGTTAATTACCAATTAATAGATGTCCAAAAATCCGGGTTATCACAAAGAGGCAGTAAAAAGCCTTTTAAAATTTAGAGTTAGGGTTCCTTTTAAAATGGTTGAATCAAAGAGAAAATTAGATCACATTACATACCTTTTCTCACTAAATCTCTACCATCCATGTAACATCCCCTAATTTAAGGGCCAAAATCAACCGCTATAGATGTCGCGGTCATCTATAGTATTAATTTATAATGACAATGTGGTAATGTTAATTGTATCAACAACATCAAAAGCATAAGAATATGAAATTTTTTTGAACATAATTTCAAAACAAACTTTCACAATTCATTTCAAAGATACATAATCTCAAACATTGCTCGGGTTCAGCTAAAATATAATTATTACAAAATACTCCAAGAGCAACATATGAAGATTTACGCTATAACATCTGCCATTACATACATTCCAACAATATGAAACTTCAACACGGCGGATTATACATACATAAATATACATATACATATACATATATTCATACTAGCTCCGGAAGCTTTATTCGCCCAACCTAAATAACCTGTGAACCTTACTCTTGCACTGCTCAATTGAGTACCCAAGAGTTAAAAGAGAAAAACAAAAACTTTAAGTCAGATGAAAGGTCTGATGTGAATAATAATGTCATCTCGGTTAACTGATATCTAGTTAGACAATGCCGCTAAGTAGAACGGGCTTTCCCCTCCCTAGTATCCTCAAAGTATATGTCTTTTATGAATCAAATACCCACAACCATAATAGTTAAACTAGACAATATAAAAAATCATATGCATGCATGCAACTTGGGCAATCATGATCAATCTATCTAAATAAATGGACAATCTGTCCGAACATTATAGTTTTCTCAAAGTAACCACAAACCTATATGGCTGACTCGGGCCAAACGGATATATCAAATTCTCTAACTTGTTAATTGAAGAAAACTAGATGGTCTGTCCAAAACTTTCTACTTCTAGGGTCATTCTTATCCCAATGGTTTCGCAGGCCAACCAATAACCTCTCTCAACTTTGTGCATTCTCATCTATGCGTGAAGCTACTTTTAGTCTTACCCTTGACAATGCCTTACGCACTAGAATTCTGGACTAATATCGGCTAGGGGTTAACAGCTGAACTATAGGGCGATTCCCAACACTAGTCCCATCTGGTTTTCTAATCTTTGAGCCAATTCATACTATCACAATTTATCTAATGGTGATAGGAACAGTAATTCTTTAGTAAAACTCTAGGCTAAATACTCTTTTATATTTCCTTGAAAATAAAATTTTATAATTAACCCTTGAAAGCATATTTAAAACAATGAAAATTATAGCCTCTTATTTTATCCAAAATACTTATGCCAAGATATATGCTTTTACAAAATAATATCGATGAATTTCGGAACCACTAGAGGTTGTTACCCCCTCAAAACTATAGGCTATAAAGCCAAACTTAATAAAACTATCATATTGATAAAACTCGGTGTTAATATAGCCAATAAGGGTTATCGTAGCCCTTTTTTACACAAAATCATGTTAAATCCTTTGATCTATAAAGTAGAAGGCCATAGACCAAAACTGTTTATATCGCATATATAGGTTGTTGAATATAAGCGACGCCCTTATTAGTTTGCATAGTATAAAGCCTTAAACTCAGAATTATAGGAAGGCGACATTAATGACTTTCGGCATCAATGTCTTAAAGAAAAGTGCAGCCTCCTTATAGCCATTATAAAATAAGCGGCATCATTGCCCTAAAGAAACACAAGGCATCACTAGGGCCGAGGTTGATAACACATGATATAATTATAGCCAATATGAAAATAAGCAGTATCATTTCCTTATAGAGTCGGCATTGGTATAGGAAATATGAGGCATAATGACCATTTATATAAAATGCGACATATAAGCACACTACACAGAAAATATATGCGGTATTATTGACATAGTTAGCATGCATGTCGACGTTGCCTCCAACCAAAATGAATTCATTCTATGTCACCTTGAAGTGATATCCTATGCATTCAGTAAGGATGACATCATATAATGGCAACATCGTGGCCTTCGGCGTGAACTACTTCGCATTGGCGGCACCGTAAATATTATAAAAATTATTTTATTTCCCTAAATGGCAATATCTTTTACCAACTCCTTTTCTTTATCAAATTCTTAGTGGTTAACAAATACTTTACAAAATATTCTTTTTTAGAAACCTGCCATGGTTCTGATTTCCCATTCCAAAATAATTTTGCAAACCTTTAATTTTTTATTTTATTATAATCATTAAGCATCTCTGGCATAATAAAATCATAATAAATCATAAAAACATGGGAAAAATCCCAAAAATCATCATAAATCAAATTTAACATATTCTTCAACAAATAAAAATTTCAGAGCCAAGAAAATTATTTAATTACTTTAATAATTGAGACTTGAAATAAATCAATTTATCCACTTAGAAATTCATAAAATATTCATACTTGATCAGAAAATTATTAAATTAAAAACCCACTTCTAAAATAATGTTTCCACCATCATATCAAAATTTTAAGTCATTTGGGAATCATAGGATAGGCCTTCTCACTTAAACCTATTGCTAATTTCATAAAATAATTCCAATAATTCATCATAAAGCGCATAACCATTCAATCATTCTGACAAGGCATATAAACGCATATAAGAATTCGTGTTTAATCATAAACCGAACTAAACATACGAAACATGAGATAGATATTAATTATTCACCTTGATTTGAGGAAGGAACTTGAGACTTGAGTTTGAATTTGTTTCCCCTATGCTTTAATCTTGTTTCCTAGCTTTTCTTCTTCTTAATGCACTCAACAATGGCCGACCCTGATTTAATTTAGGTTTTTGTGAATGAAAGTGAATGAGGGAGAAGGAGCGTAAGGGTATATGTTGAGAAATTATGGTCTATTCATATTTTGCCCTTAACATGAATTTCCTCCTTATTATCTAATTTATAAGCATTCTTATTAATTCATTTCTTAAGGCACGGCCTATTAAATGATCAATTCTTATTTTCCTTTATCGTCCTATATTATTTTATTTTATTTATCTAACAAATTTTATAAACAATTTTAATTAAAATTAGGGGTTTTAAAAATCATCACAAACCCTTTTACCCTACTTTGGCCACCCTATATATCTAATGTTTGCTGTCGAAATTTTGCCTTAAATTTCACAAGCTAATAGCCCATTTAACCCCAAGTAATTATATTCAATTAATCCCAATTTAATTCCTTATCGATATCTTATATCAATCAACACATTAATCAATATTATAAATTTATATGCAACAATAGTTATTCCTCAAATCAAATTTAAATTTTATAACTAATATTTCATAAATATTAATTAAATTAATTTAACTAATTTATAGCAATTATAAACTAATTAAATCATTTAGGCTAAAGAGAATTCATAATTTTGGATGTTTGACTCATGAGTGTAAATTCAGTCAGCAGTTAACATTAAATTATTCGAATGTTGACGTTCACACGTAACTTAGTAGGCAGGGTGATATTTTGGCTAAATTTATCGCTTACTTAGTTTTGATAAAATCTAATTTCACTTTATTAACTATTATCCGACTGTGACATTTATTTACACCAATTCTCTTTGTCAAAACTATATCATTTTGAACTTATGGAATTTGGTAATCGTCAAAATTTAAATATCATCCATATTTAGCCCTATAGTCCAAACACAAAGTCCTTGGTTTAATAATAACACTTATTATTAACTGAAATGCTTTGGCCAAAGGCTTTGACTTTGAGTTGACCCTGATACTTACCCCATGTAACTGAAAAGACAAATCCTCTCTTTAATAGTGCTTTACTTCAACTACTTCCACTCAATCCAACTACAGTCACTTGATGGAACGCCATGTCATGATCTGACTATAATTAAAGCGGAGCTTTCATATTAAAGATCCATAGTATTCTCAAGTTGAGAGAACTTTATAAATCGGTTACATCGATATTTTCTACTTGACCTTAGTTATATGAGCCAACAGAAAACTATCGAGTGAGTCGTTCCATATTTATCCAGTAACTATTGGTACGTAACCCCTTGGTGCCCCCAATAGCCATAAGTAATACACTGTCTAACATTTGAAAAGCTTTATGTACCTAGTCACAACGGATACATCGATATCCAATCTTGATGCATCTTGACTAAGAACATTTAAAATGGTATATATTTTTCATTGTGATAAATTACTCACGATTACAGTACATTATAACTACTATCACAAAACATATCATTTATGGATTTTCTATTAAATATTGTTAATTAAATTAACTAATTAATATAACCACATTATATCAAGTATATAATATAAAGAAAATACCTTTGATTTCGAACAAGATTGGTTATCGAGTTAGATATATGTGACAAATTACAAAATTGCCCCTAGGGAATTACCCTAACTCTATCATTATGCATGCAACAAATTTGGCCATATAAAGAAGGGTTTGAGAAGAAAAGAAAAGCTTTTCAAGTTACTAGGATGATTTTGACTCGTATTCTTCAGGTAATGATAGCGATAGTGACATGGAAAAAGAAAATGTTTGTTTCATGGCTATTAATGAGGTAAATCCCAAACTCTCTTATAATGATATTTTACAATAAGTATAGAATTAGATGATAAACTTAAAGACTAAAAAAATTATATAAAGAAAATATAGGTAAGCTAAATAGAGTTGAACTCGAAATTGGTTTATTAAAAGATGAGAAAAGTATTCTAGAGGAGGAACTATAAACTTTACAAAAATCTTGCAAAAACTTACGTTCTTAAAATGTTGCTCAGACCGATGAAATTAAAGATAGCAAAACTGAGAACGATATGCTTAGCAAAGAGAACTATGAATTAAAATCCAATCTAGACTTAGCTAGAGGTAAAAAATTTAAATTAAATCAAAAATTGGAACAAATTATTGATAATTTTTCAAAATTTAATAAAGGAATGTAGAATTTAGAATTTAATTAAAATGTCAAAATCTTCTACAAATAGAAATGGACTTTGTTTCAAAGCTAAACAAAGTGATAAGAACCATAGTACTTTGTATACTAAGTTCAAGAAGTCCAAATAAAATGTTAAAATAGGTGATTTTAATTCAAAAATTGTGAAAATTTTGATACTAAAAACTAATAATAAATTGATTAAGCAAAAATATATAGATGACTATCTTGTAAATGTCGTTAATCATAGTATTTATATTTCTAAAGGTCCCAAACCCACCTGGGTATGACTACCTTCTACTAACACGTAGAACCCCCATGTAGGAAGTGGGTGCCAATAAAACTCCTACACTTTTTTGTAGGTATCCATAAAAACCAAATATTCCCTATGTTTACTATGTCCCTATACGAACCTACCTTGTTGGAATTTCGTAAGATATTAACATTTAAATCAATTATTTTCATAGTGGTACCACTAATGAGATTCTAAATATATTTTGATATAATGCAATTCTTAAGCAATTTTTAATAAGTAAACTAAGTTTTATATAAGTTTATATATAAATATAATATATGAGTGTGAATATACTTTTCAAACATATGTAACGCAGTGCATATATATATAAGCAAATAAAAGATTCATAGTAAATAAGTTATAAAATATAACATTAGGTTCAAAATTGCAAACAAAAATATTAAAAATTTGTTTTCCATTCATTCAGTCCACCGGATAATATCCTCAGTCGACTAAATTTAGGCAAATACCAAAGACGGTCAACTAAATTATAAAATTAAGATGATTAAACTCATACGTATGAAATGAATGCTTAATCGACTGAACGAGGGGTAGTTTAGATAAATAATCCTTTTTGTTGGTCGACTAAAAATTGCAATTTACTCTTAGGAAATCACCCTATAAGATTTCGGTCAACTAACTGTATACTCCAGTTAACTGAACTATTAGGTTTTGATTTTTTTTAAAGAGAGATTAACAACCATGCCTATTCACTCATACCTATCTTTTCACTTTCAAAATTCAAACCCAAGCTCTTCAAAATACAAATCAATAGCTTCAACAGAGAAAATACCTGTTACTAAGAAGAGACAAAAAAAATAAAATAAAGCACCATCATCTACATCCAACCCATCTCATGCCGAATTTGCTTCTAGTGAGCAAATTCTCCTTTGGTTGAATAATAGCAAAATCGCCTTAAAATACTTCAGTGAATTAAATGACAAAAGGGTTTAAGATACGTTCTATAAGATGTCAAATATCGAAGCTTTTAAGATAGAAGCACTTACTGGAGAACGGATTCCACAGCAAAATCTTAGCAGAAATTGTTACCATTATCAAATTCCGGATACTAGGCTCTACAAACAAATCCGAAGGTACTTATTGGAGAATGGATTCCATACAAATGACAAGGTAAGAGACTACCTTTCGACAGTACACCTCTAGAGGATGCACAAAGCGAGCAAATACCGCCCGCCGAAACAAACACAAGACCGGCCTACCCCTCACGCTGGATAGTACCGAATATGTCATCTCTTCGGTCGTTGTCGACCTTTAACGGGGCCCTGGGTCATACAATCACCACATACTTAAATATGTGTAGAGTAAATCTAGAAGGATGATGACATCACCTAATTGGGAGCGACCCACTTAGCCTTGCTGCTTCTACCCTGTTTCTGTCATTTCCTGGTGATGAGGCTTGAGGCTATGATTATCTTTTCACATATCACATATTCTTCACTTTTGAATGCCATATTGTCATTCCACATTCACATGACTGATTTCTACAAACGTATAACTCCTGAGCTCATACGTCTCAGGAAAGGATGTTAAGCTAAGAGAAAGGTCTTCTCCGCCACCAAACATACATACAATTATAGAGTTCACCCATTATGAATTAGAATGCAAGGTTAGACATTGATCCATACAAGTTTGTTCTAGGACCGAATGAAACCGAAGGTACTTTCATCGACCATTACTAGGCAAGAAGTACTTGAGGTTTTGAGATTTTTCATAACAAAGAGACTACTACTATAATATAATGAATCGGGAGTTTATCTTAGGTTAATCAACAATTAGTCCTTCATTATTATTCATCTCAATATCTCCGTCTCCAAAACATCTACGTTCTTCGAACACGCAAACTGGTTCAAAGTGGTTTTCAGATAAGAATCATCCAAATCCAACCCGGTTCCTTAGAAATCCAATTAGCGATAAAAGATGAATATGAGAATATAGGATTTATTAAGTCTCTTTTCACTTTAATTCTTCTTGGATTATTTCAAAATCTCTTTCTTTTGTCTTAGAGTAAGTAATTCATTCTTTTGCTTTGGATGATAATAATCCTCTTTTATTTAGAAAACTTAATATAATCTTTCAAGAGCATCCGGGCTTTCCTTTCGAACTGCTCCACCCCTTGTCTAGAAAAAAAAAACATAGGATAGGTAAGTTCAAGACACTGGTTTCTCCATCACTAACCTTAGTTAAACACATTATTTTATCTTCCTAGATTTCACAAGTGGAACAAAAGTACTAGTCGTTTCCGCATACTCAATTATCAACTTTATTTTGGGATTTATCATAAAGATTCCAAATTATCTTTTAAACGCCTAATTTTCTTTTTAAAAACATTCATAATTGATTCTAGAAAAAATCATTATGTTTATCTTATATTCCAACAATTATAGAATTCGCAACATAAAAGTGCTACGGAAAGTGCTATATAGGCTTATTAGATTAAGAAAGCTTTTTAATATTTGAAATTTATATTTTCCACTTTGAATCTTTTTAAACTATTTAAATAGATATCAAATTTATTCCATATTTTTCCATAATTAAAAACGTCTTTTAAAAAGATTTTCTGTTATAGTCACTTAAATGCACTAGCGCGATTTTTCTAGAAAATTGATTTGGATATATTTCAAAATCTACTTAATGAAAATTTGAATATTTTTCTTCATTTAGAAGATATGGATATAATAATTTGGAATTTTCTTATCTCGAAGAATTCCGAGCTATATTTCACTCTATACACTTATTTGAACTTTTCGGCACGAAATCGCAAACTACCGTCGCGCGACACACCTAGTTTTAACTTATTTTTCAACACTTGAAATGATCTATTTAAATTTAACTTTATTACTTATAAAACCATAACAAATCATTTTAAATTAATATTTTCACCTTTTAAAGTATTTGAAATGTATTTTCACTATTACCATGTTATAATATTATTTTATTCCTATTATTTTAATATTAAATTTTAAATTCCAATTTCAACTCAATTTCAATTCTAACTTCAAATTAAACTCAATTAAAACTTAGATTTCAAATCTAATTTCAATTCTAATTTGAATTTCAACCTTAATCTCAATTTGAATTTTCAAATCAATTTCACAATTCATCTCAATTTCAATTTAACTTTCCATTTCAGATTCAATTCCACTTCTAATTTCAAATCCTCTTTTATATCTACTTTAATTTCAATTCCACTTGAAAAGAGACTTATTTTTCCAAAGTATATCATATCATCAAAATTGGCCTTATTTAACAAAGAGATCACTTAAACAAAAATGATAGAAATTTGATGTACATATTAACATCACAACCATACAACCAATCATATGACATTAACATATTTAATACAGCATAGTACGATAAGTGTTATAACAATACTTTAGATTATCCAACATTCAAAAAATTATTCAAACATCCATATCATAAAATAGTGAGTATCTAATCATAGCAATTCAGCTTATCAATCAATATAAATCAACAAGCGATGAGAAATTCTCACCTTCATATCCACTCCGTCAATCCTTTTTATAAACTAGCATGATTTTTGAAATAATGTGCTTTTTCCTAATGGCTTGAATTTTGCCGCTTTCCTTTCCTCTCTCATTTTCTTTTGTTTTCTTTCTTTTTATTTTGGATGTGTTCTCAGAAGTGGGTATGGAGGGTACTTCCTAGGCTATGGGGTGTGTGGGGCTTTTGGTTGAGGGGGTAAAACCTTGGAGATAGAGGGTAGGCGGCTTGCGTTGGGTTTTTGAGGTGGGTGGATTGGGTATGCGTGTGTGTGTGTGTGGTGTAGGGCTCAGGTAGGTGGAAAGGAAGGGGGTGTGTGGGGTATTAAGGTGGATAGGTGGGTTTGACGGCTCGATAGTGGGTTTAGAGGTGGATTTAGATCTAATTTAATAGATTAAATAAATCGGTAAACAATTAATGATTATCACCATTGCTTTTTAAGAATGCAATTGAAATTATACAAGTTTGATTCATTTCTTTTAATTAATTTAATGTTCAATAATTATATCTTTTGTCTTATAAGTTATAAATTTCTTTCTAAATTAAATTACAAAATCTTATTAAAATAACAAATTTTATTATTGGAAATTTACAGGTCGTTAACCCTGAGGGATCGGGATATTGAACGTGATATAGAATATCAGTGATGATATGCTGCGATATTTTGTGGTGTGATATTGAATATCAGTGACAAATGTGTGATATTTATCTTTGTAAATGCTATGTGAATTTAAAGTATTGAATTGAATTGAATTGTTTAAATTTTAAACAACTTGGCATTTAAGATACGTTTGGATTTCGATGAGACCAGGATCGAGTATCAAATTTGATTATCTGAAAACCACATCGATCTAAGTTAAATGTTAGGTCGTGAAGATCAAGTTGAAGACTCGAAGTGTAAGAAATCGTTAAAACTCTGAGGGTGATTCCAATACGAGTATAATGGAGATAGTGTTTTCAGGTTCGAGATGGAGTTTCAAATTGCAAGGGTTATTGTCGTTAACTCTGAGGGTGATTCCAAAATGAGTGTAATGAGATAATGCCTTCGTTTTCGTTCGAACTCGGAACGAAGTAGTATGGATTGAATGCTTTCAGAACATCGTCAGGTGGACGATGATAATTTTAAGATAGATGTGTTCTATAAAGGTAATCGTAGCCTCAAGCCTCATCAACCGGGAATGGCTAAAACATGGGAGATGCAGCAAGACTAAGCGAGTCATGCTCAAGTAGGATAAGATCTTCCCCTGTCTAGAGTCCCTTTTTATTCGGCTGTGTGGGCGGTTGCTAGCTACAACCGCAGGGTTGTCTTATTCAGGACTGTCCAGTAAGAGATGGTTTCGGGTTTGTGTTGTAGGGGATCAGGAGGGATCCTCAGTACGTTGATCTAGGCCACATACTGTGACGGGTGGTACCCTAGTAGCCCTGCCATTGTATGCAATCCAATCTCCAATAAGTGCCCTCTAATTTGATTCTATACCTATGTATGCTGGAATTTAATAAATGTAACAATTTCGACTATTTTCTAGTTTATTTGAAAACCCTATACCCTATTATAATATCATCGGATTTCCTATCAAATGTTTTGGTTAGCGTAGGGTAGAAATGTGACGACCCGAAATTTTTGGATGTTTGAAAATTGAATATTTAAATTGATTTTAAATATTTAAAAGTTAATTTTTAACTTGAATTCAAATATTATTATTATTTAGCAATTCAGTTATTGGATTTAATAAACAGAAATTGGGTAAATTCTGTTTTAAGCTAGTTAAAATATAATCTAAAGGCTTGTAAAATTTATGTTGATAATACTGAAGATAGTAAAAGTGTTAAAATTAAATTTAAAGGTGATTTGTTCAGTTTTGAAATTTTATCATTTAAATTGAATTTAAAAATAGCCTTCCGAGGCACAGCCTCGGAATTCGACAAATCCAGTTCCATTGGATCCGTAATATTGTATTATTATCGGCTTTCAATTTTCGTAATGTTTGGAGTTGTTGTGTGAGTGTACGACATATAAACGCGCTGAAATTTATATCGAAAATTCAATTCAATAATTGAGTCCAAAAAGCTATCTTCTGCATACGATCGAATTAGGGCTCGAAACCTTTTCTATTACGTTCGGAATAGGGGTATAACATTAGGAATGCCTAGCGGCACTCCTTAAGAGGAGTTTGAAATTTTAAGTAGCAATTAACGAGACATTTTGGAAGTTTTATAATATAACAAAATTGGAAGTCAACTAGTCAAAGATATTTATATAAATAAGCACTCGTACTCAAGAAGCCATCCCCAATTTATATTACATCTTTGTCTCCCTCTCTAGTCTTCATACCGAAATCAAACACAAGCAAGAAAAAAAATGGTTGTTAAAATCGCGGCCCCTCTTTACTCTTCCTTCCCCTTTTCTACAACTTCACCGAATTGAATAAAGGCCAAAACTTCCTTCTTCTTTCTCCTGTACCTTAAATTTTTTTTCGACATCCATCTTCGGATGAAAACCCCCCAAATGAATCTTCTTCGAAATCAATTCGTTTAAAAAAAATAGAAGCCACTCGAATTTGCTGCTAAGGTATAGAGTCAGTGTAGTATTGCGACGAATCACGAGTTGGGAGGGGGAATTTGCATCGCGACGCATCGCGAATTGCGCTCGAGAAGCTAGGGCTTATTTCGGGTTTGGATTTGGAAGGCGAGCTGCACTTATAAAGCTAATTCAGAACTCTTCTTCTCAAATTTATAACAAAAGTGATGAAATTTCATCGGAGCTATAGTTGTTGGTTCTCTTGACTATGTTGAGGCTGTAACATCAGAAGTGATGATCCTACGTGTATATTGCCAAGTTGGTAAAAGCAATGAAGGGAAATTTCTTTACAAGTTGCCGTGAAGACATTGGATTTTTATAAAAGGTATTTTGATGTTCCTTGTGTGCTTCCCAAATTGGATATGGTTGTCCTGATCTTGCTGCTGGAGCAATGGAAAACTATGGTTTAGTTACATATATGGACACAGCTTTGCTTTATGACGAAGCACATTCAGCTGCCTCTGGAAAGCAATCAGTGGTTATAACTGTTACTTATGAACTTACACATCAATGGTTTGGGAATCTCGTAACAATGGAATGGTGGACACGCCTGTGGTGTTATGAAGGATTTGCATCATGGATTAGTTATTTGGCAGCCGATTATTTATTTCTAGAATGGGATATCTGGACTCAATTCCTTGATGTTATCACCTCAGGCCTTAGTCTAGATTCACTGTCTGAGTCCCTTCCTATTGAGGTTGAAATAAACCATGCAAGTGAGGTTGATGAAATTTTTGATTCAATCAGCTACAACAAAGGAGCAGCTATTGGTCGGATGCTGCAAAGTTATCTTGGTGCTTTACCTTTTCAGGTCTTAAATCATGGAGAAAACAAGTCGGGTTGGATCGGAGTGCAAGCAAAATCAAAGGTGAGTTAATCTCACTCGTTTGGTTTTAATTTAAATAGTTAAATTCAATAGTTGGTTGAATGATTGAATTGATTTGATGTGCTATATTATATATAGTAGTATATAGTATATTTAGAGTGATTGATTTCCCGCATTATATAGCGGATGAGACCCTATGCACCGCATAATAGCGGATGATATTATATAAATCCCATATACCGCGATATTCCACCACGAAGTGGAACTGGTATTTTATATTGTGCTAACATCTGCGGATGTAGAGAAACAGGTTGGTGGGATCCAACTGGATTCCTCAAAATTATTTAGATTGTTTAATATTCGGTGTTATGAATATTTGATATTTTGTGATGAATTATATTAATAATGGGAATATTGAATGCTATGGTTTGCTTGAATATATATCGGTATACTGAGTTATCAAAATATATAGAATTGGAATTTTGGAAAGAAAACAAAAGAGAGAATTTTTAAGTAAAATAATTAAAGAGAATTTGAATAAAAAAAGAATGAATTGGAAAGGAATAAAAGTGATTTTTAAATCCTAATAAATTCTGGATATGAAAAAGGGATTTTGAATAAACAAAGACATAATAAATTTTTAACTCAAGTGATATTATTCCCAGAAATAAAGAATTTATTTTAAAATTCAAGATTTGAATTTATTTAAAAGGATAAAGAAGAAATTTAGGAAATATGAAATTGGTAAGTACAGTTAAAAAGATTTTTAAATCATAATTAAGAGGTAAAATCTGAAGTCAATGGGTTTTGAAATAAATGAGTAAGTAAAGGAATTTATTTTAAAATGGAGTAAATTGGGAATTAATTTGGAAATTGATTTAAGTGTTTGAAATTGAAAATTTTAAAGGAGAATGTGACTATGGAATTTAAAAACTGGGTTTATAAAAGTGAAGTAATATATCAATGGATATTTGAAAGAATAAATTCACGATGGGAATTTATTAAAGAAATGGGAAAATTTATTTAAAAATAAATAGTATTTTATTTTTAAAGGATGTGAAGTGAAGTATATTTCCCTGGAGAGCCAAGTACGCTTTCAAAGTAAATTTTTAAATATAAGTTATAGGCTTTAATGTTGTTTAAAAAAGCATGTTTTAGGAAATTTATTATTTCTGAATGTTTAAATTCTAAAGTAAGTATTTTTCAAAAACTATTATCGTAATAATTATTTAAAAGATGATTTGGTATTTTGTTTAAAGGAGAAAATCTAGTTTTATATTTTATAAAGTAACCTTATTTTAAATATTCCTAAAGTATTATTTAAGTAGTTTTTTTCAAAGTTTAAATGTTAAATTATATTTTATAATATAGTGATTTAAATTATTTTAGAATCTAAAAGTGTTTGTACTTGGTGATTCCAGTGGGAATCAAAAATATTTGGAGGATTTATTCTGTGAGAGAAAATGGTTTAAAACAGTTTCAAATGGGATTGAAAAGTGGAAATATAGCTTGCAAAGATATTTTGAAGTAAAAAAAATAATGTGGTGAAATTATTTATATTAGTTGGTTGTTTGTGAATGTTAATTGATAGTTAAATAACCGACTATCAATATTGGCCAATGCGCTGATTATTTCGAAGAGACCGGGATCGGGATTAATTTCTCGAAAACCACTTCGATCCGGTTTGAACGTTTTCGTGAGGAAGACGAGTTTGGATTCGAAGATGGAGCAATGAAGTGCAAGGGCTAGTCGCTATTAATCGTGAGGATGATTCCAAAATGGATGTAGTAGGAATAGTGCCTTTGGTTCCGTTCGAACCCGAGACGGACTTGTATGGACGAATGCTTTCGGAACATCGTCAGGTGGACGACGGGCATTCTAAGTGAAACGTTCAAAAAGGTAACGCTTAGCCTCAAGCCTCATCAACCAGGAATGACTTAAAATCAAAGGTTATGCAGCAGGCTAGGTGGGTAGCACCATTTCAGGGTGAGGTCATCCCTGTCTTGATGTCCCTTTTATTTCGGCTTAGTGGCGCAGTTGCTGATCCCAACCGTGGGATGATCTTACTCGGGATTATCCAGTAAGGGGTAGTCCCGGTCTTATGTTGTCGGGGGTCGGGAATGATCCTCGGTATACTGATCTAGACCAGGTACCGTGACAGGTGGTACCTCGATGCCTAGTCATTAGTTGGAAATCCATTTTCCCTACGTTCCCGTACGGTTTTGATTGTGCCCAACTATTGCTGAAACGTGAGATATAAGCATTTCAGCTAGATTCTATTTTACTTTCTATAGACACTATTATAATATCAGAGAATTTTAATAAAAGTGTTTTAGCTATCGTAAGGTAAAGACCCGACATGTTTATTTGTGGCATGGTCTTACGAGATGCTTTTGTTTTCAAAAGAATTTTGAAACTTTAATAATCAATTTGAGTGTGATTTCTCATGCTGGTATTCCGGACTGACTCGGGTGTTATTTAACTATAATTCTCGGGTCAGACCGAGTATTATAGATTACAGGAAAGGATGCTGTGGAGCTAGGTGGCGATACGTACTTCCGTACTTGATTATTATTCCGCTGTGTATTCAGTTTTAAGGACAAGTTCATATGACTATCCAGTTGTATAATATGATGTTGTTGAACTCTGATGATGTACTCAGATGATGTATGAAATAAACAGATATAGCTTTCTTTTGTATAAAGATCTGTTATTATCTATTATATTTTATTCTGCTGCAACGGTTAGATTCTGATGTTGTTTTGTTTTCTCTTCTTCTACCTCCTCTTCTTTGACCCAAATGGTTCATATTTCCGTACATCTAGAGTTGATTGATGGAGAATAGTGTCGACTCAAGGGGTATGGAACTACGGGTCGTTACACTTGGTATCAAAGCTGAAGGTTAAGCGAGAACCTTGGCTCTGGTGGGAATTACTCAAATAGAGTTTGTGGTACTCTAGAATGAGTTTGAGAGTATTAATAGTATGAGCGCGTTCGTGAATATAAAATTGTTTTATATTGTGTTGACTTATCGGTTGAGTGTTTATGGATTCTAGTCGATGGGTGGGACGCCATGTCATCGATAGGGGTTTCTAAACTCTTAAACAAGATAAACCGACACAGTATTGTTTTAAATGGGGTAAATGAAATAATTTTACCCAAATTATTTTCATATATAAAGGAAACAATTTTTCGTAAATTATTATAGTTATGTATGGATGCTTGGTTGTTAGAAAGTGATAATATTAAATTATTATCATTGTTGTATGAGAATTGAATAAGAAATTGAAGATAATAACCAAAGATTTAGGAATAAATTAATAAAATAAATAGGATTTGTAAATGTGATTTATAATTGAATAAGGAATTGAAATCATAATTAAAAACTAAGAAACAGATTCATATACAAATGAGATTTGTAAATGTAAACTATAAATGTGAATTATAGTGTGATTAATAATTAAAATAAGATAAAATTTCAGAGAAATATTGAAAATGTTTCTGGAAGAATTCGGGATTTGAAATTTTTGGAAATTTAAATTCCTTTGAATTTGAAAATGATTCTTAAAAGGGTTGGGAAAAAATAATATATATTTGAGAAATATTTTTGAATCGGATTTGAAATCTAGAGAGATTTGGAATTTAAAAATATTTGAAGGGTTTTAAAAAGAAATAAACGCATTGAAATCTTTTCGATCGTTGGAAAATAATTTCGATGACGATCGCGACATCATCGGTGTTCATTTTCGAGTTTCCAAGAAGGCGATTGCTACCTGGATGTTTGGATTAATGTTTGTTTGTGGAATTTGGATTGATTTGAAAGTGCAGAGGAATAGTTTGGTTTAGATATATATGTTTTCAAAATTGAATTTGGAACCTTTTGGTAATCGTTTAAACTCTGGAGGTTTAACTGAAAATGTTTATGGATTATAAACAGGTTTGGAAATTTATAAAGTTTGAAAATTTCCTGGAATGGAATTAACTTGTAAAAAAGTTAATAAGATAGAAGAGTAAGTTGAATTTAATGAACTTGAGCTAAGTCTAACTATATTATGATTGAATTTGAATTATAGTTGAAATATAATTGAGAATGGAATTAAAATTTAAATGGATTAAGAGAATGGCTAATTGACTTAAATGAGCCATGAATGAATTGAATTTGGAAATTAAAATTTGTAATGAATGAAACAAAAGAACTAATCAAATAAATTTGTAGATTGGAATGAGATTTGATAAGTTAAAGTGAAAAAGAAAATTTATTAGCAAATGAAGTAAGCTTAAGTTTTGAAGGTGGAATAAATTGAAGTAAACTAACTTACGTTAAAAATAATTAGAAGCTCAACTTCGCGTAAGAATGAAAGTTCATTAAATAAAAGTTTGGGTTAAATTTATTTGGAATGTGGTTATTAATATAAGAATCGAATGTTGTCAAGCTCAATGAAATGATTTTAAAATGTATGGTTGGTGAATAAACTAGAAATGGGATGGAATTAAATATAAAATGAGTTGGAATCAATTAGATGTGGATAAAAACTAAAATGGATATTCTATTAAGTGAATATCGTTAAATTGCATAGAATAAATTAGTCGTTCAACTTAAACGGAAGTAAATTAAAATTCTATGAATTGGTAGAGTTAAATAAAATTGATTTTTGGAATCAATTGAAATAAATGTGAGTTGTTTGGGTTAAAAATGAATTAAATATAAACAATTGAGTTGCAAACCACTTAAATTGAATGAAGTTGTATACGAATTGGTTTTAAACATTTAAAATTAATGTCGGAACCCCATAAGTGGCTTATAAATATTGTTTAACCTGCATTGCTTATAGAAACTCGTATGTTTGCTAGTTAAATATGTTAAATGTTGTTAGATTATATGATTTTGGCACATACATATTTAAATTAAGTAAGTACAGGTACCGGGAAACCGTTTGGCTGGATTTGAACGCGTTAATTGCTAAAATAATAAGCCGCTTGCTTAAAAATGCTAAATAAAGGTACGCCTACGCAATAAAAATAGGAAATATGGACTGCTTTTTGTTTTTTTGTTTTACCGACCGTGTGGGTCGATGTGTGTGTGTGTATATATATATATATATATATATATATATATATATTTATATCGCTTGTCAAATTGCAAAAGCTCCTCCGTACAAAGGAGAATTTGCCAAAAAAATTTGAAAATTTTGGGAGTTAGAAAAAATTTTGAAAATTTTGGGAAAATTTTTGTTAGCGGCAAAACGATTTCAAATTGGAAATTGAAATAAATTGGTGGATGAAACTAATTTAAAATAATGATATGAATCAGTATAAATGGAAGATAAAATTCAATATTCATAGTTGAAGATAAATTGAATTCATATGGAAATGGAAGAACCAATTTGAATAGAAGTAGATATAAATTAAAGTGGTGAAGTGAAAATAAATATAAGAAGTGTATAAATACTTATATTGAACTTTAGAAGAAATGGTGAAATTCTTAAGTAATATGGGTGTCGGGAAAATATATTAAATAAGCAATTTGAGTGAAGATTTAATAAAAACAATAAGCGTTGATAAGTGAATAGAAATCAAAATAATGTGAATAAAAGAAAATTGATATAGTTAATAATCGATGGATATAAATACGTAGGATGTACGTATATTATTTTATTCATATAGCAATTTGATCCAGATTCGAGCACAGAATTTTGAGATAGTTATATCGATTCGAATTAGGATTTTTCACTCGATTTTCGACGGCGAACCCTGGATATGGATTTTGATTGATTCTGGAAATTCTCTATCATAGTTATGACTATGTAAGGAGAATGACGGTTTCTGATCAGGAAACCAGATCTGAGTCCGTACTAGGAAGTCGGGTGGGCGATACTAGTTCGGAAGTGAAATTGTGTGATCGAGCGAGTGATCAGATTTAGTATTGTGTACGAATGATATAAGTACATCGTACGGGATTAAATGGAATGAATATTGGAAATTTTTGTAAGGAAGTCAATAAAATGTTTTTGAATGTTGTGATCGGATATTATTGCTAAGTAGGATATATAGGTATTATAAAGGAAAGGGAAAATTGGCTTTGATTTCAGAAGATAAATTTGAATTGCTCGACAAAAAGGTATGTGTTTAAATTTCTGTATGAAATTTGATTGGGTTTTTGATCTAGCCCCTTGGTTTTTTGTTTTCTTTTGGGATTTGGGAGCCCGTAGAGGCATTTTGTAGTTGTACCGAGCTAGCTGCGCAAAGGAGACGCTGCCGAAATTTTTTGGAAATTTAGGGAGTTAGAAATTTTTTGAGAAAGTTTCGATAATTCAAAATTTGGTTTTAAATTAAAATTTGAATGATTGAGCAAATAGTACTGTTTGAAACTATGGGAGAGTTTTGGAAAGCTAGTAAGAATGGTAATGGGTCTTTTACAAAAAGATAGTTGGTAGGATGTTGAATTATTGGTTTTGGGGAAAAGTAAACGGGTATCGGACCATTCATCCTAACTAGTAATTTCGGGGACGAAATTCTTTTAAGGGGGGAGGAATGTGATGACCCGGAATTTTTGGATGTTTGAAAATGGAATATTTAAATTGATTTTAAATATTTAAAAGTTAATTTTTAACTTGAATTCAAATATTATTATTATTTAGCAATTCAGTTATTGGATTTAATAAACTGAAATTGGGTAAATTATTGAATCTTCTGTTTTAAGCATGTTAAAATATAATTTGAAGGCTTGTAAAATTTATATTGATAATACTGAAGATAGTAAAAGTGTTAAAATTGAATTTAAAGGTGATTTGTTCAGTTTTGAAATTTTATCGTTTAAATTGAATTTAAAAATAGCCTTCCGAGGCACAGTCTTGGAATTCGACAAAACCAGTTCCATTGGATCCGTAATATTATATTATTATTAGGTTTCAATTTTCGTAGTGTTTGGAGTTGTTGTATGAGCGTATGACATATAAATGTGCTGAAATTTATATCGAAAATTCAATTCAATAATTGAGTCCAAAAAGCTATCTTCTCCATACGATCAAATTAGGGCTCGAAACCTTTTCCATTGCGTTCAGAATAGGGGTATAACATTAGGAACGCCTAGCGGCACTCCTTAAGAGGAGTTTGAAATTTTAAGTAGCAATTAACGAGACATTTTGGAAGTTTTATAACATAATAAAATGGTAGTCAACTAGTCAAAGATATTTTTATAAATAAACACTCGTACTCAAAAAGCCACCCCCAATTTATATTACATCTTCCTCTCCCTCTCTAGTCTTTATATCGAAATCGAACACAAGCAAGAAAAAAAATGGTTGTTAAAATCGCGGCCCCTCTTTACTCTTCCTTCCCCTTTTCTATAGCTTCACGGAATTGAATAAAGGCCGAAACTTCCTTCTTCTTTCTCCTGTACCTCACATTTTTTTCGACATCCATCTTCAGATGAAAACCCCCCAAATGAATCTTCTTCAAAACCAATTCGTTTAAAAAAAATAGAAGCCGCTCAAATTTTCTGCTAAGGTATAGAGTCAGTGTAGTATCGCAACGAATCGCGAGTGCTGAGAGGGGGAATTTGCATAGCGAATCACGCTCGCGAAGCTAGGGTTTATTTCGGGTTTGGATTTGGAAGGCGATCTACACTTACGAAGCTAATTCAGTACTCTTCTTCTCAAATTCATAACAAAAGTGATGAAATTTCATCGGAGCTATAGTTGTTGGTTCTCTTGACTATGTTGAGGCTGTAACATCAGAAGGGGTGATCCTACGTGTATATTTCCAAGTTGATAAAAGCAATGAAGGGAAATTTGCTTTACAGGTTGCCGTGAAGACATTGGATTTTTATAAAAGGTATTTTGATGTTCCTTATATGCTTCCCAAATTGGATATGGTTGATATTTGATCTTGCTACTGGAGCAACGGAAAACTATGGTTTAGTTACATATAGGGACACGGCTTTGCTTTATGACGAAGCACATTCGGCTGCCTCTGGAAAACAATTAGTGGTCATAACTTTTACTCACGAACTTACACATCAATAGTTTAGGAATCTTCTAACAATGAAATGGTGGACACACCTGTGGTGTTATGAAGGATTTGCATCATGGATTAGTTATTTGGCAGCCGATTATTTATTTCTAGAATGGGATATCTAGACTCGATTCCTAGATGTTATCACCTCAGGTCTTAGTCTAGATTCACTGTCTGAGTCCCATCCTATTGAGGTTGAAATAAACCATGCAAGTGAGGTTGATGAAATTTTTGATTCAATCAGCTGCAACAAAGGAGCAGCTATTAGTCAGATGCTGCAAAGTTATCTTGGTGCTTTACATTTTCAGGTCTTGAATCTTGGAGAAAACAAGTCGGGTTGGATCGGAGTGCAAACAAAATCAAAGGTGAGTTAATCTCACTCATCTAGTTTTAATTTAAATTTAAATAGTTAAACTCAATAATTGGTTGAATGATTGAATTGATTTGATGTGCTATATTATATATAGTAGTATATGGTATATTTTGTAGTGATTGATTTCCCACATTATATAGCGGATGAGACCCTATGCGCCGCATAACAGCGGATGATATTATACTAATCCCATATACCGTGATATTACACCTCGAAGTGGGACTGGTATTTTATATTGTGCTAACATCTGTGGATGCAGGGAAATAGGTTGCAGGGATCCAACTGGATTCCTCAAAATTATTTAGATTGTCTAATATTCGTGTTATGAATATTTGATATTCTGTGATCAATTATATTGATAATTGGAATATTGAATGACATGGTTTGCTTGAATATATGTCGGTATACTGAGTTATCAAAATATATATAATTGGGATTTTGGAAAGAAAACAAAAGAGAGGATTTTTAAGTAAAATAATTATAGAGAATTTGAGTAAAAATAAGAATGAATTGGAAAGGAATAAAAGTAATTTTTAAATCCTAATAAATTCTAAATATGAAAAAGGGATTTTGAATAAACAGAGAAATAATAAATTTTAAACTCAAGTGATATTATTCCCAGAAATAAAGAATTTATTTTAAAATTCAAGATTTAGATTTATTTAAAAGGATAAAAAAGAAATTTGGGAAATATGAAATTGGTAATTTCAGTTAAAAAGAATTTTAAATCATAATTAAGAGGTAGAATCTGAAGTCAATGGGTTTTAAAATAAATGAGTAAGTAAAGGCATTTATTTCAAAATGGAGTAAATTAGGAATCAATTTGGAAATTGAATTAAATGTTTGAAATTGGAAATTTTAAAGGAGAATGTGACTATGGAATTTAAAAACTGGGTTTATAAAAGTGAAGTAATATATCAATGGATATTTGAAAGAATAAATTCACGATGGGAATTCATTAAAGAAATGGGAAATTTTGTTTAAAAATAAATAGTATTTTATTTTTAAAGGATGTGAAGAGAAGTATATTTCCCTGGATAGTCAAGTACATTTTCAAAGTAAATTTCTAAATATAAGTTAAAGGCTTTAATGTTGTTTTAAAAAGCATGTTTTAGGAAATTTATTATTTCTGAGTGTTTAAATTCTAAAGTAAGTATTTTTCAAAATCTATTATCGTAATAATTATTTAAAAGATGATTTGGTATTTTGTTTAAAGGAGAAAATCTAGTTTTATATTTTATAAAGTAACCTTATTTTAAATATTCCTAAAGTATTATTTTTAATAAAGTATTAAAGTAGTCTTTTTCTAAATTTAAATGTTAAATAATGTTTTATAATATAGTGGTTTAAATTATTTTAGAATCTAAAAGTGTTTGTACTTGGTGATTCCAGTGGGAATCGAAAATATTTGGAGGATTTATTCTGTGAGAGAAAATGGTTTGAAACTGTTTCAAATGGGATTGAAAAGTTGAAATATAGCTTGCAAAGATATTTTGAGATTAATAAATAATTTGGTGAAATTATTTATATTGGATGGGTGTTTTTGAATGTTAAATGATATTTAAATAACCGACTATTAATATTGGCCAATGCGTTGATCGTTTCGAAGAGACCGGTATCAGGATTAATTTCTCGAAAACCACTTCGATCTGGTTTGAACGTTTTCGCGAGGAAGACGAGTTTGGATTCGAAGATGGAGCAATGAAGTGCAAGGGCTAGTCGCTACTAATCCTGAGGATGATTCCAAAATGGATGTAGTAGGAATAGTGCCTTTGGTTCCGTTCGAACCCGGAACGGACTTGTATGGACGAATGCTTTCGGAACATCGTCAGGTGGACGATGGGCATTCTAAGTGAAACGTTCAAAAAGGTAATGCTTAGCCTCAAGCCTCGTCAACCGGCTGAAAATCAGAGGTTATGCAGCAAGGCTAGGTGGGTAGCACCCATTTCAAGGTGAGGTCATCTCTGTCTAGATGTCCCTTTTATTTCGGCTTAGTGGTGCATTGCTGATCCCAACCGTGGGGTGATCTTACTCGGGATTATTCAGTAAGGGTAGTCCCGGTCTTGTGTTGCAGGGGGTCAGGAGTGATCCTCAGTATACTGATCTAGACCAGGTACCGTGACAGGTGGTACCCCAGTGCCTAGTCATTAGTTGGAAATCCATTTTCCCTACGCGCCCGTAAAGTTTTGATTGTGCCCAACTATTGCTGAAATGTGAGATGCAAGAATTTCAGCTAGATTCTATTTTACTTTCTATAGACGCTATTATAATATCAGAGAATTTTAATAAAAGTGTTTTAGCTATCGTAATGTAAAAACCCAACATGTTTATTTGTGGCGTGGTCTTACGAGATGCTTTTGTTTTCAAAAGAATTTTGAAACTTTAATAATCAATTTCAGTGTGATTTCTCACGTTGGTAATCTAGACTAACTCGGCTGTTATTTAACGATAATGCTCGGGTCATACCGAGTATTATAGATTACAGGAAAGGATGTTGTGGAGCTGGATGGCGATACGTACTTCCGTACTTGATTATCATTCCGCTGTGTATTCAGTTTTGAGGACAAGTTCATATGACTGTCGAGTTGTATAATATGATGTTGTTGAACTCTGATGATGTATTCAGATGATGTATGAAATAAATAGATATAGCTTTCTTTTGTATAAAGATCTGTTATTATCTATTATATTTTATTCCGCTGCAACTGATGTTGTTTTGTTTTCTCTTCTTCTACCTCTTCTTCTTTGACCCAAATAGTTCATATTTCCATACATCTAGAGTTGATTGATGGAGAATAGCGTCGACTCAAGTGGTACGAAACCGCGGGTCGTTACAAAAAACTTACCCATATTTATGTGTGGGAAGTCTTACGTGATGCCTTTGTTTTCAAATGATTTTAAAGTTAAGCAACTTTAACCGGTTTACTCACACCAGACCCATGTCTGAACCGGAGTTTATTCTGTTTTTCTTAAACTCTTGGGTACTCAAATTTTTATGAGTAGCCAAGGGATTCAGGTTAGCTTTGAGGAATTCTGGAGGAGAGATAGAGCAGGAGGTTTCAGCGTTTGTAGATATATAGTGTTTCTGCTGTGTTATATCTCTGTGATGATGTATGTATTGTACTAGAGTTGTATAATAGACAGACTTTTATAACTATCTATTTTGTGTTGTATAAGCTATGTAACTTTGATATGTAATTGACTATGTAATATCTATGTGATATATTATATTTTGTTCTGTTTCCGCTGTGACATTGTGATATTGTTTAGTTCTTTCTTCTATCAGTTCTATTTTACCTCTTTCTTTCTTATTAATAATGTGTCTTTCTGTGGAATGAAAGACGGGTCGTTACACATTCTAATTATAACTAATATGAATATCGTTGTAAGTTACGCTACGTATATATTTTTTATTTTTAATCGGTAAGCGCGGTTGTGTCTGTGTGTGTTCCTATTTCTAACTATTAATTCAAAAAAGAACATTCCTTTCCACATTTCAATTTATGAGAGTTATCCTTCCTAAAAGGATTACCGTTGAAAATTTCCATAAATTAACCAAAAGTGGGACTTGCTTCGTTTGAAATTACAAGAAATTACTTCTTTCATTTATTGAAATAGACAGTGCAAACTACATACGAGAACATCTGTAGTTTACACATCTCTTTCATCTTTGGTATGTTACTTAATACTTCAAATGACACACTTTTTACACATAATTAGATAATTTATGAGAATTACACAGAAATAGATACAACTAAATTGTACCCTGCTCCCAATAAATTAAAACATAGACATTCACATTTCAAGTCAAATTAGTGCAATCTAAACTATATATTTTACAACTCAACAATAAATCTAGAATAAACTTTATAACTCTTCCAACATTCAACTTTAACAAATTTAGGGACTGATTTCCAAATTTTTAGAGTAGAATGTAAATAACATTCATATTCCAATTACCTATCTTATAGAACATGTAGTTGATATTCTTATGCGTTCACGTTAAGCCTACAACACATCAGACCTTATATAGGCATAACAACTAAATAAAATCCAACAATATAAATATCAGTGTTATGAATAAATTATATAATTTCTCACTCACCTTTCAAGCTTTTCAAATCTTCTAAATCTAAATCTATTCTTTTGATTTTACTCCTCCTTTCCAATCCAAAAGAATATGTATAACAAGGTATATACATACTATTAAAATTATAGATCTGAGAAGAGATTTGCAGTTGGAGAATATAGATTTATAATAATGAAATTTACCCTTTTCTTTTGCAACATTTATTCGCTTCTTCTCTTCTTTTCTTCTTTTATTTTATTTTTCGCCGTTCTTCGATTTGTGTGCGTATGTGTATAATATTTTATAATTTCTAGAAGTAATGGAGAAGGGAAATTAGCAGAGCTTCACTGTTTTCGTTAGAAAATATTTGAAGAGAAGTGAAAGCTTAGGCCTGTTCAGGTGCTCGAATATATTGTATCAACTAGACTAAAATAATTAAATCTGGATCGTTCGACCACGGTTCCACCCTAGTCATCACTACAAGACCCGTCAACTACTCCCCTTAGACGGTCGACCGAACCAAGGAGGGGGGTCGACCGGCGTCGTCTGCATTTAATATTATTTATTTCCTATCTTCTTTTTTAGTTATTTTTGTTCTAAAAACTTCAAACATTGATAATTTCTTCGTTTGAACTTCGGTCGTAAAACTCCAAATATAAAAATTGCTCAGAAAATCGCCATGAATGCAATGCAATGGTGCAAGTTGCATTGCCAAATTCCGACATTTGCTTAAATTTTATTTTTGAGTCTTAGTAATTATTTATTAATTACCGTAAATTTTATGGTGTGTTATAGGACTAGCCATATATATGGTTTTATGGAGGAGATATTTATGGAGAAAAAGTAAAAGGAGAAGAGATTCTTATATGGAGATATTCCTCCAACTCTTTTCTATAACTTGAGCCCCAACCTCTCATTCTATAACAGATAGAAAATTCCTTAGTTCTATACTAAACCCTAAACCTAATTCTAGAAACCTCCACCAAGGTAAATTAACTAAATCTTTCAAATGCTAGTTTTCGAAATTGAGAATTTCAAACAAGAGACTATTAGATCAAGGTGCAATGAATATGTAAAATTCAAAGGTAATAATTTTATTTGGATCTAATAAAACTTCCTAACTCACTACCATATTTATTTCAGCCACTAACAGATATATTATATAATAGTATGAATATAAATATTAATTTGATAATTATTCATTAGTATATATCATTTTTAAAAGTCAAACTTAAATTAAAAACAATTTAGGCTCACGACCACTCTTTATAAATATGTATTAGTATATATATTTAATATAATATTATGTAAAATATTTTGTACATATATATACACATACACGAATAAATACACACACACGCATACACACATTTAGAATTTATTTGAACAAAATAGATATTTATTATATATACATATATATTTAAATATTTGTGGTTTAAAAAATTAGCTTATACACATATTAATAATTTGTTTTAATATAATATCATTTAAAATATTATTTATGTATATTTAGTATTATTTATAATTTTAAATGAATTTAAATTTTGGTTTTATTGAATAAATTTTAACTATATATATAACTATATATTTATAATATATATATATAACTATATATTTATAATATATATATGAAATATATATAATGTTTTTGGTTTTATGTATATCATTATATAATATTTGCAGCTTTATTATAAAATATATTAAAATATAATTGATATGTGTCTTATAATTAATAAAGAATTAATTTAAATATAATATATATAATACAAAATTTAAATTATTACTATATTTATAAAAAAATATGGTTGAATACTGATGATGATATATATACATGTATGTATTATACATGCGATATGATATATATGTGCATACGCCTTGTTGACATACATACACATATGTATATGTTTATGTGTATATGTATATGTGTGTATGTATAACACTCATATGCATATGAAGCACCTAATATACATACATATATGTGTGTATCTTAGTATATTATATGTAAATATATACATTAGTTATAAATCCCAATGACCATATATATAAATATATAAATATATATATATATATATATATATATATATATATTATACCCATGTGTTACTATATTTGCGTTATATATATTATGCAATATACACTATATGTATATATCTATCTCAAAGAGAATGACGTAAAATAATACAAAAATAAACCCGGATTATTCATTAATCCTAACAAAGATCTGTTAAAGGATATTTTTTTAAAATCTACCCATTTACCTGTGCTTAATGGATTTAATCCAATAGGAATTAGGAGAATCCAATCGAGATTCCACTATCAAATAGATAGGCATAGCCCAAGAGTCTCGTTTCAAATACATATATATTTTACTCCAAGTAGTCCTAGTTCCAATAAATAAAAAGTCCCAACTATAAATAAGGTTCCATTAACAAAATATTTCAACTCTGGACCACAAGCTAAAATTTCACCATCCACCTCCAAAAAACTTCAACTCTAAATCCGATCAAACTCCTGTTGGATAACTACAATATATTGTCAGTGTGTAACAACCCTGTATTTTGTGATTATTTTAATTGCATATTTTTAAATTGAATTTCTTGGTTTAAAAACTTTATTTTATTTATTAAAATGGATATATTTTGTTATTTTAAATATAAATTTTGATTTTGATGTAAATTATAATTCCGAACATAAATAAGTAGAATATTTTCCAGAAATGTGAATTTTGGTCGATATGGTCAAACTTTGACTTTTAATTTAAAATTTTAAAAATTTAAATTTTTGAAATTTATTTTTCTTTTATGAAAGTAAATAAAATTTTAAGTATACTGCTTTTCGTTTCGTTGAAATCTGATTTATATTGTGAAAGTTATGCTTTTTAAACCATTGTATGTAAATTGTTTTATTTAACAAAAAGGTTTATTTTAATTTATATAAATAATATTTTTGTTATGTATAGTTGAAATTTTCCAATGTTACTTGTATTTTGTTTACAATTTCAAATTCTAGTTTCAATTAAATAAACTATTTTCTTATTTATTTTCTATTTTTCCTAAGACATCATTTTATTTTCATTTCCACTTTATTTTGTTCAGCCTCTATCTATTGACTTGATTTTCTATTGGTTTATTTTGTAAAAGAAAGTGGAAATTCAAAGAGACAAAACTTTTCACATTAACTTGCGACCTTTCCTTTTCTTGTCTCTTCATTTTCTTTCGCCATCCATTTCTTTTGCTATAGCTATGTATTTCTTTTGTTTTTCATGTGAAAAACTTCTCATCCCCTTCATTCTCACGGCTATTCTCATTTGTGAAAAAAATTTGTGACTAATGGCTTCCATTTCCTATCTTTCTTCTTCATTTTCTCTTTGATTTTGCCTTGCCTCTCTCTAGTTTTGCTCGGCCACAACCACCACCATCTTCACCGACCACCACCACCATCTCCTTCTCCTCATCACACATGGCCAACCACCCCTCTTCTCCGTCCAGATCAGGCCGTGACCACCAAGTAGAGCTTCCACCACAAAAACTTTGCAAAAACCCCAAAACAATGCCTAGCCAAGCCATTTCCACCATCACCTTCATGTTTAGCCTTGGCCACCACCTCTAACACCAACACCACTTGCTTCCATGGCCTCTAGCCATCACCATCCATCTCTGACCTGACCTGAAACAATCATGGCCGAGACCAAATGTAGCATAGGCCGAGCCTATGTGTAACATACTCCACCTTTTGGCCATTGTCCCATTGTATTATTCACTTGTAACTCCAACCCCTTCACATCCCTATGTAGCCTTACCTATATGATGCCAAACCCGAGCCTTACCGCCAATTAACACCATGTCCGAGCAAAACAGTGAAGATGGTCGCGCCCTGGTTGAGTCATGGTCAAGCAATTTTGAAGTAAAGGCTAGTTATGTTCTTTGTTAATTCAATTTTTCACTTTGTTTTGATTAATCTTTGTATTGTATATATATTCATATTGCTTTGTTTTAATTGTTGTATACAAGATCAATATCTTGGCTCTCCATACATCCAAATCTAATCATGTTTGTCGTGCCTTTGGAATCGTTCTTGTGTGTTGTTTTGGTCTCTAGCTTTGGAAAAAGGTGGGTCCTTCTCACTCTGATATTATTACTTATGAAATGGTAAATGGATGACAAGTGATTAGTAATTAAAATGTTTATGCAAGTTAATGATCATTATATGATACATTATTCTATGTTATTACCATGTTAACTTTGTTAATTATCACCTGACCTATGATAAATGACAGTATATTGTGACATTGACATGTTAGAATATTTGTTTATATTGTTTATGCATATGCTCACATTGCAAGTCCCCTATTAGAATAGAATCACTATGGATTGAAATGATACATACCTGAACGGACATTAGAATATGGAAAGATCATTATGAGCTGAAATGATAGGCTCAAGTGATTTTAATTGTATTTTATTTGACTTGGGATTGTGGGTTTGAAATGATAGAATCCGGGTTTTCTTTTTAAATTGAGGATTGAAATGATACATATTTGTATTACTTGACCTAGGTTAGAAAATTATATACAGACCCCGTGGTATATTTTAAACGATTTTTCTTAAGATATGTATTTTTAAAAGTATGAAATTTTAATTTAATATATATATTTTATGGTTTTGAGAAAGCCAAATATTAAGATTTGAATTGTGAATTTAGTATATAAATTTGAAGTAAATGTGATTTTTGACTTTAAATTATATTTTAAAAATGTAAGTAAATATTGGAAATTAAATTTAAAGTTTTGAAAAGATATTCGAAGTAAAATGTTAAAGTTTTGTTAAATTAATAAGTTAAGAAAACAATGAAATTTTGACTTAACAAATGAATTGAGTTTTAAATTGGATATTTGATTTTAAAATTTTATTGTGATAAATCATATGTGAAATGATTTAAATGTGAAATTTTGAAGCCTAAAAATATGATTTATAAGTTTAAAATAACAAAAATTGAAGTGTTAATGTTTCTGAAAGTTATAGAAAAATCTGGAATTTTATTGATAGCATTTCCAAAAATGCTGTGGTTTTACAATGGCATTTGTTAAGTGCTATCATTTATGAAATTTAACTAAGTTCTGAAATAACTAAATACTTATGACAGCATTTTTTAAGTGCTGTTGTTTTGGAATTTAACTATGTTTGAAATAACTAAATATCTGTTACGACATTTTATAAATGCTATTGTTCCCGAACTGAACTATTTTGGAAACTAAATACCTACTATAGCACTTAATAAATGCTGTTTTGAAATATTATAGATTTTAACACTATTTGAGTTATATTTTAAAGTGTTAAATGATTTAACTTTTAGAATTGATTATTGTGAAATTTAAGAGTTTTGAATATATATTTTAATATTTAAATTTGAACTTTTAAGGAATCTAAATTGAATTTGAATCTAAATAAGGTTTACTTGGTTATGTGTTAAATGGAATGAAAGGTAATGAGATAAATGAATTTTTGGAATGGAATTTTGAAATGTGTTTTGTAATGATATTTGAAATAATAAATGAATGACATAATTGATTTTTAAAAAGGTATTTAAATTTGAATATTTGATTTTGAATTCAAATAATGATTTGATAGTGAGGTTTTGAAAAGATATGATATTTTAATGATTGAAATGGTTTTGAATGACATGATCTTTATTTTGATAAAGAATGTAAATTTAGAATGATATTTGATTTTGATCTATTCGACAAATGAATATTTGAAGTTTATATTAGTATGAAGGGTATTTAGTTTACTTGTAATACTGGTTTATTTAAATGATATTGGATTTATGAAATGAATATTTCAAAACTAAGTAATAATGAAATTAAATCAGAGATATATGAAATTATAAAAATTAGTTTTGAAATGTGGGATATTGAAGCTTTGAAAGATATTAAAAATTGAATAGTTTATTTTGTGGATTAAATCTATATTTGAAATTGATAAGATGTGAAATGGTTTGTTGGGAAACTGAATTGCATTGAAACTGATGGTTTGAATTAAATTAAATTAGAAATTTGAGAATTTGGGTTGATTTGAATAAATTTGTAAAATGTAAAGAATTAAAGGAAGGTGCCATGATTTCAAATGTATGATTTTGAAATGTTATGACTTTCAAAGTGTAGTGATTTCAAGTATTTTATTTTCGAAAGAGTTATAACTTTGAAAATTATATGATTTTTAAAAGGTGAATATATGTTTGAAATGGAAATGATATCGTATTGATTTGGATATAGTTTTGAAATAAAAATAGTTTGGTTTTGAAGTATAAACTATTTGATTTGAATATAGTTTCGAAATAAAAATGGTTTTGGTTTCGAAGTATAAACTATTTTGAAAGGAATATAGTTTTGAAATGAAATGATTTGATTTTTGTAGTATAAACTATTTTGAAATGACCACGGCGTTATAATAACGATTGGTTGTTAAAGAGACCGGGATGGGAAGTTGTCATACTCTCTGCCAACTCCTAAAACCACTTTAACAACTGTGTATGCGGTGGAGATTCCAGAATGAAGTAGGATAGTGGCGACGTTCTTGAGGTATATTACGTGGACCCGACTCCCGTGAGTTGGCTTAAGATGGCTAAAACAGGAGCGATCTTAGGCAAAAAGCGGTAGCTCCTCTGGTCGGACACACTTCTTCGATACTATACTCTTGCCTTGTGATTGATTTGATGGCCACTTCGATTTTGATTTGGGAGTGTGTTCCAAGGTGGGCGTAGTGGCTGCTATGTTACCGCCGGCCCGTGTGCGTAATTGGTATATCTACCCTGACATTGCCTTGTGTGCCATGTCACCTACCATAGCGAGCTTTACTACGAGTTTGATTTGTGTTGTACCTAGGAGTATCTTCTCGTAGCCTCTCAATCTGGAGGTATGCAGGTACTGTGTAGTCTACTGGCACTATTACGTGTAAGGGCTATATGGGTAACCCTTTGATGCTATTTTAAAGTATGTTTATTTTACTGTTAGACATATTATAATAGCGAATATTACTACATAGTAAATAGTTTAACAGATCCTTAAAGGATGTGCGATCCCAAGCATACTTTGAGTTACTGATGCATTTTGTTACTGTTCACTTGAGTTGATTTAAGTATGTATGTCCTGACTCGAGTGTTTTGTGTTTTAATATACGCATGAGTCAGACTGAGTGATTCAGCTTTCAAGACTCACCTTCGGAGTTGGAGCTTTGCTTGAAGATCCAGCCATCTATTTTGCTTTCAGTATCCAGTGATTCTAGAGATGTATTCTGATTTTTACCTGATGTATCTTGTTACTCTTCTGTTGTATCTTGTTTAATTCTGATGTATCTTATATATATATAGTAGCTTCATGAACTACTATCCCTTTTACTTCCTCTGCATTATTAAATACTCTGTATCTGTGATCGATCTGTGATTATTTATTTACTGTATATTCTAATATTTGCCAAATTTTATTTACAATGCGGTACTTTGAGCAATTCAAGTCCGACACATGCGGATGCGAATGGTTGAAAATATCGGGTCGTTACATGTGGTATCAGAGCTTTGGCTTTAGGAAAAACTTAGCATATATGGTAAATGTATTTACAGAATCGCTTTCATTCGAGTTTGAATCTCTTCCTTTTTGACTCGATTCCTTTGAATTTTGGAACGTTCCCTGCGGTTCCAAAATCCATTCATGTCCCTCACTATTCGTCTTCTTTTGATTCTGGAGTATCCCATAACTCCACTTCGAATGATCTTTATAATGAGTCGGCGGTCCCGCCAATCTCAAATTGATTTGTAAAAGGGGTGAAACTCCTTTATAACAGCATTGATTCACCAGAGATTTTATATCCTTGGTTTAGATGCTAGTATCTCTTATAATTCCAAAATCTATCTCTTGAGACCGGATGTAGATTTACCCCAGAAATCCACATCGATCTTATTATTTAAGTCACGGTTGACTCGGTTAAGGTTTCCCTCGATTTATATAAACTTATCCATCTTCCTATTCTGTTATTTAATCATCTCATCTTTGTTTCCAACTTCTCTTCAAATCATTCTTGAAGTGTATTTGTAAACTAATATTTAAAATGTTTTATATATTGTGTTGTTTGAGTTGTTGATGTTGATTTGGGTTTCTGATCGATTCGTCTGATCAATGCTATCGATAAGATTTTCAAGGCTCTTAAACAAAGCAAACTAACACAATATGTTTTTTCAAATTTAGTAATGAAATAAATTTTGTAACTATATTATAAATCTTTTCTAGATTTTTTTTTTTTGAATTGGTTGTTAAGAAATAATATTTGATTTTATATATCATTATCTCTTATTTCATATATAAATAATTGAACTATAAACATGGTTATAAATTTATTTGGAAATTTAAAATGAATTTAAAATAAGAATTTGAGAATTTAATTTCCGATGGTTTCAAACCTTGTATTTAAAGTTTTAAAAGATATATTATTTAAAGTATTTTCGAAGAGAAATTTGTTTCCAAAGAATTTTAAAGTTTAAAGCTAGTGCTCTTCTCTTTGTCGCTGGAAAATAACTTCGGTGATGACTGCAGCATCATCGATATTCATTTTCGAGTTTCGAAGTGAAGAGACCGTTCTGTAGTCTTGCTACAGTTTTGTTTTGGAGAATTTAATTGATTTGAATTTCTAAAATAAGACTGGATTTATAACATATACTGATATATGATTTAAATTTGAATGGATACATACATACATACATACATACATACATACATATATATATATATATATATATTATATGTCCATTTATTTATCTCTAAATAGTTCGAAATTTATCGGAAATTTAATTCTTAAATTTTATCTTGAAGGATAAATTCAAGTATAATTTCAAGATTTTGATAAATATTCAAGCTTGAAATGATTGAATTGGAAAGTTTTATTTGTATAATACATAATTCCATTCCAATATAACTTACCTAAATTATACAAAATTTGAATATGTAATTGGATAATATACAATATGAAAATATTTTATAAATAAAATTTGAGTGGTTATAATAAATGTTATGCACTTAAATTTTAGTTATAAAAAGATTAACAGTGGTAAATAGAGTAAAAAAAAGAGGGGTGATGGAATAATTTACAATGTAAAATAATGTTAAAGGAACTAAGAATAAATTTAAAGCAGTTATAATAAGTATAAATATATTTAACATAGGTGATAAAATATATTGAGAGGATTAAATTTAATTATAATTAGGAATAAAGAAGAATTAATTTTCTTGAATACATTATGAGTATAATAAATGATTTTTTCCAAATCCATGATTTTGGAGATTGTTTATTTAAGATAATTGGATGATAAGATAATGAAATTAGAGATGGTTAAGATTTATTTAACTTATGTAAAATTAATTTTCAATTTGAGTTGAAATTTTCATGGTTTCAAATTTATTATCTTATTTTGTTTTTCAAACTATCTTTTGGTTGTCTTTTTGTCTTGCTACAGAATAGGGAGGCTATTGCTTATACTAGTCCGTTTAGAAATCTTTCTACAATCTTTAATAATCTTTGGTGCTCATTTTTGAATCTGAACACTGCTTGCCATCCATATACCGTCGGCCAAGCGGAAAGGGTGAATCAGATTCTAGAGAATCCTTTTTTTCGTGCTTGTGTTCTTGATGCCGGAGGATCTTGGGAAGATCATCTCCACCTTGTTAAACTTACCTATAACAATAATTATCAGGTATAATTTCAATCTTCTTGTCATCTTGTCTTAATCGTATTTCATTCTATATTTTTCTATGTTTTTCCGTACCTCATTCCTTTTCGGGGACGAAAAGTTTTGAGTGGGGGTGGGTGTAACAACCCTGTATTTTGTGATTATTTTTAGTTGTATATTTTGTAATTATTTTTAAATTGAATTTCCTGATTTAAAACTTTATTTTATTTATTAAAATGGAAAAAATTTGTTATTTTAAATATTATTTCAATTTTGACGTAAATTATAATTCCAAACATAAATAAATAGAATATTTTCCAGAAATGTGAATTTTGGTCAATATGGTCAAACTTTGACTTTTAATTTAAAATTTTGAATTTTGAAATTTTGAAATTTATTTTTCTTTTATGAAAGTAAATAAAATTTTAAGTATACTGCTTTTCGTTTCATTGAAATCTGATTTATATTGTGAAAGTTATGCTTTTTAACCCATGTATGTAAATTATTTTATTTAACAAAATTGTTTATTTAAATTTATATAAATAATATATCTGTTTGTCATGTCATGTTCTAATTTATGTTTACATGTGTAACATGACATGTTATGTATATATATCTTATTTTAAAACATTTTAAAAGTATAGTTGAAATTTTCCAATGTTAGTTGTATTTTGTTTACAATTTTAAATTCTAGTTTCAATTAAATAAAATATTTTCTTATTTATTTTCTATTTTTCCTAATACATCGTTTTATTTTCATTTCTACTTTATATTGTTCATCTTCTATTTTATTTACTTGATTTTCTATTGGTTTATTTTGAATAAAAGAAAGTGGAAATTCAAAGGGACAAAGCTTTTCACATTAACTTGTGACCTTTACTTTTCTTGTCTCTTCATTTGCTTTGGTCGTCCATTTCTTTTGCTATAGCCATGTATTTCATTTGTTTTTCACGTGAAAAACTTCTCATCCCCTTCATTCCCATTGCTATTCTCATTTGTGAAAAAAAAAATGTGAGTAATTTCTTCCATTTCCTATCTTTCTTCTTCATTTTCTCTTTGATTTTGCCTTGCCCCTCTCTAGTTTTGCTCGACCACAACCACCACCATCTCCTTCTCCTCATCACACATGGCCAGCCACTCCTCTTCTCTGTCCAGATCGAGCTGTGACCACCAAGTAGAGCTTCCACCATAAAAACTTTGCAAAAACTCCAAAACAATGCCTAGCCAAGCCATTTCCACCATCACCTTCATGTTTAGCCTTGGCCACCACCTCTAACACCACCACCACTTGCCGCCATGACCTCTAGCCATCACCATCCATCTCAAACCTGACCTGAAACAGTCATGGCCGAGCCTAAATATAGCATAGGCCGAGCCTACATGCAACAGACTCCACCTTTTGGCCTTTGTCCCTTTGTAATCTTCACTTGTAACTCCAACCCCTTCACATCCCTATGTAGCCGTGCCTATATGATGCCAAACCCGAGCCTTACCACCACTTAACACCATGGCCGAGCAAAATAGTGAAGATGGCCGAGCCCTGGTTGAGTCATGGTCAAGTAATTTTGATGTAAAAGCTAGTTATGTTCTTTGTTCATTCAAATTTCCACTTTGTTTCAATTCATCTTTGTATTATATACGTACTAATATTGCTTTGTTTTAATTGTTGTATACAAGATCAATATCTTGGCTCTCCATACATCCAAATCTAATCGTGCTTGTCGTGCCTTTGGAATCGTTCATGTGTGTCGTTTTGGTCTCTAGCTTTGGAAAAAGGCGAGTCCTTCTCACTCTGATATTATTACTTATGAAATGATAAATGGATGACAAGTGATTAGTAATTAAAATGTTTATGCAATTTAATTATGATTATATGATGCATTATTCCATGTTATTACCACGTTAACTTTGTTAATTATCACCCGACCTATGATAAATGACAGTATATTATGACATTGACATGTTAGAATATTTGTTTGTATTGTTTATGCATATGCTCACACTGCAAGTCCCCTGTTAGAATAGTTACACTATGGGTTGAAATGATACATACCTAAACGACATTAGAATAGGGAAAAATCATTATGAGCTAAAATGATAGGCCAAGTGATTCTAATTATATTTTATTTGACTTGGGATTGCGGGTTTGAAATTATAGAACACGGATTTTATTTTTAAATTGCGGATTGAAATGATACATTTCTGTATCACTTGACCTAGGTTAGAAAATTATATACAGACCCCGTGGTATATTTTTAAAGGATTTTTCTTAAGATATGTATTTTCAAAAGTATGAAATTTTAATTTAATATATATATTTTATGATTTTGAGAAAGCCAAATATTAAGATTTGAATTGTGAATTTAAGTATGTAAATTTGAAATAAATTTGATTTTTGACTTTAAATTATATTTTAAAAATGTAAGTAAATAATGGAAATTAAATTTAAAGTTTTGGAAAGATATTTGAAGTAAAATGTTAAAGTTTTGTTAAATTAATAAGTTAAGAAAACAGTGAGATTTTGACTTAACAAATGAATTAAGTTTTAAATTGGATATTTGATTTTAAAATTTTGTTGTGATAAATCATATGTTAAAAACTTAAAATGATTTAAATGTGAAATTTTGAAGCCTAAAAATATGATTTATAAGTTTAAAATAACAAAATTTGAAGTTTTAATGTTTCTGAAAGTTATAAAAAAAATCTAAAATTTTATTGATAGCATTTCCAAAAATGATGTGGTTTTACGATGGCATTTGTTAAGTGCTATCATTTATGAAATTTAACTAAGTTCTAAAATTACTAAATACTTATGACAGCATTTTTTAAGTGATGTTGTTTTCGAATTTAACTACGTTTGAAATAACAAAATATCTATTATGGCATTTTATAAATGCTGTTGTTCCTGAACTGAACTATTTTGGAAACTAAATACCTACTGTAGCATTTTATAAATGTTGTTTTGAAATATTATAGATTTTAACACTATTTGAGTTATATTTTAAAGTGTTAAATGATTTAACTTTTGGAATTGATTATTTATGAAATTTAAGGAGTTTTGAATATATATTTTAATATTTAAATTTGAATTTTTAAGGAATTTAAATTGAATTTGAATTTAAATATGGTTTTACATGGTTATGTGTTAAATGGAATGAAAGGTAATGAGATAAATGAATTTTTGGAATGGAATTTTGAAATGTGTTTTGTAATGATATTTGAAATAATAAATGAATGACATAATTCATTTTTAAAAAGGTATTTAAATTTGAATATTTGATTTTGAATTCAAATAATGATTTGATAATGAGGTTTTGAAGGGATATGATATTTTAACGATTGAAATGGTTTTGAATGACATGATATTCATTTTGATAAGGAATGTAAATTTGGAATGATATTTGATTTTGATCTATTCGATAAATGAATATTTAAAGTTTATATTAGTATGAAGGATATTTAGTTTACTTGTAATTCTGGTTTATTTAAATGATACTGGATTTATGAAATGAATATTTCAAAACTAAGTAATAATGAAATTAAATCAGATATATATGAAATTATAAAAATTAGTTTTGAAATGTGGGATATTAAAGCTTCGAAATATATTAAAAATTGAATAGTTTATTTTGCGGATCAAATCAATATTTGAAATTGATAAGATGTGAAATGGTTTGTTGGAAAACTGAATTGAATTGAAACTGATGATTTGAATTGAATTAAATTGAAAATTTGAGAATTTCGGTTGATTTGAATAAATTCGTAAAATGTAAAGAATTAAAGGAAGGTGTCATGATTTCAAATGTATGATTTCGAAAAGTTATGATTTCCAAAGTGTAATGATTTCAAGTATTTTATTTTTGAAAGAGTGATAACTTTGAAAATATTATGATTTTTGAAAGATGAATATATGTTTGAAATGGAAATGATATCGTATTGATTTAGATATAGTTTTGGAATAAAAGTGGTTTTGGTTTTGAAGTATAAACTATTTGATTTGAATATAGTTATGAAATAAAAATGGTTTTGGTTTCGAAGTATAAACTATTTTGAAAGGAATATAGTTTTGAAATGAAATGATTTGATTTTTGTAGTATAAACTATTTTGAAATGACCACGGCGTTATAATAACGATTGGTTGTTAAAGCGACCGGGATCGAAAGTTGTCATACTCTCTACCAACTCCGAAAACCACTTTAACAACTGTGTATGCGGTGGAGATTACAGAATGAAGTAGGATGGTGGCGACGTTCTTGAGGTATATTACGTGGACCCGACTCCCGTGAGTTGACTTAAGGTGGCTAAAACAGGAGCGATCTCGAGCAAAAAGGGGTAGCTCCTCTGGTCGGACACACTTCTTCGATACTATACTCTTGCCTTGTGATTGATTTGATGGTCATCTTCGATTTTGATTTGGGAGTGTGTTTCGAGGTGGGCGTAGTTGCTGCTACACTACCGCATTGGTATATCTACCCTGGCATTGCCTTGTGTGTCGTGTCACCTACCATAGCGAGCTTTACTACGAGTTTGATTTGTGTCGTACCTATAGAGTACCTTCTCGTAGCCTTCCACTTTAGAGGTACGCAAGTACTGTTAGTCTACTGGCACTATTACGTTTTAAGGGCTATATGAATAACCCCTTGATGCTATTTTAAAGTATGTTTATTTTACTATTAGACATTATTATAATAGCGAATATTACTACATAGTAAATAGTTTAACGGATCCTTGAAGGATGGGCGATCCCAAGCATCCTTTGAGTTACTGGTGCATTTTGTTACTGTTCACTTGAGTTGATTTACAATTCATAAGTATGTATGTCCTGACTCGAGTGTTTTGTGTTTTGTTTTACGCTCGAGTCAGACTGAGTGATTCAGCATTCAAGACTCACCTTCGGAGTTGGAGCCTTACTTGAAGATCTTGCCATCTATTTTGCTTTCGCTATCCAGTGATGTATTCTGATTTGTACCTGATGCATCTTGTTACTCTTCTGTTGTATCTTGTTTAACTCTGATGTATCTTATATATATAGTAGCTTCATGAACTACCATCCCTTTTACTTCCGCTGCATTATTAAATACTCTGTTTATGTGATCGATCTGTGATTATTTATTTACTGTATATTATGTGATTTGCCAAATTCTATTTACAACGCTGTATTTTGAGCAATTCAAGTCCGACACGTGCGGATGCGAATGGTTGAAAATATCGGGTCATTACACAGTGTTTATGAACCGTCTGTTAAAATGTTGAAAAGGTTCGAATAATAATAAATTATTATTTTTCATATTAAAATAATGGAATTGGTTTATCATTATGACGGGTCCTTAATGAATAGACTTTTGAAAATATTCTTGCATGCTGAATATGATTAGGTTTGATGTGTTAAAGAATTCATATACAATTAGTTCATAAGAATATTTGAAAATATAACTACTTTGAGAAAGTATAGAATTCACTTTCTTTATCCTTGGAAGATTGCAAAAGTACATAAGTAAAATAATTTGGGATGCTAGAAGAATATGAATGATAGCATTAACGACAAAATAAATCAGACATTTTATACATTTTCTAAATGATAATTTAAGTAGTAAATATGAATAAGATATTCTAGATATCTTTCAAGTATTTAAACCGACGAAATCTAAGTAGATGATTCTATGTAGTAATATAGAAAAGAATTCTTTTTGAAACATACATATACATTCAAGGAATGAAGTTTTTATAATAATTGAATAAACTTATGCTAAAGCATAACATCTTTAAGAAAATTACATGTATTTTAAGTGAGCATGAGAAATTTTCATTTTCTTGAATACATATATGAAAATGAAAATGTATCTACTACTTGAAGTGTTTATGGAAATGATTGTCTCATAAATAACCATAGAAGTGTTTATGTATTATATGTATAAATTGGAAATTTTGATAAATAAATGTGAAAATATTTACTTGAAGCACATTGGGTTTACATTTACTTGATTCTGTACATATTTATTCTAAAAAAAACTAGAAATGATATGAATTACATTTTATATAAAATCAAATATTTATTAATCATAGTGAACAAGTAATAATTTAAGTATTGCATAAACTATGAGATATTAATACTTGTGTACGTTGGATATAATTTATAAACACAACGAAACAATTATTTTCCATGTGTAAGCACAAAAAGAAGAAAGAAAAACTCATATTCCAATAATATTTAATTAGTTTATCAGAATGACATAATGAATACAAGCTTTATAAATATGGAAAAGAATTTTACTTGAAATACGTGTGTGAAACCGAAGTTTAAATTATTTAAAAATATTATAAAAAAAAGTTTTTAATTAGCGTATATAAAACCAATTTATACGCTTTTTATGGGCAAAACAAAGCATTATTATTTTGGATAAGCACCGTGCAGGGCGCCAACCGAGGTTTAAATTATTATGGCGTAAACATTCAAAACGAATCTGCACGAGCAGTAAAAGACAATACATAAGCACCATGCAGGGTGCTAACATGTGTAAGCTACATAAGGCACACACAAATGTCATACTAACCAAGTGGAACCACTTTACTAACTCTATGACTAAAACATACAAATTACTAGAAAAGCTCGATTGCACCACAAAAAACACTTGACAAAAGTAGGCCAACGCCACATATTCCATACTTCGAAAGCAGCTTCCAAAATTAAAATTTTCTTGCATATAAATTCCATGATAATCACAGGTTTAAGTCCTATATCTCAAGCGAAAGACATTTACCAAGCAATACCACATTTCCAAATGCCAATCTGAATGACCAAATAACGCACGGCAAGCTACAACATATCACAAAGAGCATAGACCACCATAAAAAGTGGACATTCAAATAACCAAACTAAAGCCAGATGCCAAATTCACTGGCAAAAGCTTTGAAACGGGGCACTCGGATCATGCACAAGTAACCCAGCTTGCAAAAACCATAATAAAAACAACCAAATTCATAATAGCAACCAAGGCAATGGCAAGCAGGAACTTACCAGGACGCTAGCATGACAACCATTAATAGGCAGCTTTCCAAGGGTAGAACCAAAAAACGTAACAACCAAAGGAATTCCAAACAGAAAAGCAAAAACAGTCCACGGCACAACAGACAAAAGATGCGATGAAGTACGATTCAGAACTTCAAATGCAAAGTCCGATACCTACCAATTGATTGCAGAATTGTCGAAGGAAGCTTATGGGTGCATAGGGACCTATAACGCTAGATCTAGAGGTTTGACAGCAGCGGGAGGCAGATCCGATAAGAAAGCATAAAAAGTCGAAGAGGCAGAGCCCCGGAGTGGAAACGAGGCACGAAAACGAGGAAAGCTAGGGTTTAGGAGAGACAAGAGCAATGATTGGAAGAGGGAAAAAGATGAATCGGCAAGGAGGAAAATGAAAGAGTAGACGGCGACTTTAAACAGAACCCTAATCCTGATTGATGAAAGCAAGCTTTATTTGAAATTTTTAAAATAATTTATATGTTGTATATTAACATCTATAATATGGATTTGTGAATATTTTAATGTATGAAAATAATAAGTACGTTTTTTATATATATGAGCATTGGTTATTATTTCTTATGTTTTACGTATATCACATTGTATAAATACATACTCAAAAGTTATGTATGCAATAGGAAACTCACATGAGTTGAATTGAGTATTGTGTTGACATATATTTATTATTTTTACATGTATGTTGAGATGTCATTTACTTTTAATATATATATATATATATTGAATTAGTAAGAGGGTTAAAAAAAATTATATGAATACGATTAATCTTATAAATGTAAGTACAATCATCTTGGAAGGTTGATTTGTATGTTGGATAAACTATTTTGTTTGATTGTTACATGGTCAGAATGGCTCCACATAAAAGGCTAAACAAGGTTCCTTATGAACCATAAAAGAGTTTTTCTCCAAACATGAATTTTCTATTAGTGTGAGGGTGTTTAGGAGAAAGACTCGTATGGTCTTTCGAAAGAATAAGAAGAAGAAGAAGAACCAACCAACATTGTACCTAAGAGCTTTAAAGATACATTCTTTACTTATACATATAATAATGCTTCATATACATTCATGTCTTTATATCGATTACATGCAATTTTGGTATAAACTTGGATGTAATAAAAGAGATCAAAACTTTTCTATTGAGATGAAATACTTAGAAGAGTAAAATGCGACATTACACTACAAGGATAATTCTGTTTAGCGTACACAAAGAGCCGACTCCGACCGACTCCGCCCGACTCGAGCCGTCGCTAAATGCCGACGCTAAATAGCTCGTCGCCAAGTGAAATGGTGAAGGCAAATGCGACGGGTCTGTCCCCTAGTTTAGCGTCGGCTCGAGTTAGCTAGCCGACTCCGGCCGACGCTAAACATAGTCCACGTGCAAAAAAAATAAGTGACCCTTAGGCCAATCCTAGCCGACGCTAATCTGGGTATATTTTTTCTGCATTTACAGAACGCCTTTCTACCATCCATCCACACAATCATATATATTCCACAAATATACTTCACCAAACAACAATATACATCAAAAATATGTCCAACTAAGAACCACAAAACATCAATATGCATCTCCAAACGTCCATACATCTTCAAATGTCCATCATCGTAAATATCCATAATATTTACAAAATTCAACCAAAAGTTCATCAAAAAACATATATAAAAACATGCTACCACTCACCCCAATCATCATCAGCGTCAGATCTCTGTGATGGCGGCATATTCATCCCATGCTCTGTCAAATAAGCAGCAATCGCCTCGTCTAGTTGCTGCTTCAATCCAGTCTTCCTCCAATCGTTCAACTCGGCGACTTGTGCTTGCAAGACCGCTATTGTTTCTTCAGCCTGTTGTTTACTGTAAGCGACTTGCGTCGCGGTTTGTATATTAATAAATTCATAGTTATAGTTTATACATAATATTCAATAAAATTTATAAACTGATTAATGAATTAATTAAATTCAATAAATATTACCGCTTGATTGCCATATCCATACTGTCTATTTCTGGTCGGTGGGTCGGTAATACGAGCGAATATCATGTCCTCTCCTCAATGGTCAACTGCTCCCTGCCAGACACTACAAGCACACGAGCAATCTCCTGATCGCATCTCTCATGTGTTTAGAAATATAATTTTGAGAAGATGAATATTCAATTTAATATACTGTTAAATAAGAGAAAAAATTTATAGTCTTTATACCCGGATATTCGCTGATTTGGCGTCTGACCATTCATATGTCACATTGTCATATTCATTTGCATGCTCGACGGCGTGTGTTCAAGTGAAGACGTCCAAATGAGACGGTGCAACACCACCTCTCTCCCTCGTCTGAAATTAGATATGATTAAAGAATGTATATAAGTAAATTACAAATAATAATTTATATATTTACCATTTCTTCTCTATATTGCTGAAAAGACTTGGATCCACCGCGGTGTGTTGCAGGATTTCTAAGCCTGTTTGCGGAGTTCCTCGATGCTACCGCCTGTATAATTTAACTATATAAAAATTTATACGAATTATAATTACAGATATATGAAAGTAGAAAATTTACCTTTGCGTCTTCGCTTTTCCAATATTGCAGAAACCGCGCATACAAATTTACACTCATCCAGTTTGGCTTTTTACCCGCCTCTTTTATCTTGGAGAGCGTACCTCTAGTTTTTCCTTATCTTCCTCTTCCAGTGCATCATGAACGTCCCGAGATCTTTGGGATCCACAATAAAGGACGCCTGCACGTTGAAATTTAAATGAATATATAAAATATGTATTAATTTTCAAAGATCAAATATGCCAATCTCAAATTAATTAGAATTTTATACTTACCTGAAGGTCAGCCCATATGACATCTTTGATATAAAGTGGGATCACAGTGCTCCCACAAGTTCGTCATCCTACCATGGTAACTGCTTCAAGACATAGCTAGAATAGGCTCGGACGATTGTAAATCGAAACCCCTGAATACATTTTGATATTGCCATTTACTAAATCATAAATATACTAGTAGCATGCACTAAATAATATAATGAAGTTGTAGTAAATTAAATACTTACCCTGTAACGACCCGGAAAATTTTAACAATTTTAATTGATTCTATAACGTATTTAATTGAATATTTGTGAAATCTTATAATAATTGAATTTTTAAATAAAATGTTTATATATTTAGAATACGTATATTTAAATATAGCAGATTGTAAATTTTCAAATAATTTTATGGAAGTTTATTTAATTGAGAAAACGTGCTGTCCAATTCAAGCTATTAATTGCTTTAATTGATTTCTGAATCAGTGCGTAACGGTTTCTTTTTACTACCGTTAAAGATTTCTATTGCTTAATACTTTTCTAATTCATGTAGACTTTTCCATTCGTAACCATTAATAAATTTGAGATCATCGACCTTGCTTTTATTATTTCTTGTAGTTTCGTGCACTGACTTTACATTTCCCACTACCCATAATTTTCTCTATACGTTTCTTTTGCAATTGAAGCGTATATTTATATTTATGGTGGTGCGTTTATTCTGATCTCTCTTTATTTTTGTTTTTAACGCTTGAAAAAAATCTCAAATCATCAAACTAGTAGCATCCGCTCCTTCCCTCGCTTTCATAAGCCCTATAATATATAAACCACTTGCTTATAGATCCGAACACAACTTTGTCATCAAATTTAATGTGCCTTCCTCTTCCTATTATTTCGGTTCCAACCTTCCTAGTAAATGGCTTTAATAAATTTTGGCTAAATCATAGCTACGGACTTTTCAAATTTCTTTCATTTTATATTTATTTCCAATTCCTTCATTTGATTTAAAAATTTTGAACGTGCCTAATCATCTCAGCATGTATATATAATGTAAGCCTACCTTTCCTTGGAAAGCTATTGCTCACAAAATTTCCTGATTTCTTTCCTTTTATCCCTTCTTATGTCCTTGACTTTCAAAACTCATTATGTGTTGTACAAACAAACAAAAATTTATTGCTTTAAGTGTATAGCTAAATCAACTATTGACCGTTACAATTACTTTTTTTTTTCATTTCAATTTATTACTTAAATAACGTTTTGATGAATTAATGGACAGCTTTACGTTTCTTTTGCTTTTGAAAACTTTATATTTATAGTGTACGTTTCTTTTGCATTTCAAAATTTTGAAACATGCTGCCCCATTTAAGCCATTAATTGTTTTAATTATTTTTCTTAATCCACATATAACCGTTGCTTTTTATTATTCTAGGATTTACATCCATACTTTAATCTCTGCTGTTCCATTTATTTCATTTGAAATCTAAATTTATTTACCATTCATTTATACGCCTCTTTCTCTTCCCTCTTTACCTCTTCGTTTCCGTGTTTCTAGGAATATATATATATAGTATAGCATAGATTGCATCTTCTTTTCTCTCTGTAGGCTGTTCGTTGCCCTCAAATTAATATTAAAAGAGGAGAGAGCTTTGTAAATATTATATAAAGTCATATAGCATGTTCACATATCAGATGCAGACCTACCTTTATATTTAAGAAACTAGCATTTTCTCTGTTGCCTGAAGAATGCCCTTCGCCATGTCATGTTGCTTGAATCACGCATGCATTCTTCCTTTAAAAATCGTCTGTTCTCATCTCCCCTCCATCTTTTCTTATTTCTTCCAAACCTGAGCATGAGCTCTCTCTTTTCCTTGGCCTGCCTCCTCCCCATGGCCGCATGCATTAGTTGGCAAAACATTTCCTCTCTGGTTTCTAAAAGTAAGTACGCATTTTATTTGATATAAGTCTATTTTATATATTAAGAACAGTATAGATTGTGCATAAGTTTTGTTTTATATGTTTACTGCAACTATGGGGATTTTGAATTCCCTAACAGTTGAACTTTAAAAATAATAATATATTTCATAATAGTATATATATGATAATTGTTATATTTATAAACGTGTATATAAATATTTAACTTCTGTTCATATATAAAGGTTAGTATATATTTATACTGTATTATGTATATTATTTTAAGATTTTACGGTATATAGTTTTTGACTTTTGTTAGCATATAGTTATCGTACGGCTTTTAGATACGTATGTTTTACTAACTAATTGATAAGTTAAATATATATATATATATACGCGTTTTATTTTACTATTGATAGCTTACGGTATATATGGTATAAGTTTGGCAACCTTCTATTAATATACGTATTTTTATATGTTTTATATATTTGGTTATAACAGTTTCAACTATAATAAAATATGTTATTTTATTAGCTTTCATATGTTAGATATATAAAATATAGTATTTCAATTTTCGTTACTGTTTTGGTATATATATTATATAAAATTGGTGGGTACAAGTTTGATAGGTCAATTTATAATATATATATTTTATGATTGTTTTAGTATTTTAGAGTCTACCGTACTATATTTTATTTTATTTTCAACAATTTACATAAGTTATATTTAAATGTAGGTATATATATAAATTTTCTATGGTAGTTTTACAGTATAAGTTATATCAATATTTTATAATTTCAACAGTATATGCTTTCAAAAGTTTATTTCATGTCAGCCTTAAGGTTGTTTGCACTGACTGATATACGTTGGATTTTTTTTTAAGGGATGTGTATTTTGATTTCAAGTATAGTCATATGTATAGTCACATACAAATTGGTAGAGGAAATGTTATATAGTATATATATGGTTATATTAATATAGTCGGTCTGCACACCTATGTATATATATTAACCGAGGCATGCATATTTTGTTGCATATTTTATAAACTGTGTCTGCATATGTTGGCTAGTTGTATATAAGCTCACTTATCCTATTTATCTTCCTTGATCCAATTCTGATTTGAATTCGTCTATTCCTATTATCAGCTTTGATCATTGAACCGTGTCCATCTAGCTTTGTTTTGGAATTCGGATCTGGATTTCATAACTCACTTCTTTTTCTCTGGCCTCGAAAGGTGAGAAATCACTCATGATTAACGTTCTTTTATTTACTAAATTTGATTTCAATTGAAACGACAATTGAAATATGAGGCTGTAGTTATTTAAATTGTTATATATGCTATTATCTGTAACTATTCACTTATGGGATATGACACCATATCCTATTGTTTATATATTTATTTTGATGATATATGCCTGTTGTTATTATTATTTACATATCTGTTATCACTCTGCAAGTTCCCTGTTAGTATAGAAATCACTATGGGTTGAAATGATACATACCCGAACAGACTTTAGAATATGAGAAAATCGTTATGGGTTGAAATGATAAACCCAAGCGATTTTCATTTAATTGAATTGGGATTACGGGTGGAAATGCTATCCACCCGTATACATTTAGTGTACGGATTGAAATGATAAATATCCGTAACACTTGACCATATGATAAGAAATATATACAGACATCATTGGTCCATATATATAAATATTTTGAAATTTAATTCATTGTTTTGGAAAGAAATATATGGTCTTATTAAATGTTAATCCTTAAATTTTTTTATATATAAAGGGTAATGATATATAGATTTAATAATATTTAATTTAGTCAAAATTTGATTTAATACATAAATTATGTTAAATATTTATGTAAATTTTATTCCAAAAAGTATTCTGCAATTTACTAAGATTGGGAGATAAATATGGGTTTATCTAAATGGTATTTAAATAAGGATTTATTCAATTAAATCAATTTGAAATTATTGAATGGGAAATTTAAGGGTATGATTTTGTAACTGGATTTTTATTTAAGTGATTTAATGAATATTTCACGTTTAAACAAATTAAAGAAAATATTGAGTGAAATGTAATTTAAGGTTACTTAAATGATATTGTATCTAATGAGGGATTATTTTAAGACTAGATAATAATGAGGTTAAATCGAGATCTATATGGAACTATTAAATTGAACATTTAATTAGATATTAAAGCTTTGAACTATATTGGGATTTAAATGGTTTATTTTGAGATTCGGATATGTATTTGAAATCAGTATAGTTGAATTTATTATTTAGAAACTAAATTGATTAAAAAGTTAGTTTGAATCGTTGAATACTTAAAGTTTTGAAATATATTGAACATAAAGGGTATTTTGTGATTTCAAATCCGAATTTGAGATCGATAAAATTGAAGTGGTTATTTTAGAAATTGAGTTGAATTTAAATTAATAAATTGAGATTGAAATAGATTTAAATGGGGTGGTCGGGTTGATGTTAAACGATTTGTTAAGTTGAGGGAATTGAAATTTCTTTACTGTACAAATTATTTAATATATAAAAATACTATTTGGGAAGTATAGAGATATTTGAAGTGAAAATGATATTTGGTTTTGAAGTATAAATTAAGTTGAAAAGACTACGGTGTTATAGTGTATATTTCTATCTTTTAGATAGTTCCATGGACCCTTAGAGGATGATTATCCCAAACATACTCTAAGTTAATTATATTTCAGTTGATATTTCACTTGAGTTAGATTTATAGATATAAGAATGTTAATCCTGACTCGAGTGCTTTGTGTTTTGCTTTACGCTCGGGTCAGATTGAGAGATACAGCATTTGAGACTCATCTTCGAAGTTGGAGCTTTACTTGAAGATCCAGCTATCTATCCCTTCAGTCATCCAGTTGATTGGTTCAGAGAAGCCATCTGTTGCATTGGAGACTTCATGGCATTTGAACTATTCGGTTGTATTTTATTTCTAACTCTGAGGTATATAGTAGCTTCATGAACTACTATTCTTTATCTATTCCGCTGCATTGTATTACTCTGTGTAAGTGATCTATGATTGATTTATTTACTGTATATTTTAAGTTTTTCCAAATTTTATTAACAATTCGGTATTTTGAATTATTCAAGTCGGACATGTATGGTTTTATTGTCGATTTGAATGGTCCAAAATAGCGGGCCGTTACATACCCTCCATCGTTCTTCAGCACTAAGTATGCTCTCTGGCGATTATTGGCCGTACCACTACTACCCTCGCTATGAACAGGGCCTCGTGAACCTTGGAACCGCCTGCTATGCGACATAATATCTGCTAGAAACATGCATATATATATCATTTCATATAATGAAAAAACATATATCATTTCATAATTAGAAAACATGCCTGATTAAGAATCACATACACATAGCTCACAGCAAAATAATGCAATAAATGATACGAATTTCCATTACATTAACACAAGTTCTAGAATTGACATAATACAACAAACGATACAAATTTCCATCTTATATACATTACATCATCACTAATTAATAATCAATCTTCGTCATTTTCTGATTCTGACTCGGTCTCGCACTCTATATCGTCATTTCCCTTTAAAGTCTCAAATGCTTCTATTAGAATATTTGATTCATCGTTCAAAGGCCCTATATCAGCATGATCATTAGTTATTATTAATTCATTATTTGGCTCAAGATCTGCTTGATAAGCTGCTTCGTCTGGAATCTTGCCTTCGTTCTAAAAACAACCGACCAGTCTGCTTTATCTCGTTTTAGTGATGGACAGGGAGCAAAATAAACCTGTAATGCTTGTTTGGCTAACACGAAAGGATCATACTTTGAGTAACGTGAGTTATGGTTTATTTCAATAAGTTTATAGTCTTTGTGCATGTTGATACCAGAGCACGGAACATTGTTAAACCAACTGCATCTGAATAAAAATACTTTTTCTGCAGATTGGACAGAATATGTCAATTCCAAAACTTGTGTTAAGACGCCGTAAAAATCTTTTATATGTTCATCTAGATCATCAGTACCTTTGACAAATACATCGCTGTTATAAGTCATTTTTTCAGCACCATATTCCTTGGTGTTGAATTTAAATCCATTCACGAAGAATATTGGATAAGTGTTGACATTTCTTTTTGGTCCTATCGCAAGACGTTTCAATCCTTCATCACCGACACATTTTCTTTTATCATAAACGTATTTCATAAACCAGTTAGCAAATTCTTTGCTGAGATCTCCAAGTGGATGTTCTAATTCGTAAATAGTGAAAATATATGTATACACATATTAAGTGCAAAATCAATTTAAATTGGGTAACTCGTAAATAATGCAAATATGTACTATTATCGAGAATTATCATTCAATATTTACCTGATAAATGGTGCATTTTCAGCACAATTAAGAAGAACGTATGTGTGTGCTATATGGTAATCTCTATCGTCTAACCATATTTCCACACATTTTTCAGCAGATCGGTCGTTCTGTCTAAAAATAGAAAACATTGATTCAGAACAATCTTGTTCAACAGCTTCATCATTACGCGAAAAACAAATGATAAGTTCACATGGTCACTGAAATAGTGAGAGAAAAATAATGAAGCTTCTTTTTCAATATATGATTTGCAAATCGAACCTTCAACTCGTGCTTTTTGTCTAATTTTTTTCTTGAGATGATTCAAGTACCTATTACAAAATTTATTCGATTAAAATTTACTTACATCAAATTCAAATTTAAATTATTATTTCAAATATTCATAATTACCTCTCAAATGGATACATCCATCCATATTGTACAAGACCTCAAAGAAGTGCTTCATATGGAAGATGAACAGGTAAATGCTCCATTACATTAAATAATTCTGGAGGAAATATTTTCTCAAGTTTGCAGAGTAGTATAGGGATGTCATTTTCAAGTTTACGAATACGCTCAACTTTTAACGTGGTCGAACAAAGCTCTTTATAAAACAGACTTAATTCTGTTATAGCACTCCACACTTTTACGGGCAATAGTTCTTTGAAAACGACGGGTAAGAATATTTCAATCATGACATGACAATCATGACTTTTCATCCCACTCAATTTATTGTTTTTTAAGTCAACACGTCTACGGAGATTTGAAGAAATCCCATCAGGACATCTCAGCCCGTCAGTCCACTTCAACACAAGTTTTACTTGATTGATGTCTAGCTCATAGCATGCTTTGAGTTTTTTTTACTGACATTAGGGTTTATATGAAGTTCGAGACGTTTACAATATTGTTCTATATGACGTCTTGAATTGAGATCGTCCTTACTTTTACCCTTGACATTCAGAATTGTATTAAACACATTATCAAATACGTTTTTCTCGTTGTGCATCACATCAATATTATTTCGTAGTAAGAGATGCTTCCAATAAGGTAACTCCCAAAATATACTTTGTTTGCACCAGTTATGCCAGTTCGATTTACCTAAAATTTCAGTATGTACTCCAGTTTCACGTATCTTCAGATATTCTTTAACTAGTTCATATAATTCTTCACCTGATAAAGTTGTTGGTCGTTGTCTGTTCTCTGCTCTATTTGCTACAAAGTTTTTCTTATCTCTTCTAAAAGTATGATTAACATGGAGAAAACATCGATGACAATCAAACCATGAAATTTTCCTTCCATACGGTAATGAAAATGCCCATGTACCTTCCATGCAGTAAGGACAAGCCAGATGACCGGCCGTACTCCAGCCTGAAAGCATTGCGTAAGCCAGAAAATCACCAATAGTCCATAACAAAGATGCAAACGTAAGAAAATTCTTTTTTTCGACATGCCGTATGTATCCACCCCTTCATACCATAATCTTTTCAACTCTTCGATCAATGGCTATAGATAAACATCAATTCCTTGTGTCGGATCATCAGGACCAGGGACGACAATCGTAAGAAACGTATATGGAGTTTTCATACACATCCACGGAGGTAAATTATAAGGTGTAATGATAATAGGCCAAGACGAACATTTACTACCAAATTGAGAGAATGGTGAAAATCTGTGATGTCCCGGAATTTTGGGCAATACTTATTTAATAATTTCCATTTTTAATAATTTTAAAATATGTTATATTGATTTAATAATGTAATTTAACCAAATGTTATATTTTCAAAACTAATAATTAATCTAATTTAACAAATGTTATCTTTTCAAAACTTAATAATAATAATTTAATTTGGAAATGTTTATTCTTTTCAAAAGATAATAATATATATATATATATATATATAATTAATAATAATTAATCTTTCTAAGTTAATAAAAATATTTTACTTGTAATGTATATGTGTGTACATTGTAAATAGGAAACTGGTTTCAATTTAAATTTAATAAAAATATTTTCAAATTATAATATATATGTTTATATATATATATATATTGTGATTTGAAGTTCTGTTATAAATTCAAATAATTTCTGGAGTTAATATTTAAAATGTTCTATTTATAATGTATATATATTTGTATATATATTGTAAATGGAAAAATAATGGATTAAAGTTAAACATAAAATGTGTTTTCAAATTTATAATATACATATGTATATATGGTGATTTGGAAGATTTTTGATTTGATTTAATAAAATGCTTTTCAAAAGCTATTTAACATTAATCTTATATTTTCAAAATGCTTAAAGAAAAGTTTATTTTGTTAAAAGTATAATAGCTTAAAAATAGTATATTATTATAAAAGCTTAATTTGTTTTCTTTTAAATTGGTTTTTCAAAATAAATTTAGTTTTTATATATAATATCAATGTTAGATATAATAACTTAAGTTTAAACTTTTAAATAAAATTTAAATAAATGTTTATTTTCTTTCTTTTAAACTTATCTTTAGGAAATGGATTTTAAAATATAAATAAATAAAACATAAAGAGATAAATACATTTCATAGTTATATAAAACATAAGTATTTAGGTTAATATTTAATTAAGGTTTAAATCATTTGTAATAGTAAGAAATTAATTTAATAAACAAATCTAAAACACTTGGCAACTTAGGAATTTATGAGAATACACTTGTATACATAATAATTCAAGTTTGGACATTTGTAAATACATGAATATATGCAAGATATTTGTGATACAAGTGGCAAACATTGTTTTAAAGGAAATTAAGTTTATAATTAATGAAAGAGAGAAAGCCTGTTACTCTTTTCATTTTCAGATCAAACTTCTTTAATTTTCTTCAACTAAAAAAAAAGCCAAAAGCAAAATTCAACTGTAATCAAATCTGAAGCCATTTACAACTTCAGATCCAAAATTTCAACCCAAAGAACATGCAATTCAATATGAGAATCAACAGCAACTTTAACAAACATGGTTTCAAGCTCAACTGAGAATCAACTACTACAACAATAATCAACAGCAAGCAAATAGATTCATTACCAATCAAAACAATACCTATCAAAAACCAAGTTACTGGAAACAGTTGAACATTGCTATTCTCTACTTCTAATTCTTGGTGAGTAAACATTTTAAAATAAAATCTTTTGATAGTGGTTGATCTGTGTGATGATGTTATAATCATGTTTGTTGCTCAGATTTTTCATCTTTAATCTGATTTGTGCTGTACAAATTTGAATACATACCTGTATATGTATGTTTTATGTTCTCTGTAAATAATCTGTTGCAAGATCAACTACAATAATTCAAATCTCCCTTTATAATCACAATTAGACATTGATTACTGAAGTGGAGATGTTAATAACATTTTATTCTTGTTTTTAAAATTAGTTTCAAGTGAATGTATTTGGATAATACTCTGTAAAATATAAAAATACAGTGGACATCCAAAAATGAATAAATTTCAAGCATGATGAATTTCGAATTCACTTAGATAGTCTGAATCGTATTACCAAATCATGAACTTTAATATAAAATTTATGATTTTTAATTTTTTATTAAACGTGAATTCGAAAATGGTTTGAATTTGGGTCCTTGGTCGTTTGACGTTGATCGGAGTTGAAGGGGTGGTCGAGTTTCGGCATGGAGGTGGTCGTGGTGTCAGGGGATGCAGGAAAAATGGTAAAAGGTTTATCTGATGGTCATGGTGATCGGTACATGGCCAAGTAGGGTTTTGAACCTGCTTTTTGTTTGGATCGGAATCGAGATAAGATCGTCGTCGTCGATGCTTCGGGTTAAATCGCTTATGGGGGAAAAGTTTATGTGGCTCGAGACGCGTTTGTGGACGAGGTGGCAGGCCCTCCGGTGATGGGATTCGTCGACGGCAGAGATTTCTTCGGTCGAGTTTTATTTCTTGTTGAAGTGCTGAAGCTCTTTTTCGGTTCGAGGATGATTTCGTCAATCCAGGGGGACGAGATGGTCGGTGGGGCATGGACGAGTTCTAGGTCTGAGTAGTGTAGCTAGTTTAGATTTTGTAGAGCAAGTATCCCGATGTTTGTACTTGAGAAACTCTAGGAAATTCTGTCCATAATTTTGTCTGGATAGTTAGAATTGTTTGTTTGAATTGGATGTTATGGTTCCTAATATAAGGTCCATAGCATATGTTGCTATTTTAAAATTAAAATCTGTGTGGGATTATTAAATTATCTTTGCTTTTAATTTCGGGGACGAAATTCTTTTAAGGGGGGAGGAATGTGATATCCCGGAATTTTGGGCAATACTTATTTAATAATTTCCATTATTGATTATTTCCATTATTAATTATTTTAAAATATGTTATATTGATTTAATAATCTAATTTAACCAAATGTTATATTTTCAAAACTAATAATTAATCTAATTTAACAAATGTTATCTTTTCAAAACTTAATAATAATAATAATTTAATTTGGAAATGTTTAGTCTTTTCAAAAGATAATAATATATACATATAATTAATAATAATTAATCTTTCCAAGTTAATAAAAATATTCTATTTGCAATGTATATGTGGATACATTGTAAATAGGAAATTGGTTTCAATTTAAATTTAATAAAAATATTTTCAAATTATAATATATATGTTTATATATATATTGTGATTTGAAGTTCTGTTATAAAATTCAAATAATTTCTGAAGTTAATATTTAAAATGTTCTATTTATAATGTATATATATTTGTATATATATTGTAAATAGAAAAATAATGGATTAAACTTAAATAGAAAATGTGTTTTCAAATTTATAATATACATATGTATATATGGTGATTTGGAAGATTTTTGATTTGATTTAATAAAATGCTTTTCAAAAGCTATTTAAAATTAATCTTATATTTTCAAAACACTTAAAGAAAAGTTTATTTTGTTAAAAGTATAATAGCTTAAAAATAGTATATTATTATAAAAGCTTAATTTGTTTTCTTTTAAATTGGTTTTTGAAAATAAAATTTGTTTTTATATATAATATCAATGTTAGATATAATAACTTAAGTTTAAACTTTTAAATAAAATTTAAATAAATATTTATCTTCTTTCTTTTAAACTTATCTTTAGGAAATGGATTTTAAAATATAAATAAATAAAACATAAAGAGATAAATACATTTCATAGTTATATAAAACATAAGTATTTAGGTTAATATGTAATTAAGGTTTAAATCATTTGTAATAATAAGAAATTAATTTAATAATAAAATCTAAAACACTTGGAAACTAAGGTATTTATGAGAATACACATGTATACATAATTATTCAAGTTTGTACATTTGTAAATACATGAATATATGCAAGATATTTATGATACAAGTGGCAAACATTGTTTTAAAGGAAATTAAGTTTATAATTAATGAAAGAGAGAAAGCCTGTTACTCTTTTCATTTTCAGATCAAACTTCTTTAGTTTTCTTCAACTAAAAAAAAACCAAAACACAAATTCAACTGTAATCAAATCTGAAGCCATTTACAACTTCAGATTCAAAATTTTGATCTGAAGAACATGCAATTCAATATGGGAATCAACAGTGACATTAACAAACATGGTTTCAAGCTCAACTGAGAATCAACTACTACAACAATAATCAACAGCAAGCAAATAGATTCAACACCAATCAAAACAATGCCTGTCAAAAATCAAGTTACTAGAAACAGTTGAACAGAGCTATTCTCTGCTTCTAATTATTGGTGAGTAAATATTTTAAAATAAAACCTTTTGATAGTGGCTGATTTGTGTGATGATGTTATAATCATGTTTGTTGCTCATATTTTTCATCTTTAATCTGATTTTTGCTGTACAAATTTGAATACATACCTGTATATGTATGTTTTATGTTCTCTGTAAATAATCTGTTGCAAGATCAACTACAATAATACAAATCTCCCTGTATAATCACAATTAGACATCGATTACTGAAGTGAAGATGTTAATAACATTTTATTCTTGTTTTTAAAATTAATTTCAAGTGAATGTATTTGGATAATACTCTATAAAATATAAAAATACAGTGGACATCCGAAAATGAATAAATTTCAAGCATGATGAATTTCGAATTCACTTAAATAGTCTGATGGAAACCCATTCTTCTAACGTGCCATTGATGGAAACACGTTCTTCCTACGTGCCTTTTACGGTTTTGATTGTATTACCCACTTTTGTGGCTAGTAGCTGAAATTTAATAGATGTAACAATTTCGGTTATTTTCTATTTACTTGAAACCCTAGACCCTATTATAATATCACTGGATTTCCTATCAAATGTTTTGGTTAGCGTAAGGTAAAAACTTACCCATGTTTATTTGTGGGGGGTCTTACGTGATACCCTTGTTTCAAAGGATTTTCAAAGTTAAGCAACTTAAACCGTTTACTCACACCAGGCTCATGTCTGACCCAAGTGTTTATTTTCTATTTTATTAAACTCTTGGGTACTCATATTATGTATGAGTAGTCGGGGGATTCAGGTTTGCTTTGACGAGTTCTGGAAGAGATAAGGAGCAGGTGGCTTCAGCGTGTGTGTCTATATGTATGTATGTATATATATATATATATATATATATATATATATATATAGTGTTCTGCTGTGTTAGAGTTGTATCTGTATCTTTGTGTTGTGCTTGAGTTGTAATGATTAGACAGGTGTGAATAACTGTCTAATTTGTTTTGTATTAGCTGTATAACTCTGATGTATATGATACTATGTAATATTTTATTTGATTAATATAATTTATTAGTTCCGCTGTGAGATTCTGATGTTGTTGGTTCTTTCTTTTCTATCTTTTCTCTTTTCTCTTTTCTATCCCTTTCTTTCTTCTTAAGATGCGTCTTTCTGTGTAATGAAAGGCGGGTCGTTACAAAATCCATCTGTACATAAACCAAGTCTCACATTACGACTCTCTACGGCAAACGCAGGATTAGTATTATCGAAATGTTTTCATGCTTCTCCGTCCGATAGATGTATCAAAGTCCCCTCTTCCTACGTTCTCACACTGTGCCATCTCATATGTAATGCTGTCGCAGACGATGCATATAACCTTTGAAGTCTGGGAGTGATGGGTAAATAATGCATTCTCTTGTATGGAACTTTCTTTCCCTTTTTTTCTTGGTTTGTATCTTTCCTCATTACATATTCTTCATTTCTTAAGATTAATGTCATCTTTCCAATACAACATACAACCTTTTATACATGTATTTATCTTTCGGTAGGGTAAACCAAAAGCAGATATTAGTTTTTTCACTTTATAATGACTATCGCACATTAGATTATTGGGTGGCATATGTCTTTTTGTAGCTTGTACAACTACTGTAAATCCAGCTTCTGTAAAATTGAATTTTGATTACATAGTAATGTATTCGGTAGTAACTGACAATTCTGTTTCGCTACTACAACCTTCCCACAACGGTCTTTTCGAAGAATCGAGTAAATCATAAATTCTTTTCTTCCCCTCGGTCGGTTCTTCTTCGACATTTACATCATTAACTTGAACAGTAGGGACATTGACCATGCTGTATCTTTCACCATATCTACTATTGGATTCGTCGTAACATTATTGTTATTCACCTCAGCCTCAGGAGCTATAGAATTAGATGCACCAATTTTTTCTCCATGACGATCCCAGAAATAATATTTTCGCACAAAACTGGATTTACACAAATGTACAATAACTAAATCCGCTTCCTGATAATGCAAATGTCGACATTTACGACACGAACAATGAATTTGTGTGTCGCCTTCTTCATTATTAGCTTTAGCGAATTTAAAAAATTCATTTACACCATCCTTAAAATGTTTTTTCGTTGAACCTTTCGTTCCTGTTCGAATTACATACATCCAGGTATGGTCGAGAAGATAGTTGAACTTTTTTCCTAATTTAAAAACATTTATTAGAAATTTCGATAGCATTTCTTTTCTTTTCCTATATGCATATAGACTTTGCATCTGAAGTTTATGTGATTATTATCGTATTTTCTAATCTACCAAAGCCTTTTGGGACTAAAGACTTTGTTGCTATCTTATTTTCGTTTATTATTTAATAAAATGCCTACACCCGGTTATTCTCAATTCACACTTTCACACTTTCAAATTCACACTTTCACTCTTTCAAATTCCCAATTCTCAATTCACACTTTCAAATTCTAAATACCTACATCCAATTACTCCCAATTCACACTTTCAAATTCAATGATTTCGTACTAATTAAAAATAACCTAACATACTAAATTAGCGATTCCTACACCCAATTATCATCACAATAATGTACATTTAAACCTAATTATATAATTTAATTTGAAATTAGGGTTTAGAAAATTACCAAATTCAAGAAGAACAAGAGATTCCGGCGAGTTTCGACGAGTTCCAGGCTTCTACGGTGACAACGACGGGGGTGACAGTTTGAGAGGGTCGGAATTGGAAATGGGCAAGAGAAAAAATCATTTTTTTAAGAAGCAAACAAAGTGATGAAGAAGGGTTCAGCTGAAACAAGCGATATGGCATCGGCTGCGTCGGCTAGCATCGGTCGTATATATATTTTTTAAATTCTTTTTTACACCTATTTCGTTTAAAAAAAATAAAAAACATTACTACATTGTAAAATAAAATAAAATTGACATTTATTATTATTATTATTATTATTGACCCAATGACGGGTCCTGATAGGTTAAATTGGTATTTTCGATGATATATGTTCGTGTAATTCGAAAAGTCATCGTTGTTGAAAATCTAACTCGCACGACCAATCAATCAACTTTTAGCCGATCCGCTATAGAAGTTCGATAAAGGTGGTGATATGTAACATTTGAAAGAATTAAAATAATTTTTTAAACCGTTGGGTAATCAATTATGAATTTTTAAACGTATTTGGTATAATAAAATTATATAAAATAAATTATGCGGCCTAAAAATAAATTCTTTGGATCTTACGTCGATCTAAGGTATTTTGGAGATGTTTCTAGAATATGGTTAAAAATACACGAATCTGGATGTCGATCTTGAATTTTAAATTTATGGCCGTTCGTGGACTTTCGGACAAAAAACCCTTTGTTCGAAGGCCGAACGACCTTCAAACGAGACCAAATTTGAACCAGCGATGCTTTGTAGTGTTTTAATCGAATCCGTACGGTTGGATTTGCAAAAAAATCATCGCCTACAAAATTATCCAAGAAATATGTCATTTTGTACAAAACGACATATTTCTTGGATAATTTTGTAGGCGATGATTTTTTTGCGAATCCAACTGTACGGATTCGATTAAAACACTACAAAGCATCATTGGTTCAAATTTGGTCTCGTTTGAAGATCGTTCGGCCTTCGAACGAAAGGTTTTTTGTCCAAAAGTCCACGAACGGCCATAAATTTGAAATTCAAGATCGACACCCAGATTCGTGTATTTTTTAACCATATTCTGAAAACATCTCCAAAATACCTTAGATCGACATAATATCCAAAGAATTTATTTTTATGCCGCATAATTTATTTTATATAATTTTATTATACCAAATACATTTAAAAATTCATAATTGATTACCCAACATTTTAAAAAATTATTTTAATTCTTTAAAATGTTACATATGACCACCTTTGTCGAATTTCTATAGCGGATCGACTAAAAGTTGCATCGATTGGACGTGCGAGTTAGATTTTCAACAATGATAACTTTTCGAATTACACGAACATATATTATCGAAAATACCAATTTAACCTATCACGACCCGTCATTGGGTGAATATTAATAATCATACATGTCAATTTTATTTTTTTGGCCGTTTTTGTATTGTTTTTCATTTTTTCAAATGAATAGATGTATATAAGAATTAGATTGGAAAAATAATTAAATAGCCGACATTAGCCGTCTCTAGCCGACTCTGGCCGACTCAGGCCGACTCCAGCCGACGCAATGTTCAATAAAATTATAAGTCGTCCCCAGCCGACTCTGGCTGACTCTATGCTCCATCCTCATTTTAAAGTATTCTAGTAGTGTTAGATACAAAATAAAAAAATGAAAATGTCCACCCTAAATATTTTTACTGCGTTAACGTCTGCATGAACTCCCTATGATCGTTGTATGTACCTTGAGAAGAATAAGGGATGTTGTAAATATGTTAAAATTAAGGAAGCGTAATCTTTCGTTTGAATTATATTTAGACATAATTTATGATGCTAGTTAATTACACTTGTAACCTAGTGATAAACATTGAAATGTCCCTCGTTGTTTGTGAAATACCTTAATGGTATAATTGGTTGGTGCTTACATTTAACAACTCTCTAATGTTTAAGAAGGGTTTTATGATGCAAACTATGTTACCAATAATAATGAAATTAGCTATACTAGCGGCTTTGTATTTACAACACGTGATGATTCTATATTATGGAAGCCTCAAAATATACATCTTTAGGGATGTTCATTGCTCTTGAGTAAGCAGGTCAAGAACTGAGTAGCTGTTATGATCCATATTTTTTTCGATGATTAAAAATATTAAATTAAATAAGATTTTAAAATTAATTATTATGACAAAATTAAAAATTTATGATTTATTAATGAGGGAAAATAATTAGAATATGATTTAGTAATGTTGCTTGAATGTTATTGACAGCTATTTTAATGTAATTTCAATCAATTGAAAATTTGTAAAGTTATTTTGGCTATAATTGTAAATAAGGAATTAAATTGGTAATTAATGGAATTAATGAAATTGAAGTATTGCGTTAATATGAGTCGGGATGATAACCGTAAAATTTGAATGTTAAAGTGTAAATTAATGTTAATTATATTAATAATGGTACTTTATGATTTAATAATAAAAGCAAGAATCAAAATATAATAATTTGATTGAATTTAAAATATAATTAACTGGAATTTTATTACAATTGCAATTGAACTCTGAAATTAATGTAATATTTAAATAGTGGATTTAATATGGAAATTTTATTTTAATAGGTTATTAATTTCTATGTAATCAAGAATGATAAATTTTTTACTTTTAGATTTGAATTTAAAAGTGATTAAATTAATTTAATAATAATTTATTTTAAGAGAAATGTTATCATGTGCCTTAGGCACATCTTTAAGATCGTGAATTTATGCAAGTAGCCCCTTGAATTTCATATATATGATCTTGTTTGTGGGTAAAGTAGGTATTTAACTTAGTTTTCTTGTCTTTTAGCCTGAAACAATCATTGCTAACATGTGTCCTTAGGACACATGATAACAAAACTCTTTATTTAATTAAAGTGAAAATAGCCATTTTGATCACTATCTTAGATTTTGACGAAACTAGTTTCATCGAATCCATAACGGTGAATTATTATAGGATTTCAAGTTTCGTAGCAATCAGACTTATCGTTTGATCGTGCGAGCTAGAAACGTGTAGAAATCGATTAATAGAAATTAAATGAATATAATTTGATTTTGAAAGCTAACTTCTATATACAATGGAATTACGGTTTGAAACTAGTTCCATTGAGTTTAAAAATATCAAAAACATATGTTTCGATATGTAGGATGCCCCATTTTCGTTTCAGAAACAAAACAGGCTTTTCGGGCGTCGTTATTGTTTCGACTCATTTCGATCTATCCATTCGTTCTTATCTATCTTCATATATAAATAGAATTCTTTTTTGATACCCTAGCAGCCTTTCTTATTTTTGTACGTACTATTTTCCATCTGCTCCATCCTTTTTCCTTGCAGCTCAAAAACCCTAAACTCCCAAATTCAATTTCAAATCAAAATCAAATCCAAAAATTCAAGCTCCTCAAACCATATCTTATAATACATCGTTAGAAAGCTCTCAACGAGCGCAATCTAGTGCTACAATTTTTTTTAAATCGAATCACATTTTGGCAAGAAATCATCGATTTATTCTCAGTCGTCCATCCTAGGGTTTGTCGTTTAACGGTGGATCTACGACCATGGAGGGTTTGCGGCCTTGGAGCAATCAAAGGGCACTGGAGCATAGGGTGTGAGGAGACGAGTGCATCCATAGAGTTAAAACATGCTGTAGTCGATAAGGTTCGGCAGAATTTGGCCTTGAGGGTGCGACGGTGTAGTGGGTTCATGTGATCGAAGGCGGCCGCTTTGGTGGCCATAGGTGCGGTTGAAGGAGGAGGGCTCGGCGATGGCATAAGATTGTGGGTCAATGGTCTCTAGTTGAGGTCAGTTGATGGCCAACATGCGATTGTATATGAGATTGGTTCGTTCTCGTGCAATCTGGACGTGTTGAGGAAGGTGATGTGTTCCTATTTGACTTTTATTTATTTTTAATTTAATTTTGCAATTGTTCTAACCATAATAACCTTTCATCCGAGCTCAGATTTGGATGCGGTTTTCTCCATTGCAATCGTATCGAAATTCTGGACATTATAGAACTAGTTTAGTCGAATTTTGAGACTGTTAGATTTTTGGGCTTTAATTGGATTTTTAATCGACAATAAATCAAAGGTGAGTGTTTTAAGCCACTAATAAATACTAACCCATCTTATGTTAGTTAAATTATATTATGATGTGATTAAGAATTTATTGATTGTTGTCTGGTATTTTAAATTGTCATTTAAATTCAATTTGAATTAATATTGAATTAAATTGCCATTTAAATTAGTATTGAATTTAAATTATTAGTTAAATACCTGATTGAATCAACATTTAAGTGACATATAAATTTGTTTAAAGCATTGTAAATGTTTGGGAAATAAAAAGGTAATAAAATTGGTCAATTTTAGAATTGGAACTAAGAATTGGATTTTATTTATTTAATTATTAAATTATTTAATTAATAGGAAAATAGCTATTTTGGCCACTGGCTCGGATTTCGACGAAACTAGTTTCATCGGATCTGTATCGGTAAATTATTGTAGGGTTTCAAGTTTCATATCGATTGGACTTGTCGTTTGATCGTATGGGCTCGAAACGCCTTGAAATCGATAAATTGAAATCAATTTGAAAATATTGATCTTAGCATAACTTCTTCATACGATGGAATTTGGACGTAAAACTTTTTTCATCACGTTCAGAATATTCAAAAACAACTATTTTGATATATGGATTGACCCAGTTTCGTTCCGGAGTCGAAACGGGCTTTTTGGGCCATATATCGTTTAGCGCGTATATCTAATAGATCTGATCCATTCTTTTTCAAATTTCTCTATAAATACCCTGCTAAACCCTAGCCTCCGCCTATTCTTATTTGTCTGCGCGTAAAATTTCATCGGCCCCTTCTCTTCCTCAATGAATGCAAACCATAGATCCAATTTCAAAATTCAAAAATCAAATGGAAATTCAAACTCTTCGGAAAAATTCGAAAAAATTATAGAATCAAAGATCTCATCGATACGAATCTACGCGTAGCTTCTGTTTTTGCAATTGGTGCTCGAATCAACGGCAAAACTCGGTCAAAGATCAAAATTCGCGAACCCTACACGTCGTTTTGGGCGTTTTCGATTGGGGCAACGATGGAGCAATTGGTTTCTCGGTTTTGGAGAGATCGTGACCGAGTGGTATGGTGGTGGTCGTGTCGTCGATGGTTGGCTTTAGAGGCCGAGATTTGGATTAGGGTTTTGAGAAACAAGAGAGAACGACGGCGGCGCGTGGGGCCGTGTGGCCTCAGATGGGGCGGGGTCGATGGGCGAGGGTTTGGATGTGGTCGGCAACGCCTAGATGGCCAGAGGCGATCGAGAAAGCGTGGTCAACGGTTGCGGTCAACGGTAGTGAATCGTGTGCGTTTTCCTGGTAGCCGCGTTTTCCTGTAGACGAGAGTGAAGAAGCAGTTGACGTGGCTACTAATTTAAGTAAATTTTTGTTTTAATTTAATTTTTTTTTCAATCGAATTAACTCGTATAACTTTCTCATACGACCTCGTATTCACGCACGGTTTCTTGCGCTAGGTTCGTATTAAATTCCGGAGATTTTGGCGCTGGTTTGGACAGATTCTGAGGCTGTTGAATTTTTGGGTTTAAATTGGATTTGAATTCAATTTAAATTCAAAAGGTGAGTGTTTTAACCCACTCACAACTTCTAAGATTTCTTATGTTGGTTAAATTGATTTATGATGTGTTTAAATTTTTATTTGTAGCTGTTTGGCATATATTTCATCATTTTCTCAGTTAAATTGTATTCATTTAATTTACGCGTTATTTAATTCATTATTGCATTTAAAACTGCCAGTTAATTGTTAATTAATTTATTCATTGCATTAAAACTGTCAGTTAAAAATTTTAGTAAAATTTATTATTGCATATAACCTGCTAGTTAAATTTATTTATTATTGCATATAAACTACAGTTAAGCAGTTATTTAATTCATTAATGAAAATTTAACTATCAGTGATTAATTAGTATTTATTATTGTGATTGTTTGAATTGGATGATAAATGATGAATGTTTGATGATTGATATGATGGACGAATGGATGCTGTATTTATATTGTATAAACTGCAAGTTATTATTATGCATTTTCATTTCATTCGGGATGGCGGTTTGAAATGATATACAACCACATTTTTATTTTTGAATTACGGATTGAAATGATAAATATCCGTATCACTTGACCATAGGATAGAAAATTATATATAGGCACCGCGGTATATATATAAAATTATTTTTGAAACGATTTTCGATGGTTTTGGAAAGAATACGGTTTAATAAATATTAAATTGTGATATATATAGTAAAAATTCTTGAATTTAGCTATGTATAAATTTGTTTCGAATTTTAAAATAAGCTAAATAATGAAGTTGATTTTGTTTATATAATATGGTTAAGAATATATTTGAAATTCTATTGTATATAGAGTTTATAATAACTCAAATAAAAATAAAGTTGAAGATAAATGTGAATACGATTAAATTAAAGTATTTAAGAATTTTCCTCGAAAAAATTGTTTTGAAATGTAAATAAATGAAGATTTAAAGGGTATGATCTTATAGTTTGATTTTTGATTAGAGGATTTAAACGAATATCAAATTTGTTTAAAGAATATTTTCAAGTTAATTTAATTTAAAAGAATACCCTGTTATTGAAGTGTAAGGGTTTTACCTGAATAATATTAGTTTAGTAAGTAAATATTTCAAATTTAAATAATAGGAATTTGATTTGATATATATTAAATTATCAAAGAATCCATTTTTGAAATAGTGGAATATTTAAAGATTGAAATAAATGAACTATAAAGTTTTGAAATATAGAATATTTAAGCTTTGAATATATGGGAAATTAAAATGGTTTATTTGGAGGTTCAAATTGATATAGGGAATTTATTGTGAAATTTAAAGAAGGTGTTTATTTTATAAAATAATATAGTATTTGAACCATTAAGTATTAAATGTTATGTTTCAAAGCTATGGTTTCAAGGTATATATATTTGAAAATATTATGATTTTGGGGAAGGGAAATTTATAAAATAAAAATGATATTATATTGATTTGGGGTTTTAGAATATAAATGATATCGTATTTATATGGTTTTGAAAAGGGATATTATACTCTGGTTTTAAAGTATAAATTATTTTAAAATAACCGCGGTGTTATAATAACGTTTGGTTGTTGAAGATACCGGGATCGGAAGTTGTCATACTCTCTGCCAACTCCGAAAAACACTTTAACAACCATGTACGCGGTGGAGATTCCAGAATGAAGTAGGATGGCGGCGGCGTTTCCTTTGAGGTAAATACGTGGACCCAACTCCCGTGAGTTGGCATAAGGTGGATAAAATAGGAGCGATTCTCGGGCCAAGGGGATTAGTGCCCTTTATCGGATACTCCTCTTTGATACTATACCCTGACTTTGGATTGATTTGGTGGCCACTTTTGATTTTTGATCTTAGGGGAGAGTTTGTTCGAGGTGGGCGGTAGTAGTAGCTACGCGTTACCACCAGTCCGGATGCGTAAGTGGTATATCTACCCTGGCATTGCCTAGTTGTGCAGTGTCACCTACCCTATCGCGCCTTGTACGAGTTTCTATTTGTGTCGTACCTATGGAGTATCCTCTGGCAGCCTCCCGATCAGGAGGTATTACAGTACCGTAGAGACTGTTGGCATTATTTGTGTTAAGGGCTATATGGGTAACCCCTTAACGCTATTTAAAAGTAAGTTTATTTTACAATTAGACACTATTATAATAGCGAAATATACTACATAGTAAATAGTTTAACGGATCCTTAAGAGATGTGAATCCCGAGCATCTTTTGAGTTACTACACTCATATTTATTTCTGTTGATTTAACTTACATAAGATCTTTTGAGCAAATTTTTTCTTATTAAATCCAGAATTAATTCTGATGGCACTCTAGATGCACTTTATGGGTTTACTGATATTATTTAAGCTCGAGATCTTATATAATCCATAACCAGTTTTGATGGTGCTTTGGAGATGCACTTGACGAGTTTTTATAATTTGTCTTAATTTAAGCCGTTTTCTCTCTTTAGATCCGTAGCCAACATTGGTGGTGCTTTAGAGATGCACTTGATGGATATTAAGGATTTATCCGAGGTTATGCTTTATTACACTAATATAACTCATAGCTAATATTGGTGTTGCCTTTAAGATGTACTTGATGGATTATGTTTATTGGTTTAAGATAGATTCCTTTGCTCTGGATGAGTACAGTCATAAATTTTGGTGCTAGAGTGAAGCCCTTGCAAGTCTCACCTACTTGGATGTGAAGGTGGACCGCCTTGTATTAGAGAACTGAGGTCTTTAGAGCACTCATGAGTTCCCAAGGTTGGCGTATGACCATTGAAAGCGCATACGTATCTGGGGTTTGCAAAAATCGAAAGTTTAATATGTGTTATAAGATCTTAACCAAAACCTTTGTAATACATAAGAAAATTCACTACTTAAATTAAGTTATAAACTCATTTTTTTTATATATCAATACAATCGAAAGATATTGGTACTTACGGATTAAACTCTTCCTTTGCACATGATATTTTTCTCTAGGTTTTCTTGTAGTTAGCAGAAGATTATTGGATAACTATAATAAAACATAAAGTCCTTTAATTTTTTTGACTTTCTGTATTCTATATTAATTGGCCTTGTTTCTTTTTGTCTGTTGGTTATTTATTAAGACCATCACATAGAAAAAAGATCTACGTTCATTTTTTTTAATCATCTTTACTTTCCCTCCCATTTCGTATCTCCTTTTTGAGAAATGATGTAAGAACACAACAAAAAAAGTCCAGTTCTTTATTTCTTTTTCTTCACAAATTTCTCTAAGATAAAACCATTTTCCATTTGTACTTGAAACTCTCGTGCAATGGCTTTTGCAAATCTGTAAATCCTTTAACCTTGACTACATAATTTTGAAGGGTCATTGTGTTAAAACTATGAAGTAGACCTTAATTTTCAATTTCATCGCAGTCGTGCCGAATTTTTCTTTCAACGTAGTGGCATTATCCTCGACACGACTCCTATTACTTTCTCCTTATTTTTCATACCCGTCAATTTCGATGACTGCAACATGTATAAGTCATAAATGTCCACCATAATAACTGCAAATCAGTTCAATATCAAAGCTCAACCTTTCCTTACTAGAACTCGAGTATCAACATGTGGTCAATAGTAAACCGATAATTCAAACTATCATGCTTGTTTTTTTTCAAACTACAACATCATGAGTATAACTCAATTCCTAGGCAATTGGTGGGATAAACCATCAACATCAATAGAGATAACAAATTAAAATCTTTTTCTAACAACAACGACAACATTACCTATTTAGTATAAAAGAAAACCTCTCAATGAAAAATTCAAAAGAGGTAAACTAAGTTTGTTAACCAACATTTGAATTTCAAGACAAAGTTTCTTCAATAATAAACCATGAAATAAATGAAGGACAAAGCCTTTATTGAATTGGTTTAGCTTAACCCTAACACATGCCTCCTATTTATAGGTTCAGCTAAAACATATATTGTGAAAGCGCTAAAATAGGAAAATACTAAAATATTTAATATCCTTAACAAAGAATAATGCATAACTCAATCTTTATATAAACTATGTCATAAAGATGTGAATTCAATGATGGTTCTAAACCATTGGATTGGTCTTTCAAACCAAATGATTTTATCTTACCCTTCACCATGAACAACAAATTGATCTTACTATTTTTATATTATAGATCAAGCTCTCATATGGTTTTAACAAATGCACAGCAAGGTCCTTAAGTGATAACTATCTCTCTGAACAGTGCCAATACAAAATTCGGAGCATGGTTCAAACTGTTGAAAGAAAAAAATTCATGGTTCGATTATCCTCGATTTACAACCAAAAATCTAAATTGACCTTGATCTTTTCAGACTGCCACCATTCCTGAAGCTGCACTAACATCCAAATCAATAAGAGGAAAAAATTCATGAAAATCACATCTCTGACTACTTCTATTTCCATCCCAATTTCTTTTATTTACCTCCATGTTGAGTAACAAAATTAAGGTCCTGTTTGATTTGCCATTTCTGTTTTGTATTTTCATCCAAAAAACGTGTACAGATGTACCTAATTTTAAAAACAACTAATTTGGAAAATGATGCTAAAATATAAAATAGAAAATTAATTTATTTTGTTTTTCATGTTTTTAGAAATAACAAAAGAATGGAAAACAGTCCACCCCCTCCACCATCCCTTCATCCACTCTATCGTCCCTCCATTGTTGTCATAATGGCCTAAAATTTTAAATTTCTCTTTCGTTATCCTTATATTTTGCTATAATGTGAAAACAAAAAATACAAAGTATAAAATGAAACCAACCAGACCCTTAATTCTCAAGCTTACTCCTCTTTTGATTAAAGACAAGATTCATTGGTTTCCTGAAAAACTTATAGCTTCACCCGATCCCTTTATCTTATTCAATGCTCTCTTTGCTATTTGTCCAAATTTTACTATAGTAAAAAATTCAATAAATAAATAAAATTTATAGACAAATCCAGGTAGGCTTGTTCTATTTCCACCTCACTTTTCTCCTTTCACACCCACTACTCAGGTTTGTGCGAAATCCTCACTCGGTCCAAGTGAGGTTTGTATACTAACCTCTCTCCCACCAAACTATGTTCCTGTAATAACCTAGTAAGGGTCGAACAAGGTTTGTATAATAACCTAGTTTGGATCGAGTGAGGTTTGTGAACCAACCACTTTGGTGTGAATTGGGGTTGGAAAAGAAAAAAATGGGGTGCGGTCATTTTTTGAAATTGAACAGGGTGTGAAAGGAAGAGTAGGGTGGGAATAGAACTTGCTATCCAGATATTAAGGAGATTATTAAAGGGACTCCACTTGTAGATAATGAGGGATAATTTTAGGGGGACTCCTATCCAATTTATAATTGTTAGGGGGCTTTTCCATAATAATTTATATTAACGTGTGTATAATTTTACCCTTGAATTTATCATCCTTTTACTTCACTACCAAAATTTACGTTTCATTCACGCTAAAATTTTTGGGTTTCATTGATACCACACTGTAGAAAATAATCAGGGTTTAGGAGCTTTCAAGAATTTCGATAATGATGCGAACGAAGACCACTAAGAGGAAGAGGCCTGGTCCCAACACAATGGAGCGAATCTTAGAAACGTAGTTGGTTTTAGGGTTCTGAATTTTGTGCTGTTTCGATCTTGTAACTGATGGAAGATGAACATGTAGTTGGGGAAGACGAAGAGAATAGTTGGGGGTTGTTGGCTTTAATTTTACAAAATGGTGGTATAATGTCGAAAACCAGTTTATTAAATGGCCTTAGCTTGCCAAACAAAACATAGCAATGTTATAGTTTTTTCGTGTCAGCAACGTGTTGCCATTGCTTTTTATATTGAGCAGCAATCCCTTACCCTATTTTGTACATTAAATGGCAGTCCCCTGCCGAAGAAATTATAACACAGTAATGATGTTGTATTTTTTTTAGGTAAGATATTGTTGTTTTTGTTTTAATTGTTCGGCACACTTGCCATTTTACTGTTGTGAATACAGTTTTACCCTACCATATTTTATTGATTCAACTGTATGTTTATTTGCAGCAAAAAAACACATTTACGTCAACTCATGTACCATCCACGGCTTCAAATTGAAACAAATTAGCTTAGGAAAGGCAAAAAAATGATAGAGAAAAAAGGAAAAGAAGTGTATGTAAATAAACAAGAAGACAGTGAACCTTCACAAAATTTAAATGAAAATCAAAGTGCTGATGAGAGTAGTAGTTCTAATAAGGAGACAGATACTAATGATGGTGATGAAGGCGATGAAGAGAATTAAAATGTAGAGCATAAAGATATAGAGGAAGAGACGAGAAGGATAATTAAAAAGAAAGAACAGAATACGTGACAACAAGAACATTATGAACCTGATAATCAAATTGATGAAGAGAGTGAAGGCAACGAAGATGATGAAAATGTAGAAGAAGAAGAGATAGATGAAGAAAGAAGAAGGACAAGTAAAAAGAAAGGCAAGCATCCCCCAACCACCTGAATCTGAAGATCAACTATCACTACTGTTCCTATTCAAAAATCATATAGCTCATAAAATTTGGAACTAGGATATAAGTATACTTTTTATGATGTCGAGAATTAAGTTAAAGTTATTAGTTTATATGTATTGATTAGTGTATATATGACTTAGGAATCACTGGAAGAAGCCAGAATAGTAAAATTTCTTATTCATGTTGAAACACAAAAGGTTGTAGGACTATAAGGAGGAATGTTATTTTGCAAAGGATGTAGTTGTTTAGTCATGATTTTATCAGTTAGTAATGTATGCTCATGAAAAACTTGATAAAGTTCTTATCAATTCCTTTGTCGAAAGATTTTATCTTGAAATAAACACTTTGTGTCTTCCCTTAGGTGAAATGGGAATTACTATTGATGAAGTTGTTCACATGACTGGCCTTCCAGCTGAAGGGAGAGTTATGACAGGACCCCTTTGAGGATCTAGGGGTATTATGTATAGTAATGTGTATGATCTGTTGGATCAGTGTCTTGGGATTGACCAAGAAACTGCTATTGTTGTGTTAGCAGGTGAAAAGAAGATTAGATCGGAATGGTTGAGAAGTCAGTTTGAAGGTTCCAAAGAGTCGGATAGTGATGAACGCAAGAAACATTGTGCGATAACATACCCTTTTTTACATGATTGGGTGTTTAGTTTGTTGTGATAATTTTGGGAATAAAGTGTTCATGCATTTTCTACAATGCCTTAGGGAGTTAAAACATATGCATACTTATTCTTGGGCAACTGCTTGTTTGAGTTGGTTGTTGCGTTACTTAGGTCAAAGTGCAAGAAAAAGATGTCCACCAAATGACCAGTTGTATGACCTTACTTCAGGTAAGCGTAAAAGTATATATTGAAATCATATATAATATCATCTATTTGTACATATGTTACTTGTTTTTAGGTTTGGTTTTTTGAGTAATTCCCAGGTCTTAGACGACGTAATTGGTGTGTTGGCGCACTCGAAGGTGATGTGAGATCCCTTTTCTATTTTGCAAAGAAAACCAATTCTAACTTTGCTTCTGATTTGGTTACTCTTTGAGAGAGGATCGATGATATTCAAAGATGTGACTTATATATGATTGTTTCAAGGAGAAATGACAATTTTACCAATTTAAATAATGTGAATTATACAACGGTCTTGTTATTTGCTTTGAAACCGTAGAGTTAGATCTCCCCCAATGATCTCTACGTCAATTTGGTTATCTTCATCCCAACGTGACTACTACGTTCACTCTTGACAAGAAGAAGTTTAAGTCGTCATCTCGAGGATTTAAAACTACATAGCATAATTTAGGTGATTTTGGTTAGAGTGAATGGATGAATCATCTATTCAAATGAGAGTCTAACCTCACAAGAAGTTGTAGATCTTTAGAGTTGTGATGAAATTTATATGCAGTGGTACAAAAATGCATCACATCCTCTTGTGGCAAATCCGAAGAAAAAAATTACTGAACCAATGAATGCTGGTGAACAGAATACGCTTCTTGTTTCATTGTAAGTTTCTTGCTTACATTTTTCTATTTTTTCAAGAAACAAAATATTCTGACCGCACATAATACTTGTATTTATTCTTCATTTTTTCTTTCTGAAAACGTCGACTTTGACACATTTCTAGTTTTATTCAATCATGCGTTCCTAGAGAATAAATGACTCAAGTGTGAGAAAAGGTCGAGCGAATAGAGGAAATTGGACCATTGGATCTTTACGGAGGGATTATGTCAATAGAAGAACAACATGTAGTTACGAAGGCAACAAAACTAAAGTTACCACTGTTGGAGAAAAAGGCAAGCATGTGTAGAAATTTGTGACAATGTGGAGAAAAAGTAGTTTGTTTTGGTTTGTTTTGTATTTTGGTTGGTGGTATGTTGTTTTCCTAATGCGGTTTGTTTTATATTAAGATAATGTGTTATGTTGTTGTTTGAATGTGTTTTGGATTATTAAGGTAATGTGGTTTGTTTTGTATTAAGACAACGTGGTTTATTGATGTGGTAGTTGTATCACAACAATATACCATGATTTGGTTAATTAACTCAAATCATGTTTGTTAATTGTGGCTATTAGTAAAATTTTGATATGGTATGTTGATTTAAAATCTATGATAGATATGTGGCTGGTGCTTCAAACGGTGGGTAAGTGTTTACATTTTATACTGATTTCAGCAAAGCATAATCAAACAATAGCAGGGAAAACGATAACTAGTTGCTGTAAACTCTCGGGTTAGATATGAATAGTATAGACGATGGGGGTCTACCGAACGTTTACAGTGCAAATGGCAACATTGTGCAATAAACTCTTGGGTTAGATAGGAAGTGTACTGATGGCGAGGGTCTACTGAATATTTGTAATGAAAACTACAATAACGTGCCGTAAACTCTTTGGATATATGAAGATTATCCAGACGGCAGGTCGCTACCGATGTTATTATTTAAAAATGGTAACCTTTAGCCGTAAACTATCAGGATAGAAATGCATAGTTCAAACGTCCATTCTCCACCGAAATATGATAGTTAAAACGACCCTTTCTCACCGAATTATCGGTGATTTTCTATTTTTTACTCATTGAACTGCATTGCATATTTACATCCCATTATAGTATACCAAAATAACATCCCGTTAGTAACAGCAACAACAACACAACTTACATTTAAACCAAAATAAGAGTAAATTTAAACCAATCAACATTCTATTACAAATTTTCTGCAATTGTCAATTCTACTAAACAAGAGTTGCATTTAAACCATACAACTATAATCACATTCCTAATAATCTACTCTAACTTGACTAATGTTTGATCATCATCATCGCTAGTTTCCACCAAAGCCATGTAATTGTCTATTTTGCCTTGGTACTGAATAATCCAATCACTTGCGCTAATATTGAATATCCTCTGAAAATATAAAGATTGTGAAGTAGGAGGTAAAGGAGGGTCGGCTTTAAGTTGAATACTAACAAAATGAAAATTAACAACAAATCCCATAACCACCATCCTCTTTTGATTTGATAAATTTGCATGTGCTGTTGTGGGGACATAAGTAAAACTCGTAAACTTACTTAACAACACAATAACAGTACCAAAAGTTTCTATAATAAAATATCCTAATTTCGACATTTGCATCCATTCATTCTCTGTAATATAATTCTTGGATTGTATCATATTCTTCAGTTCATTGAATCCATAATCATCCCACACCGACTTGTACATTTCCTTATTTAACTCTAAGTTATCAATCATTGCATCACGTACATATTTTTGTGGATTATCTGGTCTTTTATTATGCAACTTTAATTGGTTCGCGACTACCCAATAAACACAATCACCATCATGTGGCATATCTTTCAAATCAATTATGTAAGGCTTCATAATGTCGGACATTTGCATCAAATGATAAACATCGATGTGATTGTTCTCAATTTTTTCTTTGCCTTACCATGAGTTCTATGAGAACGTGTAGGAGTAGGATTAGAACCACACGACAGAGATGCTTTAACACGCTCGAAGTGTGAAGGATCTCATTTTGTTGATTGTCTTTTTTTCCTTGCTTTTCAAAAGGCCTAACTTTTCTTATTGTAGCCATAGGAGGTTCTAAGATTTTTGTTATCGATGGAAAAGCTAGTACTACTTTCAACTCACTTTGCAACACAACTTGCTCACTATTTGGTGCACTCTCATATCTACTTTGAAGGGTTTCAATTTCGGGTAACTAACGAGACCCAAGGGTCGGATGGTGGGAAGTCGGAGGTGCGCATGCTAGTTGTTCCCAAAAAGAATCAATGAACTGAGAGGAACATAACCGTATGTCATTTAAAGTCCTTAAGCATATAGGAACAAGGTAAACCATTAACTTTCCATAAAATACATCCACACAACATTCAATAGTTGGACCAACCTGAGAAATGACACTCAATTCATGTATTAGCAAATCAAAAGCTTTATGAGATACAAATCCTATTGGTTCTTTGAATATTGGCTTATGGCACTTGATCCAAAAGTATGTTGGATTGCTACTATTTCATTTTCTGCCACTGTAAGAAAAATATTTTTGGAGGCATACAAAAAATGCTACCAAAACTTATAGATCGTTGTATTAAAACGCCGCGACAAAACCGCAACTAAAAATCCATGATTTTAGTTGATTTTGTTTCAACTCCACTATAAATCCTTTTATTGCAGCATTTCTCAAATGCAACCATAAATCCTTCTGTAACGTTTTAAAAACACCATTAACAAGCTTTTCGGTGCTACTAATAAAGTTACCAACTTGACCCTTCCTCTGCGATTGCGTTTATTGGACGCCAATATATGTATTTCTGTAGAATTTTTGAAACGCTGCTAAAAGTTGCTGGTTATTTTGCAGCATTTTTTCATGCTATTGCTCCCTGTTACTGGTCTATTTTGTTTCTAATATATCGGTCAAGAATCACTCACATATATCATCTTCAAACAATTAAAAAAACATGTTAACCATATGATCAAATAAAATATTCATAACCATTCCGATACAATAGTTTTTCGACAAAATGACCGAACTTACATACAATAACCATTCGTATACAAATTTACACACCTAGTACTAGTAAAATGTTATACCTAACTAGTTGTAACAAAACGCTTGATTACCCATAATTCTTTGTTGCATGCATGAATGAAAGCTTGCACCATAAAAGTCCAACCTTGCTCTCCTTGAAAGTCCAATGCCTACACCAGTGAAAGCACAACATATAATCAAATAATTATGTTAATTTTAGGACTTCAAATCTAACATCAAATATCTACAACATTATACAAGCATATCATGCTATAAATAATGTCATATAAATAATCAAAATTATGAACAAAATGAAATAAATAAAGTCCAATCTTACAGTTATATATAAAACTCTGTTAAATTAGTTATATTATTATTAATTATAAAATTTAGTTAACTTAAACTTAGTTAATTTTATAAAACTTGTTAATTAACAAAACTTAGTTAATTTTTATTAACTTGGTTAACTTAGTTAATTTATTATTATTACTAGTATTATTATTATTATTATCATTATTACTGTTAGTATTAAAACTCGGTTAGCTTAATTATATTATTATTTGTAATAGCCCGCCAATCCATACAATCCAAGCCGACGCTAAACCACACATGTCCAACCCAAATCGAATGAAAGACAGATAATTATGGGAAAGAAAGAGGGAAGAAGAAGAGAAAGAAACTAAAAACAACAAAAAATCGCACAATTATAGCGGAACGATATATAATATAATGTCAATGATCTTTACAAATGAGAAACTGTTATATACATACATCAACCAGAGTACAACAACAAATCACAATCATAATCCTGAACAATTATAACAACTTGTCCTCACAAATGCTGATGATTTCAACAAAAAATATGTAAAAATAAACATATACGTGAATATGACTTGATGACCTCCAACTTGTCTCTTGAATTCCAATGCATCCAAAAGAAATATATAAATATGCTCGGTCTGACCTAAGTATTATAAAAAAAATAACACCCAAGTGGGTCTCGAAAACTAGCGTGAGAAATCACACCCAACTGGATTTTAAAGTTATAGGAAACCCTTGAAAATCAAAACTATCTCGTAAGACCACACCGCACATAAACAAATACCAGTTTTTACCTTACGATAACCAAAACATTTTATAGAAAATCCTTTGATATTATAATAATGTCTAGAATACAAATACTTATTAATCGTAGCGGAAATTGTTACATTATTAAATTCCAACATACTAGGATACAACTAAAACCGTAAAGGCTCGTACTGGAGAATGGATTTCATACAATTACTGGGCTACTAGAGTACCACCCATCACATTGCATCTCAAATAAAATAACACCGAGACCTCGTCTGAATCCCCTACCAACATAGAACTGGCCTACCCGTTACTGGACAGTACCGAATATAATCACCACTCCTTTAATGGGCCTCGAAGCATACAAATGAGAGATAAAAGAGACTCTAGATAGGGATGATCGTACACTACTTAGGAGCGACCCACTTAGCCATGTTGCATCCATCCTGTTTTAGTCATTTTTGCTTGATGAGGATTGAGGCTACATTTTACCTTTTATATAGCACTTCTCACATAGAATGCTAACACTGCCCTCCAGGCAACAATGTAATTCCAGCATTCGTCCATACAAGTTCGTTCGGTTACTTAACTATCGAATAACAAGCATTTAATCAGGATTTAATTCCATAGGGAAAATCAACAATGTTCAAGCACACAAGCTGCCACTAACCTCCTTTTAATTAATCTTTCATTAATTTAAATTTACTTTGTAATACTTGAATCGAAATTCTTTTTACAAAATATACATATACCCACAATCCCTATTTTTCAATATTTGGAAAAATATCCATGTACTTATCTCAACGGTATAGGTATATCCACCAACATTTGGGAAGATTCCTCTTTTTGTTCAATTCTAAAAACAATTATAAACTCTATTATAAATCCATGAAAACATTTATAAAACTTCTTTTAAAATTCTGTAATTTCTAAAATTCTTTCACAGTTATCTAAAACCATTTATGAAACCCTTTTATCCTTTTAACTAACCTTCCTTTATGATTTCAAAACATGTTATAAGATCCCTCCTATAATCCACATCTGCTTATTAAAATCCTATTTATAGATCTTAGAAACATTTATAATATAAATTCTAATCATTTACATAAAAACACTATTATATACTAGTAGACATTATAAATAAATAAACATTAACAATAACATAATTTAAAATAACAATTAATAAAATTCCAAAATATCCAAAAAAAACTATCTTAAACATTAGTATAAACAATAATAATTACTTTCCAAAACTTTATTGGTAAATAATTATTATTAATTTCAAACCATACTAATAATTTAAATAATTAACTTTTCAAAACATTAAAATATTGATAAACAATTTTAAAACAATATTAATATAAATAAGCAATTTTTAAGACATAAATATACTTCTTTGATAAAAATCAATTTTTAATATCCAACATGATCATTTTCATATTTGTAGAACTATATTTATAAACTTCCTTCTCTTTTATAAACTTCCTTTCATAAAATCCCTTATTTATGAACTCAATTTATAGCTCTATTTCCTTAATAAATCTCACTTATTTACTAATCCCATTTAAAAACATCAATCAACATCCAATTTTAACGTTGCCCACATATGGATAAATTTCTTTTATAAATTCCTTTTTATTTATAAAATATCGTTTAACATTCCTAAATCTACCCTCACCTTCGTTTCTAAAATAGAGTCAACTATTTTCTAAAAAAACTTCCATATCTTATAAAAATCCATCATTTGATTTATTTCACCAATTTGTTAAATGATAATAATTTCCTTTGATTTATAACATCGTTTATAAATCCACACTTTCATTGACAAAACACAATTTTACAAATCTTTACTTCATTTGTAAAAAAACTTTATAAAAAATGACTAATAATATTTATATCAACTATTTCTATTTTCTTTTAAAACAATATCCCTTTATTATAAAAGGCAAACTTATTTTAAGATTTAAAAATATTTATCCATAATTCAGAAATCTCTATTTAAACTATTTTATAAAACTATTAATTTATAATCTTCAAAAATCATACTTTAAATTTTGTTTAAAATTAAATTCCTTCCTTTAGTAATTCAAGATTTCTTTTATAAAAACACATATATTTTTGAATCACTCAAATCCCCTTTTAAAACTAAATCTTCATTTTATAATATTTCAAAATATCAAAAATATGACCCAGCGTTACCATAGCACTATTTAGGAAAAATTATCCATGTCATCATATATGGCATCCAACACATCATATATCAATTTATATGAAAAATAAAATCAACAGTGTGAGGAATCCCGTTGAATCCCTCCAACCTGTCCCCCCGCATCATATATAGCATATAATTAAATAATATAAAAATTAACCGCTACGAGGCGGGATTCGTATACAAATGGTCATCCGCCTTACACGGGAATGCAATGGGGTCTCATCCGCTCCAAGGGCGGGAATATATTCGATCCAGCAATATAAACTAGTAAATCATCCAAATGGTCAATAATAATCAATAATAAAATATCCACACATCCCGTAAATAATTTTATTGACTGTATAATATTTCTGATTAACCAAAAAGGCGAGATTAACTCACATTGATTTCAAAAGTTACCAAATGTTCCATTTTAAATTAAAATTGAACATACGTTCAATTTTAATCAAAATTTCTACTAGCTCCAAATCCATCCATCCAACTCCATGGCGTAGGCAATCCCGATATGGTCGCAACACAACTCGTCGCGTTGGATTCAGACCGCGTATAAATGGGTTATGCATTAATGAACTTTTAAAATTATTTTAAATTTTTAATTAAAATAATTTAATTTAGTTAAAAGCTTAACTACCTTCTCTCCATCACGCGAACAACCAAGTTTGTGAACAACCCAGAACACAACTTCGCTTTAACACCCCGCCGCCTTTGCTTCGCCAAGCAACACCGCGCATCGCCCTCCCTCGCCGCCTCCGCCATCAAAATGACGGAAACCAAAACCATAGTTGCGGCGAACGCGGCTAAATTTTAACCAACGCGCGCAAAATTCGACGATCCAACCGTTGAATAAGTCGAGCTCCCTTCCATGCTCATCTTCTCAGTTAAACTTGATGTTCGAAATGACGTTCTGGTGGTCCAAAACAATGATTGTCATTGGATGGCCTTGAGTCAGTGGAGGCTTTGGTTTGCGAATTAGGGTTTGCAAAAATGAGAATGTCAAGTTCCTTAAATAGGAAAATTTTAAAGCACTATTCATTAGTTATATTTTCGAACTCCAAATGAGGTGTTCCGCTTGGCATTCTATATGTTATACCCCTATTCCGAACACAATGAAATATATATTGCGACCCAATTCCATCATACATAGAAGATAGCTTTTCAAACTCCATTATATTACATTAAATTCCTTAAATTAATTCCTACGCGTTTCGAGCTCGCACGACCAAATGATACATCTGATCGTCACGAAATTCGGCGACGTATAATAATTCACTATTACAGATCCAATGAAACTAGTTTCATTGAAATCGAAGACAATGCTACAAAATGCTATTTTTACATGTTAATTAAAATGAGTAATTATTAAAACCGTTCTAATCGCTATAATTATAAATTAAAGTTTACTCTAATGATTTATTATTTAAAATTGAATTTAAACAACCATTTTGAAATCCATTTAATCAAATAAAATTTAAGATTAAATTATTTAAACAATTTCAAATGTTAAATTTAACAATTTAATTACCCAATAAATTGCTATAGTTGAAATTCAAGTTATGTAACTTACAAAATTATCTTTTCGATATCTAAAATTAGTTAAATATTCCAATTTCGAATGATCGAACTTCTACATTATTATTATTGTTATAAACTTAGTTATTTTTTATAAAATTAGTTAATTTTCATAAACTTAGTCAATTCATCATCATCGTCATTATTATTTAAAAAAATTATTAAATTAGTAATATTATTATTATTATTTATAAAATGTAGTGAGCTTAAACTTAGTTATTTTATAAAACTTAGTTAATTTTTATTACCTAAGTTAATTATTTATTATAATCACTATTATTAAGACTTGGTTAACTTAATTATATTATTATTATCATAAACTTAGTTAATTCTTTATCACCATCGTCATTATTATTTATAAAACTTTTTTAAATTAGTTATATTATTATTATTATTATTTATAAAATTTAGCTAACTTAAAATTAGTTCATTTTAAAATTTTATTTAATTTTAATAGAACTTTGTTAATCTATGTTAACTTAGTTAGTTTATCATCATCATCATCATCATTATTAAAACTTAATTAACTTAATTATATTATTATTATTATTATTACAAACTTATTTAATTTTTATAATCTTAGTTAATTCATCATCATTATTAGTTATAAAACTTTGTTAAATTAGTTATATTATTATTATTATTAAAATTTAGCCAACTTAAACTTAGTTAATTTTATATAACTTGTCTAATTTTAACAAAACTTAGTTAGTTTTTGTTAATTTGGTTAAACTAGTTAATTTATTATTATTATTATTATTATTATTATTATTATTATTATTATTATTATTAATAAAATCGGTTAACTTAATAATATCATCATCATTATTATAAACTTAGTTAATTCATCATCACCATCGTCATTATTATTTTTAAACTTTGTAAATTAGTCATGTTATTATTGTTTATAAAATTTAGTTAACTTATACTTAGTTAATTTTATAAAACTTGTCAATTTTAACAAAAAATAGTTAATTTTTATTAACTTGGTTAACTTAGCTAATTATTTTTGAGAGAGAAATGTGTGACCCTCTAAAGTAGAGAAGAGCATACATGTACGTGTGTGTGCGCGTCACTAATAACAAAGGAGCTGCCAACATGCCCGGCAGGTGACAAATCATAACATAGAAAAATCTAAGAAAACATAATAAGTAACTTCTTGAATGAGCTCCGGCAAGACCACTGCCCATTACATCTCAATATCGAACACCAATAAAGCCACCACCCGATACTAAAGTGTTAGAAGTATCCAAAATAATCCATGGTACAACCAAGTGTGAAAAAGAGATCAATAACTAGCTCCACCAGAGAAAGAACGTCTCACTGCAAACGTGGATGAATCAGAATGAAGCCTCGCTACAAATGCTCCAGAATGAAGTCCTCACTGCAAACGCTGATAATTCATGGAGCAACCAAGTGCACAAACAAGCAACTCCACCAAAGAATGAATGCCTCACTGCAAGCACAGATAATCCAAAGTGAACGCATCACAGCATCCTGCAATACGAGCGACAACAACCCTGAAACCCTACAAATAGCATACTAGCACCATTTTTGGCCTAAACATGTATCTGCAGTAGGAACTATACAAAAATATAAGAATAATGCACATATATGTATATAAGTGAAATTTATGTACATATATATGTATTTATGAAATAAAAGTAATAAAACTAGAGTTAAAATTACAAGAGAGTAAAGATACTAAAGTAAGAGATAGGCCAATAAAAGGATTAATACTCAATATGGAATATCTAAACTTACTCTATTGGTATGAAATAGTGATCATGAAATCAAAAAGGCATAAAAATTAACAAAATACGAAGTTAAAAACTTATAAAACATTCAAAATCTAAAAAATATTAATATTATGCTCCTTTGATCAAAAGAACATTATGATAATCAGTAAAATCACCATTCAAATTCGAACAAATGTTAATGTTGTAATTACTAATGTTAATTTTTTTATGTTAAAATAAAAAAATGTTAATTCTAACCATTTTAAGATATTCTTTGAAATGATTATTTTTAGCCAATCTATGTTTTGGATTTGAGATCCAATTGAAACAAAATGGTACTATTGTAAATATCAATGTATTAATAAAACTATTATTATTACTAAATAATCTATGGTTTCTCTCAAACCAAATATACCAACATACTATAATGAATAAAGTATCTAGTAAAAATCTGTTCCACTTTTTAAACTTAAATCTTAAGTTTTTCCAATAAAAATCACAATCAGTAACTTTAGTTGTAATAATAAAGTTAAAGATTTTAAGAGTATTATTAAGAATGTAGCAAGTCCATACAATCGTAATATAAATGATTAATATCTTTAGAAAAAAATTATTATTTGTTATAACCCGGATTTTGAACAGCTGTTAATTGAATAATTAACTGATTTTTTTACTATTGAGATACTGGTTTTATTTGGTCAAACAAATGGAATTCTGATAATCTAAAGAATATCTGGATATGTATATAAATAGATTTTAAATAGAATTATTATATACAAATTGAATTTGTGTTGATTTAATATATATACCTATATTTGAGTTGATTTCAAATTGGATTTGAATTTGAATTTGGATTAGAATTTAAGATTTAAAAGATAGATATTTCAAAATATTTTGGATTTAACAAAAATATTATATATGATTTTTATTAGTATAAGATTAGTTTTATATCATTATATTTAAAGGATATATTAAACATGTATAATTATTTTTAAGTGTATAATTGAGATATTATTTTCTTTGAAATATATATATTGATTAATAAAGAGATAGTCTAAATATTTATTGTAACGACCCGTTAAGTTCGACCATTTAAAATTGTTTGTTTAATAGGATTTTGTAATTTATTTTAGTTGAAAGAATAAAGGTGGTAGATAAGTATTAAAATGAAGGCTAGAATAAATTATATAGAAGTGACTTAGAAACCTATTTAAAGACATTTGAATAAAATTCAAATGAATTAAGTAGAGAAAGAAAGAAAAATTCTTACCTGTACATAAAATTTAATATGGGAATATTAAACCAATTTAATGCAATAAAAGATTGTGAACGATAAATTGAATAGATTAAGAAACTCTGTTATTGCAAGTCAATAAATTTGTAAACCCTAATGAACATCTCAAAATTTATAAATTTATTGAAATTTAAGACATAGCATAAGCGTAGAACTATAGGTATGATGACAAACTTTTATAAATTGTCTAATTAAGGGTCAGCAAATTTATTTGGAAATCAAACTCAATTAAGGGTAAGTAATTATGATGGATTGATGGCATAAACGTTACTAATTTTTATCATAGTAACGGAAGTGCAGATGGAAGGCAACTGTAGAAATTTAAGTACGTATTAACAATTGAAAGGGACTGTCGATTGAGTGGAGTACTTTAGGTTGTCTTACTAAATTTAGAATTTAACATAAGACAAATAGAAATAAATCAATAAACGTATAGATTTTAAGTTTATTATGATGAATTATTTTAGTGATATGACTTAGAATAAATGAAATAATTTGGGTTAATTGGTATTTAATGGAATTAAAGGTTGCAATATTCATAGGTAAGGATTTAGATGAAATAGATTGATGTATGAAAAATTTAATTTGATAAATGGCAATTAATTCCTTTAATTTGTGCAATTAATGTATGTTTAATTGATAACGATAAAAAGTTGATTTTTTTCAGTGTAACCAACGTAAAATATTATCATAGCATGATACTTGGTTTGAATAGAAGGATTTGATTTAATGTGAAAATTTTTGTTCTAAGTATTGAATAAAATTGGGAATCAAATTTTTTTTTTATGATAATAACGTTAGTATTGGTTAATAAATAGATTTCAATGCAGTAACCAAATAAATGGAATAAGATGAGTATATATTGCATAGAAATGAAATGATAAATTATTGATGTAATGGAAGATATAACCATGTCAATTATGCATATAAGGTAATAAGGTAATGAAACCGAGGTAAATTAATTAATTGAGACTTTAAGTAAAATTAACGTGTGGAATTGACCAAGGTTCAATAAAATGAGAATTTGATTGGTTATATTTATTGGTTGAGAAATGTAAATGTGTATTTGGGGAATAAATTTAGTCAGACTTAAGTATTGAATTTAATTAATTAATATATATGATAAATGATGATTAAATAAAAACCCAATACTCTATATATATGTATAATATTTGAGTGAAAATAATAATACACTTATAAATGTGGAATTAAGAGTTTACAACAACTATTTTAAGTAAAGAAATTGTTCATTCAAGTAAATTTGAAACATCGCAATAGGTGTAGATTAAGTGTTGCGTTAAATAAATTATAAAGGAATAAATTTATAGAAACGTAGGAACGGAAGAATGAACATTATAGTAACGTAAAACGTATTGTAGGATAATAATTAAGTATAGGCTTGTAAATTAGATGTATGACAATAAATTTTGTACGTAAATCTTTCTATTAGTTGATAAGTCTTATTTTGATCAATTTAAAGGAATACACTAAATTTTGTAGTTAGTACGGAATATTGATGAGTGAATGAATAAGATGAAACAAAGGTGGAATGTATTAGTTGAGGTTTTAAGTTATTTATGTGATAAGTTACCAAAATTATAATTTTATCTAAATACAGTAATTTATGCAAACAAAAGATGAACATTTTGAAATATTACCACAGTGATATATAAAAGAAACGTTAACTATGTAGTTGGAGAATAATTGATATATTTTGAGTTGGATAATAGAAATCAAGTTATTTATATAATTAGATTTAAGATGAGAGTATAAGTATATGATTAAATAATTGGGTTTTGCGAATAAAATTTATAATTCCCAAATAATAAGAAAACGCAGAGGTTAACACTGCGAAATTTATATACTTATAAATTTTAATTCACATCCAAGCTTGCTAAATTATTTGGAATTGATTGGATTATATAAGTAATGAAATTTGGCCAATATTTAAAGTTGAAAGAAAATTTGGATTTTATGATTTATTTTAATTTATTTAATAAATATTAAAAATAGCCATTTTTGTCACGGACTCGGATTTCGACGAAACTAGTTTCATCGGATCCGTAACGGTGAATTATAATAATGTTTCAAGTTTCGTTGCGATCAGACTTGTCGTTTGATCGTACGGACTCGAAACGCCTTGAAATTTACGCATTTTGAAATCAATTTGAAAATTTTATTTTTTTAGCATAACTTCTTCATACGATCGAATTTGGTCGCGAAACTTTTTCCATCGCGTTCAGAATATTTTGAAATACCTATTTGGATATATAGTTTTAACAAATTCGACTCCGGAGGCAGAACGGGCTTTTTGGGCCAACTATCGTTTAGCACGTTCGTTATCCGTACCCACCTAGCCTTCTTTTATCTGTCTATATATTTGCGATTATAAACCCTAGCCACTCCTTATTTTCATTTTTCTATACGTACATCTCCTTCTCAACTCCTCATTCCAATGGCAGAAAACCTAATTCCCAAATTCCAAAATTTTATTTCAAAAAAAAAAAAAAAAAAAAAAAAAATTTGTGGATCTGCAGCAGCTTCTGGTCGCGCTTCGGGTTTCAGAGGAGAAAACCCTAGAGCAACTTCGGGTCAGGAAGAAAATGACTCGGGTCGCTCCGGGTCGTTTTGGCGAAAACTCCAAGCAAGCATCGGGGAAATGAGGCGGCGCCCCGAAGTCGAACCCGAAGTTGACCCAGGACCAGAATTTTTCATTTTTCAAATTTTCATAACTTTTGCATACGAGCTCGGATTCACGCGCGGTTTGTTTTGCTGGGATCGTATCGGAATTTCTGACGTTTTGGCACTGGTTTGGATGAATTTGGAGACTGTCCAATTTTTGGGTTTAAATTGGATTTGAATTCAATTTAAATTCAAAAGGTGAGTGTTTTAACCCACTCACAACTACTAGAAGCTTTTATGTTTGTTAAATAAATTTTAGAAATGAATAGAAATTTATTTATGAGCTTTTGGCATGTTATTTCATTCATATCTGTTGAATTGCATTTTATTGAATGTAACTGTTAATTTAATTGATTTATTGCGTGTTAATTGGCTGTTAGAAATTTTTGGTTGCATATGAACTGCTAGTTAACAGTTATGTCAATTATCACTGAATATAAATTGTTAGATTAATAGTTGAAAATTTTAATTTGAATAAACTGCCAGTTATCACCTGTTATATATGATCATATATATAATTGTTATTGATTGATATTGCTTGATGTTTGTGATTGGATGATGGATGTGTTATTGAAGGGATGTTTTATTTGATATCATTAAACTGCAAGTTAGTATGCATTTTTCATTTCATTCGGGATTGCGGTTTGAAATGATATACAACCGCAGTTTTATTTTTTTAATTGCGGATTGAAATGATAAATATCCGTATCACTTGACCATAGGATAGAAAACTATATACAGACACCGTGGTCTATATATAACTATTTTTAATGTGATTTCTATGGTTTGGATGGAATACGGTTTATAAAAATCTTAAATTTTATACTGAATAAATGTTTTCTTCCATAGTTATATGCATATGAAGTTGAAATTTTGAAATTAAAAGGTGAATAAATTTCTTTATTAAAAATGGAAGAAAATTAAGAAAATGGAGTTTGATGATTATATCCTATGTTTAAATATTAAGTTGGAAATTTTAAAGATATGATATTTATAATTGGATTTTTTTCCCAAAATATTTTGAAATGAATATTCTAGTAAAAATTGAATTTGGAAATATATATATATATATATATATATATATATTTTACTAGAAATTGAAGTCTTATTAATTATGGATTTTATGTGAATGGTCAAGATTAATTAATAGAATATTGATTTTTGAAAGGATAAAAATCCAACTTTAGTTGAAATATTAATGCTCCAAAATGGATATAAATATATATAAAATTGAAATGGTTTTGCGACTTGAAGTAATATTTTGGATTTTGGTTTAACTTTAAAAGAAGAAATATTTGGAAAGCCATGTAATTTATTTCTTTATAAAGCAACAGTAAAGTTAAACTTTTTTTTAATTCGCATACCGTTGAATATCCAAACCATTTAGTTTTGAAAATAATGGTTTTAAAATGCTATGGATTTTCGAAGAATTATGTTGAATACAAACAGAATATTGGTTACATGGGATATTAAATAATAAAAAGTGACATAATTTTTTGGAAAGGAATAATTTTATTTGGGATAAACGATATCATATTGTTTTGGGTTTTAAAAGAAGAAATGATATCGTAATATTACGGTTTGAAATGGATTATATTCTGGTTTTAAAAGTATAAACTATTTTTAAATGACCGCGGTGTTATAATAACGATTGGTTGGCAAAGAGACCGGGATCGGATATGGACATACTCTCTGTCGATACCGAAAACCACTTTGACTAACCGTGTACGCGGTGGAGATTCCAGAATGAAGTAGGTGGTGGCGACGTTTCCTGTAAGGTAAATACGTGGACCCAACTCCCGTGAGTTGGCATAAGGTGGCTAAAACAGGAGCGATTCTCAGGCCAATGAGGTCATTCCTCTGATCGGACGCTCCTCTTCGATATTATACTTTGACTTGGATTGATTCAGTGGCCACTTCTATATTTTGATTTTTGGGGGAGTTAGTTCGAGGTGGGCGGCAGCTGCGCGCTGCGCGTTACCATCAGCCTGGATAGCAATTGGTATATCTACCCTGGCATTGCCTAGTTGTGCCGTGTCACCTACCCTATCGCGCCTTGTACGAGTTTGGTTTTCTCCCGTAGCCCGTGTGGTATCCTCTAGTGGCTTCCCGATCAGGAGGGACTATGATATTGGATGGACTACTGGGACTATTACGTGTTAAGGTGGAAAATGTAAAGCCTTAACGCTATTTAAATGTAAGTTTATTTTATAAATAGACACTATTATAATAGCGCAATATACTACATAGTAAATAGTTTAACGGATCCTTAGGAGATGTAAATCCCGAACATCTCTTGAGTTACTGTACTCATATTTATATTCTGTTTATTTAACTCACATAAGATATTCTAGTCTGACTCGGGTGTTTTTGTCTATTCAAATTCGCTCGGGTCAGTCCGAGCATTTCAGGATAGCAGATTTTAGCTTTGGAGGACGAAGACGAAGAATAAGTATTATGTTATATATAGTATTACACCACACTCTTTCTATTCCGCTGCATTGCTTGTATTGGTATGTGTAACTCTGATATTTATTGTAAAAGAAGAATCAAGCTTTTGTAAACTGTTTATGAACTGTATATTTGTTATTATATTTTATCCTTCCGCTGTGAGATTCTGTTTTTGTTTTATTTCTTCTCTGTTTTTCTTATTTACCCCATAACAATCCGCCCTTGCGTATGCTTTGAATTGGCACGTGTGTCGGTTTAAAGTGTGCAAAAAGGCGGGATGTTACAGTTGGTATCAGAGCTTTGGTTTAGCGATAAACCTTGGCTTTGTGGGGTTTGACTCTTTGTTAATAGGGTAGAAATATCCTATGGGAGTCGCTGAGTGTATATATAAGAGAGAGCGTACTTGTTAGTATTAATAAAAAGATTTTAATATTGTGTTAATCTGTTCCGCTTTGTATTTATAAATTCTGGTTGATGCATGGGACGCTATGTCATCAATAGGGATTTCTAAACACTTAATAGGACAGACCGACATAATATTTGTTTTTAATATAGGTGAATGAAATAATTTGCCTATTATATTTCTATATATAAAAATAGTTTTATAAAGATATATATATATATTTGGTTGCTATAGATTGGATGTTAGGCAATAAAAATATTTATAATAACTGAAGCTAAGTGAAATTATAATAAACCAAATTTGGAGATTTAGAACTTAAGTCCGGGATTTTTGAAAATTTGCTTTCAAAGAATTTGTGAAATTTATTGATTTGGTTTATAAGTATTTTCTTATATAAATATTTCGTATAAATTGGAAGAATTGTTTTAAAGAAGATTTTGGAAAAGAATTAAATTCTGTACTTTCCTCTCTGTCGCTGGAAAATAAATTCGGTGATGACGGCCGCATCATCGACTTTCATTTTCGAGTTTCGAAGGGGAAAGGCCACTGTAGTAAATTCTACTGCAGATTTATTTTTGAAATTTTCTAAAAATTTTCTTTTATTGTTCTAAATATAATTAGAGATATAAAAGTTGTAAGAACTTATTTATCTATTATTTTGAAATAGATTAAAATTTGACCCGGTATTTAATTCTAAATTTTTCCGTTAATTAATTGTTTAAACTTTGTTAGTGAAATATTAAGTAAGAAAGTTAATGCTAGGGATAAGGGAAGTAAAAGTTTTTAACTGATAAATAATGGAAAAGATTTATTGAAGAATGAATGAATTGAAACCTCTAATTGAAATAAGAGAATAACTGCAAAGCTATAAAGAGGAATTTGCATACATATGAGACAAAGGGTAATATGAATAAACATTAAATTTAATTAAAAGAATGGAGATTAAACTTGTATAAGTTCAATTGCAATTTCCTTAACATAAATAACTTACCCAAATATAAAAGTTGAAGTGTTAAATGAGAAACTGGAATTGAATATTTTACAAGTAGGAATTTAGGAAAAATGAAGTATTCAATAAATTACTGTTATAATAAGAATTTATTGGTATAAACTTAAGTGATAATTGAAATTTTACCCAAATTAAAGGTGAGTATTATTAATAGGTGATTTTAACTTAAGTAAATAAAATGAAATTCTTTAATAAATAAAGATTGATGTGTACGGTTATAAACTTAAGTATGTTTTAAAATGCTACTAGTAATATAATAAAAAGTAGGTAATATAAATAAATGTCTGTAAACCCTAGATAATGAATTAATAAGATCCTTTATTTATAAAAATGGAGGTTTTAAGGTTAATAATTTAAGTGTAAGTAGAGGGTTACTGTAATTAAATATAATAAAACGTAAACATTAAATAAAGGAATGAAATTAAGGGTAAGTTGAAATTGTAATTTATAAAACGAATATATATTTATTGAACCATTAATAAATAAAAAGGAATTGAGAAGAAACTTGTAAATTTTCACTTGCATTCTTAAACATACATAACTTACCATATAATAAAAGTTGCAATGTTAGTAAGAAAATGTAAGGGGAAATCTTACAAGTGAAGCTTGAGGTAATTAAGGTATTCAATAAATTTGCTGTTATAAATGAGAATTAATTGTATAAACTTAAGTTAAATTGGAAATTTTACTATATAAGAAAGGGTAAGTAGTATAAATAGATGATATAAACCTTAGTCAATAAATTGGAATACAATATAATGAATTTTGTAACAAATGGAAAATGAAAATTGTAAGAAACAAAGAAATCCCTCCATAAATGAAAGAAAGAAAATAAAACCACTGAAGCATGAAATAAATGTATAATAAGCTATTGTGGTGTTGATTTGAATTGTTTGGTTGATGTATGGTTGTTGGGTAAGGAATTTTGGAGTTGTTGGAGGAACAATAATCTATCTCTATTCCATCTAAGACTGTTGAGTAACGGATGCACTTGATAGTTATTTCTCACTCCGTAAAATTTCATAATTTGAAGCCGAACAACTAACGGTTGTTGATTGAATGATTGTGGTTTGTGGTGTGTGCCGTTTGTTAAAATGTATGGTTGTTGCATTTGATTTGGATATGAATGATTGAATCTACCCAAACATTTCACTGTAATATAGATATTTAACTTTTAGATTTTATAAGTGAATACAGGGGTTGGAAGCAACTGCTACTGCTTTTGGTTCCAAAATAATAAGCGTATTGCCCGACAAATAGGTACGTTTCCGGATTACGTATAAAGCGCTATTTTATATATTTTCCCGTGTTGGGATATTTTATTTTGGATAATATATGTAATATATTTGTATATTTGGATATTATATTTTCTCCAGAGTCCCTCCGTACAAAGGAGACTCTGCCAAAAAATTTCGTAAATTTTGGACTTAGAATTTGGTTAAAGATATTTTTCCAACTTTAATAGTTCAAGTATTAAAAGACATAATGATTATAAAACAAGTGTATTTCATTAAAGGAAATTAATTTAGTAAATTATTGTTATAAGTTAATATTTGAAATTAGATATACTGTTTTATTCTTCCTTCTCCCTTCCTTTCCCTTTTCGGGGACGAAAAGTTTTGAGTGGGGGAGAGTGTAACGACCCGTTAAGTTCGACCATTTAAAATTGTTTGTTTAATAGGATTTTGTAATTTATTTTAGTTGAAAGAATAAAGGTGGTAGATAAGTATTAAAATGAAGGCTAGAATAAATTATATAGAAGTGACTTAGAAACCTATTTAAAGACATTTGAATAAAATTCAAATGAATTAAGTAGAGAAAGAAAGAAAAATTCTTACCTGTACATAAAATTTAATATGGGAATATTAAACCAATTTAATGCAATAAAAGATTGTGAACGATAAATTGAATAGATTAAGAAACCCTGTTATTGCAAGTCAATAAATTTGTAAACCCTAATGAACATCTCAAAATTTATAAATTTATTGAAATTTAAGACATAGCATAAGCGTAGAACTATAGGTATGATGACAAACTTTTATAAATTGTCTAATTAAGGGTCAGCAAATTTATTTGGAAATCAAACTCAATTAAGGGTAAGTAATTATGATGGATTGATGGCATAAACGTTACTAATTTTTATCATAGTAACGGAAGTGCAGATGGAAGGCAACTGTAGAAATTTAAGTACGTATTAACAATTGAAAGGGACTGTCGATTGAGTGGAGTACTTTAGGTTGTCTTACTAAATTTAGAATTTAACATAAGACAAATAGAAATAAATCAATAAACGTATAGATTTTAAGTTTATTATGATGAATTATTTTAGTGATATGACTTAGAATAAATGAAATAATTTGGGTTAATTGGTATTTAATGGAATTAAAGGTTGCAATATTCATAGGTAAGGATTTAGATGAAATAGATTGATGTATGAAAAATTTAATTTGATAAATGGCAATTAATTCCTTTAATTTGTGCAATTAATGTATGTTTAATTGATAACGATAAAAAGTTGATTTTTTTCAGTGTAACCAACGTAAAATATTATCATAGCATGATACTTGGTTTGAATAGAAGGATTTGATTTAATGTGAAAATTTTTGTTCTAAGTATTGAATAAAATTGGGAATCAAATTTTTTTTTATGATAATAACGTTAGTATTGGTTAATAAATAGATTTCAATGCAGTAACCAAATAAATGGAATAAGATGAGTATATATTGCATAGAAATGAAATGATAAATTATTGATGTAATGGAAGATATAACCATGTCAATTATGCATATAAGGTAATAAGGTAATGAAACCGAGGTAAATTAATTAATTGAGACTTTAAGTAAAATTAACGTGTGGAATTGACCAAGGTTCAATAAAATGAGAATTTGATTGGTTATATTTATTGGTTGAGAAATGTAAATGTGTATTTGGGGAATAAATTTAGTCAGACTTAAGTATTGAATTTAATTAATTAATATATATGATAAATGATGATTAAATAAAAACCCAATACTCTATATATATGTATAATATTTGAGTGAAAATAATAATACACTTATAAATGTGGAATTAAGAGTTTACAACAACTATTTTAAGTAAAGAAATTGTTCATTCAAGTAAATTTGAAACATCGCAATAGGTGTAGATTAAGTGTTGCGTTAAATAAATTATAAAGGAATAAATTTATAGAAACGTAGGAACGGAAGAATGAACATTATAGTAACGTAAAACGTATTGTAGGATAATAATTAAGTATAGGCTTGTAAATTAGATGTATGACAATAAATTTTGTACGTAAATCTTTCTATTAGTTGATAAGTCTTATTTTGATCAATTTAAAGGAATACACTAAATTTTGTAGTTAGTACGGAATATTGATGAGTGAATGAATAAGATGAAACAAAGGTGGAATGTATTAGTTGAGGTTTTAAGTTATTTATGTGATAAGTTACCAAAATTATAATTTTATCTAAATACAGTAATTTATGCAAACAAAAGATGAACATTTTGAAATATTACCACAGTGATATATAAAAGAAACGTTAACTATGTAGTTGGAGAATAATTGATATATTTTGAGTTGGATAATAGAAATCAAGTTATTTATATAATTAGATTTAAGATGAGAGTATAAGTATATGATTAAATAATTGGGTTTTGCGAATAAAATTTATAATTCCCAAATAATAAGAAAACGCAGAGGTTAACACTGCGAAATTTATATACTTATAAATTTTAATTCACATCCAAGCTTGCTAAATTATTTGGAATTGATTGGATTATATAAGTAATGAAATTTGGCCAATATTTAAAGTTGAAAGAAAATTTGGATTTTATGATTTATTTTAATTTATTTAATAAATATTAAAAATAGCCATTTTTGTCACGGACTCGGATTTCGACGAAACTAGTTTCATCGGATCCGTAACGGTGAATTATAATAATGTTTCAAGTTTCGTTGCGATCGGACTTGTCGTTTGATCGTACGGACTCGAAACGCCTTGAAATTTACGCATTTTGAAATCAATTTGAAAATTTTATTTTTTTAGCATAACTTCTTCATACGATCGAATTTGGTCGCGAAACTTTTTCCATCGCGTTCAGAATATTTTGAAACACCTATTTGGATATATAGTTTTAACAAATTCGACTCCGGAGGCAGAACGGGCTTTTTGGGCCAACTATCGTTTAGCACGTTCGTTATCCGTACCCACCTAGCCTTCTTTTATCTGTCTATATATTTGCGATTATAAACCCTAGCCACTCCTTATTTTCATTTTTCTATACGTACATCTCCTTCTCAACTCCTCATTCCAATGGCAGAAAACCTAATTCCCAAATTCCAAAATTTTATTTCAAAAAAAAAAAAAAAAAAAAAAAATTTTGTGGATCTGCAGCAGCTTCTGGTCGCGCTTCGGGTTTCATAGGAGAAAACCCTAGAGCAACTTCGGGTCAGGAAGAAAATGACTCGGGTCGCTCCGGGTCGTTTTGGCGAAAACTCCAAGCAAGCATCGGGGAAATGAGGCGGCGCCCCGAAGTCGAACCCGAAGTTGACCCAGGACCAGAATTTTTCATTTTTCAAATTTTCATAACTTTTGCATACGAGCTCGGATTCACGCGCGGTTTGTTTTGCTGGGATCGTATCGGAATTTCTGACGTTTTGGCACTGGTTTGGATGAATTTGGAGACTGTCCAATTTTTGGGTTTAAATTGGATTTGGATTCAATTTAAATTCAAAAGGTGAGTGTTTTAACCCACTCACAACTACTAGAAGCTTTTATGTTTGTTAAATAAATTTTAGAAATGAATAGAAATTTATTTATGAGCTTTTGGCATGTTATTTCATTCATATCTGTTGAATTGCATTTTATTGAATGTAACTGTTAATTTAATTGATTTATTGCGTGTTAATTGGCTGTTAGAAATTTTTGGTTGCATATGAACTGCTAGTTAACAGTTATGTCAATTATCACTGAATATAAATTGTTAGATTAATAGTTGAAAATTTTAATTTGAATAAACTGCCAGTTATCACCTGTTATATATGATCATATATATAATTGTTATTGATTGATATTGCTTGATGTTTGTGATTGGATGATGGATGTGTTATTGAAGGGATGTTTTATTTGATATCATTAAACTGCAAGTTAGTATGCATTTTTCATTTCATTCGGGATTGCGGTTTGAAATGATATACAACCGCAGTTTTATTTTTTTAATTGCGGATTGAAATGATAAATATCCGTATCACTTGACCATAGGATAGAAAACTATATACAGACACCGTGGTCTATATATAACTATTTTTAATGTGATTTCTATGGTTTGGATGGAATACGGTTTATAAAAATCTTAAATTTTATACTGAATAAATGTTTTCTTCCATAGTTATATGCATATGAAGTTGAAATTTTGAAATTAAAAGGTGAATAAATTTCTTTATTAAAAATGGAAGAAAATTAAGAAAATGGAGTTTGATGATTATATCCTATGTTTAAATATTAAGTTGGAAATTTTAAAGATATGATATTTATAATTGGATTTTTTTCCCAAAATATTTTGAAATGAATATTCTAGTAAAAATTGAATTTGGAAATATATATATATATATATATATATATTTTACTAGAAATTGAAGTCTTATTAATTATGGATTTTATGTGAATGGTCAAGATTAATTAATAGAATATTGATTTTTGAAAGGATAAAAATCCAACTTTAGTTGAAATATTAATGCTCCAAAATGGATATAAATATATATAAAATTGAAATGGTTTTGCGACTTGAAGTAATATTTTGGATTTTGGTTTAACTTTAAAAGAAGAAATATTTGGAAAGCCATGTAATTTATTTCTTTATAAAGCAACAGTAAAGTTAAACTTTTTTTTAATTCGCATACCGTTGAATATCCAAACCATTTAGTTTTGAAAATAATGGTTTTAAAATGCTATGGATTTTCGAAGAATTATGTTGAAAGTTACAAACAGAATATTGGTTACATGGGATATTAAATAATAAAAAGTGACATAATTTTTTGGAAAGGAATAATTTTATTTGGGATAAACGATATCATATTGTTTTGGGTTTTAAAAGAAGAAATGATATCGTAATATTACGGTTTGAAATGGATTATATTCTGGTTTTAAAAGTATAAACTATTTTTAAATGACCGCGGTGTTATAATAACGATTGGTTGGCAAAGAGACCGGGATCGGATATGGACATACTCTCTGTCGATACCGAAAACCACTTTGACTAACCGTGTACGCGGTGGAGATTCCAGAATGAAGTAGGTGGTGGCGACGTTTCCTGTAAGGTAAATACGTGGACCCAACTCCCGTGAGTTGGCATAAGGTGGCTAAAACAGGAGCGATTCTCAGGCCAATGAGGTCATTCCTCTGATCGGACGCTCCTCTTCGATATTATACTTTGACTTGGATTGATTCAGTGGCCACTTCTATATTTTGATTTTTGGGGGAGTTAGTTCGAGGTGGGCGGCAGCTGCGCGCTGCGCGTTACCATCAGCCTGGATAGCAATTGGTATATCTACCCTGGCATTGCCTAGTTGTGCCGTGTCACCTACCCTATCGCGCCTTGTACGAGTTTGGTTTTCTCCCGTAGCCCGTGTGGTATCCTCTAGTGGCTTCCCGATCAGGAGGGACTATGATATTGGATGGACTACTGGGACTATTACGTGTTAAGGTGGAAAATGTAAAGCCTTAACGCTATTTAAATGTAAGTTTATTTTATAAATAGACACTATTATAATAGCGCAATATACTACATAGTAAATAGTTTAACGGATCCTTAGGAGATGTAAATCCCGAACATCTCTTGAGTTACTGTACTCATATTTATATTTTGTTTATTTAACTCACATAAGATATTCTAGTCTGACTCGGGTGTTTTTGTCTATTCAAATTCGCTCGGGTCAGTCCGAGCATTTCAGGATAGCAGATTTTAGCTTTGGAGGACGAAGACGAAGAATAAGTATTATGTTATATATAGTATTACACCACACTCTTTCTATTCCGCTGCATTGCTTGTATTGGTATGTGTAACTCTGATATTTATTGTAAAAGAAGAATCAAGCTTTTGTAAACTGTTTATGAACTGTATATTTGTTATTATATTTTATCCTTCCGCTGTGAGATTCTGTTTTTGTTTTATTTCTTCTCTGTTTTTCTTATTTACCCCATAACAATCCGCCCTTGCGTATGCTTTGAATTGGCACGTGTGTCGGTTTAAAGTGTGCAAAAAGGCGGGATGTTACATTTATACACTTAAGATATTTATCTGTAATATAAAGCTAAATTCGAATGTAATATTAAAATAGTGTAAATATGTATATTAAAAACCTCTTAATAAAATGAAATTACAAGTGTTAAAAATTATGCATACAAATTAACAAGTGTAAATTGATTATGGCATGCTAATGACACTTGTAAGCCAATTGAACAAGTGTAATTTATTTTCTTTTTATTTTAAAATAAATTTAACTAAGCTCTATCTCTCTCTTTTCATTTTTTTTCCTGATCTGTTTATTCTCAAAACAAAGAGAACAAAGCTTGTGACCTAAAACCTGAAAACAAATTCAAGAAAAACTCAACAATAATCCAAACCTAGTGATCAATTTTGAATCAAACAAGCTTCAGCATAACAATCAAGTTCAGAAAAAAGCAAGAAATTCAAGAATCGGGTTCCAGATTAGATACAACTTTCATATCAAGATCAACCATCTTTAATTATTTCTCTGATCAATAAAAAACAAAGCAAGTAGAGATCAGATTCAAATAAGTACAAACTGAAAAACAAGATGATTAGATCAAAGTTGCTAATCAACAGTCCAAGATCAAAAGCATTTCAATCCTTTGTTCCAGGATATAAGGTGAGTATACAAACCCTAAGAAAATTTAAATTAGTTAAATCTTGACTTCTTATGATAAAGCTTAAGTATGATTGTGTGAAACCTTAGATTTAATCTAGATAATAAATTTGTTCTGATATCTGTTAAACGATTTAATGTCTGTGCATTCCAGTATTCAAAATTCCTTATCTCATTATCTAGTTGATGATTTTGGATACTATAAATTAGGGAAGTGTTTAATTTTGGTTATAGTTTATGTTAAAAATAGTTTTGATGTAAACCATGTTGTGTAGTTCAGCAGAGTTCCTATTTACAGTGATTAAACAGATTTTAGTGAAAAATTGTTTTGTTTAAATTATGAATTCGAGCATGCAATCTGATTTCTTATGTAGAAATACGAATTTTAGAAGTAAAATTATAATTTCTACTGCACTATAGTTCGAGAAATTGTTGAATATCTTATTTACGTTCAAAAAATTATTCCCGTCGACTTCGTCAATGAGAGGAGTTGTGGCCTGTTCTAGGTGGTGTTGGTAGTCATCGGGGTGGGTTCGACCTAGGCGAAATTTACGTTAGAGGCTTTGATTGAGAGAGCAAGTTGTTTTAGGGTTTAGGGTGCGACGATTTTGGGTGATGTTCATGGCGTTTTTATGGAACGAGGAGGCGACCGAAAGTCAAGGGGGCTCGGCACGATGATAGCTACGTGTGTGGACTTCTGTTGGAGGTCGATGTTGTGTGTAGTAAGGGCCGGCTGGCGATGGAAGAGGTCGATTTGTGGGGGAAGCGTGGCTTTGTGTTCTAGCTTTGGGTGACTGGTTTGCGTTGTCGCGGCGGAGAGATGGCCCGCGAAGGCATTGTGCACGTGCACTTGTATTGCTGTGCACGAGTATTCCAGGCCGGTTGTTCTTTCTGTCGATTGTTGCGTGCGTTTTGTCTGTTGGTCTCGACTTTGGCATAATATTATTTGAATTCGAGTCAAAGCTGTGTTTTCTTTCTAGTATCGATAGGGGTGATCGGGATGCTGGTGTTGAATCGGGATTTCGTAAGGAAGGAGGTATGGGGAGGAGAAGACGGAAGTTGGATGTTGGACTTCGGCCCAACTGAATTAGATTGTCGTTTGTTTGTTTTTATTTTTTTGTATCAGTTTTAAGATTAACTTGGGCTTGGGTTTTTGTGGAAAAAAAGAGAATTTCGGGTGCCTTTAAATTTTAGATCTTCAACCATGGGTTTGCTTATTAAAGTAAATTATAGGTTTTAAATTATAAAAAGGGACTTGATATAAATTAAATGTTTATATAAGTTTATATAAATTAATTAATGAGAAAGGGTAGTTCATTTATTAATTATGAGTTAATTAATTAGAGATTAAATAATTCATAATTAAGAATAAATAAATTAAGCGATTAGAGATTAATTACTTAAATAATAATTACTTAATGTAAGTAATTAAGAATTTTTTGTTAAGAATTAATTACTTAATGTAATTAATTGAAGGATTGATTAATTAAGGGAATTAAATAAGGGTTAGTTAATTAATTAAAGGTTAATTAATCAATGTAAGTGATTATAGGATAATTAATTTGAGTAATTAATTATGGATAAATGTGATTAATGTGAATGGGTGAAGGTTAATTAATTTGGGTTATTAATTAAAGGCTAATTACGTAATGTAATTAAAAAGGGATAATTAATCAAGGGGTGATTAATTTAGATGGATAATTAAAAGATCACTAATTAATTGGTTTGTAATTAGTTAATGCTAAGTAAGGTAATCTAAGTGATTAAAGTTAGTAATTAATCTAATTAGAGATTAATCAAATTAATTAAGAAGTGATAAATCTTGCTTATGAATGATGGAATCATGTTGAATGCCTTGGATAATTTAATGTTTCTAATATGAAATGTTTTGTGATATGATTGAGTTGAACGGTGATAATGTGGGTTATCTATTGAGTTGAATTGTTATATGGGACGATATTCTGATTATGAATCGTATTGTTTTACAACTTAACAATTTGGATCAGAAATTGGATTCGAAGAGACTGGGTCGGGTATCAGTAAATACCCGAACCCAATTCGATTTGTAACCTACAACATTTCTTTATTGATTGGTATATGAAATCAATAGGCTGAAATGGAATATTTTAAATGACTGGACCATCTAAAACTAAGTAAGGGTACTTAGAGATTGATTGTGTCGACTATAGCAAGTTGTGAACTTGTAGTGATGAACGAGTTACCCCGGGTTTAAATATGTTTTATGCATTAATATTTCTTGTTAGATGGATTTACTCACGCTGGTTTCCAACCTGACCAGGGTGTTACTTTGATGTAATGCTCAGGTCAGACCGAGTATTACAGCTTTTTCAGGTAAGGATGTTTTGGAGCTCAGGAGGCGAGCTGGATGGCAGGAACGTATGGAGTGTATCCTGCTGTGATATATTATAGTTTATCTGGGACAAGTTAGTTTTATTTACCCAGTGCTTGAGTAAATGTTGTAACTCTGATGTAATAAAAATGTAAATTTACTAATACAGCTTTCTTTGTATAAATGATACTATTTGATCTTATATTTTGATCCGTTGCAAATGTGAGAATCTGTGTTTTGTTTCTGTTTCTTCTTCTACCTCTTTTCTTCTTTTCCTAACTATCTGGAGTTTTCGGGATCGAAAATTCCGGGTTGTTACATTATTACAATTATAATAATAATTATTATTAAAACTCAGTTAACTTAATTATATTATTATTATTGTAAACTTAGTTAATTCATCATCATTATTATTTATAAAACTTTGTTAAATAAGTTATATTATCATTACTTATAAGCTATTATTTTTGTTGATGTATTGGATGTAATATTTAATATTTTGGTACAGAGTAAATGCATAGTACATAGTTGTTGATGATTCTACACTTCATTCTAATTTTTTCATTCCAATATTAATTTATCAGCAGTTTTGCTCTTTCCTTTTCGTAACCAAGCAGAATATGATTTTCTATTATGTGTTTTATTATTGGTTGCTTCATGGTTTCAAAAGTCAATAATAAGAACAAGCAGCAATACCTTATTAATTTATGAATAAAACACATTTAAAATTTACATGAATTAGTTGCACAAACTAACCGCCAAAAGAAAAACTATTATAAGAAAACATATTAAAAAGTTAAGGTGGGATTTTATAATGGAAGTTTGGAATGTTAGCAAGGTTTGGTTTTACAAAATACGTTAAGGTATTTTATGAAGAGTTATGAAAATTATAAAAATGTTAAAGAACTAAAATAATAAAAGCAGAAAATGTTTGTTGACATGAACCTACCACATTTGTGTCAGCTGGAAATCCAGATCCATAATTAGAAATTGATTATTGCTCAAATTTGTGCGATCAGAACTAAAAAAAGAACAAACTAGTTGTTTGGTTGAATGGCACCAATGTGAAAGACATTCATACTCTATGAGTATTGGTATCAGTTCTTCGCTGCGATAAAAATAATTAATTAAAATGCAATTATGATAAATATAGTGATAGATAAATGTTTCTTGTCACATTTCGTCAAATGTTACAGAAGTGAAACTTGAATTCTTATGTAGTGTTCAGAAACAACTTGCAGATTTTCGACATCTGAAAAAGAGCATGTAAGACCTTGGATTACCACTACTGATAAATGATTAGATGAGTAATTATTATTAGAGAATAAATGGTAACAATAAGAAATTAAATTTATTCAACTTGAAAAAAAAATATAATTCTATTATAGTGGGTATTCTAGGGAACAAGTTTTCTAGTTAAAAGTATTGAGCAATTCAAAAATATGGTAGGTAAGAACTGGGGAGTTTTATACAAAAATTGTGATAGTGCTACCGATAATGGTAGAATCTCGATTATCTAGGATACTTTCGTATGGTTTATAGAAAAATTTAGTGACATAGATAAACAAATCACAATACCTCCCAATAATTTGTGAGGCCTCATGATTAGTATTACCTTTGCTTATGCTAAAAATTGGTAGTCCATTATACTAAACATAAGACAACAGTCAGTGGATACTGCGAAAAAGTCATAAAACCGTGGATTGCAACAAGAAATTTCAATGTAGTAGACATTGTTGATGAAATAAAAGGACTTACAATATAGGTAGTCAACTTGTTAACAACTGTTTACTTGCTATTAAACTAATACTAGCACTTCAATTGTTTCCATCAGCTGGAGAAATTCCTTAATTTGTGCCTAGTTGTCATAAATATATATGCACATAATGGAAATATATATATATATATATAAGAAAAATACAACGGGTGTTATCTATATGAAATCACATGACCTGAACCTTTCCCCGACCTTGTCGGAGCTTTGTGCCCCCTCGGACAGAGTCCGAAACAAAGGGTACACTACTATGGCTAGCAGTGCACAAATCTGTGCACTGCTGTGCACATCAATGCAAACACTGCTGCCATTAGACGATAGTGTGCTTCACACTACTATCATGGCAGCAATGTGTACACTGCCGCCTAGTGGCAGTAGTGTAAAAGTGTACACTACATTGCTGCCACCATGAAGCAGTGTATACCACATTGCTGCCTATAGGCAGTGTTTACACTACTGCCTAATGGCGGCAGTGTATTGTATATTGCTGCAATGGGAAGTAGTGTAAAGTGCACTGCTACCATGGGCAGTAGTGTAACAATATACACTACTGCACTAGGTAGCAATGTAAGGGCAACAATACACACCACACCACTGTCTAGGCAACGGTGTAACCATGAACACTCCTATCCTTAGGCAGCAGTGAATAAAACACTGCTGCTGAGGGAAGTAGTGTATATTAGTGTATAAATCACTATTGTTGAGGGCAGCAATGTAGTGTAACACTGCGGCAGGGGGTAGCAGTGTATCAAATCACTGCCACACGAGTAGCAGTGCAAGACGGTTGTATTAGAGCTCGTTCTTATTGAGCTGGAGCACAATGAGAATGTAACTTTTGTAACATAAAAACCATATGGCTAGAATTTGATCATTTCAAAGCAACAAAAATTCCACAAAACATGCATTCCTTCACATAGGTAAAACCAAACGAAATTCATGCAGCATAAAATATGAGCATTTTAAATAGACAATGAATCAATATTTGAATACAAATCCAAATACAACAATATCCAAACAGAACATTCATATACTCAAAGAAAATCAAAGCATACGACATCATTATATCTTAGATTACGCAGCATTTACCAACTTTCCCTATATATAATAAATAGGACAGAGGTCATTATAAGATATTAACATCAAATTTTTATTCTAAAACTTCCAGTTCTTACTGTATACCCCTAAAACAAAACAGCTCTTCACTACTTAGTCCTTGAACATCTTACAATATAAACTAAAACAATTCAAATTAATCGCTAAACAGTTCAAATTAATCGTATTTATTAAAATAAAATACAGAATAAAATCAACCACTCAAATTAAAGTTAAATCAACTATTCAAGATAGACATAAATTCGAAAATACGATGCATTCAAATTAATATAAAATCCAAATTGAATCACAAAATCAATTTAAAAATTTCGTACCTACCTATATCGCAGGGAGAAACTCTTGTTGGTTGCCGTTACGATGTTGATTGGAGTACAATGATGGTGCCGGTGATGAAAAGGAGAAATTTATCTTTGGCGCGATGAAATTTGAGCATTATTAAAAATGGGGAATTTTTTCTTCAGCGGAAAGCTAAAAGGTGAAAGTAAAAGCTGGTTATAAATTTTTCTAAGGATCGAGGACACCCTTGTGGATTAATTATACTTTCAACCCACCAATCCGTCGATGGTTCGGGGTGCCCAATAAGTCACCTTGGCTTATTGATGGAATGTAAATGGGGGAGGAATGGGTCGAAAGAGGAGGATGAGGTAGCGAAGCTCGTCATCAGCCAGCAATATGGCGTCGAAGATATCTCACATTTGCGAAGCACTCGTAAGGCCCACAAGATTGAATACTTTGAACATCGAGTTCTAGTATAGAAATAAGCAAGAGAATAGAGTATATAGGCAAATATACACAACAAAACAAGAGAACCATGGTCACGTCACTCTAATCCCTCGTCATTGCTTGTAATGGAAGAAAGTACTATTTGAATGGATTTAGATGGGTCGGGTTTATTTAGCTTATGCAGATTATTTTAGGAAAGGCGGGAATGTCAAATGTTTTTGGTCGCGTTTATGTTATTAGCGAAAATATTATCGGTTGTATTTAAACAGAAATGCCATGAATTATTGCAACTGTAAATGGTTTTTCTTATAGTGTGCGCACAAATGTGCATCCGTCCAACACTATACAAAACTACTTGCTGCATAATTAAAATATAATTTTAGACGTCGGTGTGCACTTTTAACAATACTAGTAGGGACATTGTCATAATGTTTATAGTTATTAGTCCACGCGAGCACAAACATTTCTTTGTATTTACTCAACCAATTTTTGAGCACATATGTTACCGAACTTTTTTGCTTCGAGGACCATTCTCCTCGAAACGATTCTAAATTCCGTTCATATTCTTCTTAGCTTAATGAGTTAATGATATTAGTCCAACCATCCCAAAATAGCTGATATTTTTATTTACCCTACCCATCTTCCATCATAATCTCCTTATCACCAACCATCGCTCCTCTACTCTTAAAGAATTTTGGTTTGCAATTTGCTTGCACGTTTTTAGAGATATGTCATGCGCATAGGTGATGAGCTGTTGAAAATACAGTCGACACTGCTTTAATAAGAGCGACTTTGGCATTCGTGGTAATAACATCCGGAATCTTGTTTTCCCTATAAAGACTCTTAATGCATTCAAGAGCCCAAATATATGTTTCTGTGGTTTCCCGACTTATAAAAGCAATTGCAACAGTTAATGTATTGCCCGTTGACGTATGCGACACTATTTGAAAGTAAGGGAGCCTATAATGATTAGTTTTGAAAGTACAATCCAAGATTTTTTTTTTTAATGAAAACACTTAGCAAGATCAACACACCTAGGATGACTAAAATGTAGGTCGGATATTTGATTGGTGGGTGGATCAAATCAATGAAACATGGAATAATGACGTTCAATTAACGGTTTCATAAACTGTTCCATAACAGATCTACCTTTAGTATTCTACAATTTTAATTTCACATTTGCATTGTAAACATTTTTTATGGTTAATAGATTTTTAGGGTTTTCAATCATAATTGTGCACAATATTTGACGTAGTCTAGCTCCACTATTAGCCATGGTTTCAACAATCTTTAATTCACTATATTTCATCTTTGCAACACAAGCATGATCGGTAAGATAATTAGGAAGATTGTGATTATGAAGTCCATTTTTTATCTTAAGTATCCACTTTCCATCAATTCGATAAGTAGCACTTAACTCGAACGGACAACTGCATTTCTTAATTTCCGTTCTTCTTCACTTTTGTTGGGCTTTTGAAAAAAAAATCTTTGCTCTATGGCTGCAATATTCACCACTCCTTTCACATATTAGTACCATCCATGATCCCCTTCCATTGTTGTTTACATTTCGAAATCTACTTCTTCTAGTCGCAATAACACAGTAGACACTTAGTCCACATTCCAACATCAGCCCTGTACTTCCTCATTCGAAACAAAAATCTACATTATTTATGAATATATTAATTCAAATATTTTTGACCTATTGTAAATGAAATTTGTTTACTTATAAGTAGGAAATGAATTGAAAGTAATCATATTCTACCTGCTCTGAAATATTCAGTTAAATCTGGAAATTCAATACGGTCCTCATTTTTCTCATCTTCTTCCACATCATTATCATCATCTTCTCCATTTTCTTCCAATTCATCTATTTTTTAAATCAAATAATTATCAGCTCTTTCACCATTCTACAATGGAATTTAAAGAGAAAAATTAAAGTAATTAAAGGAAGAATTACCGTTTCATTAAAATCGGCAAAAACACACAGTTTAAATAGAAAGAAAACAGCGATGCTCAACCTTTTTTGTTAATTTTTTCGACCACTCATTAGTGTATTTACATTCTATCACACTTTGACTAACTTTTCAAAACGACGGAGCAGCACCACTTTAAACAGTTCAAAACGGCTGGGTATTACCGTATTAAAATTATATAAACTGCACGTCGCTACCCATCTTCACCATGTCGATTCAATCCTCCTCATTCACCTAACGTCGAAGATAATAACACCATACTATACAATTTCTTACCCGATCCATAAATCTCTCATCTTTCTATGAAGCTCTCTTGTGTTTCATTTATTTTGTCAGGTTCAATTTTCAAACTAACATCTTTTTTCAAATCAAAAATTTCCATAAGAACTTAGGTTTAGATTAGAAGAGATTAGAAAAAAATTAATGATGAGGTTAGTATTGAAATCTATTATATTATATAAAAAAATATAGAACTCTTAATATTCCCATCTATCATTCACTCTACGGATAAATAGTGCACTCTCCTTGATTTTTGATATAATTTTCATTTTAGAACTCCATTTTGATTTTTAGGTTATTGGATTTATTAATACATAGATAGTTATTTTATAAAATTTATAATACATTAAGCTTGGCTATTTTTTATTCTCAAGTTTTCTATTTACATTGATGTTCATCTAATTAGTATTCATTTAGCATAATTGTGATTTTTATTTTCTTCATTCATGTTGTAGGGAATAATTGTTTTACTAACATATAAATATAAAATAATCTTCAATTTTCATAATACAAGAGTTAAAATCGCTTCTTTTAATTTAGAAATAAAAGTATGTATAAAAATCAAGTTGAGAAAAATATCAGACTTTCTTCTTATTTTGCAGGGGATTATTAGGTTTATTAGGATATCATAGAATCTTTGATCAATTTAATAAAATCGACGCTATGTAATGTTGAACTATTTTTTAGTTCTTAAGTTTTATATGTACATCGACATTCATCTGATTTGTGTTTGGTTGGTACGATAATGAATTTTATTCCCTTCACATATTTATAGGGCATAATTAGTACTAACACGTGTATACCAAAAAATATTAAATTATGTATAATTTGAGAAAAAAATGATGTTTTTTGTTTTTAAATGGATGTATTTAAGAGAATCAAGTTAGGAAAAATATCATTTATGAAGTAAAAGAATGGTTACTACAACAAAAATACCCCATTGCAATGTCATTTACAACGGTCTTCAAATGCCTGTTCTAATAGAAACCTATTACAACGGTTATTTTAAGGCTTGTTATAATAGATACCACTTTTCAACAGATCTTTTCATTTGTACGTTTAATAGACACCTATTACAAAGTTTTTAGTCCGCCCACTGTACTATATGCCTATTACAACTATTTTCTTGCTGTTATAGTAGAAATGAGTTTTCATCCATATTCGCCCGTTGTAATATATGCATATTACAACCATTTTCTTTTGTATGTTGTAATAGATGCCAAATTTACAACGGTTACAAAATATCCGTTGTAATAAATACTCGTTGCCAAGTTTTGATAATTAATTAATAATTACAATTCTTTCTTCAAAACTGTTAATAATCATTATTTATTAATATTTAATAACTAATTATTAGTAATACTAATATGAATCATAGGTTAATTTTTTTGAGGAAACGTTCACCATAGAAGAATAATGAATTATGTTAGTTTTTTTAATATATTTATTATTGTTTTAAATATTATAATTATTTATAATTATAATTTGTAATTAATAACCAATAATACTTACTAATAATTTATAAATGATAATTTATAAATAATAATTAGAAATGTCAGCTAATAAGGACATTATTTATAGTTTATAATAATTGATGATTATTAGTAAATAATTTATAATTACTAATTATTATCGAAAAATACAAACTTGCATCCACCATAACTCACAATCTACAAGTCTAAATGCTATGAAATTTTCACAGGAGCTTACGTATATCCTCAAGAATGTTCATGATCAATCTCGACTCAACCGGATGAAACATTGATCGATACGAAAGTCGTTCGTATCGATCACGGACCAAGTGCAAATGACATGCAATCAATTGCGTGGGCCCACTCACGTGTGCGAAGAGGTCTTCCGAGATTTGAGCGAGATATTTGCAGCCTACACCTATAGATAGCAGCCCGGGACCTATAGAAAAAAGGACTTTTGGCTCTCCTACGTCCAGACTCTGCTGAATCCATTGTTGTACTCGAAAATCACTGTTATACTCGAAATTCATTATTGTAATTCGTTGTGATCAGCAGGTAAAAATAAATAAAAGTTAACCATTTCATAGTGGACGTAGGCAACAAGCCGAACCACTCTAAATCTCCGTGTTTATCTGTTGTTTTACTGATTATTATTTGGAATGTTTGTTAGATAATCCTCTTTTTACATTTATTCTCTTTATTTTATCTCTTCAAACACTTCCGAAGAGTGTTGTGCTCAAGTTTGGTACAAAATTTTGGTGCTTCCACTGAGAAAACCCGGTTTTTCTCCTGGTCGTTGGATCTGCTATCGATATCGGATTGCATAAATCTAAGAAGAAGATCCAGATTTCAAGTTTAGAGTTATTCCATCCTATTCAGATTTTCATCAAATCTATGAAAGAGCTTCGCTATCCATCATGGTTAACACTAGGACCACCTCTACAGCTGCAGATCCAAAAGGACGGGACAGATAGAATCACGTACAGCTATCTCCTGTCGATTAGAATGCTGCTCGATCATCAGATCCACAAGACCTTGTCACCAGGGAAGAGTTTCATCCGCTTACGCAAGAACTGACTCAAAGCCGCCAACAGCTCACACAACAGCTCACACAACAACTCTGCGCTAATGCGGAATTGACCCACCAACGGAACCATCAACGACGAAGGAGATCCAGCAGCGATCAGGTTTCCTATTCTTCCACTGAGAGTTCAGCCTCTTCAGATTTCCATCATAGATCCACACGTCCACGGCTGGATGGGAGCTATACTCAAGCTACTGGACATCAGCATGCACTGAATATTGGGCACCCGAGAGTTGGCCTGTTAACCAGCTATTAGATGGGACCCTCCTCTCAAGGAGGTACTATTCCTCATTATGTTACAGACAATCGCACTGCCACCGCTGCAACTGAACTGGGAGTTGATGCCCGAAATCGGGCAGATCCGAACCGTCGTCAACATACTCCCGAACCTTATGTTCTTGAGAACTTAGAACCAAGGAGGCAAGACATGGACCGTCGACCGTGTTCGGCCCATCCTCACATTGCGGAACCCTACCACACCTTCGCTCAGTAGGCCCAGAACGTCTAGATGTCGGATATCTCGATGATGATCCGTCAGATGATCCGAGAAAGTCAAGGCCTTATCAATGACGACTGGGGAATCTTCCGGAGTCATACTCATTTTACTGATAAGATACTCTATGCTGAACCACATCGGCGATTCAGGATGCCTACTTTACCCGTTTATGAAGGGAGTTTTGATTGTAATCAACATTTCTTAAAGTATGACTGGTTAACGAATGTTGCATGAGCTGATGATGCAGTTAAGTGCCGAAGTTTCTAAATCTCGCTGGGGGATAGCGACTATGTAGTTCACTCGTTTACCACCTCGATCTATCTTGTGTTTTGATCAGTTGGTGACGAAGTTTGTTGAGCAGTTCTACATGCACGTAACGAGGCTGAAGGATGTTAATACTTTGTCTAGTGCCACTCAAGCTCCTGGAAATACATTCAAATGTTATTTGAAGAGATTTCATACTTCATGCACTGAGATTAGCAATCCCAATGATAACTCTATTCTGATGGCGTTGACTATGGGGATTGACCCCGATTCTGAGTTTGGCAACCGGTTGGCTGGAAAACCTCCTGCGTCATTGAACCGTTTCTATTCCAAGGCAGCCCAATTCTTGAGGAGGAAGGATGCAAAACAGTCTAGGAAAAAGGATAACGTAGGGCCTAGTGTAGAAGGAATTCAAAGCAATGTTGCTGTTAAACAAACCGAGGAGAGTTCCAAAAAAGTGCAATTAAACATACAGAATAAATAAAATCAAAAGAAACGCGATGGTAATCAAAATAGAAAGCAGGATCAGAATCGTGGCCCACGACGTAGGACTCCTATGTTTGATAATTATACTCCTTTGAATACGTCATTGGAAAATGTGTATTTATAGACCTGCAATACTATTCAGTACAAGAAACCTGCTCCAAAACAGTTATCGGAGAGATAGATTCAGACATGGAAGTTTTGTAGATTCCACGAAAGATACGGGCATAACACGAACGAGTGCCGTCATTTGCAGGATATCATTGAAAAGTTGATACGTAAGAGAAAATTGGAGCAGTTTGTGCGGGCACTGCAGTTTGGAGGTGCGGGCACATCCAATCAGAACCGTGTGCTGAATCAGGTGAGTCCGAAGGGACTCGCATGTACCGGAGGAAGGTTGGTGATAAATACTGTTAGTGGTGATCCTTATCCAACAGACCGAAACTGGAAGGAAATGGAGTCGTATGCCAGTTCTATGAGGCTTGCGAGCTTCGGATGTGGTAGTAGTTTGAAAGATGGAACTCCAGCCAAGCAATAGAAGGCGATGAATGACGACATCGTCTTTCGAGATAGAAACGCCGACCGGGTGGAAGCACTAACCATCGATCCACTTGTCATATCAACTCAAGTAGGACCTGCTTGGATGAAGAGGATCTTGGTAGACAGTGGGATTTCTATGAATATATTGTTTTGGCAAGCCTATGACCAAATGAAAATGGAGATTAAATATTTAAAGCCTTGTTAGTCCCATATTCATGGCTTCAACGAAAGTGCAACCATACCTACTGGAGTGGTGGAACCGCTAGTGGAATTAGAAATTGGAGAACGTCGGAGATTCTGGGTCTTACAATTTGTTGTGTTGGATATAGATTCGCCATACAATGCTTTCTTGGGTCGACCGACCCTAGCGGAGTTCAAGGCAGCTATTGCTCCATGGTGTTTGACTTTAAAATTCCCCACCGATCATGGGCTTGGAGTTGTTCAAGGAGATCAAGCTACTGGATGAGCCTGTTATGTTGCTGAGCTGTGAGATGCGCAGCGAAGAGAAAAAGGAAAGGGCTTAGAGGAATCTCTCTGCGTCCACTTTGTTGAGAATCGACAATTGACGCCTGGGCCTAGGCACCACAACCAATTACAAAAGGATCTTGACCCGAGAGATACCGAAAGTGAAGACGATAGTAAAGACAATCAAGCTTCCCCGACTAAGTTGATGATTGATGTCCCGATCGATGACGACGACGATTCTAAAATGATAAAGATTGGATCTCAGTTAAGCCAACAAATGCAAGAGGAATTGGTTGAATTTCTCTGGGAAAACTTTGACGTGTTCGCCTGGACACATTTTGATATGTGTGGAATCTCCCCGGACATTGCGAGCCACACGTTGAACATTGACCCGCGGTACATCCCAGTCAAAAAAAAGATGTGGTATGGAGCCAGAGAGATCTGCCGCCCTTAAGAAAGAGGTAGATAAGCTTAAATCGAATGAATTTATTCGAGATGCATTATACCCGGAATGGGTATCCAACTCTATACTTGTCCGAAAGCCAAATGGAAAGTGGAGAACATGTGTTGACTACTCAGACTTGAACAAAGCTTTCCCCAAAGACAATTTTCCGCTTCCTCGAATCGGTCAGTTCGTAGATTCAACGGCTGAACATAAACTCTTGTCCTTCATGGATGCATAATCTGGTTACAATCAGATACCCATGCACTTAATCGACTAGGAGCATACCAGCTTCGTGACTGATCTAGGACTTTACTGCTACAAAGTTATGCCTTTCGGACTCAAGAACGCCGGAGCAACTTACCAACGATTGGTTAATCAGATGTTCGCCAACCAGATTGGGAGAACCATGGAGGTATATGTGGACGACATGTTAGTAAAGTCATGATTCTCCACTGATCATGTCAGAGACCTGGAATCAATGTTTGACATCTTCTAAGAATATAGAATGAAGCTCAATCCATTGAAATGTCACTTTGGGGTCGCATAAGGAAAATTCATTGGGTTTATTGTCAACGCTCGAGGAATCGAAGCCAATCCCGAAAAGATCTGGGCAATCAAAAATCTCAAAAACCCAAGAACCATAAACCAAGTCCAGAGCCTTAACGGGAAAGTAGCAGCACTAAGCAGGTTCAATTCAAAATCCACTGACAAATGCATTCCCTTCTTTAATTTGATCAGATAAGGGAAACAGAGCTTTGAATGGACTACGGAATGTGAGGGCGCATTCTGAGCGCTAGTATCCACACACCTATCCTGTCAAAGCTCACTGATCATGAGAAATTGTACATTTACTTGGCAGTGTCAGAAAATACAATCACTGCTGCCCTAATTCAGGAGGAAGACCGAATACAAAAGCTGGTCTACTACATAGCAAACGACTGGCTGGAGCTGAAAGAAATTATCCAAAGCTAGAGAAGTTGGCTTATTGTCTTGTTATTACCTCAAGGAAGCTCCATCCATATTTCCAGACTCATCCTATCACCGTTTACACCAATCAGCCGTTACGATAGGTCTTTATGCGGCCAGAGACATCTAGTAGGTTACTCAAGTGGAATATTGAGTTAAGTCAGTTTGACATTACTTACACTCCCAGGCAAGCCATTCAAGGACAAGTTCTAGAAAATTTCATGGCTGAATTTACCATCCAAGAGGACTTGCCCAAAATCAGTGAATCTCCCAAGTACATTTGGAAGCTGCATACCGATGGTGCATCAAATGACCATTGCTCAAGTGTCGGATTTGTACTTGAAACTCCTGAAGGTCGATCTATATGCTATGCTCTAAAGTTCAACTTTCGTGCGACCAACAATGAAGCTGATTATGAATCCCTGCTTGTCGGATCGAGACTCGTTTGAGATTTAAAAACCATTGTTGTGGAGATTTATTGTGATTCGTTATTGGTTGTGTGTCAAGTTCGGGAGGAGTACCAAGCCAAAGATCGAAGACTAACTGCTTACCTAGCCCAGGTTCAAGAGATATTAGATCAATTCGATTATTATGCTATCTACTGCATCCCCCGAGAGAGAAATCAGAAAGCTGATTCATTAACAAAGTTAGCCAGTACAGGTAAGGCACAACAAATGGGACTTGTTCCTATGGAAACGCTATCTTCCGCGAGCATCGATCAAACGAAGGAGGATTGGGTATTGGAGGTCGTTCTCGGTAAGGAGTCATGGATGACTCGATTTGGAAATTATTTCGAGCATGGGACCCTGCTAAGCGTAGGAGTGAAAGGAGAAAATTTTTTTGAAAAGTTTCGTGGTTCACTATTCAGAATGGAGTCATGTATAAAAGAGGATACTCTGTTCCTTTACTCCGGTGTATCGCTCACGATGAAATCAAACGCATACTACATAATGTGCATGAAGGAGAATGTGGCGATCACACCGGGGGCAAGCCCTTGCCAAGAAAGTTCTCTGATATGGATACTATTGGCCGACTGTAAATCACGATGCATCGGACTACGCCAGAAAATGTGATAGGTGTTAGAAGCATGCTCGAATTCCTAGAACCCCACCTGCTGAGATAACTCAGATGGTCAGTCCATGGCCATTTGTAGTATGAGGCATTGATATTATTGACTCTCTACCTCTAGCCAAAGGTGGTGCGAAGTATGCCATTGTCGCTGTTGATTACTTTACCAAGTGGGTGGAAGCCGAGCCCCTTGCTTCGATCACCACGAAGAAGGTGATCAACTTTATAGTCCACAACAGTATCTGCCGATTTGGTCTCCCACATACCATCATCACTGATAACGGAACCCAATTCGATAGTGTTTTATTTAAGAACTTCTGTCAACGATTCCACATTCGGAAGAAATTCTCCAAAGTTGCACACCCTTAAGCAAATGGACAGGTTGAAGTTGTGAATAAATTTATAAAGTCTATGATGAAGAAATGACTAAAAAAGGTCGGGGGCAAGTGGGTCGATGAACTTTCTATGGCTCTGTAGGCTTACCGAACAACCTACAAGTTCGTGACCATCCACACACCATTCTCTCTTTCCTACGGTTCAAAATCTGTTATTCTGGTCGAGTTGAAAGTACCTTCTCATAGTGTTGCTTGTTATGATCTAAAAATGAACGCCATATTACTTGCCGAGTCTTTGGATTTGTTGGATGAGAAGCGTGAAGAGGCTGATTTGAGGGTAGCTGCATACCAAGTCGAGTCGCCCGATTATACAACGCCAAGACTCGACCCCTAACCTTTGAACTTAACGATCTCATCCTCAAAAGAATCTACCCGATTCCTTCACACATGAAACCAACATGGAAAGGGTCGTATGTCATCAATGAAAGCTCAGAGACGGCACATTCAAATCATCGACCGTTGATGGTCTTACTCTGCCGAGAGCCTGGAACAGCGAAAACCTTCGTCGCTACTACACATGATAGGCTTTAATTATTTAGTTTACTTTTCATTCACAATTTGTTTATTCATTTTGAAATTTGAATTAGTAATAAGACCACTGACTGTGCCGTATTTTCTTATTTCAACAGTAAAATGCAAACACTTCGAGCCAATGCTGTGATTTTTTGAAACGGGACATACTACTATCACTATGCATGGAGAGCTAAATTCCACCCGACGGTGGGGTTTATTCAAATAGAGAGTAACTGTGATACAATGGTTAGTCGCTAAGCGAAACCCGAGTTCGGGGGTAAGTTATCTCACTGAACCCAAAAGAGGATTGATACATAACAATCCTCTAACTAACTCCAGATTCCCAGAGTGCGAGCTGGCATGTAAACTTATAAATACAGTCTCGAAGAGGGTGGATCCATCCATCTAACGACTTTTCCCTTATCTTGACCAAGTTTGAGGAGGATGGATCCGTCCATCTAACGACCTCGCTTATTAACTCAGGGTGGATGTGAACCGACCATCCACGATCCTAATAGATTTGTTGTTTCCGGAGTGGAAACGAAATCCTAAATCCTAAACAGATGTGAATGGCCATCTGTTGGCCAACTCTAGGTTCTCGGAATGCGAACTGGAGTATAAGTATCAACTAATTCTGGATTCCTAGAGTGCGAACCGGAGTATCAACATCAACAAACTCCAGATTCCCGGAGTGCAAACTGGAGTACAAACATCAACTAACTCTGTATTCTCGGAGTACAAGCCAAAATGTCGATAGCAATTGACTCTAAATCCCTGGAGCGTGGGTTGGAGTATAAACACCGACTAACTCTAACATCCCCAGAGTGCGGATTAGAGTTTAAACATAAATATCCTTAACACTAACTATGAGTCACCAAAGGGCGGTCGGAGTATAAACTTAAATCGGGTGTGACTGACCACCCACGAATTAATCTAAAGTCCCCAGAGTGTGAACGTAGTTATAAACATTAAACAGGCATAAATGACTGCCCGTGGAAATAACTTATGTCCCCGAAGCATGGGCGCGTCACTAAAACCTAAGCAGGCATAATCAACCGTCGATGAACAAGTGTAATCCCTAGAGTGTGAATATGATCACCAATTGGTGGGCCAGTATAGCTCGATTGCCATGCTTCCATTTCATTTCATAAAGATTAAGACCGATGTGTTAATGGCAAACAACGATTGCTGACTGATTATTCTGGTGTATCCCCGAATTTGGAGGCAGAACTTAAGTACCGACCACTGATTGAAACAGTGCAACATCGGAATTCGACTTAACACTCGATTGCGACCCGAAACAGTAACCTCGAGACTTAGCAAATAAATTCGGGTCCAAATTAAAGAGCTATTGTTTCATAAGTATATCGAAGGAAAGTTCGAGTGCTGAAACACTTAAGCAAATTAACGCAAGTTGTACACAAGACAAAATGGAATTTTATTTCAATCATTCTTTGGAAGTAAAAGATTAAGTACAAAGCTATACCAAAAGTCGTACTAGCAGGGGCCGAACCCACATCTACACACGGCCTATAAGAAGAAAGCAAAAATAGATTCCCATCTATCTACCAAAAATAAGCCGAAGAGACACGTCTACATTTTCTTTTCTCTCGGTTTCGGTTTCTTCTTCCATGTGGCCCCTTGGAGTTGCCACTTGGTTTTCTTTTTGAGCCCTTGCCTTTGAGTGGTCGATCTCCAGTCGGGGGCATTATATCAACTTCCTCCTCCGAACTCATGTGTATGGGAATGCTTCTAGAAGGCAGAGTCGGAGGAACATGATCAACAGAAAGAGGCGGGATAGATACATTTATCTCAATGACCCTTCCACCCGGAGATATCATCCGCAAAGAGGCTGGACTAGGGCCATCCATTCCACCAAAACTACTAGCCCGTGCATCCGCTTCCATCTCGTCATTAATTTCGGCTATTATTTCCTCTTCATGAGCAGTCTGTGCATCGCCAGAAGCGCTAGCGGCTGGGCCCGAGGAGCTACTCACAGGTGCTACTCCACCCATAACAAAAGGCAAGTCGGCAAAGGGATCACTGTGATGACCAAGAAGCTCCTCCATCATCTATTCATCAAAAGTAAGTGTCATCTCTTGTATCCCATCTATAGGTGCAGTAGCCATCGTCGTTATCGCTTCGGTTGTGATGGCCTCCTTCTCTTGGTTTTGCTTTTGAGTTCAGAAGGCACGACCGACGTAGTTCCAATCACTGAATGGAGACAAAAAGAAAAAATGTTAACAGTTACTTCAAGTTACACCTCCGATTTTGAACAAGCATATGAAATGTTCAAAGCACCTTCCTTAGTTTGACTTATAGCTGGCAGAGCAGCCTCAAGTTCTTGCTCTTGGACCTGAGGCAATTGCGGTTGATCGGGATTGTATGCAGGTATAAACCGGGGATCAACCGCAGATGTAGTTTCAGGCTGGATCGATACAAGAGTTTCAGAACTTATATAGTGGTGTTTGATTCCAGAACCTTCTCTAACCTTCGAATGCTGAGCGCCAAGTTTCTCCTTTTCATATGAGATCATCGTATCGTGGAGAATTTTCCGTTCATCTTCGCTCAACACCTGGTTCTCGAGCTCGAACTCATCAATCGATTCACCATTGTGAGCAACTTTTTCATCCTCTACTAATCGACCCCAAGCATTGAACAGGTGTGTTGGATAGTTATCAAGCAAGGTCAGATTATTGGGCTTTAAAATAATGGCATTATAAGTGATGAGAAGATATTCAATATCCGCCTCTAACCTCGCTTCAACCATTTTAACTTCATCCTCAACCTTAGCCTCAACCTCCTAGATTTTAAGTGATGCCGCATCCCATTCGCCCCGAAGCACTATAGCATGTTCAAACGCCTCCTGGGCTGCTTTATTTGTGTCATCCTTCTCATTGATGATTTCAGAAAGTTTGGCTTTAAATCATTAAGTTCTTTTGGAGCAGCGTCCCTTTCGGCTGTGACAATGGTGTTTCGGTGGCCCATTTCCTCCACCAAGGCAAAATGCATTTGTCGCATTCTTTCTATAGATTGAGTTGCCTCGTCAGCTTTTTGGGTGGCCTTTATTTTAGATTTCCGAGAGGATTCAGCTTCATCATAGAGCACTTAAATAATACGGTCTTTCTGAGCAAGATCAGTTTCTAACTTCCCAATCATCTTCGCCCGTTCGAAAGCCATTACAAAGACCTTAGTCAGCAGTTTTCATCCACTCCTTATATTAGCTATATACATCGTGAATGTAGTCATGCATGGTTTTTTCAACCTTAGAGGGAATTTTGTTCAAGTGTGAGGGAAAAACAAAGTCGTCGAAGAAAATATTGAGAAAGTCTTTCTTCGGTTGGGCCATTTTGATCTTCCCTTCCCCCGTAGGCTCAGTAATAGACTGCTCAATAATAGTAGGAGCTGTAACTTCGGCCCCGCGGCGTTGAGACTCGGACTTCGGAGCGTGAGAAGATGGATTTTGGTGTGGAGGCTCTGGGAGATGTGTGCCGCGAGTAGAAAGTTTTATAGGGACCCGAGGAGGTGGAGAACGCGATCGAGATCGATATCTATGTTCTTTGTCTCTATCTTTATCCCTCAAATAACGCTCTTGGCTAGAATAACCGCGATCGCGGTTTCTATCATCCTCCCTCCAACGAGGCTCATAATATGAACTCAATGCCTGGCGCGTTGATCGAAGACTTCCAAGCATAGAATCTCTCCTAGTCATTGTATCAGAAAAGTAAAAGAAAATAGAGTTAGTGATCTCTAGAAGTGAACAACTTTAGACTGGAAATCATGTAGTGCCGTAAAATGTACATATGTATGTAACCCCCCGACCAACCAGAAATGTCGGCCAAACTTGTGGGAAGAGACTCGCATAAATCAAGAGCACTTTGGATCCCCTCCAATCCGGTGTCGCGTTGAAGTGACATGTAGTTCGAAATCGAAATATTGGCAAGTCCTTTGAAAGGATTATCTACTTGCGAGGGAGGAGTCTACGAAATTCTAATACCGAAGATTGGCAGGGAGACGATTACGGATTTTCATCTTGAAGATTTATGACGCTTATGTGCTATTGCCTTGCATTTTCTCCTTCCCTCTAAACCCTAAAAACTCTCTGAAGGCCCAGCTACGGGTTCATCATTAGTAGGAATATCCTCTCTATCACCCTCTTCAATTATTACAATCCCGGGTGCTCTCCGCTTAGCCCGTCACATTGGAGCCGCCCTGAGCAATCCCTCAAGTATAATGCTTTGGTTCTGTTCTATTATCCCAAAAATTCTCAATTTTCTATCTGTAAGCATCGATTCGATTTCCCTCATCTCACTTGGCACTTCCTGACGGACCTGTACTAATTCTTTGAAGTGTACGCCTTCAGGTCATGGAATTGCGGCTGTAAAGGAAAGAAGATATTAGTTTCAGTGTTAGTTATGACTATTCTGCTAGTTACTGGAAGAATTGTAGCACTTACATCTGGCTAACCACCGAATGGAAAACCCTAGAGGGCATCGGACACAGAACCAATCAGTTTTGAAGTAGCTCAATCTGGTCCAGGCACTAGTCACAACTTGGTAGTTCCTGACCGCCTCTAGGAATGTGAAAGAAGGGCATCTCCCCGACTTTTGATGTTGAACAAGAATATGATTTCGATCGGGGTTGGAGGTCGAAAAGTTGCACCATGAATATAACGAATAGACTGTTTAGCGGTGCATATCCATTCAGATGTAATTGTGATGGAGAAATTCCAAAGAAAGCTAGCACCTCTCGAATGTATTGACTAAATGAAGGGAGCGCTCCAGCTGTGCACGAGTGCCTGTTAAAAGCAATGAATCATTTAAGGGGAGCATGTAGTCTATCATTCAGTCCCAGTAATAAGACGTCATCCAATGATAAGCCATGACTTAAGCATATCCACCCCTAATATATCATCATAGTCATTGGAAGGCATAGACTCTTGCGGATTTCCGATGAACCTGGCTCCTGGCAACTCATCTGGAGCTGGATCTATAACTTCCACCGCGATGAACGGTATCTCTAAGGGAAGTGAACTTTGAAGCTCCTGCTACGGTGAACTTGTGGATTCCATAACTAATCAACTTATCAAAAACCATCGTTAGACGATAATAAGCCCGTGTGTTCTCCAGTGTGAAGTGCATAAATGCGTTGTGTGGTGCAATGCTACGTATTACTTAAGAAATTCTGCAAAAGTTTGAGAGATGTTCGAACGATGAGACTTCAGAATTCAACCGGAATGGCCGTCATCGCTGACCGTCACAACCGTGCCATTCAGACTTTGGTGATCAATCCAGGTTGAGATTCATTAAATTTTATTAAGTTATAGTTCCATCGACGTGATTCGAAAGGCAGTCAACCATGCAATGAAACAATTACGTCCGGTTATGCAAGGCTGAAGCTCGCTGGAGTCAAATGTTCGAATATGCAAAGATTTCTTATCATTCATGGTTTGAACATGAATCGATCACCAAGGACAAATTCGTTTTGGCTATGGCAGGCATTAATTCGTATCAATCATGGAATAGCATTTCGTATTGGTCACCAAAAATTGATTTCATATCATTGTAAAGTCCTTTGGTTCATATCGATCGCCAAGCCCGAAAGTTCACATCGATCACTCCGGATTGGTACGAATGCTAACCATCGATAGATCGATACGAATATACACTCAGCCATCGATATGAGACAACTCATACTTGCGATACGAAACTCCAGTGTATCCAAGATCGATTCGAATTTCTCCCTCATCCACAATTGATACGAGCAATTTCTTTCATATCCCTCACTCCATTACCCCTTCTTCTTCCTTAAGAAGATTCCATGTCGCCGCTCATCCTCGACCTCGCTCTGACCATTTATGGCCTCTATTTTACATGAATCAGTTGTGGAAACAAGTGGACTGGCAGAAAATATCGAGTCTCATTGTTTTTTTCACGAAATCATTGATTAATTATCTTGTTTCGACAATTGGATTAAGGGATTGAGAGCTTGGTGTGGTTTGAAAGCAAAGACAGTTCTATTTCTTTTACAAGCTCGGAGCGATACGAAGGCAAAATAGAAAGACAGGAGCAAGTGGAAAATTTTCTAAGTACCAAAGGCTTTTATATGGTTTTGCTCTATGGGAGTATCGGTTCGTCTCCCAACTAATATGACCAGACAGAAACAGTCTAAAGCATGACTGACACGAACGATTCACTTCGTATCCTCTTATACCATCGATAAATGCTAACTTCATATCCATTCATGATCGGTCCAAGATGAAAAGTATTGTATCCATTGGGCGATCGATAAGAAACCCAAAATAAGGGCTTGCCTGAACTGTTCGTACCCAAGTGTCCATCAATATGAAAAGCGGAGTTCATATCCACCAACCTAAATCCCACATGGACTCAAATACGTCGATACAGAATGTTTAAGAACTAACCAATTCATGCTGATTGCCATCAATACGAAGACAATTTTTTAACCTCTCACATCGATCCAGGAGAGGAACGATACAAAGAGACACACTAAAAGAACCATCACGCGTTGTTGCAGCTCGAACTTCACATTGATTCAGAAGAGGATTGATACGGAATTCGATAAGGAAAATGACAACGACTCGTGAACATATGAATGTTAACGAGAGTCAGGTTAACATCCATTTATGTGTATGATGAATTAACATTTGATTTTCAAAATTCACAGCAATTGAATGCTCACGTGATGACAATTATAACAACAAACCATAATTAGCTATCATTCAAAACTCAATTACAATAGTGCACAGTACAACAATTTGTTATTTACATCACTGAAGATCAATCAAAGGTTACATCTTTTGACGAAAAGATAGCAACTACTCAGCGAATCGGATAGAACTTTGTCAAAACGAAGATTGCAACTTTTTAAAGCACGTCATGTTTACACAAGACATACTTCGGGGGCAAATGTTATCCTGTCTTTTAGCAAGGCCGTGACACCAAGAACTGGACTAGAAACCAATGATAGTTCGTCTTGGAGATCACTAATACACAGGTCTGCTATGAATACCAGTAAATTTTGTTTGAGTCCGGATCAAGCTACAATTGATATGACACGACAAACAAAGTTATAAAAGCCAATATTTCAAATTTCAAGTCAATCGAAGTTCGTACGCTCAAGATATGATCAATGCAAACCAAGGAAATCAACTCATTCGCATCCATCATTTCGCATCGTTCGGTTTTGTATCCATCAAGCATCCATCGATATGTATCCATCACGTACGCTCTACTTCATATTCACTTGGCCTGGTTCTACTTCGTATCCATCACATTTGCTCAGCTTCACATCCATCAAATGATGTCAATTTGTATCGATCCCAATTGCACAATTCGTATCGATCGATCAATGATCGTTACGAATGAACCATCGAACAGTCGATACTAAGTTATATTTTCTATCCATACGAAATGACCTCCGGCTATCGATACGAAATGGCCCCCAAACATCGATACAAAGTGACCTGTGAGCATCGATATGAACAGTGCCTCAAACGATCGATACGAGGAGAACACGTAAAGATAGTTGACTCGGTCGTACGGCATAGAAAGTGGATCGATCCTAAAAGTTAGCACCACGTCATCAAATACCACGTGCTTAGGAGCGATAGAACAGAGCGATGCGAACAAGAAGCGATGTGAACTCGGCAAACATTGAGAAATACAAACTTGCATCGATCATAATTCACAATCTACACGTCCAAATGCTATGAAATTTTCACAGGAGCTTACATATGTCCTCAAGAATGTTCATGATCGATCTCGACTCGATTGGACGAAATATTAATCGATACGAAATTCGTTCGTATCGATCACAGGCCGAGTGCAAATGATATAGGATCAATCGAGTGGGGTCATCTACGTGCGAGAAGAGGTCTCCTGAGATCTGGGCGAGATATTTGCAGCCTACGCCTATAAATAGCAGCCCAGACCTACAGAAAAAGGACCTTTGGCTCTCCTACGTCCAGACTCTACCGAAACCATTATTGTACTCGAAAATCACTGTTGTACTCGAAATTCACTGTTGTATTTCGTTGTAATCAACATGAAAAGTTAATAAAAGCCAACCATTTCATAGTGGACGTAGGCAACACGCCGAACCAATCTAAATCTCCGTGTTTATCTGCTGTTTTTCTGATTGTTGTTTGGAGTGCTTGTTAGATAATCCTCCTTTTACATTTATTCTCTTCATTTTATCTTTTCAAACACTTTGGAAGAGTGTTGTGTCCAATTTTGGTACAAACACTAGTAATTTACTATAGTTTAATGATTAATAAATAATAATCAATGATTATTGATTAATTTACTATTTTGTAATATATTCAATAATTAATAATTAATGACCAATAATTACTATTATTAATTAATAATATATATATAATAACTAGTATTTAATTATTAATATTCAATTATAATCAAGAAGTAATATGTAACAACTAATAATTAATAATTAACAAATAAGAAGTAATTTTTAATAATTAATAATTAATATAAAATAATTTTATTATATAATTAACGATTAATATATAAATAAGACTGATGTTTAACAGTTAAAAATTAATAAGCAGTTAATATTTAGTAATTAAGAAGTTAAATTTATTATTTAGTATTTTATATTTAATAATTATAATTAATAATAATATTTAATATTTAAAAAGAATTAAAATTTTAAAATTGTTTAAAATAATTTAGAAAATTCATAAAATTTAGAAACAAGAAACTTCAAAATCAGTAGTAAAAATTTATAGTGATGTTTTCTTTACTCCCGTTTGCTCATTCTTCAAACTAACGTTTACCACAATAGGTTCTCTTCTCCACCGCCCTCTTTTCTTGTAATTTTCATTTCCCGCTAACATATTTTTACTTAACCCAAGTTCCAAATTGACCCCAAAATCACACAACAAAATCAAGATGATGCTGCTCCAAACCCTATGCTCAATATTCGTCCTTAACTTCCCTACCCCATGCCCCTACTCTCGCTTCTTCTTCTTCGATGTTGCCTAGCTCCGCAACAAACCCAAACTCCATCTCCTTCATTCCCCCTTTGAATTCGCTTTGGTATCCCACTTTGCATCTAGATTTGACAACATCTTCTTCTACGAAATTGAATTCGGCATATCATCGCACTCGTTTTAACCATCATCCACCCGGGTGGCGTTAGCAAAACTGCCATCGAAACTGTTTCACCGACGACGAGTACACCGCTGCAAAATACATCTCCCATATCATTTCCTCTGCCAACATCGCCTCCTTCGATCTTCATCAATCGTAGCTGCTTCTTTTGCTCCATCGGCTTCAATTTTTTTTTTTAATAATCGAAGATTAATAAATAATCTCTAATAATTAAGAATTAATATTTATTATTTTGTACTTAATATTTCATGATTATAATTGATATTTTAACATCTCAAATAAAAAATCAAAATTTTCTAAAATAAATGTAAAATTTCAGCTCACTGCCGCCTCCTTCCCTTACAAATTTTCCAAAAAAAAAACAATATCGAATGTTTGGCTCCAATGCAATTTTTTTGGCTCGCTGCTACCGCCTCCTCCCTTTCTCTAACTAATAAAAATAAGAGAAAAGAAGTCTCTCCTCTTATAACAAAGAAAAGATTAACCTTATTCCTACTTTAATCACGACCATCATAAACAAATTAAATTATCCCTTTCTACTTTGTTTCCTTTTTTAATGCAAATTAATTTAACCCTTTCTTCAAGATCTAAAGTCACGATGCCGAAGTCACCGACCTTCCAATTTCTAAGTCGCGGTGATTCTATGTCGTTTCCTCTCCTGATGAAGATCTGAAGTCGCGCTGTAACTATTTATTATTGTGCATTGATTAAAGTCGCTGACTGAATGAGGGGTTGTTTTGTTTGGAACAGATAAGTTCAAGTACTCTGATATGAAATTTTACTGAATCTGAATTTGAAGTATGTCTTTGCTCTTAAAATCTAATGTTCTGTTGATATCTAGAGTGAGATCATCCATTGAACATGAACCGATTCCGCTACCCAAATGCTTGTCTTATTGGAGAAGAGGGAAATGTGAGTAACCTACTGCATTTTCATGTTTGAAACTATGTAATTACTATTTGTTAAAAATAATTAGAGTCCACTGCATTTTTTATTTTCCTACTCTCCACGTTAAATTTTGTACCTGGTTACTCAAAATGCAGATATCTTCCATAAAAATATACTCTTAATCAAATTTGAATATTCAATAATGTCCATAATAATGATGAACATTTAATCTATATGGGAGTGTAGGTTTTATGTATCACGAATATATCATGTATATGTCTTCACTATTAGTCAATGTTGCACTTGTGCGTAGTTTTGAAATTATACTCCCAGGTTTATATGTTTTTTATTTTTGAAGTGTATAGAGTTGTATGACATTTATCAAGCTATTAATTGAACATTGTCTTTTTCCAGGATGATAACGTTGAAAAAAAATTTAGAGAAAGAGGGAGAGAATATAAGAAAGAGGAGTTTTATTTTATTGCAGAAAACTTTTCTTTATCGATGATTTATTTCTTGCTTGATTGATACAAAATAAGGGGAGAGCTTCTCTATTTATATGACTCGATAGAACATTCTAGATATAGAATACTCTAGAAACATGATCCATTTGACAATTCTGAAAATGACTCTTTAGAAAACTCTAGAAACATGACCCATTTGACAACTCTGAAAATGACCGTTTAGGAGACTCTAGAAACATAACCATTATATAATTCTTATTTCTAGCAACTAATATAAAATTATATAGCTCTCACCAAATTCTATCAAATACAAGAAGACTCTAGAAATTTTAATAATAAGAAACTTCTAGAAATTAACAAATTAAGTTTAATATTTCAACACCCCTTTTAAACTTGATATGTGACTCCAAGCAGATTTCTCAACCGGACAAAATCTTCATGCTTGAGAGGCTTGGTGAAGAGATCAGCTACTTGATCATGCGTCTTCACGTACTCTAGTTGCATATCCTTTTTGGAGACACACTCTCTAATATAGTGATAGCGTGTATCAATATACTTGCTTCAATCATGGAAAATTGGATTCTTAGCCAAAGCAATTATTGATTTGTTGTCCATGAAAATCTTGATCGGCTTCTCTTCTGGCAATTTCAACTCGTTTAGTAGATTTCATGACCAAAATGCATGGCAAACACATGAAGTAGCAGCTACATACTTTGCTTCGCATGTGGAAAGAGTGACAATCAACTGTTTTTTCAACATCCATATGAAGGCTGTATCTCCCATGTAGAACACGAAGCCACTTGTGCTTTTTCGGTCATCCATATCTCCACTCCAATCACTATCACCATATCCAACAAGCTCGTAATTATCAGAAATAGAGTAGTACAATCCAAAGTTGTGCCTTTAACATAGCGAAGAATCCTCTTTGCTGCCTTCAAATAAGTTATTGTTGGGTTCTCCATGCACCGACTCACAACTCCTTCCGCACATAGAATGTCAGGTCTTGTACACGTTAAATATCGCAAGCTTCCAACCAAGCTTTTGTAGAGTGTTGAGTCCGTTTTTTTCCTTCCTCATGCCTTGACTACCTAGTTCCACATTCCATTGGTGTGCAAACTGGATTAGAGTCATCCATCTTGAACTTCCCCAATACTTCCTTAGCATAGCCTTCTTGAGTGATTAGAATGCTTTTATCTTTTTGTTTTACTTCAATGCCAAGGTAATAAGACATGAGCCCAATATCAGTCATCTTAAACTCTTTCGTCATCTCTTTCTTATACTCTTGAAACATGCTTGGATTGCTACCTGTGAAGATCAAGTCATCTACATACAAGCATATAATCAATGTATCACCATTATGTATTTTAATATAGAGTGCATACTCATATGGACATTTGATGAAGATTCTCTCTTGGAGATACTTATCAATTTGAGCATTCCAAGCTTTTGGAGCTTGTTTCAACCCGTAAAGTGCCTTTTTTAGCTTCAAAACCTTGTCTTCTTCTCCTTTGACTTCATAACCTTGTGGTTACTCGATATAAACTTCTTCTTCAAGAACTCGATTTAAGAAAGCAGATTTCACATCCATTTGATGTATTTTTAAACTATTTTGAGCTGCTAAAGAGATTATTAGTCTAACAGCTTCTAATCGAGCGACTGGAGCGAATACCTCATCATAGTCAATGTCGGCTCTTTGACTATAGCCTTTTGCCACCAATCTCGCTTTGTATCTTTTAACTTCTTCTTTGGAATTTTTCTTTGCTTTGTATATCCACTTCACACCAATCGCCTTGTGTCCTTTTGGAAGTGAAGCTAACTCCCATGTGTCATTCTTCATGATGGCCTTGATTTCTTCGTCCATAGCATTTTTCTAATTCTTCTTTTGCAAAGCTTCTTGGAAGTTCATAGGCTCACAATCCGCAAATAAACAAAAGAGAGTAAGATTGTCTTGATTTTTTATTACCTCATAAATTTCTTAAAGGCTTTTAAAGCGTGGAGCCCTTTCACTTGAGCTCTCATCTTCTTGACAACTTATGGTAGGAGAAACTAGTGGGGAAGTAGGCTTCTCCCTTAATTGCTCGATTCTTGGTTGTGGTATTTCATCTTCTTCAAAGTATGGAAAGAAGTTGTAATTTTCAGCATGTGATTTCCAATCCCATTCTCCTTCTTCATCAAACACAACATCTCGACTAATTATTATCTTCCTTGTATTAGGATTGTAGAGCTTATATCCTTTAGAGTTGGTGTCATAACCGATGAAAATATACTTCTCACTTTTGTCATCCAATTTGCTTCGCTTCTCATTTGGTACATGTACATGAGCTATGCTTCCAAAGACTCTTAGATGGGAAATACCAGGCTTCCTTCCACTCAATGCTTCTTGTGGTGTCTTTCCTCACACACTTCTTATTGGAGATCGGATTGATATATAAATCGCACATGACACAGCTTCCGTCCAAAATTCCTTTGGCAATCTCTTAGTTTTGAGCACGCTCCTTGCCATTTCAAGAATTGTCCTATTCTTCCTTTCTGCTACTCCATTTTGCTGGAGGGATCTAGGCACCGTCAGTTGTCGTCTGATTCCATTATTTTCACAATACTTTTGGAATTCTTTTGAAGTGAACTCTTCTCCACGGTCAGATCCCATGGCTTTAATCATAAGGCCATTTCCTTCCCAACATAGGCCTTGAACTTCTTGGAGTTCTCAAAATTCTCTGATTTCTCTTTTAAAAAATACACCCATGTTTTTCTTGAAAAATCATCGATGAAAAGAAGAAAATAGTTACTCTTACCAAGTGAACTTGGCTTGATCGAACCACACACATCTGTATGTATGAGTTCCAACGGCCTTTTAACACTTGAGTATGACTCCTTTGGAAAGCCCATTTTAAATTGCTTTCTAAGTAAACATCATTCGCACACTTTATTTGGATGACTTATGCATGGTAATCCTCTTACCATTTCCTTCTTGGATAGCAACTCTAGTCCTCCGTAGTTAAGATGTCCAAAACAAAGATGCCAAAGCCAAGCGGTATCTTTGTAACACACCTTAAGGCATTGTGCGACACCACTTTGAATGTTGAGCATAAACATTCTATTTCTTGACTTTAGTACCTTTGCAACGAAGTTACTTGCACCATCTCTTATAGAAAGATTATTATCTTTTAATCGAATATCATAATTTTTCTCTAAGAGTTGTCCTAAGCTCTAAATGTTGTTGTTCATGTTCGGCACATAATCAACAGTGGAAATGAATTGGTGCTCTACATTCTTCAATCGGATAAGAACCTTTCCTTTACCTTTCACTGCTATTTTTGATTCATCTCCAAATGCCACATTGCCCTTCACTGATTCATCAAGCTTCACAAACATATTTTTTCTTCCACACATATGGTTGCTTGCACCACTATCTAGGTGCCATTGGTTCTCCTCTTTTTTTTCATTTTCTTTGTAAGCCGGTAATAATGTACCATCCTCTTGGCTTTTTTCTTCAACGTAATTGGTCTTCTCTTCAACTTTATTATGCTTCAAAGCTCTACATTCAGAAGCATAATGTTCAAATTTCTCACAATTATAACACTTAATACGTGACTTATCATACCTTGAATTTCCTCTCCCACGACCTCTTGTTGAGCTTTCTCCTCTTTTATTGTCGTTGCTGTTGTTGTTTTCATAGTTGGGCATCCAACCTCGTCCATGTCTATATGCACGACCTCTTCCTCTTTCTTGGCCACCACCCAATCTTTGTTGGCTTCGATTACTTTCATCCTTTTTTAAATCAATCAGTGTCTCTAGGACTTGCTCCACAGTCTCTTCCTTCTTCCTTCTTCCTTTTCTTTTCTTCATAAGCTTGTAATGATCCTAGAGGTTCCTCTATTGACATGATCTCCAATTTTTTTGTTTCTTCAACGATGGCGACAATATGTTCGAACTTTGGATCTAATGATCTAAAAATCTTCTCCATAATTCTTACATCATCTAACTTCTCACCTTTCTTTTAAGATTATTACTAACAACTAGAACTCTTGAGAAGTAATCAGAAACAAGCTCACCTTCTTTCATATGCAAAGTTTCAAACTCTCCTCTTAAAGTTTGAAGACGTACCTTTTTGACTTGATCAACTCCTTTGTAGGACGTTCGAAGCTTCTCCCATGCTTCTTTGGCCGACTTTGATCCGGAATTTTTTTCAAATGTATGATCATCCAATGCTTGATAAATTAAACAAAGAGCCTTCTTGTCCCTTGTCCTTGATTTTCTCAAACCATCTCTTTGAATTTGAGATAAACCATCTTCATTCTCATGTTCAGTATAGTCATTTTCAACTATCTCGCATACGTTGTGTGCTCCAAGGAGAGCCATCATCTTTAAACTCTAATTATCATAATTGTTCTTGGTGAGCATTGGAACTTAAAGGGGAACACTATTATTCACCATCTCTATCTTTTTTTTAAAATCCTCGCTCCGATACCACTTTGTTGAATATTTTCTTGCAGAGAGATGGAAAGAATATAAAAAAGGAGTTTTTTTATTTTATTTTATTGTAGAAAATTTTCTTTATTGATGATTTATTTTTTGCTTGATTGATACAAAATGAGGGGAGAGCTTCTCTATTTATATGACTTAATAGAACATTCTAGATATAGAATACTCTAGAAACATGACTCGTTTGACAACTCTAGAAATGATTCTTTAAGGCAACTCTAGAAACATAACTATTATATAATTCTTATTTCTAGCAACTAATATAAAATTCTAGAGCTCTCACCAAATTCTGTCAAATACAAGAAGACTCTAGAAACTTTAATAACAAGAAACTTCTAAAAGTTAATAAATCAAGTTTAATATTTCAACAGATAATTGATGAGTGGTATCTTCTAGTTTTTAGTGCATTAGCAATATTTGGAGCAAGTGGCAGTGCTGTATCCTCGCCATATCAGTAGTTTGGCTATCAAAATGTTTATAATTGATAGTTTTTTAATTGTGAAAATAGATACAAGGACCTCTTTAGCAAGTACAATTAGTTTCTAGGACACACAACTGAAATAATTACTTTTAAGGATAAAATAAAAAATAATTAGTTTCTAACACCTAAAACCTATGAAATTATGTCTTTGAAAGTAATTGGACTGCTGACTTTGTCCTTAAAAGTAATTATTCTGCTGACTTTGGCCTTGAAATTAACTTTTGTGCATGTGTATCCTAGAAACTAATTAGAGCAAAGTTTGTCCTTCTAGTGAAATGTCATTTTCAATTTTATTTTCATGGACATTAGTGTCGCAGTTGGATGGATTTTTATGGGAAGATCCCCGTGCTGCGAAAAAGGACATAGAAATATAGGAGCATGGACAAAAGACGAAGATGTAAAACTCACTTCTTACATATAAGCTCGCGGTGAAGGCTGCTGGAGATTTCTTCCTAAAGCTGCAGGGTATTTATTCATCTACTCTATTTATTAGTTCTTTGTCATGATCGTCTTTTTAATTAATTATCTTCTTTCATATTAATTGCATTTGTAGGCCTTCTTTGATGTGGAAAGAGCTGTCGATTGCGCTGTATAAATTACCTTTGTCTTGATATCAAACGCGGTAATTTTACAAAGGAAGATGAGTTAATTAACAAGCTTCATAGCTCGCTAGGAAACTAGTATATGGTTCTTACTTCCTATTCTTCTTCTTATATCTTTGTTTGTTGTTTTGTTGTTTTTTTTTAATACCTAATTAACAAGTATCAAAGCAATAAATTACTCCTGTTTAATGAGTATTTTCAGGGAGAAGCATTATTTCAGACTTATAAATTTAGACAACAAATTCCATAGAGTGTGAATGATGGCTCATGTTCAAATGTAAGTAGTAATTTATCGTACACATATGTAAAGTTATAGACATGGGGTTGTATGATAATCGTCTTTACTATTACGAATTACAATTTTAATTGCTATAATAACCCGTATTTTTAGGCTGCTCTGAATATTTAAATTTTGGATATATAAATATTTAATTGGTTTATTTTACCGATGAGCTAGAAAACTCGAATTTCATAGATGGACTTTTTAGGACTCGAGATTATTTTCGTTGGGTCTAGGTGGTCTGAACGACGCAAAATGAGTATAAGTATCGATATATTTCGACTGTTTGGTTTGAGTTATTAGATCGAGTTTGGTTTGTAAAATCGAGCGACTTAGAAAGTTAACTTTTGTTTATGTTGGAATTGGGTCCCGAAAATTGTTCCATTGAGTTAGAATAGGGGTATTTGGCTAAGAACACTAGTGAACACGCCTCGATTGGAGTTTGAAATATTTTGGACGCGAATAGTGTAAGTTAGATTATTTATATAAGGACCCCTACCCATCTTCATTTGCTCAAAACCCTAATTGAAACCCTAACTGCCATTTTTATTTACCTTCATCTAACGTCCACCATCCACCATGGCCATAGAATTAGACCTAGACCTCAAATAAGAAAATATGCGAGGTGTTGAGACGAGCAAGATGATCAGTTTGATCGCCATGAAGTGGCCGAAGTTTGCTTGAATCTGGGTTCGACGGCATGGCAGTTTTTGGGGAATTTCATGTTTAGGGCAGCGAGTTGGAGGACAGCATTGGGTTTGTTGAGTTCGTCTTGGACGAGGCTTCATGTGGGTGGAGTGCGGCGGCACGACATGGTCTTTTATGACGGCGGTGAACGAGAAAAGTGAAGTTGGGGTTTCAATAATTAGTGGCCTATGTTTTGAAGACGAGGATGGTTAGGATTTAATCTAGGTAATTAGGGGATTGATTAATGTAATTAATAAATTAATTATATATTTTAATTTCAAATCTTATAAACCTAATATCTATTTCATAAAATGTCCTAATCGAACGCGGTCAGTCATGTTGGACTTGTATCGATGATATCTGTATTTTGGAATTGGATTAAAGGAGATTGAAACTAATGGAATTTTGTGCTAAAATTGAACGACATTCGGTTTTACAGCAAATCAGAACACTTCGACGATAATTGAAATTATGATGAGTTAAACTCATCTTTTTGATTAATCAGTATGTTATATAGTAGATAAAAATTATTAGTTGTATGCTTAGATGTTTGATTTGTTTGATTGTTGGATTTGGATAAATTATCGTTTTTGAAAATGGATAACATATAAAGTGATAAAATAATATTTATTTAATATAATTGCGTTGTTTAAATAATAATGTAGTTACTTTAAGCACACTTCTTTGGTGTTATCGATTTGGCCGAATAAATACCTTCTAATAATAAATAGAAGAGTTTATTTCGAATGACATTTGCTTAGTAAAATAAATACTCGTTCTGTTATTATATTAATTTGGACATTTAGTTAAGTGTTAGTTGATTTTTACTACATAAGTGATGTGTGAACTATTAATTGTTAACTATGGATTTGGTTTACATGTATGCCTACTTATAGAATACATGTAATTTAACTTAGGAAGTTAAATTGAATAAAATGGTAGCTTGTGAAGTACCACTGGGTCGCTAAGCCTCTTTTTGAGTTTGAAAAGTTACGTATTTAAATTAACTTTAATTTTATAATTTGAAGTAAAATGGTTATTTAATTATCATTTTAACAAAGTTTTTTATATAATTATTTTTGTAGCAAAACAAATTATTATATTATTTTAAAATGTTTTAAAGTTAACTGCTATATTTATAATGTTTTAGAATTAATTTTTTTGTGTTGTTTAAAGATGACTAATTATTTATTAAGGTTGTTTAAAGGCAATTAATTATTTTATTAATGATTGTTTGCAGCTAATTAATTACTTTATTAGTTTATTGTTTAAAAGTTAAGTAACTAAATTTTAAAAAGTTTTTTAAAGTAATTTTATTATATTTTTCACAAAGTTTTTAAAAGTTAATTATTTTATTATTTAGATTATTTCAAAAAGTTTTATTATTATATTTTTAATAATGCTTCTAAAGTTTTTTTATTTTATTATTAAAGATGTTTAAAGTTTATTTTTATATTGTTAAAGTTTTTATTTATTATAATTAAATAATAAGTTGTTTATAAAAGGATTTCTTTTATAAAAAGGATTTTTTCAAAGGAGTTTATAAATTTGAAAGAGGTTTGGAATTTGAAAAGAAGTTGGGTTTTGAATTATTTAAAAAAAGAGGTTTATAAATGGTTTTGCGACTTGAAAGGGAAGTTTTATAAATGAGTTTTTGAGATTCATAAAAGGGTATTTTTATAAATAAAACTTGGAGATTTATAAAGAAGCTTTATATATAGATTTAGAGATTTATAGAGGAGAATTTTATAAAATAAAAGTGATTTATGGAAAGGATTAATGTTTTAGGCTATATAATTTCTATGTTATAAAAATTATGATTTTTCGTGAAATACACTTAAGTATGATTTTTGGAGTTATATAAGTTTTAATAACGATTTGTAAATTATTAAAAGAACTGGTTTATATAAATTAATATTTTTGACTTATTATAAATGGTTTAATATTTATTTATTCAAAATAAATCCAATTCCTTTGCAATTCAAAAATCAATAAAATATTTATTTTCAGAATCACTTTAAAATCCTTTTAAATTTGGAAATCATCACTTTAACATTTTTAAATTTTCAAAAATAAGCCCATGCTGCCACGACACCAAATACATCAATCATAGCATCCAAAACATCATATATCATATGATAACAGAATATGTAACAATATCTGTATATAAATCAATATCGGTGAGGAATCTAGTTGGATCCCTCCAACCTGTCACCTGCAACAAATATACATATTAGAATATGCGTACAATGTCTGCTTCAAGGCAGACGCACGTACAAAGGGTCTGCACGGGAACGTATAGGGTCATCTGTTCCACTAGGCAGATATATATCCAAATACCAATCAATATATCATCCAAACAATCATAAATCATCATAAATAATATTATTTCTCACTTATATAAATATATCAGTGAGTCAGAAAGAGTGAGTTGTACTCACATTGCTTGCAGTCGTCGTGTTAGCGATTTATTTCGATTAAAATTAAACAAGCGTTTAATTTCAATCAAAATTTTCACTAGCTCAAATGAATCTCAATCTCGCTCCATAATGTAGTGCTCGTCTATACGAACCCAACACAATTCGTTTCGTGTGAAACGGACCTCGTATGAAAAAGTTACGATTCTTCAAAATTTATACGAATTATTATATATAAATTTACATTTTCTTTTTAAATTTTTACCCCAGAACTCATCCAGGCCGTTCATTTCCCAAAACCAGATCTTGGCCGTGCTTTTATGCTTCTCCGCTATTAGGTTTTCACATTCGAAGATAACCCATTTGCCGCCGCTTTTGCCCTAATTATCGAGCCACCATCGTCGACTTCCGCGTCGATCAAGAACCACCACGTCGAAGCACGTTGCCGACTCCATCACCGCCGAGAATAACGCGAAGCTCGATCGCCTCTGTAACGACCCAGAATTTTTATTAATTAAAATTTGGATATTTAATTTATTTTAAATATTAATAAGTGAATTTTTAAGTCAAATAAATTTTTATTTGAATTATTGGATTTAATTGGATTTTTAAATCGATAATTTAATACGTTAAATTATGGAAATAATTGAAAATAGGGTTAAATATGATTGAAAATGATTTGTAAAATTTTATTTTATCATGTTGGAGTTAGAACGATATTTTAGAACTTTTAAAATCGAATTAAAAGTTAATTTGTGAAAATTGAATATTTTAATATTTAATAATCGACTGTAAAATAGCCAATTTTTGAACAGTCTCAGAATTGAACGAAACCAGTTCCATTGGATCCGTAATAGTTAGTTATTACCGGATTTCAAATTTCGTGTCAATCGGAGTTATCGTTTGATCGTGGCAGCTCGAAACGCATCGATTTATTTTTAATTTAAATTTGACGAGTGAAAATAGGCATTTTTCAAAAAGTCTCGGATTTCGACGAAACCAGTTTCATCGGATCCGTAATGTGATATTATTGTAAGGTTTCAAATTTCAAGTCAATTGGATTTACCATTTGTCCTGTACAAATTAAAACGCCTAGAAATCGACTTAAATCGGTTTAATTTAAATTGAGCGTTTACAGCCATAACTCGCACATACTTCCGAATTAGCTTTCGAAACCTGTTCCATTGTGTCTGGAACGCGGGATAAACCCTAGGAACGTCAGTTTCGACGCCTAAATTGGAGTTCGGAATTTCCGGATGAATAGTGTCGAACGAAACTCTATAAATAGCACCACTCTCTTCATAATTTGATAAAAAAAATAAACCCTAATTCTAATTTGCCCTAGCCGCCACCCACATAACCCACGGCCAGAATTCAATCTCATTTCCTCCTCTAGATCTTCCAATCCATCAGCAATTAGATGAAGCTTCCAACTAGAAAGTCGTAGAGCGCATCGAGATCTTGAAGTTCAACGGTGGAGATGTGATTTGGAGCGACGATGGGGGAGATAATGGCCTGCGTTCAGAAGCACTTGCGCACGCACTTTGATGAAGAGGAGGTGGCCGAGCTCCACATGCTTCTGGCCGAGCATAGCCTTGGTCGAGAGCTTCCTATTGCAAGTAGTTTGATGAAGTATCGTTGAGAAATGGAGGAGAATAATTAAACCCTAGTTCGTTGTTTATGGGTTTGGTTGTTTTTGTGTTGCCTGGAGATGAAGACGTGAGGGGGATGGAGGGAAAGAACGGCCAGATTTGCATGGGACAGGAATCAAGGGCTGTTGATGATTTTAGGTTTATAAAATTAAAGTTGTTGTAAATTTTAGTTTAAATCGTGTTTAAACTTCAATAATTCATAACTTTTTCATACGAGGTCGAAAACGCGTGAAACCAGTTGCGTTGGAATCGTATGGACGAGCACTACGCGATGGAGTTGGTTTGGAGTCGTTTGGAGTTAGTGAGAATTTTGGGTAAAATTAAACGTCCGTTTAATTTTATTCGAAATAAATCGCTAAAACGGAATTTAAAATCAAGGTGAGAACTTCTCACTCAATCGAATCAGTTTCGATTTTATTTTAAATAGTTAGATTTAAAATATTTGAATGCATGTTTGAATGATGATTGTTATCTATTGATTGTTAAAATAGACATTATGCGCCGTTAGTAAGCGGATGTTATTTATTAAAAACATATACCGCGAATATTTCATAAACAGTGAAATTGGTATTATAAATAATATCAATATATATATATATATTGGCATATGTATATATTGCAGTTGTTGATTTCCCGTATTTTTTAGCGGATGAGACCCTATTACGCCGTTATTAAGCGGATAATATTTAATAAGAACATATACCGCGATAATTTCGTACTGGAGCGAAATTGGTATTGTGCTAATGTTTTTGGATGCAGGAAAACAGGTTGGAGGGATCCAACTGGATTCCTCAACAGTATTTATTTGATTTCAGATATTTTGATATTTGATGGATTTTCATATTGATATATGATATCGTTGTAGTCGTGATTGACTATTTGGTGTGTAGCATCATTGGACCAAGTTTTGGAATTTTAAAATGATTTTTGAAAATATACTGTATGTTTGGAAATTGATTCATTTTAAATAAATAAACGTTATAATTTTTAAAGTTATAAAAATTATGATTTTGAGAAATATAGTTAAAAACTGATTTTGAGAATACGATGCTAATAATTTTATAAAATAGTTTAATCAGGATTTTAGAATTATTGTGAATAGTTTAAATATAGGATTTATAAAATTTAATTATTTTATAAATCAAGAGAAAGGATGAAATTAAAAAGGAAATTAAAGACGTTTTAAAGAATAATATAAATTGATTTATATTAAAGGATTTATAAATTGATATTTATAAATTAAAACATTTGAATTATAAAACGAGTTTTTATAAGTGTTTGAATGAAGTGAAAATGAATTTCATTAAAGAATGAAATTTATAAAATTATAAACTGTGAAGTTATAAATAAAATTTATAAATAGTAAGATTTATAAATTTGCGAAGTTAGTGCAAGAATAGATTGGTTAAATAAATGGATCTTACAAGTTATAAGATTTATAAATTAGAAAGTCTTTAAAAGAACGATTTTGTAAAATAATCGTTTTATAAGTATCTAACTTATAATATGAACTTTTAGTTTATAATTGAGTTATATACTGAAATAGGTTAATAAAAGAATTTATAAAAAGGAAGCTTTTATAAATAAATAGAAATGGAATTTATAAACGTTGTTTTATAAATTCGCAAATGACTTATTTTGATAAGTAAAATTGTTGAAACCTATTAATGGAGTTATGTTCACGTTTTAGACAGTGAATAATCCTTTGAAATAAAATGCATAGAATTGATGAAATTTATTAACAAGATATATTCACGTTTTTGAATAGTGAATAATACGTTAAAGAAAATGGTTTGAATGTGAATGTTTTAAATAGAATTAAAACGATCTAACGATGTTTTAAATTGTGTTGAGATTCGAAACCATAGATTTCAACATTTATTGTTGAAATAGACGTTTTCGAGAAATGAAAAGGAAATAATGGACTATAACACTGTGGTTATAGTAAATGATTTCCGAAAGGAAATGTTTTGTATAGTATTGGGATTTATATATCTATTTTAATTTCGAATCCCTATACTAGTGATTTTGGGTTGTCGTAACAATGTTTTACGTAACATTCGTTTTGACCCAAATAAATATGTTTAAGAGAATGATTTCCTTAAAGAATGAAATATATACTTAATTTCGATTTAAGTATATTGAATATTTTCCAAGTGTTGAAAATAAATAGAATTTGTGAATTACTTATGAATAAATAAGTATGGAAATGTTTTTCCAATGTGAAATGGAACGTTTAGAGAATTTATCTTTTTTTGAAGATAAATTGAAATGAATAATCGAAATCGAATATTCATTGATATTTTGGAATTATAAATTCACTAAGGAATTTATAAAAGAAAGCGGAATTTGTTTAAAAATAAATATTGATTTATTTTTGAAGTGTGAAATTTTATATCTTGTAAAGATATTTTGTGAAATAAATAATTTGGAAAATTATTTGGAAACTGGTGATGTGTGCATATCCATTGATAGTTCAATAACCGACTATCAATATTTCCCTTTGAATGGGTAATTGATGTGATTTGTTTGAATGTGAATGCCACACTTATTTTTGAATAAGCGCTCACTATTCGGGTTAACCGGGAAAGGACCATGGGGTCGTATAACCCATTCCGAATATGTGATACGTCGTTGTGAATAGCATTGAAGATCGGTGTTGAAGACCCGGTATTTGCGAGAGCGATAGGATGACCTGTCGATTTACTCTGCACCGAGTAGCTACGGTATAGAGTTCTCCATATGTGATGGTGAATCCGATCAGGATTGTGAATATCCGGATTGCAAGGACTTCTTTGTAAGTGCCTTCGGTTTTGTTCGAGCCCGGAACAGACTTGTATGGATTGTATGTCTGACATTACAAGTTGAGATATAAAGCCGATTTCTTTCAAATATATTTCTGTTGGTGGCGAAGAATTTATTCTTTTAGCTTAACACCCTTCTCTGAGACGTACGAGCTCAGAGGTTATATAGTTGAAGTTATCAGCGATATATTCCCAATTTGGTAATGTGACATGCTGAGTGTTGCTGTAAATGATCATTGTGTTGATTATTGTGATAGGATCGTTTATTTGATCGTCTATCTTAGTGATCATTGTGTTGATCATTTGTTGACCCAAAGCATGGCTTTTGTATAAAGTATGTTTTTGTGGACGTGACTTCGTCGAAACTCACACCCCGGAAATGGTCAAAACAGGAAAGATGCGGCAAGGTTATGAGGGGTAGCACCCTTTAGGGTATGTACATTTCCTTCTGGATAGAGGTGGTATCATGGTATGGAGCCCAGATATTTAACCTATGTGGTTACTACGAATTTATTACTTTGTGGTTGTTGGTTTTCGGGATCCCGTGAGAAAGGTCGTTTACGATCGGGGAATGGCGTGCTCGTGTCAGTAGTTACCCAGTTAGGGGTAACCCGGCCTTGTGTTGGCAGAGTTCCGGTTTGGTTCTCCGGGATGTCTTTCCAGAGGCATTCTCATGTGGCAATGGGAAGTTCCTTGGCCTGACCATTTGTTGGAAATCCAATTCCCAATACGAAACTCGTACGGTATTAGTTGTAGAACCTGCCATTCACTTATGGTGGTCACCACTGTTTGGATGGTAGCTATAGTAGGCATACGATAATGGTCGTATGTTGGCTAAGATTTATATTCTACTTTCAAAATGAATTTTTCCTCTACACTATGCACTAGTAATAATATCAAATGTTATTTTAAATGCGTATCAAGCATCTTTGACTATCATAAGGAGAAATCTCCTCCGATTCTGCGTTTGCATGTGTGTGTGTGCGGGAGGCCTTATGGTAGTCTCATTTTTAAAAGCATTGCGAATTGAAATAAAAATATTCCTCTATTTTGATTTTAAAGATAAATAAACTGTTTTGAGTTCTCACACCAGTCACATGACTGACTTGGAGTTTATTGTTTTCCTTCCTAAACTCTGGGTGCCCACCAATTTCCACACGGGCAGTCAAGAGTTAAGGTTTATCAGGATATTCTGGATATTCTGGAGTTGCTGGAGGCAAGATGGATGGCATGGCGTATTACTAGTTTATATAGTATTTCTTTTTCCGCTGCACTGTTTGTATGTTATTGTACACTCTGATGATATGATGTAATGTAATGTGATAAAATGTAATAACTGATATAGTTCTTTGTTTAAAGATTATTCATTTATTATTATATGTTGTTCCGCTGCGAATTGTGAGATTCTGATGTTGTTCTTGTTTTCTGTTCTGTTCTATTTTCTCTATTTTCTTTCTGTTCTGTTTCTCTTTTCCTTCTATTTTAAAATTTTCTATCTTCTTTTCTGTTTCTAAAACCCATAACTATTCGGTTTTTCGGCAACGAAAAATCGAAACGTTACATTTGGTATCAGAGCTTATGGTTAAGCGACAACCATGGTTCTGTTGGGTATAATTCATTAGAGATAGAGTCAGTAGTACTCTAGAATGAGTTTGAGTGTAATAATAGCTATGAGAGCGTATTTGTTAGTGAATATAAAATTGTTTTATATTGTGATGATTGGTTTATTGAGTGACATATGAACTTTCGTCAGCGCGGTCTGTCAAACTATGCCGAAGGGGTTTCTAAACACTTGAATAGAACAATTCGACACAATATTGATTTTAAAATTGGGTAAATGAAATAATTTTACCTTGATTATATTTTGTATATGAAGAAATAATTTTTCAGAATTATAAAAGTGTATATAAGTTGATTGTTTAGTTTGAATAATCTAAATTTAAGAATAATTGTATAAGCAAAAAGAATTATAAGAATTGAATTATAATGAAAGTGATTTACAATTGTGAAATAAAACTTATATATGTAAGAAGTGAAACTATATGAACATAACTTAAGATATGTTAAATAAAGTTGATATAGTTATCAAAGTAAATTAATAAAATTAAGTGAAGGATGTGAACTTAAGTTATATAAATGAAATTCAACTTTTGTAATTGAATTGAATGAATGGATTGAATATTAATCAATTAAATGTGAATTAAGTTGATATGAAATAATGAATATAAGTGTTAATTCATTAAAATCTAATGTTATTGAAAGATTGAATGGAAATCAATTTAATTAAACCAATTGAAAGTGATGGTGTTAAATCAAATTGAATGAATATAAGCAAAGGAATTTGGTTGCAATTAATAAACATTGGTTGATATTGAATATGATTGTTAGATGATTGTATATAATTCATTAAGTATTAATGAAAGTGAATTAGTGAAATTTAAAGCTATGTAATTGAATTCAAATTAGAAGTAAATAAATTTGAATAGAATTGAATTTGATTTGGAAGTGAACCAGCTTGAATATGAATTAGTTGAAAATGAATGCTAGTAAATCCAATGTTAATGAATCTAATGTGATTAAATTGAAAACCATTTCATTGAATATTAATGAGAATATAAATGAATATTTATTGGTTATGGATGATAGTTGGTTGATGGTTGCATTTGTTGCTTTAGTTGCATTTGCTATGTGACATATACAGTTGTTATGGAGATATATGTTGTATATTGAGATTATTGTCATATATGCATGATTCTCATGTTGTTTGTTGAGTGATTAGTAGGTGCGGATCGCGTTTGCTTCGCATTTGGAGCTCGCTTTTACGCTATATTAGCCGTATATGCTTGCTAATAAAATATAAGGTACATATCTCGGATTAAATATCGTACTTTTACACTTTTTTCCCTTCGGGATGCCTCATTACTTGATGAGATGTATATTTGTGATATATACACTGTCATTTTTTTTCGGATCGAGCCGCGCAAAGGAGACTATGGCGAATTTTTCCGAAAATTTAAGGCGTTAGAAAAAATTTGAGAAAATTTAGAAAATTTTTGAAAACTTTAACTTTTATTTGGAATTGAAAGTTAAACAATAGTAATTGTTTTTGAAAAGATAACTAAGTATGATTTGAAAAACTTAGTAAAGTATTATAAGAAGTTTAACTATGAATTTTGGAAAGTTAATATATTCTGTAACTTTTCTTACTTGTTAATTTCGAGGACGAAATTCTTTTAAGTGGGGAAGATTGTAACGACCCAGAATTTTTATTAATTAAAATTTGGATATTTAATTTATTTTAAATATTAATAAGTGAATTTTTAAGTCAAATAAATTTTTATTTGAATTATTGGATTTAATTGGATTTTTAAATCGATAATTTAATACGTTAAATTATGGAAATAATTGAAAATAGGGTTAAATATGATTGAAAATGATTTGTAAAATTTTATTTTATCATGTTGGAGTTAGAACGATATTTTAGAACTTTTAAAATCGAATTAAAAGTTAATTTGAGAAAATTGAATATTTTAATATTTAATAATCGACTGTAAAATAGCCAATTTTTGAACAGTCTCAGAATTGAACGAAACCAGTTCCATTGGATCCGTAATAGTTAGTTATTACCGGATTTCAAATTTCGTGTCAATCGGAGTTATCGTTTGATCGTGGCAGCTCGAAACGCATCGATTTATTTTTAATTTAAATTTGACGAGTGAAAATAGGCATTTTTCAAAAAGTCTCGGATTTCGGCGAAACCAGTTTCATCGGATCCGTAATGTGATATTATTGTAAGGTTTCAAATTTCAAGTCAATTGGATTTACCGTTTGTCCTGTACAAATTAAAACGCCTAGAAATCGACTTAAATCGGTTTAATTTAAATTGAGCGTTTACAGCCATAACTCGCACATACTTCCGAATTAGCTTTCGAAACCTGTTCCATTGTGTCCGAAACGCGGGATAAACCCTAGGAACGTCAGTTTCGGCGCCTAAATCGGAGTTCGGAATTTCCGGATGAATAGTGTCGAACGAAACTCTATAAATAGCACCACTCTCTTCATAATTTGATAAAAAAAAATAAACCCTAATTCTAATTTGCCCTAGCCGCCACCCACATAACCCACGGCCAGAATTCAATCTCATTTCCTCCTCTAGATCTTCCAATCCATCAGCAATTAGATGAAGCTTCCAACTAGAAAGTCGTAGAGCGCATCGAGATCTTGAAGTTCAACGGTGGAGATGTGATTTGGAGCGACGATGGGGGAGATAATGGCCTGCGTTCAGAAGCACTTGCGCACGCACTTTGATGAAGAGGAGGTGGCCGAGCTCCACATGCTTCTGGCCGAGCATAGCCTTGGTCGAGAGCTTCCTATTGCAAGTAGTTTGATGAAGTATCGTTGAGAAATGGAGGAGAATAATTAAACCCTAGTTCGTTGTTTATGGGTTTGGTTGTTTTTGTGTTGCCTGGAGATGAAGACGTGAGGGGGATGGAGGGAAAGAACGGCCAGATTTGCATGGGACAGGAATCAAGGGCTGTTGATGATTTTAGGTTTATAAAATTAAAGTTGTTGTAAATTTTAGTTTAAATCGTGTTTAAACTTCAATAATTCATAACTTTTTCATACGAGGTCGAAAACGCGTGAAACCAGTTGCGTTGGAATCGTATGGACGAGCACTACGCGATGGAGTTGGTTTGGAGTCGTTTGGAGTTAGTGAGAATTTTGGGTAAAATTAAACGTCCGTTTAATTTTATTCGAAATAAATCGCTAAAACGGAATTTAAAATCAAGGTGAGAACTTCTCACTCAATCGAATCAGTTTCGATTTTATTTTAAATAGTTAGATTTAAAATATTTGAATGCATGTTTGAATGATGATTGTTATCTATTGATTGTTAAAATAGACATTATGCGCCGTTAGTAAGCGGATGTTATTTATTAAAAACATATACCGCGAATATTTCATAAACAGTGAAATTGGTATTATAAATAATATCAATATATATATATATATTGGCATATGTATATATTGCAGTTGTTGATTTCCCGTATTTTTTAGCGGATGAGACCCTATTACGCCGTTATTAAGCGGATAATATTTAATAAGAACATATACCGCGATAATTTCGTACTGGAGCGAAATTGGTATTGTGCTAATGTTTTTGGATGCAGGAAAACAGGTTGGAGGGATCCAACTGGATTCCTCAACAGTATTTATTTGATTTCAGATATTTTGATATTTGATGGATTTTCATATTGATATATGATATCGTTGTAGTCGTGATTGACTATTTGGTGTGTAGCATCATTGGACCAAGTTTTGGAATTTTAAAATGATTTTTGAAAATATACTGTATGTTTGGAAATTGATTCATTTTAAATAAATAAACGTTATAATTTTTAAAGTTATAAAAATTATGATTTTGAGAAATATAGTTAAAAACTGATTTTGAGAATACGATGCTAATAATTTTATAAAATAGTTTAATCAGGATTTTAGAATTATTGTGAATAGTTTAAATATAGGATTTATAAAATTTAATTATTTTATAAATCAAGAGAAAGGATGAAATTAAAAAGGAAATTAAAGACGTTTTAAAGAATAATATAAATTGATTTATATTAAAGGATTTATAAATTGATATTTATAAATTAAAACATTTGAATTATAAAACGAGTTTTTATAAGTGTTTGAATGAAGTGAAAATGAATTTCATTAAAGAATGAAATTTATAAAATTATAAACTGTGAAGTTATAAATAAAATTTATAAATAGTAAGATTTATAAATTTGCGAAGTTATTGCAAGAATAGATTGGTTAAATAAATGGATCTTACAAGTTATAAGATTTATAAATTAGAAAGTCTTTAAAAGAACGATTTTGTAAAATAATCGTTTTATAAGTATCTAACTTATAATATGAACTTTTAGTTTATAATTGAGTTATATACTGAAATAGGTTAATAAAAGAATTTATAAAAAGGAAGCTTTTATAAATAAATAGAAATGGAATTTATAAACGTTGTTTTATAAATTCGCAAATGACTTATTTTGATAAGTAAAATTGTTGAAACCTATTAATGGAGTTATGTTCACGTTTTAGACAGTGAATAATCCTTTGAAATAAAATGCATAGAATTGATGAAATTTATTAACAAGATATATTCACGTTTTTGAATAGTGAATAATACGTTAAAGAAAATGGTTTGAATGTGAATGTTTTAAATAGAATTAAAACGATCTAACGATGTTTTAAATTGTGTTGAGATTCGAAACCATAGATTTCAACATTTATTGTTGAAATAGACGTTTTCGAGAAATGAAAAGGAAATAATGGACTATAACACTGTGGTTATAGTAAATGATTTCCGAAAGGAAATGTTTTGTATAGTATTGGGATTTATATATCTATTTTAATTTCGAATCCCTATACTAGTGATTTTGGGTTGTCGTAACAATGTTTTACGTAACATTCGTTTTGACCCAAATAAATATGTTTAAGAGAATGATTTCCTTAAAGAATGAAATATATACTTAATTTCGATTTAAGTATATTGAATATTTTCCAAGTGTTGAAAATAAATAGAATTTGTGAATTACTTATGAATAAATAAGTATGGAAATGTTTTTCCAATGTGAAATGGAACGTTTAGAGAATTTATCTTTTTTTGAAGATAAATTGAAATGAATAATCGAAATCGAATATTCATTGATATTTTGGAATTATAAATTCACTAAGGAATTTATAAAAGAAAGCGGAATTTGTTTAAAAATAAATATTGATTTATTTTTGAAGTGTGAAATTTTATATCTTGTAAAGATATTTTGTGAAATAAATAATTTGGAAAATTATTTGGAAACTGGTGATGTGTGCATATCCATTGATAGTTCAATAACCGACTATCAATATTTCCCTTTGAATGGGTAATTGATGTGATTTGTTTGAATGTGAATGCCACACTTATTTTTGAATAAGCGCTCACTATTCGGGTTAACCGGGAAAGGACCATGGGGTCGTATAACCCATTCCGAATATGTGATACGTCGTTGTGAATAGCATTGAAGATCGGTGTTGAAGACCCGGTATTTGCGAGAGCGATAGGATGACCTGTCGATTTACTCTGCACCGAGTAGCTACGGTATAGAGTTCTCCATATGTGATGGTGAATCCGATCAGGATTGTGAATATCCGGATTGCAAGGACTTCTTTGTAAGTGCCTTCGGTTTTGTTCGAGCCCGGAACAGACTTGTATGGATTGTATGTCTGACATTACAAGTTGAGATATAAAGCCGATTTCTTTCAAATATATTTCTGTTGGTGGCGAAGAATTTATTCTTTTAGCTTAACACCCTTCTCTGAGACGTACGAGCTCAGAGGTTATATAGTTGAAGTTATCAGCGATATATTCCCAATTTGGTAATGTGACATGCTGAGTGTTGCTGTAAATGATCATTGTGTTGATTATTGTGATAGGATCGTTTATTTGATCGTCTATCTTAGTGATCATTGTGTTGATCATTTGTTGACCCAAAGCATGGCTTTTGTATAAAGTATGTTTTTGTGGACGTGACTTCGTCGAAACTCACACCCCGGAAATGGTCAAAACAGGAAAGATGCGGCAAGGTTATGAGGGGTAGCACCCTTTAGGGTATGTACATTTCCTTCTGGATAGAGGTGGTATCATGGTATGGAGCCCAGATATTTAACCTATGTGGTTACTACGAATTTATTACTTTGTGGTTGTTGGTTTTCGGGATCCCGTGAGAAAGGTCGTTTACGATCGGGGAATGGCGTGCTCGTGTCAGTAGTTACCCAGTTAGGGGTAACCCGGCCTTGTGTTGGCAGAGTTCCGGTTTGGTTCTCCGGGATGTCTTTCCAGAGGCATTCTCATGTGGCAATGGGAAGTTCCTTGGCCTGACCATTTGTTGGAAATCCAATTCCCAATACGAAACTCGTACGGTATTAGTTGTAGAACCTGCCATTCACTTATGGTGGTCACCACTGTTTGGATGGTAGCTATAGTAGGCATACGATAATGGTCGTATGTTGGCTAAGATTTATATTCTACTTTCAAAATGAATTTTTCCTCTACACTATGCACTAGTAATAATATCAAATGTTATTTTAAATGCGTATCAAGCATCTTTGACTATCATAAGGAGAAATCTCCTCCGATTCTGCGTTTGCATGTGTGTGTGCGGGAGGCCTTATGGTAGTCTCATTTTTAAAAGCATTGCGAATTGAAATAAAAATATTCCTCTATTTTGATTTTAAAGATAAATAAACTGTTTTGAGTTCTCACACCAGTCACATGACTGACTTGGAGTTTATTGTTTTCCTTCCTAAACTCTGGGTGCCCACCAATTTCCACACGGGCAGTCAAGAGTTAAGGTTTATCAGGATATTCTGGATATTCTGGAGTTGCTGGAGGCAAGATGGATGGCATGGCGTATTACTAGTTTATATAGTATTTCTTTTTCCGCTGCACTGTTTGTATGTTATTGTACACTCTGATGATATGATGTAATGTAATGTGATAAAATGTAATAACTGATATAGTTCTTTGTTTAAAGATTATTCATTTATTATTATATGTTGTTCCGCTGCGAATTGTGAGATTCTGATGTTGTTCTTGTTTTCTGTTCTGTTCTATTTTCTCTATTTTCTTTCTGTTCTGTTTCTCTTTTCCTTCTATTTTAAAATTTTCTATCTTCTTTTCTGTTTTCTCTTCCCTCTATTATCTATTTTCTTCTTCTTTCTTCTTTTTCTCTCTTCTTCTTTTCTTAAATTTTTCTTAAAACCCCTAAGGGTTCGTATTTTCGTTCATCTTGAATTAAACAAAGGAGATTAGTGTCTATTCAAGGAGTACGGATTTACGGGTCTTTACAGCCTCCTCGTGTGTAAAAATGTGTGCAAACGTTGTACGAATGCGAGCAGTTTGTCATCAATCTGTAGCTCCATTTTCGATCATCGCCATATAGATTTAAAGGTCTCGTCATGCTCTTCAACATTGTAGTTGAGTGTTTTGGCTAATTGTTTAAGGATAGAGAGAGATTAAGGGGAAAAGAAGATGAAATTCGGGCCATTGGAAATTATTAGTGGCAGCTAGGGTTTCTAAGCCTAGGGTTTGCACAAACAAGAAAAAGTGAGGTCCTTATATAGAAAATTCAACGACAATATTCATCCAGAAAATTTTCGAACTCGGAACGAAGCATGCCACCTGGCGTTTATAATGTTTTACCCCTATTCTGAACGCAACGAAATATATATCGGGAGCCAATTCGATCATATTTGAAAAATAGGTTTTCGAATCGACTATTTAAATTTAAAATTCAGTTAAATCGATTTCTACGCGTTTTAGCTTGCTTCGGACAAACCGTAAATCCGATTGACACAAAATTTGAAATATACAGTAATTTAACATTACGGATCCAATGAAATTAGTTTCGTCGAAATCCGATACAATTTGAAAAATGACTTTTTTTACTCGTTAATTAAATATTAAAATATTCAATTTCTAGAATTTAACTTTTAATTCGATTTTAAAGTTCCCTAACATCATTCTAATTCAAATAGAATTTAATATAACTTTATAAATCATTTTCATTCATATTAAATCCAATTTCTAATTATTTCAGCAATGTCAAATATTAAATCAACAATTTAATTATCCAATTAACTCGCTATATTTCAAGTACAAGTTATTTAGCTTAGAAAATTTACTTGTGAATATTTAAAATCAATTAAACATATGAATTTCAAACGACTGAAATTCTGGGTCATTACATATTCGAAAAGGAAGTGTTTTTCAAAAAATAGCATTTGGAACCAGGTCAGTCGACTGAGAAAAATCGATCAGTCGATTGAGAAAAATCGATCAGTCGACTGAGAAAAATAGATCAGTCGACTGAATATTCAAAGATAGTAAACAACAGTGCATATCTACGTACTGAGCATGGTCAGTCGACTGAATTTGAAAATATAAACGTGTATACATATGTGCACAAGTTCAATAGGCTGTTTAACAGATATAAAATCGACTGGTCGATTTTGTTCAATCGATTGAATTCTATTGATAATAAAAATCAGCACAACTCATTTGTTTAAAGCACTTGCCTTTTAATCTAGTGACTCGGGTTCCAGCTCTGCTTCGTGCATTTTTTGAAAACTTGATTTTGATTAAAATATGCATGCAAGTTTATTTGAATGTGAATGATGATTCTTGAGGAAAGATTTTAACAAATCACTAAACTAGACTCTATATACATATTTGATGACTCTTATTAAAATATTTAACTATATGAACCATACTTTGAGTCTTGAGTCCGGATGTTGTCGTAGTCGTAGATCCTTGAATTGTTGTTTCATGTCAGCAATCAAAAACTATGATCCAACGTTCTCCCCCTTTTTGATGATGACAACTCCATTTGCTTCGAACGAATCTTCGACAAACTTTGTTGACTTATCTCTGAATATATTCCTGTAATTAAGCTATAGATTTCTCCCCTGAATCTATGCTATACATTCCTATAAATAATTAATCTTTTCCCCTTAATCTGTGCTTGCATCATTTATTCCTGTAAATAGCGTTAGAGCAACATCTTTCTCCCCCTTTGTCATCAAAAAAAGGAGAGTTTATATGATGACATAAATCATATTTCACATAAGTGTGGTCATAGAACAATATATAAACATAGCTACTACTTATAATGTAAGGTATCAGAAAAAAATTAATATTTAAAGCATGCGATACCCAAAGTTCTTATAATTTCCTAATTTTTAGGAAACCATACCTATTTGGGTGTGGTTGAACCTTTATAGATATAGTTTTCATTACAAATCACATTCTTATAATAGTTGCTTATATAAATTTGTTTGTCATGATCAATCATATTAGCTGGAATCCATATTTTGATACTATTAGTCATTAGCTTAGTTCTTGAAGAATAATTTCTATCATTTCTAAAAAAAGTACTATTATGACTATAACTGGTTTTAAAACTATCTTGGTTACTAGTACTAGCACTAAAATTAGTATACAAGAATGCATATCTAGTACTATTCTTACTTTTGGCTTGTTTATAGCCTAAACCGCCTTTATCATTGTGAACTTTTGAATTTATAACTAAGGAAGATTGGATATCTTTACCTTTGTTAAAATTTGTGATTTTTGTATTTAATCTTTCAAAATTTACTTTAGAATCACAAACTTCTTTTTGGAAAATATTATTATTAACTTTTATAATCTCACATTCTTTAGATAATTCTAGATTGTTTTTAATTAAAGCTTTATTCTCTTTTTCGAGAGACAAAATTAAAGAACTAGAATTATTTAAAGAATTTTCCAAAAATGTATTTTTGTTTTGCAAAACATTGATTTCCTCCAAATGATCATTGTTTTTATCTTCTAACTGCTCATTTTCCTTTTGTAGGAAATCTTTTTGTAAAATAAGTTCTTCTACGGCATTTTCAAAACATTTAGTTTGTTTTGCAAAAAAATTATTTTCCTCTTTTAAATTAGAAATTTCCGGCTCATTATCTTTTAACTTAGCTAAAGCAATTCTATTAACTTTATTCAAAGTTTTACAATCTTTTGATAATTCATCATGTGCTAACATAAGATCTTTATACAAAGAATCTAAGCATACTGATTATGATCTAAGTTTAGCCATGAAGCATTTGTTTGCTCCTTAGATTTTTCTTTATTGCTCTTCTTCTTATTGCGTCGACTAGATCACTTTGTAGCCATTTATTCTAGGATGTCATTACCATCTCTAGAATCCCAGGCTCTGATACCAAATGAAATTCGCTATGATACCAAATGAAAGTAACTACTGTGTGGCTAGTTATCACTTAGGATCGTGTAATATGGAATGTATTATAATCTAAATGCGAAAACATATAATAATAGTAAAGTAACTAAGCATAAGCACATCAGGAGATTTTATACTGGTTCGAACTTCCCGTTCTACGTCCAGTCCCAGACTTCCCTTCGGAATTTCTTTCAATAACCCCTCACTTAACCCGGAGGAATTGGTATACAATACCTGAGAAACCGATCGAGATTTTTCCGCCTCAACAGCCGAAGAGAACTTTTACCGCCTAAACAACCGAACAGGACTTTACCGCCTGAGCAACAGAACATGACTTTACCGTCTGAGCAATCGAATAGAACTTTATCGCCTGAGCAGCTGAACAGGACTTTGATTATAAAGTAGATTGTCCTGACCTTGTGTGTTCTAATAACACGGATTTGTCACTTGTAGTACACCCTTCCTATAATCTTTTCCTCAAGTATGATGTGTATAGTTGTGTGTATATGAAGATTAAGAAGTTTTAAATTACTTTAGAAATATAGAATTGTGATTGTAAACAATGAATGTATGAATTCAAGAGAGTGGTTGATTTAGAAAATATGATTCAAGTATAAGCAAATAATTGAAGTTATTTGATCTTGAAATTCATGCATATATATAGTAGTTAAGGAGTTGCAACTATTGGTGAAGAATTCTCAATGATTAGAAATTGCTGCAACTCTTCGCGAGGAAGAAGGCTATTCGAAAAGGAAGTGTCTTTTCAAAAAATAGCAGTTGGAACCAGGTCAGTCGACTGAGCAAAATCGATCAGTCGACTGAATATTCAAAGATAGTAAAAAACAATGCATATATGTGTACTGAGCATGGTCAATCGACTGGCTGTTTTTGGTCAGTCGACTAAATTTGAAAATATAAACGTGTATACATATGTGCACAAGTTCAATAGGCTATTTAATAGATATTCAGTCGACTGGTCGATTTTGTTTAGTCGATTAAATTCTATTGATAATCAAAAATCAGCACAGCTCATTTGGTTAGAGCATTTGCCTTCTAAACTAGTGACTCGGGTTCGAGCTCCGCTTCATGTGTTTTTTGAAAACTTGATTTTGATTAAAATATGCATGCAAGTTTATTTGAATGTGAATGATGATTCTTGAGGAAAGATTTTAACAAAGCACTGACTCTATATACATATTTGATGACTCTTGTTAAACTATATAATTATATGAACCGTACTATGAGTCGTTGAGTCTGAATGTTGTCGTAGTCGTAGATTCGTGAATTGTTGTTTCATGTCAGCAATCAAAACATATGATCCAACATATAATACTACATAAGCGTATTGAATTAGCAAATTTGTTTCATATCTTAAGAAGTTATACCGAGATCCAAGAGCTTTGTGTGATCGATGAGAACATTTCATACTTAGATCCGTCAAATAGGAAGATATGTCCATGACCAAAGCTACAAAAAAAAGCCATTTAACAAAAAAATGTCGTAACAAAGAATGTCATAACATATAATAGGCTACCTAAAGTAGTTGCATACCTATACAAGTGTCAAACAACTGCTGATAAGTATAGTGAGCATAAGAGATAGACTAGAGAGCTCCATATACATATAACAATAAAAAGCACTACCGCATGAGTACTGTGCGCACTCATCAAGATCGGCTAAGTATGACAGCCATTTCAAATCCACTCGATTTTTGGAGTGATCACACATCAACCACGAAGTAATAAGGTGCAGAATTATTGCTCTTGCCCGCTGTTGGATCTCAACATCGATCAATTACATGAAAATAACCAAACTACAACACACAAGCTCCAAAGTACAAACGATTACATAAACATACATCTACTAAGAACAAACATATCACAGAAGCTAACATAGACATTTTCTTCTCCCCAACCATTTCTATTCATTTCTTTGACCATCTTTTTTAGACGCCTTACTTCAGCTTGCATCTCGAGGGCTTATGCAAGTCCCCAAGCACACAATGGAGGATCAATCCACTTCATAAAATTACAGCACTCAACTTCACCGTGATTCAACCTGTGGTCTTCATACAAAAGAAAACCATAAAGTCTATGTCCAGCATTAGTTACATTTTTGGCAAGGATGTCAACCAAACATTCATCTCCATAATGGCAAACTTGGTATGCACCGGATGGTAGCGTAAGACCAACAAGATGTAGAGGCTCAAGTATGTTACCATCAATGCAAATTTGTTTGCCCAATCTTTGGTTCGTTGCAACTTCACATAAACGAGCATTGAAGGATGATGTTCCGGAGTGGAAAATATGAGGTATCAGATCAAATTGAGTCTCCGTATAACGACCCGATTTTTCCCAAACCCGAAAAATCGAACCATTAGGGTTAAAAGAAGAAAAAAGTATAAGAAGAAACAGAAACAATATCAGAGTCTTACCAACGCAGCGGAATAAAATATAATAGATGATAACAGATCTTTATACAAAAGAAATTATATTTGTTTTATACTTACATCACCAGAATACATCATCAAAGTTCAACAACATCTATCATACAACTGGACAGTTATATAAATTTGTCCTCAAAACTGAATACACAGCGGAATGATAATCAAGTACGGAAGTACGTCTCGCCATCCAGCTCGTCTCCTGAGTTCTACAACATCATATCCTATATCCCATAATACTCGGTTTGACTCGAGCATTGTAGTTAAATAACACCCGAGTCAGTCTGGAAAACCAGCGTGAGAAAAACACACTCAATTGGATTATTAAAGTTTTCAACATCCATTGAAATCAAAGGTATCTCGTAAGACCACACCATAAATAAACATGCCAGGTTTTTACCTTACGATAACCAAAACATTTCTTATAAAATCCTCTGATATTATAATAGTGTCTATATACAAATACTTATTCAAATATCCGAAATTGTTACATATTAAATTACAGCTACTAGCCACAAAGTGGGTTCTACAAACAAAAACTGTAAAAGGCGCGTAGGGAGAATGGATTTCCATCAATGGCAGCGTTACTGGGGTACCGCCTGTCACAGTACGTGGTCTAGATCACCGTACCGAGGATCCACCCTAAATCTCCTGCAACACAAGACCGAAGCTACCCCTTACTGGATAGTCCGAATAAGTTCACCCCATGATTGGGATCAGCAACCGCCACACAGCCGAATATATAAAGGGACATCTAGACGGGGGTGACCTTACCCTAATTGGTTGCTAACCACTTAGCCTTGTGTGCACCTCGCTTGTTTTAGACATTCTCGGTTGATGAGGCTCGAAGCTATGCGTTACCTTTTTAGCACACAATCACTTAGAATGCTCATCGTCCTCCTGACGATGTTCTGAAAGCATTCGTCCATACAAGTCCGTTCTGGGTTCGAACAGAACCGAAGGCACTACTCCTACTACATCCACTTTTGGAATCACCCTCATGATTAGTAGCGATTAGCCCTTGCACCTCACTGCTTCATCTTCGTCTCCCAGCTCTTGTCTTCCTCACGAAAACGTTCAAACTGGATCGAAGTGGTTTTCGGGAAATAAGTCTCGATCCCGGTCTGTTCGAAACGGTCAACGCATTGGCCAATATTGATAGTCGGTTATTTAACTATCAAATAACATTCACAAGCAATTATCAAGCCATAATAATTTCTTCCAAATTATTTATTTTTAAATATCTTCGCAAGATATTTTCCTACATTTCAATCCTTTGAAAATAGTTTTTAAATCACTTTTCTCTCTCTCGTGGAAATAAATTTCCACCCAATTATCTTTTTCCATTGAAAACCGCCAGTCCTCAATACCTAAGATTTTAAAAATAATTTAAATCATTTTATACCGAAGCACACTTTAAAAACATTTAAATTAAATTATTTTAAACACTTTATTCAAAAATAAATACTTTAAAAAACATTTAAATAAAACTACTTTATAAAATATAAAAACTAATTTTTAACATAAAAGTTAAGCCAAACTAAATTTCAAAATAAGAGTTACGAAATTCTATAAAATTTTAACCAAACTATTTAAAATAAAACTACTTTACAAAATATAAATATTAATGATTTTCTTTTTAAACATAATACCAATTAACCTTTAAAATAATTACTATTATAATAAATTCAGATAGATTGTTAAACAACTTAAATAATAATTTCTTAAAAACATTCCTTCAAACAAACTTTAAAACTTTAACGTTTAGTTAAAAATATGATTTGAAAACGTGCTTGGATTTTCAGGGAAATACACTTCTCTCCCATACCTTTAAAAATAAATCCTATTTATTTTCAAAACAAATTCCCATTCCTTTGTAAATTCCCACTGAAATTTATGCTTCCAAATATCCACTGATATCTATTTCACTTTATAAACCTGGTTTATAAATCCCATAATCTCATATCTCTTTTTAAAACAAAATTTTAAATACAAAATCAATTTCCAAAATTTACCCCATTTAAGATAAATTCCTTTACTCATCCAAATTTATTTTCAAAACCCAAATATCCATATTCACCTTTTTTATGATTTAAATTATTACTTAAATCGAAAATACCAATTTTATACTTTATTTAAAATTCTCCTTTATTGTTTTTTTCAAACTCAATTCAAATCTTATATTTTAAAAAATAAAATTTGTTTCTTCATGCTTACAGAACAATATTGCATAAGTCCTTAATTCATATTTATATTTATTTTTTCTTAGAAAAACCCATTTTCCATTTATTCAAAAGCTCTATTTTCCCATTTTAAATTTATTATATAGGATTTTAAAATCAACCCTTTATTTCTTTCCTAAATTCATTTCTTTAATTTATTTGAATTCACTATATTATTTACTTAAAATTTTCCCTTTATTTCTTTTTTTAAAAAAAAATCCAAACTTATATTTTTCCTATTTTCTCAAATACTCATATATTCAACCAAGCCATAACATTTCATAATTCAATTCCAAACATGATCTATATGATCATCACATATTATAACAAAATTCACAACGCTGAATATATAAAACAAATTCAATGTTTTGAGGAATCTAGTTGGATCCCTCCAACCTGTTTCCCTGCATCCATATATGCCAGCACAATATAAAATACCAATTCCACTTCGAGGTGGAATATCGCCGTATATGGTGTTATATTTATATCATCCGCTATTATGCGGTGCATAGGGTCTCATCCGCTATATAACGCGGGAAATCAATCATTCCAATATATATATATATATTATACAACATCCAATCAATTCAATCACTCAACCAAAATTTAAATTTAACTTTTTAAATTTAAATAGCAACCCAGATGAGTGAGATTAACTCACCTTTGTTTTTGTTGCGACCCATTTCCAACTCGACTTGTTCTTCACGATTCTACACGATTCAGACCTTGAACAAACATTTTACATTTTATTAATATTTGAACTACTCAAATAATCAATTAATATTTAATAAATTTAATCTTAAATTAACAATTTGGTTTTAACCGAATAAATTTTAATTTCAACCAATTTCCTCTAATAAATTATTCTTAGGAACTAATATAAATTAAATAACTTATTTAACAAGTTAATCGCTATAATTCTTCAATATCTTAAACTCCTATCATCCTATGTATATATATAATTTATTTTCTTTTTCTCTTTCCAAAATCTTTCCTATATACAATTTCCTGCTCACCTATATAAATTTAATTTAAATGGCAGGGATATATATATATATATATATATATACACACACACACATACATATATATATGTATGTATGTATATGTATATTAAAATTCAATTTAAAATAACAATCCTATACCTTACTATCGATCGCAATCCAGGCTACCCATCGACCTGATCTTCCAGAGCTTCGACGTCGCAATCCCAAGAACGAAAATTGCCTCGACCTCGAAGGCCACCAGAGCCACGGTTGCTCCGCCTTTTGAACGCGAGCGTGCTACACCATCAAACTCCAAACTCAATCTCGCTTGACACCCTAGTCGCGACCTCGGTTTCGCCTACGCCCATTGCTATCGTCGCCATTCTAAAAACGATAACGCCTCCCGCCATTCGCGCATAAGTTTTCGCAGCTAAAATCCAATTTGCCTCTCCCTCGATCGCCGCAATCGTCGCGTCTACCAGAAAGACCAAGCTCAAATTCGAATCTCGCGAGCTTCGTATCGTCGAAAGCTAGATCCCGAAAAGGAGTAGCTCGAGTTCATGGATATGATTTTGATTTTTAGGGCTCTTCCATTTTAAATAAGAAGGGGGAGCTCGGCCATAGAAATTTAGCAACCATTTTTATTTTATTTTTTATTTTTTAAAAAGAGCGAAAACTTTTATCTGGCCATCTCGATCTTTGTTTGAGAAAAAGGACATTTGGAATGAAATTAAAGAGGAGGACAGACACATGTTCTAATGTATGAAACATGTTTGAATTTGCTGATTGTATAAGAATATATATACATTTAATTAAAATTCAAATTCAAATCGTCTCGGTGAATGCAACTCGAAATGTCGAACTCTTATCAAGGCGTGCCGCTAGGCGTTTATAATGTTGAACCCCTATTCCGAACACAATGGAAAAGGTTTCGGGTCCTAATTCGATCATATGGTGAAGATAGCTTTTTGGACTTAGTTAATAAATTAAATTTTCGATAAAAATCCAGTGCGTTTATCTACGTACGATCTCATGACAACTCCAAATGCTACGAAAATTGAAATCTGATAATAACACAATATTACGGATCCAATGGAACTAGTTTCATCAAATTCCGAGACTGTGCCTCGGAAGGCTATTTTTAAATTCAATTTAAACTATATAATTTCAAAACTTAACAAAACACTTCCAAATTCAAGTTTAACATTTTTACTATCTTCAGTGCTATCAATATAAATTTTTCAAGCCTTTGAAATATTTTTAACCAGCATAATACTGAAGATTCAACATTTTACCTAATTTCCAATTATTTAATTATCTAATAAATAGCGATATTTGAAATTCAAGTTAGAAAATAACTTTTAAATATTTAAAATCAATTAAATATTCCAATTTCAAATATTTAAAAATTCCAGGTCGACACACTCTGGAACTAAATCGATATCAACATCAATGTGATACGCAACACCCCTTTATGCTTCAAATTTATCATAATGTTTCGCCATCGCCTCATCGTCAATCTCCTAATCATCCATGTCTACTTCAACAAGAAGCTTATCAACAGAATGCACACAACAAAGTTAATACACAATATAGGTTAAACAAACTAACTAAAAGTCATCAACTAACAAAATAAGCTTGCAATGAAGAGTACACCTAGCAGTTGAGAAACACTGAGTGTATTTAGAGAGAATTAGGCTAATTTGGAGTACCATATAAAGGAAAAAGGGTTTTAGGGCTGTTTGGAATCTTTTGGGATTAGTTTTGGTAAAGTAGAGAGTGAAGGAGGAGAAGTGGAGCTTGCTGGTTTTGTTGCAGCCATCTGGATGATTTTTCAAAAATCGCAAACTAAGAAATACATTTTCATATATGTGTAAATAAGTTTGAAACAGGTCTAATGTTGCTATTTTTTGAAAAATGACCTAAATTGGCCAAATTTCCTTTATTTAATAGCTCGATTTTAATTTTTTTAGTTATATGAAGATAAAAGTGCGTGTTTATGGATTGTAATTTTTAGACCGGTCTTTTCTTTTAACAAATATTTACTAAGAATTTTATTAGAAATCTTATAGTATACAAAATAGAAAATTGTTTTAGAGCATAATAGTTTAACAAATGTTAACACTAAATATCAGTTAGTCCTAAATTGCTAAGCATTACATTACTGACCACGGTTATCATTTTCAAATGTAAGTTATGCTTATGTTCAACAGGGGTTTATCCTATGATCAAATAAATAAATTTACATGTACATGTAGCTTAGGATGATAACAATGTTTCTAACCTAGCATACATAAATTATGCTTAAAATATTTTAAATTTGGTTCAAACGAATAATTGTATTTAAGAACATTTTCTTTAGTACTTTTTCATATTATACACTACTAATTGTATTTAAGAAAATGTTAAACTACCTTTGAAATATCATATTTTTGGCCCATCTACCATTATATGATGTGAGAAATTAATTCATTAAAAACCATAAAATCTGTATCAACGTCACACTCACTCAATTGAGCTATATTGATGTACAATAACTCAGTTGAGATTTTATATTGTAAATTATCTTAATGAAAGGTGAACAAAAGTAAGAATATTCATTTTACCAATAAATCAATATGTATTTGATGTAACTTAACAATTACATACCAAGGATCCAAGAACAAAAGGAGTACACATGTTTAATTTGGAATGTTCTTTGTTAACTTAAATTTTCCCAAAGTTCATTGATAACTTCGATGATTGAAATATAAAATATTAACTGAAATAGAACAGTCATGAGATGAATACCATGTTATACAGATAAAATCGAAGTAACAAGGACGGGGAGGAAAATTGAAATCAAAACCCTAAAAAAATTAAAAAGGACTTCAAACATTGACCATGAATTTTCTTTGGAGTTCTAATTGATCGTTGGCCATAATTTCTATTTGGAGTACCATTCAAAATCTAAATGAATTCATGTAATATATTTTGTTATACATCTAACAATGACACAATATTATATTTGAAACCCGATATGATTGTTATGCTTGTAAGACAAAAATTATTGTTGTTTTTACTAAGATATGGTATATTATATATAATGCTTACTTTCGAGCATATGCAATAATGAAAAATATTACATAACATTTAGAGAATAAGCTAATATTACCCTAATAATGTATTGGTAGGTTTACTAAGAATAAGTAGTTTAAAAATATTTTTCACTACACCAAAACAGGCAAATTCTAACATTTATAAGTGTTACAAATAATTTCAGTAACACTTTTTAAGTGTTACTAATGGACTGTGAGGAATAGAGCGGCCAAATTTGTAACACTTATAAGTGTTACAAACATACGTATTACTAACACTTATAAGTGTTGGTACCTAAATATACGGTAACACTTATAAGTGTTGGTAACGAAATATACGGTAACACTTATAAGTGTTGGTACAGAAATATACGGTAACACTTATAAGTGTTGGTACAGAAATATACGGTAACACTTATAAGTGTTGGTAACGAAATATACGGTAACACTTATAAGTGTTGGTACAGAAATACTCGGTAACGCTTATAAGTGTTGGAAAATGATTATTTAGTAACACACATATATATACCAAAACTTAAACACAAAGTTTAAATATAAACACACTGCAAATAATGGTTTCCATATCACAAATAATTCATCATACATATTCAATGCAAAGTTTAAACGCTTTGCAAATGTAGTATAATATATCATAAACAATTATTTACATATCTAAAATACCACAATGTCATATATTCAGATATTATTACAACATAAGCTTCAAAAGAAATATTTCAAGATACACTTAAGTTTAACTTACGGTTAACCTAACCATTCCTGAGATGTAAGACGAATTTTTGAACGACCATCAATGTCAATTTATTGTGCAACTTTGGCGGCAATATCATCATGGCTTAAGAGCTTCGACCTTCAGAAAAGAATAAAAAACAATAGAATCAATATCATGTCTCATGATCATCGCTGAAAAAATGAAAACAAAATAATCTTTATAAAAGGTCCTAAACTTATAGTTCTAAACAAAAAACATCCTCGGTCGGATTATTCAGCAATCAGAAGTGGACAACCTAAGACATTGCATGGTGGAAAGCAATTAGTATCATAAGACTACTTTTATTTTAAGATCGGAAAAACACTCAATGGGTGAAACAAGTTTGAACAATCATATATACTATGTTTGCCATCTGCATCTTTGCCATCTGTAAGAGCATAATGACCTCTCTAAGTGACTTTTTGGCTATCCAGTAAATAACCATCTTTGGAACTAAAAATACGCAATTGATTTAGTTAAAGCATATATATTTTTTATTACAGGAGTGATAAAGATTCAGTTCTAAAATTTTATAAACCTCATTTTTTAAGGAGCAATTAGGAGTGAATTCTCCATCAATATGTACTATACAATCCATATAAAAATGAGTAAATTTTGGGACGATAGAGTGATGGACTATGTTGAACTTAGGCATGCATTTTACTTCGACTGTGTGTCTGTTGAGGCCCTAAGCATTTAGTTCATTGGCTAAAAGCAAAGGCCCTAAATAAGTGCATAAAGTAGCCGATAAGCTCCAAAATATGATTGAATTAGATAATTAGATTCAAGTTAAATACGACTTCTATGTTTAAAGTTGAAGACTAGTGTGCAAATCTGCATCACAAATCCTTAAAGAGTTTCTGAAAACATGGTGCTTAATTTACCCATAATAAGAAATATGAGTAATAAGGAACCGATCGCATTGAGTTATTATTTATTTCAGTGTAAATTATTGCATTATACCAAGCCTTTTGTAAGGTATATTTTAGTTATTACTTAGTAAATTTAGTCTGCAGTCTCTTCAGATGATACTTGGAAAACTGAGAAAAATAAAAAATGAAGCTTGCAAGTTATGTTAGTCTCATATTTGTTTTTTTTATTTTGTTTTGTTGTCATAACTAATATGTTTCTTTGTAAAAAGGTACTTTAGGTAGTAAATAGATTTACACAAACAACTCACCCAACATGTAATGCATGAAAATTGATTTGCACAAACATCTTGTACACAAACAACTGACCCAACAATCAAACTGTCCCATACAAACTTCATACAACACACTTATCATACAATCAATCTACAACCTCCTTATTGCCTGTTCCATATTGCCTATTCCATATTCCCTGACAAGCCCCTACAATCATCATCCCTCCTTCACTTTGATTGATGCACTACATCACAATCTTATAAAACTGCTGAACCTACCTTCTCCTCACCAGAAAATCATACTGCCTTTCAAAAAACATCATATTGCCTGTTACTATACTAGAAAATCACTCTCTGTTGCATCACCTGTCATTATACAGTTTATAAAAACAGCCTTTCTTCATCTCAAATCAAACTGTGCACTACATACCAACTTCCGGCAATACTGCAGAACCACATCCTTGATCGAACCATCACTATTGCATACACACATCACAAACATTGTTACATTCTCCCACTGTCATTTTTCAACCTTCCATGCACATACATAGGCGTACACAACCACCCTGCACAATTCACCTCCATCTGCTAGCATTTCAACCTTCTGCTTACTTCCTTTCCGCTGCAACAACTTTCATTGCCTTCAATTGCCTATGCACAGTGCAAGTGCACACAATCACTACCATATCCTCCATCAACATTACACCCACTACAACATGCCTCCCTGCACAACACATTTCCCACTTCAAAACCCTGTACATACCCTTTCATACAATTGTTCATCAACTTCAACAAAAAACTGCCATAACCCAGATTTCTACAAACTTCTGCACTTCTGATCATCCACTGCCTAATCACCCACTTGCAAACATACCTCCCACTATGCTTGCAACCACCTTACTGCTTAAACATAATCCATCCCCATATTTTATAGTTCACTGCTAAACATCCTCCATCCTTGCTGCCTTGTTCTAGCACTGCCATCAGATAACCACCCCACTACAACTGAAACCATCACTGAACTTCACCATCTGCCTCCCTGCACCTTCTGCCACTAGTCTGGCATAACATCTCACCTACATTCAACAATTACCATTTGCACTTCATCACCACAACAGTGCAATCCACTTCATCCACTTCCAGCTCCACCCCAACCCCGAAACCAACCTCTACTCCTCTACTTCACAAAGAAACTCCTCATTCATCCCACGCAGCAAACTCCTCATACAAACTATCAGCCTCGATAGTTCCCGCTACCCCAAATCACGACCTACCATTGCCTCGCCACACAAATCCTTCAACCTTACCATAATAACTACGCCGAAGCAACGAACCAGACATCGCTTCCACGGCTACGATCATCGATAGTAACTAGATACAAATTCAAACCCCTCGAATTTCCAAACATTGACTTCCAATTAACGAAGTCGTAATGAATATCGTGTTTCATTTGATTTTTATTTTATTCTAGGAAAGATGAGAGAGCATGTTTTTTTTTACAGAACGCTGATGGGATAAGTGGAATAAGATTTGGGTTTGTGGGCTTGGTCAATAGTGGGTTGAGTTAATTGCTGCATTTAGTTAATCATCGAAATTTTTTGAGTTAATCGTTGAAATAAAAAGTTTTGTTTTAAAAAAAATCCTTCTTTCTACCTTTAACCAAAAAAAGAGAGAATTTATTTTACTTTAGGTAGTAAAAAGTTATGTGATCTTTATATTTGTGCATCCACTTGTTGTAGTAATGCATGAAAATTGATTTACACAGAAATGGTTACATGTAGGGAAAGAAAGTTCAGTTCCTACAAAGAATATAAATACTAATTCTCGACAACTAAAATTTTCTACTAAAATGGCATAGGTATATCTACAAACATCATTTCTGATAATCCTTATATATCTAAATATTCTGATAGTTCTGCTGAATTTGAAAAAGACATTAATTCAGATGATGTAGATAGAAATCCCATTGATAATAGGCTAGTGTTATTGATAAATCCGTAAGTAAAAATAAATTAGAAAATGAATAGTTAGGATTAGGTGATTGTAACATCCCTAAATTTTGATCTGATTGAATGGTAATAGAAAGATCACCATCCCGTAGTCATAGATTTTCTTTATGTATGGGATAAATCTTAGATATGTCACCATAAACCTCGATTGTTCAAACAGCCCCACTGATATTAAATAAAAATAAAAATCAAAGTAATTACTACTGAAGTCTTATATGACTGTCAGTTTACATGTATAACGTCTACCAGCACTTCAAACTTTGACAGATATTTAGACGACTTTAACGCACATTCAAATAAACCATCAAACGATTTATATTTATCAAGTTTTAAAGTTGAATCATTCACCTATACAGTGTATGAACATTGTTATATATTTAAAATTAAAAGGAATAAGGGGTAACAAAATACCTACTAGAAATACAGAACTTCCCACAAAAATTGCTCGGCCAATTTCTCCAGTCACGAAGAAAGCCAAAGAGCCTGCGCTAACCGTCCCAATCCCTCTGTTCAGTCCTCACGAAAATAATAAGCATGGACAGAATCAAGATTATCAAACAGGTGCAAACATGGAAGTTGACATACGGTGCAATACTGAAAGTGTAAGTAGTAAGGAACTCCCATGATTCAAATACTATAATTGGCATAACAATATTTGTTACTATAGAAGGGCAGAGAGCACACCATTTGGGAATATGGGAACTATTTTGACAATAAATGTACTAGTGCTAGTATGCTATAGAATGGATATTGAAAAGTTTAAACAATTTCTGTTATTTTCTTCCAACTTCCTCTCTATTTTATCTTCCTCCTATCTCCGCTCGTGTTTATTATTAATTTCCTACGGTAATCTATATCATTGGTTATGGAATAAGTAGAAACTTATGGATTTAAGGCGAATAAGTATAAACTTCCTCTCTATTCTATCAGATTTAAGGCGAATAAGTAGAAACTTATGGGTAGAAATCATCATTAGTGAACTACGAGTAAACAGACATAATTCCCAGAAAGCATGATTCAAATACAAAATGCCTGTGTTGGTGTCAAGTCCAGCTCTTGCTCTGCCATCCGCTTCTGCCAGTTCCTACGCTGGTTCAGCCTAAATCATGAATGGCAGCCTGTTGGTTTTAACCATTTATACTGCTACCTGGAACTATCTCTAACCATACTCCTTTCATCATGCTTGCTATCTTCTGCTAGTTCGGCCTGTCAAGTCGCTTACTGTAAGAAGTTTGACTAAAATGTAAAATGTTTGATAATCATATATTAACTGGAAATGAAAATTTCCAACAAGAGATGAAATCAGTTGTTCCTTGATTTCAAGAATCAATTCCCAACCATAGATATGTAAGCATGGAAATGAATGAATGTTAACTGCAAGTTGGCAAAGTGAGAGCTTACTGTATGTCGATGTATCAATTTGTTCACGTAACTCCTTTACGTCAACCTCAAACCTTTCTTGTACCTATGTTAATATTGAAAATAATAATTATAATGAAAAACACCAAAAATGAAGAGAGGCTTTATTCGAAGTAAAAATGAAATTTACCGAATTAAGGACATCTAAATCAGAGGCATGAGCAGCAAAAGTAACGGCAAAACCTTTGGTTCCAAACCAACCAACACATCAAAATGTGAGAAGGGAATTCAAATGTCAGAAGAAAAAAACAAGTCAAAATGCTCGAAAATAATTAACTTACCCTATGTAAGTATAAGAACCAGCACTAAAAAGTTGGAATAAATTGTGCAATTACTACAATGCCTTTTTACATCGGTGCACATATGCACATTTGGAATTTGCAATTTGTTAATCTATCAGTTTGTCTTCTTTTTATCAATTAATAATAAATGGATAGATTGGATAATTCATGTGATGTGATAATTCCTTATATTACAAGGAATAAAATGTACATTTAAACATAGATAGTATTAAATAGTTAAGATATATAACCTATGCTATAAAACATGAACAGTCATACGTCCTTTAATTTTTTTAATATATATATATATATATATATATATATATATAAATACTTGAAACTTCAATTTATAAGAAATCATCAGTAGTGGAACCATACTTCATAAAACAGTAAAAAAAATAAGTATTAAAGAGTACACACCAATTTTCAAAGCAACAGAGTATATAAACATCACAAATTAAACAACAGGGACATGCGTTTGAAACATTCAAAGAAAATAAGGCCACATGAAAGAGACAATCTGACATATAAATAGAGTAGCCCATTTTCCAATCAAAGAACTATAATGGACGAAAGCAAGCCATAGAGTGCAGGCTACTCGTGTGATCAATTATCCAAATAAATAAGTTTGCACATTGATCGCTTAAGAGAGGTTTTGTAATCAAATAATGTGCATTACTTCACATATGGATGTGGCAATAATTTAAAGCCTCAAGCATAGAAAGAAGAAAACCAAATCATCAGATACTTGCATGAGCAATGTTTCAAAGCATAGGCATAGTACGTACAAAGATAAAACAACAAAAGAAGAAATTCACTATTCACAAAGGGAATGTTTGCACTTTAGGTCTGACCAAATATGTACAGTTGCACATAAGAAAATTTCAATGCAAAAAAATTGATTACATGACCAACCTTCAAGGCTACAGGGCATGAACAGTATAAAACAACAGAGTGTTGCTTGTGCAAATCAGAATAATAGGGATATGGACGAACGCAAATCAGAACGATAGGTCAAAATAAATGCATGCAATTAATCTAGAGATAGATTGTGCGAGGTTCAACTCACCTTAAATCCCAAAATAGCAGCATTAAACAATCGCACCACCACTTGATGCCTAGCCTAGCCCGCCATCACTTGAACGCAGCCACCACCAACGTCCGCACCATCGGCCACGTAGCTCGAACTCCCTTTGCCATCACGTCCTGCCTTGCCTTTCTCGAGCTTCGTCTATCGCCCCGACTCGGATTGATAAAGGGATTTAATTGGGGATTTATAGGGATTTATAGGGATTTAAACCTGAAGATAAAGGAGATGGAGTGGGAAGTGTTTTCTTTTCAGCAAAACTGGAAATCAACATATATAGTTTTATTTGGAAATAAGATAGAAGGCTAGAATTCATTTGTTTTGTTTTATCAGAAATATGATTTGAGGGTCTGAAATATGATTGAGAGGAAGAAGAACCTACGCAAAGCAAATTGAAGTCGGCATCGTTGAAGTGGTCCGTTGATTTTAAGAAGCGGTTGAATCGAAATTGATTTGGCAAGGAAGAGAAAACCCTAGATTAAATTTCATGCGACGAAATATGTCTGGAAATGGATGGATAAGCGTGAGAAGAGAATGCACGTTTAAATTATAGAAGACTCCTCTTATTACTAAACTATTTACATTTTTACCAACTACGGTAATACTTATTTGTGTTGCAAAGTTTATTCAGAAAATTATTTATTTCCACCAACACTTTTCCGGTATCCTAACACTTTTTTACCGTTAGGAGTTTGCAGCATTTATAAGTGTTAGTAATTAACAAATATAAACTGTTGCAAAATCACTGATTTGGTGTAGTGTTTTCTTTCTAAGTTATTAAATTTTTTGCTAAATTTGTTAAGAACATGCAGTGAGCTCCTAAAGTTTCGCACGATACACATGTTCCTTAAAATAAGGAAGCATTTGTCAAATTTCCATTATATTGTCTCGTGTTCCATTAGTTGGAACTTATAGCGCACCTGAGATATTATTAACTATTGAAATTGATTAATTAATTAATGATTCTTCCATCAATTCACATTAAAAATATACATAATTATTTCTCTCATTGACCGAACCCTGTTAAAGTGAATTCTTTTCGTTTGAAGTGAGTTTACTCGTAAGTATTATTATTAACCCATCTTCAATTCATAATGATTTATAAATATCTCCAAACCTTAAAAAAATCATAACAATATAGCATAAATAATATTTACAGAAAATAAAAAATAGTTGCTAAGATGTTCCATAAGATCTCCAAGTATTCAGTGTTAACATGCATTAAATAGGAACACGTGGGCTATTTATGAAAATTTTATTGTCAATGAAGCGTTATTATAGAAAAAAATGTATTACCGTAGGTCGACTAAAATGAATTATATATGATATTACGAAATATAAGTCTAGGTTGCATATAACAAAATAAAATATTTAAATAAAAATTAAATTTATAGAATGCATATTTAGAGCAAAACTTTCAACATACTTTTCTCAAAATGCAACATAGAAAATTTATTATTTAACTATTCTTTTACTTCATACGATGTTTTCTCAACTTGATTTTCTTAAAAACTTATAATTCAAAATGGAAAAAACATCAACTTTATCTTAGATTATACTCAATTGAAGATTCTTCGATACGCATGTGTTAGTAAGCCAGTTATGCTCTACAAATTTATGAAGGAAATGAAACTTGTGATCGTACTAAAAAAACAAAACATATTAGAGAATTTATTATATATTAATTCTCTTTGATGCTAACTTATGGAAGTAATTTTCCACAAATACGATCTTATTAATTCTCAGAAAGTGATTGGATTCAGTTATAATATCAAACAACCAAATCATAAAATAAACTTGTTACCAAAATTATCAAATTAACTAAATTACATATACTTTATATAGAGTCTTATTTTATTTTTTGGAATAAAGCATTTAGGTTAAAAACTAAAAGTAGTAAAAAAATTAAACTTGGCATTATTTTTGAAACTGAAAGCATTGATGAGAATTAGTAGTTTAACCATTTGACCTTCTATCTTTTGTATCTAGAGTATCATTTTGGTTTATAGATCATGCAGTAATGTTTTGACTAATAATTATGTGTGTAGTACCCATTGTATTATTGTTACTATATTAGGCAAATTTAAAAAAAAACTTGACTTGTTAACTATGCATGTTCTAACTTTGATAATTCCAACTAATTGAACATGATCCTAGTTTATTTGAAAATTTGCAAATAATATAGATAAGGGATACACAACATGTTTAATAAAAGTATATTTTGAATATACAATTAAGTAAAATAAAAAATTAGCCTTAATCGATCAAAAAAATGAAATGTTACATTGAACTGATAGTGGACACTAATTGATTATGATTAATAAAGATTAGTATGTAATTACTCTCTAATAAAAATAAATTTGTAAAATAGAATTAACTATGAAAATTATCTAATTACTTTGAATTTGAATTGAATGAAATTAATATCAATTTGTTCCTTTTAAACACTATTTTTTCCATTTGAAGTTCGTTTACTTGTAAAAATTATTAGTAACACATCTTCAATTCGTAATAATTTATAAACATCTCCAAATCATCAAAAATTCAAAACAACATAACATCAAACAATATTTGTAGAAAATAAATGATAATTGCTACTTATTTCATTAGATCTCCCAGATTTTAGTGTTAATATGCATTAAAAAGGAATATGTGCACTATTTATGAACATTTCATGATAATCAAAACATCGCTACAGGAAAGTGTATTAAACTATAGGACATTTAAGATGGCTGATATCTCATATTACGAAAATAAGTCTAGGTTGAGTATAAAAATATAAAATATTAAATTAAAAATTAAATTTATATAAACCCTTTTTAAAAATAAACTTTCAACATAAAGTTACATACGGTCAACAAAATAAAATTATTTTATATTTTATATTTTTTTTCTCAAAATAAGACATAGAAATTTATTATTTGACTATTTCTTTACTTCATGGATGATGTTTTATCTAACTTGATTTTCTTTAATACATATATTTAAAAATGAAAAAACATCAATTTTTTCTCAAATTATACATTATTTAATATTTTTTGGTATAAGTGTGTTGGTACTGGTTATGCCCCATAAATATAAGAAGGAAATGAAATTCATTATCGTACTTACCAAACACAAATCAAATGAATATTAATGTACATATAAAACTTAAGAACTAAAAAATAGTTCGACATTACATATCAGGGATTTTATAGAATCGATCAAAGATTCTATGATATCCATGAATATCCAATAATCCCCTACAGAATATGAAGAAAACCAAGTTTATAATGATACAGATTGAAACTAAAATAAGAAGAAAGTATGACATTTTTCCTAACTAGATTTTTGTACATACTTGTATTTCAAAATAAAAGGATCAATTTTAACTCATGTATTATAAAAAGTTAAAGATTATTTGATTAGGATTAATGAAGACTAGTATGCAACTACTCTCTAATAAGAAAAAAATTCAATAAAAAAGAATCAATTGTAATAATTATCATACTAGTGTGAACCCATGCTACGCACACGGGTTTTGGCTAACATTTTTTGATTTCTTACCAAGTTAAATTAAGAAATCAAAATAATAATTATTTTCATTGTAGCATCATTTTTCGTAATTTTGAACTATATGTTATTACTGAGGAAATAGAAATCCTCTATAAATATTACATGCTCAGTAGAGGGTACAAACAGAGATGTGAAAATACAAAGTTTCCACAAAAATACAATTGTTGCAGTGGAAACATTACATTCGGAGTGCAGCAGACTTTTTTGTAGTTACAACATGAAGAACATTGTATTACTAGATTTGTGCAAATGGTATCTAAAGAGCATTATTTCCTAGTCTGATCTACATTCTCAATATTTCAGTTTTTTTCTTTCTAAATGAGGTTTCTGAAAAAACAGTTGAAATGGTTAGTAATGAAAAGTAGGCAATAAAAACAGTTGCTTTTCTCCTTATGGTATTAAGTAGAATATAATATCAAAAATGAGGAAAAATTGTAGAAGATGCGCATACTGTAAGATACAGCAGAACGAAAAGCCTAAGTTGGTTTAAATAAAAGGTTATAAAACCTATCAACAAACATAAGATCAAAAGTTATTGAGAAGTCTTTTATTTGTACTGCTAGTATACAGATATAATTAATTTGATAGTGGGTGAAGCTGATGCAACAGTCTTGCAGTATGATGTTTATAGGCATACAGTAATGAAAAATTTAAATAACCTGCTGTAAGATTATGTTATAGCAACTAAGCATTCATAATAAATAAGTACATATATAGGTCAAGTCAGGTCATAGAAGAAGATGACACAAACTTTGGTACCAGTCTCTACATGGCAAGGAGCATGTGTAGTCATCATTTCACTTCAAGTGAAAGGAAGGAAATAAGTAATGTCAGAAATTTGTAGAAAGTAGGTCGTTTACGTGCAGTATAATGGTAAAAAGACTTGGAAAACTGAAATTGAGATACAGGCTGATACTATGTGCAGTATGAAGATACATTCTAATGAATTCCAAATTCTACTTGCAAGTGGAGAAAAGCAAAGTAATACAGGAATATGTGAAGGAGTTATTTTCAAATGCAAAGGCCTACAAATGCCAACGGAAATCGTGGAATTCAATAATTTGGAAATGAACTATTTACTAAGAAATAAATTGACAACGCAATACTTGAAAATAACTTCTACTTCATGATCCAACCATCTAATACTAAAATGGGAAACAAACCTATGAGAATCATAACAACCACAAAAATTCCCACATCCATTCAACAAATTAGCCAATACTTTGCCAAAAGTTTACCAAAAACCCATTTCCTTCCTCCTCTAAGATAAATATATCATCAAATTCCCCTTAATCTGCTAGCGAAACATCTCTCTCTCAATTCCTATAAACACTCCAATGTAGACCAATGACCCATATTACAATACAGATTGATCAAAGAAAAGGTATCGAAACCTAAAACTGGAATTGTATTGAATGAATTAAAATGGGACAATAATTTGGGCTTGCCTCAGTTTTTAAATGGGAAAAAAGAAGCGTAATGTCCAAGGTGAATGGGATGAATTTTTTTAATGTTTAATCTCAGTGATGAGCTGACATAAATGGTTACCGGTGGAAGTAGTTTTGAATGATGCTTTGAATGCCTGTAAAAAAAATTAAGGGCCTGTTTGGTTTGTAATTTTTATATATGAAAATTGCAATAATTTTTATATCCTCCTATGTATTCTACATCTGACAGTAAGCTTATTAAATTAGCATCCGGATAAATAATAGCATATCAATTCAAGTACCATAAAATCATTTTAATCTACATAATCTTTTTATACAATACCAACAACAAATGAAATAGACATGCAAGATTTCCAATAATCTAACCACTTCAATGTAGACCAATGACCCATATTACAAACCACTTATTCCATCGCTAACACAAATTTGAACTATCCTAAGTTGTGACGTGGATTTAAAAACTTTCTACATTGAGTAGGGTGATATAATTAAGGTTTGTGTGATATAGAAGGGTATTCTTTTAATGACAGATGAAGAGAATGAGAATTGTTATTAGCATACTTTATTTTCAGTTAGAATACAAACATTTTTCCTAAGCATGAAATCATGGGGTTAAAGCTATCCGATATTTGGCAAATTTTAATTGTTTTACCAAATGCTAGATTGAACTCTACATATGCGATAGTTATAAATATTTCTACTAAGTCATTTTATTTCCGATAGTGTATGTGGACATTCATTCCAAGGTTCAGGTTACCAAGAAATCAAATCGTGAAGCTTGCATCTGAAGGTCTAGTTATTGAGAAAATCAAATAGTTTTAATAGTGTTTTAGTTAATAAAGTGGTTACATTCAATACTAAATGGCATGAGATGAAGGAGTAAAATTTATCATACATATTGGAGAAAAAATATACACATAATTTGCACTTGTTACTTAAGTAAAAATAATAAAATGAAGAGTTGTTTTCAACGCCTCAAAAAGCTTAACAGGCACATAATATAAACTAAGAGAAGCAGTTCAGCATGACGATAATAGTGCCATCAATATACCATTGAAATTTATAACACATCAAATATAAGGCTCCATTAAATGTTTTTATGCTTACTGTTTTACTTTTTCTTTAATTAAATTTCAAATTCAAGTTTATCTATGTTGTATGTATATTGTAATTCATTGATCTTTTTCGTTTACATAAAATTGTTTCCATTAAAAACATATCATAACTTCACAAGCATCTTTTTTTTTGGAAATAAGTATAGGCAAAATGTTAAAGTATCGATACTAATATCTTTTTACGTACTACATAATTTATTGACCTTTTTGGAATTAAACCCTTCGAATATATCTTATTATTCTTATTTATATCAATGTCAATGTACATATAACATAATTTATTCAGAAAATAGTTTCCTTTTAGTCATATTATAACTTTATTTCTTATTACCGATCAACCTTTTTATTTGAAATAAACGTGAATAAATTTTTAAGCATCGCATCCATAATCATATCTATTTTCATTCTAGTCAAAAAGGCATGTTCATTCCAATTACGAAGGCTTAGAAAAACATAAATTGCATCTTCTGTTGTTTATTGTAAGGTTGAAATAAAAAATGTTTAGAGTTGTAGCTCAAATTATGATGTAAAGCTATGTATTTTAAAAAATAGAAATACAATACCTTAAACCGTAATGTAAAAGATAAATTTAAAAACCTCTATGCTTTTCATGAATGCTTTTAAATAAATGTTTGAAATGGCAAATATAAATTTGAAATGAATCACTTATACCAATTAATAACTATACATTTTCCCCTAATTGATGACAAAGAATGCGTTAATGTACCTAATCATAGTAATATCCAACATGTATTATCTTAGAATAATCATGTGACGCCCCACCTCTATACCCACGCTAGACAAGGACACTACGGTGTAATGCCGTCAACTAGCACGGAGAATAAGGCTGTTGAGGAGCGACCCTCCGTGTAGTTGCTTTGTGCGAGCACCAACAGTACAACATGCATTCAGGAGGTAATCCGACACATTGATACAAACTCAAAGCTACTACATAGTGGCTATATATATATTCTTCAGAAACAAACGTACAAATAAACATAACATAAATCAGTCACAGACATCCATATCACAAAGGCGGAAAAAGATACGAATATAACGCATGAAAGTGTACATCAGAGTAGTGGTCAATCATGATCCACAATATCATAAAAGAATGGTTGCAAGTGCTAGACAAAAGAATATGTATACAGCAAGGAGTCTATATCTCAAAGGTATACAACAAAAACTACTAATCTAAGTAGTTAGCCAAAAGTCAGGATGATAATCCCAGAAGTGAAGTCAAGCAGAAGCACCTGTAACATCTCGGTCTGACCCGAGTATTATTTAATAAGAAAATAATAAACCGATCAGTCTAGCTATAAATATCAGTCAAAATGGTATAGAATAAGGGATATGACATAAATATATGACAATCCATAAAACCATACTGTGATAAGTATGTAATTGAAAATCAACAAGGGGTTAGTCAATATCACAAGAATCTTCTCAAAGATTAAAAGGAATGTCATACTCTATATTATTATTCACCAAATCATAAGTATTGACAATAATATCAATGCCAATCACAAAAGTCAATGACTCACAAAATTCACCAATGCACAAATATTGATAAAACTTATCAATACAAATCACGAAAATTGGTGAAACACAAACTCTAGAAATCATCAATGGAAATCCAGAAATTACAAAAAGGGGGAAGCCTATCACAAAACGGGAACATGAAAGCTCACCAAACGTGTATCACAAACGGGACGCTATCCCATGGTCGCTAACCATAGAGCCGGTGCAATGGCGTAGTACAACGGTACGCCTGAGGAACCAGAAACTCGAATAGTTTGGAACAACGACGTAGTACAACGGTACGCCCGATGGACCGAACTCCATAAAAGAATATGGGTCGCTAGCCCACAAAAGTTGAGTCGAAACTCCAAATAATACATAGGTCATTAACCTATAAAAGAAATGAGACAAAACTCAATAAGACGAGGTACTGTCCCCTAGTGGACAAAGGAACATAACATATCGCTAGTCATAGTCACAAAAATGATCATCATCGATCATCAAGAAGTGTCAATTACAATAAGCTAGTAAATATATAAGCATAGCCTCATGTCCCATAACCACTAGCTTAACTTAAATATTTATGAACAAATTGTAGATCTTCACTCAAAAATCGTCACAAGAGATTCAATCGAACAAGTCCAAGAATTAACCGACGAAGCAAACGCAAGCGTTTCATACCACCTGTTTTACTAAGCCGTTTAATTAGATTTCTCGTACGAGTGAGGTGAAGTGACAGATCACAAAAATGATTGCAGAAACCATATATCACAACAATTCACATTCGAAGACGTGAATAAAATCCAATGAATTTCGATTCCAAATTCATCAAAGTGGAAATAGCCTAGCGACTCAACACGGCACGACCTAGCTGCAGAAAGTCCGAGCGACCTAGTGGGCGTGCGACCTAACTAGTTACGGCTTAGGGAGCTAGCATGCGGCCTATGGTGGTGCGACCCAAAAGTGTGGCGCGACCTAACCAATGCACATGCCGAGCGGTCTAAGGAGGTCAGCGACCTAAGGGATAAGGGGGCCAAGCGACTTAACAACTTAAGGGGATGGGCGACCTAACACGAAATGACTTAAGTGGGTTGGATAGGCAGAGAGGCGCGCGATCTAAGTGAGAAGGTAGCCGAACGACCTATCGGCATACAAGGCCGAGCGACCTTACGTACCGCGACCTAACGACCTATTGGAGGGAAAGGAACGACCTAAATGCAGGCCGACCTAAAGGAGACAAGGCTGAGCGACCCAACTAGGAGACGACCTAACTTGCCGCGACCTATGGTTACGACCTATGGTTACGACCTAAAGGGATGCGACCTAAAGGTATAGCACGACCTAATGGTGGAACGACCTATGCGCAGAAGGCCGAGGTCTTTGAAGTTGCAGGCCGAATGACATAAAGGGAAGAAGGCCGAGCGACCTAGGTGCACGCGACCTAACCATGTCCGAGCGACCTAAGGAAATGAAGAAGGTCGAGCGACCTAACGACCTATGTCTATGACCTAAGGCCGAGCGACCTAACGAGCTACGACCCAAGGAGTACGCCGAGCGACCTAACGACTAAACAAGGCCGAACGACATAAATGCAGGCCGAAAATCACCATTGTGCAGGCAGCGCAACCTAAGGGTTTTGAAGCTCAAAACTCTCCCAATTTGCAACCGATCGAGCATGGACGCTAGGGGATTATGCACATATGCTACCCGGTCATATTGGCTCCTCGATGCATCATCAAAAACGTGTTTAAACATCAAAGATTGGATTTTTTTAAAGATTTGAACCCAAAACACTAAAAATTGGGATTTTCACCAATTCAATCCAAATCAATGGCAAATGCATATGTAAAAGTGTTAGGAATTCATACCCAACAATCAATGATAGTTATAGACAAAGATGTGAGATAAAAATCTCACCTTTTCATAAAATCAATGAAAGAGAAGCTTGAAAGCAAAGGAGAATCAACCCAAGAAGCTTGAATCAATGTCTTCTCTTTGAATTTGGAGTTGGATGTTGGATTTGCAAATGAACTTGAGCTTGGAGTTTTAATTTCCCATTCCTTCCTCCATTTTTGATGAAGCTTGAGTGTTAGGAAATGAAAGTAAAATTATGAAGAGAATGGGGTTGAGCTAGAGTTAATAGCTTAGGCTAATGGGCTAAACCAAACCCAAAACCCAAAGTGAAAAGGTAAAAAAATTTCACTAACTCCAAACATATCAAAGTTTACACTCAAAAAGATTGCAAACGGTGTTTTGAACTCAATGGAAGTGGTTCTAAGTCCTAATTCGACCGTATGCAAAAAGTAACTTTTTGGACTAAAATCCGACTAACGATAAAATATTAAAATAAAATATTTAAATATTTAATTGTAAAATATGCGGTTGTTACAAATATCCCATTTTGAGAAGATAGATATTGTGTAGAACTATGTCCTAGGTAGTATTTTCATTTCTCACGTACCATTTTCAAATGATTTGCATTTTTGTTGTGCACAGCAGATGGTGACCTACCAACCCCCATTATTTTAATACATTTTATAGTAATATTCAACTAACCTTAACAACTTTCTCCCACTAACAACAAATTTTGATTATAAAATAATTTTTACTACATTATGAAGGCAATGGAAATCAACTATTTATTGATGAGGTAAACGTGGCCAAACATTAAAAAAGACAAAGTAAAAGCACATAATTTTTTACAAACAGGAAAAAGTTGCTGCCGTGAAGTGGTGTAGAAAAAGAGGATGAATGCTTACAAAACGTCAGTTGCTGCCATGATGTAGTGGAGTTTATATACATAGGAAATATAGGTAAGGAGTATGAGGAAGTTTATGTACATAGGAAATACAGGTAAGGAGCTGCAGTGTGAAGTTTACAAACATAGGAACTACATTGTACCTTCCTTTAAAGGTAATGCTTTATAGTTTTGATACTAAGTACGAAATGAACAGGTCAGATCAGTTAGTAATGTTGTAAACTTCAAATTTGACCTTATACTAATGTTTGACTGCCAATTTTAAAAAAGACGCTTATTTATAGTAAAGTGTAATTAGGGATTGTATATCTAATTACTACAGCTACAGATCAAACGAAAGTCGAGTCCATGGCCATTCAAAAATAATTGACAAAACTGAAATATAAAAGGAAATGAGTTGTTAAGGCAATAGACAACTATGAAATCTTCAGATTTTACAATTAAGAAGAAATAAAAGGTTTAGAGAAATGAAGAACTTGTTCAGCTTGTAAAAAGAATACCATTAACAACATGAAAGAGGACCATGTTATGCGTATCAACTAGTGGAAGCACACATGCATGCTTTAAGAATAATCAAAAAAGTATTGCCTACTTAAAGTCCATTACTTACAGTCCATTACACATGTACTCCAATATAAACCAAATCAAAAATAGAATTTGACTTCAACAGTCGACTTTCATATAATCGATAAATATGTCTGTCTTCCTATGTTTAGCTCACTTCATTTCAATTTATTTATTAACGAAGAAGCACTATTTGTTGGTTTATGTAGTTAACAAAGTGTAATATTCATGCTTCAGTTGTGTATTTTAATATAGTATTATTTCAAACTTTGCACATTATTCTGACCAAACTACAAAATTAAAATTGAAAAGATCTTGCACACCTAATGCATAAATTGCCAAAGTAGTTTAGATTCAAAAAGAGTAGTGCAGCTCTGTGCATGGGTTAAAAATGGTTCAGCCTTTTTATTCACCAACTAAGTGGCACTACTGCTGGTTGTCATGTATCAGACCAAATTTTGTACCATTTTGTGGAGGCTTAATTTACAACTAGGTGAAATAGATACCACACAACATATTAAAAAGTAAAATAGAATGAAGTAAAAAGAAGTAAATGGACTGAAAAGATATCTAATGTAAAAACAGTGAAGAATAAAAGCCTTCCATTCCATGCCCTAAGTAAAAAAGCATCAGAACAAAACTATATCATATTTGAAAACAGAACAAAATTATATCATATTTGAAAACATCAGAGAGTAGTCAATGATTCGCAGCATGAAGAATACAAAAAACAGGCATAAAAAATTATGTGCGGTTGGGCGAAGATGCAGGCTAACAAAACGGACAGCTCCTCTATAGCTCGTACTTATATATGTATATATAATATATTAAAAATGATCTGAATCACCTTGTACTATCATATCATAAAGGATCCTAAGTTTCTCTAGTCCTTTATATCAATACACTCACACTGTATACGTGGCAGTTTAAGAATAATAGTATATGACATATTGGTTACCTTATTTAGTATATAAATTATTCTAGTATTTAATAGAAGATCTTTATTATAACATAGAAATCAAAATCAAATTTGATGGCACATAAATTGGTCTAGTACTTAATAGGGAATTAACATGATTTTTGCTATGGAGGTATTTCATCATCTGTGTACATTATCCAAATATTTAAGGCACAACTCAAAGGGCTTTCATCCATGATTGTAAATAATACGCCATAACAAAAGTAAGTCCATAAAAGTTTTTCCAAGGTAAAATGCTACTGGGTTAAGTAACTTTAAACACACACACACACATACATATACACACACAGGTACAACATGAAACAATTCATCCATGGAAAAATATAGTTGCATTTAGATTACTATGATTCAAAACAGAAGTGCAAGCATTATCATCTGCAGCAAGAACTATGTCATGGTAGATAATCATTAAATTATTGAAAAACATAACGAACAGAATAAATTTAAAGGGCTACTTTGTAGATTAAATTGGAAGCAACTGACGAATTCAGCAAGAATTAGTCAACTGTCAACATTAAGATAGCTTGATTTACTGAGTTCTTATATTATCTTAAGCAATAAAAAAATATTGCATGTTTTCTTATCGAAAACATTTCTTTCTAATATTCTTCAAACTTGAATTTTTGAAAAATTGTAATGTTTTAGAAATTCAAGTTTAAGGATTATTAGAAAGAAATGATTTTTCAGAAATCTAACAATGTAAAAACCTAAATTTGTACAGTAAAAAACAAACAGCCAATTTTTTTCTCTCAAAAGACTGATGCTAACACAGCAAATAAACTTGAAGTAGAAAAAAACTCGATTTTTTTTTTAAACCTTAATCGATGAATAGTTTCTTATATAAGAAATTGATAACCCTAATCAAAGAAAACTGGGAAGAAAAGAAACATAACTAATCTAAATCTATCACCAAAAGAAGTAATAACAACGCTTACGTCGGGAGAAGTGCTAGCAACTGTGCATTAAATCCTCCGATGAACCGATCCCAACCAACCGCAAGCCAGCAAGGGACGTCGACGAAGTGTAAAAAAGGCAGGGTAGAGTGGTTAAGCATCAATTCGAGGGGACGTTATCATTTAGATCTACGGAAAGGCAGAATGGCAGAGACGCGATCAAAGAGGAGGAAGACATATTCGACAGTGGGAGGACGACCAAAATAGAATTTATCGATTCCCAACGAAACAAAGTAAAAGCGAGGAAGAGGAGATAAGTGGAAAGGAAATTCATAGGTTAGGGCTTCTGTGCTTTTGGTGGAGAAAAATGGGAAGATAAAAATGTGGAGGTACAAATCAGAGACCGTTCAGTTGTCCTAATTCAAGGGGGCTTCTGTGCTTTTGAAATCAACCTCACTAATCATAATATAGTATAGATTAGTTTGAATTGAATTGAATGAAATTAGCATAAATTTATTCGATTTAAGTACTATTCTTTTATTTGAAGTCAGTTTACTTATAAACATTATTGGTAACGCGTCTTTAATTCATAATGATTTAAAACGTATCCAAATCACACAATAAATCAAGACAATATAACATCAAACAATATTTGTAGAAAATAAAAGAAAATTGCTACTATATTACATAAGATCTCTAAGAATCCAATGTTAACTATGCATTATATAGGAACATATATGCTACTTATGGACATTTCATGGTCAATGAAACATCTGTTAAATATGCAAGTATATGATTTTTGTTTGATGATAATAAATATATATATATATTCATTTAAATGTACTTGTTAATGTACTATTTTATTTTTCACATAATTAAATATATATATTTGCTGAATAAAAGAAATAACACAGAGTTTAAATTCAAATAGATATTTTATTCAAACAAATATTTATTACAATTTTGAATAGTACAAATTTGAGCTCCCACTATATATATGCAAATTTCAATTACAACACAAATCCAATTACATCACAATTTTTCATTTACAAATGCACCTCACTGCATTTCACTCATGCACTTGTATTTTATCTTCAACTATTCCAGATTGAGTCCAACATCTGAGTCAACATCTGAGCTATCTGCAAAAATAAATACTGAAGCAGTAAAATTGAAAAGAAAATATTTTTGCAGTATAAAGGAAAATTCATTTTGAAAATATTTTATGTCTCAGTTATTTGGATTGTTCTCCATCGTTTAATTTTGAATTCATCATACACGAACAGCTTGTGACATGCACAATGTATCACTATACATACCATAAGGTCGTGCACGCCGATATACACTTGATAAATCTACAAGGATAGGTGAGTACAAGGTCAAACCCAAATCAAAAGCCGGGTTCAACTCAAGTGAAATAAAAATAATGTCACAATATCAGCACAAGGTCAAACCCGAGCTTTAAGCTGGATTCAACACAGGTGCAATTCAAAAAGAAAATAATTCTCGAGTGAAACCAAGGCCACAAATTCATCATGAATGCAACAACCAAGAAGCTGTCAGACCTCAACAGCACAGACTCGAAGACAAGGAAAAATGCAATCCATCAATGAGACAAAAGGTTTCACCAGCAATATGAACCAGGCTAGTACACAAGTGAAAGTGGTAGTATGAATAAAATGAACAAAACCTCATCATCAGCATGACTTAATGCATAAGCACATGACTCAATGCATACACCATAATCGAAGACGTGTACAAATATGCAAAGCCATATGAAGTAGACAGGGATATACAAACATGTACATTGGAACCTGACCCAAGGAAAATGAGGTGAAGATAACTAGTGCACAGCAGCCAACATATACAACATACATATATACATGTATAGTCACACATGTATATACGTAGTGCATATATACAACAAGCACATAACATACATATGGTCGCAGTAAAGACAGAGCTCAGACTACAGTGATGCAATATACAAAGGGTCAATGACATACATATAACTATCAACATGAACCGGCTCACAATTCAGATTCAAGTATATGACACGGACAGTAGCAAACTCGAAGCAAGTAGCTTGATCAGAAGTACACAAATGCACAACTGAAAACAGGAATAAAGAGCTCAAGTCTAATAGACAGTGACAATATGGATGCAAGTGGATGCAACATTTCTACAAGACATATATATGTATCAATGAAGCAGTGCAGCAGCGAATGGCAACAACAAATAAATAGGCAAATCTCAATACAGTGAACAATGCATATGATCAAGTAACAGAGACAAGTACACAAGTCATGTACATAATCAAGAGACATATGTATATAAAACTACATGATCACTAGACTAGACTACATTAATAAGTGGAGTCGAAACAACATCAACACAGAAACCAGGCTCGAATGAACAGTGCATGCACAAATTGATGTGTCATATACAAACCAGAAGTTTACATGACTCAAAGCAATAACAATAATGAACCAACATACTATGCAACATAAACAGTGAATTACAAAATCAAGACAGTGCCAAAATTAAAATAGTTCAAGTGACTGAAGTCATGGAACGACAAGTAAAATCGAACAAGTCAAGTATGCTACAGGGATGAATAGTTTTTACCAAAGTCGAAGTCAGATGTCAATGAACAAGTCAGAGTCAAGCCAGTAATTCACACAGAAGTCAAAATCAATAACCAAGACAAAAATCGAAAAAGTTCACATTTTCACAAAATCAAAAATAGCTGAAGTCAACCACGAACAATAGCAAGTTTCAAACCAGAATCAATCAAACCGTGATGGCCAAGAAAATCAACCAAGTTAGAAATGAAAGCCATGACAAGCAAGTAATCAAATATACGTATTGAAAAGGACAGACATATTCTCCAGCATTCATGCTAAATCAAGTGGCCAAGATAAACCAATGGACAAATTCAAGTCAATTAATTCGAACGAGATTATAGGAATTCGATTCCTATTTAAATCCAATCATCATCGGCTTTCAAATCATTCGAGTTCAAGCAACAAAGAACAATCGTTCAACTCGAACCAAGTCGAGTATAGAATAAATTGAAGAAGGAATGAACGTACCAATTTTCGCCGCGGAAAAACTTGGCCTAATTGAAGGAGTCGCGAACGAATCAATCGAAGAAAGCAATTAAAGCATCAACTAACAATTTAAGCGACCCCTTCGAATTACTAAGAAGCCCTAATTTTTCAGAAAGGAATGAACGTGTTGTTTTTAAACAAGTTGGACCGAAGATATAAAAAGGGAAAAGAGGATAATGTTATCACTGATTTTAATCTGGGGTCGGCTTAATTATATTTGGGCTTAACTTTTTAAATTAGGGTTTTGTTTTGTTTAAATTGTTTTAAATTTTATTTTTCTTTTTAAACGATTGTATTTTCTAGTTATGTGACTAGGGGACGACTACGGCGGTGTAGCTCGAGAATTCGCAACTCGGTGGCTGAGTTGTGGCGGGGTTTTGAGCGTAGAGTTAAGGCTAGTCGATAGTGGGTGTCGCGAGTTTATGTGTGTAATCGTCTGACTGCTTAATTTCTTGTAGAAACCTTGGGGGCAGCACGTAGGCAGGGTTTTGCCGAAGCTGGGTAAATTATGTGTTGTTTTATTTCTGCATTTATTATTCTGCTATTATCTGTGCTGCTATAATTCTGATATATCTGTGTTGAAAATATTTTACGAACTTCCGAATTAAATTTTATAATTAATAGTATCACCCTATTCACCCCCCTTCAGGGTGAAATCGATTCTACAAGTGGTATCGGAGCTAGGAACAAAAGCCATTTTTTTTTAAAAATTTGATTTTTCGAAAACCAATTTTTGTTTTAAAAACTTGAAATTTTAAAATGGCTTCTTTTAATACTGCTTTTGCTGAGGGTAAGTCTATAGTTAGACCACCATTGTTCAATGGTGAACATGCTTACTGGAAAAATAGAATGACAATCTTTCTGAAAACCATTGATGCTTGGAATATAGTTGAGAAGGTTATAGAGCACCCACTATAGTTGTAAATAATCAAGAAATTAAAAAACCATTTGATCAATGTACAGATCTAGAAAATGAGTTATAGAACGCTAATGCTAAAGTTATGAATTATATTATTTTTTCATTGGATCGTATTGAATTTAATCGTTTCTCACATCGCCTAACTGCGCAGGAAATATGGAACATACTAGAAGTGACTCACGAAGGAACATCTCAAGTCAAGGAATCTCGCCTTGCCATGCTGAGTAGCGAATACGAGAATTTCACAATGGCCAAGGAAGAAAATGTGAAAGAGATGTACGGACGGCTTTCCACATCGTATACAAAACAAAAGCTCTTGGAAAAACATACACGGAATTGGAAATAGTCCAAAAAATCCTGAGAGTCCTTCCATGAAGTTTTGAAGCAAAAGTCACTGCTATTCAAGAATCGAAAGATTTGAAACAAATCAAAGTTGATGAACTTATCGGAAATCTCACCACTTATGAGCTAGAAATGAAATTCAAGGAAGGGCGTGAAGGAGGAGATACTCGAAAGAAATCAATAGCTCTCAAAGGAACAACTGAAAGTGATGACGACGACGACGATGATGGAGCGGCAGAGCTGGCACTGTTAATGAAGAGATTCAAAAAGGGGAACCGTATATACGGAAATCCAGCACTAAATCAAAAATTAAAAAGCAGAATAATCATAGTTCTAGATAACCCAGAAAAGTAAGAAATCATCTGTCACAAGTGCAATAAACCTGGACACATCAAGCCCAATTGTCCTCAGAATCAACACGGCCTAGAAAAGAAATCAAAAAGGAGAAATTTTGCAGCCACGTGGAATACAAGTGATGAAGATAATAAAAGTACTAGCAGTGAGAGTGAGAAAGCAGATATGTGTCTTCAAGGTGATATAACTGATAGCGACGAGGATGAGCCAAGCGAGGTATCGAAACTCATCCACTCAGAATTACATATATATTTCCACGAAGTAAATGGATGTTTTGAACGACTTAGGGAAAAGTACACCGAACTTGAATCGCAAAAAGATACTTTGATAGATTTAAATAAACAACTTAATCAATTAGTTAAAAACTATCAAAGTAAAATCCCCAAGTGTGATAAGCTCCAACACTCGAAAAAGAGATTAAAAAATCAGAAATTAAAATTAAATCGCTTGAAAATGAAAATTTGATTTTGAAAGAAAGTGAAATACTAGGAGATAAAATTCCATTAAAAAGTGCACACAATTATTGAACGAAAATGAATCACTAAAAACACAAGTCCAACAACTGTCAACGACTTTAGGAAATTTTTCCAAAAGTGAAAGATCGTTGAATATATTATTAGGGAAACAAACTATTAATACAGTTAGGCAAGGACTTGGATATAATCAAACTAAACTTGTTAGGAGTGAATTTAATCAAGTCAATTTCAAGTGCATTATTTGTGGAAAATTTGGACACAATCACGATATTTGTTGGTATAGACCCAAAAAAGTGAAAACCATACCAATTTGGGTTCCTAAAGGCACAAATATAAAATCCATTAAAGTCAAATAAATCTGGGTGCCAAAAAAACATATATAAATAGGTTTGGGTCTCCACAATATTAGTTTTCAAAATTTATTGCCACTAACAACCATGGACCTATTAAAACAAATAGGTTACAAAAATCTTTTGTCGTGTAGGTGTGGTGGCAGGCTAAGAAACAACAATAGTGTTATCTAGATTCTGGCTATTTCAGAAACACAACGGACGACAAATCAAAGTTTCTTAACCTAGTACAAAGGTGGCAGAATCACAATGGGCAACAATAAAAAGTTATCGTAAAGGTAAAAAAGGTAACAGTTTATTTTGAATGATCATTAAATATGATAATCTACACCATAAATTGAATCTGATTCAGCCAGTTATTGATATAGGAATGAATGATGATGTTGATTCTGACTTATTCAAAATTGTTAGCCAATTATATTCTTATGCCAAGAACACTATAAAAAAACTCCAAATTCTTTGAACTACTTCATAGATTAGTCTGGATTAATGATACTGTTTTATTGGTTGATGATAATACATTTGGTTATTTTACGGCTGACTCTATATTCATAGTTTTTGTGTATTGGCATGGTTTCGATTAAAATTGAAAAGAATTTCTCCAAGAATTTGTTGCAACATCACAGTCTAGTTTATGACATCAAACTAATGATAATCTCGAGTAAAAGAAAAATTCAGATGCAGATTACACTCGTAATCTAGTTGATAGAAAAATTACTAATGAAATGTGATTTATGCTAAGATATTCAGTAACTGCATCATTTTCAAATAAAATTTATGCATATTTTTCATTTCAAATAATCTTCAAATTGCAGACATTTCTTCTTTTATAAAACCCCATTTAGAAAATCATTCTTCTTGACCTTGTTTCAGATTAGTCATTATTGAAAATTTGATTTTATAATTATTTTTGGATTTGATTTTAAATAACTAATTGACTAGTCTAACTCCCTACTGATTATCTAAAAGATAAACAATGATTGAAAAAGTGATGAGTGTTGATATTAATCATATATTTTAACTTGAGATGGTATAAATAGAAAATTTCATTAGAAATTTAACAAGAGTTATAAAAAAATTTTGTTGGTAAAAATTCCATGACCATCTCTATTTCTATCATATTCCTAACGTGCATCACTCATCAAAATTCAATATAGTTTGTCAATATGTGGTATTTTAAACAGAAAATCATTCGTATTTCATTTTATATATTTTTTAAAAAAGGATCCAATGTATTCACTCTCATTTTTCCTCACGGTTATGCATGGGTGAATTACTTGGAATTTTTGATTATGTGCTTCCATGCTCATTTAAAAGTCCTCACGGTTATGCATGTATGGAATGCGTATCAAAATTGATTAATTAAATAGACAAGTTGATTCTAATCCCATTTAAAAGTCCTCATGGTTATGCATGGTTAGAAGATACTTGAATTCTTTTTTTTTATAATTTTTTTGGAATACTACTAATCTCATCTAAAAGTCATAACAGTTATGCATGGTTAGTAGATATTCAAATTCCTGAAATAAATATACCACAAATAGACACAACTATATGGATTTATATGATGACTTCGTTCCTATCATTCTAAAGTGGAATATTCACCAAACATAGTATTTATGATTTTTGTTTGATTTTTTATTGAAATTTAATATTTACTCGATTAATTTTTAATGTTGTATAAATGTCTATCACTTTTTCTCTATTTTTCTAACACTATTACTCTTTTACTGATAACAAAAGGGGGAGAGAAAAGTTAAGATTTTGTCAAATAAAAGCAAATAAAGGTCAAATATTTTCTATTTGCATCTAGGCTCATTTGCATATTTTTATTTACATGCATATATGAAGGAGGAGCTTTGTGTGGAGAAGGAGTATTCAGATAGGGGGGAGCAAATTGAATAATCAACTGTGAGTAACAACCCTGGATTTTATAATTAATTATCGTTGTTAAGCGATTAATGTTGACAGATAATTGTTGCTAGGAGTTTTGATTCGGGTTGTAATTCATTTCAAAGACTTGTTTAAGAGTTTAGGGCTTTAAATAAATATCTCTTTTATTTTAATTGGCCATTCCCTTTTTATAAAAAAATTCGACCCGTCCCCTTTTCATTTTCGTTCATTCGAAAACCTAATTAAAACATACGAACGGAAAAATGGTGGCGGCTCGTTCAAATTAGTGTTCTGAGCAAATTCGAAGACGCGACTTCAAACGCTCGATTCAACTTGGTTTCCTTGCTTCGTTTGTCGATCGTCTCGAGATACCTTCGGCCGCTTGATGAGTTCGTTCTGCTTCGATTTGGGTTGCTTGCCGATCGATTGTCCTGCTCGTCGAGTCAAGGTGAGTGAACTATCACTCACATCTAATCCATTCTCAATACTGTGCCTAAGTTGTTCGACTTTGTTTGTTGTTGATGTTTTACCTCTGATTTCAATAAATTTTAATAAATTTGACACTGGATGCTCTTGGTTTTGATTTGAGTTGTATATTTCATTTTTGCATTTCCCCTTGTATCTGATTTGTGTCACTATGCTTGTTTCGGCCTTGGCTTGAATCAATTAAGTCTTGGCTGTAGTTGCATTGAGCTTGTATCACTCGAGTCTGCTGCTTATATGATTGATTGCCTTCGAGTTGTATTCTTGATGCAGTCTTCATACACTTGGTTTCTTAGTAGTTTTTGGTATTATTACTCGAGACAGTTTGCATTTCGATTGATGGATTTGACATGGGTTGTTCGAATATGCATCCCAACTTGATTTTGTAAGTTGCTTTCATTGCATCATGTTGCAAGTAATTTCTGTTCATACCTTGATTTTATTACTTGACTTTATGTTAGGTAGCACTGTTGCTTCTGGCTTCAGTAAATCCTTACTGACTTGTATTATTTACATATTGAGTTGTTGATGCATCACTTGTTGCCTTTCATCTAGTTCGACCTCGTTCCATCGGCTGTCATGTTGACCTGTGCTGCTGCATTGAGTTGTTTGGTTGACACATTTGGAGTTGTACATTTATGTATTCCTTCCATCATGTGGTCTGTATTTTCTTTGAGCACATTTCTGGTTTCATTGGGTTATTTTGCGCTGTGCAGTTTTGATGTGTCTGTGTACCATTATATACTAGTGCACCTTTGGGTGTGCTTGTATTCAGACACGACCTTGTTTGATTTCTTTGTATTTGCTGGGCCACTTGTGTACTGTGCCTTGGTGCATATTGAGGTTTTTGCCTTGTACCTGTTGCCTTCATGTTCGTGTATATTAGTTCTTGCTTCATTTTGGGTAATTGTAGTTCTCTACATATTGAGGTTTTCATGCTTCATTTTGGAAATTATAGTTTCACTACTGCCACTGCAATTGAACTGGATCGATATTGATTCATTGTTGTTATACATGTGCACTTAGTGTTGTCATTTATCGGGATCGGTATTATACCCCCTGCTCGGGGTTTTAGAACCGCTCGACCTTCCCTTGGTCATTACGGTAGCGAATTCCCTACTTGGCTTTGACTTTACATTTTCTTTGTGTATTGGCTTCGGCCCCTATGTCCCTGACTTGGAGGACTTCGGCAATGTCATTGTCCACTGGTCATTGATAGTTTGATTTGAGTTGATGCCAATTGCTTTTGATTCGTTGAGTTTTTGTGTACGTCATCACAGTAGTGGCAAGGCAGTGCACGCAAGCGTGTACTGCAGCCACACGGTATGGCTTTTATTGATATTCTATTTTGCTTTTGATTTATTGATCTTTTGCGTATTCCATATGTTGAGGCAGTACACGCGTGCGTGTTCTGCAGCCCTACCCGAATTGACATTTTAATTGATATTTCAATATTTTGTGTCGTATTTTGATTTGGTTTAATTTGATGATTTTGTTGATATCTAATTATCTTCTTGGTAATTAGATTATGAGTTTCTAATTATTTATTTAATAACTAGATTTTGTTGTTAATCTCCGTTTAGGCAACTCTGCTGTTTTCTAAATTATCTTCATTGGTAACCTTTTTAATTTATCTTCGCTGATAATTTGGATTTGCTGATTTGTTGTTTAACACTTTCACGTGTTAAATTTATCGTTATCCGATTTCTTTATTTAAGGATCGATAGACGAGATTTATTGTGACTGTCATCTATTTGTTACTTAATTATTATTACTTCTGTGCACTAATAACTGAGTTTGAATTAGACTGACCCGTGTATTATTTTCTTTTGAATTTAATACTCGGGTCAGACCGAGTTATTACAGGTTGTAGATATCTTACTTTGGGTTGCTGCTTGAGCTATGAAGTCTTTTGTATCTTTTGGAGTAGTCGTCGTCATTTTATAGTAGTCAGTGTAGTAGTATAGGAAGATATGTATTCATGTATATTATATACGATAATGTACTTGTATATGTAACTTCCAGAGTCGACAGTTGTAGTTGTATCATATGTATTGTATCACATGTATTGTAAGTGACATCAGTTATATATATATATATATATATATATATATATATATGAGACTTTTTTATCTATGTTCCGCATTTAGTTATCTGTGTTATTATATACATTGTCCTAAACTATTATGAACCATCGTTGTTCGTTTTATACTGGAATTGGGTATGTCGATGGGAGTAAATAAATAAGAGATGAATATATATACACACACACACACACACACACACACACACACACATATATATATAACACTCCTATTGAGGTAACCAATACTAGCGTAAGGCCTAACTACGGATGGCCGCTCCTATCCAGCCTTATTCTTCGTAATAACAGACAGTATTTCCTTTAATACTCTTTGTTATTGTGAGCATAGAGGTGAGATGTCACAGTTGGTATAAGAGCTTGGGGTATATGGACATAATATAAAACATAACATAGATGGAACATGTGTTACAACTATTTGTCGATGTTTTATTTGTGTTTTGAGTCAAAACTAAAGTTTTGAAAACATGATGAAATTTTTTATAGCTTTAATTAAAAATAAAAGTGAAATTGTGTTTTGATGATTGGTTGATTTGTGTATGTTTATCAGAGTGCGCAGCGGAAACAGTGAAACTGTCTTCGCTGAATACAGCTGATAAGATTTTTGATTTAAAAATCAAAATATGAAATTGAAATAAATTTTATTTGTTGTTTACATAGATGTGTTTATTTTGTTTTCTTTGAAAATTTCGAATCCGATTTAAGGATCCGAAGCGATTGCAGTTATGTGCTTTTATTGAGATTTTGCTGTTTTGAATTATCTTCGTTGAAGATATATTTGAATGATTTCTTTGTTCATTTTGCAGTATACGTGCAAATTTATGTTGCACGTTACTGCATTATTTTTACGTTGAACCGATGTTTGGTTTTAAACGTATTTTGTTGCCATTATTTTTATAACGGGATTTTCACACCGGTGCTGAATTTTTGAAGCATAGTGTTTTGTTGACATTTTTAATGAATGAAAATTCACTGGTATTATACTTTGATGCGAATTATTTTAATGAGATTTTGACGTTTAAAAATTACTGTCGCTTTGAATTCAGTAATCGTCAAAGTTTAAAGTGGATTTTTAAGCGGTTATCCCGCAATGCTGGTTTTGAGATCCGTCTCTACGGTGTTTTGCGAAGTGCAATTTCCTTATCGAAATTGTCACTAATGTTGCTGTTTTTATCACGGATTTGCAAAACGTTTTAAAAATGAAATTGCTTTCAAAAATTTTACGGTTTACACTTTCAAAAGAATGAGGAAGCGATTTAAACGTTTCAGCAAAATCGAGGACTATGACCCCTTTCTTTTACCGATTCGCCTAATTCCGGACTAGTTCGTTTGAGAATGTAAATTATTACTTTGATAAAATAAATGAAATTGTTTTCAGAGGTTTTGCAATTCATGCCTTCAAAAGAATGAGGAAGCGATTTAAACTTTTCAGCAACATCGAGGATTATGACCCCTTTCTTTTACTGATTCGCTTAATTCCGGACTTGTCCGTTTGAGAGTGTGAAATGTTATTTTTGAAATACACAATTTTGCACTTTCAAGGAAACAATGAAGAGAATTAAGCGATTTAGTAAAACTCGTGGTTATGGGACATGTGCGTTTTCTATTTTGATTAATTCCAGACTCATTAATTGAAATATTTGTTGTTTTGATAATTTTCATGAGCTTTCGAGCCACTATGTTGGACCTTCGGGTCATATGTTGGACCTTCGGGTCAATACCAGTACTGGACTTCGGGTCATATGTTGGACCTTCGGGTCATTTGTTGGGCGCCAAAATTATGTTGACGTTACTTGGTAGGCTTCGGCCATATGTTGATGCACGTGCGGCGTAGCTTAAAAAACTCGCCATCTGATGGGATCGATCCAACCTTTTATGTTGATTTTCTAGAGTATCTTAATTGATTTCTAGATTTTGTTGTTTTCAATTATCTGCAGGTAATTGGATATTTGTTGATATGAGTTCTGATTATCATGTTTGATAATTAAATATTTGTTGTTTCTGATTATCGCTTATGATAATTAGATATTTGAGATTCCGATTATCGTTTTTGATAATTAGATATTTGTTGTTTCTGATTATCGCTTGTGACAATTAGATATTTGAGATTTGATTATCGTTTTTTGATAATTAAATATTTGTTGATTTGAGATTTGATTATCGGTTTTGATCGTTGTGATAATTAAATATTGTTGATTTGAGATTTGATTATCGTTTGTGATAATTAAATATTTGTTGATTTGAGATTTGATTATCGCTTGTGATAATTAGATATTTGAGATTTGATTATCGTTTTTTGATAATTAAATATTTGTTGATTTGAGATTTGGTTATCGTTTTTGACAATTAAATATTTTTGATTTGAGATTTGATTATTGTTTGTGATAATTAAATATTGTTGATTTGAGATTTTATTATCGTTTTTTTGATAACTAAATATTTATTGATTTGAGATTTGATTATCGTTTTTGATAATTAAATATTTTTGATTTGAGATTTGATTATCGTTTGTGATAATTAAATATTGTTGATTTGAGATTTGATTATCGTTTGTGATAATTAAGTATTTATTGATTCGAGATTTGATCATCGTTTGTGATAATTAAATATTGTTGATTTGAGATTTGATTATCATTTGTGATAATTGAGTATTTGTTGATTTGAGATTTGATTATCATTTGTGATAATTAGATGTTTGATGATTTGAGAATTCTGATTATCGTTTGTGGTGATTAGATAATTGTTGTTTTTCAATTATCTGGTTAATAACTAGATAATTGCAGTTTTGCGAATTATGATTTGTGTTTTCCAATTATCTTTGTTGATAATTAGATTTTGCTGCTTATCGATGATTAGATATTGCTGTTTGTGATTTCTAAATTCTAATTGTCTAATTGATAAATTGCATATTGCTGATAATTGCATTTATCTAGTTTTGTTGTCTTCCGATTATCTATTTGATAATTAGATTTTGTTGAGAATTTGTGAATTTCTTTTATGAAATTAAAAGATTTCTTTTGTGTTTATATTCTCGACCTTTATTTTTCTAGCTTAACCATTTTATGTTAGAAAAATAATTGTTATTGACGACTTTAATTATGAAAATTGCGGGGACGCAATTTTTATAAGGAGGGGAGTCTGTAACAACCCTGGATTTTATAATTAATTATCGTTGTTAAGCGATTAATGTTGACAGATCATTGTTGCTAGGGTTTTGATTCGGGTTGTAATTCATTTCAAAGACTTGTCTAAGAGTTTAGTGCTTTAAATAAATATCTCTTTTATTTTAATTGGCTGTTCCCTTTTTATAAAAAAAATCTATCCATCCCCTTTTCATTTTCGTTCATTCGAAAACCTAATTAAAACATACGAACGAAAAAATGGTGGCGGCTCGTTCAAATTAGGGTTCTGAGCAAATTCGAAGACGCGACTTCAAACACTTGATTCAACTCGGTTTCCTTGCTTCGTTTGTCGATCGTCTCGAGATACCTTCGGCCGCTTGATGAGTTCGTTCTGCTTCAATTTGGGTTGCTTGCCTATCGATTGTCCTGCTCGTCGAGTCGAGGTGAGTGAACTATCACTCACATCTAATCCATTCTCAATACTGTGCCTAAGTTGTTCGACTTTGTTTGTTGTTGATGTTTTTCTATGATTCAATAAATTTGAATAAATTTGACACTGGATGCTCTCGGTTTTGATTTGAGTTGTATATTTCATTTTTGCATTTCCCCTTGTATCTGAATTGTGTCACTATGCTTGTTTCGGCCTTGGCTTGAATCAATTAAGTCTCGGCTGTAGTTGCATTGAGCTTGTATCACTCGAGTCTGCTGCTTATATGATTGATTGCCTCCGAGTTGTATTCTTGATGTAGTCTTCATACACTTGGTTTCTTTGTAGTTTCTGGTATTATTACTCGAGACAATTTGCATTTCGATTGATGGTTTTGACATGGGTTGTTCGAATATGCATCCCAACTTGATTTTATTAGTTGGTTTCATTGCATCATTTTGCAAGTAATTTCTGTTCATAGCTCGATTTTATTACTTGACTTTGTGTTAGGTAGCACTTTTTCTTCTGGCTTCAGTAAATCCTTACTGACTTGTATTATTTACATATTGAGTTGTTGATGCATCACTTGTTGCCTTTCATCTAGTTCGACCTCGTTCCATCGGCTGTCATGTTGACCTATGCTGCTGCATTGAGTTTTTTGGTTAACACATTTGGAGTTGTACATTTATGTATTCCTTCCATCATGTGGTCTGTATTTGCTTTGAGCACATTTCTGGTTTCATTGGGTTATTTTGCGCTGTGCAGTTTTGATGTGTCTGTGTACCATTATATACTAGTGCACCTTTGGGTGTGCTTGTATTCAGACACGACCTTGTTTGATTTCTTTGTATTTGCTGGGCCACTTGTGTACTGTGCCTTGGTGCATATTGAGGTTTTTGCCTTGTACTTGTTGCCTTCATGTTCGTGTACATTAGTTCTTGCTTCATTTTGGGTAATTGCAGTTCTCTACATATTGAGGTTTTCATGCTTCATTTTGGAAATTGTAGTTTCACTACTGCCACTGCAATTGAACTGGATCGATATTGATTCATTGTTGTTATACATGTGCACTTAGTGTTGTCATTTATCGAGATCGGTATTATACCACCTACTCAGGGTTTCAGAACCGTTCGACCTTCCCTTGGTCGTTACTGTAGCGAATTCCCTACTTGACTTTGACTTTACATTTTCTTTGTGTATTGGCTTCGGCCCCTATGTCCCTGACTTGGAGGACTTCGGCACTGTCATTGTCCACTGGTTATTGATAGTTTGATTTGAGTTGATGCCAATTGCTTTTAATTCGTTGAGTTTTTGTGTACGTCATCACAGTAGTGGCAAGGCAGTGCACGCAAGCGTGTACTGCAGCCACACGGTATGGCTTTTATTGATATTCTATTTTGCTTTTGATTTATTGATCTTTTGCGTATTCCATATGTTGTAGTGGAGAGGCAGTACACGCGTGTGTGTACTGCAGCCCTACCCGAATTGACATTTTAATTGATATTTCAATATTTTGTGTCGTATTTAGATTTGGTTTAATTTGATGATTTTGTTGATGTCTAATTATCTTCTTGGTAATTAGATTATGAGTTTCTAATTATTTATTTAATAATTAGATTTTGTTGTTAATCGCCATTTAGGCAACTCTGCTGTTTTCTAAATTATCTTCATTGGTAACCTTTTTAATTTATCTTCGTTGATAATTTGGATTTGCTGATTTGTTGTTTAACACTGCCATGTGTTATATTTATCGTTATCCGATTTCTTTATTTAAGGATCAGATAGACGAGATTTATTGTGACTGTCATCTATTTGTTACTTAATTATTATTGCTTCTGTGCATTAATAACTGAGTTTGAATTAGACTGACCCGTGTATTATTTTCTTTTGAATTTAATACTCGGGTCAGACTGAGTTATTACAGGTTGTAGATATCTTGCTTTGGGTTGCTGCTTTAGCTATGAAGTCTTTTCGTATCTTTTGGAGTAGTCGTCGTCATTTTATAGTAGTCAGTGTAGTAGTATAGGAAGATATGTATTCATGTATATTATATACGATAATGTACTTGTATATGTAACTTCCAAAGTCGACAGTTGTAGTTGTATCATATGTATTGTATCACATGTATTGTAACTGACATCAGTTATATATATATATATATATATATATATATATATATGAGACTTTTGTTATCTGTGTTCCGCATTTAGTTATCTGTGTTATTATTATATATATTGTCCTAAACTATTATGAACCATCGTAGTTCGTTTTATACTAGAATTGGGTATGTCAATGGGAGTAAATAAATAAGAGATGAAAAAAAAATATACCACTCCTATCGAGGTCACCAATACTAGCGTAAGGCCTAACTACGGATGGCCGCTACTATCCAGCCTTATTCTTCGTAATAACAGACAGTATTTCCTTTAACACTCTTTGTTATTGTGAGCATAGAGGTGGGGCGTCACATTAACTACATTTAATATAATTCAAAATCTTAAATATTTGTTTATTGTCATCAAAAGGGGGAGATTGTTAAATATGCTAGTATATGATTTTTGTTTGTTGATAATAAACATATATATATTCATTTAAATGTACTTGTTAATATACTATTTTATTTTTCACATAATTAAATAAGTATTTGCTGAATAAAATAAATAACACAGAGTTTAAATTCAAATAGATATTTTATTCAAACAAATATTTATTACAATTTTGAACAGTACAAATTTGAGCTCTCATTATATATGTACAAATTTCAATTACAATACAAATTCTATTACATCATAATTTTTCATTTACAAATGCACCTCACTACATTTCACTCATTCACTCGTATTTTATTTTCAACTATTCCAGATTGAATCCAGCATCTGAGCTATCTGCAAAAAAAATACTAACGTAGTAAAATTGAAAAGAAAATATTTTTGCAGTATAAAATAAAATGTATTTTGAAAATATTATATGCCTTAGTTATTTGGGTTGTTCGTCATCATTTAATTTTGAATTCATCATACACGAACAGCTTGTGACATGCACAGTGTATCACTCTACATGCCACAAGGCCGTGCGCACCGATATACACTTGATAAACCTACAGGGACAGGTGAGAACAATGTCAAACCCAAATCAAAAGCCGGGTTCAGCTCAAGTGAAATAAAAATAATGTCACAATTTCAGCACAAGGTCAAACCCGAGCTTTAAGCTGGATTCAACATAGGTGCAATTCAAAAAGCAAATAACTCTCGAGTGAAACCAAGGCCACAAATTCATCACGAATGCAACAACCAAGAAGCTATCAGACCTCAATAGCACAGACTCGAAGGCAAGGAAAAATGCAATGCATCAATGAGAAAAAGGCTGCACCAGCAATATGAACCAGACTAGTACATAAGTGAAAGTGGAAATATAAATAAAATGAACAAAACCTCATCATCAACATGACTCAATGCATAAACACATGACTCAATGCATACACCATAATCGAAGACATGTACAAATATGCAAAGCCATATGAAGTAGACAGAGATATACAGATATGTACATTGGAACCTGACCCAAGGAAAATGAGATGAAGATTATCAGTGCACAGCAGCCAACATATACAACATACATATATACATGTATAATCACACATGTATATACACAGTGCATATATACAACAAGCACATAGCATACATATAGCTGCAGTAAAGACAGAGCTCGGACTACAGTGATGCAATATACAAAGGGTCAATGACATACATATATACTATCAACATGAACCGGCTCACAAATCAGATTCAAGTATACAGCATGGACAGTAGCAAACTCGAAGCAAGTAGCATGATCAGAAGTACACAAATGCACAACTGAAAACATAAATAAAGACCTCAAGTCTAATAGACAGTGACAATATGGATGCAAGTGAGTGCAACATTTCTACAAGACATACATATGTATCAATGAAGTAGTGCAGCAATGAAAGGCAACAACAAATAGATAGGCAAATCTCAATACAATGAACAATGCATATGATCAAGCAACAGAGACAAATACATAATTCCTGTACATGATCAAGAGACATATGTATATACAACTACATGATCACCATACTAGACTACATGAATAAGTGGAGTTGAAACAACATCAACATAGAAACCAAACTCGAATGAACAGTGCGTACACAAATTGATGTGTCATATACAAACCAAAAGTTTACATGACTTAAAGCAATAACAATAATGAACCAACATACTATGCAACATAAACAATGAATTATAAAATCAGGACAGTGCCAAAATCAAAATAGGTCAAGTGGCCGAAGTCATGGAATGACAAGTAAAATCGAACAAGTCAAGTATGCTACATGGATGAACAGTTTTTACCAAAGTCGAAGTCGGATGTCAATGAACAAGTCAGAGTCAAGCCAGTAATTCACACAGAAGTCAAAATCAATAACCAAGACAAAAATCGAACAAGTTCACATTTTCACAAAATCAAAAATAGCCGAAGTCAACCATGAACAGTAGCAAATTTCATACCAAAAGCAACCAAACCATGATGGCCAAGAAAATCAACCAAGTCAGAAATCAAAGCCATGACAAGCAAGTAATCAAATATATGTATTGAAAAGGTCAGACAAAATCTCCAGCATTCATGCAAAATCAAGTAGCTGAGATAAATCAATAGACAAATTCAAGTCAATTAATTTGAATGAGAATATAGGAATTCGATTCCTATTTAAACCCAATCATCATCGGTTTTCAGAATCATTCGAGTTCAAGCAACAAAGAACAATCATTCAACTCGAACCAAGTCGAGTATAGAATAAACAAAAGAAGGAACGAACATACCAATTTTCGCCGCTGAAAAACTCAACCTAATTGAAGGAGTCGCCAACGAATCAATCAAAGAAAGCAATCAAAGCATCAACTACCAATTTAAGCGGCGACTTCGAATTACTCAGAAGCCCTAATTTTTCAAAAAGGAATGAACGTGATGTTTTTAAACAAGTTGGGCCGAAGATATAAAAAGGGAAAAGAGGATAATGTTATCACTGATTTTAATTTGGGGATGGCTTAATTATATTTGGGCTTAACTTTTAAATTAGGGTTTTGTTTTGTTTAAATTGTTTTAAATTGTATTTTTCTTTTTAAACGACTGTATTTTTTAGTCATGTGACTAGGGTCGAACTACAATGGTGTAGTTCGAGAATTCGCAACTCAGTGGCTGGGTTGTGGCAGGATTTTGAGCGTAGAGTTAAGGCTAGTCGATAGCGGGTGTCGCAAGTTTACGCATGTAAGCGTCTGGCTGCTTAATTTCTAGTAGAAACCTTAGGGGCAGCACGTAGGCAGGGTTTTGCCGAAGCTGGATAAATTCCATGTTGTTTTATTTCTGTATTTATTATTCTACTATTATCTGTGCTGCTATAATTCTAACATATCTGTGTTGAAAATATTTTACAAACTTCAGCATTAACTTTTATAATTAATAGTATCACCCTATTTAACCCCCTCTAGGGTGAAATCGATCCTACAACATCACTACGTGAAAATGTATTTTACTGTAGGAAAATTAAGACATATTACGAACGAGACTAGGTTGAGTATAAAAAAATAAAATATTTAATTAAAAATTAAGTTTATATAGCTGCTTTCTAAAACTAAACCGTCAATATAGACTTATCTACGGTCGACGGAACAAAATTAATTTTATACATTTATATTTTTTCTCAAAATATGATATAGAAATTTATCATTTGACTATTATTTTACTTCATAGATGATATTTTCCCTAACTTGATTCTCTCAAATACACATATTTAAAAATAGAAAAGCAACGATTTTTCCTCATATTATGCATATTTTAATATTATTTTGTATACATGTGTTAGTACTAACTATAAATATATGAAGGAAATAAAATTCATGATCGTACCAAACAAACACAAATCAGATAAACGTCGATGTACGTATAAAACTTAAGAACTAAAAAATAGTTCAACATTAAATATCATGGATTTTTACAAAAACGATCAAAGGTTCTATGATATTCATGTAATAATAAATCTAATAATCCCCTGCAGAATATGAAGAAAACCAAGTTCATAACGATACAGATTGAAACTAAAATAAGAAGAAAGTATAACAATTTCCCCAACTTGATTTTTGTACATATATACTTATATTTCAAAATAAAATAGATCATTTTTATTTCTCGTATTATAGAAAGTTAAAGATATTTGATTAGGATTAATGAAGATTAGTATGTAACTGCTCTCTGCTAAGAATAAATTTCAATAAAAGTGGATTAATTGTAATAATTATCAAATTAGTTTGAATTTGAATTGAATGAAATTAGTATCAATTTATTCCTTTTAAAAACTGTTCTTTCTTTTGAAGTTAGTTTACTTGTAAACATTATTAATAACACATCTTCAGTTCATATTGATTTATGAACATCTCCAAACCATAAAAAAATTAAAATAATAAAACATAAAACAATATTTGTAGAAAATAAAAGATATTTGCTACTATATTCAATAAGATCTTAAAGAATCCAGTGTTAACTATGCATTAAAAATGAAAATGTGCGCTATTTACGAACATTTCATGGTCAATGAAACATCACTATAGGAAAAGGCATCAAACCGTAGAACAATTAAGATGGATAATATCTCATACTATAAAAATAAGTCTAGGTTGAGTATAAAAATAATAAAATATAAAAATTAATTTTTTTGACACCTTTTTTAAACTAAAGGTTCAACATAAAGTTACATATGGTCGACAGAACAAAATTAATTTTATACGTTTAAACTCTTTTCTCAAAATATGATGTAGAAATTTATTATTTGACTCACAAAAAAATACCTTTTTTACAATAAGAAATACCCATTATCATAGGGGTTTCTCAATGGACTAGCGCCCGTCTTATTATGCAATGTTGTAATAGATCCAAAAGATTTTACAACAGTTTATAACTGTAACAACCCTGTATTTTGTGATTATTTTAATTTTATATTTTAACTGAATTTCTTGATTTAAAAACTTTTTTTTATTTATTAAAATGGATAAATTTTGTTATTTTAAATATAAATTTTGATTTCATTTGAATTATAATTCCAAACCTGAATAAATGGAATATTTTCCAAAAATGTGAATTTTGGTCAAAATGGTCAAACTTTGACTTTTAAAATTAAAATTAAAATATCTTAACTTTTGAATTTTATCTTTTATTATGAAAATAGATTTAATTTCAAGAATACTGCTTTTCGTTTCGTTGAAATCCGATTTATATTGTGAAAGTTATGCTTTTTATACTATTGTGTGTAAATTATTTTATTTAACAGATATTGTTTATTTTGATTGATATAAATAATATTTTTGTTTGATATATCATGTTAAAATTGTGTATATATGTGTAACAGGACATGTTATGTACGTATATTTTATTTTTTAAAAAACATTTTAAGTATTTAGACCCATTATTTATTTCTTGGAAAGAGATTTCAAATACACACACACACACACACGTTATTGTTTTAAAAGGGCATACCTTTAAAATGTATTTAATTTAACGTTATTGTATTTATTGGTTTGTGATAGATTCTTGTATACACCTTTCTTTAATACATAAGAAACACATAAATTAAGATACGTTACCTATTTTTAATTAAAGTCATACGTTACGTTTTGATTTATTTCCTCTTTATCTTTCCATCCATTGAGTTCATACCATAACTCCTCCATATTTGTTGCCGTTTATTTCCTTGATTCCTAGCCGCCTATATCACATGAAAAATCTCTTCCTATCTTCATTTTTTCAAGGCATTTCAGATCTGAGAAAGGTAATGTCTTCTTCTCATATTTTTCTATTCTTTCACTTTTTCTATTGATTTTTCAATTATTTTTGCTTGTTTCTTCATGTATTTTTCTCGGCTATCACCTCACCACCTCCTCCAACCACCACACCACCTTCTTCCCACCACCATACAAGGCCTGACATCCCTCTCCAATGACCTATATTGGCCATGGCCATCCAATGGTGCAATCATCTCAAAAAGTTGCAAAATCGGTGAAAAATATGCCATAGCCAAACCTAGTTTGCACATACCCTTCATTTTCCACTTCAGCCTCCTCCTTAGCCATCACCACTTGCTTGTTCACCACCACTAGCCATCTCTTTAGCGACTACCTGACCTGTACATGCCATGGCCGAACCTAGATGTGACCCTAGGCCTAGCCTATGTTGAACAAAAGTTCCACTTTTGCCTTGTCTCCTTGCATTCCTCACATGTAACTCCCAAATCCCTTATATTCTCTTACTTGTCGTGCCTATATGTGCCAAACCAGACCCATTCCCACCAATTAGACCATCATGGCCGAGCCTAAAGCATGTGTGGCCGAGAAAAAGTGTGAGCAAGTCAAGCAAAAATTGATTTAAAAAGCTTGGTGATGTCCATTTGTTAACTCTATTTCCATTTGTTTCAATATAAACTTCGACATTGTATCTATATTTATATATAGCTTTATTTTGTTGTTGAATACAAGATTAACATCTTGGCTCTCTCTCTCTCCACTCAAATAAAAAATTTATTGTGCTTTCTGGAATTTATCTGTGTATTTTGAATCGCTAACTCCAGCTTAAAAGGTGTGTTTCACTCATGACATTTATACTTACATAATTAGTGAAGTGACAAGAAGTGAATGTGTAGAATTGTTATATCATGTTATACCTGCCTGTGATGTTAATTATATGATGTTAAACCATGTTATAAACTTGTCTCATCATCTGTTATGTTTTATTCTGTTATACTGCGTATTTATTTATGTTTCTCACACTACAAGTTCTCTGTATAATAAAATCATTATGAGTTGAAATGATACATAACCGGATGGACTTTAGAATAGAAAAAATCATTACGGACTAAAATGATAGGCCTGGGTGTTTTTTTTTTTTTTTGTATTTGTCTTGGGATTGCGGGTTTGAAATAGTCAAAACCCGAAAATTTTACTGATTACGGATATAAATGATAATTTTCGTATCACTTGATTTAGGTGTGAAATATTATCTGAACCCGTGGTTGATTTCAAAATATGATTTCTTATAAATTTCATGTATTTTAAATGAAAGAAAAAAAATGAAATTTGACTTATACTGGACTTAAAATGGTTAAACAGTGACTTTCTAAAAGGTTAAATGGTATAAGTTAATAGATGGTTTGAGTTGTAGTGTGAAAGTTTGATTTAACTTAACAATGGGAATTTAAGTAAAAATGGAATTATAAGCTTAACCTGGTAATTAATACAAGTGATGTATGAATTGGATAAAAATAAAGTAAAAGAAAATATCAAGTTATTTGTAAAATAAAGCTAAGCAACTTACAGTGCATTTTGAATTTAAGTAATTAGTTTAAAATGTTAAATAAATGGATAGTTAAATGGAAATTTGGAATTTAACTTGACTTGGAATTGTGAGATTTGGTTTTAAAATGGAAGTTTAAGTAAATTAAATAAAATGGAAATTTAGTCTAATGTATGAAATGAAAAATTGAAATTTAAGTGATAAATAATTGTTAAAAGGTAAAGAATGGGAAATTTGTACACTTGAATTTAATAAGTGAAATTATTGATATTTATTTGTGAAATTTACTTTATAAAAATCATAAGTTAAAGGTGTCTTAATGAACATTTTTTAGTGTTAAAATATGATTTTTTTTTCTAATATTTAAAGGGTAAAAATCAAAGTTTTTTTGTTGCTGGAATTACATTGAAAATCTGAAAATTAAAATAATAGCACTTCAGAAATGCTATCATTTCTGAAGTTAACTTAAAATCTGAAGTAAAGGATATTACAGCACTTTGTAAGTGTTGTAGTTGCAGAAGTGAACTAAATGATTAAAATTAACTAAGGGCTATTGTAGCACTTGTTAAGTGCTGCAGTTGGCTGAATTGAACTATTTTTCAACTAAAAATGAACTATTACAGCAGTTTTAAATGTTGTCTTTACTGAATTGAATTGTTTTCAAATGTAACTTACCGTGCATTTTCTAAGCGCTGTGAAAGCTGAAATTTCATTGTTTTATTGTATTTAAGTGAATCAATGAACTCTGAAAAGGTTAAATTTTTTGGAATTGAATATTTGATTTGTAAGTATAATGACTTCATTTTTAATGGGTTAAATGAATGATTTTAATTAAAAATTATAAACCAATTTGAAATCTATAACCATGGGTACACTTCCTTGGGTGCCATTTGATTTCCTAGTGATTGTTTTGATACACACCTTCAATTTGATAGTGTGACTAGAGGTGAGCGATTACTGCAGCTCTGTGCTACCTTAGTCACATTTACACTGTTAGTTGCATGGTTTACTTTAATATGGACATTTCTATGATAGCGTTTATTTCTATTTAATTGATGGTTTAATGGATCCTTAAAGGATGGGCGATCCCAAGCATCCTTTAAGTTATTATGCCTTGCTATTATAGTTCACATGAGTTGGTTTACATTGTATAAGTATGTATATCCTGACTCGAGTATTTTGTGTTTTACTTTACGCTCAGGTCAGCCTGAGAGTCAGCTTTGGATTCACCTTTTGGAGCTAGAGATTTGTTGGAGCTTATCTGTCTATCTATTCGTCCATTTCTGATCCAGTTATTTTTCCTATTCGGTATTTGCTTCTATATTAGTGATTTATGTATCCAAACTTCTATTGTATCCATTTTTAAACTATGATATTTTGTATATGTTTTGAGAGTTTGTATATAGTAGCTTCATGAACTACTATGGTATTTTATTTCCGCCGCGAGTTATTCTGATATTTTGTGTCTGTAATTCTATGATTGATTTTATTTGTTCCAAAATTTATGACAATGTGTTATTTTGAATTATTCAAGTTTGACATGTGTGGATTATTGTCGATTTGAATGGTCAAAATAGTGGGTCGTTATATTTGGCATCAGAGTTTTGAATTTAGACAAACCTTAGCCTACGGTGCAAAAACTTATTTCAGATAGGGCAGAAATACCCTAGAATGAGTGAAATCAATCTCAGAATCATTCCTTTGAGAGAGAACATACTTTCAAAGTATAAAACTGATTTTCAAATGATTTTGAAGGATTTTTAAAGATTTTTTTGGTATAAATTTTCTTATTTTGAAATCAAGATTTTCCAAACTTCATCCCTTATGTATCCACCTTGTTAGTAATCTCCTCAGTTGGGATTCGCTAGAATTTTGAACTTCTATCTTGTTGATCTGAATTCGTTGCTGCTAGGAATCTATTTGAGTATGGCAAAATCGAAAGAGCAGAAAGCAGCTCGTAGAGCACGAAGAGCCCTGGCCCATAAGGAACGGGAGGAAGAAATCAAGAGGTGGGAAAGGCTGTGGAGAGAAAGAGCAGGACCTGGTCCTTATGACCATGTCATTTGTTATCGGTGTCAGGAAAAGGGGCACTATGCAGTCATGTGCGGGAATAGGAATAAAGGAAAGAAGAAGGAGGGCCGGCGTTTTTGATCCAAGATCTTCTGTTTTAGATGCCGTAGTGAGGGGCACTTTCCTAGTCGCTACCAGAAGGTGAAGAAAGTGAAATCTGCACCCACTACATCAGTTGACCAATCAACCATTTGCTATCACTATAGGAGGCCTGGCATATAGCCATGAATTGTTCTGAGAGGAAGTACAGAAAGAAAGCTGCGTACCCAAAGTTCGTTAAGGAAGATGGGAGTATAATGCACTTATGCCAGAAATGCAGAAGTTGGGGGCACATTGAGGGGGAGTGTTCTGGACCCGTTGAAGTACCACCTGGAAGAATTAATACTGATGCTTTGTTTATGTAGGAATGGTAATCTGTGGATCTGTTGGTTATCAGTAGTTTGTTAGGTTGCATTTTGTGAACTCCGTAGTATCTTTTGCTTAGCTAAAGTTGTCAAACTAAAGATATTTATGCTCTTGTTTTCAGTATGATATGAATTTGAGTCTTTTTCCAATTTATGAATAGGAATTCTTTTATATTAATATAGGATATATATCTCTAATCTTGGTTTGGATTCTTATCGACTAGGATTCCTTTGAACTTGGGAATGCTCCCACTTGTTTTGAAATCCATTTCTGTCTCCCCCATCTTTATTCTTTTGATTTTAGAGCATTGCATAACCTCATTTTAAATGACCTCTATAAAGATCAGCGATTCCGCCAATCTTTGAATGACTTGAAAAAGGGTGAAACTCCCTTATAATTGACATTGATTCACCGGAGATTTCTGTATCCTCGGTTTACGATGCTATCTATCTTCTGCTATACCTGGATTCTACCTCAAGCGTTCGAAGGTCGATTTGCCTTAGATTTCCGCATTGATTATATTCTTGAAGTCATGGTTGACCCTGTTGAGGTCGTCCGCGATTTATATGGGCTTATCCATCTTGTATTTGATAATTTAATTATCTCATCTTCGTTCGAGCTTATCTTCGAATTAGAATTCTATTTGATTATGGTTCCTCCAAATTTGAATCTCTGTTTTGTTTTGAAATCCATTTTTAAATCATCCCTTAGAAAATTTGTGGTTGATTGTATTTTTGAAATTGTGTATACGTCGAAGTTATTATTTTGATAAGGATGACCATATTTTTATATAAAAGTGAAATGTTATCGATAAAGATTATATATTATTTAAAATGATAATTTGAAGTTTCAAAAGGATTTGAAATTTTGAAATTTTATAAGAAATGGTTTCATATAAAATGATTTATAACTGGAGGTTTTGAATGTGAATTTGAGTGATTGAACTCAGGAATTTTTAAATTGGTTTAAGGTTTCGAAAATATATAATAATACAATTTGAAAGTATTTTTCCGAATAAGAAATGTTTCAAATGATTTTAATGAGTTTCGAATGATTTCGAAGAAATTTTAAAAGAAGTTTTCGAGAAAATAAAAGTCTAGAACTCACTTATGTCGCTGGAAAATAATTTCGGTGACGAACGCATGCATCATCGACATTGATTTTTGAGTTTCTAAGTGGGGGAGAGGTTGTGTATACATGCGAGAGATTTTATGAAACAAATTTTGATTTAAAATTCCGTAGTATGATTTGATATTCGAAAGATGTGTATATATTTGAACCGTTTGAAATGAGCCGGTGTTCGGTTCTTGAGTTTCGAATTTGATTGATGTAACCCTATCTTTTGGAATTGATTTACTGATTTGTTGGTGATTTCTTGGATTGAAAATACAATTTCTTCGACTATTTGAATGTTCGAACACTTCCAAATCAAGGTTAACTTTTCCAAGCTAAGTAATTCTGAAAAGTTTAAGGTATTTGATAAAGTATATAAGTTTAGTTTTGTATGTTTTAATATGATTTAAATAAGTTTGAAACTGTTTTATTAAGTTAATGAATAAGACTATTTTGAATTATATTAATTTGAAATTTTGCTTCAAAATGTTTCGAATAAAATTTAGTTCTAACAGTTTGACTTTGGAACATTTTTTATAAAACTATATATATATATATAAGAAAATGATTTGCAAAAGTAAAAAAAAATTGGATCTTTTGAATAGAAATAAATAGTTTAAATGTTTTAAAGGGATAGTTATAAATTTGAAAACCATTTTGGGTATAATTGATTTTGAGAAAAATATTTGGTTTTGAAAGTAGATTGGATAGTAAAACCCAGTATTTATATGATGGTTTTGGAAATGAATTTGTTTGACTTAAATTATGCTAATATGGAAACTTGGATCATTTTCTAAACCTATTATTTTGGAAGATTTGAAACTGAAGATATTTAGTTTGGAAGAAATAACTTGGTGAAATCGTATATGATTTTGAAACAGTATTGATATTGAAACAAATTGAAATTGAGAACCTTATTTTTCTAAATACTTGATTTGGGAGTTTTCGAACTTATATAAAATGGATTTGTATAAGTAGGAAGTTGATTTGAAAACTATTGATTTGAAAGGTTCTCAATTTGGAAAGAGAAATCTCATATAATCGAAGTCTATATAAGTGCGATTTAATATACTATTGATTTGGAAAGTATTCGATTTGAAAATAAAATCTTATATATAATGGACTATATATAAGTATGATATTTGAAAGTGATTTGAAAAGGTACTATATGATACATATTTTTGAAGTAAATATATGGAAAGTGCCTTCTGCTTGATATCCGCTCTGCAGCCACATTGTGGATTCATTCTATCGATATTATTCTCTCTGATTTTTGTTTTCCAGGTGTGATACTCGAGTGTCCTACCGTGGCGTAACCCATGTTTTTTTCTCTCTTTTGAGCGCGACTGCATAGCGTAATTCGCCTGGCCGAGATGGCTTAGGGGTATGGATTGTTTCCTGGGGATCCAAACATAATCATTATGTATTATGTGATCTATATATGTCGTATTAGTAGCGAAATCCGCAGGGCTGAGAAATCTTATGGATATGGATTGTTTCCTGGGGGATCCAGGCGTAACCATTGTGTATCTGCGGTCTACTAGTCATCATGGCGTAATTCGTATGGCTGAGAAAGCTTATGAATATGGATTGTTTCCTGGGGATCCAGGCGTAACCATTGTGTATCTGTGATTCATGGTTAGACAATGGTTTTGGTTGTTTTGTTTGGATTGTACTTTCCATATTTATTTTTAAAAGGTTTTCCAGTATTTTCACTGGGTGTTGAAACAAGTCTACTAAGTACCTGGAGAATTTTAGCTTTGCGTCTGATCAACGCATAACCAAAGCCTACAGGAACGAGGATAAACTTGTTAAGACATCGAGTTATAAAAATATTTTGATGGATATTTTGATCATTGATTTTATCCTTCCAAATAATTGAAATTTATATAGCTTTAAAATAATGGTTCATCCTTGTCTTTCAACCCGTTTTTCCCTTCTAGCTATTCCTATTCTCCACCTTGTTAAACTAACCTATAACAACAGTTATCAGGTATAATTTCAATCTCCTTGTCATCTTGTCTTAAGCTTATTCCATTTTTATTTTTTTGTGTTTTCATGTACCTCATTCCTTTTAGGGGACGAAAAGTTTTGAGGGGGGGAGAGTGTAACAACCTGTATTTAAAGATTATTTTAATTTTATATTTTAATTATTTTAACTGAAATTGCTGATTTAAAAACTTTATTTTATTTATTAAAATGGATAAATTTTGTTATTTTAAGTATAAATTTTGATTTTGTGTGAATTATAATTCCAAACCTGAATAAATGGAATATTTTCCAAAAAATGTGAATTTTGGTCAAAATGGTCAAACTTTGACTTTTAAATTTTAAGTATTTGAATTTTTGAATTTTATCTTTTATTATGAAAATATATTTAATTTCAAGAATACTGTTTTTCGTTTCGTTGAAATCCGATTTATATTGTGAAAGTGATGCTTTTTATACTATTGTGTGTAAATTGTTTTATTTAACAAAAATTGTTTATTTTGATTGATATAAATAATATTTTTGTTTGATATATTATGTTATAATTGTGTATATATGTGTAACATGACATGTTAAGTATGTATATTTTATTTTATTTTAAAACATTTTAAGTATTTAGACCCATTATTTATTTCTTGGAAAGAGATTTCAAATATATAATACACACACACACGTTATTGTTTTGAAAGGGCATACCTTTAAAATGTATTTAATTTAACGTTATTGTATTTATTGGTTTGTGATAGCTTCTTGTATACACCTTTCTTTAATATATAAGAAACGCATAAATTAAGATACGTTACCTATGTTTAATTAAAGGCGTACGTTACGTTTTGATTTATTACCTCTTTATCTTTCCATCCATTGATTTCATACCATAACTCCTCCATATTTGTTGCCGTTTATTTCCTTGATTCCTAGCCGCCTATATCACGTGAAAAATCTCTTCCCGTCTTCATTTTTGCAAGGCATTTCAGATATGAGAAAGGTAATGTCTTCTTCTCACATTTTTCTACTTTTTCTTTCACTTCTTCTATTGATTTTTCAATTATTTTTGTTTGTTTCTTCATGTATTGTGCTCGGCTATCACCTCACCACCTCCTCCAACCACCACCACCTTCTTACCACAACCATAAAAGGCTGACATCCCTCTCCTCTGACCTATATTGTCCATGGACATCCAATGGTGCAATCATCTCAAAAAGTTGCAAAATCCATGAAAAATATGCCATAGCCAAACCTAGTTTGCACATACCCTTCATTTTCCACTTCGGCCTCTTCCTTAGCCATCACCACTAGCCATCTCTCCAGCTACTACCTGACCTGTACATGCCATGGCCGAACCTAGATGTGACCCTAGGCCTAGCCTATGTTGAACAAAAGTTCCACTTTTGCCTTGTCTCCTTGAATTCCTCACATGTAACTCCCGAATCCCTTGTATTCTCTTGCTTGTCGTGCCTATATGTGCCAAACCAGACCCATTCCCACCAATTAGACCATCATGGCCGAGCCTAAAGCTTGTGTGGCCGAGAAAAAGTGTGAGCAAGTCAAGCAAAAATTGATTTAAAAAGCTTGGTGATGTCCATTTGTTAATTCTATTTCCATTTGTTTCAATATAAACTTTGATATTGTATCTATATTTATATATGGCTTTATTTTGTTGTTGAATACAAGATTAACATCTTGGCTCTCTCTCTCTCTCCACTCAAATCAAAAGTCGTATTGTGCTTTCTAGAATTTATCTGTGTATTTTGAATCGCTAACTCCAGCTTAAAAGGTGTGTTTCACTCATGACATTTATACTTATATAATTAGTGAAGTGACAACAAGTGAATGTGTAGAATTGTTATATCATGTTATACCTGCCTGTGATGTTAACTATATGATGTTAAACCCTGTTATAAACTTGTCTCATCATCTGTTATGCTTTATTCTGTTATACTGCATATTTATTCATGTTTCTCACACTGTAAGTTCCCTGTAGAATAGAATCACTATGGGTTGAAATGATACATACCCGAATGGACTTTAGAATAGGAAAAATCATTACGGGCTAAAATGATAGGCCTGGGTGATTTTTTATTTATTTGTTTTTATTTGTTTTGGGATTGCGGGTTTGAAATAATCAAAACCCGAAAATTTTACTAATTACGGATATAAATGATAATTTCTGTATCACTTGATTTAGGTGTGAAATATTATCTGGACCCATAGTTGATTTCAAAATATGATTTCTTATAAATTTCATGTATTGTAAATGAAAGAAAAATATATATGAAATTTGACTTATATTGGACTTAAAATGGTTAAACTTTGATTTTCTAAAAGGTTAAATGGTATAAGTTAATAGATAGTTTGAGTTTTAGTGTGAAAGTTTGATTTAACTTAATAATGGGAATTTAAGTAAAAATGGAATTATAAGCTTAACCTAGTAATTAATATAAGTGATATATGAATTGGATAAAAATAAAGTAAAATAAAATATCAAGTTATTTGTAAAATAAAGTTAAGCAACTTACAGTGTATTTTAAATTTATGTAATTAGTTTAAAATGTTAAATAAATGGATAGTTAAATGGAAATTTGGAATTTAACTTGACTTAGAATTGTGGGATTTGGTTTTAAAATGGAAGTTTAAGTAAATTAAATAAAATAGTCTAATGTATGAAATGGAAATTTGACATTTAAGTGATAAATAATTGTTAAAAAGTAAAGAATGGGAAATTTGTACACTTGAATTTAATAAGTGAAATTATTGATTATTATTTGTGAAATTTACTTTATAAAAATCATAAGTTAAAGGTATCTTAATGAATAATTTTGAGTGTTAAAATATGATTTTTTTCAATATTTAAAGGGTCAAAATCAAAGTTTATTTGTTGATGGAATTACATTGAAAATCTGAAAATTAGAATAATAGCACTTCAGAAATGCTATCATTTCTGAAGTTAACTTAAAATCTAAAGTAAAGGATACTACAACACTTTGTAAGTGATGTAGTTGTAGAAGTGAACTAAATGGTTAAAATTAACTAAGGGCTATTGTAGCACTTGTTAAGTGCTGTAGTTGACTGAATTGAACTTATTTTCAACTAAAACTGAACTATTACAGCAGTTTTAAATGCTGTCTTTTCTGAATTGAATTGTTTTCAAATGTAACTTACCGTAGCATTTTCTAAGCGTTGCGAAAGCTGAAATTTCACTGTTTTATTGTATTTAAGTGAATAAATGAACACTGAAAAGGCTAAATTTTTGGGAATTGAATATTTGATTTGTAAGTATAATGACTTCATTTTTAATGGGTTAAATGAATGATTTTAATTCGAAATTATAAACCATTTTGAAATCTATAACAACGGGTACACTTCCTTGGGTGCCATTTGATTTCCTAATGATTGTTTCGATACACACCTTTAATTTGATATTGTGACTAGAGGAGAGCGATTACTGCAGCTCTGCGCTACCCTAGTCACAGTTACACTGTTAGTTGCATGGTTTACTTTAATATAGACATTTCTATGATAGCGTTTATTTCTATTTAATTGATGGTTTAATGGATCCTTAAAGGATGGACGATCCCAAACATCCTTTAAATTATTATGTCTTGCTATTACAGTTCACTTGAGTTGGTTTACATTGTATAAGTATGTATGTCTTGACTCGAGTGTTTTGTATTTTACGCTCGGGGTCAGCCTGAGAGTCACAGCTTTGGATTCACCTTCTGGAGCTAGAGATTTATTGGAGCTTATCTGTCTATCTATTCGTCTGTTTCTGATCCAGTTATTTTTCCTATTCGGTATTTGCTTCTGTATTAGTGATTTATGTATCCAGACTTCTATTGTATCCATTTTTAAACTATGATATTTTGTATATGTTTTGAGAGTTTGTATATAGTAGCTTCATGAACTACTATGGTATTTTATTTCCACTGCGAGTTATTCTGATATACCGTGTCTGTGATTTTATGATTGATATTATTTGTTGCAAAATTTATTATAATCTGTTATTTCGAATTATTCAAGTCTGACATGTGTGGATTATTGTCGATTTGAATGGTCCAAAATAGTGAGTCGTTACAATAACTGTTGTAAAAGCTCATTATAGTGAACATTTTTTTAACATTCCAAAGTTGTTGCAATAGAGTCTTTTACAATGGTCACTGCCTGTCGTAAATATGTAATATTTCTCTGAGAAACATGATGTTGCAACTCATACTGACTATTGTCGTAGATTATAATACAACTAGCCCAACTGGTTGCAACAGGTCTCAACTACAATAGGCGCAGACCGTTATAATAATCCCCGGCCACAACAGGCATTGACCGTTGTCTTTTTATTTTTTGCAATTTTTTTAGATGTAAAATAAATGCAAAATAAAAAAACTTGCAACAGCACTATACAATACATCAGTACCCATATTATATAATTTAATGACTATAAATATCATTATAAAACAACCAAAATCACACATACGACGAAAAGACTAAATAAAGCTATAATCACAAAATTCTAGCACATTGCAAAAGAATAGATAAGGTTACATTCAAAGAGTTCTAATGTGACGCCCCACCTCTATACCCACACTAGCCAAGAACACTACGGTGTAGTGCTGTCAACTAGCATGGAGAATAAGGCTGTTAAGGAGCGACCATCCATGTAATTGCTTATCACACGGCGGCTATAAATAATCTTCGAAAACAAACATAGAAATAATCATAACACAAATCAGTCACAGATATCCATATCACAAAGGCGGAAGAAGATATGAATATATAACTAACACATGAAAGTGTACATCAGAGTAGTGGTCAGTAAGATCCACGATAATACAAAAGAATAGCAACACGTGTTATACAAAAGAATACAACTATGAGTCTATATCTCAAGTGTATACCACAAAAACTGCTAATCTAAACAGTTAGCCAAAAGTCAGAGTGATGAATCCCTGGGAAGAAGTCAAGCAGAAGCACCTGTAACATCTCGGTCTGACCCGAATATTATTTAAGAAAATAATAAACGGGTCAGTCTAGCTATAAATATCAGATGACATGATATAACATAAAAGATATGGCATAAACATAAAATATCCATAATGACATACCACTATAAGTATGTAAATAATGATCAACAGAAGATCAATCAATAAGAGATAATCAATGTCACAAGAATCTTCTCAAAGATTCGGAAAGGGCATCATACCCCAAACTTGAACTCATAACAAGTCAATGACATAAATTCTAGAAATCAATGCAAGAAGTCCAGAAATCATAGAAAAGAGAAAGAGGCCTATCACATGACGGTCCGAAGACCAAGGGGAGCTACCCCGCATGTGTGAATGGAATCACACAGATTAAGGTCCAGACTAACCAAAAAGCAAAATGGTATGTGTGAGTGGAATCACACAAGTGGTGTCTAGTCTAACCTCGCAACAAGAGACATCGCACAGTTGCTAGTCTAAATCATCAGAATGATCGTCATGATCAATGAGAAGTGTCAATTACACTAAGCTAGTAAATATAGAAGTTTAGCTTCATGTCCCATAACCACTTGCTTAACTTAAATATTTACGAACAAACTGTAAATCTTCACTAATAAAATTGTCACAAGAGGTTTAATCGAACAAGTCCAAGAATTAACCGACGAAGTGAACGCAAGCGTTTCATACCACTTGTTTTACTAAGTCGTTTAATTAGATTTCTCATCCGAGTGAGGTAAAGGTTTGTATATACTAATAGATTGGAAAACGGTTTAAGAAAAGAGCTTTGTTATTAAAAATAGAGTTGAAATTGTTTTGTTAAAAGAGTTTTGATATTTACTACTAGTATTGAAACCTTTATATTATAAAGTGACAAAACACAGAAGCAATTGTAGAAACAATCAGTCACAAAGATCGCATACGAAGATGTGAATAAAATCCAAGGAAATCAGCTTAATGTTTTTCAGATAAGATCCCCTACGGAGGAGGGGTCCAGGGGGGTGGCAACCCCCCAAGGTGGGGGTGCGGGGGCAACGCCACCGCTTACGGGGTTCGACCTGCCCGGTCAGGTCGCGGGGGTCCAGGGGGTAGCGCCCCGTCCAAAACGGTACGACCTAGTGAAGACAAAATGAGGTCTAACAACCTAAGAGGAATAGGGTCGAGCGACCTAATGGTTGCGACCTAGGGGTCTAAGGGGTCAAACGACCTAGTGGTGTTCGCGAGTTAGTAGAAGCGAGCGACCTAAGAGAGACGAGCGACTTAAGGAACTCGCGACCTAACATTTGAATAGGTCAAGCGACCTAAGTGGTCAGGCGACCTAAGGTCTTACGACCTAACGACCTACGGTCTAAACAAGGTCACGCGACCTAAGGCCAGCAACGACCTAATGTGGGACGATCTAAGCTCCATCGACCTATCGGTATGAGGACTAGCGACCTAATGGAAAACGGCTTAGGGTCTTACGACCTAACGACCTAAGTCAAGTACAAGGTCACGCGACCTAAAATGGTTAAGAGCCGTACGTGCTAACGAGTTAACGACTTAAGGGGGGTCAACGACCTATGGGATATAGGTCACGCGACCTAACGGTTTACAAGGTCTTGCGACCTAAGGAGACAGGGTCTAGCGACCTACGACCTGGGTCAATATGACCTACGACCTAAGGTCCATACGACCTAACTCCGAAGACGTTAGAAATAGCCAGAACGACCTACGACCTAGGGTCCATACGACCTACGACCTAAGCCCGAACGACCTAACACCGAACAAGCATTTAGACGGCCCAGCGACCTATGGTGCTAACTCGCGAGCGACCCAAGGGTTAGGTCGCGAGCGACCTAACTCCGAGCACCAAAAATGACCAGAACGACCTAAGTGCATAAAATTCACCAAAACGCTAAAAATTGGAGTTTTTCGCCAATCCAATCCAAATCAAATGCTAATATGCATGCAAAAGTGATAGGGAATCATTCCCAACAGTCCAATATAGTTATAGGCTAGAATTGTGAGATAAAAATCTCACCTTTACACTAAAATTTATGAAGATGAAGCTTGAAAGCAAGGAGAAAGCTTGAATCCAATATCTTCTACTTGAATTTGGAGTTGAATGTTGGAGTTGCAATTGAATTTGAGCTTGGAGTTTTAATTTCCCATTCTCTTCACCATTAATGCCAAAGCTTGGGTTAGTTAGGAAATTTAGGAAGAGTGAGGAGAAGAGGGTTGAAACTTGGGCTTAATAGGCTAAACTAACCCAAAGTCCAGAGCGGGAAAAGTTAGTGAAATTTCACTAACTCCAAACCTATCGATGTTTATACATAAAAAAATTGTAAATGGCATTTCGAACTCAATGGAAGTGGTCTCGAGTCCTAATTTGACCGTTTGCAAAAAGTAGCTTTTCGGACCAAAATCCGATTAACGATTTAATATTTAAATAAAATATTTAAATATAAACTCGATAAATATGCGGGTTGTTACATCTAATGTACCGCATAATCCATAAATATATACACCACAGACAGTTCCAAAATATATGTCAAGTTCAAAAATAGAGTACTAACATATAACCCATAAAACCAAAGTGCACGTAACAAATAGATTTCTAAAATAAAGTACTAACACATATCAAGTCTGAATAGTACCATGCATTTATTGAACAGTTTCTCATCCAGTTCGCTTTCCTTTATCAGCCCTTTCTTCACTTCTTGCGCCAGAAATCTGGGGTAGTGGTCACCACAGTCCAAATCCAGACCTGAACATACATTCGAATTGTCCAAAATATTCCAAGAGTACTATCCGATTTTATTTATAAGTTGATCTAAATATGAATTCATATGACCAAGCATAGTAAAGTAGTCACCTTCTTTACCAATAGCATCCAACAAGCGTTACTTTCCGACCAAGCTTTGATCGAGTCGCAATCCGAGACAATGTAACTATAGTATATTTATGTGATGATTGCTAGAAAATGAAATAGTTATAAATAAAAGTAACAAAAATGTATAGTTGAAGTTAAATTTACCAATGAAAATTTCAATCTCCTCTTATAATTTCCCTCAATAGCTTCCTATCAGCACAAGTAGGTATGCCATTGACCTTGTTATATTTGCACATTACACTGCCAACATCTTCGTCCTTCACGCAAATTTTGAATGGCTTCAAAAATGACTCAACCATATCCATCTCAGTCGCCTACAAAATCAAATTTTCTCATTCATCCATTCAAGTTCATACCAAATAAAACACAAAAACAAAATAATTGTATGCATACATTAGCATTGTAAGTGAACCTATCAACATGCATATTACATTTTGCTTTACAAATTTTTGAATCTCCTATGTCACACTTCGTTTTAACAATTTGTGGTGAAACATAATTTTCAACATATATACACACGTACACATTTCAAATGTGCCAAATTTGAATACAAAAATGTAGGAATAACTTACATTTTGTATAAAAATATAAAGGGAATTTGTAGTATTATACTAAAAGTCAATTATAACCTGTTATTTGTGTAGTGTACTAAAACAGATAGCACGCTACAATAAACTCGTCGCACAAGTTTATTGATTAGAATTCCACTACGCTGGAATTCTGTATTAGATAAATGTAACAATAAGTTACGTTGTAAATAAATTACAACAACAACGTTATACTATTGTAAGAAATAGTACAACTTATAAACGGGAAAGATTACAGTGAATCTAATCAGTATATAAAGGAAATTCCGTCTGAGGCTTGTCGTAACAATTTCCTTAAGAATTTTATTTCAAAACTCTCCCAAGATACAACAGACGTAATCTGCACGAGATTGTAATGAGTATGTCAACTCTGTGATATGTATGGAATATAGAGCAGTAGAGCAAAGAAGCAGAAGAAATTAGATTGGAATTCGATGAGAATGTGATCAGTATTCTCTCCTATTTATAATTTCTTCCGCATCCCTTCAAACAGTCGCGTCCGCTTGACGGGTCGCACCTGTTTGTCTTTTGATCGCTGCTGTTTGTTAACGGGTCGCACCCGCCTGCTACTGGTCGCATCTGCTTGCGTCCAACGGTACTGTTTCGCACCCCGCTTGTACCGCCTGCACCTCTACAGTCGGGTCGCATCTGTTCGCCCGCGTCTGCTTCAATCGGTTCGCGCTTGTTCGCTTCTAACGGTTCGCACCTGCTAATGTTCGCGTCCCTCCTCACAACGAAGCATACATTTGGGAGCCCCAGGCCTCCAACCTCAACTTGAGAAAGGCATATATAAATTAATATACCTCTCAACAAATTGGCGATGTGGGACTTTATGTATTTTTCATTCACTTGATTTCTTAAGGAATTCCAACATAACCGACATAAGTCTCTGATTTATGCTCGCATACTTTCGGCAGTACTTTTTTGAAATGCGTTATCAAGAAAGTGCCCTAGAAGACTTTAATTAATTCGAGATTTTTAGGTGTTAAGCTACTCATATCAGTTAGAGAAAGAAATGAAAGAGTGGGAGCAGGAAGCCACATGGTAAAAAAAATCAATAATCGATCCTCTGATTGTATCAGTTAAAACATAGTTGATTTCTTCGAAAAATCTTCCCTTATGTCTCTCATATCGTGCTAATAGAGTTATTTTTATCGATAAACTTTCTCTATCGCTATTTTATATAAAAATTTGACATGCCGTTTAAGTTCGTTTGTTTGGATATTTTCAGATTCTTAATCTTTTTTAAGTATAACTTGCATATTAACATAAAGTCATGACAATGTAGCAATGCAGGTGCTAGCATGGATCTCTCAGAAGGGTACCCTATCACGTGACCCACGTGAATGATACCAAGCATATGAGATAAATGTAGCAAACAAATAATTACAATGATTTCGTGATCAAGCAACCAAAGAAATTAAGTGCCTAGGGTAATGCATCTCTTCTCCTACCAGCAACATTCATAATTCATGCAATCTCATCTCTATCAAAGCCGTTTTGATTATAAGGTTTAACTCTAGAATACCATAAGAAATTTGCAATAGTAAGTTCTCCTTCTCTACGGATATCTTGCCTTTCAGGATCTAGCAATATGACTGATTGATTTTTCTTTTGTAATTTTTTTCTTTAAAAACTCTAGCAGGAATTCCAGCTCCTCTTGATCCATATATTACATGATTTGCACCCGTGATAACTTAGGAATAGATAAGGAGGTTTCACATTGATGGCTTTATCAAAACTGAAGCATAAAATATTAAAATCAAACAAACCTAACTAAAGCAATAACATGTGCAATTATAATGACCAGTCTTTTCGATTCTTAAAAATCGACATTAATACATCTATGATATTCATGTGCCGAGCATCCAAAAGCCAAAAAGAAAGATCGTTGGGAAAAAGAAAGAAAAAGAAAGATCGTTGGGGAAAAGAAAGAAAAAGATAGAGTATAATCTCACATCATGACGAATAATATATAATGGACAACAGATCTTTATACAAAGAAACTGTAATATACATGACGATCCACCCTTTTCGACCCTCGAAAATCAACATAAATACGCTCATTGTATAACATGTCGAACGATCGAGTGCCGGAAAGACAGATTTTATGCTTGCACCATTGGAAAGACACTTTTAAAGTTATCTAGTTAATAATTGAAAACCCGCTTTTTAAAACAGGCCTAATTTCTCGATTCCATTTCACTTTGTAAATTTGAAAACCTGACTTGAACTCCAGTATAACCAATTTTATGCTTATTTTCGAACTCACTTCTATACTTTTGATTTATTAAAAATCTCGATTTTAAAACCTCCTTCATTTTTAAACAACTGCCACTCAAGAATTTATTATTTAGAATTCTTTTATATATTTTATTCCAAAATCTCTTTTTACAGTATTACAAAATAGTTAAATAGAATTCCAAAACCTTTTATTTTATCCAATTAGTTTATCCAAAACTCTATATAAATTTTTACTTCAAAATCTCTATTTACAGTTCTTTACCAATTCAAAACCATATTTTATTGCTATTTAAAAATACCAAAAATTCATGTTAAAACTGCCATAACATTCATTCAATGTAAATCACACAATAACCTGTCACGGATTATTTCAATCAAACATATATCACTGTATATATAATTAAACCCAAAATTTTTGAGGAATCCAGTTGGATCTCTCTAACTCGTTTCCCTGCATGCACAGATGTTTGCACAACGTAAAAATACCAATTCCGTTTCGAGGCAGAATATCGTGGTATATAGGGTCTCCACTATTATACGGCGCGCATAGGGTCTCATTCGCTATATATATGTGGGAATATCAATCACTCCAATATATATATATATACTACCATATATATAATATCACATTCACTGACAAAAATTTATCAATTCAACCAATCAATCGTTAATTAATTCTAACTATTTAAAAATTAAAGCTAGCAATCCAAAATTGAGTGAGATTAACTCACCTTGGGTTTTAATTTCGTCAAACGCTCTAATATTAAATTAAATCGAACACGTTTGATTTAACCTAGAATTCTAGCTTGCTTCAAACGTCTATAGATCTCTTCCATAGCGTAGCGCTCGTCGCCACGATCCCATCGCCGCTTGTTTCGTCTCAGTCGGACCTCGTATGAAATAGTTATGCTATTTTAAAGATTACATAGATTTAAATATAACTAAATTCACAAAATTCAATTTTATTTCTACCCTCAGTTAATCATAGCCATTCAATCCCAGAGATAAAATCATGTCCACACTTCCCTTCTTCCCTCTCGCACGTTCGTCCAAAGTTTGAAACCCGTCATCGTTCGTCAATTTCGATCGTTGTTCCTCCTTTGGTCATCTTCACGTCAATCTGAGACCATCTCTTCGAAGCTCTGCGCATATGGCACCACCGCCCTCGGTCCTTGAAGCTCGGCTATCCCTTTAGGTGAAAAATGGGAACAAACGAAACAAGTTCGCGACCAAAATTCAGCCTCTCCGATGAACTACCGGCGATCTCCTCCGTCGGTCTTGTAGAGCTCAACGAGCTCTTCAACTTTTGTTTAGAAAGTTTTGGATATAATTGTGTGGATGGAGAGATAAATGAGGAAGAATGAAGGAGTGTTTCGGCCATTGATTTGTAAGGAGGCGGCTACGTGAAAAACTATGTTTTACTGTTGATAACGTGTATATATATACGTATACATATATTATTTTAATATTATTTTTGAGATTAATGTGCTATTTCCGACAAACTCCAAACGCGACGTGCCGCCTGGCGTTTATAATGTTTTACCCCTATTTCAAACACAATGCAACATGTTTTGAGGCCTAATTCGGTCGTATATGGATGATACCTTTTCGAATCAAATTAAAATATTGAATTTTCGATATTTATTTCAACGTGTTTCTATCCTGCACGACCAAACGGTAACTCCAAACGCTATGAAATTAGAAATCCGACAATAATACACTATTGCGGATCCAATGAAACTAGTTTCGTCGAATTTTGAGACTGTGCCCTAGAAGGCTATTTTAACGTGTCGATTAAATCGAGCGATTTTCAAAATTGACAAAATTGCTTGAAATTTAAATTTTAAAAATGTACCAACTCAATTATAATTCAAATAGAATTTATATCCATATTAGAAATCATTTCGATTTATATTAAATCAAAAATTCGATTATTTACATTATTACTATATATATATATATATATATATATTAAATTCCACTATTAAGTTAATATATAAAATTCCAAATTATTATAGATTTTTAATCCCATTCAAAATTCTATCACCATCACTCTAATTCAAATAGAGTTTTAAACCAACGTAGGAATCATTTCTATTCACATTTAACACCAGATTCTCATATTTACCCAATTCGAAATATTAATTTACTATTTTACCAAATCAAATTGATCGCTATATTTGAAATTTCAACACATTTAACTAATTCAACCATAATCCCCATATTCAAAATCAGTTAATATTTCAAATTCAACATTTAAAAATGGATTAAACGTTCAAAATTAACGACCAATATTCTGGATCGTTACTATACATACATCAATTTGAATACACTAAACAAATCATCAACCTGGACAGTTATAACAACCTGTCCTTATAGTTGCTGATAAATAAAAAATCAAAAAATGCAACGAAAATAAAAAGATACGTGAATACATCTCGGGCCCTCTAGCTTATCTCCCGAAACTCCAAAGCATCCAAACTAGATCCATAAATATGCTCGGTCTAACCTGAGGATTATGATATTTTATAAATCAAAGGGATGGAATTATAAAAAAGTTTTATAAGTGTTAAAATGAAATTTAAATGGAGTTTATAAGTGAATAAGATTTATAATTGTGAAGTTATAAAATAAATGAATTTTTAAAATAAATGATTTATAAGTAACTGACTTAAAATTTGGATTTGGCATATAAATGAGATGTAAATGGAATTGGTAAATGAAAGGAATTTATGACTTCAAGTTTTTATAAAATATAATTGTGAATTTATAAACATTGTTTTATAAATCCGAAATCAATTGAATTTGATAAGTAAATATGAAAGCTTATTAAAGGAGATATATTCACGATTATGGACAGTAGATAATCCGTTAATTAAATATGTAGAAGTGTTGAATTTGGTTAGAGATTATATTCACGATTTTGGACAGTGAATAATATATTAAATAAAATGGATATTTTGGGAAAGTGAATATTATTAAATGGAATAAACTAATTTGAAGATGTTTTAAAATGTGTTAAGGATCGAAACCATAGATTTCAAAATTCATTATTGAAATAGACGTTTTCGAGAAATAAGAAAATGATGGACTATAACACTGTTGTTATAGTAAATGATTTTCGAAAGGAAATGTTTTGTATAGTATATGGGATTTATATATCTATCTTATTTTCGAATCCCTATACTAGTGATTTTGGGTTGTCGTAACGATGTTTTACGCAACATTCGTTTTGACCCAAATAAATGTGTTTAAAGAGAATATTTTCCTTATAAAATAAAATATATACTTAATCGTGATTTAAGTATATGTAATATTTTCTAAGTGTTGAAAATAAATTGATTTGTGAATTACTTATTATTAAATAAGTATTTGGAAATGTTTTCCAATATAGAAGTTGAAATGTTTTGAGAATATATCTTTTTAAAGATAATTTAAAGTGAATATTTGGCAAGTGATTTAATTAATAAAAGATTAATTAAAAGGCCTAGAGATTGATTGCTATGGTGCTGAATATTTGTTTGTTTGTTTTGATAGTTAAATAACTAACTATCAAACTTGGCCAAAAAATTTAGTTCCTTGACTTGATGTGAGAACTATTTAGTCGTACACTTAGTACGTAGCCTTCTGTGTAGGGTTGATTATCGTTTGTGTTGAGGATGTTGATTCGTATATCGCGGAGTATTACTCCAATCTATCAAGCTTCCTTCTTGGCCCGAAGGATAGCAAGTTGAAAGTTGGAGACATGATAAGTCTATGAGACTTAGTTGCTGTGTGAGGCTGAGAAATGCTTTTGCGTTGTTGGTGCGAAGAGACTGGGATCAGATTTATCTGAAAACCACTTCGGACCAACATATACGCGACGGATTGTGCAGGTTTCTTATGATGATATTGATATTCCAGATTTTCATAGTGGGGGACTGCTTGTTGATCGTTTGGGGTTAAAATCTCAATATACATCCAGTAGCAGTGGTCTCTTTATTATGAAATATCCAATGCGAGGACTATTCGCTACTAATCCTAGGGATTTCCCAACATGATATGGTAGGAAAGTACCTTCGGTTTGTCTTGTTCCTAGACAACTTGTATGTATGTTTGTCAGACATTGCCTTTCTATAGATTACGTACATTGGTTTTTACAAACGTACATCAGTGGTGGCGGAGAAGGCAACTTCTCTTAGCTTAACACTCTCCTTGAGACGTATGAGCTTAAGGGTTGTATTTTTGTGGAAGGCAATTAGTAGTCAACGAAAATGGCCGTGTGGCATTCTAAGTGATGTGATTGTGCTTTGTGAAAGGTAATCGTTACCTCTAGCATCATCAACTGGAAATGACCAAAACAGGGTTAGATGCGGCAAGGCTAAGTGGGTTACTCCCAATTAGGGTATGATCATCCTCTTATAGATATACCTTTGCATGTTATAATGTCGTGTATCTGATTATTGTGGTTTGTATGCTTAGAGGGCCCTCGGTAAAGGTCGTTAATGACCGGAGAATGATATATTCGGTACCATCTAGTTATAGAGGTGGGCTGGTCTTGTGTTGGTGGAGGATCCTTTGTGATGGTCCTCGGTACATTCTTCTAGAGATGTACTGCCGGAAGGTATCCCTTCACCTGGTCATTTGTATGGAAATCCAAAACCCACTACGAGCTGCGATTTTGTTTGTAAAGGTGTAATGAATAGCCTCGAAATGCTATATGGGTAACCATTTCGACTATGATTAATATTATATGTATATACTAGACACTAGTATAATATAAGAGGATTTGATATGAAAGAAATGTTTTAGTTATCATAAGGTAAAAACATGTTCGTGTTTATGTGTGGGCGTGTCTTACGAGATACTTTTGTTTTGATAAAGAAAAGGTTTTGGTAACTTAATAAATTTGGTTGTGTGTGTTTCTCACGCTGGTTTACCAGACTGATCTGGGCGGTCTTTCCTTTCAATGCTCGGGTCAGATCGAGTATATTTACAGGTCTAGACTTGATGCCTTTGGAGCTTCAGCAAGAGAGCTGGAGATCTTCATTTCGTACACGCGTATCTGTTTTGATTATTGATTATCCGCTGTGCTTAGTTGTTGTTATTATCAGCATTTGTGAGGACAGATTATTATAACTGTTCAAGCTAATATTTCTAGTTGATCGTTGAACTCTGATTTATGTATGTATATACAGTTTCTGTTTTGTAAAGATCATTGATATGATATTAGATATTTTCCGTTATGATGTGAGATTCTATATTGTTCTGTTTGGTTCTATCTTCTCTCTTTCTTCTCTTCTCTTCTTCTCTCTTCTTTTCTTTTTTTGACTTTCCGTCGGTTTGTGCTTTTTAGGTCGTACATGTGTGGATTATTGTCGATTCAAAGGGTACGGATTTGCGGGTCGTCATATGTGGTATCAGAGCTTAGATTTTGTATATTCCTAAGCTTTGATGTGTACTCAGCATAGAAAGGGACAGTAGCACCCTAGATTGAGTTTGAGTGTATTACTTATATGAGCACATATTTGTTAGTGATATAAAATGTTTTATATTCTGTTTACTTATCCGTTGAGTTGTTTGTGAATTCTGGTCGGTATGTTGGACGCCATGTTATCGATAGGGATTTCCAAACACTTAAACGAGGCAAGTCGACATGGTATTATTTTAAATTGGGTAAATGAAACAATTTTACCTCGATTATATTTTATATATAAAGGAAATAATTTTTCAGGAATTATGAAAGTGTATACAAACCGATTGTTTGGTTGTTTGAAAATGTAAATGTATATAAGTTAATAAAAGCTGTTTGAATAATCTAAAAAAACAACAATTGTAAAAGAATGAAAGTATATAAGCGAATGAATTGTCAAGTATGGAATTTTAATTAATATGATTTACAATTTTGAAATAATATTATATATATAAGAAGTAGAACTATATGAATATATTTATAAGTATGGGTTATAAATAAAAATGGATTTAACTAAGAATTTGTGAAATTTGAATACCGTTGATTTTGAAAGTTGTTTTTCAAAGTTAAAGAGGTTACATTATAATAAATAGAAAATAAGTGAAATTATATAAGTAAAAGATTTGTAAATGTGATTTATAAATAGAAGGAAATTCTTAAAAGAATATAAAAGCACTGAATTCACTACGGTTGTTGGAAAATAATAAGGGTAATGACTGCAACATTATCAGTATCATTTTCGAGTTTCTGTGTGATGGATTTGCTACCAATAGTAAATTGAAAATTGAAGTTTTTTTTTGTTAAACGAATTTGATTTAAAATCCGAGTTGGAATTGATAAATATAAATAAAACGAGTTTTGGACTTAGAATATGAAATAATAAAAATGTAACTTGGTAAAGTTGAAATAAAATTTGAGTTAGCATATTAGATATATGATTTGAAATTAAACGTAAGTGGTTAAGTGATTATATAATTGAATTTGAAAGTTTAAATAAAGCTAAGTTGTAAAGTGACTGCATAACCATGAACTGAAATTATAAAATGAGTTTTGTGAATGGAAGTAAACTTAGGTAAATGTTTATGAAAGTTTAAATAATAAGTTGTATAACTTATAAAATGAGAAAATGTAAGCAAAACCAAATATTAAAATGGTTAAACAATTTTGTTAAGCAAAACAAAATCTAAATTTGAATAGTGATATGAATTTGACTTAAGTAAAAGTTAAATAAAATAGAATTTGAAATGTAAGATAACTTAAGTAAGGTTAAATGAAGTTGATTTTGGTATTGAAGTAAATTTATAAAGTGATGAATATGAACTTGAGTTATATAATGAAATTCAACTTGAAATATAAAATGAATTAGCATTAAAAATGTTGTTGTTAAGAAGTCGTGAATTAATAACAATATTAGAAATTTTGTATAGAAATGCGAATATAGTGAATACTAGAATTCAATCTAAATTGAATGTTAAACCAATTGGAATTAAAAGTGTTGAACCAAATTGAATGAATGTAAAGTAAATTAATCTGTCTATGTTAGATATACATTGTTTGTTAGACGATTGTAGTTGATTGAATAAAAATTCATATGGAATTGAATTAATGAAATTGAAAGTAAAATAATTGAATTCAAATTGAAAGTGAAGTAAGAATAAATAGAAATGAAACTAACTTGAATTGAAAGTGAACAAACTTGAATGTAATTAGTGAAGGTAAACTAATTGAATATGAATAAATGAATGTTAGTAAAAATCCAATGTTAATGAATCAAATGTGAATAAATTGAAAATCAATTCAATGAATATTAATGAGAATTTAAATAATATTGATTTGGTTATTGATTTACTGGATAGATATGGTTTATTGGATGATAGTTGTTTGATGTTTGGATTTGTTGTTTTTGTTGCATTTGCTATATTGGCATATGTAGTTGTTGTATTGGTATATGTTGTATATTGATATTACCTTCATATATACATGTTTCTCATGGTTTGTTGAGTGTTTAGCAAGTGCGTATGGCGCTTGATTCACATTTGGAGCTCGCTTTCATGCTATATTAGCCGTATATGCTCGCTATAAATATATAAGGTAAATATCTCGGATTACATATCGTACTTTTACACTTTTTTCCCTTCGGGACGCCTCATCCTTGATGGTGAGATGTATATTTGTGATATATATATATATATATATATATATATATATATTGTTATTTTTTTTCGGATCGAACCGCGCGAAGGAGACTATGGAGAATTTTTTAGAAAATTCAAGGCGTTAGAATTTTTTGGGAAAATTGGAAAAATTTGTGAAAACTAAATTTTGATTTTAAGTTGAAAGTTAAATGATATTGGTTGGTTTTAAAAGATAACTATGTATGATTTGAAAACTTAGAAAAGTTTTTATAAGAAATTTAACTAATGGATTTTGGGAAAAGTTAAAAGGTTAAATAGATTTCGCAAATCTAATTTGAACGACTTGTTTTGAAAAAGATAATGGATTTTGTGACTTTTTCTTACTTGGTAATTTCGAGGACGAAATTCTTTTAAGTAGGGAAGAATGTAACGATCCAGAATTTCAATCGTTTGAAATTCGTTTATTTAATTGATTTTAAATATTCACAAGTAAATTTTCTAAGTTGAGTAACTTGTATTTGAAATATAGCGAGTTAATTGGATAATTAAATTGTTGATTTAATATTTAAAATTGCTGAAATAATTAGAAATTGGATTTAATATGAATGAAAAGGATTTATAAAGTTATATTAAATTCCATTTGAATTAGAATGATGTTAGGGAACTTTTAAAATCGAATTAAAAGTTAAATTCTAGAAATTGAATATTTTAATATTTAATTAACGAGTAAAAATAGTCATTTTTCAAACATTCTTGGATTTCGATGAAACCAATTTCATTGGATCCGTAATGTTAAATTATTGTAAGATTTCAAATTTCATGTCAATCGGATTTACGGTTTGTCCGGGGTAAGCTAAAACGCGTAGAAATCGGTTTAAGTGAATTTTAAATTTAAATAGTTGATTCGAAAACCTATCTTTCAAATAGGATCGAATTGGCTCCCGATATATATTCCATTGCATTCAAAATAGAGGTAAAACATTATAAACGCTAGGCGGCATGCTTCGTTTCGAGTTCGAAAATTTTCTGGATGAATAGTGTCGTCGAATTTCTATATAAGGACCTCACTTTTTCTTGGTTGCACAAACCCTAGGGTTAGAAACCCTAGCCGCCACTAATAATTTCCAATGGCCAGAATTTCATCTTTTTTTTCCCCTTAATCTCTCTCTATCCTTACACAATTAGCCAAAATACTCGACTACAATGTTGAAGAGCGCGACGAGGCCTTTAAATCCATATGGCAATGATCGAAAATGGAGCTACGGATTGATGACAAACTGCTCACGTTTGTACAACGTTTGTGCATGTTTTTCCATGCGAGGAGGTGATCGAGCTTCGCGTTATTCTCGACGGTGATGGGTCGGCAATGTGCTTAGACATGGTGGTTCTTGATCGACTTGGAAGTTGACGATGGTGGCTCGATAATTAGGGCAAAAACGGAGACAAACGGTTTATCTTCAAACGTGAAAACCTAATGGAGGAGAAGCACAAAAGCACGGCCGAGATCTGGTTTGGGAAATGAACGGCCTGGATGTGTTCTAGGGTAAAAATTTAAAAAGAAAATGTAAATTTATATATAATAATTCGTATAAACTATGAAAAAACATATTTTTTTCATACGAGGTCTGTTTCGCACGAAACGAATTGTGTTGGGTTCGTATTGACGAGCACTACATTATGGAGCTAGATTGAGATTCCTTTGAGCTAGTGAAAATTTTGGTTGAAATTAAACCCTTGTTTAATTTTAATCGGAATAAATCGTTAACACGACGACTGTAAGCAATGTGAGTACAACTCACTCTTTCTGACTCACCGATATGTTTATACATGTGAGAAATAATATTATTTATTATGATTGATGATTTTTTGGATGATATATGATATAATTATTGGTATTTAGATATATATCTGCCTAGTGGAGCAGATGACACTATACGTTTCCGTGTATGAGCGGATGACCCTTTGTACGCGCGTCTGCCTTGAAGCGGACATTGTATACATATTCTAATATGTATATCTGTTACTGGTGACAGGTTGGAGGGATCCAATTGGATTCCTCACCAATATTGATTTATTTACGGATATTGTTACATATTCTGTTATCATATGATATACGATGTTTTGGATGTCGTGATTGATGTATTTGGTGCTGTTGCAGCATTGGGCTTATTTTTGGAAATTTAAAAATGTTAAAGTGATGATTTCCAAATTTAAAAGGATTTTAAAGTGATTTTGGAAATAAACGTTTTATTGATTTTTGAATTGTAAAGGAATTGAATTTATTTTGAATAAATAAATATTATAATTTATATGTTATAAAAATTATGATTTTTGGTGAAATACACTCAACTATGATTTTTGGAGATATAAAAGTTTTATTAACGATTTGTAAATTATTAAAAGAATTGGTTTATATAAATTAATATTTTTGACTTATTATAAATGGTTTATAGATAAGATTTATAAAATTGATATTTTATAAATCAAAGGGGTGGAATTATAAATAAGTTTTATAACTGTTATAATGAAGTTATAAATGGAGTTTATAGGTGAATAAGATTTATAATTGTGAAGTTATAAAATAAATGAATTTGTAAAATAAATGATTTATAAGTAATTGACTTAAAATTTGGATTTGGCATATAAATGAGATATAAATGGAATTGGTAAATAAAAGGAATTTATAACTTGAAGTTTTTATAAAATATAATTGTGAATTTATAAACATTGTTTTATAAATCCGAAATCAATTGAATTTGATAAGTAAATATGAAAGCTTATTAAAGGAGATATATTCGCGATTTTGGACAGTGGATAATCCTTTAATTTAATATGTAGAAGTGTTGAATTTGGTTAGAGATTTATATTCACGGTTTTGGACAATGAATAATATATTAAATAAAATGGATATTTTTGGAAAGTGAATATTAATAAATGGAATAAAACGATTCGAAGATGTTTTAAAACGTGTTAGGGATAGAAACCATAGATTTCAACATTCATTGTTGAAATAGACGTTTTCGAGAAATAAGGAAATGATGGACTATAACACTGTTGTTATAGTAAATGATTTATGAAAGGACATGTTTTGTATAGTATATGGGATTTATATATGTATCTTATTTTCGAATCTTTATACTAGTGATTTTGGGTTGTCTTAATGATGTTTTACGCAACATTCGTTTTGACCCAAATAAATGTGTTTAAAGAGAATATTTTTCTTATAAAATAAAATATATACTTAATCGTGATTTAAGTATATATAGTATTTTCTAAGTGTTGAAAATAAGTTGATTTGTGAATTACTTATTATTAAATAAGTATTTGTAAATGTTTTCCAATATAGAAGTTGAAATGGTTTGAGAATATATCTTTTTAAAGATAATTTAAAGTGAATATTTGGCAAGTGATTTAATCAATAAAAGATTAACTGAAAGGCCTAGTGATTGTTATGGTGCTGAATGTTTGTTTGTTTGTTTTGATAGTTAAATAACGACTATCAAACTTGGCCAAAAAATTTATTTCCTCGACTTGATGTGGGAACTATTTAGTCGTACACTTAGTACGTAGCCTTCTGTGTAGGCTTGATTATCGTTTGTGTTGAGGATGTTGATTCGTATAGTGCGGAGTATTACTCCAATCTATCGAGCTTCCTTCTTGGCCCGAAGGATAGCAAGTTGAAAGTTGGAGATATGATAAGTCTATAAGACTTAGTTGCTGTGTGAGGTTGAGAAACGCTTTTGCGTTGTTGGTGCGAAGAGACCGGGATCAGATTTATCTGAAAACCACTTCGGACCAACGTATATGCGACGGATTGTGCAGGTTGCTTATAATGATATTGATAATCCTAATTTTCATAGTGGGGAACTGCTTGTTGATCGTTTGGGGTTAAAATCCCAATATACATCCAGTAGCAGTGGTCACTTTATTATGAAATATCCAATGCGAGGACTATTCGCTACTAATCCTAGGGATTTCTCGATAGGATGTGGTAGGAAAGTACCTACGGTTTGTTCTATTCCTGGACAACTTGTATGGATGTTTGTCTGACATCGCATTTCTATAGATTATGTACATTGGTTTTTACAAACGTACATCAGTGGTGACAGAGAAGGCAACTTCTCTTAGCATAACACCCTCCTTGAGACGTATGAGCTTAACAGTTGTATTTTTGTGGAAGACAATTAGTAGTCAACGGAAATAGCCGTGTGGCATTCTAAGTGATGTGATTATGCTTTGTGAAAGGTAATCGTTACCTCTAGCGTCATCAACCGGGAATGACGAAAACAGGGTTAGATGCGGTAAGGCTAAGTGGGTCGCTCCCAATTAGGGTATGATCGTCCTCTTATAGATATATCTTTGTACGCTATGATGTCGTGTATCTGATTATTGTGGTTTGTATGCTTAGATGGCCCTCAGTAAAGGTCGGTAACGACCGGAGGATGATATATTCGGTACCATCTAGTTATAGAGGTGGGCCGGTCTTGTGTTGCTAGGATCCTTTGTGATGGTCCTCGATACATTCTTCTAGAGATGTACCGCCGGAAGGTACCCCTTCACCTGGTGATTTGTATGGAAATCCAAAACCCACCACGAGCTGCGATTTTGTATGTAAAGGCGTAATGAATAGCCTCGAAATGCTATATGGGTAACCATTTCGACTATGATTAATATTATTTGTACATACTAGACATTAGTATAATATAAGAGGATTTGATATGAAAGAAATGTTTTAGTTATCGTGAGGTAAAAACATGTCTGTGTTTATGTGTGGGCGTGTCTTACGAGATACTTTTGCTTTGATAAAGAAAAAGTTTTGGCAACTTAATAAATTCAGTTGAGTGTGTCTCTCATGCTAGTTTACCAGACTGATCCGTGCGTTCTTCCCTTTCAATGCTCGGGTCAGATAGATTTGATGCCTTTGGAGCTTCAGCAGTTGAGCTGGAGCTCTTCATTTCGTATACGTGTATATGTTTTGATTATTGATTATCCGCTGTGCTTAGTTGTTGTAATTATCAGCATATGTGAGGACAGATTATTATAACTGTTCAAGCTGATAACTCTGGTTGATGGTTGAACTCTGATTTATGTATGTATATACAGTTTCTGTTTTGTAAAGATCATTGATATGATATTATATATTTCCGCTGTGATGTGAGATTCTGTATTGTTTTGTTTGGTTCTATCTTCTCTCTTTCTTCTCTTCTCTTCTTCTCTCTTCTTTTCTTTCTCTTGACTTTCCGTCAGTTTGTGCTTTTTGGCTCGTATATGGGTGGATTATTGTCGATTCAATGGGTACGGATTTGCGGGTCGTCACAGAATAGCCTTCTTCCTCGCGAAGAGTTGCAGCAATTTCTATTCGTTGAGAACTCTTCACCAGTAGTTGCAACTCCTTAACTACTATATATATGCATGAATTTCAAGATCAAATAACTTCAATTACTTGCTTATACTTGAATCATATTTTCTGAATCAACTACTCTCTTGAATTCATACATTCATTGCTTACAATCACAATTCTATATTTCTAAAGCAATTTTAAACTTCCTAATCTTCATATACACACAACTATACACATCATACTTGAGGAAAAGATTATAGAAAGGGTGTACTACAAGTGACAAATCCGTGTTATTAGAACACATAAGGTCAAGACAATCTACTTTGTAATCAAAGTCCTGTTCGGTTGCTCAGGTAGTAAAGTCCTGTTCGATTGCTCAGGCGGTAAAGTCCTATTCTGTTGCTCAGGCGGTAAAAGTCCTCTTCGGCTTTGAGACGGAAAAATCCTGATCGATTGCTCAGGTGTTATATACCTATTCCTCTGGGTTAAGTGATGGGTTATTGAGAGAAATTCCAGAGGGAAGTCTGAGACTGGACGTAGAACGGGAAGTTCGAACCAGTATAAAAACTCCTAGTGTGCTTATTCTTATTTACTTTACTATTATTATATGTTTTCACATTTAGATTATAATACATTCCATATTACACGATCCTAAGTGATAACTAGCCATACAGTAGTCACTTTCATTTGGTATCATAGCGACTTTCATTATATTGCTATTTCATTCCTTGACAGATGGATTGATCCTAAAAAAACCTCTCAAACCCCACGACGGAATGCAAAATTTTTATTGCAATGAGCTAGATGTGCTAGACCCAGCTTCGGTGACATGGACTCTGTACACACAGGATTGCTGTAGGAGCTTCCCCTATATGTACATCCACCAGATTTCTTTAGACTACTAGGCTTCCCCTCATTTGCAATACACGGATTGCACATCACTGCCCAATCGGGTAATGCGACAGTTTGGCATGGCACAACATATACCAAAGAATGCGCTAGTATACACCGGGGAGTACCATGAGGAGGATATCGCAAGTGCTCTTGAGATATGGAATCATAACCAATTATTTACTCAAGTCGAGAGAGAGCCGATCACCCCACTTGAGACCTATATGAGGTGGTATTGGAACATTACGTGCCAATACGTTTTAAAGGCGCTAGTACAAGATGTTCCCCGTAATCCATACACCCCTCGTGCACTACTAGAGAGGAATGTTGTAAGTATACTTAGCACTACTAATTAAACTAAAATGAAATAAAGAGATCTAATTTTCATTGAACTGTACAGGATGATGACATCTACAAGGCATTGGAAACAACCGAAAAGCTCGAACAGCGTCTTGAAGACAATGCACAGTCAAAGGGGATGTGCTTGAACATAAAAAACATTCTACGGGCTATTTGGGAAGGAACAAACTAGAAAGGCCAAGACGTCCTTCTTCTTCTCCCCTTCTACCTTCACCTCCCGCAGATGTACCTCCACTCCTACTTACATACACTTGTCGAAATAAAAGAGGTGAAGATACTTTTTTGCAACGTGGAGGTTCGCTGTCACAACAATCAGAAGAGTACATTCATGGTCCTTCTCAACCAGCATGTACGCTTGATCCTTCCACGGAGATTGACGAAGAAGAAAACATGTCTCAACTGCCTGAACATCGTCGTTGTCGCAAACCTCTAGAAGTTCATCGCTTACGCAGATAGTAAAAGATTCTTAATGGATATGGATATGTGTAGTTTGTGGTATTGATATTTGTATTTGTTGTCATGGAGGTGTGTTGTTTGTAGTATAGGTGTGTGTTTGTTGTCATGGATGTGTTACTATTTCCAGAACTCCTTATGTTTGTGTCATGGATATCTATTGGTATGTGTAGTTAGTTTGTTATCGTGTCCTTGTTATTATATAGACTATGTGTATGTGTAGTACTTGTTTATTTGGCTTGTTGAGTTGAGTTTGCTGAGTTGAACGGGGTGGAAGTGGAATCAAAACTAAAAGCTATTTCATAGTAATTGGTTGTAGATTCCAGATCAGCAGTCTCCAAAATCAAAACATTTCAAACGGAGGGAATTAGATATTCAAGGTGGACTTTAGCGCATCTAATTTGGGTAATTTTGATTTCATTTTTATCATATTATTATGCTTTCATAATTTGTTAATCATATGAACAAATGTATATAGTTAGATTGCTGTTTGGTTAGTTAGGTGAGATTTTTGTATGTATTTATGTTGTCACAATGGAGATTGGATATGTGTGTAATAATTAAAGATCTATTCCATGATTATATTTCAGATCTGAAATTAAACATTAAAATTAATTTTAAGTTTGAAATTATTTATGTTTATACATATTGATCATATGTGTAAATCTTATATGTTAATCTTTTGTATTAAATCTTCACATACAACTTGAATTAAGAGATATGTTTTATTATATGTTGTATATATAGATCTGAATTACAAATGTTTGGTTATGTTTATTTTGAATTATAAGTGCTGAATTTTATTTATTTATATATTTTATCAATTTTAATATTTAATGATTATCTAAACCAATAAATTCATATATAATAATAAATGTTTCTTAACTTCATTTTAATATTTTCTAAAATTCATCCTTCATGTCAGAAGCCTTTAGGAAAAATTTAAGATTCTTTGAACTTAAAATAATATTTTTAAACATTAATTTTGTTTCGGACCTTAAAACAATTAATTTAATATAAATATCATTTTAATTTAAAAAAATTTGGAAATCATTATTATGACCGAAAATATGTTATAGAAACCTTAGAAAAAGTTTCAGATTCTTATAACTTAATTTTATAATTTCAATAATTAATTTGGTTTCTGGTCTACAATAATTATATATTTAAAATATTATTTTAATTGATAAAATTTCATAAATTTTTCTTAAGGACAAAAATGTGTTTCTAGATTATCTAAAATTATAAAATTTATAATTTTATCATATGGTTATTTTATGATAATTTATTGCTAAATTTATTTTATTCAATATATTAAATATATATGTATTTTAAATAATAAAAAATTTGGAATTCCAGATCTAGTATATTTTCTAATTGGTAATTTTAAATGAAAGGAATTTTTATTATATATATATATATTTATAGTTATTTATGGTTCAAAGTATTATCAAATACATAATAAATATTTCCTACAATATTTTAATGATAGAAGTAAATTTTATGCATACATAAAATAGATATATATACACACACACACACACACACACACACTCCTTTTCTAAATAATTACTTGAAATTCATAATTATATATATTTGCGCACATATTTGACTACATATAATACATACAAAATGAGATAATGTGTCTAGTACAGTGCAAATTCCAACATCCATATACGGGCATGTTATACCGTGCACAGATTGCTATGTTACACATGCACACACGTGTATATATATATATATATCATATATATATGTATCATATATATATATGATATATATATGATACATATACATATACACACAAATATATAAGCAAAACCAAAATTAAGCAAATCTCAAACTACTATTTGTAAATTTAAAAAAATACATGAATTTATTTAAATTCAAATTTAGAAAATTTCTAAATAAATTTAGGCTTTATATGCCCACTAAAGATTCAAAATGGAAAAAAATTTGAAATTCACCCATTTCTTCCGCTACGGGCTGGCCCAGTTCCAACAATGGTATCAGAGGCCAATAGCCTATGCAGTCTAAATTAGTCATGTTATGGCTAACTAATTAAGCTTGTGCACTTAGTATGGTGTCTAGAAAGGTGATGTCTAGGATTGGAATTGGGTAATCAAGTACCATGTACTGCCTGGTTACCTGCTTGGTCTGAAAGATGATATGAGCCCAAAGGTTGCCTCAAATAGAAAACGCCCAATTTGAATTGAGCCTTGGGCTAATTTTCAAAATAGTTTTGAAAATTAATACATGATTTTAAATTTTAGAATAAAAACATGTTTATTATAAAAGGTTATAATATAACATGGATTTTCAAAATGTTTGAAAATGTAATTAAAAAGTTCAAAATGTTCGAAACTATGTAAATATTAATTTCGAAATTAAAAATTATTAATAAGATTAATAACATAAATTAATTAAATGAGTTAATTGATTATACTTATACACATGTATTGTATATGTTGATATATGTTATGTTATTTTAAAGTGTTTAAGATAATATAAGCATATATGTATATGTATAAGATAAAATTTTGAAATTTATATAATTTAATTAGAATTGTTTAATTAATAAGTTAATTAAAGATTAATTAATTAAATAAAATACACATATATAAGATATATGTGTTACACTATAAAGGTTACAGTAGATATGTCCAATATAAAAGTTGTATTGGAATACCAATATAACATTAATTAAAGAGTTAATTAAGTAAAATTCATTAGATAAGATTTAATTAATAAAATATTATACATAAGACTATCATATAAGTATTATGAAATATAGAAGTTATTTAATAACAAAACTTATATCATATGAATGTATAAACTAAAAGTGGAACATTATAAAAACCCAAATAGTTTTAAGGAATAAATACATACGTAAATGTACGTATACTGTGATTTCTGTTGTGTATGACACTTGAATCATGAGGGTATTTCATAAGAAATACATTATTTCATAAGTCACTATCACTCAATATAATATATTGAAGATTATGAATCTTCAATATAATGTTGTCCTCTACCATATATATATATATTAACAAATTACTTGCATACTCCTTAATTGTTGAGCAAACTCAAGCTGGGGATGTTATGTGAAGTATTATTAATATATTGAATAGATGAGGTAAGATAACTATATATACTTGTTGAACAAACTCAAGGTACATGTACTATACTTAGGCCATCACGATATGGTAGGTACGAGTGAATAATCTATTTCGATTTGTTGAGCAAACTTAAGGTCGAAATGAGATTAGGACAAGGAAAAATGGGTTAGAAGTTGTATGTGATACAACCGATAAGGAGTTATCCATCATTGTGAGGCTATAATTTGTTGAGCAAACTCAATGTCAGAATACCAAGACAGACGAGTCTTGACGCCCACTAGTGAAGTCGAAAGACTTCTGTGTTTCATCTTAGGGTTTGGAGAAATATAAAAGATTAGTGGGAGCCTTATTAGAAAAATAAAATGGTAACATTTAACCGTTCTAATATGGTAAGAACATATGCTAAATAATGTTATGATTATCTGCAGTGATAAATTTGTGTAGTAAATATGATCAATAATTTTTTTATCAATTAACATATACAAACGAACTGAATTGAAAGTTGACAAATGGAAATATAATACCCACGATTGAATTCCTATTGCATGTTAACGTTTCAACGCCCATGCAAGTGTTTGATTTTACAACTACTGAATACATTCGTGGTTTAGCCACTAATGCATTTATTTGGTCAATACCATGTATTGCATTCTATGAATTTCAAACTTTAAAAGCAATAACGACTATGGATATTTGATACATATACAATTGCATATAAATGTTATATGGTGAATGGTCAAAGTTTGTAATGTACAATATTTCGATGAAATTAGTTCATTTGAAAAACCAAATAAACCTTAGTGCAAGACCGAGTATACAATCTGATTGATTACAAAAGAGATCATATTGTGTTAATGTAATACAAGACCAAAAATTACAAGACAGATATAAGAACTCGATCGCTGAAATGTCATTTTGATCGGTTTACGTAAAGTGGAACATATTTGATGTCCTTAAATGTTAAGGATAATGGAATGCACTTTTGTAAAGAGTTTGTTGTGATATTGTAGTAAGGTTTTATTTTGAATAGTTTGACCATTTGAAAGGAAAAAGAATGTATAAGAATAGATGTAATTTAAGGTACAGTTGGGATGAAGAGAATGAGTAGTCGCTTATGTTTCGTAGAGAAACATTGGAAATAAGAATCAAAATAATAATTGATACTTAATATTGGAATAAGAAATATGATTTTTATCCAAAATGTTTTTTCATATAGAAAATTGTTTTCTATGAGATTTATTTCTTTGAGCTCAAGATATTTGATCAACGAACTCTACACTATAAATAGTTGCAGTGTATGAAATATACAAATTGTATTAAGTGAATGATGGACCTCCGAATTTAGTACGCTGTTATACTAATGGTGGAAATTGTGGGAGCTGCCATATAGCACTTATTAATTGCATCATAGTATGAATTTTTTTCCGTAAAACTTACCATACATTATTTATGAAATAATGATTATTTTTCGGTATCAACTGAAAATAATAGACATAGCTATATTTGAATATAAGTATTATAAATATTATTTGTGAAATAAAACTAAAATGTGGTAATTTTTTATCACAAAAGTGATTGATTGGAAAATAAAAAAGTATATAATATTATTTATAGTTTTTTTGGAATTATAGACTAAGCCGTGGCTTTGAGAAATAATTTTATTGTATGATTTTGAATCATGTGATACTTGTTAATTATATCTCAAGCAATAAAGGGCTATGCATCCATTTAGTGGGAGTGTCATAAGAGTTAATGAACTCTTCATATTGATACACATAGACATATGCAATCATAATTATATAAATACCAAAATGGTTCCATGTACTTCATCATATTAAGCGATAAGTTATCGTCGACATAGACATGTGTATTTGATACACATGTAGCATATCTATGGTGAACTTATAGAATATGAAACATAAGTAAATAAAATAACATGCAATAGAAATGATTAGTTTTAATCGAATGAGTGAGCATATCGAAAGAAGTTTCGAACATACCTAAAAATGAATAAAGATTCGATCTCAAAAGTCATTCCTCCATGTGATGCATAATGATGCTCAAATGAGGGGTAATCGAACTTTGTTGGATAATGTACGATTAATTGTGAGTGAACTTGAGTTAGTTTCTTTCTATAAGGTCGTGTACTTAAGAGTAGTACACAAGGTTAATATTATTTCATCTAAATAACGGTTTACAAAATCACATACGATAAGAGTTTACAAGAAATTGCAACATATCCTAGGCCAAGGAGTTGGCAGGTTGTGCGAGTCGAAAGATTGCACGTAATAATTGTTTATGAAGTATCTTGTATGAATCTTCCCAAAAGGATTTTGTGAAATACTGTCATTGGATGACATATTTATGTTTCAAACATCAGTTTTGTAAACTAAAACCAAATCAATTTTATAAGTAAAGAAATTCATAAAACGTTTATGAATACCTATTCTGTTGCACTGAAAAACAATTGTTGTTTCAAGATATACCAATTTCATTGTGAAGAAATTCCTTTGAGGAATTATTGGTAGTACAATGGAATTGGATACAATCCATGGATAGAACTGATAATAAGACGAATTGAAATTAATTAATCTAAACGAACACATAGCATTAGAATGTATAATAAATATTCTCGTACATCGAAGAGAAACTACGAGTTTCTTACTAATGTCGAAAATATATATTCCTAGATTGTTTAATTAAACCATTGAGAATGTTGACTTTATATGGTATGACACGCAAATCCGAAAGAATTTCAAGTACACTATCAAAATATAGATTTTGGTGGTCGTAATTGAAGGGATATGATCCATCGACCTCGACTGTGTCTTCATGAGTAAGACTAATGTAGTTGGAATTAAATGAGCAATGTTGATAAAAATAATATCGCAAATTTCAATTGTTGAAATTAGCATAATAGATTCGATATTCAACATGTTCAAGTCAATTCGGATTTACTCACAAATTATCGCTTGATAAGTTTTAGTGTTTTGTTACATACGTATTGAAATAGAAAATTCTAAATAACGATTTAGAGTAAGCTGTTTATGCATATTAACTAAAAATGTCTCAAAGTCAGTGGGAGCGATATTGAGTTTGTGAGTCTTTGGATATGATTCAACATATGATACGAAAGTATCATTTCATAAGCATCAAGATTGACAAAGTATTTTGATCAAAATATTAAATAGTTTGATTATTAATCAAATGCAAAGGAAGCGTGTATTCATAAAAAATAAGGTTAAAAGGTACATTGATATTTCTAAACTATAAGTAAACAACACATTGTTGATTTTAACGATGTACATGCGTCAAAATTTGCCTTAGTTGTTTTAATACTCAAATTTGGATTAATCAATGATGTATTTTATAGTAAGTATAAAAGATGTCGGGAATATCCCAAATGATATGCAAGGACACCTTATTAAAATGTTTAATATGGAATATGTAAGATTGATTCCTTGGCATCGACAATAAGAATTATCATACATGTTATGCTATCTACGATATCATGATTTATTTATGTATTTGATGCATGAAGCAAATATCAAATTCAAATTGGTATCACTAAATGGTTGTTTAAAGTGCTCTCATGTATTTATGAAATACAAGAGAATTATTTACAGAAACATAAATTCCTTATGAGGGAATGTTTAGACTCAAACTTTCATAAGTAATATTGAGTATAATATGTCAATAACAAATCTTTAAGTTGGAAATGTTCCAAATAAAAGACCATGGCCGATTCAATAAAAAATGCAAGGTACATCGCCTTGAATAGCGGTGCAATCAAAACAATGTATATAAAATATATAAATGCACAAATTTATAACTGAGCTGATTCCAAATGTTGAGAATCTCATGACAGACTTAAATGATAAAAATGTCATAATATAGTTCGTAATAGAACTTAAAGCTCACTAGAGGCCGAGAGACATGCTCCAAATTGTTCCACATGATAAAGCAGTTTATTACCGTTGGAGAGAGTTGATTGACAAAGTAGATAATTAAAACATAATAGCATACCCGATCATAAAAGGAATGACCTAATTGGTTTTAAGAAAACTAATTGGAGAAGTTGAAATAAGATTCCATAATTGACCCCAAGTGCAAGTGGAAGATTGGTAGAGTTAGGGATATGACATAGGGCAATTATGTAATTTGTTACATATATCTAACTCGTTGTCCAATCTTGTTCGAAATAAAGGTGTTTTCTTTATATTATATACTTGATATAATATGGTTATATTAAATAATCAATTTAATTAAAAGTGTATTTAATAGAAAATCCATAAATGGTATATTTTGTGATAGTAGTTACAAAGTGTTGTAATCATGAGTAATTTATCACAATGAAACAAATATACCATTTTAAATATTCTCGGTCAAGATGCATCGAGACTAGATATCGATGTATCCGTTGAGACTAGAGTAAGTAACGCCCTCCAAATGTTGGGCAGTACATTACTCAAAACTGTTGTGGGCACGAAGGGGTTACGCACTGATAGTTATTGCATAACTATGGAACAACTCACTCGATAATTTTTTTGGGTTAATATAACTAATGTCAAATAGAAAATATCGATGTGATTAATTTACACAGTTCTTTTGACTTGAGAATACTATAGATCTTCAGTATGGAAGTTCCGCTTTAATTGTAGTCAAATTATGGCACGTCGTCCATCAAGTGACTATAGTTGGGTCAAGTAGAAGTATTAGAAGTGAAACACTATTCAAGAGAGGATTCGACTCCTCGGCTATACGGGGTTAGTATCATGGTCAACTTAAGTCAACACAAAGTAAAAATCTCTGACCAGAGTAGTTCGGTTAATAATAATTGTTATTATTGAACCAAGCTCTTTGTGTTTGGATTATAGAGTTGAATATGGATGATATTGGAACTTTGACCATAATTAAATTCAACAAGTCCAAAGTGAAATAGTTTTGACGAAGAGAATTGGCGTAAATAATTGTCACAAAAGGGTAACGCTTAATAATGTGAAATTGGATTTTACCAAAGTTTAGTAAGCGATAAATTTGGGCATAATGTCACACCAACTACTAGGTGATGTGTGAAAGTTGACATTTGAATAGTTCAATGTTGATCGGTGACCGAATATACACCCAAGTGTCACATAAACGAAATAATTATTTCTCCTTAGACCAAACGATTTAATTGATTTATAATTGTTATAAATTAATTAAATCAATTAATATTTATGAAATATTAACATGATATGAGAAATAAACTTATTGCGTATATTTATAATGGTTGTAAATATATTGGTCGATATAAGATATCGATAAGAAATTAAGTAAAATATGATTGTACATATATAATTTGGGTTAAATGAGATAACACCCTCTGAAATTATGGAGTTGTAGGCGTTGGTTATGGCTAGGGTTAGAGGTGGCTTGAACAAATGGCTAGGGTTTGAAGACTTGTGGTTAAGATCTGGTGGTTTGCTCTCTTATCTTACCATATAAATAAATGGTCTAAAAACCCTAATTGGTTAGAAATCTTTCTTTTCATCTTTGAGCCGCCACCCTCTTTCCTCTTTCATGGCTAAAATCCTACTCTATATAAATCCTAAAATTCTCATATCAAATTGAAATCAAAAGTAAAAGCTATTTGATAGTAATTGGTCGTAGATTCCAGATAAGCAATCTGAAGAATCAAAATATTTCAAAAGAAGGGAATTCATTATTCAAGGTGGACTTTAGGGCATATAATTTGGGTAATACTGATTTCATTTTTACCATATTATTGTGCTTTCATAGTTTTTTAATCATATGAACATATGTGTATAATTAGATTGCTGTTTTGTTAGTTATGTGAGATTTTTGTACGTATTTATGTTGTCACAATAGAGATTGGATATGTGTATAATAATTAAAGATCCATTCCATGATTATGTTTTAGATCTAAAATTAAAAATTAAAATCAATTTTAAGTTTGAAATTATTTATGTTTATACATATTGACCATATGTATATCTTATATGTTAATCTTTTATGTTAAATCTTCGCATACAATTTGAATTAAGAGATATATTTTATTTTATGTTGTATATATAGATCCGAATATTTGCAAATGTTTGTTTGTGTTTATTATGAACTATGAGTGCTGATTTTTTTATATATTTATATATTTCGGTAATTTTAATATTTAATGGTTATTTGAACTAATAAATTCATATATAATAATAAACATTTCTTAACTTCAGTTTAATATTTTATCAAATTCATTCTTCATGTCAGAAGCCTTAAGGAAAATTATAAAAAAAAATTAAGCTTAAAATAATATTTTTTAAAATTAATTTTATTTCGAACATGAAAATAATTAATTGAATATAAATATCATTTTAATTTATAAAATTGTGGAAATTTTTCTTAAGACCAAAAATATGTTATAGAAACCTGAGAATATTTTTATAATTTTATAACTTAATTTTATAATTCAAATAACTAATTTTATTTTGGGTCTACAATAAATTATATATTTAAAATATTATTTTAATTGAGAAAATTTCATAAATTTTTCCCAAGGCCAAAAATGTGTTTCTAGATTTTCTATAATTATAAAATTTATAATTTCATCATGTGGTTATTTTATGGTAATTTATTATGGCTAAATCTATTTTATTCAATTTGTTACACAGACACACATATATATATTAAATAATAAAATCTTTGGAATTACGAATATAGTATATTTTATAACTTGTAATTATATTTTATTTTATATATATATATTATTTATGGTTCAATATATTGTCATATAAATAATAAATATTTTCGACAATATTTTAACGATAAAAGTAAAATTTTATTAATACATAAAATAGCTTTATATAATTTTTTAGAATAATCACATGAAATTCATAGTTATATATATTTACGCACATGTTTGACAATACACAATACATACAAAATGAGCTAATGTGTCCGTTGCGATGCAAATCCCAACATCTATATACGGGCACATTATACCTTGCATGGATTGCTATGTTACCCATGCACACACGTATATACATGTATATACATATACACACACAAATATATAAGCAAAACCAAAATTAAACAAATCTCAAACTACTATTTATAAGTTTAAATAAAATACATGATTTTATTTAAATCAAATTTAAAAAAGTTATAAATAAATTTAGACTTAATAGGCCCATTTAAGATTCAAAATGGCAATTTTTTAAAATTCAATCAATTCTTCTGCTGCGGACTGGCCCAATTCCAACATAGGCAACACAGACTCATAAGCCACAGTAAATAATAAGAAAAAACAATTGAAGATTAAACGGTACAACAAGGTGATGTTGATATACATACATACATATATTATACAGTCATGTTTAACATACACATCATAAAGTCGGGTTCAATTCATAAAAGTTAAATAATACAATCGTACCAGATGACAATATTGCATCGCTTGCGGTTATGCCCTTGCAAACCATATTTGCTACACCTATTAGATTTGGATGACTAGCTCTTGTCCATCACATCTTTGATCCTTGTAGATCGTGGTCTCCCCGGTTGCCTTTTCACAAACGGTGGTAATATTTTGCAACCGTTATGTGCGCTCCAATATCTCCTATCACGCACAGGATAAAACTTAGGTTTATAAGCAGCTTTGTAACTCTCAACAGAGTACCATGATGAAGCTAAATCATGGTGTGCTTTATTACCTCCACTTGTTTGCGCCGAACAAGCTGCCATTACATGAGCACATGGTATCTTCTGAAGTAGTAGAATATTGCATGCGCATGAGCAATTGTTGCAGTTGATTATTACTTTGTATTCATCCCCAAAATAGTGAATAACCTGTCATTCGGTTTGTCTAAATCGTACAAGTCTACAACGATGTGCTTCACTAGCCCTTTCAACTATTTTAGCTTTCCACTTTGGAGTCAAGCGTGTTGTTAGTTCGTCAGCAATTTGACGTCGCTTACGAAAATATTCAATTGAGCGAAAGAATGATCGTGCAACCAATCTTTATAGGTAAAGATCTAGCTCTTTTTAGTACATCATTAAAACTTTTAGACGCGTTAGTGGTCATAACACGAAAGCGTCCTCCATCGTCTTTGCATAATGCCCAGTTTTCCTCGAAATTTCCCAAACTCCTCTCAATTCAATCATGAGCATGTCTATTTGTTGATTTGATCTCTTCTATAATTTTCATGTATTCAACTACCTTAGAAGTGCACGCTGCTGCATAAATAACCCTATTAATTGTTTATCTCTGAATCATGCCGCTTGAAAGTTGGCTTTTATATGCCTTGCACAATATCGATGTTTGTGTGGTTCTCGCCATTTTTCATGTAAAGCTTTTGGAATTCCTTTCATCTAGCTGATATGAAAGTAATACATCGACCACGTACACTATGTATGAATTCACGAATGCACGAAAAAACCAACCCCAAGTATCACATGACTCAGATTCAACAACTGCATAAGCCAAAGGAAAAAGACAATCATTTGCATCTACCGCAGTAGCAACATGCAAATGTGTCTTTGTATTTACCATACAAACGCGTCTCGTCAATACATAACAACGACCGACAATGTAGAAAACCTACAATGCAAGGCCCAAATGCCCAAAGTGTACGATCGAATACTCCAACTTCAACATTTTTCATATGATCTATGGTGCCAGGATTCGTTCTCTTCATCTCCTTAAAGAACTGTGGTAATGTCGTATATGTTTCACCTAAATCACCATATATTCTCTCTATCGCTTTGCTTAATGCTCACCGTGCTTTCATGTATCTAATGTTGATGAACAACCGATCGTGTATAAACACTTGCACTATACCAGTAGAAATATCCAAATCAGCTTTAACAAAAGACATGATTTTTGTCACAAGAAATTTCGAAGTAGCTTGCTTATGATTGAAATTAACTGTTGGGTTGACACAAGTATGTTTGCTTGGATACTTCCGAATTTCCCACCACCTAGACTGAGATTTTTTCGAAATTGTCGCATGTATCCTCTAAGGACATTTACCTTCAACATTACGTATAGCAGTGTATTTTGTTTTGTTTAACTTGATTGGCTTACGTGAAACTACATGTAGAATAGACCATTCAGTTAATTGTTGAAAAAGCTTTTCTTTTGTCTCAAAAACCATTCCAACACCGAAACCACTTTGAACGAAAGCACTTGAAAATCGTTCGCCCACAAATTGAAGATTAGCAACAACAGATCTTGCCAACATTTGCGTAGTGCAAAGATCGTCATCCAAATATACTTCCATCTCTGATTCATCACTATCACCATCATTGTCATCTGATGTATAAAAGTCATAGTTCAACAGGTCGTTGTTAACTTGCATTTTTTCAATCCAAAAGTCTTCATATCATTCCTAGAAATGACAACCATGCTATCGACTTGAGGTTCTTCACCAACCACTTCATCCCCATGAATGTCCACATCATTGTCAACATTTGCATTAGGAGAATGAGGCGATGGTCTATCACTGCATTGTGCTGCAGTATCGATTGTCATATACCTGTTAACGATATAGGAATCAACTACCAACAATCAATACCAGAAGAGACCAAAACAACAATATATCTAAAAACATACCTCTGACTCATATCATATAGTTCGGATGGAGTGGGATATATTAATTGCGACGGACGAGCATTTGACGGTTCAACACTTTTGTTTCGTTGACTAACTTGTTGCTGGAAACTAATTACATTGCAATAAAGTGTAAGAAAATTTAAATAAATACCATTATATTCAACTATTCATCATAATAATGTTACCTCAAACTAATAATTGCATCCATAAGCGGTGTGTAATAAAGAAAGCTTTGTGGCGTAGAAGGTTGTGAGTTTGTGTACGGCATGAACCTGTACTACATAGACGGAGGACAGTATCTTCCAGCATTTACGTACAGATTACTGTAACTAGGAGAAACATAGCCAACAGATGGATTCGCCGTCTCCGACATCTGTGTATAGTATCCAAATCCGGTACTTACTACAGGAGATGGCAATTGCTGTTCTGGTTGTCGTTTTGCAGAAAACATTACTTACATCATCATCTTCTACTAATGCTATTACTTTAGAACCCAAGTCCATTGGCCAATTAACCATTAATTCAATTTCAAAATCTTGAGGATTAATTTTTGTCGTTTTTTAAATAAATTCTTTTAATTTCGTTAATTTACAACATTTTCTGCACTCTTCCTGATTTACACGTACCACCAACATATTTACCATTTTTCTGGTCATCGGCATCCAATTTGCCATAGTAATAGCAAAGTGTAGGAATTAGTTTTTTCGCCATTCTGCAAATCAGTTTACAATTCTATCACTACATGCGTATACATTTACTTACTAACTAATGGAAATTTCAGAAATTACAAATAAAAACTAGAGTTTTATGATTGTACATTCAAATTGTTAAACCTTGTTGAACATCGTCGTCAAGATCTACAGATTTAGCACTAGACCAACGATTTAAAGATACAAAATCAAATTTCAGTGCACTGGAGGAATTTACAATCATTTGGGTTTAAAAGGTAGAAATGAGGGAGAAGAAAATTTTGCTGATGGGTTTTGTCGTAGCCTAGAAAAAAAAGTAATTTTTAAAAATCGTTAACTACAAATTGGCTGATACGTGTTGGCGATTTCCCAAAAATGGCCAAATCGTATCAGCCAGTCAGCATCCTACGTGGCCAAAACATCCCTATATGTGTAAATAAGTTTGGAACAGATCTAATTTTGTTATTTTTCTTGAAAAGCGGCCCGTAGTAGCAAAATTGTATATTGCACCCGTTTGCATAGCATGAGTTCAATTAGTTATTAATTTGTTCACGAGGAGAATGCGTAACAATTTTAAGAAATAAAATAAAATTTAGGTATCGTTTGTTTAAAATGCTGAATACCGAAGGCTGAACACTGAATGTTGAATGCTAATTGCTGAATGTTGATGGCTGAATACTTAAAATATTGTTTGTTTAGACTTTCCTCACATTGTGAAGAGGCTGTTTCCGAACTCGAATCTTGACGCTCAGATCATCGTGTGGAAGATTTAACTATTGCTTTAAGACTCCACCTCTTAAAATCAAAACAAAACGAGAAAAAATTACCTCGCCGTAGAAGAGTATAGAACTTGAAACAAAATTAAATATTTATATATGAACTTTTCTACATGTTTGAAATAATTAGAAAAAAACTTCACAAAATAATTATATGTTATGTTACATATGGATATAACCGAAAAATGTAGTGCAATAACTGATCACCACTTATAAGCATTAAAGTTCTGCTCAACAAAAACAAACAACTTGACGAGCTCTTGTCGCTTATTCAGTTAAGCCCGTTTTTCCTCCAAACAAACTCAGCCTTAGTCCTTCCTGTCAGAAAGTTTGAGTACTTTTAACGAGTGTTTTAAGGATCGGACCGGGCCACGGTCCGACCACGAAAAACCGTGAACCGTTCGTTATGGCGGTGCGGAGAGGAGTTGGGCCGCTGGCTATCTCAGACCGTGGGTTAGACCTCAAAGCCGTCGATCTAACCGTCGTTTGAACCCTTATCATCGAGATTTAGCGATTAACGGTGAATCCCATTCCCTATCCTATGATTCACAAACCCTAGCTGCTACAAAATCCGCCGCCGCCGCCACCAAATCTACTGTCGCTGCCATAAAATCCGCCGCCGCCGCTACTGCAAACCCCGTTGCCGCCACCGCAAGCATCGCGACCGCTACAACAAGAGTTGTCATTGAAAAATTTAGACAATTTATAGTGTCGCTGCAGCAAAATTATTGAGGTTTGTGTTTTTAATAAATTTTAGTACTAAATTTATTTGAAATGAGCTTTGTTTTATACTGTTTGGATTTGGTATGATTGAACATTGAAGTATTTAATTTTATTGATGCTTTTCCGATTCCAAAATAGTGAAACAGCAGTTGATTGCAGAAAATAAATCAAGCACCCAAAAACATCAGTTGATTGCAGAACATAAACTGAATGCATAGTTTATTCGTATGCACAAATCTTAGAATATAAATGTCATCAAAATTCATGATTTATGTAATTTATGCAGTTGCTCACACTGAATACATAGTTTATTCAAATACACACTGAATGCAGATCTGTGTATGTTTATTCAAATACATAAATCTTAGATCTGTGCAATGTTTTAAGAACCGAAAACCACTATCTTACTCTGTTCTTCCCTCTGCTGTAACCAAGATGCTATGCATGGCCGTATCTCTTCCTGCATGGTTAATAATGTAAATCTTGGCATCTTGGCATAGCATCTTGTGGCTAATAATGTAAATCCTTCATGGTTAATAATGTAAATCCTGCACAGTTAGAACTCTATATAATCGATTCTCTTTATTAAATTTGTTACCACTTTTGTGTTGGTTCTGCTTTATTATTAGGATGCAAAACAGTGAATAATTGCACATAATATAAATCGCAGTTTATATTAGAGTTGAAGTGCTAGCTGATGTTATCTATACTTTTGTTTGATTCAGATTCTTGTGTGTGCAGTTTATGTTATTATCAATCCATTTAGCATATCAATTTTTAAAATTATCTATCTCATTATTCTTGATTCAAAGTGTTAGCTAGCATTATTTTCCATGCAATATCTTTGCTATTTTATCATAAATTCATGCTTTGTCTAATTTAAACTCTAGTTTAATTGCAACGTGTCTAATTCAAGGTTCAAAAGCATCATCATATGAGTGAATATCATCATACATTATTAAACTTGTTCTATAATCTACATTATAAATGTATAAATTATAAAAAAATAAAAATGCACGGTTCCGACGGTCCAACCGGTTCAACCTTCGGAACCTTGAACCATGGAGCGTCACGGTTCGACTTGCGGTCCGGTTCTTAAAACATTGCTTTTAACCATCCCCGTATTAATTACTAGCAAATACTGACTAAACAACTTGAAAACCACACAAATTAATCATCAATTTCATAATGAAACGTAATTTCCTTAAAAGTTATTACTCGCTTTACATGATTTTCCGACGGAAATTGAAATCAAAGTTTCTGAATTTCAAAATGAATTTCATTATTTTTTACAGAGGTATACAGTCTGAAAACATGGGAAGAAGAAAACGGAAACTTGTTATGAGAGAGAAGATAGAAATGGAAGAAACTGGGGAAAAGCGATTGACAGGCGTTTGAAATTATACAGTAGATATTGGGGGTGGTAATAGATGTTTACTGTGCCCATGCATCACAGGATTCTTGGAAAGCACTCAAAGCACCCAACCACCGTTACTATCCCAGTCCTCATTTCCTTCCCCAAATCAACAGCCCAGTCAACCTTACTCGGTCAAAAAACCCACTCCACAAGAAATGCAACACCGAGTACATGGATTGTGCTTCAGTTGTGAAGAATAATCCATTCGGAGCTTGACGACAAGCTCGTCTGGCAATGATATGATGAACTAGAACATCTCCTAGAGGCCAGCTATACCGTTGGGCTGAAGCATGGACATATCATAACAATTCATGGTTGGTACTTTACTTTTCATTTACCGCAAATAGCTTTACACCAACGACAACACTTTGTCGAAGTCCAACAAAAAAAAAATGATCATATAAAGAAGCTAAATTAGTTACAATAGCGTCAAGGAGAGTATATTTGGTTTGCCGAGGATGTAAATATATAGAAGATGTAACTAGTTATAATTCTGAGAGCATATACGTCTCTAAACTGATTTTAAGGTAATTATATTATGGAGTTTGATGAGCCGGTAAGAGAATGCAGTGGTGAAAGAATTATCATCAATTGTTATTACTAATGGGTGTTCGATTTGCTGATGCCATGGATCTCAAACTTGATAGTTGAATGACTTATGATACCATGTAGAAACTCTAGAATTGTAAGATACTATGGTTGAATTACTCTCATACTTGTTTGATTGATGCAGAGTACTTTCCTATTGATATTTACATGAAAAACAAATATGCAAATACCACTACATCGTCAACATTTATAGCTAAATTTATTATTGTTGTGCCTAATTTTGTGTTTGCTTGCTTGTGATAATGAGAGAGTATGAGTATACAAAGATGGTAGAAAATATTCTCTTATTAAACTGAGCAGTAAGCTTGCTATAAATAGCCTACAAAGGTAATAAGCAAGAAGAAAACAAACAAACACACGTTAGCATGCTAAGTTACGGGAGAAATAAAAGAGCATGCCCTGAAGAATAGAGATTATTTGAACTTTTCTACCATAATTAACGTTAACAACTTAACAACCTCCCTTGAACAGAATGCTGCTAGCATTCAGTTCACATCTGGCACTGGACATACACCCAGTAGACTTCACAGCTTCAGAAATGCATCAAGCTTCAAAGGCTTAGTCATCACATCTGCAACTTGCTTTTGAGTATTGCAATGATCAATTTTCACTGCTCCATCTTTTATGAGGTCTCGAAGGAAATGAAAGCGAACATCTATGTGTTTACTGTGCCCATGCATCACAGGATTCTTGGAAAGCTTGATTGCTGAGCTACTATTACAATGAACTGTTATAAATCTGTCTTGTGATGGATTTAACCTTTTCAATATTCTTTTTAGCCACACAGCTTGGCAAGCACAATAAGCTGCGGCAATAAATTCAGGTTCGGTGGTAGATAAAGTGACTACATGTTGCTTTTTTGAAGACCAACACACAGCTCCTGAACTTAAGATAAAAACATAACCAGATGTGCTTTTCCGATCGTTTACATCACCAGCATAATCGCTATCTGTGTATGCTTCTAATGTCTCAATTCCTCCCTTTTTGTAGAAAATTCCATAATCTGTTGTGCCATTCAAATATCTTAACACTCTTTTTGCTGCTTGCAAGTGAAGTTCAGATGGGTTTTCCATATATCGACTGAGAATACTGACTACATACATCATATCCGGTCGTGTGGATGTCAAGTACATAAGGCTTCCAATGATTTGCTTAAAGAAAGTACTATCCACTTTTTCTCCATGTTCATCTCTTGATAGCTTAAACCCAGGAACAATTGGGTTGTGTACAGGATTGCATTTTGCCATCCCAAACCTTTTCAGAATTTCAATTGCATACCTCTTTTGACTAATATATGTGCCTTCAGATTTTTGGACCACTTCAATGCCGAGGAAATATCTCATATTTTCAAGATCAGTCATATCAAACTCTTGCATCATAGATTTTTTAAACTCTACAAACATAAGCTCATCATTTCCTGTGAATATAAGATCATCAACATATAAACTTACAATCAAAATTTTATCCCCTTTTTCTGTCTTGGTAAACAAAGTATGTTCACTATCGCACCTTTTGAACCCTTCTTTTATAAAGTATGATTCTATACGGCTATACCAGGCTCGCAGAGCTTGCTTAAGTCCGTACAAAGCCTTTTCGAGCTTGTAAACCTTTTGCTCTTGACCTTTTTTCTCATATCCACATGGCTGCTCTACAAACACTTCGTCATCAAGGTCACCTTGTAAAAATGCAGACTTGACACCTAGCTGGTAGATGATCCACCCCTTTTGAGCTGCAAGTGCAATAACCAAACGAATTGTATCTAAACGTGCTACAGGTGCAAACACTTCGTTGTAATCTATTCCATATTGCTGAGCATATCTCTTTGCTACAAGTCGCGCTTTGTATTTCTCTACATCACCATTCTCATTCAGTTTAGTTTTGTAAATCCATTTCACTCCAATTTTTTTGGCTCCAGTAGGTAAATTTGTCAATTCCCATGTGTTATTTTTGTTGATCGCTGCTATTTCCAAATCCATAGCTTTTCTCCATTTTTTACTTTTTATGGCATCATCAAAGCAAATAGGATCAGCACCTGCAATAAACATTGCCAAATTCGCCACATCTTCTTCATCATCAAACATATCTTCTCCACTTACATAATCTTTCATCCATATAGGTGGTCGTCTTTGTCTTCTTTGTCTTCTTTCAACTGAACCAGATGAAGTCTCACTAATCTGACCATCAGGAATAAGATTTTCTGCCTCTTCTTCATCATCATCGGTATTAGCTTCATTTTCAGCAACCATAATTTCTTTTTCTTCGTTATCGCTCCAATTCAAATCTGCTATAGTTGCTTCCTTATGGGTTTTGTCCCAGTCCCAATGTTTATCTTCTTCAAACACAACATCTCTGCTCACAATAATCTTACGAGAATTTGGATCACACAATCGGTATGCTTTTGACCCTTCACTAACTCCAAACAAAACACAGCTTAAACTTTTGTCATCTAGCTTTGTTCTTTTATTATCAGGTACATGAACATGGGAGAGACATCCAAAAATGCGAAAGTAATCGACCGATGGTTGAATTCCGCTCCATGCCTCTTCTGGGGTTTTATTTTTTACTGCAAAAGTAGGACTTCTGTTCATAACATGCACAGCCCAATTGACTGCATCAGGCCAAAAAGTTCTAGGAATCTTCTTCTCGGAGAGCATACTACGAACCATGTTCATGATAGTTCTATCCTTTCTTTCTGCAACTCCATTTTGTTGCGGAGTGTACGCGGCTGTCAATTGTCTGCAAATGCCATTTTTATTACAAAAATCAATAAACTCTTGAGATGTAAACTCTCCCCCGCGATCAGTACGTAAGCATTTAATGTATGAACCAGTTTCTTTCTCAACATGATTTTTATAAAATTTGAAAGTAGCCAAAGCTTCTGACTTCTCATTTAAGAAATAAACCCAAGTTTTACGACTGAAATCATCAGTAAAACTAATCAAGTACCTTTTATTGCTGTTTGATGCAGGTTTGATCGGACCGCAAATATCGGCATGTATCAATTGAAGAATTTGAGGTGCTCTCCAAGTGCTTCTTTTTGGAAATGGTTCTCTGTGTTGTTTCCCCACCAAACAGTCCTTACATATCTTTGAAGGAGTCTTGAGTTGTGGCAAACCGCTAACCATCCTCTTTTGTTGAAGAGTTTTCAGACCAGAGAAGCTCAAATGTCCATATCGACAATGGCAAAGATGAGTTTTGTCCTCTGTAATGGTGCTGAAGCAAGTAGATTTGTTTGGTTGAGATGCAGCTCTCAAAGAAAACATCCTATTTGTTGACATTTTGCTCTCAATTATCAAACCTTTCATAGGGTGATAAATCTTACATATTCCATGACGAATCAGAATTGTAAGTCCTTTTGCTTGTAGCTGTCCAATACTCCGTAAGTTGCTTTTTAAGTCTTGGTATATAAAATACCTCAGTGATGATTTGAGTAATTCCATTTACCTGCATCTTCACATTACCTATCCCAGTTACATTCATGCTTGAATTGTTACCCAACTTCACTGTTTCCCTAAAGCTTTCATTAAGATCAGAAAAGAGAGCTTTATTACCACACATATGATTACTACAACCTGAGTCAAGAAACCATACATCTTGTTCAGCTGCATTATTAGTATCAACGTAAGACATCAACAACAACTTCTCTTCAACCTCTGCGTAGTTAACGTTTTCTCTACTTGGACATTCGTACTGATAATGTCCCAACTTGTGGCAGTTATAGCACTCCACAGTTGACTTATCAAAGCTATATCTTCCTCTTCCTCTTCCTCTACCTCTTCCTCGTCATCTTCCTCGAAAACCTCCACGGCCTCTACCACTTCCTCCATCTTCATGAGTGACCTGCAAGACTTGTTCTTCTACACAGTGGCTATTCATGCGTTGCTCGTGCACAAGAAGACTACTCTGTAGCTCATCAATCAATAAGGTATCAAGATTGTTAGATTCTTCAATAGAACAAACAACGTAATCGAACTTTGGAGTCATAGATCTTAAAATCTTTTCAATCACTATAGTATCACCCATTTTTTCGCCATGTATTCTCATCTTGTTAGCTATTGTAGGAGTCCTAGAGAAGTATTCATCTACCGATTCTCCTGCCTTCATCTGAAGAATTTTAAACTCCTTTCGAAGTGTTTGCAACTGTGCACGCTTAACCCTTGTCGTGCCTTGATATTTTTTCTTCATGGAGTCCCAAATGTCTTTCGCTGTATCTTTATTCAAGATTGTCTGCAAAATAGATCGATCAATTGCTTGAAAGAGATAATTTTTAACTTTCAAGTCCTTCAATTTTTGATCGTCTATCGTTTTCTTTTGCGCTTCAGAGAGATCAACACCTGCTGCTGCAGTAGAGATTCCATTCTCAACCAAACCCCAATATTCCTTCGACCGCAAGAAATTTTCCATTAACATAGACCAATGATCATAGTGACCGTCAAACTTTGGAATGGCCGGTTGCACAAAGCTACCTTCTGATGACATTCTTGCTGCTATACTCTATGAAGTCTGCTGCTTCAATTCCTAATCAGGCCCTTCAAGTAAGCTCTGTTACCAAATGATAATGAGAGAGTATAAGTATACAAAGATGGTAGAAAATATTCTCTTATTAAACTGAGCAGTAACCTGGCTATAAATAGCCTACAAAGGTAATAAGCAAGAAGAAAACAGACAAACACACGTTAACAGGCTAAGTTACCGGAGAAATAAAAGAGCATGCCCTGAAGAATAGAGATTATTTGAACTTTTCTACCATAATTAACGTTAACAACTTAACAGCTTGCTTGGTGTGAAACTCATATTTTCATTTGATATGTTCCAATCTTCATGATGAAGCATTAGACTTCTTTCATAATGAAAAACTATGAACTTTTTTCGAACAAAACTTCCACATTGAACAGAAACATAACTTGTTAATTTATTTCTTTCAGTTCAACAAAAATTTCAACTACAGGAAAATGGGCGCACACTAAAAACTCAGTACAAATCATCTGTTTTGGAAGTTAAGAAACTTCATAGCAAATGCATATAAAAATGCAAAAAAGAGAGCAAATGCAAACACAATGGCTGCACTGGCGCCTAATAACTCATATTTGTAACCAAAATAACTTGCTATAAACTCAGCAACTGTTTCGCCTGTCTCCATTTCTTCATGAACATCTCCAAACTGCGATAAAACCATTCCATACAGTGTCCATGCCGTTGGGCAAATCCAGTAAAACCATCTCCACCATATAGGAATTCTCTGCGATCGTTTCTATCTCATATCAGTAAATGCTTTATTATTTTCCATTCTTCGTAATATTAGGCAAAGAAGTAATAAAAACTTACTGTTCTTGGGATCACAAATCCAGTGAAAAGATTCCACAATGCGAAGAATGCAGTGGATACAGTGGATGAGATTCCAAAGTTCGCACTTAGGCCTACTGACATCATACCGTAAAATGTGAAGTGCAGCAATGCGAAATACATGAAGAACAAATACCAAAAGAACTTTCCAGCCGTCCATTCTAATCCCATCATTCCATATGCTATAACTCCATATATTATAGTTTGCACTAGCGTATATAGTACTTCAACTGCAACCTGTAACAATGGTCAACATTCAACATTAAGCAATCAACATTTATAAATGAACAATATAACAACAGTGTTGCTAGATACACTCACCAAATCACTTTCTACGGCATTTAAAGAAAATTAAAATAAACAACATTATATTATTTTTAGTGAGTGTGAGAAGAGTTTAGTATTTTTTTGGTAGGTGGCTGTAGAGGTGGGGTAATGGAGATAAACTGGGGATGTGTATAGGTCCATCTTAAGCACGTTGGTGTCAAAAATCCTAAAATCTCGCGATTTAAATTCGGTTTCAAATCGGATATTCCCCCTTACAATTCGATTTACATTCTGATTCAAACCCAGTTAAAAGCATAGTTGAGAAAAATCATTCAGTTCATAATGATATTTTCAATATACGTATTTAGATCTTCTAAACATAATAGATATGGAACAAGAGAGAATTAAGTTTTAGGTTTAGATGTGTAAGTTGAAACTTCAAAATAAATTTTAAAGTATGTACAAAACTTGATTTTTTAAATACACGATTTACGATTTAAATCCCATTTTGAAAAGCTTGATTAAGCAATCATCATTTTTAACAAACACGAATGTGTGATTTTATTTTTTTTACCTGACCAAATGCATATGGTAAAGCTGAATACATTCCTGCAGCCTTCTCTCTATAAAAGACAGTCCTCTCAGTGTCGACAATAGGCTGGACAGTGATAGAATTTTGAGCTCCCATAAAAGATATGGCAGAGTACATAGAACCTATAGCATTCATTAGGTCTGCTTGCTTCTTTCTGTATTTGAACCGAGAGAATTAATTAGCTAGTCAGATCAGATAATGTATTATTTATATCTATATGCTTACATTTTGCCTCCAAGTCGCCAGAATATTGTGCCAAAAAATAAAGATATGAGGAAGGTGAACAATATTCTAATTGCATTGTAGTCGGTATCTCTCCAATATGACAAGTTCTGTTTCCATAGGCATGCAATGCATTGCACCACGAAGGATTGTGAGTACTTAGTTGGAAAATACAGATCCGTGGAGTTTGATGGTGGTTTACTGAACTCTTCTATCAAAGCTTTGTTCCTCCTATATGAGATTATATATTTTATTTAGGAGATCAGCAAAATATAAAAATAAAATAAAAATAAAAAAATAAAAAAATAAAAAAGAAGAAAAGTTGAAGTGTACTAACCGGTATAATTCAGAGTTCTTGTATATCTGAGCAAAATTGACTCCTAAAGTAATTTCCTGGCTCGGAGAAGTTGATTCTAACATCCATGTCGCGGGGTTATATCGATCTTTTATTTTGCTTACTCCTTGAATTCCCTTTTTAGGATAGCAGCATACTCGATAATCAGTGATTTTTCATGTAGAATTTAATGTTAATAATACAGCGGTATTTAGAGCTTACCTCAAAGTATTTGATCAACTCACACGAATGGCATCCTAATGGGCCAACGTATATCTCTTCTCCTCCTCTTTTCATTAGGAAGAGCTAATATAATAAACACAACGAATATGTTATATAAAATCTTATAAGGAGTTGTTATCATGTGGCCTAACAGTACAAGGTAAGATTGCAACTTAAAAAAGAAAAGAAAAAAAAAACCATTTACATATAAAAATGTTAGAGAACCATGGAGGGTAATTTTGTAATTCACAGTCATAGTAAATGCTTTGGCGTGTGTAAACACGTGCCCTAAAGGCGCATGCTAGCGTTTCTGAATTTCAAATTATATTGTTGTTAATCGAATTTATAATCTCACTTCATCGAAAGATTCAAAAATGTTGATGCTAGGCTGATGTATTGTGCAAACCACGGTTCTTCCCGTATCTACAGTATTCCTGATAGTCCTCATAACAATTGCAGCAGCACGTGCGTCAAGCCCAGATGTTGGCTCATCCATGAATATTATCGAAGGATTCGCCACGAGCTCCACAGCAATAGTCAACCTCTTACGTTGCTCAGTCGATAAACCGTTTACTCCTGGTAACCCAACTAACGAATTTCTCAAAAATGTTAATTCTACAAGCTCCATCACTTCCTCTACGAACATCTGCACATTAACCAGGTTCTTGCTGTCTAAGTTGCACGTACACAAACAAATTAATTAACATAAATGCTAAGTAGCACAAATTGTTTTTCCCTTTCACAGTCAGCTCTGTAAATAATACAAAGTTTTGTTATATCCATCAATGACAATAAGAAGTAGTGTATTGTCTCACACTTCTATAAACAGTGATATTGACACTTATTCCCTGTAAAGGTAACATCAACATGTGTACACCAGACATATGTTAAGATTTAATACTTACCATATGTGCTCTTAATACACATAAATAACTAATTTTAATACAAAGGTAATTTTATGTTTAAGCATTAAAATATTTTTCTTATGCAATAATTTTTTATCTTATCCTGTAATATATTAGCCTTAACATGTGGACACACCTGTCTTGTTGCAGAATCTATGTCACTAGGCAACCGGAGCCAAGCGGAGTAAACCAGCGACTCATAAATAGTGACATGTGGAGAATGAATATCATTCTGTTCACAGTATCCTGATATTCGAGCAAAAGTTTCTTGCTTTTTTGGATATCCATTTATAGTGATGTCTCCTTCAATGTATCCTCCTGTTTTTCTTCCAGCTAGAACATCCATTAGGGTTGTCTTACCCGCCCCGCTAACTCCCATTAATGCTGTAAGTACTCCTGGCCTAAACGATCCGCTTATACCTTTCAAAAGCTCTAATTTGTCTTCTGCTACCCCTCGTGCTTTCATTTCCTGTATTCATTTTTTCCTGTGATTTACAGTTTCAAATAAATAAAGTAATAACTTTTAATGTACTTAACAATGTGAAATATGTACCGCCGGCGTATCAACAGAGTATCTTATATCGCTGAATGTGATTGAAAGAGGTGTGAACGGAAGAACCATTCCCTTTTTCTCCTGAATTATATTGATATTTGATGAACTCTTTTGCGGGGCAATCTCATCTGCATTTTTTGTCTTGGATTAGTTTTTAGATTCAAGATAAAGAAGGTAAATCAAGTGTGTGTGTCTATACACACACACACACACACACACACACACACTGTAGACTGATTACTATAGGAATTCTTACTTGGCATTTCTCCACCTATATTAGCATGTTTTTCCTTCAATGAATCTTCAGACATTGCTGTTTGAGAATCTCCAATAGCTGCACAAAAGGGAAAAAAATTACCATTATTTTTCTTCTGAAAACCTAATAAAACCGAGAAGAAAAAACGGTTTTACTTACGATCAAGGTAAGTGAGACAGATAACGTATAGGAAATTGAATAATACTGCATATCCTATAAGTGCACCGACACCTATCCAGTACCATTTTGCTTGAGGAAAGAGACCATTAAATTTCAATACCATTACTCCTAATGGCTCGGTCGATCCAGGCAGAATCTGTGGATGAATTATAAGATTCTGATGAGAAACCATAGATTATATATTTTTATTGAGAAGGGATATGTGTACGTAAACTTGGATCATACAGTACTTACATGACTCCAGCTTTTTCCAAGAAATTCATTTACCGCAATTGCATTTTGTGCATACATCAAGGGTGAAATCCAGTAACCCCATATCCACCATGGCTTTATATTTTCTGTAAATTTCATTATAATATAAATAAATAAGTAATGATTATCAAAAGGGGAAGGTAATTGCTTAATTGAACTTGTGCGTTTCAGTTCAGCAACCAGTACTCATGCATGTGCATTGCAACAAAACGGTATATATTGTTGGAGTTTGAATTTAAAAGCCAATAGTTATATTTGTTAGCCCAATGAATGTTTGTTGGTTTCTAATTTTTCCTTTACTTTCGAATTACGAAACAAAGCACCATCAGAAATTTTCTACCGTTCTCCTAACATACTCAGTTTATTTCTTTAAATTCCCAAGTGAAAAAATTGTAGTGGGGTGATCAGAAAGAAATCTGTCCTTTTTTTATGTCGTGCTTTTATTCCAGTTAGTAAGAGAGGTCTTGAAGTAAAAAATAGACCTAGGTACTAAAAGAGGGTATCCTAAGCAATTCCATGAATTGGGTTCATTGATATTTCTGGTATGCTAGATGCTATCACGCATACAATCATACTCCATTTGATGAATTGTTCTAGATCAGAATACAAATCATGAATCACTGAACACATGGAGCCATATTATTATCTTCCTATAAAAAATCAAAAAAATATGGTGGACTAACTAATCTTTATATCAATAGTTGATGAAAGAGCTCAATGCAAAAAAATGCATGTTGGGGAGCGTTATTATGATCCATGCAAGTAATTACAACTTGCATAAATGATCTTCATTGTATCATAATAGAAGATTTTCGTTTACATTGTGTGATTTGTGAAAGAGGAAAACATTCTTAAAAAATATTATATTTCAGCGCGTACCTCTTGATATTATGAATCCACCGAAAACCATGGCAAGGATCGTCACAACAGATCCTAACGTGCTTGCTATAACCATGTTTCTGCCAAGTCCTGATGCACATCGAAACAGTCCAGACACCGATTGATTCAATGCTGAAAGCACCAAGAATTGCTTAAATAACCTATAATAAGAGATCAACATTAGTTTTACCATAAATATTTATTCTTTTTCAAACGATAAACTTGTAAATGACAAACAAAGAATATGGGTCAAAGACCGTCACTCCAGTGGTAGGTCTTTTAGTTGTTGAACCAGATATTTTAGAATCGACTTTTCTAAACCATCTAGTTACCATAAAAGAAAGGAAAAAAAAAGAAGAAGTGTTTAATCTTATCCCACCTTCCTACATTTGGATCGAAACCAATGACATAGTAAGTCATGAACACCCAAAGAGAAGTCTGTATCAAACTAATAGAAATCCTCAGTATACATGGTGGTAGTGCATATGACCATGCAGGATAGAATAGTAAATCTCTTTGTTTGTAAAAGACGGGTAGCTTCAATATAGTCATGGGAATTTCATTCATTCCAGTAAACGTGAATTGAAGAATCGCGCTGAAGAGAGCACCCATGTAAACACCACCATTCAGTACCGAGTCTCTATGCATGTGCGTTCTCAAAAAAAGTGTCATTACAATGATCCCGACAAATCCCAACTGAAAATCACATCAATGTTAGATAGAGCGCTTATTGAATGTTACAAGATAGCAACCTCATTTGCATGTTAATCTCTGTTAATTTGATTTAAGATAATCAATGGTCATTGATGATAGGATATAGTAAAAACTTATAATATATTCAACACTATTAGTAACTATTGGTTTCGTTAAATTTTATAGACAAGATTGGGAGCAAATGAAGTGCTAGATTAAAGAGTATTGAACCCAGCTCATGTGTGAAAGAGACAAACCTGAACTGTCTTGAAGCAATGGGCAAAGGCATTACGCTTCATCAGTAACATCTCTCTATCAAATGTGGCCTTCAATAAATCTTTCATGCTGGCCCCATACTTTGTTGTTGCTAATGCAGCGGGGTGGCTCCTTTTTTTGTCATAAGGTACAGCAAGCTCCGAATTCAATCTACGACCAACATGAAATGAATTGAAAGCCTCTGCAAACTCTCTGACTGGCACAAATCTGTAAGGCCTATCGCGGTCTTCCCAATACTGTCTTTGATCTTTCCTAGACGTCACCTGTGATGCATCCAATCAAAATGAATCAAATTACTGTCTTGAAGGTTAAGTACATTCGATAAGAATTGCCAAATATACATAGATTTTTTATATAAAAAGTCTAAGTTGTTTTTGTTAACATTTTCTCTCTCTAACATATCAAACTAAAACCTTGAAAGTTAAAAAAATTTGATCAAATTACCATATTTTGAAGGAGTTCATTACTTATTTTACGGAGAAAACACTAAATATCAGCTAAGACAGCCAGCTTTTTGTTAACATTTTCCCACATGATTCTTTCAATTCCAAACTAAATCGATCCATTTAGAAAATTAGAGTCATTTTTGATGAAAACGAAGGAATTTGAAATAAATAAAGAAATTATAATTCATTGTTAACTTTCAATTTGATTAAGAACTGAAAATTTATACAATTTGTGTGTGAATAATATAGGTTTGAAAGAGGAGGAGGACAACGAAAGATGAAGCCATGAGCAATTTTGTAACGAAAACTGGCAGATGTTAAGTAACTTTTGAGGTACACTGGTTTGTTCTATTTTTTTTTATTTTTATTGTTAAGCAAATTTTGATTTATAAGTAGTTTTTCAGTGTTCATTCATGTGAGTGATATGTAATGCAAGAACCTCCTGTAAGAAATCTGCAACTCCTTTTCTTTCAGGGCATTTGAATCCCATATGCTCAAAGAACTCAAGGACATGTTCACGGGGCCCTTGATACACGATGAAGCCATCGGAAAGAAGGATGATGTCATCAAACAGATCGTATGTCTCTGGTGCAGGTTGCAGCAAAGAAATCACGGCTGTGCCATTAAGAATGCGAACTGATTGCCTCAAAGAATTTACAATTTGATAAGTCGTTGAGCTGTCTAGTCCTGTTGATATTTCATCCATGAACAGTACTTTTGCAGGTCCTACAAGCATCTCCCCTGGAAAAATGTAAGCGATATTTTACTAAAATTATGATATTCGTGTTACATGCTATTTACTAAAAGTTATAGATGTCTCAGTCACCTGTTATTATTAGTGAATTCTTTTTAACAAATGCAAGATGTTAGTGTTGTGCATAAATTAGCAGTCGAGATGAGAATGTCATTTGACACATTTAATATGTTTAACTTTTGTTTTATCATTTAATACTAAATTAAAATAAAGATATACATCAAATATGCTTGGTCATTTTTCAAATTGTGAAATTTGAGAAAATACCAATTTGAGTAATATTTAAGAACATTTTACGACAAAATGAAACTTTTCTTACGATGGTATTAAACTGTGTTGGGTATAACTGTAGAAATTTACTAAAACGCAATACCTAGAAATAAATGAGAAATATTTGGTATGTAAAACAAACATGATTTATCATCTTTATATGTATACATTAATTATCATTTCTCTTTCCTCCTACTCTTCTCATCTTCCTTTGTTAGTCCACATAATCCCATAAATTTTTAAAGGAACACATATAAATATTTAAAAATCACTCTTCATAACATAAGTTAGTTTTGCAATAATAAAAGGTTCACTAATAATAGAAAATGAAAATAGCAGAAAGTTGTTTCTCGAGTTTTCATCACATTGATAGTGTAAATTAAATGTTTATGTGATCTTTACCTGTAGTGACACGCTTTTTTTGGCCTCCTGAGATGCCTCTTTGCATCGCATCTCCCACTAATGTATCAGCGCATATCTCTAATCCTAAAATCTGGATACAACAATAAAAAAGGGTTAGTGAGCCAAGAAATATTGTATACAGAAATGATGAATTTTTTGTAGATTTCATGCAGAACCTTGAGTGTATAATCTGTAATAACACTGGCCTCTTTCCCTGGTATTGAACTTGCCTAGAAGGATAGGGACATTTTTAGTCTTATTTCATTATGTCAGGAATAAAATTAACAATTTAGTTTTTTTAACTGACCTTCATGAAGACATCTAAATCAGGATCTGGTTTAATGTTTGCTTCTTTCTCCCTCCTTGATAGTTCAGTCAGCATTTCTGTTATTCTCATTTATGTATGAAAAAAATTAAACATATTTTTATCACAGTTTAGGAATAAAAATTAAACTGGTGTTAATTACCATATCTAGGACCAACTCCTTGACATCGAGCAGAAAATGATAGTGTTTCACGCACTGTCATTTCGCCTATGTGAACATCGTGTTGACCAATATATGCAGCTGTTCTTTGAGGTACAAATTCATCCATTTCATGGCCATTGTATGCAACTTTTCCAGAAACCTGTTATTATTTTCAAATATATATACAAGTGCAGAAAAATTTATATTCTTGAAGTTCAATTGAGGTTCTAATAAGATAAAAGTATTTTATGCCTACCTTCAAATCATTCGCTAACTTTCCAGCTAAAGCCAATAACAATGTTGTTTTTCCAGAGCCAGGAGGACCCAATAATAAAGTCATTCTGAAATTAAAATTTTATATCTTATCGATTTGATACTGTCCCAAATTAGTTAAAAATGCATTAAAAAACGGTAATAGAAATTTAACCTTCCAGGCTTCACAATTCCACTGACACCATGAAGAATAGATAATGGTTTCTTTCTACTTGGTAGTATATGAAGACAATTGGCAAATGCCTTAATCAAGAAACAAGAAAAACCATAACCATATTGCCAAGGAACAACTAGATTTTACAAGTGTACTTGTAGAATCGTAAAAATGAAGTTACCTCAAACACATTTAGTAAAGAGTTCAAATTAGTTGGCAATCCTCTGTCACCAACATAAACTTCTGCTTCTACATTTACATTCTCAAACCTTACCTCAATTGTAGGCATTTCGATCCCAACCCTACAAAAATTAAAATAGATAAATACAAATGTTTTTTTGAAAGTTATTCTTGCAGAGTTCTGCTTTGTGGTTTACCTATCGATTCGATCCTTGAGTTTATACAGAAACTTCTCGTTATCTTCATTTGCGACTTTTACAAGTCTATCTAGCAACTCTTGTCTATCATGAAATTGAAGACGTTTTACATCAATTTCTTTTAGTTCTCCTTCGTTTCCAGAAAGTATTAGTCCTTTTCTGACTCTATTATAAGTTGGCAACTTTTCCAATGTAGCCCATTTCAAGACTTCTTCATCATCATCAAATTCTCTAGAGGATCTTGGAAATACATTTGGACTGCTGCCTGCTCCAAATATATTTCTTGTCTCCATTGAAATGAATCAGAACAAATGTAAATTTACGTTTATATGTATGTGTAGTTGTGTATATTCATATATTTATATTAATATGAGTTTTTATGTGTGTAACGTAACTGAATTCTGAGACAGCTCACATATATTGTATTTGGTTCTGCCATCTGCTATATTTTGTGATTAGATGTGATCTTGAATTAATTTGCTTTGTTTGGATGAATACTTGTATTAATGATTAGAAATAGAAATTCATTTGAATATATTTTTAAACATTAAAATTAGATTCGGTGAATTTGAATTTTTACAAAGATACAAGTGAATATCTTGTGAACAATAGAGTATCTGCTGGAGGTGTACTTAATTAATATCAGATAATACTTCATAATACTGCTGTTTATCATCTTAAAATTTCACAGCATTATCAAGAACTGCCTAAGATTTTTTGGATGCATCATACACATAAGTGGAACATGGAGTAAATGACTCACTCTCTCTCTCTAACATGGAGTAAATGACCCCCTCCCTCCCTTCCTTTGATTTTCTTTCCTATATAGTTGCTAAAATATACATATTTACGCACTATTTGAAGAGATTTGACCTTGATTTGAGTTTATTAATGATATAAGTTTTAGGATAGATGACTAGAAAAGAAAATAATAATTGAATAGTTGTTTAGTATTGTATTAAATGGTGCAATACAATAAGTATTTTTTATGTCCAAATATTCGTGCACTTGATTTTATATAGTAGATGTTAGCACCAAAATTAATCACTAACACCCAAAGAAAGACTTGTGTAGAGAGATAATGAAGATAGAAAATTAAAATAGAGAAATATATGCAGAATTAATTGCAAAAACTAGAACACCAGATTTATAGAGCTTCGGCGTAACTGTCTACATCCACTTTGAGTTCAATCTTTATTGCTTTTTCAAATAATTGAATATATATATATATATATATATATATATATATATATATATATATATAAAACCCGTACACCAACAACTTGAATACAAGTTCTAACTGAAAAGGAACGAGTCTCGAAAATAGCAGTCTCCCTAGTGTTCTTGAAAAAAGTCCCCTTTCACTGCGCCCTTGCCCCTCTATTTATAGGAAAAGGTAGGTCGGACTTCCTTCACGGGCCCGGGAACAAGGTATCTCGGCCCATAGTATGTGACTTCTGCGCACCGAGCCAGGCATGCCGAACGAGACAGGCTGATCGAGAAATGCCGGTCGAGAAATGCGAACGACAATCGGTCGATCCAGGAATTCCGAGCCATCGTGGCCGACCGGTGATCGTCTTAGCAAGTGACTCGAAGTAAGACCTCAAAGTACTCGAAGCAAATGGCGGGTTGACTCGAAGTGAAATCATGCCATCGCCTCACTTTGTTGTAGTCCTGATAACCTACCAACTTCTCTAGAATGCACCGAGCGATGTGTGCCGAACGTTCCACACCGAGCGACATGCGCCGACCATCTAAGCCGACGGACATGTGTCTGTGCTTCCTCGACCGAACCACCCATGCCAAGCCGTCCTTCCCCGAGCATCCAGACCGAGCCGTATCACCTTTAACTTTACTGGTGGAATGGTGATTGCCGAACGAAGTTAGCCGAATGGTATTGGTCGAGCGACGACTCCCTCTCCAAGACCGAGCGTCGATCTCCCCATCAAGGCCGAGCGGGAGGTCATCGAACCACGTAATCGTCTCTTTATGGCCGAGCGGTACGCAACTAAAGCATTTATGCCGAACGATCAAATGCCGAGCCACCCTAGCCGAGCGATGATGGTTGACTGAAGGATGCCGAACGGGGCGTTTAGGCCGAACGTGACTTATGTGTCGAACGGTGCATTCAGGTCAATCTTTTACTAGTCCCAGTCTCACTTAGGTCCAATCCAAGAAACTCAATAATCAGTATCTCGTACCTAAGACAAGTAACTGGGTAACATTTTCCCCCCAAAGCGTATCGTGAGAGTCAGTCATGATATGCTTTGAATCACAAGCAGGCCATATATCCCACTCTTCTTCACTTATCGGGCGGAATCTGTTTCTCCATTGCGCTACCATCTACGATGCGGTTCGGTCGACGTACACAAGTCGTCCCACTCGTTCGGCATACTCATTGCTACTCGGTACGATTATTCACCGAACCAGTGAGATACTTTGACCGGGTCCACTGGTTAACCGCTGTTGACCTCCCCTTCCTTATATAAAAACTAACACTTCTCCTTTTCTTCTCTTCATTTCAACACCACAAGACCTTTTAATCCATCTTCTTTCGAATTTCAGCTACCACTCAATCTTCCTCTCTCATCCTACATCCAGTGCGTCTGCTCCGCAACTTCCCCAGATAACAAACCGAAATGAACTTCGGCCTCTAATCTCTCAATTCCCTAAGCCTCGACTCGCTCTCTTAGTTATGAATCTTCCATTCGACCGACTTTCTCGAGTTAGGGGTTTTGTACAAAATTCGGTTTCACAAGTTTTCTTCAAGTTACGTACGGTAGGAGTTGTGTAGGTGATGAAGTCGAATCCGAGGTCAGAACATGTTTTAGGTTGGAACCGGTGATTCTCGGGACGTCGGCTCCTTTTGGGCCACCAAGTGAAGGAGGAGGAAGTAGTGGTGGGTCGGTAGGAGTTAGTGAGTTCAAGAGGTGTAGGTTGAATGTTAATGCTGAGCTGTTAGGTTATGTGGAAGTCTACTAGTCGGTAGGTTGGGCGCAGTGTATGAGTGAGAGCGTCGTTCGGTGGGTAACTAGGAGAGTGTTTAGATTACTTAAGGAAGTGAGATGGAGAAGAATGAGTGGGTCGGTTGATATGGGCGGTTTCTGCAGCCAGGGATGGTGGCCTGGTATCGTTCGGCGTGAGGGAGAGAGTGTTGCTTAACCACTTGAGGGTAGTGTTACGGCCCGATTAAAGATCACAAGTGGGACTCGATATACCGAGTGAGCGTGGTTCGGTATACCCCCTGTAGGCCGTTCGGTGAAGAGAGAGTGTTGGAGTGGAGAATGAGTGACTCTTCGGTGTTGGTATAGTAAGTTGTTCGGCCTCAGGTCTTAGAGTCGGTGTTAACAATCATGACTGTCTCCACTCAAGCACAGTACCTATCAGAACTACATATTTCCATGCCTCACCATTAAACAATGAACAATGAAAACAATTTAGGCATATAAGCACATCGAACCGATTTGGACTAATAACTCCCCAATTCCAACTACTACAAACCTGAGTTCAACTCGATAAAAACAAATAATAGCCTGCAACATATAGTGTTAATTTCTGAGTTTAAGACCAAATCCTTCATAGGACAAGCTCTCGGAGACAGTCAACGATGACAGTCTTCGAAGATGACAGTTCAATTCTTAACTTTACTTTATCAGCTTTATGACTTCTAATTCTTTTACACTTATACTCGAACGATTGCACTAGCTCACACACCACGCGGGGTGAAAATCTTTGTCGTTTTATCTAATATTGATTGTGTTTCAAGTATAGTTCAAATAGGTGTTTATCCAAATTCGACGCTCATTGAAGATGTCTAGAAAGTCGAGCTCTGCCACAGTCTCAGATAAACCTGAGCCAAGTTCTCAACAGGAAGTAGTGGGAACTTCGAGTCATCGACAACTCCTGCACAGAATATCCCGAGTGCAACGACCGCATCTGTTGACTTGGCTCCTGATCCTATAGATGGAGCAATCATCCTAGACAATCCAGCTGATTCTCAAGCTTCGAGAATCAATGAAAACGCTCTTCGCCGACTATGGCCAATCCATGGAATTCCTTTTGACGATGTATTGGTTCCAACGGGACAAGATCGTCCTCACCTGCCCCCAGCTGGATATACTGCCTGCAACAACTTCATGTGCTGGGTTGGTAGCGTGCCACCATTCAACTCCTTCCTCCGCGATGTGTTGCAATATATTGAGATCGCCCTAGCACAGTTACATCCCAACAGTCACACATTCATATATGGCACGTGTATTCTTTTCATGAGCATTCTATTCAGGCCCCCACTCCTGGTGACATCCGATATATTTATCTTTTCAAGAGACGGTCCGACAACCCATCTTTCATATTTATTGATCCACATAACAAGTGCCAAATCCTGACGGGGCATGGAGCAAATTCACCTAATATAAGTAGGAATGGTTTTACGTGCGCTGTCCCATTGGCTTTGCGAGGAGATGGCTAGAAGGGAGTAAGTTTCTTTTCTAGATCAATATTTGTACGCGGAAGAATGTGCATCCTTTCTAAACCTTTTCTCAACTTTTACAGGTATCAGGCCACGTCCCGAAGGCTCTGGGTACTCTGAGGTCGTCGAAGCTATTCGAGCTGTTCCCGCGGGAGATCGGGACATAAGATCCGTCATTTTCAATGAATCACTCTCAAAATTTGGGTTATTGGCGGAAGGTCGCCGAATAAGTCTACCTCACAGTGCCACTGCAATCAGATCTTCCTTGGACAGAGGCAAAAGACAGGCTAGGACTTCGATGCCTTTGATACGTGGTGCCTCCGACACACCCGAGGAGGGCGAGATTAGAGAAACTGGGGTGTCGGAAGCACCGGGTGAGAATGTAAGTCCTACTCTGGAACTGGTTGTTAAGACACATGGCACTGATAAACCGCCTCCCCCTTCGAAGGGAAAAAAGAAACTGGCTTACAAACTGGGGAAAAAGACAGTAGGCGGAACCTCAATGGTCACAACTACTCTAATGGAGAAAGAGCTGTCTTCACAACACTTAGAGGGTTCACTGAAAGGCTTATCTGACCTCATTATTCTCGAAGACTTGCTCAATTATGGCTTCAACGATTCAGAAGCCCTAAAACTCCATTCGCTCGCGAGAGGCGATGAAGGTGTTCAAGCCCATAATCAAGGAGAAAAACTCCGATAAGTAAAGCTAAAGAAACTGGTCCATCGGGGGGAAACACCAGGACACACACAATAACACTTACACCTCACCTTGCACTTAAACTTCAACCATCATGTTATTCCTGCTAACTCACGTTCACTTAATTTCTGTCAGGTGATATGGGACGCTCTCATAGATTCGACCGCCTTCGCAGGTCCTCTATTTTCCATCATTCTGGCCGAGATTTTTGCTCCGGCAAACGCCGAGATAGAGACGACGACAGCGACAGAGACTATCGCTCTCGGGATTCATCGTCTTGAAGGAAAATTTACAGTCATTCTTCACACCCTCACGATCCTACCTCCTAACCAGAGAAAAGCAGGGAGAAATCTGCTCATAAGGGGTCCCAGTCTGAGACTCACCGCGACCAACACTCCGGTTCTTCTAGCACCAGGCAATTCCGAGAACCTCATAAAAAACCCGTGGTCTCTAGACAAACTTATTTTGCTCCTGCACATGATCCGTCGATAGTGGAAAAGCTAGCCGACTTAAGGCCACGTTCCCAAAAATATGTTTCGACGGTTTGAAGGTTCTTCCAGCAATTCACATATTCTGGGGCACGTTAAACAAAGTGTCATTGCTTCCAACAATGATGTCTATATCCAACACGACGCATTTGTTCATTTGGCAGAAAAAGTTTCAGAAGTCTCTATCGAACGCCAGCACGAAATCGATCGTCTAAAACTTGAAGCCATTCATGATAAAGACATTATTAAAGCCCAGAATGAAGAGCTTTCCTCATATAAGTCTCAGCTTGAAACTGCTCATAAGAATTCTAAAGACACAGGCGAGGCAATTAATTGCCTGGAGGCCACACATAAGAAAGAGATCGATGAAGCGGTTCAACGCTGCGGCGCCTTAGCTTTAGAGAAGGACTCCGTTCAAAAGGAGAAAAATGCACTCGCTCAACGAGTCAAAGAATTGGAAGAGCTACTCTCCAAAGAAAAAGAAGAAAAGACTGCCGCTCAAGTGGAGTTACAACTATATTGTGACAAGAATGTTGCCACTCGACTCCTAAAAAACAAAACTCGACGAGGAGTTCTCCAAGGCTGAAGCGCTAAAAAATGAAGCCCGTGATGAGGGCAAAAGAGTGGCGCTTTCGAAAATTGACTCTCGCGTCGAAGCGGCCGTTGAGGCTGGTAGAGAGGAGATTAAGTGCATGTTTGATCCGCTCATCGTCGAGTACAATGCTCGAGTTCTCATGCATCGCGACCTAACATTTCTTGGCAAGGGTTACCTCGAATCTTTGGCCGAAGCATGGGACACTTTATTAAAAATAAAAAAGGTTGAGTCGGGAACCAAAGAGGTTGACGAAGAAGCTTTAGTGAAGGAATTTCTCCGGGGGCATGAGCCTTTGGATTTGTCTACAGCGAAGGCTCTTTATAGCAGAGACTCCTCCTCGTCAAAAGGAAAGAATGACACTGCCGGTCCATCTGAAACCAAGTCTCCAGTTCCTCCCCCTAGTCAATCGACCGATCGCCCATCACTGGACCCCTTCGAGTAGCACATTGGCTACGACCCAAAAGACCCTGGCCTTAATATTCATGTTCTATCTCCTATTCCCGAGGGTGAAACTCCCCGAACAGTTGAGAGTCAGCCGGATACCGGTACATAATTTTCCTCCCTTGAGTTTAAAGGGCCATCATTTTTGGCGAGTAGTAAATCTATTATAACACTTGTCTCTTATGATTTCGTGCAGGTCGTTCTGATCCCGAGCCAACTCCATGGAGAGATGTTGCCATAGAGAAGGAGGAGAAAACGGGAGAGGAAATTCAAACAAGAGACACTCCTGGACCTGACGCTCAAGTAATCGAGGCGTTTAACGAAGACAAATCTAAAAATCCATCGCCCGTCGAAGAACATGACGAGGTTGAAATTACAGGCGCCTCTGAACATACTTTGATATTGAGCATGGAGGAGAAACTTACAGAAGAGAAGAAGAAGAAAGAAGAAATCATGGTCGAGCCCCAAGTAGTGGAACTAGATGATCCCTTTAACAGGCCTTTGAAGGTCATTCTCTCCGGTGGGATCAGGCCATTGGAAGTTCCTCTTCCTCCTTCGTCCCTTGCAACTAAGGTGTCCAAGACAAAATGCATGAGGGAGGAGTCGTCTGAGAAACCGAGGAAGGAAAAGAAGTCAAAGAAGTAGCTATCATGTTTGTTTAACAAGAATTGGCCTAGATTATGTAATTATTTCTATTCATTTTCATAGCCAATGTAAATAGACTTTTGACTCCGAGTTTAGGAGGAATTGTAGCGGAAATTTGTTTTGGGATTTGTGAATAAAACTTAGTTTCTTTGTTTTTCGATGACTTTCGTTTTCCAGCTTATTGTCTAACTTTTTGTCATAACCCGAAATTTGGTGAGTTACCCTAGCTCCAGTTCACCTCCATGTGACTCGGAATTTTTTTGAGAATCGTGGATCCTCTATTCCACATTTCGGGCACTTAGAATACTTTTAGTCCGCACTTTGGGGACTTAAATATTTTCGGGTCGTTTATACTCTAATCCGCATTTTGGGGACTTAGAGTACTCCAGTCCGCACCCTGGAGACTTGGAGATTTTTGAGTCATTTATACTCTAGTCCGCAATCTGGGGACTCAAAGTACTCCAGTCTGCACTCCGAGGACTTGGAGATTTTAAGTCATTTAAACTCTAGTCCGCATTATGAGGATTCAGAGTACTCCGGTCCGCACTCCGAGGACTCGGAGATTTTAAGTCATTTATACTCTAGTCCGCACTCTGGGGATTCAAAGTACTCCGATTCACACTCAGGGAACTTGGAGATTTTTGAGTCGTTTATACTCTAGTTCGCACTCTACGGACTCGGAGTACTTCGGTCCGCACTCCGAGGACTTGGAGATTTGAAGTCGTTCATACTCTAGTCCGCACTCTGGGACTTAGAGTACTCCAGTCCGCACTCCGGGGACTTGGAGATTTTAAGTTGTTTATGCTCTAGTCTGCACTCAAGGGATTCAGAGTACTCCGGTCCACGCTTTGGGGCCTCGGAGATTTTAAGTCGTTTATACTCTAGTCCGCATTTTGGAGACTCAGAGTACTCCGGTCCGCACTCTGAGAACTTAGAGATTTTAAGTCGTTTATGTGCGTGTTCATATGCCAGACAAAATAATGTAACTTTAATTTTTGCCGTAGAATTACAACACACGGAAACATCAATAGTTCATGGAAAAGATGGCTTCAAGCCTTTATTAATGAAAATGAACTGAATTGTCTTATTACATGCAGAAAAATAAGAATCAACGAAATAAAAATACCATGGAAATAATTACAACTAAAATGCGAAAGAAATAGACTAGGTATAATAACGTCGTAGATGCTCGCTATTCCATGCTCCGGGGAGTGTCGCGCCATCAATGGTCGCTGGCTTGAAAGTTCCCTCTCCAAGCCTCCGTTCAATGCCTTAGGACCTTCCCATGTGGGATTCATATGCGATGGGATCGGAAAAATTCGCTTCAAAACAAGATCGCCCACATCAAAGATTCTCGGTCGGACTTTTTCATTATAATATCGAGCGACTCGGTGACTATATGTAGCCACCTTTAAATCAACTTCTTCATGTTTTTGATCAACAAAGTCCAGTGATTCCAGCAAGAGATCCCGATTCGTCTTAGGGTCATAATGAGTTACTCGATGGGAAGGAACTTCAATTTCCACGGGTATAATGGCTTTCGTGCCATATGCCAATGTGAATGGAGTGTCGCCAGTCGTGGACTTGTGGGTGGTTCTGTAAGCCCAAAGTGCTATTGGAAGCTCATCCACCTACTTGCCTCTAGCCTTTTCCAAACGTTTTTTCAATATGGACTTGATTATTTTGTTCACGACTTCTACTTGTCCATTGGCTTTCGGATGAGCAACTGCTGCAAAACTTTTCTCAGTGCCATGCTTCTGACAAAATTCTTTGAACTCCCTACTTTCGAACTGAGTTTCATTACGGCATATGATGTTTCGCACAACGTAATTAATGACCTTCTTGGTAGTGATTGTAGCTAAGGGCTCTGCTTCCGCCCACTTAGTAAAGTAATCAATCGCAAGAGTTCCGTTGGCAGAGCTCTCGGGATTTTCACGTACTTTTGACACTTGTCACATCTTCTTACGTAGTGTGCAGCATCTCGATTTACAGTTGGCCAATAGTATCCATAGCGGAGGATTTTTTTGCTAGTGTCTGCCCCCGTAGTATGGTCACCACACTCTCCTTCATGAACTTCCTTCAGGACTCATTTTATCTCACCGTGGGCAATGCACCGGAGCAAGGGGACCAAGAATCCCTTTCGATACATTATTTCATCCTACATTACATATCACAAAGATTTGCGAATAACTTGTCGTCTTTCGCTCTTTCTTTCGGGTAAGACCCCGTGTAGCAGGTATTGATTGAATGGGGTTATCCATGACTCCTTGATTTCTGTTTCTAACACAAAATCTACCTCCATCTCATTTATACTCGAAGCATGTGAGGTTTCGACGGGGACCAATCTCATTTGCTGTGCATCGCCAGTACTTGCAAATTTTGCCAATGAATTGGCTTCTCTGTTTTGTTCACGAGGGACATGCAAAATATCATATATTCGAGATTTGCTAACAGCTCTTGAACCCAAGCAAGGTATGGGGAAAGTCTCTTCCCCTTTGTTTGATAGTCCCCCTGCACCTGGTACACCACCAATTATGAGTCATAAAAGATTTCAACCGAATTTACTCCAAGTTCCCTGATAAGTTTCAAGCCAGCAATCAATGCTTCATACTCGGCTTCGTTATTTGTAGCTGGGAAATTGAGCTTCAAAGCGTAACAAATTGATCGGTTTTCGGAAGTCACAAGAATTATACATGCCCCAGAACAGCGGTCGTTGGATTCCTCATCGGTGTACAGTTTCCATCGAATGAGGGGAATGACATCATGGCTGTTTGGTTCATCTGATACGATGAATCCAATGAAATCTGCTAGCGCTTGCCCTTGTATGGCCCTTCGTGGCAGGTAGGTAATATTGAACTGACTCAACTCGAAATTCCATCTTAACATCCTTCTAGAGGTTTCTGGTCGTTTGAGTACCTGTCGCAAGGGTTGATCGGTATAAACACTGATCGAGTGTGCCTGAAAGTACGGACGAAGCTTGCATGATGCAATCACCAAGCAGTAGTCCAGCTTCTCAATTTTAAGATAATTTATTTCTGCCCCCGTCAGACGTTTGCTGACATAGTACACCGGCTTTTGAACTCGTTCCTCCTCGCGAACCAAATTCGTACTGATGGCATGTTGAGATACGGCCAAGTATACATACAACACTTCATGGTCTACAGGGTACGACAGCACCGGGGGACTTTCCAAATGCCTTACAGAGCTCGAAATGCATCCTCATAGTTGGGCATCCATTCGAAATTTCTCTTTCCTTTCTTTATTACGTCGAAGAAGGGAATACACTTATCTATAACTCTCGATATGAATCGACTCAGCGCGGCTACTTTTCCGTTCAGGCTTTGTACTTGTTTAAAGTTCTGGGCACTTGTATGTCCCAAATAGCCTGAATCTTTTTTGGATTAGCTTCAATTTCCCGTACATTAACAATGAAACCCAAAATCTTTCCTGACGCAACGCCAAAGGAACACTTCAAAGGATTGATTTTCATTCCGTAATATCTGAGTATATCAAACATTTCCGCCAAGTCTCGAATGTGGTCATTTGACTGTCTGACTTCACGAGCATGTCATCCACATAGACTTCCATTATTCTAGTGATCTGGTCTTTAAACATTTGATTCACTAGACGCTGATAAGTTGCTCCCGCATTTTTCAATTCGAAAGGCATCACTATGTAACAATACAACCCAATATCTATGATAAAACTTGTGTGCTCTTAGTCTAGAATATGCATCAGGATTTGATTATACGCATCCATAAATGACAATAACTCGTGTCCTGCCATTGAGTCAACCAGCTAGTCAATTCTGGGTAAAGGGAAACTATCCGTAGGGCATGCTTTGTTTAGATCTGAGTAATCTGCACAGGTTCTCCATTTCCCATTTGCTTTTCTCACTAGCACGGAGTTAGACACCCATTCAGGGTAGAGGACATCACGGACGAACCCATTGGTTTTGAGTTTGTCCACTCCTCTCTAAGACCAGTGGACCTCTTGGGTCCACGCCTCTCCTTTTTTGTTTTACTGGTACGTACCTCGGGTCTATGTTCAACATATGACTCGCAATGGTGCGAGAAATCCTGCACATATCGAAATGTGTCCAAGGGAAAACATCTAGATTCGCTCAGAGGAAATCGGTAAGATCCTCGGTCATCGAGGGTTTGAGTTGTGATCCAATCTTAAGTTCTCGCGATGGGTCATCTCGGCTGACTGAAATGTCAATCATCAGTTCAGCCGGTGCTGCTTTTTCCTCCCTGGGTTCCTTATCATCATCTCTCGGATCTATGTCCCTATAGATCCGATCATGTTACCCGAGCCAGACTCGGGCATTACTTGTCAATTTTCAGTGACTCGGTTGCAGACAGAGCTGTCCACAAACTTTCCCTTCTCTCTTCCTTAGGCCTCTCTCTGCTCAGCTACATAACATGCACGACCAGTCGTCTGATCGCCATGGACAACACCAACTCCTTTGTCTGTCGAAAATTTCAAGGTTAAACACTACGGGGTCAAAGCTGCCCTAAACTCTGCTTGGGCCGGTCGATCCAGAAACACATTGTACGAAGAATCGACATCCAAAACGATGAAAGGTAGGATTCACACCCTCCTACATTCACCTTACCCAAGTTCAACCGGCAATTCAACAAAACCCACTACATCAGTAGCTGCCCCACTAAAGCTATAGATACGGGCTTTATATGGTTTTAGATCCTTTATCTCCATCTTCATCTGGTCATATGCTTTTTTGAAGATGATGTTAAACGAACTTCCACAATCAATCAAAATTATTCTCACAAATGCTGGCCCCGATCGTCACGTAGATGACTATTGGGTCAACGGTAGGAGCCTCCACCTGATCAGCATCTCTGCTCCTGAACACTATGTCGTCCGTCATCGTTCGCTGCTGTTTAGCCGGGGACCCATCCTCCGTTTTTGAGAAACATTCAAAATCTGCATGCTTTAAGGAATTCACATACCTTTCCATTTCTTGCCAATTCTTATCTGTTGGGTGAGGCCAACCGACTATCGTGTTTATGACTAGTCTACCTACAGTCCGGGCAGGTTCCTTTGGATGGCGTGGAGCTTGCCCTCAACCTGGATCCGATGTTCCTTCTCTGTCTTCCCATGGATTCTTGAAAACTCCTGTAACTTTTTCTGTCGAATCAGCTTTTCTATAGCATCATGAAGGTACCTACACTCCTCGGTATTGTGCCCCTAAGTCTCATGGAAGCGACAATACTTCCCGGTCCGCTTCTGTTCCTCAGTGGACTCTTTTGGGCGTGGCTTCCGATATTGAAAAGTATTGCAAATCGATAGGTAGATATATTCCAGACATGTATTCAGAGGAGTGTATTCGTTGTAAGTTGGAATCCTTGGTTTCCACTTTCCTGCTTCCCTTTTCTTTCTGGGATTTCCTCCTCCGAATCCTTTAGATTGCTTTGGCTTGTTCTGGACATTGACCTGGACCTTCCTCGAGTTATCACTAGATTGTTTTACGGCAATGTTGCTCTTCATAGTCTCCTTTCGAGGCCTTGGTGCATTGTCTCGCCTCATCCACCTGGCTTCCTCTCTTCTTATGAAGTGATGCACCTTTAAATAAAAACGCTCTAGTGTAGTCGAAGGCTTTCCTGCCAGCTAATCACCAAACTCCAAATCCGGATCCACTCCTCGCATCACAGCCATCAGAATGGCATGGTCATTTGGGTTGCTAACTTCAGTAGCCGCAACATGAAATCTCTGTAAGTACTCCTTTAAGGACTCCCCTGGAGCCTGAATCACACTGGACAAGGACATCACGTCCTTGGGATGAGTGGCATGAATCCTTAATTGTTCCATAAATTTCATTGCTAATTCATCAAAGTTGGAGATAGACCACGGAGGAAGTCGGGTGAACTACATGGTAGCTATTCTAGATAAAGTTATTGGGAATCATCTACACTTAGCTGCATCATTTGCTCTAGCTGAATCCATCATCCATTCATATCTCATCATATGTTGTCGGGGATCAGTCTTTCCTTCGTAGGCCGGAATAGTTGGCATGTTAAACTTCCTGGGGTACTCGGCCTGTAGTATATTATCTGTGAATGGAGTATGACTTCTGGATATCCCCCAATCATCATTAGTCAAGCCTTGATTTTCTCTCATCAGCCGTCTGACCATAGCCGATAGGTCTGGGGTTTGTATGGAAAATGGCAGGTTGGAATCTGTCCTACGAGACTGTTCTGGTTGGTGTCTCCTCTGTTGGCAATGTACTAAACATGTATCCTGAAGACCAGCTTCATTAGGACCTTGGTGAGCCGGTCGCCCCGCTTCCACTCATGCTCCAAATCCTAAGTTTCCTACTCCAACTTGGATGTGATTTCCTTGGTGTAAGTAAGGGATTGTGGCTTCAGGTAAGGAACCTAGACCATCCCTGGTTGATCGATCAACAACACCTGCTTGCGTTGTTTCGGCCCTACGGCGCCTACCGCCTGGGAGGTTCATCGGACGAAGCAGAGCTATCGAACAAGGAGTAGGAAGCGGGACTTCCTCCAACATTCTGATGATGTTGTTGAGTAAGCTGAGTCATGAGGTTGGCGTTAGCTTGAACCTATTCATTAAGTTGTCTCCTGCTTTCCATGAGTTCTCTCATCAACTCGTTTGAACTATGTTCTAGTGACAACTTCCATTTGGTTTTGGATGGTAGTTCCTGCACCTAGATTAGCTTGTTGATTGCTGGGTCATATTTGTTGAACGCTAGCAGTCTCGTAGACGTCCGCGTTGTGAGAGGCTGATCTGGTACGAGGTCTTTCCATTATAGAGTTATTGGTAGGAACTCTGAGTAGAATCAACGGACTTCCTGTGAATGACTTAGTTCTTCTTCGGGGATTTCTTCAATCTAGTAGGTACAAAGTAGATCCTAATAACCTGAGAATGCTATTCTCAGTGGTAGCACCAAAATATGAGCACCAAAATTTATCACTAACACCCAAAGGAAGACTTGTGTAGAGAGATTAATGAAGATAGAAAATTAAAATAGAGGAATATATGCAGAATTAATTGCAAAAACTAGAACACCAGATTTATAGTGGTTTGGCGTAACTGCCTACGTCCACTTTGAGTTTAATCTTTATTGTTTTTTCAAATAATTGAATACAGATACAATCCGTACACCAACAACTTGAATACAAGTTCTAACCAAAAAGGAACGAGTCTTGAAAATGACATTGTATCCCTAGTGTTCTCGCAAAAAGCCCCCTTTCACTGCGCCCCTGCTCCTCTATTTATAGGCGAAAGTAGGCTGGACTTCCTTCACGGGCCCAGAAACAAGGTATCTCGGTCCATAGTAGGTGATTTCTATGCACCTAGCCAGGCATGCCGAACGAGACAGGCCGATCGAGAAATGCTGGTCGAGAAATGTCGAATAATCGACCGATCTAGGAACTCCGAGCCATGGTGGCCGACCAATGATCATCTTAGCAAGTGACTCGAAGTAAGACATCAAAGTACTCGAAGCAAATGGCGGGATGAATTGAAGCGAAATCATGCTGATCGCCTCACTTTGTTGTAGTCCTGATAACCTACCAACTTCTCTAGAATGCACCAAGCGATGTGTGCCGAACGTTCCACACCGAGCGACATGCGTTGACCATCTAAGCCGAGCAACATGTGTTTGTGCTTCCTTGATCGAACCACCCATGCCGAGCCGTTCTTCCCTGAGCATCCAGACTAAGCCGTATCACCTTTAACTTTACTGGCTGAATGGTGATTGCCGAACGAAGTTAGCCGAATGGTATTGGCCGAGCGACGGCTCTCTCTCCAAGACCGAGCATCGATCTCCCCATCAAGACCGAGCGAGAGCCGAACCACGAAAGCGTCTTTTTATGGCCGAGTGGTATGCGACTAAAGCATTTATGTCGAACGACCAAATGCCGATCCACACTAGCCGAGCGATGATGGTCGACTGAAGGATGTTGAATGGGGAATTTAGGCCGAACGAGACTTATGTGTCAAACGGTGCATTCAGCTCAATCTTTTACTAGTCCCATTCTCACTTAGGTCCAATCCAAGAAACTCAATAATCAATATCTCATACCCAAGACAAGTAACTGGGTAATAGTAGAAAAAAAGTGAAAAAATGAATAAAATGGACATGCTTGCCTTTTAATAAACTTTTTGGGAATATCATTTGAAGACATCTTTTCTCATCTTTATTACATTAAGATACACACAAATTTGTTCTTGTGCAAAATATACCACATGCTAGCCGGGCCGGCTCTAGCATCCGGGTTACCTTAGGCAAGCGAGAATGCAGGTGGAAAAAATTTGAGTTGCCCCATACAACTGAAAAGCTATGTGAAATTTTGCATACAAAACTGAAAATTTAAAAGCAAATACTAACCAGCTAGTAGCTGAGAAATAGCCAAATAAGAAAACATGAGGAATCGAAGGAATTAGTGGCAACTATTGTAGTCTCATTGCCAACCAAACAATGGTTATTAGTTTGGACTCTAAAACCAATACAAGAGAAGGGTCCTCTATGTCAGCAAGTATGTGCACAAGAAAGAATGAAACAACCAGTAGCATGCATGCACAATAAAACAATGTGCATGAATGTGACATTTGCACTGGCAGTACATGGGCAAATATGACAATGCAGTTTCAAATGAGGAGAAGGACGCGAGAGACGCCTTGTTGACAAAATAGTAGTTAAAAGAGGAACGTAACCTATAACCTTTGTAATAAGAGTTCTACATACAACCACCGCACCAGCAAGCATTTCAAGAATATTACATAAAGTAATATTTTAAAACACTAAATTATGTTAACTATCCACCACCTACACCCGTTCTCCCCAATCGGGGGATGCCCTAGACAATCGCCTAGCTAGCCTGTCCTTGAAACTGGGCCTGTAGGTTAGTTACCAAATATCTATAAGGAACGATCTTAATAATTCCAATCACCACAAAAAACAACAACAAAAATTAATCACCGAGAAATATTAAAGTGGTTAAGTCAAATTGATGTATGTCCACCCATCAATAAATATCTCTATTGCTGCAATCAACGATAATTGAAAGGGAAAATGCAATAAATTGTAATCATAGAGTTGCTAATCTATAATCTCAACCAGAAAAATGAAGTTCACAATTACATTCTGTTACACGCATGAGTCCTAATTTGATTTGCAACAGAAATTGGAGTTTCTCTGAATTCGCTTTATTTTGAAATCTGGACCGTCTCTCGACATAATAGAGGTTAACTAGGTTCATTTATCCCAATCCCCGATAAATTGTAATCGTTCGGTTAAAAGTTTTCTTAATCATTACTGTTGAAAACTATGAAACTACAACTTGAAATAACTCAAATCAATCAACTTTGATTCCAAAATAAAAACTACTCCTCAAGCCAACTAAAACTAGGCAAAATTGCCTATGAATTGATAATAGGATAATTCTTATGATGAATGGACATCATACTGGGTTTGAGATAGGAAATAAGACCAGTTGAGGAGAAAATTGGCGACCAGTCCTTGTGCAAGAATCACAATTCAACTACAGGATGAAAATGGTAACCTCTATAACTTTCAAATTGTAACACCGGTTCCCTCATTTGTTTCATTGTGAAACTCTCATTCTCCTTTTCAGTTCAATATATACTTGAATAGCAAAATTCAAGTATTCCACCTGTACTTAAAGATAATCATCTCTCTCTATCAACACATTTCAACAGTTGTTGGATCTACCTCCAATGATGTCAAGCTCAAACTCAGAAGTAGTTATCCTTTAGCTCAAAATCATCATCTTCCAAAACATAAGAAGGAAATTACGCACATTAACAACAAAGTGTGTGTGAACAAACAATCCAAATCCAAAATTCTGTAATACATTTGTTGCAAGAAACAAATTGTAAATAAAATAATTGAGAGACTAACAGAGAATGAACGGGTAGCCCTCTACTGAAGCATGGGAACAACTTTTTTTCCTATTTTAGGGATTTCCCATAAAACTCCCTAGCCCACGGCTGATTGTCCTGGATCTCGTCGATCCCGCCTTGGACGGTAAACGTCATGACGAGTCGGTTGTAGGAAACGATGGCGAGTTGTTCAGCAAGCATCGGTCCTCCTATCAAAAGATTGTAAGTAGAAGGAAATCAACCACTGTAAAGTATACTTAAACCATTGCAGCAAGGGGTTCTTGACCAAATATTATCATAAGCAATATGGTACCCATTGGGGCAATGCTCACACACCCAATGTCGTAGATAGGAAGGGTGCCCAGGATGAGGCTGGAGGCAGAAAGCTTAAAAGTCTTACAAACATATCTGAACATGACATTGATTGAGTTACCTCCATCCACGAATGGTCGATGCACATTTGAATTGGCCATTACTAGAGCAATGACCATAAGATCATGATGAGGGTAGGAGACTGCTTCGCGGTCCTTGACAATAAAAGTGATAAGCTGATCTGATTCCAATTTGGATGCTTGGTATTGTAAGGAATATACTTGGCCACTTGAACCAACTTTTCTCTGATACCGAGACTGTGTTCCCCGACTGCTACGAGCCACATGAGGGCCTCCGCATATGGTCAAGATGTTAGTTATTGCCATGACATTGTTGTTGGGTTGTTGGGGTAGAGCCCGCTGGTTGTTGCGGTTGTTCCTTTATTCCACTTGATCTCGAACAAACTCTAAAAGTATCACTTCTCGAATAAGTCTTTAAATCTCGTCCTTGAGCACCCAACACTCTTTGGTGGAAGGGCCATTGGTTTGATGGAACTGGCAGTTTTGCCTTTATCGTGAGATTCATCCCTTTTCTTCCTCTGGAGGAGTTGGTGTTCAAAAATGTAAAATGTACCTAGTCCTAGGTTGCGATTGCGAGATATATTGTCTCCATATCCCTATTCAAAGTAGCATATTTAGCGTGCCTGGACCCGTATTGGTTGTCGCCACTACATGTCTCTTGATGTTGTTCTATCAGTTGTTGGGTCGACAGTCATTACTTTCATGGGGGCTGGCTTAGGTGGTACGTTGGGTTTGCTATCTGAAAGATCTGCATCCTCCATTCTCTTATGACGTTCTCCCGCAGATATAAGTCAGTTAGAGATGTAGGCATCTGCTTCTAAAGCTCCCTCCACATTCTTGATTTATACCCAATCCTGGAACAAAAGGCCATGACTGGGCTATTGTGTCGGTAACTCTAGCCTAGGTGGATTTTTTGTTGAAGCGATTGACATATGACTGAAGACTCTTGGTTAGCCATGGGTCTTGAAATCCGTGCACATGGGTCTTTGATGTGAAAAACCTGGTCTTAAAATCCGTGCATGGTTGGGCCCAAGAACTGATGCAGTCGGCTGTAGATGTAGGAACAATGTAACAACCCGAAATTTAACCCTTAATTACTTAATTAATGCAATTATAAAATAACTTTATGAAATTATCAAAATTGAACCACGAGAGTTGCACAGTTGTGTCCGTGGTAATTTTCTGGCTAAATTTTCATATATAGAACATTAGAATCCGAGCTAATACGAGCAAGATACAAATCGAACAAGAATCAACGAAAAAAATATATGGGTCAGGTCGACCAGATGGACGACCCAACCACACCCTAGGTCGACTGGTCGATCGACCTCGGAGGGGGGAAGGTCGACCCGCCCTACGTAGTGAGCGAATGAACGAATTTTTCATTCGCGTTCGTTCCAGTAAGCCTTGTACACGTTAATTTCATTCTTTTACTCAATCCGGTCCTTCCGTGCTTCCATCCGATAGCTCCTATTCAGCCTATGACGTGGTTGCATCCTGTTCAATCTCTAAATCCAACAGTTTAAGATCCACGTCTACCCATATAAATAAGACCCTAGGCCTAACACTTTTTCTCATTCTAAATTTTCTCTGCTTGGGTTCACCCTTTCAGGAAGGACCCTAAAAGTAATAATTTTCCAAGGAGAGAATCTTTTTAATAAAAATATTTTAATGCCCTCAACTGGATCCGAAAAGACCAAAAGGGAAGAGCTTAGGATCACATATGAGTGATTATAATATTTTAGATTTCTTTAAGTAATTTAAAATAATAGGGTTTTCAATAGTTGTAGTTTTACTACAATTTTTGGAATAACATTTTTAGCGATTTATTTACAGTTTTAGAATTATTTTCAGTCTATTTCTTTTTGGCTATTCTTTTCAGTTAATTCTAGTTTATTTCTGGTAATTATGGTTTTTCCGCTTAATTACAGTTATTTACAGTTTTTTAATTATTTACTGTTAATTGCTATTTATTTACATCTTTTTCCTACGTTTTGGATTTTCTTCTATTTTCAGTTTTCTTTTATCTCTCCTTCTTCTTTGCGTATGGATTAGAATAGATGGATTAAAATTATAAGAATACTGAAATAATGAAAGATAAGATGTAAATTGTAAAGATTGTAATAAAAATGAAATTAGGACTGAAATTGAGCCTAATTATGATATTAATGATAGAATTAGACTAATTAAAGATAATTGGCCTAGTTCTAACCTTGAATTATAACCATGGTTTTAAATCTCCTATATCTCGCCCGAGATCTCGCCCGAGGCTTCATTTTCACACTTAAACGAAACGAGACATCAAATCTCCTCCATATCTCCCTCGACACTCATCTCGTCCGAGATATTCAAATCTCACCCGATATATGGATCAAAATCTCAATCCGAGATCTTACCCGAAGTTATACATTTTTCTTATTTTCCATAATAATTTTTATTTTCATATTGATTCAAAAGAAACTACTCAATCCAATTATAATTTACCAACTTCTTGAACATATTCTTTACTTTTTATCGTAATGAGTCATACGAAAGGTTTCACTTCTTTATTCCGTTCAAATAAAAGGATATTATTCAATCATTACCAAATCAATTAAGCTAATCAAGCTACTACTCTTCTAAAAATATTTCTTTTTCCATGTAAATCAAGTATGCTACCATTTTTATTTTTAATAAGAAAGTTATAATCGTTAAATAATTTTTTGACACATCAATTTTAAACACATAAGTACATCCGAGATATTCCCGAGATGCATTATAAGACCCGAGATGTCAATCAGAGATGTACACCCGATACGTACTCATCTCGTCCGAGATCTCTTCCGATACGAGATAACTTGTGTAAAAATTCCGATACGAAACATGACCGAAATCCGATATTTAAAACCTTGATTATAACTAAAAAAGAGTATAAGATGAAAGGAGCGTATTTTTACACCTAGACCTTGGGTTAAGCAATAAGCATGATTATAACGTAGGTTATAATAAGAAATAGAACAGAGCGAGGCTTATTTTAAGACTTAGGATAAATTAATAAGCACAGATAGTAAGGATAAAAGTAAAGGCTTATTTAAATAATTTATCTAAGTTAATAAGCAAAGAATTAAAGTAGGACCTGTACTAAATAACATTCCCCTATTTCTATGGACACGGTGTTTCACGTAAGCCTAAAGTGAAATGAGGTGTCTCACATAACCCTGTAGAGAGAGAGGTGTCTCACATAACCCTGAAGTGAGACGAAGGGCACGTTTATGTTAATAATGGTAGTAAATGGTCAATAAGTAGAAGTCCAAATCATGAGGATTTGGGAAAGGGGCGTAACTATATATTGTTTGGATGACGGGCCAATAGCAACAACATTTCTCCTATTATTTCTATGGACACCATTGCCTTCTGTGTAGGGGGCTATATAACGTCTAGTCCGCAGTAATTCTATAGAGTAGCAGACTGATCAAAGGGTACTATTAGGGATTAAGCCTAATCTTGGCAGCAATCAAAGTTAATCAATTATGTTGATCTAGTTAATTCATATTTATTTCCAGCTCATTCCCTCTCTCTATTTCCTTTGTTTCCTTTTATATACTAGAATGGTTGTAAAATCTATTACTTTTACTTTGCTTAAAAATTCTAGTAATTACCATCATTCACCAGACTTTTGGTCTGACCCACTCCTCCATTTTCCCCTTTTCCCCCATAGGCAATCAAGGAAGAAGAGGTCAGTAGGTTGCAGTGGCTTGGAGGTTTCTTTGAAGGAGATTCCACTATGTACTTCCGCTTCTTTTATGTCATCTTTTTGTTCTTTATTTGTACTAGCACATGTTGGGGAATAGTTGTACTTCGATTTTTGAGACTCTGGTTTTCTTTGATTTTATTAGACATATATGTGTGGTATTTTGACACATAATGAATTTGGTATCTGGTGACTTGTTCGGTTTTTAAAGCAATTATGAAGTTATGTTCTAAAAGCTATTATTTAAATTGTTTCCATTGTTTTTACATATTTCTGTCTTGTGAATCTTAGTCTCTGCTAATTTTAGTTACACCAATAACGCTCCGTTCCTTTTAGCATATCCCTTTGGGTATCCTAAGGGGTGTGGGGTGTTACAAACAACTGGGTGGCTGGTCCTGTGATGGTGGAGGAAGAGCAAGCATTTTGTTGGGCCAAAAAGCTGACCGGCACGGGTGATGGAGTTAAATGCGATGAAGAGCAAGCATTTCCTCCCCAACCAACATCTGCTTGCTTAGGGATATTCTAGCCGATGGTCGGCTGTGGGCTCAACCAACATATTAGTGGATGGGAGATGATGACGGGAAGGAGAGTTATGATGACGATAATGAGCTAGAGTGGGAGAATTCTCTTCCCTGTGCATAGAGGGCAATCGTGAATGTTTGGCATGCCCCTCACTTAATCTAGGCCTGACTCCAAGCCTATAGGATCTGGATTGCATAGTTGGGCCCCTTTGCTCCCTATTGACATCGTGGATGCCACCACTGAGATGTTCATACCTAAAGTCTCAAGTTCCATTTTCCACCTAGAGGCACACAAAAACTGACTGTTGTTTTACATCCTTGGAAAATTAGACTATGTGTGGCCATCTCAGGGTTGATATCAATAACTAGACTTGGCATACGTGCAGCATATATCCTTGGATGGGCATGATAATCCACAGCCGGGGTTTCAGGCACAACCCTATGTTGGGCCTCGGCGGTGTTCGTGTGTTCATAAGCATTAGGAGGAACAGGCTGAGAAGGAGTTATTTTGACCATTGGAATAAAGTTCACAGTAGTCTAGATGTCCAACTTCATCCTCAATTCATTCATCTCGTGGGCTAAAGTTCCCACGTTAGTAAAGCTATGGAGCACACTTCGTCATATGTCATTACGGATCCCTTGGATAGGATTGGCAATATTAGCGACTGCGCTGCCATTGGTTTCATGCCTATTAGAGTTAATGAGCTCGTTCTCACCAGTTGGGTTCAAAACATCGTGAGATAGTTTGGTCCATATCTGGTGCGGCGTTAGAGCATTGAGAGGACCTTTCCCTAGTACGAGAGGACTGGGAAGGATTCACCTTTAGTGTACCAGTTATCATGCCCATAGTAAACGCTGGGTAGCCAAATGCGGAGTGGATAACTGCTGAAAGCATCTAAGTAGAAGCCTACCCCAAGATGAGTGCTCTTCTATTCCGACAGTAGGATTCAACGTAGTGGAAAGAGAGAAGAGTGTGTAGAGAAGAAGTGAAGAAATGTGAGAGTTTTTAGGGGAGCCTCTCCTTCTAGCGTAAAAACATTGATTAAGAATTAGCCACTCTCAGAATTAGACTAATGCGTATGTGAAAGCAAAGGTTACTTGCAAATCACTAGGCTTAAAATGTAAAATGGAGAAGTAAAAAAGTAGATGACACAAAGTTGTAGAGTGGTTCGGCAAGCTTTCGTACGTCCATTATGAAGATCTCTTGCTACATTTCTCTCTTACAGTTACAGGGAACTACAAGAGAATAATATGAATCAGGGCACTTAAGACTAAAAGTAGCTAACCATAAGAGCTTAGTGCTTTGGTTTTCTATGAGGGGAACTCTGAGTACGAGAATAGTTTTTCAACCCCTTTGAAGTAGCATCGCATATGGCATTTATAGTGGCTATAGTAGATGACGTATGGATAAGATTGCGCAGTAAAACAGGAGGAAAGCATGCTTGGCTATCGATCTGGTCGCACTGGTTGGTGAAAGACAGCTATAAAGGGAAACTGAAATGAGTGGCTGAAGGATATGGCAATTGGCCCTTCGTATAAGGCGCATAAATTGCATTCAGTGTGCATTAAATGCTGACAACGAGCTATGGAAGTAGTTATGCTTTTAACTGCTATGCTACAACATCTAATGCAGTTGGGTGTATGATTTGTCATTTACTTTTTCCTGCCTAAGTGGCAAGGCGGATGAGTGGATTTTGTTAATACCTTAATTATTGATTTTAATGATAACCACCTTGATAACAATAATATATAGATATGTAAAATATAGATACTAATGTTTTGCCAAGTTACATAGTCTATAGTGCATGATATTATGCAGGTGTTGAATCAAAGTCTGTACAGTTTAAAAACTCATGAGATGAACATGAAGACTAATGAGTATAAAGACCAAGATTTGAAGATCTTAAGACTATAGTATAGTGTATATAGTCTTAGAATTTTGTTGAAGTCCCTGGTAGCAATTATTGATCTCTATCTCCTATTTTTTTATCTTTTATATTTTCAACCAAAATATATTCCAAATATATTTAAATTTTATTTTATAAAAGATTTTCAAAGTTTAAAATGTTTATAAAATTTGTTTAATTTATTTTACTAAGTATCAAATTATTTTACGAAGCATTTTATTTTTAAAATGTTTTAAAAAAGAAAAGAGTTTTCAAATTTCACAAGCATATGTCGACATATACCTAGATGGTATGTCGACATACATGTCTCAAATCAATTTTTCAAATTTTGAATTGAAATGTCTACTTATCGCAACTCTTCGTGAACATACACATCTGTTTATACACTGTATATAGGAGGTTTCAAATGAATTTTCAGTCAGTTATTATCTTATTTTCTTCTCACCTCTTACTGTCTTGAACACTGCATTGAAATTATACTCTTTTCACTTTAAAATCAAATAGAATCAATTCAGACTTCTTTGTATCGATGCAATATTACTTTCTTACTATTTTAAAATCTTCTCTCTCTCAAATTAAAGATCAAAGTGTTTTCTAATAGGCTATAGGATCCATTGTATCCAAAGTTCAAGAAATTATCTTTAGAAAAACCATCAAACTCTATTTGTATTTGCTTAGGTGTGATTGTGGCCTATTCAAATCAATTGGGTATGCTTGACAGCCGGGAAATCCGAATGGGTGTGCTTATAGCCCATTCAAATCAAGTGGGTATACCCCGAAACCGGAAAATCAGGAGGGTGTGCCACTTTGCATCGGAATTGAGATTGTAATTCGGATTGCCTTCTACCCGTTTAAGGATTGGCATTCGAAAAGAAATCAGTACAAGCAATTTTACGGGATTGGATGTAGGAGAAATCTAAACCAGTATAAAATCACTGGTATCATCTCTCTAACTCTTTACTTTACTTTATTGGTTTTATTTTATCTATGATTGCATCTGTGATTGATTGTTGATATAATTTTGTGTTGAAAATTTATGATTTAATATTAAACTTGAAAGATATTTAAAAAATATACAAAAGTTAAAAAACGCTATTCACCCCACCCCCCTCCCCCGCTTCTAGTTCTTAATTAGCCTTAAGATCCATAATTTTTCAACTCACATTTGGTATCAGAGCCCTGGGTTTTCAAAAACTCATAATTTTATTTTTGAAAAGTTTTAATGGCTAACAACACTGCTAGTATACTTGCTAAAATTTTTGTCAAAGGAAAATCTACTGCTAGACCCTCACTTATTAATGGCAGTTATACTTATTGGTCAATTAGAATGAAAATTTATTTACAGTCTAATGATCTAGATATTTGGAATGTTACACAAAATGAGTACATTGAACCCTATACTAACTTTGCACAATGGACTGCTGACCAAAAGTCAGTTGCATAGAATGATTCTAAAGCCATGCATATTTAATTTGATCAGTGGATAAAAATGAATTTAATAAAGTCGCTATTTATAAGTTTGCATATGAAATTTGGAGAACACTGCAAGTTACAAATGAGGGCATTGGTAAAGTTAAACCGAGCAAAATTTCCATGTTAATAGACTAGTTTCAATTGTTCAAAATGAATCCAAATGAGTCTATTTCTGATATGAATTATAGATTTCACTATATAGTGCATTCTTTAGTAGCATTAGGTAAAAACTTTGTTGAAGAGGACCAAGTTAGAAAATCATCAATTCACTCTCTTCAGATTGGAATCAAAAGATATTGGCAATAAAAGTGGCTAATGGTATTAATACTCTAAAAACTAAAGAGTTAATAGACAATTTAATGTCCTATAAAGCACAATTGTAGGGTAGAAGGGAAAACATGGCAACAAAAAAGAAATCCATCGCTTTCAATACAATAACTGACGATTAGGATTCAAACGATGACAATGATGAGGAAATTGCTTTCATTTCCAGAAATATTAAAAGGTTCCTGAAGTGTAGAAAGATGAACAACTTTTGAAAACCTAAAAACAAGACTCTTAGAACCGGAACTACGACTAGATGCTTCAACTGTGATGAACCTAACCATTTTCAGAGAGACCGTCCACATCAGAATAAATCAAAGATCTCACCAGTTACAGATACATCTAGAAAAAGAAAAATAGCTTACAAAGCAACATTAGATGATTCAGATACTTCCTTAAGCAACAATGAACCAAAGTCTAAGAATGTGAATATGCGTTTCATGGCAATAGCAGACTAATCAGAACCGATCAACAAAAAGCGGTAAAAAATGTACCTTTTATTTGATAGTTTTTATTTCATTTTTGGTTGATTTTGGTTTTTAGGAATGATCAATAAACTAATAATAATATTGGATGAACACAAGTGTATAAGTACATATATCGGAATATTTTATAAAGTTTTATTCTTGAAAATTACAACCTATATGTCGGTATACATAAAGCATATATGTCGACATACATGCCAGAAAATTGAAATTTTATATCTCATTTCAAAAATTCAAAATTCAAATTTCACTCTCTTTTGCACCTATTCCCATGTTCTGAAAAGGCACCATTTTGACCAGAGCACATGACGCTTCACTCTCTGTTAATTCAATCTACCTTTATCCACTCATTCACTCACTTTATTTCAAATATTTCTTCATACTCAGGTCTCCTCAAACTCAAAAATGGGCTTCTCAAGTCAAACTCCTAAGACAATAAGGCTCTCTAAGAGAACCAAAAGCTTTCTCTTCAATGAAAATGAAGTCGTTGAAACCTACATGGAGTATGCTACTTCTAGAAAAGTTTTCCTAGAAGATTTGCTAAATTCGAATATTTTTTCCTCTTATGGTTCACAAGATCTTTGTTTTGAAAATGAAACTTTTGGTTTAACTGACTTTTCTCAAAATGATTTTGTTTTTATTCGGATTTGGTCAAAATGTTTAATGGAAATTTAAATGGAAATTTTTTTCGAGGAGAAGTGGGACAAATTTGGAGTAGTGTAAATAACACTCGAATTGTTTTAAATTGTGAACTTTTGGGTCATATACTTGGTTGCAAATATAGTGGAATTGACCTCTCCACTTTTCAAATTGATGAAAAAAATCGAGAAAATTTTCACAACATTTTCGAAAGTGATAAAGAACTAGATTTTAAACACAAGAACCTTCGACCAAAATCGAGACTTATGAGTCTCATTTACAACAAAGTATCACTTCAAGGACGGGTAATTATAATGACCCTACTCAAAAAAATTTATAGCTCTTTTGCCATTTACGAAAACTACAACATCAATATGGCACAAGTCATTTTAGATGAGTTTATTCAAAAGAACATTTCTAGATACAAGAACACACTCTATCATGTTGTGTACCTTGCTAGAATTTTCATATATATATATTGGTGTTGATTAAAGAGGAGAACAAACTCTTCCTCAAAAAGTTTCGACAAGGCCAACATTTCTCTTATGCACATTCCACCTTATTTTGAACCATATGACACTTTTTGAAATGGAACAAAGGTTGATGTATGAAGAGGAACAAGAAATTCAACAACAACAAGAAAAAAAAAGCGATGAGATGGATGTGGAAGAAGAAGAGGAAGAGGAGGAAGAAGTAAACACTTCTTTGGAAAGTTTAGACAAATCACCTCACCCCTCCAATAAAGAGATCCTAATGAACCAAGAAGAGCCTGTTAAAAACGAAAAGAAGCTTGAGCGTTCATTTAGTAAAAAGTTCACTTCTGTTTCTAACAAAGTGTACAAATACTTCGAAAAGATCATTTGCAAGCTTGCTGAAAATTCATCATCATCATCATCTACATCTTTCTAAGCCAATCTAGTTATTTCTTTATGATATCTAGTTTTGTACTCCTTAGTTTGTGGTCTTTTAGTTTAAGTTCAAGTAATTTTCATGTTGAAATCTACGTACCTTTCAGTTCTACATAGTGAAATATATTTCTTACTGTCATATATTGTTTATTGGCCTTTGAAAGTTATAAATATATCATGGTATAAGATAAAACAAAAACTATAACAAACACACTAGTTTTGAAATTTCAGGTATGTATGTCGACATACATACTATAGATATGTCGAAATATAACGGCCAATTGACAAAAAAATTTAAAATGCAAAATTAAAATAACTACCACATAGCAAATGAGTTTTTACTCCCATATAAGCTTATTTCTTCATAAAACTCATTCGTCATTTTATTCTATATTTTCTTAACATTCTTAAACACTTTTTATAAGAATATCTTCTCCACATCGGAAATTATGTGAAAACCTTGAACAAACTCTTCAATCTTTTAAGGATATCCTCTCTTTTATTTTAAGGAATCAAAGGCATTTAGAGTTAAGTCAATTACATATGATCGAGAACAAGTAGAGCATTTCGATGCATTTCGATGGATGATTTCTTCCTTAATCAAAGATGAACCATCCAATAACCCAAAATGCGCTATTAACAAGGATAATGAAGATTGTGATGCCATCATAGTAGACCCAATCTTTGGATCCGACGGATGGGTTAAAGTGCCGTGGAACATCTAGTATTATTTTTGGAATTGATATGTAAATATACATAAATACATACATACATACATATATAGAGACACACACACACACTCTTAGGATTTGATTTTACTTGGTTTGGTATGTGCATTTGAATTGGATTTGTTTGTCTTGGTTTGGATTGTTTATATTTAGGATTGACATTTGGATTTGTGTGTTTTGGATGTTTAATTGATTGCATGATATGTATAAGATTGATTTTAGTTAATAAAAAATAGGTTGTGTTATCTTATTACATCTTGTATCATGTTTGGTATAAGACGGTAAGTTTCTAAGTGTTTCGTATAATTATCATATATCATATATATCATAATCATCACATGTATAATGTTTTATGTACTAAATCCTTTTTGTACTTATTTATTGACCCTATTTTTCTAAGTATTTTATTTAGAGGTATTTTTTCATTCTTTTCACCCATTTTTGTTGATGACAAAGGGGGAGAAAAACATAAAAAAACATATGCATATATCCAGGAGGAGTTATACTATGTTTTATATACGATAATTAATGGTTGTCATCAATGAAAAGGGAGAGATTGTTAATAACTCCATTATTGATTTTGATAGTATCAACCTTGATAACAACAACAACATATATTCATATAAATATAGACACTAATGTTAGCCAAGTTATATCGTATATAGTGCATGATATTATATAGGTGTTGGATCGAGACTGTATATTATAAAGACTTAAGAAATAGACATGAAGACCCATTAGTGTAAAGACAAAGATATGAAGACCTCAAGACTACAGTATAGTGTATAGAGTCATAGAATTTTTGTTAAAGTCCCCGGTAGCAATCTTTGATCTTTACCTCCTATTTTCTTATTTTTTATATTTTCAGACAAAATATATTTAAAAATATTTTATAAAATATTTTCAAATTTTAAAATATTTATAAACTATGTTTAAATTATTTTACAAAGTATCGAATTATTTTACAAAGTAGAGCATTTTTAAAATGTTTTAAAAAGAAAGAGTACTCAAGTTTCACAAGCATATGTCGACATATACTAGGATGTTATACCAACATACATGCCGCAAATTAGTTCTTCAAATTTTGAATTGAAGTGTCTATTGTCGCCACTTTTCACGAACGAACACATCTATTTATACACTATATATAGGAGATTTCAAACAAATTTTCAGTTAATTATTATCTTATTTTCTTCCCTCCTCTTACTCTCTTGAAAAATCTATTGAAATTATACTCTTTTCCCTTTAATATCAAATAGAATTAATGTAGACTGTATTGATTAAGTATTACTTTCATACTGTTTTAAAATCTCCACTCTCTCAAATCAAAGATCAAAGTGTTGTGTAAGAGGCTATATGATCCATTATATCCAAAGTTCAAGAAATTGTCTTTGAAAAAACCATCAAACTCTATTTATATTTGCTTGGGTGAGATTGTAGCCTATTCAAATCAATTAGGTATGCTTGGTAGCCCGAAAATCCAAATGGGTATGCTTATAGCCCATCCAAATCAAGTGGTTGTTCCTTGAGCTTGACAAAATCAGGAGGGTGTGTCTTGTAGCCTCAGAATCAAGATTGTAATTGGGTTTTCCTTCTACTCGTTTAAAGATTGGCATTTGAAAAGAAATCTATACAAGCAATTGTACAGGACTGGATGTAGGAGAAATCCGAACTAGTATAAAATCCCTGGTGTTATCTCTTTAAGTCTCTACTTTACTGTATTACTTTTATTTTATCTATGATTGCATCTGTGATTGGTTATTGATATAATTCTAGGTTCAAAATTATGATTTAATATTAAAATTAAAGAAAATTAAAAAGATATACAAAGTTAGAAAATATTATTTAACCCCTTTTAGTGTTTAATTTGCCTTAAGATCCATAATTTCACAACCCACAGATTTCTGCTGGTTGTGTTGGCCGATCCATTATTGACGGCACCTGCGGACAACTGAACTCTATGAAGGACCAAGTTACAAGGAAAGTGCAGTGCCAGCTGTAATATGATGGGACGAGCTATGATGAAGTCGGGCCAATGATGGCACATGCCTAAGTCAGTCTTGCTTGATGAGTTGGTTGTTGAAGCTGTCTTGAGTTGCGTCGGCCGACAAATACACTTTGATTGATGTTGAGTGGGCGGACTAGCCTGGAGCCATATTAGATGCAGACTGCCATAAGTAGGCTACCATCTCACTGCCAAAGCTTATCGAGGATAGCTGAAAGGTGCTAAAGACCAAGTTGCAAGGGATGTGCTGGGCCAGTTGGGGGATAACGAGATAGGTTGTCTAAGACTGGTCGAAGGTGGGCTGTGATGAAGTCCTAACCGATCCTGTTTGGTAATTAAGTTGCTGGAATCAACGACTTGTGCCAATCGATAATGGATCTGGAGTGTTGATGAGTAGGTGGACTGGCTTGGGGCCAGACTGGTCCGGCCAAAATGTACTGTTCAGGGTAAGCTATGCTGGGCTGGCTTGGGGTATGCTAGACGATACTTAATTGCCCCCCAATCAAACTTACAAGAAATTTGAGCAATAGAAAGACTTAGGCCTATTTCTCCTTGTCTCTTCAAAATGTTGCTTTTTGACCATCGGACCACTTTACCTTCATGTCTTAGCCTCAAACATGATGCAGGACCAGACTTAATCGATTGCTTATTGAAATTCAACTAATCTACTAATCAGTATGTATCTATATTATCTATCGGTATCGATCCACGCTACCGATAAGTACCAACTAATGATACTTAGCCTATTTTTGAACTCTTTCTCTATACGATCTTGCAATACTTCGCATCAGATCATCTATAAGCTTTTCATTCATTCATCATCATTATAAGGCTCAGTGTCATCTAATCTTTGAGTGTGAAAAACTTGAATAATTAGTACATGGGCACATACATAAATCCATCCCTTACCCACTAGCATCCATCAACTTATTTGTATCATGCTGGTACTTTACATCTATATATGTTATCATATCTTTTGTAGGTACTTCCAAAAAATTGCTTTTTAGGTTTGTCTTTATGAGCTCAACTTAATCTCTTCATGGCTATTTTATACATGTACATTTCATAATTCCTCGATTACTTATAAGTTTTTCTCTCTCGTTATTTTCCTATAATCCCTAAAACATAGTTATATATTGCATCCCAAACTTCGATTTACATGTTTTGGAAAATGCTTTTTTAAAACATTTCTGTTAATCGAGTTTTTAACCAAGCAAATTTTCAATGAAGTAAAACGACTCGAGGAATCGAAAAATCGATCGAAAGGAGAAAAGATTGGAATTCGAGAAGTTACACAACTTTTGGAGCTAAGTAGAGCTCTTGGTAACGAGAGGTAGTGTAAAAACTTGAAATTTAACCTGTAATAATTAATTCATTGATTAACTAAATAATAAAATAACTTTGTGAAATTATCAGAATTGAGCCACGTGAGTTGCACCATTGTGTCCTGGTAATTTTCTAGTCAATTTCCATATATAGAACGTCAGAATCTGAGTCAATATGAAGAAGTTACGCACGAAAAAATAATTATTATTATATGATCTAGGTCGACCTATCCATCACCTAGGTCGAGCAGCCGGTCGACCTAGGGGGTGAAGGTCGCCTTGGTGGTCGACCCGTCCAATGTATGAAGCGAAGAAGATTTCTTCTTTGTGCTGCACGATTTTAATGCGTCATTTGCAATCTTTTATTCAATCTAGTCTTTCTGTTTCTGCATCCGATGGCTCCTATTCAGCCTATGACATGGTTGCATCCTATTCAATCCCCAAATCCAACGATCTGAGATCCATTTCTACACCTATAAATAGACCCCTAGACCTAACACTTTTTCTCATTCTAGATTTTCTCCGCTTGGGTTCACCTTTTTAGGAAGGACCCTAAAAGGAATAATTTTCCAACGAGATAATCTTTTTAATAAAAATATTTAACAACCCCACGTGGATCCGTGAAGGCCTAAAGGGAAGAACTAAGGACCAGAGGTGAGTGATTGTGATTATTTTAAAGTTTCTTTAAGTAATTTAAAATAATAAGGTTTCCAATAGTTGTAACTTTACTATGATTTTTAGAATAGCCTTTTTGGTAGTTTATTTACAGTTTTTGTGATGACCCACATTTCGGAAGGTTTTAATCGACAATAATCCATACATGTCTGACTTAAAAATCTGGAATATAGATAATCAGCTGTGTGAATTAAGAAAAATAAGAATCGAAGAAGAAATAAATACAGAATCTTGCAACGGAACGATAAGATATAATAATCAAATAAATAGTTCATGGAGTTGTTTATACAATACATTAGATTATAATATATACAACATTTTTCAGAGTTATAATTACATCATGAATAAAATAAAGTAATGCAACAGACAACATTATGCAAGGATAATAATGGTAATAATAATACCAAATCTTCATCTTCGTCCTCCAGAATAAATCTTCAGTAAGCTGAAAAAACTCAAGACCGACCGGAGCGAAATGAAAAGACGAAACACTCGAGTCAGGACAAAATCTACTTATGCAAGTCAAATCGATATCGTATATAACATGAGTATAACGACATTAGAGATGTTTATGGGATTTCACATCTCCTATTCAGTGTATAACATACATGCAATAACTCAATAGATGTTACGGGATTTTTCATCTCCTAAGGATCCGTCAAAATTTTATATGTAGTAGAATACGCTACATATATAATGCCTAACCAATAAAATAAAAAATTTCTTAGCGTTAAGGCTTTACATTAATCCTCCTTAACGCGTTTTTAAGCATTGTTGTACAGTTTGCATACAAAATACCAGTTAAATGGTCGGTGGGTAGGGATGCACCGTGATACGACAACACTAAACCAAAATCATATGAGACTCATTTCGGGACAAAAGTATGACAAGGCATGTGAGACAATGCCCAAGGTAGAATATTACCAGTTCGGGTCGCAGGGCTGGTGGTAACACATCATAGCTGTGACCATCCACTACCTCCATCCATCCCATATCGAGTCAAAGGGAGGCTATCCCTAATCAAGATGCACCAATTGAAAATAACAAGAGTAATAGTATGGACCGAGACTAAGAAAATCGAAGAACGGATGTTCGCTCGGGGTAATTAGCCCACTTGGCCCTGTCAAGCAGTCCTGTTTTAGTCATTTTAAATTGGCATAAGTGCCAGGGACTATACATCATCGTTATCTTTCTTCAAATCCAGTAAACGACGCAAAATCCAACAACTTCGTTCTGGACTGTCCTCCGCGTACACAGTTGTTAAAAAGGTTTCAGTATCAATAGAGAGTATGTCCATTACAACCAAACGTCATTTACACACCGGTTGGTTCTTTTACATTTCGAAAATAGTTCATACTTGATATCAAAATATCATATTCGCTTCAAAATCAAATCTATTTCGAAATCACCATATTTACCCAAAATATACGACTTTATTTCAAGAATCATTTTCGTCTTAATATCTTCATTTCGCTTCCAAAATTGTTTCGAATTTCAACTTAGGTTATAACTTCAATTTAACCCAATTCGTATTTAAATCCATGATTTAAAATTAAACATTCCACCCTTGATCAGTTTGAAATTTTGAAAAATAGTTTGAATAGTTAAAAGATAGTTTAAATAATTGAAATAGTTTGAATAGTTGTAAAATTGTTTCGATAATTAAAATAGTTTAAAATATTTTATATAGTTAACATAGTTAAAATAGTTAAAATAATTAAAATAGTTTAAGTATTAAAATGGTTTATATGGAAAAATAATCTGGAAAACCAACATAATTTGTATATTTAAGAAGATAGCTTTAAATAGTTTTATATTGAATAACCGATTTGAAAACAGTTTCAAAGTCAAACCGATTCAATTCCAACTTCTTAATTCAAATCAATATTAATTTCCATTCAATTGATTCACTTTCGATTTCAATACAAATCAATTTCAACTTCGATTTCAATTAATTCAATTACATTTTCAAATCTAATTAATTCAGTTTCAGTTTCAAAATTAAAACCCTTCCAATTCCAAATCAAAACCATTTCGATTTATCAATTTCGAGTTCGATTTTCAAAACATTGATCCTAAATACTAAAATCAAATTTACCTTCAATACCCAATTTGAAATCCAAATTTTCAAATACTTTTACTTGGTAAAATTCAAAGTTTGAATAAAATTACCATCCTTTAAATCAAATCAATTTTTGAAATTTAAATCATAATTCGATTATAACTTAAAAATCCCAGCCTCAATTATATAAAACATTTCGCCTTTACCAAAATTAAATTTCAACATTCAGAATCAAGTTCGAAAATAATTTGATTTCTATAAATCTGATTTTTTTTAATTTCTTGTAAATCAAATCATTGAAATAATTTCAAATAATGGTTTTTAAAATCATTTGATTTAATCAATCCGGTGTCCGTATATAATTTTCTATCGTATGGCCAAGTGATTAGTTATTAAATTTTAATTTCAGGGATGGATATATCATTTCAATCCAAATCACAGTGTCATAGGTATATCATTTCAACCTATTTCTTAATTTATTCTAAACAATTCAATTTACATTTTATATACTTTAAATACTTTACCAAGGGATAATAGCATAAATATAATAAATAAACATCTAACCATATAAATATCAACCAATTCGTAGCCATCATAATGAATCATATAAAAAGAGCATATTATTCACAACAATTTCATAGTTATTAATATTAGGTATTTTACTAGCAATTCAATTCCAATTTCAAATTTGACTGTTAATTTTAATTTTTAACTGTTAATTCAAATGATAATCAAACTTACTAAACAATGACCAATAAATTCATATCACTTCATAAATTCAAATTTAACTAGCATAAGAAATATTCTAGTACATTGTGAGCATTATAAAATACTCACCTTGTGTTTTCAATTTCAAATCAAATCGAACGAAGTTCGATTTAACCTAAAATTTTAACCAGCTCCAAATAACTCCAAATTAGTTCCATGGCATAGTGCTCGTTGACACGATCCCGTCGCTGCTTGTTTCATCCAATTCTGACAACGTATGACCAAGATATACATTTTATAAGATTCACATACAATTTACATAAATACTTTTTTTATTACCCTAAACTAGATCCGGCCGTCCAAAAATCCATCAGAGGAATCCAGGCCACGTATTAGCTTCTTCATCCTACGCACGTCTTCGTTCTAGGTCTAGGTCATGATTTCAAACCCATCACGCATTCCAAACTTCGATTGCCATGCCACCTTCCGATCACCGGAGTTCATCTCCTTGACACCACAGCTCTCCCCAAACGCCACACATCCCCAGCCACGACGACGACGAACTTGGTCGTCCCTATCACACTCGAAAACCTACGAACGTGCAAACGAACGGAGCTTGATTTGCAACGAATCCGAGCCATTTCGACGAAAATCCACCGTTGAGTAGCTAGAGCTCGACTAGCTCTACAATTCTCTAGTTGGAACTTTCGACTAATTGTTCACGGATTGGAAGAGATCAAGGAGAGAAAGAGAAGAATTTCTGGCCTTAGAATGTTTAATGACGGCTAGGGTTAATAGCTAGGGTTTTACTGAAGGGGATGCGTGTATTTATATGTGTAAACATATTATTTTAATATTATTTCAACTTTTCCGAATGAACTCCAAATGAAGCGTACCCGCTGACATTTATAATGTTCTACCTTTATTCTGAACACAATGGAGCATGTTTAGAGGCCTAATTTGATTGTATGTGGAAGATAGCCTTTTGGACCCAATTATTATATTGAATTTTTGATATAAACTTCGACGCGTTTCTATCCTGTACGAACAAACTATAACTCCAAACGCTACAAAATTTAAAATCTGATAATAATACACTATTATGGACCCAATGGAACTAGTTTCGTCGAAATCCGTGACTGTGCTCCGGAAGGCTATTTTAACATCTCGATTATAATAGAAAATTTCCAATTTCTAATTTTTCACCTTTAAATCCGATTTTAATATTAATGATCTTCATTGTTGTTTAAATAAAATTTACATCAACTTTCGATATCATTTTTGATCGTATTAAATTTAGAATTTAATCATTGAAATAATTGCAATATTAAATTTAAACAATTTTGATTATTCAATAAATCACTATCTTTTGAAATATAAGTTAATGAACTAATAAGAATTAACTTTTAAAATGAATTCAAATCATAGAACAACTATTTCCATTTTATAGTCATTCAGTTCCCGTTATTCAATTTCACTATTGATTTTAAACATAGTCAATACGTAGAATTTATTTCAATACTCGTTATCACAAAATCTTCGAAATTAACAATTTCAAAAATTTTTTCAAGTTCATATCCAATACTTACATTCAAAATCATTAAATTTTTATTTTTAACCAATTTTATTTAAAAATTACATTAAATTTAATAATTTAAAATAGTTGAAAATATGGACCTTTAGAATCTTCCCCCTCAAAACTTTTCGTCTCGGAAAAAACGTTAAGTCAAGAATTTAACATTTGATATATTTTATTCATTATCAACTTATAAAACAATAAAACCTTATTTGAAAACTCTTACTACGCTTCCGTTACGCCACTCTAATCGACGTACGAAATTCACAATTTATTTATCAAAAAAAGTTGTTAAAATTTTAAAACCTTAAAATTTTTATAACACCCGAATTACGGGAAATTTCGGCAGAACCTTCTTTGTGCAGCTCGATCGGAACAACTACAGAAGCCATACAAGCCCCAATCCAACAAAAGAAAACAAAAGCCAAGTGGTTCAATCATAAAACCATCAAATCAACTGAAAAAATAAGCATGTACCTTTTTGTCAGGCAATCTAAATTTTTCTTGATTTTAAATACCTACATCTTATTTACCAATGATATCCAATCATATAATTTAAAGTCAATTTATATTTTGCATTCTCAATTTCCAATATTTGCTTTACTTAAAGCCCGTATGATGTTCATATATCATCCGCACACAACATCAAATTTGATCGCTCGCTCGATCACACAATTTCACTTCTGAATTAGTATCGTTAACACTACTCTCTAGTGCGGACTCGGATCTGGTTCCTTGATTGGAAACCATTATTCTTCTTGCATAGCCACATACTATGTTAGAGAATTCCTGAATCAAATCAAAAATCTATATCTAAGGTTTGCCGTCGAGAATCAAGTGAAAATTCCTAAATCGGATCGATATAAATTATCTCGAAATTCTGTGATCGAATCTGGATCAAATCGTTATGCGAATAAAATAATATACGTACAACTTACATATTAACTTCCAATAGATTTCTTTCTAATTCATATATATTAAATTTCTTTTACTTACCCTCATTTCATTTACAACCTTCATTTTTCATATCCCTTATTTGCTTAGTATATCCATTTCTTTACATAGCATATTCTTTAATACTATCATTTCTTAAACACCATTCCATAGAATTTGCTTCTTAAGTTCATTATAAACATTCTGTAAAATTTAATTAAATTCAATTTCATTTTCCAATTGATTCTTAGTTACACCCAATCCTTTCAATTCACATTCATTTTCATAATTTCCTTTAACAACAGATTTATTTGTGAAACATTTTACTAATCATCACTTTAGTTTATTATCATTCTATAAAGTTCAACTTCTCATATATGGCTTTATCTAAGTTTATGGTTATCTCAAAATTCAACTTCACAATTTCTTTGCAAATTTATATTTAATTACATAACCAGTTTACAAAGATATTATTAGATTCATTTGTCTACTTTCTTAAATTCACTTACTTATTCCATTTAGTCGTCAATCATTTCATACTATACTAATTAACTATATAATGTTTATTATTACAACTAAATTTCCATTTATATACATTTTAATTACTTTTAAGTTTTGTTTACTTGTATAATATCTCATTACATATCCAAATCATCATTTTAACTTCTTAACATTTGCTAAGTCTTATTATATGCTATCAGAATGCAATTTGGTACTATACAATTTGATTCATTTTACTTAATTAGAATGTGTTCTATTTCAACTTTTTTTAATTTTCTTTACTTTCAATTTAAGAGTTGCCAACTTCAACTCTAAAGTTTCTCAAAAAATTTAGCTTAGATATATTAGTTCGCTTATTTTATAAGTTCTAGTTATTCAAATATTTCATTTCCTTTAAAAATTTGAAGATTATTAATTAATAGAACTTAAAGTTTTAAACATTTGGTTCGTTTCAAATCATTTGAAATAAATATATACACTTATGTCTTTTATATATCAAATCATTCTTTTGGAGTTTAAACCAAAATCCATTTATCAAAACAATTTCGAAGCAAAGCTTCTCAAAAGTTACACCCACTTTGAGACTCGAAAATGAACGTCGATGATGCTGCCCGGTTATCATCGAAATTATTTTCCAGCGATAGAAGAAGGGGGTACTGAATTCATTTCTTTTTAAAATTTATTTAAAAAAACTTGTATTTATATATACTTTTAAACAATACCAATGTTATTTTTCAAACCTTGAAAACCTTTTCAGAAACATCGGAATTTAAATTTCTCAAATTCTCAATTTTATATTCATTTACTTGCAAATTACATTTTACAAATCATAATTTTTTTACAATTTCATTTTCTTATAATGATATTATGGCAAATAGTTTAGGAATATTGACTAATCAAACAATAAACGATAATGATCAATATTATCGTTTCCAATAACCTATTCCTATTACATATATTCCATAATAATTTTTGAAAATTATTCCATTATATATAAAATTTAATCAAGGTAAAATTATTTCATTTACCCAATTTTGAAACAATATTATGTCGAATTGTTCTGTGCAAATTTTAGAGATCCCTATCAATAACGTTAATTACTCGTATTGACTAGAATTCATAAGCCACTCAACAAATCAACCAACACAATATAAAACAATTTTTATATTCACTAACAAATACGCGCTTATGTCTATTAATATACTCAAACTCATTCTGGGTTGCTACTGACCCTATCTCTAATGAGTTACCCCACAAGCCCAGGTTATCAATTAACCAAAGCTCTGATACCAACTGTGGCGACCCACATTTTGGAAGGTTTAAATTGAAAATAATCGACACATATCCGACTTAAACAATCCGAAATATAAATTATCAATGGGGTGAATTAAGAAAAAAAGAACAAAAGAAGAAACAAATACAGATTCTCGCAGCGAAACGATAAAATATAATAATCAAATAAACAACTCATGAAGCTGTTTATACAATACATTTGATTATAATCTATACAACATTTGTCAGAGTTATAAATACATCAGGAATAAAATGAAGTAATACAGCAGACAACATGATGCAGGGATAATAATAGTAATAATAATAACAAATCTTTATCTTCGTCCTCCAGAATAAATCTTTAAAAAGCAGGAAAAACTCAGGACTGACCCGAGCAAAATGAAAAGACAAAACACTCGAGTCAGGACTAAAATATCCTTATGTAAGTCAATTCGATATCGTATATAACATGAGTGTGACGGCGTTAGAGATGTTTACAAGATTTCACGTCTCCTATCCAGTGTATAACGTGTATGCAATTACTCAAGAGATGTTACAAGATTTTCCATCTTCTAAGGATCCATCACAATATTTATATGTAGTAGAACACGCTACATATATAATGTCTAATCAATAAAATAAATATTATTTTTAGCATTAAGGTTTTACATTAATCCCCCTTAACGCATTTTTAAGCATTGTCGTATAGTTTGCATATAAAACACCAGTTAAACGGTCGATGGATATGGATGCACCGTGATACGACAACACTAAACCAAAATCGTATGGGTCTTGTTTAGAGATAAAAGTAGGACAAGGCACATGAGATAATACCCAAGGTAGGATACTACCAGTTTGGGTCGTAGGGTTGGTGGTAACGCATCACAACCATGACCACCACCGCGTCCATCCATCCCATATCGAGTCAAAAGAAGGCTATCCTAAATCAAGGTGCACCAATCGAATCCAACGAGAGTAATAACATGGGACTAGTCCAAGAAAATCAAAGAATGGATGTCCGCTCAGGGTAATTAGCCCACTTGGCCTTGTTAAGTCGTCCTATTTTGGTCATTTCAAATTGACACAAGTGCCGGGGTCTATCCATCATCGTTCTCTTTCTTCAAATCCAGCAAACGATGCCAAATCCAACCACTTCGTTTTGGATTCTCCTCCCCATACACCATTTTTAAAGTGGTTTCGATATCGACATAGAGTATGTCTATATCCAACCTCGGTTTTTTTAATAACCAAACATCATTTTACACACTGGTTGATTCTTTTATATTTCAAAAACAGTTCGTACTTGATATCAAAATATCATATTCGCTTCAAAATCAAATCCATTTCGAAATCATCATATTTGCTCAAAATATATGACTTTATTTCAAGAATAATTTTGGTCTTAATATCTTGATTTCACTTCCGAAATCGTTTCGAATTTCAACTTAGGCTAGAACTTCAGTTTAACACAATTCTTATTTAAATCCATGATTTAAAAGTAAACATTCCACTCTTGACCACTTTGAAATTTTGAAAAATAGTTTGAATAGTTTAAAAATAGTTTAAACAATTAAAATAGTTTGAATAGTTGTAAAATAGGTTAAACAATTAGAATAGTTAAAAATAGTTTATATGGCTAACATAGTTAAAATAGTTTAAATGGTTAAAATAGTTAAACATAAAATAGTTTAAGTATTAAGTTGGTTTATAAGGCAAAATAATCTGGAAAACCAACATAATTTGTATATTTAAGAAGATAGCTTTTAAATAGTTTTATATTAAATAACTTATTTGAAAATAGTTTCAAAGTCAAACCGATTCAATTCCAACTTCCAAATTCAAATCAATATTAATTTCCATTCAATATATTCAATTTAAATTTCAATTCAAATCGATTTCAACTTTGATTTCAATTAATTCAATTCCACTTTCAAATCCAGTTAATTTAATTTAAAACCATTCCAATTCCAAATCAAAACCATTTCGATTTATCAATTCCGAGTTCGATTTTCAAAACATCGATCCAAAATACTTTCAAATACTTTTACTTAATAAAATTCAAAATTTGAAAAAAAAGTCCCATCCTGTAAATCAAATAAATTTATAAAATTAAAATCATAATTCGATTATAATTTAAAAATCCCAGCCTCAATTATTTAAAACATTTAGCCTGTAACAACCCAAATTTTCCACCTCGACAATTCGACATTAATACGTTCACTGTAGAAATGCCGAGCAATCGAACGCCGGAAATCCAAAATTGTTAGGGTGAAGAAGAAAAGAGGTAGAAGAAGAATAGAAAACAAATAACAGATTCTCACATTTCATAGCAGATCAAAACATAATATCAAATATAGCATTTACAAAAGAAACTGTATTTGTCAATTTACATTCAATACATCAAAGTGCAATCATTTATATATAAACTGGACAGTTGTACCACATGTCCCAGACCACTGACAATACAACTCTATTGCACAACAGAATACACTCCATACATTTCTGCCATCTAGCTCGCCACCTGAGCTTGAGAGCATCCTAACATGAAAATATGTAATATTCGGTCTGACCCGAGCATTACAATAAAGTAACACCCGGGTCAGGATGGAAACCAGCATGAGTAAACCCACATAACATGAAATACTAAGGTATAAAATTTATTTGAAAACCCGGGGTAACTCGTACCTCACTAGGAGTTCTTAAATTGTTATAGTCAATCACTTATCACAAAACAATATTTAAAAACTGTTACTTAGTTTAAATGGTCACGTTGCTTCATTTATTTCATTCCAGCACGTTTGATTCTATAATCAAAGTTATATAGAATTATTGTAGTTACAAATCGAAGTGGTTTTGGGTATTTACTGACACCTGACCCCGGTCTCTTCGAATCCAATGTTATACTTTAAGCCAAATGTTTAAGTTTAAACAATACAATTTATATTCAGGATTTCATATTCACACAACAATTCACCTCAGATAGGTAACCCATAATATCATAGTTCAACCAAAGTATTTTATATCACAAATCACATATCAAAGATATCAAATAATCTAAGTTATTCAATATATCTTAATCATCTATAAGCAAGATAAATTAATTGTACCATTTCTAATTCATTTAATTGCTTTTAAATCCTGCGTCTTAACATTAATTAATTACAACCATTAATTAGTCATTCATTAATTATCAATCTAAATTAATTATCCATAATTACTTTCATTAAGTAATTATCTCATTGGTTAATTATCCTTAATTAATTAACCTTTAATTATTAATTAATTATCCACTAATTACTAATTATATTAATTAACCCTTAATAAATTAGTCCTTTAATTACTTACATGAAGTAATTATCATTTAATAATTCACTTTTAGTAATTATTCATTAATTACCCACCTTAATTAATGATACTAAGTAATTATTCTTTAATTACTTCATTAAGTAATTATCATTAATTAATTACATTAAGTAATTAACCTTTAATAACTTAATAATCTTTTAATTAATTACCTTCATTAATTAATCACATTAATAAATCAATTCTTTAAACTGATTACACAAATTAATTAACCTTCAATTAATCATCTTAATAATTAATTAATTAAATATTCCCTTAATTGATTACATTAATTAATTAACCATCCTTTAATACATTAAATAATTAATCCTTTATTTAAATACATTATTTAAATCACCTTTGAAAAACATTTAAGAATTTACCTATTATATAATTACTTTTAAACAAACAATTTTAAAACATTTAAAACCTTGAAAACTTGTACAAACTTGCTAATACTTTGTTTTAGAACTTGGTTTATATTTTTTTCTGAAACTTATTCATTTTGATAAACTTTTAAAACTAGATTTATTTATTATCAACTAAGCATAAATACTTCGGTGTAGGCCCGAGCCCAAACCATCATTTACCCGGGCCCAAACCATCAAACTCAAGATCAACCTCGAGTAAAAACACCATCCTCCGCGAAGCAATCAAACACAGCAACAACATCGGACACGAGATAATCCATGTGCATGAGCACATTACCTCACTAATGCTTTGATCATCACCATGACCCTCCGCAAGTCGACGACTACCATCTCGTCACGAACGACCACCCAGAACCACGAGCCTCCTCGCAAATAAAAATCGAACACACTCGAACCTTTCAGGCAGAAAACCCGATCACCTATTCCACCTGGCGCCACCCAATTCCATCACTGGAGTTCACGTCGTCATGCCTGGAGCTACACTCGAGTCCCCTCTCTCTTTTCCCCCACCTACGATCCAACTCGACGACACCGAGACACCGAAATCGAGCGACAAACCACCATGACTAAAATAGGCTTAAAACCCTTCATCATCGCCAATCTACGACCACGTTGGCCAAAAAAACGTGCCACCAATTTTCCTTAACCGCCTTTCCCCTAGCCTCCTTTGACTAAGACCTCGAAGCCACAAGATCTCGCGATCACCAGAAAAAATGTCCAAACCCAAATCACATTCAACTCTCGATTTCTCTCGATTCACAACCTTAAAAATCATGATTCTTCTTTTAAAAATCATAGATTTTGAAAACATAATAGATTATATTCATGAAACAACAAATTATTTGGATCGAGATTTCAATACAATTTAAGTTTCACTGTACTTCTTCCTTCTTGTTAAAACTAGCTCCGGATTTATCTTGAAAATATTTTAAAAATTAGTATCTTGTTATAACAAACAGATTTTGTTTATATACTGATGACTAAAGAGAATGAGGGGAAGAGATATGAATTTTTGATCAAATTTTGTAACCTGTATAACAAGAACATAGCCAACATTCTATACACACACATGCACATCCATATATTTAGATATATATACATACAATTCATATTTAAAAATCGTGCAAACAATTATCACACTTTACTTCAGATATTTATTGCATGAATCCAGATTTTAAAACAGATTTGAACCCTTTAAAGAAAATTGTCTACTCACCTGATAATTATAAACAGAGGACAGGATTTTACTTTTGAACTGGAATTTGAACTTGATGTTGATTTGATCTACTTGTGTTTTGAAATGAATTCGAACTGAGCTGGATGATCTTTGAATTGCTTGATTTTTGTTTGTTGGTTTTTTTATTTTGATTTCTTTTCCTGGTTTGAGTTACCAAGTTCCTTTCTCTTTTTTTTTTGAGTTTTTTTTCATTCTAGGTTTTGGTTTTTGAAGATGAGAGAAGGGTTTAGAAGAAAAAAATTTATAAGCCTCGTTTAAAACTTTTTTATTTATTTACAATTTCAAGTTTAAAAGGAAGATGAGATATGCCACTTGTAATTTCCAAGGCATGTAAAACTACAAATGTAATATGCATGTATTCTTTAACTTACATTTGTTAAAAACAATTATTTTGTAGTACTTTCTTATGTTTATTAATATGTATATCATGTTTGCATATGTTTTTATATAATTCCATATTATATTTCAATTTTGTTTAATATATTTATTTTATATATATTTATAAAATCCCTTAAAGAAAATAATATAAAACTAATTATATACTAATAAAAATCAAATATACATTATTTTTAAATCCAATTTATTTTAAGATATTTACCTTTTTGAATTTCAAACCTCAAATTCAAATTTAATTTAAAATCAACTCATATAAATATATATTTTTAAACAAACACATGTTTAGTTTGTTTGAAAATAATAATTTTGCCCATTTTAAATAATTATATTAGGAGATTATCAAATAAATATTTATCCAGATATAAATATTTATTATCAGATTTATTTGTTCAACTTATAAATCAGTGTTTTCAATAGTTAAAATCGGATAATTATCCAATTACCTGATGCCCAAAAATCCGGGTTATCATATTCCTTCCCCCTTTAAATCTTTTCATCCTCGAAAAGGAACGAGAACAGAATTTATTCAATACTTATTATCAGATAAATTACTCTTTGAAAATTTTAATTAAAAACTCTTTTTACTTAATTTTTTTTAAACACTATAAAATCTACATAATATTATCAAAATAGTTTTTTACAAAAATACTTTTGTAACTCGATGTTTCCACAAGTTCATCCTTGTTCTCATAGAAATTCGATCATACGTTGAGCAGGCGTAGGACTGAAAATCTATAAGTACTTGGTAAACCCGTTTTCAACACCAGTGGAAATACTTGGGAAAACATTTTTTTGAAAATATAGAAAACATTTTTGAAAATAGAGGAAACATCTTTGGTGAGAATGCTCTGGAAATCATCACCCCCTCCATGGTCGTAGTTAACCCGATGGTTACGTTGCCATCCCAAAAAAATCCATAGATAACAGTAGGCACTCCGTGCCCCTCGATTACGTCATGGAACCCGCCACAGATCGCAGCTACATCCAGGGTTACGTCGCCATCACGACAAACTGTAGGCATCAGCGCCCTCGAATTTCGCTGCCAAATAAAACTTCACCACTCCTACATAGATCGCAGACTACATCAGTCGAGTCCCAATGTAGCCTTAGGCTCTCACTGCCTTACGACTTTCGCTATTTCTTCATAGATCGTAGTCTACCGATGTTGCGTTGCCATCACAGCAAAATCAAATGTAGATCGTTGGCCCTCACGGCCACACGACATCCGCTATGGTCTGCAGTAGATTGCAGTGACATCAAGTTACACTGTCGTCACAACATAACCCAAATGTCTCTGTAGGCATCAGCGCCCTCGACTTTCGCTACCCATGACACAAAATCCTCAGGAACTTCAGTTTATCCGGACTTCCTCCCAGGATCCAATTTAGAGCCTCCCCCTTAGGGCTCAAGGCAGAACCACCACGTGGATCTCCTATGAAGTTCACTTCAATGGGAGCACCTTTTTTCCCAGAGCCAATCTCAAAATATTTTATACTATACACATATAGTATCTTCAAATCATACCCTTTATGATTCACATAATAATCTCCTTTACCTGAAATTGATATCTCAAATCGATAGTTCCAAACTTGACTTTCCAAATTCTCTAAATTGATTTTTCCCAAAAATCAAAAGCTCTACCAAAATCCATAGGTTCCCAAACCTTTTCTAAAATCATTCTCATAAAATCATTTATATATATATAAATATAGATATAAATACAGATATATAACTTATCCTTTCCAATTTGAAAATAATCTTTGGATCACTATACAGATTCCCCTTTTATACTTCAAATATTTTTCAAAACCTTTTCTTCTAGTTTTAGATTCAACATAGGGGAGTTTATCATATATAACAAATATATATATACATACTTCATTTATGCCAAATCAAATATTCAAATTTGATTTTCTTTTATAAAGTTACTTACCATATCACTTACTTTTCATAAAGTGAATTTCAAAAGATACCCAACTTCCACCTTTATTCATATATATTTCTCAAAATATACTTTTCTTTTCAAGAATCATTTTTCATCTCTTTCAAAATTTCAATATCAATTTCATTCAAGCACGTATGATGTACATATATTATCCGTACGCAATATCAAATCTGATCACCCACTCGATCACAGAATGCCACTTCTGAACTAGTATCGTCCACCCGACTTCCTGGTGCGGACTCCGATCTGGTTTCTTGATCAGAAACCGTCATTCTCCTTGCATAGTAATAACTATGATAGAGAGTTTCCAGAATAATTCAAAAATCCATATCCAGGGTTCGCTGTCGAAAATCGAATGAAAAATCCCAGTCGGATCGATATACTATCTCGAAATTCTATTCTCGGATCTGGATCAAATCATTATGTGAATAGAATAATATACATACATCCTACGTATTTGTCATCATTGATTATTAGCTGAATCAGTTTCCTTTTACCTTACATTTAGATTCCTACTCACTTATTCACAATTGCTCAATTTCCATTTGGGTTATCACTTCAATTCTAAACAGTTTGCACTCAGACCAGCTTGAATTTAGAAAATAGCTTGAAAAAGTTTAAAATAGATGAGTAGTTGAAAAATAGTTAGTAGTTGTAAAATAGCTGAAAAATAGTTAAATAATTTATAAAATAGTGGTAAAATAATTAAATGGTTGTAGAATAGTTAGATAGTTGCAAAAATTGTTGTAAAACAGTAATTAGTTTGTAAAACAGATGTAAAATAATAATTAGTTTCAAAGTAGTTGTAGAATAATTATAAGATAGTTTGGGCTTTAAAAGAAAGATTGTATAGTAAATAGCTAGGAAAATAATTTCAGAGTCAAACTGGTTCAATTTCCTAATCTCCACTTCTACTCAATTTCTCATCCCATTAGCTATCCCAAATTCAATTCAATTCCAGTTTGAATTTTAAACTATCCAACTTCAATCACAGTTTCCATTTAATTCAAATCAAATTCAATTTGAACTAATTCAATTCAAATCTCAACTTTAAACCATCTCGAATTATATAAATTCGAGTTAAATTTTTAAATGTTGATTTGATTCTTTAAATCAAATTAACCTTTACTTTTGAATTAACAACTTAAATCTTTAAACCATTTAATTCTGAGTCCCAATTTCGAAATTTTATTTTAAATTGCCTTTACTTAACTTATTTCAAAATTCAAATAAGAGTTAAAAACTTATTAAATGATTTATCTTTAGAATCCAATTTATTGCCCAATTTTATCTTCAAAACAGATTCTTAACAATTTTCAACAAGCTCATCTCTAATTTTTAAATCTTTAAGTTCAAAGCGATTTCCTTTTCATAAGTTCAATCTTATTTCTATTTTCTTTCAGTAATGGATGTATATTACCTCAATCCATTTCTTAACTCATTTAAAATAATCCAATTCTCAGTTTCATAGATTATTAATAACAACAGGATTATATCAGGATAAATAAACATCCAAACTATTTTAAAACATCCATCCATAGCATCCATTACCCTTTTCTAGAAATCAAACCTATTCAATTCAGCCCATTTAACTTTCCTATGTTAAATCTCAGTTCATTTAATCTAGTAAACTTTACCCAATTTGAATTCCCCCTTCAAATTTTAAACTTCTTATTAATAATCTTCCCATATATAAGTTTAAAAACTTATTTCACTTTGGGTTTTCACAACATATTCTAAGGAAAAATTCAAAACTAAACACCTAGTGTTTATTTTAAATCATTTTTAATATTATGTATATCCCACATATATACATATTTATTTCCTTTGCACACCAAGTTATACTTTAAATTTTAAACCACATTTGGCTTTAATTTAAAACAATTTCCCTTTAAACAATTTCAAGTTTTCAAGACTTAGATTTTAAAACTTCACAATTTAAATCCTTTTAAGTTTATAAGTCATACTTATCTAAATTGTTACTTCCTTAAAAAAATTCATTTTGCTTTATCATTATTTATCTTAGAAACAATAAACATCCTTTTATTAAGATACAATAAACATTCTATGATAATATCCAGGATTATCATATCTGGAAACCAATTCACTATATATTATTTCACAATTTGTTGGAAAATAAAATCAGGGTAACTTAATTCAACATTCTGAAAACACTCCTATAAATTTCAGGATTTTATTCTCTGGTTTGAATCCATTTCAAGCTTATCTTATTGTGTAGTTCATATTGTCCAATTCTTATTAGGTTATATTTCTATTACCACTTAATTCTTATTATTTTATTTAATTCCAATAATTCAACAACCAATTACCTTAATATTTATAATATTTAGAAAAATTATTTCTTTATATATCAAAATATAAACTTATATCATTTTTAATATTTTTATATAAAAAAATAACAAGTACGCTCGCATACACACACACACAACTCATTCTAGGGTACTATTGACCCTATCCTTAATGAGTAAACCCACGAGAGCCAAGGTTCTCGCTTAACCTTCTGTTCTGATACCAAAATATAACAACCCAAAATTTTCAACCTTGACAATTCGACATTAATACGTTCACTGTAGATATGCTAAGCAATCGAACGCTAGAAATCTCATATTGTTAGGGTGAAGGAGAAAAGAGGTAGAATAAGAACAGAAAACAAATCACGGATCGCAACGGATCAAAATATAATATTAAATATAGCATTTACACAAAGAAACTATATTGCCATACATCAGAGTACAATCATTTATACATAAACTGGACAGTTGTACAATATGTCCCAGACTACTAACAATACAACTCTATTACACAGCAGAATACACTCCATACGTTTCTGTCATCCAACTTGCCACCTGAGCTCCATAACATCCTAACCTAAAATTCTGTAAACTCAATCTGACCTGAGCATTACAATAAAGTAACACCCAGGTCAGGCTGGAAACCAGCGTGAGTATATCCATGTAACATGAAATACTAAGGTATAAAATTTATTTGAAAACCCGAGGTAACTCGTACCTCAGTAGGAGTTCTTAACTTGTTATAGTCAATCACTTAGCACAAAATAATATTTAAAAACTGTTACTTAGTTTAAATGGTCGCGTTGCTTCATTTATTTCATTCCACCCCGTTTTGATTCTACAACCAAAGTTATATAGAATTATTGTAGTTACAAATCGATGTGGTTTCAGGTATTTGCTGATACCCGACCCTCGTCTCTTCAAATCCAGTGTTACTCTTTAAGCCAAATTTTTAAGTTTAAACAATACAATTTATATTCAAGATTTCATATTCACACAACAATTCACCTCAGATAGGTAACCCACAATATCATAGTCCAACCAAAGTATTTTATATCACAAAGTACCACAAATCACATATCGGAGATATTAAACAATCTAAGTTATTCAATATATCTTAATCATCTGTAAGTAAGATAAATTAATTGTACCATTTCTAATTCATTTAATTACTTTTAAATCCTACTTCTTAGCATTAATTAAATACAACCATTAATTAATCATTCTTTAATTATCAATCTAAATTAATTATCCATAATTACTTTTAGTAAGTAATTATCCCATTGGTTAATTATCCTCAGCTAATCAACCTTTAATTATTAATTAATTATCCACTAATTACTAATTAAATTAATTAACCCTTAATAAATTAGTCCTTTAGTTACTTACATTAAGTAATTATCATTTAATAAATCACTTTTAGTAATTATCCATTAAATACCTACCTTAATTAAGTAATTATTCTTTAATTACTTCATTAAATAAGTATCATTAATTAATTACATTAAGTAATTAACCATTAATAAATTAATCATCTTTTAATTAATTACCTTAATTAATTAATCACATTAATAAATCAATCCTTTAAATTGATTACACAAATTAATTAACCTTTAAGTAATCTTAATAATTAAATTAATTAATTATTCCCTTAACTGATTACGTTAATTAATTAACCATCCTTTAATACATTAAATAATTAATCCTTTATTTAATTACATCATTTGAATAACCTTTGAAAAACATTTAGGAATTTACCTATTATATAATTTCTTTTAAAAAAACAATTTTAAAACATTTAAAACCTTGAAAACTTGTTTAAACTTGCTAATACTTTGTTTTAGAACTTGGTTTATATTTTCTTCTGAAACCTATTCATTCTGATAAACTTTTAAAAATTGATTTATTTATTATCAACTAAGCATAAATACTTCGGTACAGGCCCGAGCCCAAACCATCATTTACCCGAGACAACCCCAGTTCCTAGTCTAAGCCAACCAACTTCAATCACTACCTGATCAAACTCAAGATCAACCTTGAGTAAAAACACCAACCACCCCGAAGCAATCAAATATTGCAACAACATCAGACATGAGATAATCCATGCGCACGTGCACATCACCTCACTGACGCTCCGATCATCACCGTGACCCTCGGCAAGTCGACGACGACCATCTTGTCAGAACGACCGCCCAGAAACACGAGCCTCCTCGTAAATCAAAATCGAACACACTCGAACCCATCAGGCAGAAAACCCGATCACCTATTCCACCTAGCACCACCCAATTTCGATCACTAGAGTTCACATCGTCATGCCTGGAGCTACACCCGAATCCCCTCTCTCTTTTCCCCCACCTACGATCCAACTCGATGCCACCGAGACACCGAAATCGAGCGAAAAACCACCATGACTAAAACAGGTTTAAAACCCTGCATCATTGCTAATCTGCGACCACAGTGGCCAAAAAATCATGCCACCAATTTTCCCTTAATCACCTTTCCCCCAGTCACCTTTGACCAAGACCCTGAAGCCTCAAGCTCTCACGATCACCAGAAAAAATGCCCAAACCCAAATCATGTTCAACTCTCGATTTCTCTCGATTCACATTCCTAAAAATCATGATTCTTTTTTTTAAAAATCATAGATTTTGAAAACACAACAGATTATATTCATGAAATAATAAATTAGTTAGATCGAGATTTCGATATAATTTAAGCTTCACTGTACTTCTTCCTTCTTGTTAAAACTAGCTCCGGATTTATCTTGAAAATAATTTTAAAATTGGTATCTTTTTATAACAAACATATTTTGTTTATATATTGAAGACAAAAGAGAATCATGGGAAGAGATATGAATTTTTGATCAAATTTAGTAACCTGTATAACAAGAACAGAGCCAACATTTTATATACACACATGCACATCCATATAGTCAGATATATATACATACAATTCATATTTAAAAATCATGCAAACAATTATCACACTTTACTTCAAATATTTATTGCATGAATCTATATTTTAAAACAGATTTGAACCCTTTAAAGAAAATTGTTTACTCACCCGATAATTATAAACAGAGGAATTTGAACTTGATGTTGATTTAATCTGCTTGTGTTTTGAAATGAATATGAACTGAGCTTGATGATCTTTGAACTGCTTGATTTTTGTTTGTTGGTTTTTTTTGTTTTGATTTCTTTTCCTGGTTTCGGTTACCAGATTCCTTTCTCTTTTTTTAGTTTTTCTTTCATTCTAGTTTTAGTTTTTGAAGATGAGAGAAGGGTTTAGAAATTTTTTTTATAAGCCTGGTTTAAAACTTTATTATTTATTTACAATTTCGAGTTTAAATGGAAGATGAGATATGCCACTTGTAATTCCAAGGCATGTACAAACTACACATGTAATATGCATGTGTTCTTTAACTTACATTTGTTAAAAACAATTATTTTGTAATACTTCCTTATGGTTATTAATATATATATATATATATATATATATATATCACGTTTGCATATGTTTTTATATAATTCCGCATTATATTTCTATTTAGTTTAACATATTTCTTTTATCTATATTTATAAAATCCATTAAAGAAAATAATATAAAACTAATTATATACTAATAAAAATCAAATATACATTATTTTTAAATCCAACTTATTTTAAGATATTTACCTTTTTATTAATATATATATATATATCATGTTTGCATAAGTTTTTATATAATTCCGCATTATATTTCTATTTAGTTTAATATATTTCTTTTATCTATATTTATAAAATCCTTTAAAGAAAATAATATAAAACAAATTATATACTAATAAAAATCAAATATACATTATTTTTAAATCCAACTTATTTTAAGATATTTACCTTTTTGAATTTCAAACCTTAAATTCAAATTCAATTTAAAATCAACTCGTATAAATATATATTTTTAAACAAACGCATATTTAATTGTTTGAAAATAATAGTTTTGCCCATTTTAAATAATTATATTAGGAGATTATCAAATAAATATTTATCCATTTATAAATATTTATTATCACATTTATTTGTTCAACTTATAAATAAGTGTTTTCAATAGTAAAAATCAGATAATTATCCAATTACCTGATGCCCAAAAATCTGGGATATCACATAGCCTTTAACAAATTTTAAATTTCAAGATTCAAAACCCAAGTTTAAAAATAATTTGATTTCTATAAATCCAATTTTTTTATTTCTTTTAAATTAAATCATTTCAATAATTTCGAATCAAAATTTTTGAAATCATTTGATTGAACCATTCTGGTGTTTGTGTATATTTTTCTATCCTATGGTGAAGAGATCAGTTATTCCATTTTAATTTCAGAGATGGATATATATCATTTCAATCCAAATCACAGTGTCATAGGTATATATCATTTCAACCTATTTTTTTATTTATTTGAAATGATTCAATTTACAGTTTATATACTGTAAATACTTTACCAGGGGATAACAGGGTACATATATAACAAATAAACATCCAATCATCCAAATATCAACCAATTAGCAACCATCATAATCAATCATACAAACAGACAATATAATTCACAAGAATTTCATAGTTATTAATATCTATTTTACTGGCAATTCAGTTCCGATTCAAATTTGACTGTTAATTTTAATTTCTAACAGTTAATTCAAATGATAACCAGCTTTATCAAACAATGACCAATAAATTCATATCACTTCATAAATTCAAATTTAACTAGCATAAAAAAATATTCTAGTACGTTGTGAGCGTTATAAAACACTCACCTTGAGTTTTCAATTTCAAATCAAATCGAACGTAGTTCGATTTAACCTAAAATTTGAACCAGCTCCAAATGACTCCAAATCAGTTCCTGACATAGTGCTCTTCGCCACGATCCCGTCGCCGCTTGTTTAGTCTAATTCTGACAACGTATGACCAAGATATACATTTTATAAGATTCACGTACAATTTATATAAATAATCTTTTTATTACCCTAAACTAGGTCCAGCGTCCAAAAATCCATCATAGGAATCGAGGCCATGTATTAGCTTCTTCATCCTACGCACGTCTTCGTTCCAGGTCCAGGTCGTAATTTCAAACCCATCACGGGTTCCAAACTTCGATTGCCACGCCACCCTCCGATCACCAAAGTTCATCTCCTTGACACCGAAGCTCGCCCCAAACACCACGCATCTCCAACCACGACGATGACGAACTCGGTCGTTCCTATCGCACTCGAAAACCCATCAACGCGCAGACGAACGGAGCTCGATTGCACTGAATCCAAGCCACTTCGTCGAAAATCCACCATTCGATAGCTAGAGCTCGACCAGCTCTACAATTCTCTATTTGGAACTTTCGGCTAATTTTTCATGGATTGGAAGAGATCAAGGAGAGAAAGAGAAGAATTTCTTGCCATTGAATATTTAATGGCGGCTTGGGTAATAGCTAAGGTTTTACTGAAGGGGACGCGTGTATTTATGTGTAAACATGTTATTTTAATATTATTTCAACTTCTTCCGGATGAACTCTAAACGAAGCATGCCGCCTGGCATTTAAATGTTCTACCCCTATTCTAAACATAATGGAACAAGTTTCAAGGCCTAATTCGATTGTATGTGGAAGATTGCTTTTTGGACCCAATTATTATATTGAATTTTCGATATGAACTTCGACGCGTTTCTATCCCGCATGACCAAACGATAACTCCAAATGCTGCAAAATTGAAATCCAATAATAATATACTATTATAGACCCAATGAAATTGGTTTTGTCAAAATTCGAGGCTGTGCCTCGAAAGGCTAATTTAACGTCTCGATTATAGTAGAAAATTTCCAATTTCTAATTTTTCACTTCTAAATCCAATTTTAAATGTTAATGAGCTTCATTATTATTTAAATAAAATTTACATTAACTTTTGATATCATTTTGATCATATTAAATTCAGAATTTAATTATTCAAAGAATTGCAATATTAAATTTAAACAATTTTGATTATTCAATAAATTACCATCTTTTGAAATATAAGTTAATGAATTCATAAGAATTAAATTTCAAAACGAATTCAAATTATAGAAAACTATTTCCATTTTATAGTCATTCAATTCTCATTATTCAATTTCACTAATGATTTTAAACATGGTCAATACTTAGAATTTGTTTCAATACTCGTTATCGCAATATCTTCGAAATTAACTATTTCAAAATTTTATTCAAGTTCATATCCAATAACTTACATTCAAAATCATTATATTTTTATTTTTAACCAATTTTATTTAATAATTACGTTAAATTTAATAATTTAAAATTGCTAAAAGTACAGGTCGTTGTAGTTTATTTAGAATTATTTTCAGTCTATTTCCTTTCAGCTATTCTTTTCAGTAATTGTAATTTATTTCGATTAATTATAGCTTTTTCGATTATTACAGTTTATTTACAGTATTTTAGTTATTTACTGTTATTTATAAGTTATTTACATCTTCTTTATACGTTTCGTATTTTCTTCTATTTTCAGTTTTCTTTTATTTCTCCTTCTTCGCAGATGGATTAGAACAAGATTAACATGAATACGGATTAAATTATAATAAACGAAAATAATGTAATATAAGATGTAAATTATAAAGACTGTAAAAAAAGGGAATTATGACTGAAATTATGCCTAATTATGATATTAATTGGACTGGATTAAAGAGATTGGCCTATTTATAATTATGAGATGTAAATTATAAAAACTATAATATAAGTGAAATTGGACTGAAATTATGCCTAATTATGATTAGAATTAGATTAATTAATTGACTTAGTTATAACGTAAAATTATAACTAAAAAGAGTAAAAGATGAAAGAGCTTATTTTCACACTTAGACCTTGGGTTAAGTAATAAGTAGGATTATAACGTAGGTTATAATAAAAAGAATAGAGTGTGGCTTAAATTAAGACTTGGAATACATTAATAAACGTAGAAAGTAAAATGATAATAAAGGCTTATTTAAATAATTTATCTAAGTTAATAGGAAAAGGTGAAAGTAAGACCTAAGGTATCAAGATTCCTAAAAATTTATTTTAGAAGTAAAGTATTTTCCAAAATAACTAGTTTTAAAAGTATTTTTGTAGAAAAGAACTCTTAGAAATAGTTTATAAATATAAAAGAGATTTTATAAAATTACCCTCAAAGTCCAGTTCAATCTTCTTTCGATTCTTTCCAGCCCAAGTTTCCTTTTTTTGCATAGTATGGTTGACCAGTTCCGTAGAGCTACGATACCAGAGGTGCAAGGGCAAGCACCCAATACAACACCGGTAGGGGAAATCCCTTTAATCCACCAACAACAGCCGATTTTTCTAAGCCATGCAAGAACTTCACGAGTCTAAGAGGCAGAACAATTTCTGACACAGAGGATTTCAAGGAGGCACGAGCTAGGTTGGAGGTATGGAGCAAAGGTTTAGGATGTATGATTTGGGGGACCTCAAAAGATAATCAAGAAAAATGGGAAACGTAAGCATTGTAGAATGACTGGTCATTACACAAAAGACTGTAAGAAGGCAGGAATGAAGGGAAGGTGTTCCAGCATGGTCACTTTAGTATGTTTTGTCCTCAGAGAGTAAGGTAGAGAGTGAGTGCATCTATAGTGCAGATTCAGGCTTTTGATGCAACACCTTTCAGCAGCGAACCGGATCGAGGTAGGAAAATTTGGTTTCTATATCTGATTTTCCCATTCAGACTCTTTTCGATCTTAGAGCCTTACATTCATTCATCTATAGTTCTTTGGTAAATTGTTTGCACTTAGACTTCTCTTTAGTAGTAGACCCCAATGTTGTTTCAAACCCATGGGTGGATCGGCACTCTTGTCTATGGTTTGTAGGGGTTTGAAAATTTATATTCTAGACATAGAATTTGACTATGAAGCCTATATTCTGGGATTTTGGGGTATGGGATGATTTTGGATGTAGATTGGCTATCCACATATGGTGCTATATTAGATTGCAAGAGGAGAGTCGTTAGACTAGAGACATGCCTTAGTAGGACTCTTGAGATTTCTTGCGACCCACAAGGGTCAATTATGTTGAGCTTCCTTCATTCCTTCGATTCATCATTATCAGAGTTAGATTCGGTCCCTGTTGTCGGAGATTTTTCTAGACATCTTTGAGGAGATTAGGGAACTAACCACTAAGAGAGAGATTGACTTCGGGATTTATTTTACTAGCCAATAGCATTATTCGCAGGGTATATGGCTCCTAGGGAAAGGAAGGGATTGAGCAAGCAAATATGTGAGCTTGGAAGAAAGGTTTCATAAGACATAACATATCGGAGTGGGGAGTGCTAGTCGTCTTCACTACCAAAGCAAGTGGTTCTATTCGACTCTGCATTAACTGAAGAGAATTAATAAGCTCACAAAGAAGAACCATTATCAACTCTCTAGGATAGATGATCTTTTCAACCAGTTAGTTGGCTCTTTAGTATTATCCCAACTGGATTTAGTCATTAGATTTCATCATCTTAGGGTCGCTGATGATAGCATTGATAAGACCACATCTAGGACACTAGATGGATTCTTTGAGAGATTAGTCATGACTTTTAGGCTAACCAATGTCCCGGTCTATTCTATAGATTTGATGAACCATGTTTTTAGAGATGTCATAAAATAAAGTTCGTGGTGGTATTTATGGTCGACATTTTGGTGTTGTCCAAGAAGTATGGAAGAGCATGTTATTTCTCAAAAGGAGGTTCTCTGTATGATTTGTGTTCATTAGTTGAGAGCATAGTTTGTAACAACCCGTATATTTGTACAATTTAAATTGACAATAATCCACACATGTCAACTTAAATAGTTCAAAACATGAAACATTAATGGAGTATATATATAAATGAGAATCATCACAGAATCACAGAAATATAACATCATAGAATAGTGCAGCGGAATTACAACATAGTCATAAGAGTAGTTCATGAAGCTACCCATAAATACAATAATGTCTCAAATAAAAAGAAATAAAACAACATAGATGTCCAATAGTCCAAATAGAAAGAACAATACTGATAAGATAAAGATAATGATAGTCTTAGGTCTTCGGCTCCAAGTAGAACAGCTTCAACAATCCTCAGTCTGATCCGATCATAAGCATAAACAAACACTCGAATCAGGACATATATTCTTATACAGATAATATGGTTCAAAATTTGAAATAACAATAACTCAAAGATGAATGGAATAACATCTTTCAGGATCCGTTAAACTATTTATACATAGTAGTGTACGATAAATAGATAATATCTAACAGTAAAATAAAATATCAAAATAGTGTTAAGGCATTACCATTGTCCCCCTTAACACATTTCATATAGCATTATAGACTATACAGCACTATAAACTCCACCGTAAACTAATGGGATATCAGGGAGTACTCCATAGGTGTAATACAAAACAAATTCGTAGTGGTCGCGTATATAGGGATACAAGTATGACAAGGCACATGAGGCGATACCCAAGGTAGTGAAACTACCGTTTGCCTGATCCGGACTGGTGAGAACGCATCATCACAACGATCACAACACCGCGAAACAACACTCTAAATTCAAGGGTGCGCACCAATCAATACCAAGTAATGAGTAGTTTACGAAGAAGTGTGTTCACTCGAGGTAGCTAACCCCATTTAGCCCGGCACGACTCCTGTTTTAGTCATTTCCAATTTGACACAAGTGTCAAGGCTCTCCATTATTGTTCTCTTTCTTCCATCATCGCGTACGTCATTCCAACCACTTCATTCTGGATCACACTCCGTGTATAGTTATTAAAGTGGTTTTTGGTTTAGACAGTGAGTATGTCCCTAACCGATTCCGGTCTCTTTAATAACCTTCGTAATTATTTTACCGATTGGTCGTTTAATATATTTCAAAACCAAATCAAATTCAATTTCAATTAAAATTTGTAAATCAACATTATTTCATTTGTCTTTCTAAACCAATTTCCAAAATTTACGTTTCATAACTTCCCAAATCCATTTCAACATTCTATAATTCAATTTCAAAATTTGAATTTAAACAATTCCAATGTACATTTAAATTCGTATATAAGTTTCATTCCATAATCATTTTAAAATAAACTTAATTTAACGTTCAAATCGATTTAAACTCATTTATCGATTTCATTCGATATTCATTAAATTAATTTATCAGTAAACAATTACTATTAAATTTCCAATTCATTAAATTTATTTACTTAAGTTCGACTTCATTATATCAAAGCCTACAAATTTAATTTAAATTAAATTTGTCAAATCCAATTCAAGTCTTACATTTGTTCCGATAAAACACATTTTTATTTCTTGTAAAAGAAATTCAATTTCATTTTATTTAATTACTTAGTTACAATTTCAAACTCTGGTAATAAAGGAATTTAGTTTCACTTATTCAAGAATTCAATTTAAATTAAATTATTAAACAATTCAATCTCATTAAATTTATCAAATAATTTCAAATCTTAGTTATTACTAATTTAAAACTTAATTATTAATAATTTCAAAACTTAATTATTAATAATTTCGAAACTTAATTATTAAAAATTTCAAAACTTAATTGTCAAATAATTCTAAATTTAATTGTCAATTAATTAAATTTTAAACAATGTTCTTTCGTCAATTACTTTGTTAATATTTGTTTCAAATTTCAAATATTCACATTTTCTTTTCATTAAAATTTAAATTCCAATTTTATTTCAAAAACTTATTTTTATTCAAATAAAATCTTTATTTTATTTGAATCAAATTATTGTCCAATCGGGTTTAATTTAATTTTCTATCCTAAGTTAAAGTTTATTTGGGTATTTATCATTTCAACCCGATTCCATTTCAATTCAAAAATCAAAGCATAGCGAAGGGAATTTGCAGTGTGATAATTGGGATGGTGTCAAAGTAAATAAACAAGCAATAGCAACCATACATAACAATTCAACAATTTATTTAAATAATCCCGAAATAATCGTATTAATTTACATTTGTTGTTTATGCAAATTCATATAATTATTTCTAGAATCTACACTATCATTTCATGTAGATTAAAGATTATTACATTATAGTTTCACTTAATGTCTATTTTTCAAATTATACTACATCAATTATACATCATACATTCAATGGTTCAAAGTGTAGTTAACCAAATTCTACGTGTCAATTAATCTAATAATTAAAGGGGTCATATTTAACTAATCAAATTTAACATATAAATCCATTTTAAATCGTTAACTATCCTATATCAAATTCAAATTTCACTTTAACAATAACAATTAACATTAAATTTCAACATTACATAGCAATCATTCATCAACCAAACTTGTATAAGAATATAAGTCGTGAAAATCAATTCACCTTTCGTGGATAAAGAATTTGACAGCGAAGCACGAAGAAGCACAAACGAAGTCGGTACAACACGAACAAACGGACACTGCAAAAATCAACAAAAGAGAGGCGATATTAATTCAATGAACGCTTATATATAATTTATAAAATTATATAGATGCGCTTACCTACGACGGAGAAAGAACGAAAGCTGAAAATCGATGCTGCTGCAAAAGGCTTAACCGGTTGCTTCTGCACACAACAAGCAAAGAAAAGTGGTTACTATATTCAGCAACCAAAATAGTTATTTGCATACAAATATCTAAAGCAATAGTGTGTTGTTCCAATCCTCAACAAACCAATATTGTTCAATTTCCTTTTCTTTCTTTTTTAGAACCGAGACTTCGCACTGCATTTCCCACGCGTATACACCTTTTGTATACACGCATGCACCCTTCCCCTTTCTATAATACTTGAGTGGAAATAACAAACTTATAAATGTGGGATTGAGAGTTTTACAACAATTGTTATGAGTTATATACTTAGTTCGTTCAATTAAATCAGAAACCATTACAATAAATATAAATTTAATGTTATGCAATTGAGATAAACAATTGGAAAATGTTAAAGTATCTGGATATATATACTAAAATAAATGGTGCCCAGGATGGTATTATGATAAATAGTGAATTTAAGTATAGGAGTCAGGATTTATTTATTTATATGGAAACTTAAAGTCTAATAATTGAATTTTATTGAAATTAAATGAGATTGAATATAGTTAAATAATTCATTATTTGAAATGAAGATAATGTGAGAAATTTGTGTGATAATTTGGAATCCAATATTTAAATCCATCTGTTGACAGGAATGAATGGAATACTAATTTATTTATTTAACTAAACGGAATTTTAGGATATTATTTATAATTTGGGAATTTAATGAAATTATGGATTCATATTGAAAATTATAATTGACCTTCTTTAAATTTGACATCTAAACTTGTTGGAATTTTCTAAATGATTAAGGATTTTTAAAAGTGATAAAATGAGTCAATTTTAGAATCTAAATATAAAAATTGGATTTATTTACTAATTCTTAATTTAATTAATATAAAAATAGCCATTTTGGCCACTGACTCGGATTTCGACGAAACTAGTTTCATCGGATCCGTATCGGTGAATTATTGTAGGTTTTCAAGTTTCGTAGCGATCAGACTTGTCGTTTGATCGTACGAACGCGAAACCCCTTGAAATCGAGAAATTGAAATCAATTTGGAAAATTTGATTTCAGCATAACTTCTTCATACGATGCAATTTGAACGTGAAACTTTTTCCATCGCATTCAGAATATTTTTAAACACCCATTTTGATATATGGGTTTAACCAATTTCGTTCCGGAGTCAGAACGGGCTTTTTGGGCCACGTTAGCGTTAGCACGTTTGTTTATCCGATCCATCTATTCAAATTTCCAACCTATCTATATAAACCCAGTTATAAACCCTAGCCTCCATCTATGCTCATTTGTTTGTGCGTTCATTTCTTCAGCTCCTCCTCTTTCCAATGGCTACAAACCCTAGATCTAAATTCAAATTTCAAAAATCAAATCGAAAGTCAAAAATTCAAATTTCACAGAAAATTCCGAAAAAATTATATGTTGAAGCCCTCAATGAATAAAATCTTCTGGTGCTGTTCGTTTTTCCAGTCGATGCACCGTTTACCCAGAAAAATTGAAACAGTCCCAGCCGTTCGTAGTGGGGTTTAATAGATCCAACGGTGGATCTACGTTCTTAGGTCGATCGGGGGGCATGGTTGCGTAGAGGGTGTCGCGTAGGTTCGATCTATGCGGTTAGTTCATCGAGATGTGTGTTGAATTCGCCAGAAATCAAGAATAGGCGGCCGATTTTCGTTCTCGGCAGGGAGGGGCCGGAGTGGCCGCGCTTGTGTCCTTAGGGGCGGCCGGAGTGGCTCATCCCAGTGGCGTACATCGATCGTGGTGGAGGCTGTTGAGTCACAAATTTTATGAAGGTTTTGATTTCTGACAAATAATAAAGGCGATCGACAAAACAAAGACATCATGGCTACATATGGTACTCTAGATTATAGGTTGATTGTTTGATATTGTATTAGTGATAAACTTGTTAAAATCTATCCTCAAATAATCATGCATTTCAATATAATCAATATATATACATTTGAAATTGCATTGCACATTCACTATGCAAATTATCAGAGACCGGTCGACCGGTAGTAAAAAAGGCGGTCGACCGTTTCTGCATAATATGCACAACGAACTTGCACACATGCACATAACGTGTATATATTTGAATTCCTGTCTACTGGTCACTTTTTAACATGTCGACCGTTTTTAAACCGAAAGCAATTTTTCCAAAAGACACTTCTCTTCTCCAAAGGTTGCATCTCTTACCTTTCACCAAAGATCATATCTCTTAATGGCAACTACTCACAAAGAGTTACAACCATTCTTATCTATATAAACTCATCTGATTTGTTGATTAAAATAACATGATTTTATATGCTTTTTAATCTAATCTCTGATCTTACTTTCTACATACTCCTGCATTCTAAAAGCTCTTGATTATTTATTGAATCATTGAAACTATTTCATATCTTTTGATTCAATAAGTAATATACTTTCCTTAATCTTTTCAAAACATCATTCGCATACTTTGAGGATAAGATTATAGGAAGGGTGTACTGCTAGTGACAAATCCGTGTTTTCAAGAACACAAGTTGTCAACAACAATTGTATTTGTTCTTTTGTTGAAGTCCTCTGTGTTGTAAGAGGCAAGTGTTGAAGTCCTCAGTGTATTAGAGGCGTGAAATCCCGTTCGGTTGTTCGGGTGTTGTAAACCTGTTCCTCCGGGTGAAGCGATGTTGTTAATAGTGAAAATCCAGATAGAAGTCTGGGACTGGACGTAGGACGGTGCTCCGAACCAGTATAAAAATCTCTGGTGTGATTTTTCTATTTTTTATTTACTATGCTATTATCATCTATTTCCGCATTTATATTGTAGTCCATATTACACGATCCGTGTGTACTATATTAGCACATATAATTGTATACACACCGCACTTTCATTTGGTATCAGAGCTCGGTCATCATATAACCGTAACACAGTTATTTGATATATTATAGTAATATGGAAAATAACGTAAGTACTAGCACTCAAAACACCACTTACACGGAGGGTCAATCAACACAAAGACCTCCATTTTTCAATGGTCTTAACTATAGTTATTGGGCAACATGTATGTCATTCTTTATGCAATCAAATAGCTATGATGCTTGGAATGCCACTCAAAGAGAAATAGTGAATCCAACAACTGATTATTCAGAATGGACTGCAGCTGAGAAAACTGCAGCAGCCATAAATGCAAGAGAAATAAATATGTTGTTCTGTGCATTAGATCAAAATGAATATAACCGTGTTAGTATCTGCACTACTGCATATCAAATTTGGCAAACACTAAAAATCACTCATGAAGGTACTAACAAGGTTAAACAAGCCAAAATAGCCATGCTGAAAAGTCAATTTCAAAATTTCAAAATGAAACCAAATGAGACAATAAATGACATGTATTCACGGTTTCAAACTATTCACCATGCACTTATTGGCTTAGGACAAAAGTATTCTGATTTCGATGTTGTTTCAACAGTCCTACATTCTCTGACTAGTGAATGAGAAGGAAAAGTATTAGCAATTGAAGAAGCTAATGACCTTTCCGTCATGAAGCCAGATGAATTGATAGGAAATTTAATGTCCTATGAAGCAAATTTGCAGGCTAGAAAAGAACAGAAAGAAGAAAAGAAAAATGTAGCATTTCATGTTGAGAAAGATGAAATATAATCAGATTCTGAAGACGAAGATTTGGCATTCATTGCGAAAGGATTCAAAAAATTCCTAAAATATCGAAAAGCCAGTCGTTACAATAAAAGGAAACCTGGATCAAACAAACCATCTTCATCTGCTATAGAATGTTTCAATTGCCACAAAAAGGGACACATGCAGAAGGATTGTCCAGAACAAAAGAAGAAGTCAGAAAATGACAAATTCAAATATAAGAAGGACAAATCTAAGAAACGAGCTTTCTCAGTAACATGGGATGATTCAGAGTCATCTTCATCAGAAAGTGAAAGTGATTCAGAGAATGAACAAGCTAATGTTTGTTTTATGGCAACAAAAGATGAGGTACAAATTCCTACATTTGATGAATTACTTGATATTAATGCTGAATTAATAGTCAAATATAAAGACATAAAACGTCAATTAAAAGTAGTCAAAGCAGATTTAAGTAGAGCAGAGTTTGAACGAGATATGTTAAAAGATGAGAAGAAAATATTAGAAGGGGAACTTGAAAATATTCAAGAATCATCATCTAATGTTGACTCTCAAATATCTCTTTTGAGTCAAGAAATAGAAGCTCAAAACGAGAAAAATAATGGTCTCACTACTGAAAATCATGAGCTTAAAGCAAAAGTCAAAATTCTAGACCTAGAAAAAGCTAGCTTACAAACAAAGTTTGATGACATTACTCAAAATGTTTCTAACTTTAACAAAGGTCGAGAAAATTTGACAAAAATCATTGAAAGTTCACAATCTATTTCAGACAAACAAGGATTGGGATATAACAAACAAGAAACCAAGAAACATCTTGGAAATAAAAGGAAGAAGAAAGTACAAAAAACTGAAGCTAAGAAAAATCTTAGTTTATTATATTCCAAACCAAAACCAGTTGTGAAATTTCAAAAGAAAAATGTCAAGACTATCAAAATATGGGTTCCTAAAACAAATAACAATTTGATTAGGAACAAATACATTCAGCAATTCATGAATACTGTGCATTTTAATAAAAATTATATATATAAAGGGGATACCGGACCCATATGGGTTTGGACTCCTAAGACCTAACTCTTAGGACCCTATAAAAAGTGGGTACCATGGACTTAATTCTATTTTTTGCAGGTCCCACTTAAGAAAAGAGGAAAGTGGATTTTGGACAGTGGTTGCTCAAAGCACATGACGGGAGACAAGAGTTTATTAACAAATATTACATATTCAGATGGTGGCTCCGTCACTTTTGGAGACAATTCAAAAGGCTATATCATCGGCAAAGGCGATGTGAGCAATTGCGGTACATCTAACTTACCTCTTATTACTAATGTCATGCTAGTTAAAAATTTAAAACACAATTTGCTTAGTATTAGTCAGTTATGTGACAAGGGTTTTATAATTTCATTTTCAAATAATAAGTGTAGTATTTTAGATAAAGACCATAATTTGGTTTTCGAAGGTTATAGAGACAGAAACATATATATTCTGAATATGAATATTAATCATAATTCAGATATGTGTCTTGTGGCTAATGACAATGATCCATGGCTATGGCACAAACGCTTCTGTCATATAAACTTCAGAACTATTGACAAGCTAGCCAAAAACAATCTAGTTAGAGGACTACCCAAAATGAGTTTTAAAGTTAACAACATTTGTGATGCATGTCAATTAGGAAAATTGACCAAATCATCTTTTAAATCCAAGAAAGTCATATCAACATTACAACCACTTGAGTTACTACACATGGATTTATTTGGACCTACTAGGGTTCAATCAATAAATCACAGTCAATATGTGCTTGTAATTGTTGATGATTTCTCTCGTTATACATGGACAATTTTCTTAAAAAATAAAAGTGACACTTTCGATCATTTCAAATCTTTCGTCAAAAGAATTCAAAAATCAAAAGGGATTAAAGTTAAAAATAAAAGAAGTGATCATGGCGGAGAGTTTGAAAATAATGAATTTGAACATTTTTGTACAAAGAAAGGTATATATCATAATTTTTCGTTTCCCAGAACTCCACAACAGAACGGAGTTGTAGAACGGAAGAACCGAACTTTACAAGAATGTGCAAGAACATTATTGAATGGAACCACCTTACCAAAACATTTTTGGGCGGAAGCTGTGGCAACTGCCTGTTATGTTTTAAATCGTGTATCCACAAGACCTCTTACCAAGAATACTCCTTATGAATTATTTAACAAAAGGAAGCCTAAAATCTCATACTTCAAAGATTTTGGTTCCAAGTGCTTTATTTTGAATACGAAAGACCAGCTTGGCAAATTCGATCCAAAAGCCGATGAAGGAATATTTGTCGGTTATTCGGAACGAAGTAAGGCCTATCGGATATTTAATAAACGAACCAAAACTATTGAAGAATCACTTCATGTCTCTTTTGATGAAATCTATCAGCACCCTCACACTATATCAGATGATGACGAATCAATAGTCACTGACAATCAAATCATCACAAATATTGATTCTGACTCGGAAATAATTATTGAGAATATTCCTCAAATATGTGAGTTACAATCACCACCAAGAATATTAAGAGACCATCCGGCTCAAAATATAATCGGTGAAATAACATCACATGTCAGAACAAGGAGTCAACTCAATCAAATGGGTCATGTCGCTTTTCTCTCAAATATCGAACCTAAGAATCCAAAAGAAGCTGCTACAGATGATTACTGGATCATTGCCATGCAGGAAGAACTAAATCAGTTTGAGCGCAATGACGTTTGGGAACTTGTTCCAAGACCAACTGATCAGTCAGTAATTGGTACTAAATGGGTCTATAAAAATAAGGCCGACGAACAAGGAAATATCACCAAAAATAAAGCAAGATTAGTAGCACAAGGATATAATCAGGAAGAAGGTATTGATTATGAAGAAACTTTTGCACCAGTTGCTCGACTAGAAGCTATTAGAATCCTATTATCTTTTGCTTGTCACCATAATTTCAAACTTTATCAGATGGATGTCAAAAGTGCTTTTCTCAATGGATTTATCAAAGAGAATGTCTATGTCGAACAACCTCCTTTGTTCGTACATGAAAAATATCCTGACCATGTGTTCAAACTTAAGAAAGCTTTGTATGGTTTAAAACAAGCACCTCGTGCTTGGTATGAACGACTACGTAGCTATCTTATTAACTCAGGATTTCAAATAGGCAAAGTCGATCAAACTTTGTTTATTAAACATTCTCGAAAAGATATTCTAGTTATCCAGATATATGTAGACGATATCATCTTTGGTTCAACAAACGATAAACTTTGCAAAGAATTTGCAAGTAATATGACCAAAGAATTCGAAATGTCTCATATGGGAGAACTATCTTATTTTCTTGGACTTCAAATAAAGCAACTTTCAAACGGTATTTTTATCAATCAAGAAAAATACTGTGAAAACCTTATCAAACGCTTCGGATTAGAAAACACATCTGGTAAACCAACTCCTATGAGTACAACTACACATCTTGAAAAAGATGAAAGTGGTAAGAATGTTGACCAGAAATTATATATAAGCATGATTGGTTCTCTTCTTATCATACAGCTGGTCGTCCGGATATAATAATGAGTGTTTGTTTATGTGCTCGTTTTCAAGCCGATCCAAAGGAATCACATCTACGAGCAGTGAAACGTATAATTCGTTATCTTAATAATACCAAAGATTTCGGTCTTTTTTATCCAAAAGAATGTCCATTTGAATTAGTATCATATAGTGATGCTGATTTCGGTGGCTCACGAACGGATAGAAAAAGTACAAGTGGTACGTGCCATTTATTGGAAAATCACTTGTCTCCTGGTTCAATAAGAAACAGAATTGTGTTTCACTATCAACATGTGAAGCTGAATATATATCAGCAGCTCTCGCTTGTACTCAAGTACTATATATGCAAAAAACACTTCAAGATTTTGATATTCATTTATCAAATTCTATTATATGCTGTGATAACACCAGTGCTATAAATCTCTCTAAAAATCCAGTAAATCACTCTAGAACCAAACACATTGATATCCGTCATCATTTCCTTCGAGATAATATTGACAAAGGAAATATATGTCTTGAATATGTCCATACTGACAATCAATTAGCGGACATTTTTACTAAGCCTCTGCTCGAATCTAATTTTATTAGATTACGAAGAGAGCTTGGTTTAATTTCAAGAAAGAATCTTGACTAAGTAATTTCTAAAGAACGTCTTCTTTTTAGTTATTCTTTAACCATAACTTTTGCATAAACTTTTTTTTTTACATTAAATATAAGCCACTGCTTGATTTAATGGTTAATTCTCTTTACTCATTTTTTCATTCTTTTCTTTTAATGATCGTCCTTTCCTTTCTTATTTTATAATTTCAGTTTTAAAAGGAGATCTATTTTTAGAGTTAAAATAAAATTTCTGCTTATGTTTTCTTGGTTAAAATTTTCCATTAACTCACATCCATAGGTTTATACATAAGAAACTTGTATATAAGCTTGCAAAAATTTCATATTTTGTTCATCTTTTTTTTCTAACCATAATATTCTATACAACATTCCCTATGGCTCACATTTGTGATAAATGTGCTCAAGAATCATACATTTCTATTACGAGTTCTGAGTCGGAGGAATATTATTCTCCTACAACACCAAAACAAAAACCAAGTTGTCATCATCAGTGCTCTTGTATGTCTGATAAAACTCCAAATTCAAAACGAGTGAAGAGGACACTGTTCTATTCTCCTCGTACGAAAGCACAAATCGATGAGATACACCACTACCAGAAACATCAGATAGACCTTCAGAGACAGCTCCATTATGGGCAAAGTCAACTTTATCACGAGCAACAACGGACATCGGCACGATTATCCGTTTTAGAAAAGTTGGCAACATTTTTCTGCGGTTCCAACAAGCATGACGTGCATGAACCAATGCCGTCTAGGCCATCAACATCTAAAAGTCCTAACTCGTGGGATCGGAACTATGAGAAGAATGAAGGAGCTCAGAAACAATGGAGTCCATGGTCAAAACGTATTGAAGGAAACAACGATAATTCTAATGACGAACCTTCTCATTAGATTTATATATAGTTATTATATCTTTATCTATCACTTGTGTAATAACGGTTATATTTTGTATTAAGAATGAAATATAATATATATAGGTTGATATATTATAAAAACTTGCAAAATAACATGTTATTACTCATCAGGCCAGAACCGGTCGACCGCCCCATATGTAGCCGGTCGACCGTTTGCTCCCTGGTTGAAAACGGTCGACCGACCATATTTCATAGGTCGACCGGTTGACGTATTTTCAGTTTTTTATATATACCTATGCGTCATTTTTCCTTCTACCCTCTTTCTCTTTTGACTCAAGCTGTTCTTTTTCCCAAAATCACAAACCCTAGTTTCCTATTTTCAATTCTCAAATCTCAAATCTTCCAACAATGGCTCCTCCTCAAAAGAAATCTAAGAAAGGAACAACCTCTGAAACTTCATCTCTGAGCATCTCCGCCAAAAAGTGGCTTCAAAGTCCAATTGCTGTAACAAGATGGAATCAGATGACAAATTACAAGTTTCATCCAGGCTCTTTCATCAAATTTGATGATTTCACGGCTTATGGAGTTCGGAGGTTAGCCAATGATTCCAACATTACTCCATTGATAGATTTTTCAGAAAATAATGTGGAGATAAATCATTTGATGATCAAATTGTTTTACGCCAACATGAATCTCGATGAATATCAACCTGATAATCCAAACGGAGTCATCTGGTCTGTGGTCTGTGGCAAGCAAATTTTTCTTACTCATGCTAGAATTGCCTCTATACTTGGTATACCAAATCGAGGCGATGAGTTTTCATCTACCTTCTGCGAAGTCTTCACTCGAAATAGTACCGGTCATCAGTTCATAGAAGACAATAGTGATGGCACAAAGTCTATTGGACTTCGACCGACAGCCAGACTACTTCATCGTGTTTTGATGCATTCTCTTTTTCCTAGACTTGGAAATTATGATGCAGTATATAAAGAAAACTTCAAAGCACTCTATGCTATTTATGGTGAAATCCAAATCAATTGGGTACACATGATTTTTGATGAAATTCTCAAGGTAAATAACTCTACACGGCCTCATTTCTTCTACAATGAATATATCATGCGACTTTTGTTAGCTTGTGGGGTAATCCTCCTGATTCTGCAACTTCAAAACCAAAATGCATTGATTCCATAACCATCAAACGAATGAAGCTTCCTCCACCTTATCTTGAGATTATGTCTTTTGAAGAATGGCAACAAAGAGGACCAAGAAAACAAAGAGCAACTTCCTCTTGTCCTCGTTCCGATGAAGTAAAACTATTAAAATCAAAATCATCCACAAAAGAATCACTTGAAACCATTGCGCGTAACCAATTTTTGCTTGAATCACGTCTCAAGCGAATGGACTCTAAAATTGATAAGCGCTTCAATAAGGTCAAGTCATTCTTTGGTATGCTATGGGATGCTATATCATGTTCCACATCCACCTCTGTTCAAGCACAAGACCCAGGAAAACGTCCTGCTGCTCCTGTTTTCACCTGGACATCATCTGACGAGTCTACTGGTATGAGTGGTCATGGACATGGAGAATCATCTAGAGGGAACAATGATGAGGAAGAAGAAGAAGATGATGATGATGACGACGACGACGATGATGATGAAGAGGAGATACGATCTGCTTCATCTTAGATTCTATTATGGTTTAGCACTTTAAAAACATTCATCGACACTTGTACTAAATAGTGTCGTTATTCTTATTTTTCGTTTGACATTATGATCTGTAGTATACTCTGTTATGTTTTGGATGTGTTAATGATTTATTTTGCTATGCATATCATATTCATTCTACTATTCTAGTATCTGTTACTCCTTTTTGTCGATGACAAAAGGGGAGAAAGGGCTAACAATTGTTTGCAGGAACATACATATATAAGAATTCAAAGAGAGAGATCACATACTCAGGGGGAGATTCATATTTGCAGATATATATTGTCATCAATCAAAAAGGGGGAGAATGTTGAGTCACAAGTTTTATGAAGGTTTTGATTTCTGACAAATAATAAAGGCGATCGACAAAGCAAAGACATCATGGCTACATATGGTACTCTAGATTATAGGTTGATTGTTTGATATTGTATTAGTGATAAACTTGTTAAAATCTATCCTCAAATAATCATGCATTTCAATATAATCAATATATATACATTTGAAATTGTATTGCACATTCACTATGCAAATTATCAGAGACCGGTCGACCGGTAGTAAAAAAGGCGGTCGACCGTTTCTGCATAATATGCACAATGAACGTGCACACATGCACATAACGTATATATATTTGAATTCATGTCTACTGGTCACTTTTTAACCTGTCGACCGTTTTTAAACAGAAAGCAATTTTTCCAAAAGACACTTCTCTTCTCCAAAGGTTGCATCTCTTACCTTTCACCAAAGATCATATCTCTTAATGGCAACTACTCACAAAGAGTTACAACCATTCTTATCTATATAAACTCATCTAATTCGTTGATTAAAATAACATGATTTTATATGCTTTTTAATCTAATCTCTGATCTTACTTTCTACGTACTCCTGCATTCTAAAAGCTCTTGATTATTTATTGAATCATTGAAACTATTTTATATCTTTTGATTCAATAAGTAATATACTTTCCTTAATCTTTTCAAAACATCATTCGCATACTTTGAGAATAAGATTATAGGAAGGGTGTACTGCTAGTGACAAATCCGTGTTTTCAAGAACACAAGTTGTCAACAACAATTGTATTTGTTCTTTTGTTGAAGTCCTCTGTGTTGTAAGAGGCAAGTGTTGAAGTCCTCAGTGTATTAGAGGCGTGAAATCACGTTCGGTTGTTCGGGTGTTGTAAACCTGTTCCTCCGGGTGAAGCGAGGTTGTTAATAGTGAAAATCCAGATAGAAGTCTGGGACTGAACGTAGGACGGTGCTCCGAACCAGTATAAAAATCTCTGGTGTGATTTTTCTATTTTTTATTTACTATGCTATTATCATCTATTTCCGCATTTATATTGTAGTCCATATTACACGATCCGTGTGTACTATATTAGCACATATAATTGTATACACACCGCACTTTCAGAGGCTTTCCCAGGTGTCGTGAAAATTGGATGAAGGATGGAGTTTAAGGCGGCTAGGGTTTGGCCTGGGAAGATTTCACGCGCGCAAATCTCGGTTGGGAAGGAGATGACGTGGAACGTGTTAAGGTTTATTTTGTTTATTTCTGTTTTTAATTTAATTATGTTTTCAATCGAATTAACTTGTATAACTTTCTCATACGAACTCCGTTTCACGCGAGATTTTTTTTGTTAGGATCATAATAAAATTTCGGACGTTTTGGCATTGGTTTGAAAAAATTTGGAGACCGTCGAATTTTTGGGTTTAAATCGGATTTAAATTCGATTTAAATTCAAAAGGTGAGTGTTTTAACCCACTCACAACTTCTAAAATTTCTTATGTTTGTTAAATTGATGTTTGATGTGTTTAAATTTTATTTATAGTTGTTTGGTATATATTTCATCAATTTCTCAGTTAAATTGCATTCATTTAATTTACGCGTTATTTAATTCATTATTGCATATTAACTGCCAGTTAAATTATATTTATTTTGCATATAAACTGCCAATTAACAGTTATTAAATTTATTTGAGTATAAACTAAAATTGATACCAGTTATTTATCACCTGTTATATATTGATGTTTGTTTAAACTAGATGATGATTATAATTAATGATTGATGATTGATGTTTGGTGAATGGATGATGTGTACTATATTTTAAAATCTGCAAGTTATCATGTATTTCGTTCATTCGGGATTGCGGTTTGAAATGATATACAACCGCATTTTTATTATTTTTAAATTGCGGATTGAAATGATAAATATCCGTATCACTTGACCATAGGATAGAAAATTATATACAGGCACCGCGATATATATATAAAAATTATTTTTGAAATGATTTTTCTATGGTTTGGATAGGATACGGTTAATAAATATAGATTTTGATATTATATAAAATCTTAGTTTATATATACATTTATAGTTAAAGTATTAAAGATAAGTTATGTATGGATTTGTTAAATAAAATAAATAAGTTGTATGACGGAGTTTGATTATTTTATATTATATGGATAAGTATATGTTAAGATATTGAAATTACATATAATTTTAAAGGATTTAAATTTATTAAGATTGGGAGTTAAATTGGAAAATTTATTTGGAATTGAGCTTAATTGAGAAGTTAACTTCATAAGTTGATGTAAAATTTATTAACTTGAATTTTTTTTTTAAAAAGTATGATATTTATAACTGAATTCTATTCAAGGTGAATTAAATGAATATTTCTAGTATAAAAATTGAAGGAAATTTTCTTTTATATGTAATTTGAGTTTACTTAAATGATTACGGGTTTATTTTGCAATTATTATTTCAAACTAAATAATAGGACTTTAAATTGGTGAAATAGAAATTTCCAACCTTAGTTCCAATTGTTTAATATTCAAAGTTTGAAATATATTGAAACTGAAGTGGTTTATTTAAACTGAAAGCGATTTTAAATTTATGGATTTAGACTTAATCTTAAATGAAATAAATTGTAAGTCGTGGAAATTATTTTATTTTATAAAGAAATTTTGAATCCAAACTATTGATGCTATATACCGTTTGAATATCCAAACCATTTAAGTTTTAGAAATTATGGTTTAAAGCTATGAATTTTCGAAGTATTATAGTTGAAAGTTATAATTCCATGTTTGGTTTCCGATTATTATAAGTTTGAAAACAATATGATTTTGGAAAAGAAATATATATTTGAAATAAAATGATATTATATTAATTTGGGTTTTTATAAAAATAATATCAAATGAGTTTGTTTTGGAAAGGAAATGATATCGTATTTATGGGTTTTGAAATGGATAATTATATTCTGGTTTTTGAAAGTATAATTAATTTTTAAATGACCGCGGTGTTATAATAACGTTTGGTTATTGAAGAGACCGGGATCGGAAGTTGTCATACTCTCTGCCAACTCCGAAAACCACTTTAACAACCGTGTACGCGGTGGAGATTCCAGAATGAAGTAGGTTGGTGGCGGGGTTTCCTGTAAGGTAAATACGTGGGCCCAACTCCCGTGAGTTGGCATAAGGTGGCTAAAACAGGAGCGATTGACGGGTTAATAAGGTAGCACCTTTGATCGGACACATCCCTTCGATATTATACTTTGACTCTTGGATTGATTCGGTGGCCACTTTTGATTTTTTATTTGGGGGTGTGGCTCGAGGTGGACGATAGCTGCGGCTATGCGTTACCACCGACCCGGAAGCGTAATTGGTATATCTACCCTGGCATTGCCTAATTGTGCCGTGTCACCTACCCTAGCGCGCCTTATACGATTTTGGCTTTGTACCATACCTATGGAGTGTCCTCTGACGACGCCCAGTACGGGGGAGATTACGGTACTGTATAGACTATGGGAATATATTTTGTGTTAAGGGCTATATGGGTAACCCCTTAACGCTATTTAAAAGTAAGTTTATTTTATAAATAGACACTATTATAATAGCGCAATATACTACATAGTAAATAGTTTAACTGATCCTTAGGAGATGTAAATCCCGAGCATCTCCTGAGTTACTGCACTCATATTTATTTCTGTTAATTTAACTCATATAAGATCATTTAGTTCTGACTCGAGTGTTTTTGTCTTTTCAAATTCGCTCGGGTCAGTCCGAGTGTTTCAGGATCGAATACTTTAGGTCTGGAGGACGAAGATGGAGATTTCTACTATTATTATTAACTATATTCCACTACCCTATTTAATTCCGCTGCATTGATTATGATTGGTATGTGAACTCTGATATTTATTGTATAAAGAAGAATCAAATGTTCGTAAACAGTTTATGAACTGTACATTTATTATTATATTTTATCCTTCCGCTGTGAGATTCTATTTTGTTTTACTTTCCTTTTTTTTTCTTATTTACCCCATAACAATCCGTCCTTTCTTATGGTTTGAATTGGCACGTGTGTCGATTTAAAGCGTGCGAAAAGGCGGGACGTTACATCTGGTATCAAAGCTTTGGTTTAGCGATAAACCTTAGCTTTGTGGGGTCTGACTCTTTATTAATAGGGTAGTGATACCCTATGGGAGTCGCTGAGTGTATATATATGAGAGAGCGTATTTGTTAGTGTTATAAAAAGGTTTTAATATTGTGTTAATCTGTTCTGTTTTGTATTTATAAATTCTGCTTGATGCATGGGACGCTATGACATCAATAGGGTTTTCTAAACACTTAATAGGACAGACCGACATAATATTTGGTTTCAATATAGGTGAATGAAATAATTTTGCCTATTATATTTTCTATATAAAATAAGATTTTCAAATGATATCTATATTTGGCTGAAATAGATTTGTTGTTAGGTAATAAAGTGTATAAATAATAATAGAAATAAGATTGTAAAATAAAATAAATGAAATTTGGAAAATTTAGAACTTAAGTCCGGGATTTTGAAATTTCTTTCGAATAAATTTTGGAATATAATAATATTGTTTATAAATATTTTCTGATATAAACATTTCAATATAATTTGAAACATGGTTTTAAAGAAGATTTTGGAGAAAAGGTTTTGTACTTTCCTCTCTGTCGCTGGAAAATAATTTCGGTGATGGCGGCCGCATCATCGACTTTCATTTTCGAGTTTCGAAGGGGAAAGGCCACTGTAGTAGTTCTACTGCAGATTCATTTTTGAAATATATAAATTTTGAATTGTTTTAAATATAATTAGAGATATATAAATTGTAAGAATATATTTATCTATTATAAAATGAATTAAAATTTAACCCGGTATTAAATTCCTTAATTTCCATTAATTAATTGTTTCAATTACTGTAGTGAAACAGAATTTAACTAATAATTGAAACCCTAAATAAAATAAGAGACTTAAATGCTAAGTATAAAGGAAATAAAAAGAAGTTGAAATGGTAACTTATAAGACAAAAGGTAAAAAAAATTTGAACAATGAATTTAGTAAAGGAAATGGAACAAACTTGTATAACTTTCAATTACACCTTAAATAACATATAAAACTTACCGAATACTAAAAGTTGAAATGTTAAATAAGAGATTGGAATAGAATATTATACAAGTAGAAATTTGAAATAATGAAAGCATTCAATGAAATTGCTGTTAAATGATAATTAAATGCTATAAACTTAAGTTATAATTGAAGTTTTACCAAGTAATATAATTAAAGGTAAGTATGACAAATAGATGATTATAAACTTAAGTACTTAAGTAATAAATAAATGAGCACATGCAATAATAAATGAACGAATAATTATAACGTAATAAAAGAAACTGGCATGACCTGAGTTAATGGGATTGAATAATTGTAGGTAATAAGAAAAATTAAATGAAGCAAACATTTAATGAGTAAATGTAAATTTAAAGGATAGATCACTGTATAAGTAAAAAGAAAATCAAACAACAAAGGTACGTAATGAAATTAATAAAAAGTTAAGTTGATTGTTGTTTGGATTGTTGTTGTTTAAATTATGGTTGTTTGGGTAAGATACTTTAAAATTGGGATGGGATGAAAGAATAATCTATTTAGTTTTATCTAAGGCTGTTAAGTAAATGATGCGCTAATAGTTTATTCTTCATTCCGTATAATTTTAAAGGTTTTGAACCCGAACAACTATTTGTTTGTTTGGTTGAATGGTTGCTTTGAATTTATTGTGTATGCTATTTGTCAAATTGATGGTTGTTGTACTGATTTGTTGTTAGTAATTGAAACCACTTAAATATTTCACTTTATATAAATTTTTAACCCTTTAGATTTTATAAGTGTTTATAAGTGAAATACAAGTTATGGAAGCATTTGCTACTGCTTTTGGGTTCCATAAATTTAGCGTAAGTTGCCCGACAAAAAGGTACGTTTTCAGATTACGGTTTATAGCGCTATTTTATATATTTCCCCGTGTAGGGATATATATTATTTTGGAAAATATTTGTGTATATTGTTATATTTATATTATATTTTCTTCCGAGCCTCTCCGTACAAAGGAGACTCTGCCAATTTTTCCGTAAATTTTGGACTTAGAAAAATTTGAAAATGTTTACAAACTTTAACAATTTATGTATAAAGGATTTAAATAGGTATAATTGGTATATTTTTTGTTAAATTATTTTATTTTGAAAACTTATTTGTTTATAAATTTAATTAAGAAAGATATATTGTTTCCTTACTTCTTCTTTTCCCTTCTTTTCCTTTTCGGAGACGAAAAGTTTTAAGTGGGGGAGAGTGTAACGACCCGTAAATTTCGACAATTTAATTTGTTTATTTAATAGGATTTTGTAATTTATTTTAGTAGAAAAAATAAAAGGGGATAAATAAATATTAAAGTGAAGGCTAAAATAAATTATGTAAATGGTGACTTAAAACCTATTTATAGAATTTTGAATAAAATCCAAATTGAATTAAGTATAAAAAGGATCCTTACCTGGATATAAAATTTAATATGAGAAATTAATGAAATATTAAATTGATTTAATGCAATAAAAGAGTGTAAACGGTAATTGGAATAAATTAAAGAATCATGTTAGTGCAAGTTAATAATTTATGACTTGAATGAAATTCCAATTCAATAAAATCATTTAAATGTTATGATTTGATTTTATATGGAATATGAGAAAAGAAAAAAATGTAAGGATTTGATTAATATATATGTTATTTATTCAGGGTATAAAATGAAATTGGTATCCAATTGTAATTAATGGTAATAATGTTGGTATTAGCTAATAAATTAAATTTCAATGCAATACCCATAAATGAATGGAATGAAATGAATGTATGTAAATGTATACTGGGTTATTTATCATTAAATAGAAGAAAGAAAAGTAAATATCGAATTGATTGATGAATAAATATGCATTGAATAGTAATTGAATGTAAAGTTAATGGTAATTGTATAAAATCAATATAAGTTAATGAATTGCAATAATTGTGGGTTGATAATAAGGTGTGAATGGGAAAGTGATTGTTATATTAATTGAACGAAATTCAAATTTGATGAGAAAGGTAAATGGGTATTTGGTAATAAATTTAAAACGGACTTAAATAATGAATTTATCTAATTAATATATAATAAATAATGACTGAATAAAAACCTATACCTGTAAATATCTATAATACTTGAGTGGAAATAACAAACTTATAAATGTGGGATTGAGAGTTTTACAACAATTGTTATGAGTTATATACTTAGTTCGTTCAATTAAATCATAAACCATTACAATAAATACAAATTTAATGTTATGCAGTTGAGATAAACAATTGGAAAATGTTAAAGTATCTGGATATATATACTAAAATAAATGGTACCCAGGATGGTATTATGATAAATAGTGAATTTAAGAATAGGAATCAGGATTTATTTATTTATATGGAAACTTAAAGTCTAATAATTGAATTTTATTGAAATTAAATGAGATTGAATATAGTTAAATAATTCATTATTTGAAATGAAGATAATGTGAGAAATTTTTGTGATAATTTGGAATCCGATATTTAAATCCATCTGTTGACAGGAATGATTGGAATACTAATTTATTTATTTAACTAAACGGAATTTTAGGATATTATTTATAATTTGGGAATTTAATGAAATTAAGGATTCATATTGAAATTTATAATTTACCTTCTTTAAATTTGACATCTAAACTTGTTGGAATTTTGTAAACGATTAAGGATTTTTAAAAGTGATAAAATGAGTCAATTTTAGAATCTAAATATAAAAATTGGATTTATTTACTAATTCTTAATTTATTTAATTAATATAAAAATAGCCATTTTGGCTAATGACTCGGATTTCGACGAAACCAGTTTCATCGGATCCGTATCGGTGAATTATTATAGGTTTTCAAGTTTCGTAGCGATCGGACTTGTCGTTTGATTGTACGAACGCGAAACGCCTTGAAATCGAGAAATTGAAATCAATTTGGAAAATTTGATTTCAGCATAACTTCTTCATACGATGCAATTTGAACGTGAAACTTTTTCCATCGCATTCAGAATATTTTTAAACAACCAGTTTGATATATGGGTTTAACCAATTTCGTTCCGGAGTCAGAACGGACTTTTTGGGCCACGTTAGCGTTAGCACGTTTGTTTATCCGATCCATCTATTCAAATTTCCAACCTATCTATATAAACCCAGTTATAAACCCTAGCCTCCATCTATGCTAATTTGTTTGTGCATTCATTTCTTCAGCTCCTCCTCTTTCCAATGGCTAAAAACCCTAGATCTAAATTCAAATTTCAAAAATCAAATCGAAAGTCAAAAATTCAAAGTTCACGGAAAATTCCAGAAAAATTATATGTTGAAGCCCTCAATGAACAAAATCTTCTGGTGCTGTTCGTTTTTCAAGTCGATGCACCGTTTACCCAGAAAAATTGAAACAGTTCCAGTCGTTCGTAGTGGGGTTTAATAGATCCAACGGTGGATATACGTTCTTAGGTCGATCGGGGGGCATGGTTGCGTAGAGGGTGTCGAGTAGGTTCGATCTATGCGGTTAGTTCATCGAGATGTGTGTTGAATTCGCCAGAAATCAAGAATAGGCGGCCGATTTTCGTTCTCGGCAGGGAGGGGCCGGAGTGGCCGCGCTTGTGTCCTTAGGGGCGGCCGGAGTGGCTCATCCCAGTGGCGTACATCGATCGTGGTGGAGGCGAGCCCAGGCGTCGTGAAAATTGGATGAAGGATGGAGTTTAAGGCGGCTAGGGTTCGGCCTGGGAAGATTTCCCGCGCGAAAATCTCGGTTGGGAAGGAGATGACGTGGAACGTGTTAAGGTTTATTTTGTTTATTTCTATTTTTAATTTAATTATGTTTTCAATCGAATTAACTTGTATAACTTTCTCTTACGAACTCCGTTTCACGCGAGATTTTTTTGTTAGGATCCTAATGAAATTTCGGACGTTTTGGCATTGGTTTGGACAGATTTGGAGACCCTCGAAATTTTGGGTTTAAATCGGATTTAAATTCGATTTAAATTCAAAAGGTGAGTGTTTTAACCCACTCACAACTTCTAAAATTTCTTATGTTTGTTAAATTGATGTTTGATGTGTTTAAAATTTTATTTATAGTTGTTTAGTATATATTTCATCAATTTCTCAGTTAAATTGCGTTCATTTAATTTACGCGTTATTAAATTCATTATTGCATATTAACTGCCAGTTAAATTATATTTATTTTGCATATAAACTGCCAATTAACAGTTATTAAATTTATTTGAGTATAAACTGAAATTGATACCTGTTATTTATCACCTGTTATATATTGATGTTTGTTTAAATTCGATGATGATTATAATTAATGATTGATGATTGATGTTTGGTGAATGGATGATGTGTGCTATATTTTAAAATTTGCAAGTTATCATGTATTTCATTCATTCGGGATTGCGGTTTGAAATGATATACAACCGCATTTTTTTATTTTTAAATTGCGGATTGAAATGATAAATATCCGTATCACTTGACCATAGGATTGAAAATTATATACAGACACCGCTGTATATATATAAAAAATTAGTTTTGAAATGATTTTTCTATGGTTTGGATAGTATACGGTTAATTAATATAGATTTTGATATTATATAAAATCTAAGTTTATATATACATCTATAGTTAAAGTATTGAAGATAAGCTATGTATGGATTTGTTAAATAAAATAAATAAGTTGAATGACGGAGTTTGATTATTTTATATTATATGGATAAGTACATGTTAAGATATTGAAATTACATATAATTTTAAAGGATTTAAATTTATTAAGATTGGGAGTTAAATTGAAAAATTTATTTGGAATTGAGCTTAATTAAGAAGTTAACTTCATAAGTTGATGTAAAATTTATTAACTTGAATTTTTTTTTAAAAAAGTATGATATTTATAACTGAATTGTATTCAGGGTGAATTAAATGAATATTTCTAGTATAAAAATTGAAGGAAATTTTCTTTTATAAGTAATTTGAGTTTACTTAAATGATTACGGGTTTATTTTGCAATTATTATTTCAAACTAAATAATAGGACTTTAAATTGGTGAAATAGAAATTTCCAACCTTAGTTCCAATTGTTTAATATTCAAAGTTTGAAATATATTGAAACTGAAGTGGTTTATTTAAACTGAAAGCGATTTTAAATTTATGGATTTTGACTTAATCTTAAATGAAATAAATTGTAAGTCGCGGAAATTATTTTATTTTAGAAAGAAATTTTGAATCCAAACTTTTGATGCTATATACTGTTTCAATATCCAAACCATTTAAGTTTTAGAAATTATGGTTTAAAGCTATGAATTTTCGAAGCATTATAGTTGAAAGTTATAATTCATTGTTTGGTTTTCGATTATTGTAAGTTTGAAAACAATATGATTTTGGAAAAGAAATATATATTTGAAATAAAATGATATTATATTAATTTGGGTTTTTATAAAAATAATATCAAATGAGTTTGTTTTGGAAAGGAAATGATATCGTATTTATGGGTTTTGAAATGGATAATTATATTCTGGTTTTTAAAAGTATAATTAATTTTTAAATGAACGCGGTGTTATAATAACGTTTGGTTGTTGAAGAGACCGGGATCGGAAGTTTCATACTCTCTGCCAACTTCGAAAACCACCTTAACAACCGTGTACGCGGTGGAGATTCCAGAATGAAGTAGGTTGGTGGCGGCGTTTCCTGTAAGGTAAATACGTGGACCCAACTCCCGTGAGTTGGCATAAGGTGGCTAAAACAGGAGCGATTGACGGGTTAATAAGGTAGCACCTTTGATCGGACACATCCCTTCGATATTATACTTTGACTCTTGGATTGATTCGGTGGCCACTTTTGATTTTTTATTTGGGGGTGTGGCTCGAGGTGGACGATAGCTGCGGCTATGCGTTACCACCGACCCGGAAGCGTAATTGGTATATCTACCCTGGCATTGCCTAATTGTGCCGTGTCACCTACCCTAGCGCGCCTTATACGATTTTGGCTTTGTACCATACCTATGGAGTGTCCTCTGACGACGCCCAGTACGGGGGAGATTACGGTACTGTATAGACTATGGGAATATATTTTGTGTTAAGGGCTATATGGGTAACCCCTTAACGCTATTTAAAAGTAAGTTTATTTTATAAATAGACACTATTATAATAGCGCAATATACTACATAGTAAATAGTTTAACTGATCCTTAGGAGATGTAAATCCCGAGCATCTCCTGAGTTACTGCACTCATATTTATTTCTGTTAATTTAACTCATATAAGATCATTTAGTTCTGACTCGAGTGTTTTTGTCTTTTCAAATTCGCTCGGGTCAGTCCGAGTGTTTCAGGATCGAATACTTTAGGTCTGGAGGACGAAGATGGAGATTTCTACTATTATTATTAACTATATTCCACTACCCTATTTAATTCCGCTGCATTGATTATGATTGGTATGTGAACTCTGATATTTATTGTATAAAGAAGAATCAAATGTTCGTAAACAGTTTATGAACTGTACATTTATTATTATATTTTATCCTTCCGCTGTGAGATTCTATTTTGTTTTACTTTCCTTTTTTTTTCTTATTTACCCCATAACAATCCGTCCTTTCTTATGGTTTGAATTGGCACGTGTGTCGATTTAAAGCGTGCGAAAAGGCGGGACGTTACATCTGGTATCAAAGCTTTGGTTTAGCGATAAACCTTAGCTTTGTGGGGTCTGACTCTTTATTAATAGGGTAGTGATACCCTATGGGAGTCGCTGAGTGTATATATATGAGAGAGCGTATTTGTTAGTGTTATAAAAAGGTTTTAATATTGTGTTAATATGTTCCGTTTTGTATTTATAAATTCTGGTTGATGCATGGGACTTTATGACATCAATAGGGATTTCTAAACACTTAATAGGACAGACCGACATAATATTTGGTTTTAATATAGGTGAATGAAATAATTTTGCCTATTATATTTTCTATATAAAATAAGATTTTCAAATGATATCTATATTTGGCTGAAATAGATTTGTTGTTAGGTAATAAAGTGTATAAATAATAATAGAAATAAGATTGTAAAATAAAATAAATGAAATTTGGAAAATTTAGAACTTAAGTCCGGGATTTTGAAATTTCTTTCGAATAAATTTTGGAATATAATAATATTGTTTATAAATATTTTCTGATATAAACATTTCAATATAATTTGAAACATGGTTTTAAAGAAGATTTTGGAGAAAAGGTTTTGTACTTTCCTCTCTGTCGCTGGAAAGTAATTTCGGTGATGGCGGCCGCATCATCGACTTTCATTTTCAAGTTTCGAAGGGGAAAGGCCACTGTAGTAGTTCTACTGCAGATTCATTTTTGAAATATATAAATTTTGAATTGTTTTAAATATAATTAGAGATATATAAGTTGTAAGAATATATTTATCTATTATAAAATAAATTAAAATTTAACCCGGTATTAAATTCCTTAATTTCCATTAATTAATTATTTCAATTACTGTAGTGAAACAGAATTTAACTAATAATTGAAACCCTAAATAAAATAAGAGACTTAAATGCCAAGTATAAAGGAAATAAAAAGAAGTTGAAATGGTAACTTATAAGACAAAGGGTAAAAAATATATTGAACAATGAATTTAGTAAAGGAAATGGAACAAACTTGTATAACTTTCAATTACACCTTAAATAACATATAAAACTTACCGAATACTAAAAGTTGAAATGTTAAATAAGAGATTGGAATAGAATATTATACAAGTAGAAATTTGAAATAATGAAAGCATTCAATGAAATTGCTGTTAAATGATAATTAAATGCTATAAACTTAAGTTATAATTGAAGTTTTACCAAGTAATATAATTAAAGGTAAGTATGACAAATAGATGATTATAAACTTAAGTCATTAAGTAATAAATAAATGAGCACATGCAATAATAAATGAATGAATAATTATAACGTAATAAAAGAAACTGGCTTGACCTGAGTTAATGGGATTGAATAATTGTAGGTAATAAGAAAAATTAAATGAAGCAAACATTTAATGAGTAAATGTAAATTTAAAGGATAGATCACTGTATAAGTAAAAAGAAAATCAAACAACAAAGGTACGTAATGAAATTAATAAAAAGTTAAGTTGATTGTTGTTTGGATTGTTGTTGTTTAAATTATGGTTGTTTGGATAAGATACTTTAAAATTGGGATGGGATGAAAGAATAATCTATTTAGTTTTATCTAAGGCTGTTGAGTAAATGATGCGCTAATAGTTTATTCTTCATTCCGTATAATTTTAAAAGTTTTGAACCCGAACAACTATTTGTTTGTTTGGTTGATGGTTGCTTTGAATTTATTGTGTATGCTATTTGTCAAATTGATGGTTGTTGTACTGATTTGTTGTTAGTAATTGAAACCACTTAAATATTTCACTTTATATAAACTGTTAACCCTTTAGATTTTATAAGTGTTTATAAGTGAAATACAGGTTATGGAAGCATTTGCTACTGCTTTTGGGTTTCATAAATTTAGCGTAAGTTGCCCGACAGAAAGATACGTTTTCAGATTACGGTTTATAGCGTTATTTTATATATTTTCCCGTGTAGGGATATATATTATTTTGGAAAATATTTGTGTATATTGTTATATTTATATTATATTTTCTTCCGAGCCTCTCCGTACAAAGGAGAATCTGCCAATTTTTCCGTAAATTTTGGACTTAGAAAAACTTGAAAAGGTTTACAAACTTTAACAGTTTATGTATAAAGGATTTAAATAGGTATAATTGGTATATTTTATGTTAAATTATTTTATTTTGTAAAATTATTTGTTTATAAATTTAATTAAGAAAGATATATTGTTTCCTTACTTCTTCTTTTCCCTTCTTTTCCTTTTCGGGGACGAAAAGTTTTAAGTGGGGGAGAGTGTAACGACCCGTAAATTTCGACAATTTAATTTGTTTATTTAATAGGATTTTGCAATTTATTTTAGTAGAAAAAATAAAAGGGGATAAATAAATGTTAAAATGAAGGCTGAAATAAATTTTGTAAATGGTGACTTAAAACCTATTTATTGAATTTTGAATAAAATCCAAATTGAATTAAGTAGAAAAAGGATCCTTACCTGGATATAAAATTTAATATGAGAAATTAATGAAATATTAAATTGATTTAATGCAATAAAAGAGTGTAAACGGTAATTGGAATAAATTAAGGAATCATGTTAGTGCAAGTTAATAATTTATGACTTGAATGAAATTCCAATTCAATAAAATCATTTAAATGTTATGATTTGATTTTATATGGAATATGAGAAAAGAAAAAAAATGTTAGGATTTGATTAATATATATGTTATTTATTCAGGGTATTAAATAAAATTGGTATCCAATTGTAATTAATGGTAATAATGTTGGTATTAGCTAATAAATTAAATTTCAATGCAATACCCATAAATAAATGGAATGAAATGAATGTATGTAAATGTATACTAGGTTATTTATCATCAAATAGAAGAAAGAAAAGTAAATATCGAATTGATTGATGAATAAATATGCATTGAATAGTAATTGAATGTAAAGTTAATGGTAATTGTATAAAATCAATATAAGTTAATGAATTGCAATAATTGTGGGTTGATAATAAGGTGTGAATGGGAAAGTGATTGTTATATTAATTGAAGGAAATTCAAATTTGATGGGAAAGGTAAATGGGTATTTGGTAATAAATTTAAAACGGACTTAAATAGTGAATTTATCTAATTAATATATAATAAATAATGACTGAATAAAAACCTATACCTGTAAATATTTATAATACTTTAGTGGAAATAACAAACTTATAAATGTGGGATTGAGAGTTTTACAACAATTGTTATGAGTTATATACTTAGTTCGTTCAATTAAATCATAAACCATTACAATAAATATAAATTTAATGTTATGCAATTGAGATAAACTATTGGAAAATGTTAAAGTATCTGGATATATATACTAAAATAAATGGTACCCAGGATGGTATTATGATAAATAGTGACTTTAAGAATAGGAATCAGGATTTATTTATTTATATGGAAACTTAATGTCTAATAATTGAATTTTATTGAAATTAAATGAGATTGAATATAGTTAAATAATTCATTATTTGAAATGAAGATAATGTGAGAAATTTGTGTGATAATTTGGAATCCAATATTTAAATCCATCTGTTGACAGGAATGAATGGAATACTAATTTATTTATTTAACTAAACGGAATTTTAGGATATTATTTATAATTTGGGAATAATGAAATTAAGGATTCATATTGAAATTTATAATTTACCTTCTTCAAATTTGACATCTAAACTTGTTGGAATTTTGTAAATGATTAAGGATTTTTAAAAGTGATAAAATGAGTCAATTTTAGAATCCAAATATAAAAATTGGATTTATTTACTAATTCTTAATTTATTTAATTAATATAAAAATAGCCATTTTCGCTAATGACTCGGATTTCGACGAAACCAGTTTCATCGGATCCGTATCGGTGAATTATTGTAGGTTTTCAAGTTTCGTAGCGATCGGACTTGTCGTTTGATCGTACGAACGCGAAAAGCCTTGAAATCGAGAAATTGAAATCAATTTGGAAAATTTGATTTCAGCATAACTTCTTCATACGATGCAATTTGAACGTGAAACTTTTTCCATCGCATTCAAAATATTTTTAAACACCTAGTTTGATATATGGGTTTAACCAATTTCGTTTCGGAGTCAGAACGGGCTTTTTGGGCCACGTTAGCGTTAGCAAGTTTGTTTATCCGATCCATCTATTCAAATTTCCAACCTATCTATATAAACTCAGTTATAAACCCTAGCCTCCATCTTTGCTCATTTGTTTGTGCGTTCATTTCTTCAGCTCCTCCTCTTTCCAATGGCTACAAACCTTAGATCTAAATTCAAATTTCAAAAATCAAATCGAAAGTCAAAAATTCAAAGTTCACAGAAAATTCCGGAAAAATTATATGTTGAAGCCCTCACTGAACAAAATCTTCTGGTGCTGTTCGTTTTTCCTGTCGATGCACCGTTTACCCAGAAAAATTGAAACAGTTCCGGTCGTTCGTAGTGGGGTTTAATAGATCCAACGGTGGATCTACGTTCTTAGGTCGATTGGGGGGCATGGTTGCGTAGAGGGTGTCGAGTAGGTTCGATCTATGCGGTTAGTTCATCGAGATGTGTGTTGAATTCGCCAGAAATCAAGAATAGGCGGCCGATTTTCGTTCTCGGCAGGGAGGGGCCGGAGTGGCCGCGCTTGTGGCCTTCTGGGCGGCCAGAGTGGCTCATCCTAGTGGCGTACTTCGATCGTGGTGGAGGCGAGCCCAGGCGTCGTGAAAATTCGATGAAGGATGGAGTTTAAGGCGGCTAGGGTTCGGCCTGGGAAGATTTCACACGCGCAAATCTCGGTTGGGAAGGAGATGACATGGAACGTGTTAAGGTTTATTTTGTTTATTTCTGTTTTTAATTTAATTATGTTTTCAATCGAATTAACTTGTATAACTTTCTCATACGAACTCCGTTTCACGCGAGATTTTTTTTGTTAGGATCGTAATAAAATTTCGGACGTTTTGGCATTGGTTTAGACAAATTTGGAGACCATCGAATTTTTGAGTTTAAATCGGATTTAAATTCGATTTAAATTCAAAAGGTGAGTGTTTTAACCCACTCACAACTTCTAAAATTTCTTATGTTTGTTAAATTGATGTTTGATGTGTTTAAAATTTTATTTATAGTTGTTTGGTATATATTTCATCAATTTCTCAGTTAAATTGCATTCATTTAATTTACGCGTTATTTAATTCATTATTGCATATTAGCTGCCAGTTAAATTATATTTATTTTGCATATAAACTGCCAATTAACAGTTATTAAATTTATTTGAGTATAAACTGAAATTGATACCAGTTATTTATCACCTGTTATATATTGATGTTTGTTTAAATTGGATGATGATTATAATTAATTATTGATGATTGATGTTTGGTGAATGGATGATGTGTACTATATATTAAAATCTGCAAGTTATCATGTATTTCATTCATTCGGGATTGCAGTTTGAAATGATATACAACCGCATTTTTATTATTTTTAAATTGCGGATTGAAATGATAAATATCCGTATCACTTGACCATAGGATAGAAAATTATATACAGGCACCGCGGTATATATATAAAAAATTATTTTTGAAATGATTTTTCTATGGTTTGGATAGGATACGGTTAATAAATATAGATTTTGATATTATATAAAATCTTAGTTTATATATACATCTATAGTTAAAGTATTGAAGATAAGCTATGTATGGATTTGTTAAATAAAATAAATGAGTTGAATGACGGAGTTTGATTATTTTATATTATATGGATAAGTACATGTTAAGATATTGAAATTACATACAATTTTAAAGGATTTAAATTTATTAAGATTGGGAGTTAAATTGGAAAATTTATTTGGGATTGAGCTTAATTAAGAAGTTAACTTCATAAGTTGATGTAAAATTTATTAACTTGAATTATTTTTTAAAAAAAAGTATGATATTTATAACTGAATTCTATTCAAGGTGAATTAAATGAATATTTCTAGTATAAAAATTGAAGGAAATTTTCTTTTATAAGTAATTTGAGTTTACTTAAATGATTACGGGTTTATTTTGCAATTATTATTTCAAACTAAATAATAGGACTTTAAATTGGTGAAATAGAAATTTCCAACCTTAGTTCCAATTGTTTAATATTCAAAGTTTGAAATATATTGAAACTGAAGTGGTTTATTTAAACTGAAAGCGATTTTAAATTTATGGATTTTGACTTAATGTTAAATGAAATAAATTGTAAGTCGCGGAAATTATTTTATTTTACAAAGAAATTTTGAATCCAAATTATTGATGCTATATACTGTTTGAATATCCAAACCATTTAAGTTTTAGAAATTATGGTTTAAAGCTATGAATTTTCGAAGTATTATAGTTGAAAGTTATAATTCCATGTTTGTTTTTCGATTATTATAAGTTTGAAAACAATATGATTTTGGAAAAGAAATATATATTTGAAATAAAATGATTTTATATTAATTTGGGTTTTTATAAAAATAATATCAAATGAGTTTTTTTTGGAAAGGAAATGATATTGTATTCATGGGTTTTGAAATGGATAATTATATTCTGGTTTTTGAAAGTATAATTAATTTTTAAATGACCGCGGTGTTGTAATAACGTTTGGTTGTTGAAGAGACCGGGATCGGAAGTTGTCATACTCTCTGCCAACTCCGAAAACCACTTTAACAACCGTGTACGCGGTGGAGATTCCAGAATGAAGTAGGTTGGTGGCGGCGTTTCCTGTAAGGTAAATACGTGGACCCAACTCCCGTGAGTTGGCATAAGGTGGCTAAAACAGGAGCGATTGACGGGTTAATAAGGTAGCACCTTTGATCGGACACATCCCTTCGATATTATACTTTGACTCTTGGATTAATTCGGTGGCCACTTTTGATTTTTTATTTGGGGGTGTGGCTCGAGGTGGACGATAGCTGCGGCTATGCGTTACCACCGACCCGGAAGCGTAATTGGTATATCTACCCTGGCATTGCCTAATTGTGCCGTGTCACCTACCCTAGCGCGCCTTATACGATTTTAGCTTTGTACCATACCTATGGAGTTCCCTCTGACGACGCCCAGTATGGGGGAGATAACGGTACTGTATAGACTATGGGAATATATTTTGTGTTAAGGGCTATATGGGTAACCCCTTAACGCTATTTAAAAGTAAGTTTATTTTATAAATAGACACTATTATAATAGCGCAATATACTACAAGTAAATAGTTTAACGATTCCTTAGGAGATGAAAATCCCGAGCATCTCCTGAGTTACTGCACTCATATTTATTTCTGTTAATTTAACTCATATAAGATCTTTTAGTTCTGACTCGAGTGTTTTTGTCTTTTCAAATTCGCTCGGGTAAGTCCGAGTGTTTCAGGATCGAAGACTTTAGATCTGGAGGACGAAGATGGAGATTTCTACTATTATTATTAACTATATTCCACCACACTATTTAATTCCGCTGCATTGATTATGATTGGTATGTGAACTATGATATTTATTATATAAAGAAGAATCAAATGTTTGTAAACAGTTTATGAACTGTACATTTATTATTATATTTTATCCTTCCGCTGTGAGATTCTATTTTGTTTTCGTTTCCCCGTTTTTTTTTCTTATTTACCCCATAACAATCTGCCCTTCCGTATGGTTTGAATTGGCACGTGTGTCGATTTAAAGCGTGCGAAAAGGCGGGGCGTTACAGGTTTGGCAGTGGGTTGAGGTCTTGGTCGAAAGGAGTACTGAAGTGGAGCTCACGGTGGTTAATGGAGAGGGGAAATGGGTGCGACGTGAGGTGGAAGGGTGGAGTTGTTTCAGCCATGGAGGATAAGTTGTGCTCGCATGCTCCTTTGTTTCGGCCATCACTTTTTTTTTTTAGTTTTACAGAACGAAAAGGAAATGAGAAGAAGAAGGAGGGGAAGTGGCGTATTACCTAATGAGATGCAAATTGAAGTGAACAGTGGAATAAGGATGAAATGAAGTGTACTTTTAACTTTTAAAATTTTGTACAGTAAATAATTTTTGAGCTCCCAAACGTCACGTACATTCCCAAGCCAACTACTAGCTTCCAACTACCACCATAAATGCATCACAGCTATCATTTTATTTTTCAAATTTTTGAATGTGTACGGACTACAAATTTGGGCTGAATATTATTTGACTGGTCCGTTTGGAATGGTTAAACTAACGCGATGATTCCCGTCGGACTCCGACTTACACGAATAAATATACCGTTTTGATCAGTGCGACGATGCACATCCAAAGGAACACAGATAATTGCGATACGACAGTTTTATAAAAACTCGAATTTTACGCCGAATAAATTGTTCGATTTTTAAAACAATTTAAATTGAACAGGCGATGATGGTATTTGACGAAATGAATTATGACGTCTTGATCAGAATAATTTTTACAACATAACTGTGTAAAAATATTTGGATTCGAACGATAAATTTTACGCAGCTTTGTTTGAACTGATATACAGTAAAACGCGAACGAAATTTACTGCAATATTTCGCGACGAAACTTTTTTTATATTCATAACTAAGTAGACGCATCTTATAAATGAAGTTTGGACGTTAATTGAGATCGTATAAAAATTTCAATTTTTTATATTAAAACGATGGATTTAAAATTTTAAATTGGGTCGGAAATTCAGGGTCGTTACAATCTCCCCAACTCAAAACTTTTCGTCCTCGAAAAGGAACAAGACGAGTGAAGTATGAATGAAGTAAGCAGAAAAGTCAAGATAGATTTTACGAAATTTGAATTATACCTGAAATTAGTAATTCGGGGTTTGAATCCCGAATACTATCCTTAGTTTCCCATGTGCAATCTCACTCATCTGCGCTTCATTGTAGTTTGACGAGATTTACCGACTTTCTTCTAAGTTGCTTCGTCTCATAATCGACTATCCGAAGTGGCTTCCGTTCAATAGTCAAGTCAGTCTCAATAACTATCTCTTCCAACTGAGCAGTGGGAATGGTCATAGATGGATCGTGTACAACTTTGCGAAGATGTGAGACGTGGAACACATTGTGCACACCGGCGAACTTCTTTAGTAATGCAAATCTATAGGCCAATGTTCTGACTTTTTCCGTAATCTCAAATGGACCAACAAATCTAGGAGCTAGCTTCCCTTTCCTTCCAAATCGAACAATATTCTTCAGAGGCGACACCTTCAAAAATACTTTGTCTCCTACACTGAATTCGAGATTTCTTCTCCTTCTGTCAGCGTAGCTCTTCTGTCTATCCTGTGCCGTCTTTATCTTTTTCCTGATTTCTTCAACCTTCGCTGAAGCTTCCATAATTATTTCTGGACCGAGCACTAATCAGTCTCTCGACTCGATCCAACAAGCTGGCGATTTGCACGGCCGTCCATATAAGGCTTCAAACGGTGTCATACCAATGCTTGCCTGATTTATTAAAGATAACTAATTCAAATTCAAATATACTTATCCAAATTTGAAATTCAATTTCTTTACCTGATAACTATTATTATAAGTGAATTCAACCAAATGAAGATGGTCTTCCCAAGATCCACCAAAGTCTATAATACAAGCTCGGAGAAGGTCTTCCAAAATATGATTCACCCTCTTAGTTTGGCCATCTGTCTGAGGATGATAAGCTGTGCTCAGATTCAGTTTGGTGCCCAAAGTATCCCAAAATGCTTTCCAGAATTTACTAGTGAAAATAGGATCTCTATCGCATACAATACTAGATGGTACACCATGAAGTTTTAACAACTTCTCTCATGTATATCTTGGCCAAACTCGAAGCAGTACGAGTGGACTTGACTGGGATAAAGTGAGCGGATTTCGTCAGTCTATCAACAATCATCCAAATTCTTTCGTTACCCTTTCTAGTCCTTGGTAACCCATTAATAAAGTCCATAGAAATCTGCTCCCACTTCCAACCTGGAATCTCTAGTGGTTGAAGTAAACCTGCTGTCTTTCTGTGATCAGCTTTAACTTGTTGGAAAGTTGTGCATCTGCTAACATAGGTAGAAATATCACGCTTCATCCCACTCCACCAATATAGCTTCTTCATATTTTGATACATTTCAGTGACACCGGGATGAAATAAAAGCGAAGATTTATGGTTTTCTCTCAGCACTTCCTATCTTAGACCATCAACATTAGGAACATAAATACGATTATCAATTCTCAAGTCTCCATTACTATCAACTTGTGCACCCATCTTACTGTTAGCATTTCCAACTCTACAGAGAAATATTTCCCTGATACGATAGAGCAAAGTGTCCTCGTATTGCTTGGCTATAATGCGATCCATAAGAGCTGGGGAGACGACGAGCTAGAATAACATTACTTCAACCAGATTACAACATGCCATTGCTAGGTTTCTGCTCAAAACATCAGCTACAACATTTGCTTTCCCTGGAGTGTAATTAATATCAAGATCATATGCAGCTAGAAATTCGAGCCATCGGACTTGTCTCTGATTCAAATCCTTTTGCGAGAAAATATATCTCAATGACTTGTGGTAAGTGAATAACTCGAATTTGGTTCCCAATATATAGTGCCTCCATAGCTTAAGAGCAAATACAACCACAAGAAGCTCTAAATCGTGAGTTGCGTAATTTGCTTCATGGGTCTTTAACTGACGACCAACATAGGCAATAACCTTTCCACTTTGCATTAAAACTGCTCCTAATCCATCATGGCAGGCATCAGTATAGATGGTCAATCCTTCATTACCGTCAATAACTGTAAGAACTGGGGGCAGATGTCAGTCTTCGCTTCATCTCGTTGAAAGCTGCTTCGCACTTTTCACTCCAAATAAATTTCACATCCTTTATGGTTAGTGCGGTAAGTGGGGCGGCAATACCAGCAAAGTTTTCTATAAATCTGCGATAATAGCCGGCCAAGCCCAAGAAACTACGGATATCTGTAGGAGTTTTGGGAGTCTCCCAATCCTGCAAATTCCAAGGATTCGAGTTTAGATGGTGATAAGTTTTTTAGATAGAATTGAAAAATAAGGATAGAACTTACATTGATTACGACAATCTTAGCTGGATCGACCAAAATCCTGTTCTCCGAGACAATATGGCCAAGAAAATGAACTTCATCTCTCCAAAAGTGGCATTTCGAAAACTTGGCTTTAAGCTGATGGCTGCGAAGAGTTTCAAGAACAAAAGCCAAATGTGACCTATGCTCCTTCTCATCTTTAGAGAAGACGAGAATATCATCGATGAAAACAAGAACGAACTTGTTAAGAACATCCCGGAAAACTCTATTCATCAAGTCGACGAAATAAGCTGGAGCATTAGTGAGACCGAACGACATAACCAACCATTCATAGAAACCATTTTTAGTGTGGAATGCTATTTTAGGAATACTATCCTCAGCGATTCTGAGTTGGTGAAAGCCGGTAGCTAAATCAAGTTGGGAGAAAACTTTAGCTCCATGAAGCTGGTCGAATAGATCGTTGATGCGGGGCATCGGATACCTATTCTTGTGTGTGAGCTTGTTTAGCTCTCTATAGTCCACACATATTCTGAGAGAACCATCAGATTTTGTAACGAATACAACCGCAGCACCCCATTCTGAATGACTTCTCCGAATCAAGCCTTTAGCAAATAAATCTTCAATCTGAACATTCAGTTCTGCCATTTCTTTAGGAGCCATTCTCCTAGAAGGGAGAACTACTGGTCATGGACCAGGGATAAGATCAATGCGGAATTCGATTTCCCACGGAGGTGGTAGAGAATTGACTTCTCCAAACACATCAGAAAAGAATTGAACAACTGGAGTAGAGCTTAGTTCACTTGGATGAGAGTCAAGAGAGAATATAAAACTCTCAGCACATTCTTGAGGCGATTTACCTTTAATAACTAAAGGTATGCTCTTGCCTTCACTAAGAGAGATGGTCCGAGCTTTGCATGAGATAATGGCTTCGAACTTTCGTAGCCAATCAATACCTAGCAGGATATCGAATGCCTCGAATCCAAGTACAAAGAAATCCCAAGTGAAACGATGCATGCCATACATAAGTGTGACATATTTACGTACCCTTTTAAGGTTAGCAAGCCCTCCAATAGGGTTAGATACACACAAGAAGGTAGATGCAAGAATAGGTTCCAATCCAAGTTTGTTACATAAATCAATGGATATGAAACTATGTGTTGCTCCGGTGTCAAATAGAACTCTAACAGGTGAAGAATGCAACATAATAGTACTCTGTAAAGTACCTTGATTATCTGGAACTTCCAGGGCAGGTGTGGGAATAGCAAAAACTCCAGATGAGGTACCTCTCTTCTGTGTTGGGCAGTCTTTCTTAAAGTGTCCTGGCTGTAAGCAAATGTGACAAACATCCCTCTTGGCCATCTGAGTCGGTGGCGGAATAGCTGCACCCTTTGGGGATGGGCAACTACTGGCATAATGACCTTTCTGATTGCAGTTGAAGCAGGTAATAAAGGAGACTTCAATGGGCTTCTTCTGAGAATAGCCAAGCCTGGATTTCTTCTTCCAGTTCTTCTTCTATTGCTCAAAATTTGGCTTCCTCTTCCCAGTCTGACTAGAGGATGGCTGAGTAACTGGAGCCTTAGTGAATGATGTTCCCTTTGGCTTTCCCTCATATCGAAGGGCAAAATCCATTAACTCAGTGAAAGTTCCATTGACATGAGCTGTGAGGAGTTCGTAATACTCTGGACGTGCTCCATGGATGAATTTCTTATTCTTCAGCAGTTGTGTATCAATCAAGCCAGGTCCGAACTTGGAGAGTTTGTTAAACTTCCTTTCATACTCAGAGAAAGTCATATTGCCCTGTTTGAGGTCCATCAATGATCGATAAAGCTAGGCCTTTCCGGCTGCTGGCATCCACTGAGCCGTAAAGGAATCCCTATTTAAGTGATAAGAAGATGAGTCAAAATTCGACGAGATAAAAGGAATTTTATTTAGATGTAATTTAGATAGATTTCTACCTAAACTGTGCCCAAGTGATGGTTTCCTCGTCAGTATAAGAAGTGACTGACTCCCACCAATCCTGTGCTGCATCCTGAAGCTGCCAAGCGACCAACTTACGCTTTTGAGTGTCAGTAATCTCCAGGCCAGTAAAAATCCTCTCCAAACTCTTCATCCATTGTTGTGCTTCGATGATACTCTCGGAGCCAGTGAATTTGACTCCGCCAAGCTGAGCGTATTCCTTGCTAAGAGTGAAGAACTTGACTGCGGGAGCTGGGGCACGTGGTTCGGGAGAATTTCCTCTACCCCCGCCTCTAGCATTTCTTCTGGTAGCCATCCTGGAATATCAAAGGTGATTTAGAATCAAGGATAGAGATTTATAGAACTTAAAGAAATTCTAATCAATGAATTCAATAAGAAGGATGGAATCAAAGGATAAGGATTCTGAAATGATTCTCCTCATTCTAGGGTATGGTTACCCTATCTTTAATGAGCTTAAAACTCCACAGGCTAAGGTTTTCGAGAACCAAAGCTCTGATACCAATTGTAGCAACCCGTATATTTGTACAATTTAAATTGACAATAATCCACACATGTCAACTTAAATAGTTCAAAACACGAATCATTAATGGAGTATATATATGTATATATATATAAATGAGAATCATTACAGAATCATAGAAATATAACATCACAGAATAGTGCAGCAGAATTACAACATAGTCATAAGAGTAGTTCATGAAGCTACCCATAAATACAACTATGTCTCAAATAAAAAGAAATAGAACAACATAGATGTCCAATAGTCCAAATAGAAAGAACAATACTGATAAGATAAAGATAATGATAGTCTTCGGTCTTCGGCTCCAAGTAGAACAGCAACAACAATCCTCAGTCTGATCCGAGCATAAGCATAAACAAACACTCGAATGAGGACATATATTCTTATACAGATAATATGGTTCAAAATTTGAAATAACAATAACTCAAAGATGAATGGAATAACATCTTTCAGGATCCGTTAAACTATTTATACATAGTAGTGTACGATAAATAGATAATGTCTAACAGTAAAGTAAAATATCAAAATAGTGTTAAGGCGTTAACATTGTCCCCCTTAACACATTTCACATAGCATTATAGATTATACAGCACTGTAAACTCTGCCGTGAACTAGTGGAATATCAGGGAGTACTCCATAGGTGTAATACAAAACAAATTCGTAGTGGTCGCGTATAAAGGGATACAAGTATGACAAGGCATATGAGGCGATACCCAAGGTAGTGAAACTACCGTTTGCCTGATCCGGATTGGTGAGAACGCATCGCCGCAGCGATCGCAGCACCGCGAAAAAACACTCTAAATTCAAGGGTGCGCACCAATCAATACCAAGCAATGAGTAGTTTACGAAGAAGTGTGTTCGCTCGAGGTAGCTAACCCCATTTGGCCCGGCACGGCTCCTGTTTTAGTCATTTCCAATTTGACACAAGTGTCAAGGCTCTCCATTATCGTTCTCTTTCTTCAGTCATCGCGTACTTCATTCCAACCACTTCATTCTGGATCACACTTCGCGTATAGTTATTAAAGTGATTTTCGGTTTAGACAGTGAGTATGTCCCTAACTGATTTCGGTCTCTTTAATAACCTTCGTAATTATTTTACCGATTGGTCTTTAATATATTTCAAAACCAAATCAAATTCAAATTCAATTAAAATTTGTAAATCAACATTATTTCATTTGTCTTTCTAAACCAATTTCCAAAATTTACGTTTCATAACTTCCCGATTCCATTTCAACGTTCTTTAATTCAATTTCAAAATTTGAATTTAAGCAATTCCAATATACATTTAAATTCGTATATAAGTTTCATTCCATAATCATTTTAAATAAATTTAATTTAACGTTCAAATCGATTTAAACTCATTTATCGATTTCATTCGATATTCATTAAATTAATTTATCATTTGAACAATTACTATTAAATTTCCAATTCATTAAATTTATTTACTTAATTTCAACTTCATTATATCAAAGCTTACAATTTTAATTTAAATTAAATTTGTCAAATTCAATTCAAGTCTTAAATTTGTTTCGATAAAACACATTTTTATTTTTTTTTTAAAGAAATTCAATTTCATTTTATTTAATTACTTAGTTACAATTTCAAACTCAGTTAATAAAGGAATTTAGTTTCACTTATTCAAGAATTCAATTTAAATTAAATTATTAAACGATTCAATCTCATTAAATTTATCAAATAATTTCAAATCTTAATTATTACTAATTTCAAAACTTAATTATTAATAATTTCAAAACTAAATTTTTTATAATTTCAAAACTTAAATATTAAAGATTTCAAAACTTAATTGTCAAATAATTCTAAATTTAATTGTCAAATAATTAAATTTTAAACAATGTTCTTTCGTCAATTACTTCGTTAATATTTGTTTCAAATTTCAAATATTCGACTTTTCTTTTCATTAAAATTTAAATTCCAAATTTATTTCAAAACCTTATTTTTATTGAAATAAAATCTTTATTTTATTTAAATCAAATTATTGTCCAATTGGGTTTAATTTAATTTTCTATCCTAAGTCAAAGTTTATTTGGGTATTTATCATTTCAACCCGATTCCATTTCAATTCAAAAATCAAAGCATAGCAAAGGGAACGTGCAGTGTGATAACTGGGATGATGTCAAAGTAAATAAACAAGCAATAGCAACCATACATAACAATTCAACAATTTATTTAAATAATCTCGAAATAATCGTATTAATTTACATTTGTTGTTTATGCAAATTAATATAATTATTTCTAGAATCTACACTATCATTTCATGTAGATTAAAGATTATTACATTACAGTTTCACTTGATGTCTATTTTTCAAATTATACTACATCAATTATACATCATACATTCAATGGTTCAAAGTGTAGTTAACCAAATTCTACGTGTCAATTAATCTAATAATTAAAGGGGTCATATTTAACTAATCAAATTTAACATATAAATCCATTTTAAATCATTTTACTATCCTATATCAAATTCAAATTTCACTTTAACAATAACAATTAACATCCAATTTCAACATCACATAACAATCATTCATCAACCAAACTTGTATAAGAATATAAGTCGTGAAAATCAATTCACCTTTCGTGGATAAAGAAATTGACAGCGAAGCACGAAGAAGCACGAATGAAGTCGGTACAACATGAACAAACGGACACTACAAATATCGACAAAAGAGAGACGATATTAATTCAATGAACGTTTATGTATAATTTATAAAATTATATAGATGCACTTACCAATGACGGAGAAAGAACGAAAGCTAAAAATCAATGCTGCTGCAAAAGGCTTAACAAGTTGCTTCTGCACACTACAAGCAAAGAAAAGTGGTTACTATTTTCAGTAACCAAAATAGATATTTGCGTACAAATATCTAAAGCAACAGTGTGCTGTTCCAATCCTCAACAAATCAATACTGTTCAATTTCCTTTTTTTTTCAGAACCGAGACTTCACACTGCATTTCCCACGCGTATACACCTTTTGTATACACGCATGCACCCTTCCCCATTCTACATGCTGCAGCCTCTACGTACACAACACTTCACAAACATATATTTCACGCAACTCTCTTCACAAACACACGCAACATACACATTTTTTCTTCTTTTGCTTTTTTTTCTACTTTACCAACGAGAATTTGTACACAACCACTCACGCATGTACACCTCCACACACACACCATGTACACGCACAACCCAACCCAGTTACGTCTCTCCCCCCTTCATCATGCTGCAAATCTCCCCTTCACTTCTGCATGCTGCAAATTACTTTTGTTTTTATTACGCACGCAACACCGACACCATGTAGGTGGTGGGCGCGGAGGCGGTGTTGAAGCGGAGAGATGAGGTAAATGGCGTATGCGCGAACTGGATAGTGGTGGAGGATGCTCGGGTTTAGTAGTGGGTTGAGGTCTTGGCCGAAAGAAGTATTGAAGTGGAGCTCACGGTGGTGAATGGAAAGGGGAAATGTGTGCGACGTGAGGTGGAAGGGTGGAGTTGTTTCGGCCATGGAGGAGAAGTTGTGCGCGCGTGCTCCTTCGTTTCGGCCATCACTATTTTTTTTTAGGTTTACAGAACGAAAAGGAAATGAGAAGAATAAGAAGGGGAAGTGGAGTATTATCTGATGAGATGCAAATTGAAGTGAACAGTGGAATGAGAATGAAATGAAGTGTTCTTTTAACTTTTAAAATTTAGTACAGTAAATAATTTTTGACCTCCCAAACGTCACGTACATTCCCAAGCCAACTACTAGCTTCCAACTACCACCATAAATGCACCACAACTAGCATATTATTTTTCAAATTTTTGAATGTGTACGGGCTACAAATTTGGGCTGAATATTATTTGACTGGTCCGTTTGGAACGGTTAAATTAACGCGACGATTCCCATCGGACTCCGACTTGAACGAATAAATATACCGTTTTGATCAGTGCGACGATGCGCATCCAACGGAACACAGATAATTGCGAAACGACAGTTTTATAAAAACTCAAATTTTACGCCTAATAAATTGTTTCATTTTTAAAACAATTTAAATGGAACAGGCGATGATGGTATGTAACGAAACGAATTACGACGTCTTGATTAGAATAATTTTTACAACATAACTGTGTAAAAATATTTGGATTCGATTTTATCCAGCTTTATATGAACTGATATACAGTAAAACGCGAACGAAATTTACTGCATTATTTCACGACGAAACTTTTTCTATATTCATAACTAGCTAGACGCATCTTATAAATAAAGTTTGGACGTTAATTGAGATCGTATAAAAATTTCAAATTTTTATATTAAAACGATGGATTTAAAATTTTAAATTAGGTCGGAAGTTCAGGGTCATTACATAGTTCTTGAAGTATCACTTTTGAAGTGCGTTTATTGGGGCATAGAGAATGTCTACACATAATAGGGATTTAAGAAATGGTTTTGTACACTTAGGATTGTGATTATGGAAATCTAAAGAGAGGTAGGAAAAGATTAGAGATGTACAAATAAATTCAGTAGGTATGCAAAGAAGGAAGTCCATACGTAGACAACTGCAGAAATTATAACTATCTCAGATAATTGGATCTGATGATGATGCCTTAGAATAGATATGAGTATACAAGAGGAATAGGAGTAAAAGCCTTTAGTTTAAGAAAAGTACTCCAAGGTTAGTAAGGACAAAATCCACTTTATGCTAAGTCCAATAAAAGGAAATTTTCAAAATTTCAAAAAAAAAGTTGATTTTTTTTTGTAATTGTTGGAAAATTTTCATTGTTAATATTTTTTTTAGAAAATAAACCTGGGGTTTTTGAAGAAAGGTATGAAATTTAAGTTGGTTTTTAGATCACTAAAAATTGGAATTCTTTTTGAAGAATTACAGGGTATATATATATAACTCACTAGTTTCGTTATAAGTAAACAAAGATTTTAAACATAAAAACCTAGAGTGTATCAATTACATAGGTATAAGTGATTTATGGGTATTTATTTAATTGAATCCATATACTAGTATTTTTGGGTTGTCGTAACGATGTTTTATGCAACATCCATTTTAACCCGAATAAAATGTATTTTAAAAGGGAATTTCTAAGTATAGAAAAAATGGTTTGTAAAGTACACTTATTATTAATAAGTATAGGGAAGTTTTTTTATAGGTACAGAAATATTAAAACGGTTTTGAAGATGAGTTTTTCTAAAAAGGAAATGTGTAAATTAGATGTTAGAAAATATTTATCATGGAAGAATATAATTTAATAATATTTTAATCTCTTGGAATGAAAAGAATAATGCTATGATTTTCTATGAAACCAATAAAAATGTTTTGTGCAAGTTACAAGGAATATATGAAAGAGATATACAAGGTATGAAAAGCACCATATTTTATATAGCATATTTCAAAAAATATAAAATAAGTTCCTTGTAATTTCACATGAACATGAAATTCTCTTTTAAAAGGTTCATAGTAGATTTTAGCATTAATAACTTCTCATAAGAGGAACTAGTTCCAATACATTAAGATATGAGACTATTAGGTGTAATAAGAAGCTGTTTTGAAAACGCATAAAGGATATTTTAAAGATATTTTAAAATGGTTTGGTGAAAAAGTAAACAAGTTCTTGAAATGAAAAACTTAATAAAAGTAAAATTTGAAAATTCAAATTTTTAAAGAAAACTGTAAAAGTCTTCATGAGAAAGAGAGATATAAGTTTTAGAGTTAAAAAAATTTGGATGTTTTTCCCTTTAGGTTTGGGAAATATTATTAAGTGACCAAGTTTTTTTGAAATTAATAGAAATTGAAAAGATAACACTTTTAAGGACAAAGATTTTGGGGTTTGATATTTTAAAATTTTTAGAAACCTTAATTTAAAACCAAAATAAGGTGATCAATACCAAAACAAACTTTTAATGTGGAGTAGGAAAAAAATCATTTTCTAGGAATAACGGAAAAAGACGCAAGGAGATAGCAGTAATTACTTTTAGAAGTAAGTTTCCATCAAGTGTATAGGACACTAGTAAAAACTTAGGAATGTTGATTCATGAAGAGCAATAGAATGAAATTAGTAGGATAATAAGACAAGCATGGTGGAGAATGAGTATTCTTGATTTTGAAACTTGGGAGAAACGTCTTTCTTTAGTGGAATTCATACAATAATAGTTTTCAAGCAAGCATCGGAATGACACCTTTAGAAGCTCTTTTTGGAAAGGCTGTGTTACACGTCTTCGTGTTGGTTGGAGTCTACGGAAAGGTTGCTTCTTGGTTCTAATATGGTTAGAGGGATTTCGGAGCAGACTAATTTGATTAGGAGAAAATTCATATCTCACATCCATATCTCTTTGATAAGATGCAAGTGTTTGCTATTGGATGCTAATGGATGCATATAGGTACACTATGCACTATTATTCCTTAGGGATCGGCCTAACTAGGACACTAGAGCATGTGCATATGGATGTGTACGCACTTTTATTTTGTATCCATGGTTGTTATAAATGGATGTTTATCACATGATTGTTGCATTTGGGTGATGTTTGTAGCACGCATATAAAATTATCAGTTATCATTGGAAATTTTTTGCATTCATTTGAATATATGACACGGACATGATTGCATAAAAGGAGGTCAACTGAATTAGTGGACCACCTAATCTTTTGCATTAGTTAGGACATTTACACTCCACTAATTGCATAAGTGTCATAAATTGCATTAGAAAAACTTAAGGACAATGGATGAATGGTTGATGATTGAGTAATTGGTTATAGAATTGGATGAAAACATTTAGTACATTCTTTTATCCTTAGAGATTTCGGGGACGAAATCCCTTAAGGAGGGGAGAATGCAACTACCTAAAATTTAACTGATAATTATTAATTCTTTGTTTAACTAAATAATAAAATAACCTTTTAAAATTATCAGAATTGAGTCCCGAGAGTTGCACCATTATGTACATGGAAATTTTCTGATCAATTTCCATATATAGAACGTCAGAATCTGAGTCAACATGAAGAAGTTGCGCAGGAAACAAAAATAATAATTATATGAGCTAGGTCGACCAAGAGGTTGACCTAACCATTACCTAGGTTGAGCTAGGGGGTGAAGGTCGACCTGGCAGTCGATCCGCCTAATGTATGACGTGAAGAAGATTTCTTCTTCGTGCTGTACAATTTTAATGCGTCATTTGCAGTCTTTTATTCAATCTAGTCCTTCCGTTTCTGCATCTGATGGATCCTATTCAGCCTATGACGTGGTTGCATCATATTCAATTCTCAAATCCAACGGTCTGAGATCCACATCTACACCTATAAATAGATCCCTAGACCTAAATCTTTTTCTCATTCTAGATTTTCTTCGTTTAGGTTCACCTTTTGAGGAAGGACCCTAAAAGGAATAATTTTCCAAGGAGAGAATCATTTTATAACAACCCTAAGTGGATCCGTGAAGGCCTAAAGGGAAGTGCTAAGGACCAGGGGTGAGTGATTGTAATTGTTTTTTCTTTAAGTAATTTAAGATAATAGGGTTTCCAATAGTTTTAGTTTTACTACGAATTTTGGAATAGCCTTTTCAGTAGTTTATTTACAGTTTTTTTTAGAATTATTTTCAATCTATTTCCATTCAACTATTCTTTTCAGTAATTTTAATTTATTTCTATTAATTATAGATTTTTTTTATTATTTACAATTTATTTATATTGTTTTAGTTATTTATTATTATTTATAAGTTATTTGCATCTTCTTTATATGTTTTGGATTTTCTTCTATTTTCGGTTTTATTTTATTCCACATTCTTTTTCGCGTATGGATCTGAATAAGATTAACGCGAATATGGATTAAATTATATGAAAACTAAAATAATGGAATATAAGATGTAAATTAGAAAGACTGTAATAAAATGGAATTAAGACTGAAATTCTGCCTAATTATGATATTAATTGGATTAAATTAAAGAGATTGGCCTATTTATAATTATGAGATGTAAATTATAAGGATTGAAATATAAGTGGAATTGGACTGAAATTATGCCTAATTATGATTAGAATTGGATTAATTAATTGGCTTAGTTATAACGTAAAATTGTAACTAAAAAGGGTAAAAGACGAAAGAGCTTATTTTCACACTTTGACTTTGGCTTAAGTAATAAGCATGATTATAACATAAGTTATAATAAAAAGAATAGAATGGGGCTTATTTTTAGAATTGGATAAATTAATAAGCGTAGAAAGTAAAAATGATAATAAAGGCTTATTTAAATAATTTATCTAAGTTAATAAGCAGAGATAAAAGTAGGACCTGTGCCGAATAGCATTCCCTATTAGAAAAAACGGCGTCTCGCATTTGTCTGAAGTGAGATGAGGGCACGCTTATTCTAAGAATGGTAGTAATTTTTCAAATAGAAGTCCAAATCATTGGGGATTTGGATAAGAGGCGCAACTATATATTGTTTGGATGAAGGGCCGGTATCACCAGCATTTCCCCTATAGTCTCTAAGGATACACGGTGATCTCACATTTGCCTAAGGTGAGATGAGGGGCACACTATGTTAAATGTTGGAGGTAATAAGAAGACCCAATAGGTGGAGCAATAGGTAACATGGGCATGGTGGCAGTTACGCATGTGACTTCCATTGCGGGTGCTCAGTAATAGTTATGAGTTCAAAGCACTTAGCATGGGTGTCTTTCGTAGGCACCATTGCCTTCTGTGTAGTGATCTAGATATGTCGTCTGGATTTATAGTAGTTGCTCTATGCATCTTTCGTAGATACCATTGACTACTGTATAAGGAGTTATATAGCGGCTGGTCCGCAGTAAGATCTGTGGAGTAGCAGGCCAATCAAAAAGGGTAGAATTAGGGTTACATCCTAATCATAGGATTAGGAATTCAGCCTAATCAAAATAGAAATCTAGAACAAGTGCAAGCAATCAAAGTTAACCTATCTTATAAACTGAGCAATATTTAATCATACTTATTTCCAGTTTATCTCTTTCCTATTTCTTTTATTTTCCTTATGTATGCTAGAACTATTGTAGAGTCTATTACGTTTATCTTGCTTAAAGACTCTAGTAGTTACTATCATTCTCCAGACTTTTAGTCTGACCCACTCCTCTATTTTTTCCTTCCCTCCTTAGGCAATCAAGGGAGAAGTCAGTAGGTTGCTGCAGCTTGGAGTTCCTTGGAGGAGATTTCTTCTATTTATTTCTTCTATTTCAACTTTAGTTCTTTCTATGTACTGGCTTATTTTGAGGGATATTATGTACTCTGATTTTGAGACTATAAGTTTTTGTTCCATGAGACATATTGGATTTTTAGATAAATATGTGGTATTTAGTATTTGACTTATTTATGACGCAATTATGAAGATTTGTTTAATTTAAATTATTGCTTTTTAGTTTTCGCTGTTTTTATCTGTATTTGCCTTGTGAATCTTAGTCTCTGCTAGTTCTAGTTATACCTATAACGCACCATGCCTTTTAATATGTCCTTTGGGTATATTAAGATGTGTGGGGTGTTTTAGGTAGGTCTCGATATCAAAAGGTATTTTCTCTTGTTTGAGCCATCTTAACTTCTTGTAGTCCATCTACAACTTTAACCAATAGTCATCAAGTACTTTTCTTAGACTTTGGACAAGCAGCTTTAATGATTGATGAGAAGAAAGAAAAGATTTCATGATAATACAAGTGTTATCAAAGGAATCGTCAGAAAGGACTCAAAATCTATGGAAAGGAGTTTAGAATACATTGAATTGGAGTTAGGAGGACAAGGCAACTAAGGAGGTGGAGTTTGAACCAAAATAAACCTCTCGGTGTAGGATCTAGATTAACCCTAGAGGGGGGGTGAATAGGGTTATAGCAAATTTTCTCGAATTAAACACAGAAACAAACTACAGAAATAAATATGCTGAAAAGTAAATCACACACAAAATTTACCCAGCTTCGGCAACCCCTGCCTACTGCTGCATTCCCAGATTTCTATTAGAATTAAACAGTATCACGCTTACAAACACTCTACTAGACTCGCAGACCCTTTTGCTCCCGCTCACAAACACTCTACTAGACTCGCAAACATTTGCTCCCGCTCACAAACACTCTACTAGACTCGCACACCCTGCTCCCGCCTATAGAGTTTCGTTTACTTTCAAACTCTGCTCCCGCCTATAGAGCTTTGATTACTCGCAAACACTGCTCCCGCCTATAGAACTCTGCAAACTCGCACACCCTGCTCACTGAACTAATTCTAACTAGACAATCTGACACTACCTAAACCCTAGGTGGTGATTTACAACTCCTTTGACTCGAAAAGAAAAACAACACAACTTCAAAAATAAAACCAGGAGCAAAAATTAAAGTATAAACTTAGACTCCACTATTTTGCTCAAAATAAAAACTAAAAAAAAACCTTTTTATAAAATTAAAGCCTAATAAAACTAAACCCCCTTTTAACAAATAAGGCCGGCTCTTTTAATCCTTTCCACCCGATCCACTTCTCTTGCTTTTGACTCGTGAAGAAAAATGGCGGCCCCTGTTTGTTTTGTTCGTTCAGAAATTAGGGCTTGCGATCCAAATTGGGGCTTTCAGCTCTTGCTTGTGCTCGATTTTTGATGATCGATTGTTGACTTTGAGATTGCGTTGCTCGGCTTGCTCGTTGATCGAATTCCTTTCTTGCTCGGTATGTAATGCTTTTGCTTTTACTGATTTTGTGCTTTCTGGAATTCGACGAATATGCCGATGATGTGAATTTGATTATATAGGGTTTTGTAACCCTAGATTTGCGTCGTATATTCTCTATTTGAATTTGTCAACTGATTTCTCTGGCCTTTGAATTTCGTGTGGATGATTGAGATTTCACTGACTTGTTTATAATCGTATATTTCTGATTTACTAGCTACTCACGGCTTTGAAATTGCCTTGCTCATCACGGTCATGATTTTGCTGGTTCGACTTGGCATTGACTATTTCAATTTGACACACACTTGATTTCTGATTTGTGAATTACTTACTGCTGGCTTCGGTCATCTCTGTAATGTTCGTCTCTGGCCAACTTCTCTGGTCGGTTTTACATGAACTTTACTTGGTAATTTTGTATGTTTCATTTTACTTGACTTCTGTTCATGTCGGCACTGGCTGTAGTTGAGTTGATACATTTGTCAGTTCTACATTTGTTTCACTTGGTATCGCTGTATCCATTCTGTTGCACTTTGATGTTGTATATGTGATGCATTCTTTACTGCAATACTTGTTGCACTTTAGTTGTTCACCATGTTGCATTCATTCCATTTTGCATTGGTGCAGTGCTGTCATGTTGTTTGCAACTGTGTTGCACTTGTATCACTGGTATTTGAACTAAACTTGTGTATCTTGTCTCCATGCATTCACGTACACTACTGTGTTGTATGCTTGATCACTGAGCACTTGAGTTGTTTGCATATTTGTAGTCTTGGCCATGTTGGTTTAGTTGAGTATGTTGCATTTGTTGGTTTAGTCGTGCACTTGGTCCCTTCACTTGTATATTTGTACTGTTGGGTTGTAGTTTGCATTGCTGAACTTGTGTTGTCTTTAATGTTGTTGAACTTGGTGACATGCATTTCTTTGTGGTCTCTGTTCTTTGTTCATTGGTTATTGTTCTGGTTCTTGGTGGCTTGAGCATTTGGTTTGCACTTGTTCATCATGTAGCTTGTTCTCTACATTTACTTGACTGGTCTGCATACATGTGCTTAATTGCTGTTTTGTTGACACTGGTTTGGGCCCTGTTGTCTGCACTTGTATGCTCTCGTGTATTGCCTTTGACATGATTCACTTCATGTTTGTTGCTAGTTTACCTTGAATTACTACTTCCATTTTGACTTGGTCTTTGTTGAACTTGTCATCTTCACTGTGTTGCACATTTATGGTCTATTCACCCATTACTGCACTTGCATTGTTGTTTGGTCATTTTGTATTTCTGGATGGAGCTGTGCATATGAGTTGGCGAGGCAGTGCACACGTGTATAAATGTACACGTGTGTATTGCAGCCACTCATGATTACCTGACTCTGTAGCGTTATCAAGTGTATATCTCTATGTGCATGACTTTGTGATGAATTCAAGTGTGAATGATGACGAACAACCCAAATAACTGAGGCAAATCATATTTACAAAAATCATATTTCATTTTATATTGCAAAAACATTTCTTTTTCAATTTTACTGCGTTAGTTTATATTTTTGCAGATTTTCAGATGCTGGATTCAAACTGGAATGCAGTTGAAGATAAATACGAGTGTGAGTGATATGTAGTGAGGTGAATTGTAAATATGAAATGTGATGTAATTGTAATCAAAGTTGTATAGTTAGTGAGAGCTTGAAATTGTACTATTCAAAAATGTAATAAATATTTATTTGAATAAAATATCTGTTTGAATTCAAATTCTGTGTAATTTATTTTATTCAACAAATATTTATTTAAACTGTGAAAAATAGAATAGTATATTAAAAAATACATTTAAATGAATGTATATATGTTTATTATCATCAAACAAAAATCATATAAGCGCATATTCAATAATCTCCCCCTTTTGATGATAACAATCATATATTTAAGATTTTGAATGTATTAAATGTATTTGATCGTTCAATTTGCTCCCCTTATTTAAATGCTTCCTCTCTACATGATACTCCACCTACATATATGCATACAAATAAAAATATGTAAATGAGGCTATATGCAAATGGAAAATTATTTGACCTTTGCTTGATTCTATTTGACAAAATCTTAACTTTTCTCTCCCCCTTTTGTTATGAGCAAAAGAATAACAGTGTTATGAAAATAGGGATGAAGTGACAGACATGAATCAAACATTTAACTTAATTGAATATAAATATCAAATTTCAATAAAACTCAAACAAAAATCATAATTACCCTTGTCAGACGCATATTCCACTTTCAGAAGTGATGGAGATAAAATCATCAAAAAAATCATACAGCTCTGTCTATTTGTGGTATATTTATTTCGGGAAATTTGAATATCTACTAACCATGCATAACCGTTAGGACTTTTAAATAAGATTAGTAGTATTCCAATTTAATTTTTATTTAAAAATGAAATCAAGTATCTTCTAACCACGCATGACCGTGAGGACTTTTAAATGGGATTAGAATCAACTTGTCTATTTAAATCAATTAATTTTGATATGCGTTCCATACATGCATAACCGTGAGGACTTTTAAATGAGCATGGAAGCACATAATCAAAAATCCAAGTAATTCATCCATGCATAACCGTGAGAACTTTTAAATGAGAGTGAATACTTTGGATATTTATTTTTATTGAAGAATATAATAAATTGAAGCACAGATAATTTCCTTTATAATAATAAATTGAAGAACGAATAATTTCCTTTGTAAAACTACCACAAATTTACATACTATATATGATTTTGATGAGTGATGGTCGATAGAAAGATAATAGAAATAGAAATGATCATGGAATTTTTACCCAACAAAAAGTTTTTATAACTCTTGTTATGAAATTCTAAAGAAATTTTTCTAAATATATTGTCTTGAGTAATGTATGACAAATATCGACACTCATCATTTTTTCAATCACTATTAATCTTTTCGATAATCATTAGGGAGTTAGATTAGTCAAATTTTGTCATTTAAAATCAAATAAGAATGACTAATCTGAAAATATGGTCAACAATGATTTTCTCGAAGGGGTTTTATAAGAAAATTTTCTGCCATTTGAAAATTATTTCAAGTGAAAAATATGCAGATATTTTCTTTGAAAAACGATGCAGCAAATGAATGTTTCAAAAATTAATCACGTTTCACTAGTAATTTTTCTATCAACTATATTACCAGTGTAATCTGCATCTGAATTTAAATTTCACTCAATATTCACTCGTTGAATTTGATTGACCAAACCATGAAGTGTGCACCAAGAATTTCAAACTTAACATCCATTTAAATGACATTCTTTTGAATTTGAATTGAAGCTGTGTTAACAATCAAAAACATATCATAGTGTCAATCTTAGAAACCGTAGAATAAACAACTATATTCATGAGCAATCATTATCATTTCAAACAGTTTCTTGATGTTTCAACAATTTCTTAAAATCCTTTTTAACAGCTTTCACATGAAATTTGAAGTCGTGCAAATTTATAAGCAGTAACCAAAATGTCAAAACAAATATATCTACATGTAGCATGAATAATCAAATATCAATAAAATACCATCATTTGACCGAACAAATTCATATGGATTAGTTCAAAGTTGAAAATCTGATTGGTCATCATTTAAGCACAAATCAAGGTTATAAATAAGAACAAGTCAAAAAATCATATCAATTAAGTATAAGTCAGAATTAAAGACATCATCACATTACTGGCTAATTTAATTCAGAATATGGTGCAGATTATCACATTTAATATATCGTTCAAAACAATTTTACCTGTTTTACCTTTACGATAACTTTTCGTTGTTGTCCATTTTGATTCTGTCACCTTTATACTAGGCTAAGGAACTTTGCATTGTCGCCCGTTGTGTTTCTGGAACAGCCAAAATCCAAAGAACACTGTTGTTGTTCCTTAGCCTGCCACCACACCTACACGATGAAAGATTTTTGTGACCTATTTGTTTTTATAGGTCCATGGTTGTTAGTGGCAGAATATGAAAAATATGTTTGTGGAGACCCAAAACTATTTATATATGTTCCTTTTGGCATCCAAATTTGTTTGACTTTCAAAGATTTTATATTTGTGCCTTTTGGAACCCAAATTGGTATAGTTTTCACGTGTTTGGGTCTATACCAACAATTATTTTGATTGTATCCAAATTTTCTACAAATTGTGCACATTAAGTTGACTTGATTAAATTTTGTGCTCTTGTTCCTATGACTATAATTTTCAACATGATATCCAGTTATTTCAGATCGAACAAAGACACTTTTACCTTTTGCATTATCATCATCTTGTGATTTCCCAAAACCTAGCCCTTTTCTGTTGTTAGCAAAAATTTGATTTCCCAATAACATTTTGAAAGATTTTTCTCCTTTTGAAAAATTATTCAGAGATTTCTCAAGATTTTGGACTTTGGTTTTTAATGTTGTGTTTTCAGTTACAAGTGAGGTGCATCTATTTATAAAATCCTTTTTCCTAGTGTCAATATTTTCCTTAAGACTCAAGTTTTCTTTTTCGAGATTCTCAGAGTTATTCTTAAGTCTTGTCAATTCTGAATCTAAAATTTTACATTGGTTACATTCTAGGTTTTGAATATTTTCAAGTTTAGTTTCTAACCTAGAATTTTCATGGGCGAGTTTCCTCCTTTCAGATTTTAGTTTTTCAATTTTTGATTCAAGACTCTCAATTGTTTTAGTAAGATCTAAGCACATAAAAACAAGATCTCTATAGGAATACTCACCTGCCTCACTAGATTCCTCGGAGCTTGCTTCTGAATCTGATTTTGTCATAAGACACAAGTTAGCCTCCTCTGAGCTGCTGTCCGAAACTTCCTCTCCTTCTTCATCATCCCAAGTTGCTGCAAAAGCCTTCCTTTTCTTTTTCTTTCCTTTATTGTATTTGAGAAGTGGGCATTCTGGTTTGATGTAGCCAGGCTTGTTGCAGTTATAACACGTCAGTTCATTATCGGAATTTTCAGAATCTTTTGACCTATTGCCCTTTGTTTTCTTCTTGCGTGGCTTGAATCTTGATGAGTTTCTGAGTTTATTGACAGCCATTGCAAGCTCTTCAATTGGATCTATTTCATCTTCATCGCTCTCTTGTTTGCTCTTTAAGGCAATTGTCTTCTTCTTTGGTTCGGAGTTGTTGCGTTCTTCCTTTTCTTTTAGCTCAAGCTCATATGTCATCAAGTTGCCAATCAACTCCTCCATGCTTAGCTTACTCGGATCTTTCGATTCTTGTATTGTCGTGACTTTTGCCTCAAAGTTCATCGGTAGGACTCGTAGTATCTTCCTCACAAGCTCTACCTCAGTGAATACCTTCCCAAGCGCTCTAGCATTGTATACCAAGGTTGAAAAGCGTCCAAACATATCCTTTATGCTCTCGCCTTTGTCCGTCACAAAGTTTTCGTATTCATTGCTGAATAGGGCTAGACGAGACTCCTTGACTTGAGAAGTTCCTTCGTGTGTCACCTCCAAAGTGTGCCAAATTTTCTGTGCTGTTGTACAATGAGAAATTCTATTAAATTCATTTTTATCAAGAGCACATATCAAAGCATTCATGGCTTTAGCATTTGTCGTTTTCAATCTCTTATCGTTAGCATCCCACCTATCCTTAGGTTTAGGAATCTCAGTATCACCAACGAAAATAGTGGGAGGTTTATAGCCAGTTTCAATAATATCCCAAACATCATAATTAACAGAACTAAGATAGATACCCATCCTAACTTTCCAATAAGCATAATCGTTCCCGTTAAACATGGGTGGCCTAGCAATAGATTGCCCCTCAGAAAAAGCATTATTTAGTGAATTCATGACTCTAGAGTTAAAAACAAAATACCGGGCTCTGATACCACTTGTAGGATCTAGATTAACCCTAGAGGGGGGGTGAATAGGGTTATAGCAAATTTTCTCGAATTAAACACAGAAACAAACTACAGAAATAAATTTGCTGAAAAGTAAATCACACACAAAATTTACCCAGCTTCGGCAACCCCTGCCTACTACTGCATTCCCAGATTTCTATTAGAATTAAACAGTATCACGCTTACAAACACTCTACTAGACTCGCAGACCCTTTTGCTCCCGCTCACAAACACTCTACTAGACTCGCAAACATTTGCTCCCGCTCACAAACACTCTACTAGACTCGCACACCCTGCTCCCACCTATAGAATTTCGTTTACTTGCAAATTCTGCTCCCGCCTATAGAGCTTTGATTACTCGCAAACACTGCTCCCGCCTATAGAGCTCTGCAAACTCGCACACCCTGCTCACTGAACTAATTCTAACTAGACAATCTGACACTACCTAAACCCAAGGTGGTGATTTACAACTCCTTTGACTCGAAAAGAAAAACAACACAACTTCAAAAATAAAACCAGGAGCAAAAATTAAAGTATAAACTTAGACTCCACTATTTTGCTCAAAATAAAAACTAAAAAAACCTTTTTATAAAATTAAAGCCTAATAAAACTAAACCCCCTTTTAACAAATAAGGCCGGCTCTTTTAATCCTTTCCACCCGATCCACTTCTCTTGCTTTTGACTCGTGAAGAAAAATGGCGGCCTCTGTTTGTTTTGTTCGTTCAGAAATTAGGGCTTGCGATCCAAATTGGGGCTTTCGGCTCTTGCTTGTGCTCGATTTCTGATGATCGATTGTTGACTTTGAGATTGCGTTGTTCGGCTTGCTCATTGATCGAATTCCTTTCTTGCTCGGTATGTAATGCTTTTGCTTTTACTGATTTTGTGCTTTCTGGAATTCGACGTATATGCCGATGATGTGAATTTGATTATCTAGGGTTTTGTAACCCTAGATTTGCGTCGTATATTCTCTATTTGAATTTGTCAACTGATTTCTCTGGCCTTTGAATTTCGTGTGGATGATTGAGATTTCACTGACTTGTTCATAATCGTATATTTCTGATTTACTTGCTACTCACGGCTTTGAAATTGCCTTGCTCATCACGGTCATGATTTTGCTGGTTCGACTTGGCATTGACTGATTCAATTTGACGGACAATTGATTTCTGATTTGTGAATTACTTACTGCTGGCTTCGGTCATCTCTGTAATGTTCATCTCTGGCCAACTTCTCTGGTCGGTTTTACATGAACTTTACTTGGGAATTTTGTATGTTTCATTTTACTTGACTTCTGTTCATGTCGGCACTGGCTGTAGTTGAGTTGATACATTTGTCAGTTCTACATTTGTTTCACTTGGTATCGATGTATCCATTCTGTTGCACTTTGATGTTGTATATGTGATGCATTCTTTACTGCAATACTTGTTGCACTTTAGTTGTTCACCATGTTGCATTCATTCCATTTTGCATTGGTGCAGCGCTGTCATGTTGTTTGCAACTGTGTTGCACTTGTATCACTGGTATTTGAACTAAACTTGTGTATCTTGTCTCCATGCATTCATGTACACTATTGTGTTGTATGCTTGATCACTGAGCACTTGAGTTGTTTGCATATTTGTAGTCTTGGCCATGTTGGTTTAGTTGAGTATGTTGCATTTGTTGGTTTAGTCGTGCACTTGGTCCCTTCACTTGTATATTTGTACTGTTGGGTTGTAGTTTGCATTGCTGAACTTGTGTTGTCTTTGATGTTGTTGAACTTGGTGACATGCATTTCTTTGTGGTCTCTGTTCTTTGTTCATTGGTTATTGTTCTGGTTCTTGGTGGCTTGAGCATTTGGTTTGCACTTGTTCATCATGTAGCTTGTTCTCTACATTTACTTGACTGGTCTGCATACATGTGCTTAATTGCTGTTTTGTTGACACCGGTTTGGGCCCTGTTGTCTGCACTTGTATGCTCTCGTGTATTGCCTTTGACATGATTCACTTCATGTTTGTTGCTAGTTTACCTTGAATTACTGCTTCCATTTTGACTTGGTCTTTGTTGAACTTGTCATCTTCACCGTGTTGCACATTTGTGGTCTATTCACCCATTACTGCACTTGCATTGCTGTTTGGTCATTTTGTATTTCTGGATGGAGCTGTGCATATGAGTTGGCGAGGCAGTGCACACGTGTATAAATGTACACGTGTGTATTGCAGCCACTCATGATTACCTGACTCTATAGCGTTATCAAGTGTATATCTCTATGTGCACGACTTTGTGATGAATTCAAGTGTGAATGATGACGAACAACCCAAATAACTGAGGCAAATCATATTTACAAAAATCATATTTCATTTTATATTGCAAAAACATTTCTTTTTCAATTTTACTGCGTTAGTTTATATTTTTGCAGATTTTTCAGATGCTGGATTCAAACTGGAATGCAGTTGAAGATAAATACGAGTGTGAGTGATATGTAGTGAGGTGAATTGTAAATATGAAATGTGATGTAATTGTAATCAAAGTTGTATAGTTATAGTGAGAGCTTGAAATTGTACTATTCAAAAATGTAATAAATATTTATTTGAATAAAATATCTGTTTGAATTCAAATTCTGTGTAATTTATTTTATTCAACAAATATTTATTTAAACTGTGAAAAATAGAATAGTATATTAACAAACACATTTAAATGAATGTACATGTTTGTTATCATCAAACAAAAATCATATAAGTGCATATTCAACACTCGGCATCGAGAGGTACCTCGATACTGAGAGGTCTGCATTTGGAAATTTTGCCTGTATGCCCTCTCCTCCACCCATGGGCTTGCATTTGGAATTTAAATGACTCGACCCTGTAATCATGCAGAGCAATTCCTCTATAAATATCGGCCCTATAGCAACCAAAGAAGGATCTTGGACTTTATTCCTTCTTCGTCTCTTATCTCTCCCTCACAATAGTCATCTAAGCAGTACTATTGGCAGTTTCAGGCTTAAGAACCTGTCAATCCCTTATACTTGTGACTCCAATTCTCTATCAAATCCATAATCAAAAAAATACGAAGTGTACATAGGCCAAAGGTTGCCTAAAGACTATAAAAATCTTGTATCTCTCTACTTTCCCATGTCTTTCTGCATTTTCTTGTTGTTAAGCTAGATCTAATCCAACAATAGGTCATATCCAGGTGTTGTGCCACTTTTGGCGTCAAACATTTTCAACGTTCTTTCATCCATATGCAAATAGATCCATTAGTTTTTATAAATACTTCAAAAATTCATTCTTGGCGTCATCGTTTCAATTTTTTCATATTTGATTGTATTTAACCGATTTTTTCCAGAGGTGTTAAAAAAATCCAGACTTTTCACCATTAGTTTTGACTGGTTATTATGCCAACTAAAACTGGTTAGTATATTTCTACCCGTAATTTTTAACTTGTTGGATCAATGGTTTTTGGATGATCCTAAATTTTTTTGTTATATCACTGTAAATATTTATATTTTGGTTTTTGTGCTAATTATATGTGTGTGTGTAATTTATTTTTTTGTTATAATTTTGAAATTGGTGAGTAATTAGTTTGTAAACCATAGTTATTTGAATCAAGACAATATTTGTTCAGAGCACACAAATTAGTCCAACATAAACTAGATTTTACTCAGTCACTCTCTTTATTGATTCTTAAATAATTTTTGTTAATACTGATCAAATAAAAATAAACAAAATACAAGCTAAATAGGTAATCTGGATTAAGAATGAAGTCATGGTCTCTATGGTCATAGGTTCATTGTGCATGGAAAGAATATAATACTTGAAGAATACATGAATCCAAAATTTTCCATACTTTAGTTAATGAAAATGATGACTATAAATGATAAATGTGAGCTAATTCTCAAGTCATGATTTATCCCATAACAAATTAATTGTGGCATCCAACATCAAAAAATCCAGCAGATAAAAATGAATCAACCTTTTTATATTATAATATGCATCACCACACTGAAGCATTAATTTGTGCAAATCCAAATTTTTTTCCTCTTCTTTATTTTACGTATTAAATGTGATTTTGTATCCTAGATTTCAACAATAAACTGTTTTCTAAAACTTTACTACTTTTAAGAATATTAAATAACCGTCATTATTAAACCAAAAATTCGGTATCTCACCCATGATGGCAAGTATGATAAGCTAATCCTCGATTTAAGCATTTATGATGACATGACTAAGCATGGCTTAGTGGAGGCTGACCAAATGGTACTAATTAAGAATAAGTCTGGCATTCAAGGTTAAATTGAAGAACAAGTTATGAAGAAATGGATCCATGATGCCCGTGAGCTTTTGGAATTCAATATTTGAAAGCCCATATGGTTTCTTGGAATACGATATTTGATTTCCCTTAAGGTCACTTGATATAATATATCCGAGAGCCCTTATGATCACTTGAAATAGGATATTCGAGAACCGGTATGGTCTTTTGGAATAGGATATTCGAAGGCCCATGCCACATGATCAAAGGAGAGAGAAAATAAGCTGCACATATGTGAAACATCCCATTAAGCATGTTAACAAATTATTTTGCAATCCTCAAAATTCATTGTCCAATGTTCATGTGTAATAGGAAAGATAGAGGCTATGCATATAACACTAGTTTAGACCGAAGCCCATGTTATTTTATATGAAATAGAATAATGATAAACTTTGGTCCAAAGAGCTCTATTATATGCATGTCTGTATCAATAATATCCAAATGCATAATCAAGTTAATATGCATATCCAAGTCCTTGTTCATATAAAGTAAGCAAGATTACAATTAAATCGGTATTTCCCCCCAATTCAATTTAGAGTTACAAGAGTTTAATCTTGAGCTTAGAGAAAAGAAAATGATCACCCCTTCCTTAACCCTAGGTCAGTATTTATAGGGGCAGAGGGATTCGACATGGCTGCTTTATGCTTCCCTCGGTATCTCTCCGGCATCAATCATCCTGATGGTGCTTGACATTACGCCTTGTCTTTAGCAAACCTTGGACTTTCTTTGCATGTTGATGGACTACGACATCATTAAACACGGTATTGATATTAGACTAAACTGATAATCGGGTAGCATTGGTAATCAAGTGGCACTGGTAATCAGGCAACATTGATAACCATGCGGCATTGACCAGGTGTCATTGATAAACAGGCGGCAATGGTAATCGGGCGGCATTGATAATCAGGCAACATTAATAACATGCGGCATTGAAGATGCATGGAAATGCCTAGAAGGTGACATCAATAAGAGGTGGCATTAATAAGAGGCAGCATTGGTGATGAACAGCATCAAAGAGGTGCAAAATCAAATAAAAGCAGCATTGAAGAGATTGAGCATTAGAAGGAAGCGACATTAAAGAGTTGCGGTATCAACCTAAGACGGTATCAGCTGGATGCAACATCCATCCTGTCTTCATTGATAAAGTGCACTAATGATGGAACTCGATATCAATGAGGTGCAATATGGATAATACATCATGCTACTATAACATTGTGGCTTAGGGTATACAATATCAATGGTGCACAACATCAATTCTTTTCTTGGTGAAATATTGTATTAACCTTATACAATGTCACCCATTGGCGATATGCGGGATGCGGCATTGATTGCACTCAATATCGTTAATTACCTTAATGACTTACAACATTACCCATCTTTCTTCATTAATGGCATGCAGCATTGTCTATTAACCTTTGTTGACGTAGGAAGATATCGTAGGGCGGCATTGTAGGCCTTCGACATTGGCTTTGGTGACGTACTTCCTCCACACTTTTGACATTACCTATAGTTGAAGACCTTGCATTTCTTGTTTGCTTCCATCTTTTCAACATGAATTCCTTAATTTCAACACGAAGCTCTTAACTTTAACTTAATATGACTTTGAGCTTTGAAATCATATACTTTCGAGATTAGTAAGCCTTCAGTATCATTAATGTGACATCATTCTTTAGTTCCGACATAAATTCTTTTGCTTTCATCCTTTGGAAATTATGTGGATAACATTTGCCCTCCTCCTTATATAAAAGAAGCTTTTTACACTGTATTGTAAAACCAAATGTTCTCCTGCATTGTTGATGTCTTACAAGGTTTGCTTTTTAACCCTGTTTACCTGCACAATTCAGTACAAGTGATGATTTTCATTATAAACTTAGTATTCAAATCCTTAGTAACCCTTTTCAGATTCAGTTAGGTTGTGAATTGACATGTATTTTTTTAATATGAGAAATCTCCCATACTTTTATTTAAGATTAATTTCAAAATATTATTGAATATTATTAATTTTCAAAATATAAACTCATGATATTGTTTAGAAATAATATCCCTTTCTTAAGGAATAGACTAGAAAGTCTTTTAACGATGATGGTTCCATAGGTGGAAATTCAAAAGACTATGTAATTGTTGTAATTCTCAAAATTAATTAGTAAGTTTGTAATGACCCCACTGCAATACTCATATTATTGAAGAACATTATAAATAATGCCATCTAATAACATGGAGAATACGACTTGTTAAGGGTGACCCATAATGACCCCACTGTTATGCCCATATTATTAAATAACATTATAAACAATGTCTTCTAAAAACACGGAGAATACGGCTTGTTAAGTGCGACCGAATTTGAATATAACTTTAAATTAAAACTGACATGTCATACTTACCGTTTTACTGAATCTCTAAAATAAAAATTTGATGTGTATACTACCAGTTCAAAGAAATAAATATACTGGTTTCAAAGAGTCAAAACAATATATCATATAAAATAACAGTCATATCACATTGGAATAACAAACATCATATACATATACAAACTATGAGTCTACAAAATATAAAAATAGACTCATATAATATACATCTAGTCAAATATCTAACTCAAATATACATCCCATATACATACATAAAAATCCTAAATGAGATAAACTAAAAGTTAGAAATGTTTATCTCCTTGCTAGCATAACCATCCAATTGTCAACCCCTTCTGTAACTTGAAAGGTCTCGGCCTGACCCGAGTATTAAAAATAAACAGGTCAGACTATTTATAAATATCCAAAATGATAAGAACAAATATGACACAAGGATATACGACACATACACACACACATGTGTCATATATAATAAGTAAAGGGAATAGTCCAACTCCGGTTACATTTTAAGACACAAGAATACCAAATTCACAAAGCAAAAAATAAATCCCAATCATCAAATCCTTTCATAAAACATAGAAATATTTAATCCTATAACATAGAATAAATTGAAATCCCAGAAATTCCAAACCAAAGAAGAATATCTCAAATGCCAAGAAAACCAAATATAGAATGATCTCAATCATCGTACTCATATAGTAGGAAAAAAAAGGTGGTATCACTCATACCGATCAGATACTAATGATTATCCATACCATGAAAATAAAATCCCAAACTATGAAAACTAGAACGGAGAAGATGTAACTCATTCCTATCACAAGGACCGTATAAAAATTTAGGTGTGTACTTCTTAAGGATCTATCGGCTCCTACCCAAATACCAAAAGAGAGTGAACTCTAAAGTGCCAAATACTATCATCTTTAGTAACCATGAGAACTTAACCAAAACGTCCTATACCGCCCGGTGAAATTCAAGTGTTTACTGGAAGCTATTAAATCTCATTCATTATGGGTACTACTAGAAAATCTGAACTATATTCCCTTAAGGATCTTTGGTCCCACCGAACAGCAAAAGAGAATACAATCCAAAAGTGTTAAATTCTTCATAATAGCAATCACAAGAATTTAACCAAGGCATCCCATATAGTCTAGTGGAATTCAATTATTCACTAATGGGCAAGTAAGTACCACCCAAATTTTTTATTCAATGAGTTATACCATATTCGACGAAGCATTACTTGAAAGCATTTAAACCAATCAATAATACTAAGTTGATTTTTAGTATTCCCAAATTATAGAATTAGAGTTCTCAAAAAAATTTATTTTTAAAATCTTCTCCAAATCCAAAAGTTACACAAAATTGCAAAAATAGCATATAAATAGCCAAGTGTTAAATGCAATAAAAATCCGATAAGAATTTCTGGTCTCGAAAAAAATGATATAATTTAACATGTAGAAAATGATTTTAAAACCCTTTCTTTATATAATCACTTTTAAACTATTCGCTTGAAAAATCCATAAACTCAATTATTTCTCAAATACACACACACACACACACACACACACACACACACACACACACACATATATATATATCCTTAGATAACATAATCCGTACGTAATTCCAATTTTTATTATATATACAGTTATTTCAAATCCCAATTTTAAAGATCCAAATTTCACAATTCTTATTCCAAAATCCATATATATATAAGTCGATTCACTTTATAGAGATCACAAATATTTATATTTCCAAGCCCATATAGGTAATAAACAATTGGTTAGAAATAAACTAATTTATAATTCAAAATCATTACTATTATATAAACAATATATATATATAAACAATTTTATACTTAAAAGATTTAAAGAAAACAGTTCGATTAGAAAATTACCCCTTTTGAAACCTCAAGTTAAAAACCATATGAAAAAAATTGTGTGTTGAACCATAAATCCATAAGACAACTCTTTAGTAGTTAAACTCCAAAACAAATTCACAAATTCCTAAATCATAGTTCGAAAATAACATTACAATTGGTACGTACTCAGCCATAATACAATGCACACAACATTCAAGGAAACACCTGGGGAAACGAATAATGGAACGGGCGATCGGGGCATTGACCTGGAGCTGAAATAGCTCCAGGAAAACACCACACTGGTCCAACGGTCTGGGCGAAATCGGAGCTTTTCCAGCTCCAGGTTACCCTCCGACGGTTATTTCCAATGATTTTTGGACTACAACAGGTTGTGTTCTCTAGGGTGACGAATTTTCATCATGCAAGCACGCAAACATCATGAAATTAGGGCAATAAGAGATTACTAAGTTAGAATTTTAGCTACCAAAGATCAAAGCAACAAAATATATCAATATCTCAATCAAATTGAAAACAATATAGCATCAATTCATTCAACAACACAGCAAGAACATATAAGTTTAGCGATAGATTATGTGAGTGGTAACTCACCTTTTTACTCCTTAAAATAGCTTGGTAACTTTAATTTATTCACTACCTTGAATTACACATTAAACCCTAGAATTTTTCCTTAATAAAAAAGAACAAACACAAATCAAAACACAATATGAACTACAATAAATTGGACTAATGGGTGAAATAACGCTAGAAAACTTGCTTTGATTTTCCTTGGATTTTCCAGCAATTTATTTCCATTTAAAATTAATGAATTTTTTCGTTGGGTTGAAGTGAAATTTGGTTTCCTTAGCTTTCAGTTTTCTTAGTTTAGAAAATGAATGTACTATTTAATGAAAATGAGGAGGATATTTCTCTTTGTTTTCACTTAAGTGGGCCTAGCTCACTTAAAATAAATTACACACTTATTTAATTAATATTACTAATAACTTCATTAATCAAAAGCTTAAACATTTAAACCATATCCCATTTAACAAAATGACTTCTCGAATTAATTTAATAATGGACAGCATTTTTATTAAGAAATTACTAATCTCAAATTCTTCCTTTACTTATAAATAAAAGATTTTAACCCTTATCCAAATTCTAATTCGAATTGTCATTTAAACATATAAAACTCAAAAGTTCTAATTTCTTTGTCATTCTCAAACTAAGAATTTTACCAAAATTGATAACTCTCAATAATATTTCTAAGCGATTACAACACTTTAAAAACACTAATATTTCTCAATTTAACAATGTTTTAGAATTAATTATTCTAAAAAAATTATCTTTTCTAAAAGATTACAAATTTTAAACTAATGATTTAAAATTTTCAAATTAAATTATTATTTCGTTTATTATATTTACTCAAAAATCGGGGTTGTTACATACTTTCTCCTTAAAGAAATTGCGTTCTCGCAATTTCAATTGAGAGAAAAGTCTAAAATAAAGACATATGCATTCAAAAGTTCCTTCTTTAAATTTAACCAATAGCAAAAGAATAAAACATTGTTTTAATTTTCACTTTAATTTATAAAAATTAATATGTTCTCCTTCCTTATTTCTAATTGGAAAATAAGTTCACAGAACTATTTTTAACTTCAAATTTTTAATTTTTTAATTACTACTTCCAAATAATTCTTTCCAAAATTTACATTTTCAATTATAAAACCTAAATTATCAAATTATAAAATTCTAGTTCCAATTAAATTACAAATCTTATCATCCATCTAAATAATAAAATGATGCATACAATAAATCAAAATTATCACACACTATTCATCTTAGCATATATGTATCGTAGTCGAACATACACAATTCTCATATATCAATTGATATAATAACATTGCTTCACCGACTTTATATAACAAATCGTTTTGTCAATTGGCTACGATGTTAATCGTGAAATCAACATTGCCTCGCCGCTGATCTATGCTATTGTTAATGCTCAATGGCTAGATACGTCATTTAAAACAATACATATAATGCATTTTTATAGCCTTGCCATAAGTTTCTAAACTAGAAAAAAAATTAAACACATATAAATTAATTTTCTTCTTAATTTATTTTTCAAAATGTTTTTCCTTGACTATTCAAATTTTATAAATAAAAATTTAATTTCAAATTATTTACTAAATATTATTATTAAAACTTCAATAAATATTTCCTTTTCAAATAACCATATAACTCAAAATAATTCTTTTCAAAATATTATATATATATATATATATATATATATATATATCCAAAATACATACTTTTCACAAAATTTCTTTTTACTTCCGAAATTTATAATGTATACATGTTAATATATTTTTCCAAGACATCCATCTCATTTGAAAATAATATCTAACTCAGTTAAAATTTTATTTCCTTTTTAAATATTAATTTCAATATATTCGTAATTATTTATAATAACCCAATTATTATAACTCAAATTTACTATGTCGGACTATCTCGTCAAATCGTTTAGAAATCCCTACCAACTCTGTGGCGTCTCATGTCTCGACCAAAATTCATAAAATACTCGACCGACAATTTAACATAAAAAAATTCCAAAATTAATATCTCTCTACATTTTCATACAAAGGAAAAAAATCTACTAATAACAATTCAAAAATGCAATCAATCATCCAATTAAAGATAAACAACCATCTAATTATTGTGCTCGACGGAAGCAGTCTATCGGTTTTAATTGTGCAACTCTGATCCCTAATTCAACAAAACACTACTACACAACACTAACCTTTAAAATAATTTTATAAATATAATTTGTAAAGTAATCCAAAATTTTCACAAATACGGCCTAGTGATTATTCCCATATTCATTTTATTTTCCTATTCCTATATAAATAGTCGATATAACTATCCACCACACACCCCAAGGGACAGGACTCTAAGTTATCTAGGCCTTAGATCTATGATATTATATTCTATAGTGTTCTGACTTCTGACTCAACTCTGATGCCAATATGTAACAACCCCACCGCAATACCTGTATTGTCAAAGAATATTGTAAATAACGTCGTCTAGTAACACGGAGAATATGGCTTGTTAAGGGCGACCGAATGTGAATATAACTTCGAACTAACACTGACACGTCATACTTACCATTTTACCAAATCTCTAAAACAAAAGTTTGACGTTTATAGTCTCGGTACAAAGAAATAAACACATCGGCTTCCCAAAATCAGAGCATATGTCATTTAAAACAATAGTCACATATCTCAACGGAATAACAAACAACATATACATATACAAACTGTGGGTCTACAAAATATAAAACTAGACTCACATAATATAATCTAGTACAAATCTCTAACACAAATATACATCCCATATACAAACTTAAAAATCTTAAATGCGATAAACTAAAAGTCAAAAATGTTTATCTCCTTGCTGCACAACCATTCAAAGGTCAACTCATCCTATAACTTAAAAAGTCTTGGCCTGAACTAAGTATTAAAAATAAACGGGTTAGACTATCTCTAAATATCTAAAATGGTAAGAACAAAATATAACACAAGGATATATGACATATAGATAAATACAAGTGTCATATATATATATATATATATATATATATATATAAAGTCAAGGAAATGGTCCAACTCTAGTTATATTTAAGACACTAGAACACCAAATTCACAAAACACAAAATAAATCACAATTGTCAAATCCATCATAAAACATAGAAATATTTAAATCCTAAAACATAGGATAAATTGAGCACCTAGAAATTCCAAAGCAAATAAGAATATCTCAAAATCCAAGAAAACCAAATACAGAATGATCTCAATGATCGTACCAATACTGTAGGAAAACAAAAGGTGGTATCACTCATACCGATCAGATACCCATGATCGTCCATACCATGAGAAAAAAAAAATCACAAAATCCATGAAAACCAGAATGGAGAAGATATAACTCATTCAGTAAAATAATGTGAATGACACTATTTCAATATTTTTTTCAGCCACTAGGACACCGCTCTTTTTTTCTACGGAAGGACAATTTTTTTTATATGTTTTGTTTGTAAACCAAATATTAAGTCTCTGGTCATCGTGGTTAATTTGAATCTTCATCGCGCTTTTGTAAATGTCGATTTTAATTTCTGTCTTCATATTTTTGCTCTTAGCTCCAAATTCAATTCGTTTTTTAAATTCGAATGAAATCCTTAGCTCTATTTTGATATTCTTCTCGAGTTGAATGAAATTCAACTAGGAAGCATTTTAAAAATTAAATATATTTTGGCATTCATCTCAAGTTCAAGAAAATTCAACTCCGTTTTAGGTCATCTCTTCAAAATTCAATTCCAAGTATTTTCAATTGGATTTTGAAATTGCTTGATTTTTTATTTTGTTTTTTAATTTATGTTCTTCTATTTAACAATACATCGTTATTAATTTGTTTGTTTATATTTAACTAATTTAGGGCTGTCTCTACATTTGATCTATGGATAATGTTATAAGTAGCAGTTGGTTATCTTGTTATTTTGCAATATCAGTTTTATTTTGTTTTTCTACTTTTTTCTGCTATTATGTAGCATTAACTTTTCTTATTTTCTTCTTTGCAGTGGTGATAATAGCATTCTTGTTGTCTCTATATTTGATGATAATGCTTTCAGTACTCTGCTATGGTTAATGAAATTTGTCGCCACTGGTCTCAACTAACTTCTATGTCCGTTGAGGTTTCACATATTCTTGAGAATAAAATTATTGCGGTCGATACTTATTGAGATATTTAGAGCATACTTTGCTATCAATTAATTATATAAGAGAGCTCATTTTTACATCCACTTTTAAAGTTAAGAATTCTTGGCTTGAGATTGATGTTGATTATCTATTTTGGTTGCTTCAAATCTTCATAGTGATTCTTCTTGATGTGCTTCATTATCAGATGTTATTAGAAATAAAAGTGATTTAAGAGAAATGTCGAAAAGAGATCAAAGTTATGTATTTCAGAGTTCGTTGGATTTTTTTTGGAGGTGTTGAAGATTTTAGAAAACTTTTGATTGCATATCAAATTCAAAAAGGATACGAGTTGGTGTTTTTAAAAACTTTTGCTAATAAGATCGCTTTTATTTGCTCTTCAGCCAAAGATTGTTGTCCTTTTAAAGTGCTCGCTTCTTGTGATAATGGTCAATTAAGTCTTTTTTTAGTAGATCATTCGTTATTGAACATTATTATGGAGCCAATCTTAGATATGTGAGTAATACACATATTTCTAGTAGATTTGTGAAATCATTGATCATAGATGAGATTCGTGATTGTCCTAGTAAAATGCCAAAAGACATAATTGATGATTTTAGAAGAGAATACGATTTTACTTTGAATCATTATATCTTATTATGGAAAAGAACTTGCTTTGATGGAGTTGCATGGTGATGATGTTAAATCTTATAATGATCTAATTTGGTATTTGGGGGCATTAAAGAATAGTAATCCATGTAGCTATGTTTAATGGATGCTGACACTTCTAGCAATCAGTTTGAAAGGGTTTTTATTAGATTTGTGCCTGCATACTTGGTTTTAAACATGTAGAGCTTTTATATTTTTAGATGCTACTCATTTAAGGGGATGCCCAGTTGTGTTGATAGGTTCAGTGAAAAAAATGGTAATCAAGGTATGTTTACTTTTTCTTTCTTAAAAGTTCTAATGTGAATTATCAGTTTTCCTTATGATATTCTTATGCGATTTTTTTATTATGTATAATGCTTTATCATTTTCTAGTTCTACTATGTAGTATCAGTTTATGTAATGTGCGGTATAAGTTTTATAACATGTCAGTTCAAATTTGGTGTTGGTAGTTTTTGAATAAGGACTTTGGGCAGTTGATAGTTTCTATTGTGGCTACCATAAGTATAAAATCGATTGGTGAAGGAAAGATGAATGTGACAGTTCAAATCAGTAAGATATGTTGTAACACTGCAGATTTATGAGATACTGTGTAGTATCAGTTTTCCTAATATGTTGTATCATCTTTTACTAGTACTATGTAGTATCAATTTTATACAACACATTATCATCTTTAGTACTACTATGTAGTATCAATTTTCTACCGTGCATTATCATTTTTTGATATGCTGATATTATTCAAATTTTATGATGTCTAGTTTTCAATTGTTATGATATGCAGTATCAGTTTTCTACAATGCATTATGAGCTTTTACTACTATTGTGCAATATCAGATTAAATTGTTTTGTAATATATAAATATTTTTTTGCATGTTTTTTTTACATTATCTTGGGTTATTATCTCTCATAAAAACAAAGATAATTGGAAATGGTTATCAAAGAATTTAAAGAAACTGATTCAAGAAGATCACGAATTGGTTTTTATGTCGAATCGTCATCATGAGTTAATTTTAGAGGTTAGTAATGTTTTTCCTTTGGCATTTCATAGTTATTGTTACCAACGTATGGAACAAAATCATCTTTCAACGGTAAAAGAAAAAAAAAATGCTAATGTGTCTGTTGTTGATTTATTTTAAAAGTGTTCTAGAGCTTCTACCGTGTACGATTTTGGACAGGCTATTTCTAACTTTTGTGAAATTGGTGGTATGGTACTTTAATTTTTTTTTTGAAGGATAAGTCTTATGATAGATGGACTGACTTGTCTTTTCTGGGAAAGTAGTATGGAGAGTATAGTTCTAATGTAGCTGAAAGCTTTAATAGTTGGATTTTGGACGAACGAGCCTTGTGTATTACTGCTTGTTTAGATGGTATTCGTGTTAAAGTTATGGAAAATATGTCTAGAAGGAGAGTGGAGAGTCGTTTGTGGAATTCAATCCTTTGTCCTTCTATTGAGGCTCGTTTAGCTGGATTGATCGAAGAAGGTTTTGGATGGGATGGTTTCAAGTCTTCGGATTTATTTTTTGAAGTTAAGTCATCTAAATCTCATCACGTTCATCTGAAACAACAAATTTTTACTTGTAATCAATAAAAGGTAAATGGATTTCTTTGTGCACATTCTAAATGTATACGAATAAGAGTAAATTGTCCGTTTATGATTTTGTTTAGTATTATTTTACCGTTGATGCTTACCATTCTTCATACAATAATGCAAAAAATCCCATCCCTAATTTTGATAACCGAGTCGTTGATTCTAATGATGAAGGTGTTTTTTTTTTTTTTTTTTTTTTTTTTTTTTTGAAACTGGGTACTTATATTTACAAAGTAGGCAGCACACAAGTCTGCAAGAATCATCATGGCGCACAGTTTAATATGCCAGAGGCAGGAATCGAACTGCCGACCTTGTCGTCAACAGCCTGGTGTTTTACCACTGTACCAAGGCCTCGGACAATGATGAAGGTGTTATCAAGCCTTGTAAAGTAAAATGTGGCGCCAAAAGACCTTCTATCAAATGGGAAGATGGATTCTCGTATTTTTAAAATAAGCAAAATAGGTGCAGTGTTTGCAAGCAATATGGTCATAATAAACGCAATTGCCAGGCTTCTAAGAAGACATGAGTTGGTTTTTTATGTTTGTTGGAATTATTATTTGGTTATAGGACTTCTTTTTTTGGCCTTTTTCTATATTTCAAATATTCAACTGTGATATAATACTTTTTTGAATGGGTTTATCAATGTTCTATTTGATTAGGTGTATATGTTTGTGATGTTGTCTAGTATCATTTTCAAGTTTTTGTGATTAAATTTGTTATTTTATGCATGTTTATTTTTGTATTGTATGCTATCTAGGTAGTTCTTTTTTATGTATTTATGATACTGTGAATCTAAGCTTATGTTATGATATTGTTTGTATTTTATAATGTTTCATATTTATATCAGTTATTAGTTTGTTTCTCAAAATAGGTTACACCAGGGCCGGTCCTATGAGTTTTAGTACCTAAAGCCAAAAGTGAAAGCAAGGCCCCTGTACAGAAACTAATGCTATGACCATTAATTAAATCATTAAAATAATTAATATTGTTTATGAATAATGAGAATAGAAAAAAAGAAAATAACTTTATCCATATTCAAACTCGTTCTTTCTACTGGACTAATTTTGATGAAAAATTTATTAAAAGTGCCTTACTGCGAATTAGTGAGTTCCTCCAGCCATCTTTTTCTATCCCTTTTAGTGTGTCCAGATTCTTGTTTACGCATTTCTAAACAGTATAAAAGTCCAAATAAATCGTTGTTATATAACTGATTTCAGTAATTGGATTTTGTAAATTAATGAAAATATGACAATACAACTGAGCGAATCAATCAAGCCTTATTTTATTAATTGAATTTTGGTTTTAAATTTCATTGTAATTGAACATGACAATACGATTCAATTGAGTATGACAATACAAATGAGCAAATCAAGCCTTAGAATCATGGAAATATTATGATATCCAACACCTATTTCTCATCATTTCAGCCTTCAGGATCATACTGCATACATGTGGGAAAATGATACACTATTAGATTTTGTCATGTATAGATGTACTCAATTTAATTTGTAATGGACCATTTGCACAAGCCACAAACTACAGCTAATCGAATGAATAGGGGAATGGCCGACTTTATTTTATACAACAAGACAAACAATTATCAAATTAAAATTATTAAATTGAATTCGTACTGTAAATTTGTAATGGTACCTTGTCTTCTAACTTTCAAGCTTCAAATCGCCGACTGCAGCTAATCGAGATCGCAACTTTGCATTTACCTATGCCCTAATTCTAATTAGTTGAATCGCCGACTAAATGCTGGAGCAACTCGAGAGACGAGCCGCCGAGATGAAGGAGCTGGAGCGGATCCTGTTGCGCTGCTGCATAGATGGATGAAGGAACGAGAACGCCTGATGATCGCGGTTGAGATCCACGATTTAATTTTTTTATTGCTATATCAAAATTTGGTGCCCTTGATAAATTGATACCCTAAGCGGTCGCTTCCCCCGCTTTGGGGAAGGGCCGGGCCTGGGTTACACCATATTTTTGATGTATGATACTGCTTACTATTATTTATAGGGTGTAGTTTATATTAGTGATACTTTGAATTATCATTTTATGGAATTTTTTATTTAGTAGGTGGACAAACCATCAAAATTAACAACCACCACTCCTTGCACCACCATCCGCCGCTATCACCTGCACCACCAACCTTGCCGTTGCTTCCAACACCACCACTATCATCAAAATCTAAAATTTTAGTAGCAGGTTCAACACTGCTACAATATAGTATAATTTTCCTTTTATTAAATAAAATAGTACTAGGCGGTATGATTAATGTCATTATAAGCTGAAATATACATATACTTCTACTTTTTCAATTAAATTTACTCCTTCATAGTCATCATCAATACATATCCTACTATACATAAAAAGAAGATGCATCATTAATTATTATTTTTATGATACTGTGAATCTAATCCTATGTTTATGATATTATTCGTATTTGTGATGTTTCATATTTATATCAGTTAGCGGTTTGTTTTGCAAAATAGGTTGCACCAGATTTTAATGTTATGATATTGCTTAATATCATTTGTATAGTGCAGTTTATTTTTGTGATATTTGCATTATCATTTTATGAAGTATTTTTATTTAATAGGTGACAAACCGCCAAAATTACCAACCATCACTCCTCGCTCCACCACCTACCGCGCGGCAACATCTCCAGCCTCGCCGCCACTTCCAACACCACCACAATTGCCAAAATCTGAAATTATAGTAGCAGATGCGACATTGCTACTATTAGTTTCAGTTTTATTTTATTAAATAAAATGATACTAAGCGATATCATTATTGTCGTTAGAAGCTAAAATATGCATATACTTCTACTTTTCCAACTAAAATTTACTCCTTCATAATCATCTCAATAAATATCCTATTATACATAAAAAATGTGCATTATTAATTTTTTTAAATATAAAAACTTATACTGCACATTATCGATTATGATACTATGTAGTGTCTTTTTCAGTTTAAAGACTACTAATACTTTTTAGTATCATTTTAAGTGACTCTTTTGTTGAATAGAATTTTTTTTTCTAGTGACAAATTTCTCAATCTTATCCGACATCATAAGTAAATGACATATTTTATGTTTTTCTGATTACGATATAATAATCACTAAAATTTGTTTTTCAATCGACATCTCCTAGAGAAAGCATCATGTTGTGGAAACTAAAGGAAATATCCTTTTGCAAATGAAGTTGAATCTCCTCTTGTGTTGTTGCTCAAAGCAGAAATTAAGTCATAATTACCATAGTTTCTTTTTTGCAATTGATACCGTATAGTTACAAAAGTGATCCATAGAAATTAATACTATATTACTGCAAAACTGACACTAATCCATTGATATAATGTAACTACAAACAATTTGTTAATATATTTAACAACTGTAATAATGTAAACAAACTGCTAAATGAAGATAAAATAATACGGCTGCTATGTAGTATCAATTTCGTTGTATACAATAATATCAAGAATTACAATGCATGGATCAATTTACAAGTAATTTCAATAAAATTATAGTAGCATATTAAGTATCAAGCATTTAGAAAATCTTCGGCCATAAATTACCAACCACTCGTTATATGTCTTCATTTTCATGTCCTTGACTTGAGAAGTAATTTTCCAAGCTCTAATTCTTGCCCTTATTAGTGAGTATACTATGAGCTATCCTAGATCTTGTAGCTTTCAACTTTTCTTTTTCGAATTTCAATGAAATCTTGTTGGTTCTATTGAATTTTATTATAAACCCTACAACATATATTCCACAATCAAGCTTGTTTGAAATTTAACATTTATGTTATTAGCAGTTTTATGATATTATATATGCAAGACTCTGCTTATAATACTTTGATAACAAGCTTGTAGCTTTCAACTTTTCTTTTTCGAATTTCAATGAAATCTTGTTGGTTCTATTGAATTTTATTATAAACCCTACAACATATATTCCACAATCAAGCTTGTTTGAAATTTAACATTTATGTTATTAGCAGTTTTATGATATTATATATGCAAGACTCTGCTTATAATACTTTGATAACAACATATTTGTCAAAATGATAGTAGCAGTTTTAACATATTGATGATATAAACCCAATAACATATATATATCACTATCAACCTTGGTTAAAATTTAACATTTTGTTATTAGCAGTGTTATCATATTAAATGTAAAACTTTGTTTATGACACTGTGGTAGTAGCAGTTTTATTAATATGATAGTAGCAGTTTTATCATATTGATGTTATGAACCTAATAACATATATATATATATATATATATATATAGCAATATCAACTTTGTTCGAAGTTTAACATTTTTGTTAGTAGCAGTTTTAGTAAAATACCAGTAATAGTACTAAATATAGCACGGAGTATCAGTTTCAGCAAACATACCAATATCAGATACTAAATATAGTACATAGTATCAGTTTTAGCAAACATACCTGTAGCGGTTACTATTAAGTACCATTATTACTTACTATTCTTATTATTATCATGGTTTTTTAATTTCTTTATATTTTTTATTTTTTATTTTGTTTTTATCTTTATTTTTATTTTACTTATTTTATTATTATTGTTATTATTTATTCAATTATTTTACTTTATTTCGTTATTATTATTATGGTTTATTATTATTGTTGTTGTAACTATTACTTTTATATGAACTTTGTCATTTATTTTCGGTTTCATCTTTAGCCACCTCAACTTGTTTGAAGTTTCCTACAAAAAAATATTTGTTAAAAATATTTTCAAGTACTATACTATATAGTAGCAGTTTTTCTTAATTTTTAAATTTGATTTTAACAATGATACTGTACAAAAGTTTTTGAAAGCACTAATTTTTTAATATATTTGCAAGCATGAAACTACACGGTATCATATTAGACTGAATCGCATAAATATGGTAAATAAAACTACACTTAAAATCCGATAAAATATATCTCACTACAACAAAACAGCCATTTTACAACGGGCAATGCCCGTTGTAATATGGATTTCGCAACGGGCATGCGCCCGTTGTATTAGGCCTCGTTGTAATAGGTCGACCATATTTTACAACGGGCAATGCCCGTTGTAATATGGATTTCGCAACGGGCAATGCCCGTTGTAATAAATGATATTGCAACGGTTTCTGACCGTTGCAAAATAAATGCAAATTTTAAAAAAAATTACAGCAGCATCCATGCAGTACATCCATACCAATAATGAATAATTTAACGATCTGAATTAGATATACGAAATGAAACAGAGTTGGAGCATGTGACTATGTAAGTATAGCATATAGCACAAGAACAACAAATGAATAATATGAAAATTACAAGTTTGAGTTCAGCTTACAGCACAAGAACAACAAATGAATAAGAAGAATTCTTTAACATTACATGTTACACAACAATAGCAAGCATAAGGAACCTTCTTCTTCATCCTCGTATTGTTTGACATTTTCTGAAAATAAAGTAATAAGATTTTAGGACAAGTGCCCATAATAAACAATAATAAACAACAAAAGTGTCAACTGATTAGATTGTAGGACTAACGCCTGTTGTGAACTAAAAAGTGCAAGTTTATTGAGAAATAATACCTGGTTCAATAATATAAACAACAAAAAGTGAAACCTTGCTGCACCAAGGTACAAAATGTGCTATATACTTTCACTTTAGAATTATTACTTTATTTTACCTTTTACCGGCAACAAAATATGCAAGTAGATTGCAGTTTGGGACTGATGCTCTATAAACAAAAAAAGTTCAAGTTTGTTACACTTTACTAATACGTTCAACCTTTTATAAATAACAAAAAGTACATTACGATTGCACTTATAGGGCGAATACCTGTTATAAACAAAAAAGTGAAATTTTTTGCACTTCAGATTAATATCTTTTTCAATGCTATGCTTTCTTATACTCATAGAGTTCCTTTGGACCCTTGATCTATAAACATTATGAAAGTAAAATTTAAGAGAATCGCAGGAGTAAGTATAACACTCAAATATTAATTTACTATCCATATGCATTTTTAGTTCAAACTTTATGCTTTGATATGTATTGTACCAATGAAATTAGATGCACATGATACTTAAAATACATGAATGTTAGCTTGCCAATCATATGAATTTTCAATTTGAACTCCATAAATTAACCTAATATAATTGCAAGGTGTTAGTTTTCATTCAAAACATAAATGTATATGTTAATATGTTAGCTTTAGAATTATAATAACATCTATAATTTAACTGTAAATTTCAAATGTAGATAAAAGCAATTTATAAAAACTAACACCTTGTAAATTCATAATTAAAAGCATGCCTGGAAAGGTAAAAAACAAATTAGGAAGGGAAAGAAAATAAATCTAACCTTCCCTGTGCTTCCTTAATTGAGTATTCAATATACAACTAGTAAATAATTCTTTTTGTCGGACTTTGAGTCGTAAGCCCATGTGTCCATGTTCCAACCTCTGCGCTTGCTCCAATGATAGTGCTAACACAGATCTGGAAATTCCACTAAACATTGACAAATAAATGCAGAAAATATCATATAATATATATAACTAGGTGTAGCTAAATGTGTAGCACCTAAAAACTTAGCAGAAGGAGAAAGTGATAGTTGTTGACATGTTGCAAAGTTTGTGGATGTTCACAGTCTTATGATTTCCAACCACAGGGGCTGCGTACACAAGAATAGAATAGCTGTTCTATAGATGTTATATTCACAAGTCAAAACATATGAAAACAAGTCACTCAGAGACTCAGAGTTACTCCAGAAGGAACAAAAGGGAAAAGATGCAAAGAAATCACACAAAAAAACCACTGAAATAACTTTATATGATGTACTTGATAATTGCAAAATAAATGATAAAATCGATCAAATATTGTTAATAAGGACAAGAGGGTAGAAATGTTATCACTGAGGACAAGAGGTTAGAAAACACAGAGATGATACAAGCAACCAAAACTTCTCATGTAGATGAAATGATTAATGGAATGATTAATGAAAAGTTTAATATTATTTCAGATGGGCGAACTCAATCAGTGCATGAACCCTTTCATGACAACCAGAAGGCAAATAAATGTAGAATATTCACTAATTTCATATTCAATTAACAATACCATAGCAAAATGTATTAATTCAATAAATTTCAGAGGATAATTAACCAATTAGTAAAATATACTACATGTGGAACCTGGAGCATGCCCCATCAGTTGCAAGGTCTGCTAGCCAAAACATTACCACCTTGCACCTGCGAAATGAAGATGAACAGAGATTAAACACCACCACCGTTTGAGATAGAATAAGTAATCTATCTTTGATACCTGTTGCGCCCAAAGGATGATCAAAAGCAATAGCACCTCCATTTACATTAACTTTCTCTGGATTGAGCTCCAGCTTCTTGCAACAATACACGTATTGTGATGCAAATGCCTGTTGGTGTTTTCCATGGTAAAGCTTCAGATTAATCCATATGTCAGAGAGCAGAGACAGTGTAAGACTGACAAAAAAAATCCAATAGTGATACCTCATTTATCTCAAAAAGCTCAATATCGTCAATTTGGAGACCAGCTACTTTGACCACAGCAGGTATTGCCCCTGCAGGGCTGATACCCATTACTGTTGGATCCACTCCAACAGCAGCAAAACTTCTACATTTTTCCATAAACTTAGTCAAGAAAGTTCACAAGTATAGTTAAAACAAACTGGAAAATAGTATAATTTTATCCCAAAGCACAAGGAAATAAATTTGAACATTTAAATCACTAGGCTTTTGAATATCCAGACATCATTTTAAATTTTCCAACCACTTGCTATTATCAATATAGACAAATATATTTTTATCTGCACCTGTCAATTCGCCTGACGTATCCATGACTGGTCCTCTAGCCTTACTCTATTCTTCCTCAAGGGTTTTCTTCCATGTTCGTACTTATTTGTTCACTATTCTTGTTGTGCATGTATACTGCTTGCTTTGCTGACACATTCATTATCAGAATTATATCAAACTATTATAACAACAAACGAAGGTTTCAAGTTAAATACGCTAGCTTGTAAATAACTTTAAAAGGAGTCACAAAAATAACAAATAAGCAATTTATGCTAGTACAAAGAATAAAACAAGTAAATAAACGAACAATAAACCTGATTATAGGCAAGCAAAGAATTTCCAGAGACATTAACTCTCTTATAGCCTTGCTTAAGTGCAGTCGTCAAACCAATAACAAGTCCACGTCCTCAAACCAAGAATAAGTACATCTACAATCTATTGCAACCAAAATTACTAATTAAAGCACCTGCGATGCGGCATCAGTTGATCTAAAATGCGACGTTGGATTCGAGGTGATGTTGCGTGGTCGGGTTTGAGATGCATCGTCGGATCCGAGGTCGAGGTGGATATGTGGCCGTGTTGGATCTGAGGTCGATACAAAGTGTGGTTGCATGAGATGCGATGGCGCTGGGGTTTGACACGCGTGGAGATGAAAATGTCGGATGGTGGCTACTAGGGTTTGAGGTGCTAAGAAGTTTTGTGTAATTTTTATTTTTGGGATTAAATGAATAAACCCAAAGAGAAGATGTGGTTTTGACCGCTTAATTATTTGTATCGACTTTCCAACGCGCCCCGTTTTTCAATGTTATAAACAAAACTGCTAAAATTATTACTTAAACGTGTGTTTAACATAACTCAAAATTTTCAATTTTGATTTTTTATATATAATATGTTTGTTTTAACGAGATTAATTGTTAAAACATTCTCTTTGTATTTTATTTTGAAAAGCATTGTATATAATTGCGTGCTAATAACTGGAAAACAAAACCAAGTCTATTAAAATACTGGTCGAACCTCCTATGACGTCTAGAATAATCAAAGATAATGATAATCGATAAAGAGTTATCAAAAATTGGTATTTATTACAACTGATAAACTATAAATATTGTAAAATATAAATTTACAACTAGCAAAAAAAGTTGTTATAGTTGACATCTATTACAACGGGATGAAGAAAGTAGTTGTAATAAGCATCTAGTACAATGGGCGGGTGGCAATAAAAACCGGTTTTGACTGCCGCATATGAATTTTGAGTGCCGACATTTGTTAGTGTTTGTGGACTTTAACGTTATTCTTACCTCATTTTTGTTTGGATAAAATTAATATAATATTATTAATGGTTGGTAATTTGTAATTTGTAATATAATATTATAGTTAGTAATTAGTAACACATGATTAATGTAATATTATTAATGAATAATTATTAAATATTAATAAATAACAAATATTAATTTTAAGAAAGCATTGTAATTATTAATTATTGGTTGTCAAAAATTGGCAACAAAAATTTATTACAATGGGCATTTTATGACCGTTGTAAAATTGGCACCTATTACAACGGGCATTTTTAGCCCGTTGTAAAATTAGCACCTATTACAACGGGCATTTTTAATCCGTTGTAAAATTGGCACCTATTACAACGGGCATTTATTGACCGTTGTAAAATTAGTATCTATTACAACGGGCATTTTGTGAACGTTGTAAAATTGACATCTATTACAACGGGCATGAAAGGACCGTTGTAATAGCATTCTATTACAACGGACAGGCATTGCCCATTGTAAAAAAGGCATTGTATAAGGCATCTATTACAACGGGCCTGAATGGACCGTTGTAATAGCCTACTATTACAACGGGCGGCCAATGCCCGTTGTAAAAAAGCCGTTGTAATAGAGTATTTTTGTTGTAGTGTCTATCAAAATTGTACCAACATTGACTGAAATAAACTTTCCTCTTCATACAATACATATAATTGTACTACATTATATCAATTTACAAATCTAATTCCAAAACTTTTATAAAACATTTACATTGAAATAATTTACTCATGCTACTATGAAGTGTCATTTTATTTGTAAACTATAATACGAAATATGATACTTCAACAAATTTCTAAATAAATCCTTTATCTCTTCTTTTCCAAGCTTTTTGCCATCAGCATTCTACTCTATTTTGTTCAATTAATCTATCTCTCCATTTTCTTTTTCAGCATGTTGTTAAAAAGTATACAAAACATTAGTCAACATGGAAATCATTTTAAACCTCATATGGATACTACACGGTGTCATAATTGTCGTAGTTTCTTTTATGCAGTTGATACCATGCAAGTACAAAAGTATTTCAAAGAAATTAATACTATATTACTACAAAACTAACACTAATCCATTGATACAATATAACCACAAAAAATTTGCTAATATATTCAACAACTGTAATGTAAACAAGTGTAAATTGAAGATAAACTCATATTGCTACTATATAGTACCAATTTTTTTGTATGCTTTAATATCGACAATTATACTGCATGTTATCAGTTTACAATTAGTTTTAACAAAATTCTAAACAAAGCATTACAAGTAATTTCAACGAACTCTGTTTTCTTGTCAAAAAATTATACAAAACCTAAATTTAAAATAAAAATCATTTTAAACCTAAAAAGGATACTACATAGTATCATAATTACCATAGTCTCTATAATCAGTTTTTGCTTTTGTTTAGATCTTCTATCTCTTTTTTGAATTTGTCTTCATCGGTTTGCCCTCGATGCAGCATTTAAGGTATCAGATTCTTCAGCATTTTCGCTAGTAGAAGATGTATTTTTTCTGTTTCATGCTATTAGAACTCCAATTTAGTAGATTTCTAAGCCTTAGTTTAATGGATTTAAGAGAGAAAGAAGATTTCTAAGCACTAGGTTTTACTTGATTTGAGAGAGAAAATAATTAGAAACCGAATTAGAAGTGAAAACGTGGCTTTAGGGGAACAGTAAAAAATTTTGGCGGGTTACTACATTGTCCTTCATGCTAAAATTAATGCCACTTGTCCTTCTCGCAAATTAATTTGAATTATCTATCCTTTAGGTTTAATTCCCCTAACTCATTCGGATCACAAGGATCATATAAAAATCCAGGATTATGCTACTTAAGGATCTATTGGCTCCCAACCAAACACCAAAAGAGAGTAAACTCTAACGTACTAAATACTACCACCTTTAGTACTCATGAGAACTTAACTAAAACGTCCTATAGCGTGCTGTGAAATTCAGTATTTACTAGAAGCTATTAAATCTCACCCATTACCGGTACTACTAGAAAACCTGAACTATATTCCCGTAAGGATCTATCGATCACACCGAACACCATAAGAGAATACAACCCTGAAGTGTTAAATATTTCCTAATAGCAATCACAAGAATTTAACCAAGGCCTCACATGCTACCTGGTGGAATTCAAGTATTCCCTAATGGGCAAGTAAGTACCACTCAAATATTGTATTCAATCAGTTGTACCATATTCGATGAAGCGTTACTTGAAAGCATTTAAACCAATCAATAACACTATGTCAATTATTAGCATTCCCAAATTATAGAATTAAGGTCCTTTAATCATTTTATTTTTAAAATCTTCTCCAAATCCAAAAGTCACACAAAATTGCCAAAATAGCATATAAATAACCAAGTGTAAAATCCAATAAAAATACGATAAGCATTTCTGGTTTCAAAAATAAATAATATAATTTAACATATAGAAAATGATTTTCGAAACCCCATTTTTTGTATAATTACTTTCAAACTATTCATTTTAAAAATCCACAAACTCAATTATTTTTCATATATATATATCCTCCGATAAAATAATCCATAATTCCAATTTTTATATCAAAAATAATAATATATATATATATATAGTTATTTCAAATCCTTATTTAAAAGATCTAAAGTTCACAATTATTATTTCAAAATCTAAATATATGTGTGTATATGTGTGTGTGTATAAGTCCATTCACTTTATAGAAATCACAAATATTTATATTTCCAAATCCAAATAGGTATTAAACATTTGATTAGAAAGAAAATTAATTTATATTTCAAAATCATTATTATTATATAACTAATAAATAAATAAATATATTTATACTTTTAAATATTCTTTATATAAGAAACAATTTTATACTTGAAAAGATTTAGAGAAAATGATTCGATTATAAAATTAGCCCTTTTGAAAACTCAAGTAAAAAACCGTATAAGAAAAATTACGTGTTGAGCATAAACCCGTAGAACAACTCTATGGTGTTAAAACTCCAAAAAAATTCAAAAATTCCTAAATCAAAATCCAAAAATAACACTACAATTGGTATGAACTCAGCCATAATGTAATGCACATAACATTCAAGGAAACACCTGGGAAAATGAATAATGGAATGGGCGATCAAGGCATCATCCTAGAACTGAAATAGCTCTACAAAAATGAAAGTGACTAAGGACCATGCAATATAGCATTTTAAATAAACTATTTACTTATGCAGAATGTAAATGTAAAAGTAAAGTAATAAAGTAAATGACACCAGAGATCTTTATACTGGTTCGAACATCTCATTCTACATCCAGTCTCGGACTCCTTTTGGAATTTAACTATCAACCCTCACTTAACATGGAGGAACAGGTATTACATCACCTGAGCAACCAAACAGGACTTCAACCGCCTAAGCAATGGAATAGGACTTCAACCACCTGAGCAATCTAATAGGACTTCGATAATACAGAAAATTATCTGATTGACTGTGCTCTTTTAATAGCACAAATAAGTCTTTAGAGTACAGTCTTCCTATAATCTTCTCCTTTGTGGTATATCATGTAATTCGTGAAGACATGAAGTTTATTAGATCACCAATGACGTATTTTGAATAAACAAATGATCAGAATGTAGTTTTTAAGAATAGAATGCTTAGAGTTCAAATAGCAAGGTAGATTAAAAATAAGAATAAGAATTGATAATTAAAATAACAGAACTCATTGTATTCATTCATGGAAGATGGTTATGAAAAGATATGCAAGCAACTCTTGAATCAAGAGTTGTTTCTGTTCATTAAAATGAAGTGCCTCTTGAAAAACTAGTCGTTATTGATATTCATCCATCTGAACTAAACGTTTCAGCCAGTCGTATTGATTGAAAAACGTAACAGCAAAGAAATAGTGCAAAAATGGTATAATTCATCGTTTTAATATTCCTAGTCAGCCAATTGAATGTTCATATTAATTTCTAAACATGCACAGCATTCAGTCGGTTGATAAAGGTCATTCAGCCCGCTGAATGCAGTGTTTTTATGTAGTTCCTTTGATTTTCCAATGTTTTTATTTTGAGTGCATGTATATACCACTTCGGAGAGATTTTAACATTTATCTACATCTAGACTCAGACTCTATGCCTAACATAAATATTGTAGCAACATTCTGGAATATGAACCTGGTCTTTATATGTCTTTGAGTATCTTCCCCTGCAATCTTGGTTAGTTCATATAATATTTACTTATATGGTTATCACAATCAAAACATCAAAATTCGACGTTCTAATAAAAACTCCCCACTAGTGCACCGATGGTGTCCCACCGATCCATCGGTTTGGGTGAAACTTGGAGCGTTTCCAACTCCAGGTTACCTTTCGATGACCCATTTTCGATGATTTTTGAATTGCAACATGCTATAGTCTTTAGTGTGACGAAACTGATCATGCAAGCACACAAACATCATGGAATTAGGGAAATAAGAGATTACTAATTTAAGGTTTTAGCTACTAGAGATCAAAGCAACAAAATATATCTTTATCTCAATCAAATTGAAAATAATACAACATCATTTCATTCAACAACACAACAACAACAACATAGAGATAGATTATGTGAGTGGTAATCACATTTTTACTCCTTACAATTGCTTGCTAACTTTAATTTATTTGCTGCCTTGAATTACACATCAAACACTAGAATTTTGCCATAAGCAAAAAGAAGATCAGACACAAATCAAAACACAATATAACTGAAATCAATTGGACTAATGTGTGAATTAAAGCTAGAAAACTTACTTTATTTTTCCTTATATTTTCTAGCAATTTATTTCCATTTTAAATTATTGAATTTTCCCCTAGGGTTAAAGGAAAAGTATGATTTCCTTGTCTTTCTGTTTTCTTAATTTAGAAAATGAACGTTTTTTAGGCATCAGATAATTGGGTAATTTTCTAATTTTGCTATTGAAAAATACTCATTTGTCGATTAAGCAAATAAATCTTATGGATATTTATATAATTACTTAAAATTTATAAATTGAATTTGGGTTTGTTTAAAATAAATAGATATTTGTTTGAGTTGATTTTAAATTGGATTTTTAATTGAATTTAGAGTTGAATTTGAATTTAAATTTGAAATTTAAAAGAAGTATATCTTAAGTATTTTTTAGTTTAAAAATATATTATACATATGATTTTATTTTATTTCAATTAGTTTTTATTTATTTTCTTTAAAAGAACTTTTTATATATAGATTTAGGAAAGAACTTAATAATTAGCACATAAATACAAAAGGGATAATTACAAGTGTTTGTCTTAAAATCATTTTAATAACAAGTGTAATATGATAAACTTATGTAATTGACAAATGCAAGTAAAGTAGCATCTAATTTTACAAATGGCGAACAATTCTCACTTAAATTTTTATGTAAATAAATTAAAAAAAACAGGTTTTCATTTCTTCTCAACTTCAAATCTTGAAACAAAGAAGAAAAAAATATATGTATAATCAAAAATTTTAACAAATTCAAACCTGAAGACCAACATAAACCAAGTACAAATCTGTTTCAAAGCAAATCTCAAATTCTAAGGTGTATCAAGAAATCAAAGCTTCAAGTTTAGGAAAATCAAAGCAAGGCTCCAGATAGTTAGCATTTAGTTTCATAATTAAATCTTTCTAGATTCTGGGGATTACAGGTTCAAAACAAGCTTTTAAAAAAATCCCTCTACATCATCAAAGCAGGTGAGTAAACAGTTTGATTTTTAAATTTAAATCTGTTAAAATATGATGCATGCAATAAAAATCTGAAGTAAAGTGTGAAAAATGTTTGCAAAATTTTACATATGAACTGTATAAATATATCTCTGGATATATAGATGTGCTTGTGTGTATACAGAACATTGGCTCTGTTCTTGTTATTCAGGTTTCAAAACCAGATTTAAATTCAAATATCTCTTTCTCTGATTCATTTAAACATAGAAGTATAAACAAATTTTGTTTGTTATGGCATGGTGAAAATTTTAAAAATATTTCAAAGTTAATTCTGAAGCTGATTTAAAAAAAAGTAATATTTTTAACCATATCAAAATCTCGATCATAATAATGGGTTGGTTTAGGTGTATTATTTGTTTTGTCATCAAAGATTAGGATTTTTAAAATCTTAATCAAGATCTTTAGACTTTTAAATCATGGGTTATGCCATATTGATCAGAAATTGGGTTTCGAGTGTTTTCTGTTGATCGGAGGATTTTGGAGTAGCGAATTCTGGGGCAAAGAAAGTCTGGTGATGGTCGATGTCAGCAAAAATGGTCTTAGGATTTTTAGTTTACTGTGGCGATGGGGAATCGTAGAAGTAGGGTTTTGTTCCAGGTTTTGTCGTCATGGTTTCAGCGAAGATTTCAACATCGTGACTTGATCTGAGGGGATCGCGATAGGACGAAGGGAAGCTGGAGGTTGTGGCGTAGCTTCTGACCAGTGGGTGGGTGATCTCGAGGTCGGAGGTGGTGACCGGTGGCGGTTTTGGCCATTTGGGTTTGTCGCAGTTTCATTCGAATGTTCGATTTTGATTGGTGGGGTTTTTCACGAGTCTAGGTGGTCGCGAGGCTTGAGGGTTTCGTTGTCGACTTGCTAAGGATCACGATGGTGGCTGGAGGTGCTCGGGTTCGTGTGCATGTGCACACGTGTTGTTCGTATATCTGGAAGTGATGTTGTTTTGGGGAAGACGAGGAGTAACTCGGGGAAATCATGAGGTTACTCGAAGCAAATGGATGTGGGTTAACTCTAGGAGAGGCTAGGGTAGAACTAGCAGAAGACACGGGTGAAAACCGAAGTGAATCGGATTCAAACATGTGCCAGTTTTGAAATTTAAAATTTAACAAGTTTGCTTTAATCAAGTTTAAATAATTTCTGGTTTAACTCTTTTAAATGTTTTATTTTGGTTTTGGAATTGTTAAAGATTTAAAATAAATATTTTTAAATTTATTAAGTTTAAGGTATTTTATTTTGTACCTATTATTTAAAGATTCAAGTTCATTTAAATAAGTTTTATCTTAAGAAAATTAAGGTTTAATGCCTTGAGATTAATTGAGTTGATTAAGAAATTTAAGTATAATTACTTAATTTAATTAATAAATGATAAGGGATGATTAATCTATAATTAATCAAAGGGTAATTAAAGATTAGTCAAGGATAATTAAGGATTAAATCAAATAGTAATTAAGGGTTGATTAATTGATAATTATGAATTAATTAATTTGTAATCAAGGTTGTTAATTAATAGTTAAGTTTTATTAATTAATTGTAAATGGATAATTAATCAGTTAATTAAAGGTTAATTAATTGATTATAAGTAATTAAGGATTGGTTACTTTGTATTGAAGGAGATTAATTGATAATTAAGGTTTATCAATTAATAATTAAAGATTAATTAATTGGTTTATGGGGAAATCAAGGGGTGAATTACTCAGTTGTAATTAATGAGATGAATGTGATTAATTAATTTGTTAATTAATTAAAGATAGTCACTTGGTAATTGATTAAGTATAATTACTTAATGAGATTTATAAATGTAATTATTTGGTGAAGTAATTGATGGATAAATTACCGGATGTAATTAATATAAGAGAAATTTCTTAATGGGAAGTAATTAAAGGTTAATTACTTAGGAGAAGTAATTAAGGATTAATTACTTAGTGTAACTAATTGAAGGATTAATATAAGTAATTAAGGAGTTAATTAATTAAGGCAAGTAATTACAAAATGGTTAAATTACTGTTTATGATTGATTAAGGCTGATAGATGGAAGTAATTAATTAAGGATCATTAATTAATGTAATTAGTGAAAGTAATTAAAGATTAATTACTGTAAATGGTTAAGAATAATTAATTTGTGTAATTAATTAAAAGATAATTACTTTATGTAATTGAAGGTAATTAATCAAGGATGATTAATTTAAATGGAAAATTAAAGGATGATTAATTAATTTGTTTGTAATTAATTAATGTTAAGTAAGCAGGATTAGGGGTGATTGAAGTAATTAATTTAATTTTTTTAAATTAATTAGAAATGGTATGACTAATTTATATTGCTTATTAATGATTGAATAATATTGAATATCTTAGATTGATTGATATCTCGGATATGTGATTTGTGATGCTATGATATGTTAGGTTTAAACTGTGATAACGTGGTTATCTATCGATGATGAATTAATGTGTATAGGTGACACCTTGTATTTGAAGTTTGAATTGTGTTTCACTTGAATAATTTGGGATGAGATGGTATTGAATTCGAAGAGACCGGAGTCGGGTATTAGTAAATACCCGAAACTACTTCGATTTGTAATCTCTATAAAAAAAAATTATAGATTGATATGTGAAATCAATAGGCTGGTATGGAATGATTTAAGTGAACTGGACCATTTAATCTAAATTTTTATACTTAGAAATTGATGTGTGAAATAAGTGGTGTTTATAACAAATTGTGAATTTGTAAATTGATATGAGTTACCTTCGGGTTGTAAATAAGTTCTTGTATTGGAATTTCATGTTAGATGGGTTTACTCACGCTGGTTTCCAGCATGATCTGGGTGTTACTTTGATGTAATGCTCGGGTCAGACCGAGTATCACAGATTTTCAGGTTAGGACGTTCTGGAGCTCAGGAGGCGAGCCGGATGGCAGGAACGTATGGAGTGTTTCTGCTGTATTATATTGTTGTATGTCTGAGACATGTTGATTGTATATGTCCAATGTTTGTATATATGGTGTAACTTTGATGTATTAAGTGAAATTTGACAAGTATAGTTTCCTTTGTATAACTGTTATTTATATGATATCCGCTGCGAATGTGAGATGTTGGTGTTTTTGTTCTTCTATCTCTTTCTTCTTTTCCTTTAACTATCTAGAATTTTCGGGATCGAAATTTCCGAGTCGTTACAGTACAATTCAATGAAAATGAAGAGGAGACTTCTCTTTGTTTTCACTTAAATGGGCCAACCAACTTAGAATAAATTATGCACTTATTTATTTAATTATTACTAATAACTTCATTCATCAAAAGCTTAAACATTTAAACCACAACCTATTTAACAAAATGACTTCTCAAATTAATTTAACAATGAATAATATTTTTATTAAGAAATCTACTAATCTCAAATTCTTCCTTTATTTGTAAATAAAAGATTTTAATTAAATAAATATCCTTGTCCAAATTCTAATTCCAATTGTCATTTAAATAAATAAAATTCAAAATTTCTAATTTCTTTAATATTCTCAAATTAATAATTTTATCAAAATTAATTGACTCTCAATAATATTTTTAAGCGATTATAACACTTTAATAACACTAATATTTCTCAATTTAATGATGTTTTAGAATTAATTATTCCAAAAAAATTATCTTTATAAAAGACTACAAATTCCAAACAAATGATTTGAATTTTCCCAATTAAATCATTATTTAGTTTATTATATTTGCTCAAAAATCAGGGTTGTTACAAAGTTATTCGATGATATCGTAAGTGGGAGGACTAGAAATTCTATTGGAGATAATAATAGCTTGACCAAAAAACCACATTGTTTATAACAAAATATTAGAAAATCCATCCTAATACAAGGCTAGAATTTTTTTTTGCCAATTGAAGATTGATTTTGCCTTGAAGCACAATTGTTTTTTTAATAGATTTTCATCTGGAGCATTGTTTTTTCTTTGGAGCGCCAATGGCTGATTGTTGACAAATCTTTCTCTAAAAGACTGTTTTGATCCATTCTTTTGGATAGAGTATAGAGTGCTATTGACTTGATTAATTTGTCCAGTGCATTTGGTTAGCTATCTTAAGCAAAACCAAAGACTTATCTGACCTCCCTTTAGGAGCCGCTTCAGTCAGGCCTTATAGGCTGTATTGAAGGCTGGTTGGTTCTTTCTCTAGGCCGTTTTCAAACGGGACCAAAGGCTTACTCCATCCTCCCTCTAGGAGCACCTTAAAAATGTAGTTTTCAGAAAGGTTTATTTTTGACAAATCTTCCTCTAGAAGATTGCAAGCGCTAATGGCTCATTTTTTTTACAGATCTTCCTCTAGAAGATTGTTTTGAAGCGTTATGGCTCATTTTTGACAATCTTCCTCTATAAGGTTGTTTTGGAACTCTAATGACTCATTTTTGATAGATCATCCTCTAGAAGATTGTAATGATCTCAATTTGGATTGAAAACCCTTTAGGTGATGATTAAAGTCTTGCAATTTTTTTCAATTCTTTATTCATCCACTATTAGGAAGTATGGTCTCAAATGTTCGACGTTCTAGGTTCTTGCTATTACATAGTCATCGGGTTGACATAATCAATAAATTCCCGGTGGGATTACTTTCTGAGTAACAGTGGGTCCTTCCCAATTAGGGCCAAGCGGTCTATATGTTGGATATTTAGTGTTTGCCATAACTTTTCGGAGTACCAAATCATTTTTTTGAAATGATTGTCCTTTGAGTTTGGAGTTGTGGTACCTGGTTATTCTTCGCTGATTTTTAGCTATTCATACAGACACTTCGTCCACTACCTAATTAATTAGCTCTATGGATTCGCTTTTCAATTCTTGATTTAGATTAAATGCATATGCAATTCTTCGATGAGAGAGCACCTCAACCTCGATAGGAAACATAGCTTTGCACCCATATATTAGAGAAAATAGGGTGTGTCCCATTGCAGTTTTGATAGAAGTTCTATATGCCCACAACACAAGAGGCAATTCTTCTATCCAATTTCCTTTTTCTTTGATCAACCGTTTCTTTAGAATGGTCTTGATTGTTTTATAGGCAACTTCAACGACTCCATTAGCCTTAAGGTGTGCTACACACGAAAAGCTCTTGATAATTCTATTTTTATCGCAGAATCGAGTAAATTCCTTGCTTTCAAACTGAGTCCCATTTCCAGATATTATCTTATGTGGAATTCGAAATCTAGTGATAATATTCTTAATTACGAATTTGAGCACTTTTCCTAATGTGATATTTGGAAGCGGTTCGGCTTCTACCTATTTAGTGAAATGGCCACCACTGTGTATTTAGCTCCTCTTTTGGATATAGATAGCGATCCAATTAAGTCGATTCTTTATACATCAAAAGGCCATGGGTTTGAAATCGAAGTCAAATTACTTGGTGGCATAAATGGGATCTTAGAGAACTTTTGGCATTTATCGCATCTCCTTACATATTCTTTAACATGGCTGGTTATATATGGCCAATAGAAGCCTTGTCTTATAACCTCATAATCTTTTTGGCTAGCTTTATGCCATTAGAATAGTCCCCATAGAAACCTTCATGGGCTTGTCTTAATAACTTTGCTCCTTCTTTTTGACTAACACATTTTAAGTAAGAGAGCGAACATCCTTTCTTATAAAGTATTTTGTTTGCCATAATGAAAGTTGGGGCTTGGTCTTTATTCTCCTTGCCTCATTTTTATCTACCAGTAGTTTTTCTTTTGTTATATCTTTGATGATGGGTACCATCCAATTATTCTCATATTGATTATCAGTCTTTGTATATAAAGATTTTCCTAAAGGATTTCAGTTTCATTTTCCTTTCCCTTTTGTGTTAGGGCTTGAGATCTGGTCAACATAAAGACTCACTTTTTGGATTAGGCCTTTTTACTCTATACTAGGATTTGATTAGTAGCCTATTGGCATAATTCGAGCTTCTAATGATCCTTCCAAGCTAGCCAACTTAGCCAAAGAATCAGCTTGGGAGTTATATCCTCTGGCACTTGGTTTTATTGAGAAATCCATAAATTGGGTCAACATTTTCAATATCTTCTTTACATATAACACTAGTTTGGCATCTTCGTTTGATGCTTCCGGTTTAACTGATTCACCTTCAATTATGATTTACTAAAAATTTCAACCATGGGAATTTCAATTGTAGGACCAAGGTAAGTCCTGCTATTATTGATTCATATTCTGCCACATTATTAGGTGTCGGAAATCCCAATTTCATTGCATAATGCAGTCGATGTCCATCGGGGGTAATAATTACATATCCTGCTCTAGCTCCTTGTTCGTTTGAAGTTCTATCTACAATCAGTTGCCATTTAGGCTTTAGATCTTTTTCTTTCTCTGATTGCACTTTGATGAATCAGTGCATTCATTAATAAAATCGGCTACAGCTTGTTCTTTAATTGCCACCCATGGTAGAATTTCAATATCATACTGACTAAGTTCTAACTTCCATTTTACTAATCTTCCAGAAGCTTCGGGTTTATTAAAGACTTGCTTTAGTGAGAAGTTGGTTAAGACCTTAATAAGATGGGCTTGAAAGTAAGCTCACAATTTTCGTGCTGTGAACATCAAACAGTATGCTAGATTTCTATGATCGGATATCTGGTTTCACGTCATTAAGCTTTCTTCTTCTTAATCACATCAAAGAATGGGATGCATTTTTGGTGGCCTTGGAAATGAATCTATTTAATGCCGCTACTCTTCCATTCAAGCTCATCACGTCTTTACTTATTTTGGGCTCTACTATGTCCATAATCACTTGGATTTAATCAGGGTTGACTTCTATTCCCTGAGCACTAACAATGTACTCCGGAAACTTCCTAGATTGGATCATAAAAGAACATTTTTGCGGGTTAAGCTTCATTAGGTATTTTCACATTGCTCCAAACATTTCCCTAAGATCAATTATATAGTTGCTTTCTTCTTGAGATTTGACCAGCATATCATCCATGTGTACTACCATGTTACTATCAATTTGTTCCCTAACCATTCTATTTACCAATCTTTGATATGTGGCTCTAGCATTCTTTAACTCAAATGACATTACTTTGTAACAATATATTCCCCAATCTGTTATGCATCTTGTGTTCTCCTCATCTGGCTTGAATATTGGAATCTAATTGTATTCGAAATACGCATCCATGAAAGATAAGAGTCTGTATCCTTTCGTCGCATCGACTAACTGGTCTATACTTGGAAGGGGATAGCAGTATTTTGAGCATACTTTGTTTAAGTAGGTATAATCAACACTTGCCTTTATTACCCTTTAGATTTTTTTGACTAGTATTAGATTGGCTAATCATTCCAGATAAAATACTTCTCTGATGAACTCATTCTTGAGTAATCTCTTGACTTCTTTTTTAAAAGCGTTAGATCGAACTTTGTCAAACTGCCTTTTCTTCCATCGGAATGATGTGATATTCAGGTCTATATTCAAGCATGGCCCGTGATGGATGGATCTATTGCAATCATGTCAGAATAGGCCCAGGCAAACACATCTTAACTAGACTGAAGGAACTAAACCAGTTCTCCTTTAAATTTGTCATTCAGCTCTTTCTCAATTTTATTGTCTTTGTTGGATCGGTCGAATCCAAGTATATCTCTTCAAGATTTTCTATAGGCTTTATTCTCTCTTGCTCTCCTCTAGAATCTAATTCAGTGACAATCTTCTTATCCTTTCTTTCATCTTCTACTAAGTTTGCTTCTTTCACTTTCTTTTTCTTTCAGAAGGGTTAAATTTTCTAAGTGCACGTTTAACTTTTCCACCTGCCTCTATTATTAGTTAGAATGATTGGCTTGAAAAACCTTCATCCAAAGGCTGTGTAATATCAACTCTAATAGATTCACTTAGCTATGAGTCATAACAAGAAGGATGGTCTCGTTTGTATTACTCAAATGTGGCAAAGTACATTTGTGAAAGCTAAATTGCTCTTCCCTTATTGTTCCCCTATCATTTTTGATTAATTTTAGCATCAGTTATTTTGATGAAACAAAAGCATCAACTTCACCCAAGCTGGCTTCCCAAGGAAGACATTGTATTAAGAAGGCTGATCTATGATGACATAGAGAGTCTCGAAGGTCCTGGAATGCAGCGGAAATCCCACCTGCACCAAAATTCTTATCTGACCAATAGAAATTAATCCTTTATTATTGAACTCAAAAAATGAGCTCAAAGCTCGGTTCTAGAATTTTCTCTGGGACACCCATTTGATCAAAGGCATGTTTAAAAATCACATTGACTACGCTTCCTGTATTCACCAGGATTTGGTAACCATAGAGAGTCTGATTTGAGCAGTGATCATTAGCTGGTGATTATGGGGATGATGAACTCCTATTAGCTCTTGTGGAGTGAGGGTTGAGTTATGCATCTGAATTTGGAACTCATGATTCTTGAGCGATGGTTCTTCCTGAATAGAGAAACTCCATCTCTTACCTCCCTAATATATTGGTTTCTAGCTTCCTAGCTATTTCTAGCCAAATGCACGTCTCGGTTATTACATCAATTCGACTGATGGGTAGAATAAAATCTGATTAAGCATTATTTTCTACGAAGTTCAAAATTTTGGTTGGGAGTCTTTGATTTCCTTCATCAAGACGTGCCATTTTCTGATTATCTTTGATAAATTCTTTCAAGTATCTTAAACAGATCATGCTCTAGAGTATCCTAGCCAACACAAGACACTCGTCTGTCTTATTCCCATTTGTTTTATGATAAGCAAAGTACTCCCCCCTCTTTTTGGTTCTGGGTAATTCTTCACTTTGTAAGGAATTGGAAAGTCGCTGCTTTCGTTTGCTGTAATGAAGAATCCACTCATTTAAAGTAACATAATTGGACTTCGGGACCTCTTACCAACTTAGTTTCTTATTTCCTTGATTATGGCTAGATTTTCTCATTTCTTTCTATACATGGGACTTCTTTCTAGCATGAAACATTTCATCCATATGGATGAACTTATCAGCTTGAAAATGAAAGTCTTAGAGATCCTTGCATCCATGAAGGTAAAGCTCTCGCTAGGAAGGTGTTTGCTCAATCAACCCTAAGCGAATTGTCGATAATTTGTCTCCATTAATCATATTCTCTACCTTTAGCTCCTCTGCATTGAATCTCTTAAGATAGTCACCTAACAGCTCTCTCGATCATTGCTTGAGGTTAGCCAATACGTTGAAATTAATCATAATCAATTATAGGATCCTTACAAATACAAAATTGTGCTGAGAACCCATAAGATAATTGCTCCCAAGAGTATATGTATTAACCATAAATTCATTTAATAATAAAGGTATGAAAGAAGGCTTCTGAAGGCGTCAAAAGCGGGTATTGCATGTGTTAAAGGGAGAAGGCTTCCGAAGGCACCGAAATTAGGTTTCACATGTGTTAAAGGAAGAAGGCTTCCGAAGGCGTTGAAAGTAGGTTTCGCTTGTGTTAAGAGGAGAAGGCTTCCGAAATCATTAAAAAGTGCCTTTGAAAGCTTCAATTTGGTTGCGAAAGCATCAATAGTTACTTTCGCAAACATTGTTTCTTTATACAAGTGTCAAGGGAGTTATTTGCAACAGTATTGAAAGAGTTTCTTTCGAAAGAAACAGAAGAGATGCTTTTGAAGGCATTGAAAGAAGGTTCCACATCCATTGGTTTAACTCCTTCCGCAACCATTGGTTGTGTTGATGCCGCATGCATTGATCAGGGCTTTCGTAAGTGTTAATTTGATTCCTTCCATGAGCATTGTAATATCTTCCGACAAGATCGAAGTGGCTTCCGTAGGTTCCCAATAATCAAGTTGGCCAACAATATTTAGGTCAATCGATAATGTCAATATGAAGCAATGTTGAAAGAAAACACCTTCAACATCTATGAAAGCTAGGACTGGAATCGGTTCGGTACAAAAAGTTTATATTTAAAACCATTACCATACCAATTTATGTGGTAATAGAAAAATCTTATCATTACCAACCAAAGTAATCGGAAAACCGATACTTCGATTTGTGGTTGGTAATGGTTGGTAAAGGTCGGTAATAAACTTTTACCATTTACCAGTACGATATATATATGTTTACAATATTTTAACTTAAATAAGTAAATATTGAAATAAATAAATATTAAGAATTGTTAATTTTTATTATATGATTATTTATCAATTTTATTTTGTGCAGTCAAACATACAAGTAAATATTGTGAAAGAAGCTAAACATTGCATGAAATCATATTATTTAAAACAAATACATGATAAGAATTGCATTCAATATGATATCATAAGAGTATTTTGTTATATTTTCTATTAAGTCATTACACATTAAATGTGAGTTATATAGTGTATATATACATAGTGTGTGTGTGTAAGGCGGCTATGTAGACATAGAATTAGACACAGTTAGTGACATAATGGATGTGGACCATTGGATCATTTTGTCTCTATGTGAAAGGTGTAAATAGGGGGGCCATCGAATAGCAAAGATTATTGTATCATCAATTGTGTCCATATTTTGTGTATAAATATTTATTCTTCCTATCTATTGGGTTACCTGTTTGGGTTTTCCAATATAGGTTATAAAGGTAGATAAGGTAGTGGTGTGTGTAACACAACTACCATTGGTTGGAGTTTGTATGTTTGAGGTTGGAAGTGTATCTGTCGAGACTGTAGACCTAATACCGTCTCGAGTGAGCTTTGTAATGGTGCAAGGACTTCATTGATCTCTGAAGGTAACCTGTTAAGGTTCGGAGTTCATCTTTGAAGTTGGATGAGTAGAGTTTAGATCTGTTGGCTGAGCAGAAGCGAGTGATGGTATCTTGATACCTCAGGAAATAGTAGCTGCGTGATGAGGTACAGTGACTATAGATGTTTCCGAAGATAATTTCTTTAGAACAAGTTTAAGGAAGTAGGTCTGCTACGGTGTTGTGGCTGAGTTCAGCAGGGTGTTTCTGTTTGGTTTGAAGTCCGAGTTTCTCGAAGAAATTTAGATTGGGAATTCTTTGGCATTGGTGTCAGCAGTGCAGCTCGGAGTGTTCTGTGTGTCGGCAGAGTTTTCAGGCTTAGCAGTTTCTGAAGGAGGAGTTCAAAAGCAGCTGAGTGAACCCATTTCTTCGATGGATTGGCTAGACCAGTATAAGCTATTCTGATGGGTAAAGAGAGAACAATTCTCTTTGGATTCTAATTTGGATAGATCGCAGAAGTGACTTGCGATGATTGAGTATTCTCTTGGATTGTTGGAGATTTTTCTGGATATTTTCAGGGAAGTCAGGGGTTGTCCTCATCTAGAAATTCAGTTTTCTTATCGACCAGGATTCCAAGTGTGGTACCGGTGGTTCAACTAGTTGAAGGTTGGTTCCTTGAGATGGAGTTTGTTGAAGCAACTAAGGATTGGAGAAACTTCTGAGTTTTCTCTGGGTTATTTGAGATCTTCTTTGTTATGCTGTCCTGTTGTGCTTGTGTACTTCATCAGCATTCTTTTCTATTCCAGATCAGAGTTGTGCAGCGGAAGCAGTTTGGGAGTGCATCTGCCTTTCTTTTTCAGATAGGAGAAGTTTGTTTCCTTCTAATGGGGGTGAGTGGAGTTGTTTTTGATCTTGATTGATCAGGGAGGATCATTCTGATGGATTGGATTTGGTCCAGATTGTTCTTGAGACATCAGCAAGGATTGAGCTGATCAGGTATGAGGTAAGCAGCCCGAGATCGACCGAAGAGTTTTGTGGATCTGAGTCGGAGATCTGATTTTCGATAAGTTTCTTAGTTTTTGGAGCTATAAATTTTGGTAAGGTTGGGTAAGCTAGCTCCGAAATGTTTTAGATTTCTTCTGCGCTCTGTTTTGGATAAGTGTTTAATTTTCTGGATTGAATTGCCAGTTTGGACAACTGGAATTCGATGTGTTTCACGTATCTCTGTGGGAGTACGTGTATGATCTATTTCTGGTTTTGGAATCAGCTGTTCAGGGAGACTTGGTGGTTGAGTAAGACTTGTCTGTAGTCTGATGTCTTGTTCAGATATAGATCTAGGTGAGTGGGAGTTCTATAGCTCAGTAGTGTTGCTTGTTTAGGTTTTATACAGCGAGTATCCCGGTGTTTACGTAGGAAACTCGAGGAAACTCTATCCAGAATTTTGTCTGGATAGTTAATTTTGTTTGATTGGATAAATTGATTGCTATGGTTGTTAGCATATGTTTGAAGTATGCTTGTATTTTAAAAATTTAAAATCTTAAATAGGTTATTAAATTACCTTTGTTCTAAATTTCGGGGACAAAATTCTTTTAAGGGGGAAAGAATGTGATATCCCGGAAATTTTGACAATATCAATTTAATAATCTTTATTTAAAATTAAATTGATTTGATAATATTGATCAATAAAATATGATTTGGTTTAATAATCAGATTAAATAAATATTTAATTTGTGATTTTTATCTTTTAAATGGTTAAAATAAATGTTTTTAATTATAATGTATATATATTATAGATAATCTTTGTTTTGGAATTTAATAAATAAATAAAGTTTTGTTTTTAAATTCTAATAATATATTTAGTAATTGGGAATTATGTTTTAAAATTTAATTTTAAGTTTCTCAATGTTATTTAAATTAATAATCATATGGTTTGAAATATTTAAAATAAATGTTATATTGTTTAAAATATATCTTAGTTTAATTTTTAAATTTAAATAAAAAGTTTGTTGTATTTCTTATTAAATATTATTTTATAAATATGATTTGGGAATATTTTATATAAGTTTATAATATAAAATAGCATATGGTTTAAATTTATTTATTAATAAAAGTGATTTATAATCTCTTTATAAATCATTTAAAATTTGTTAAATTTATTATTTTCAAGCCATATTAATAAATGTATTATTTTCAATAAATATAAAAAGGAATTAAATAAGAAAATAGTATTATCATTTTAAATTGAATAAATTGGTTTTAATTTTGATTTCAAAGGTTTAGTTTGATTTGGAATTTTATTTTGGAATTCAAATTAATAGATTCTTTAAAAAAAATATTTGTATAAGTTTTAATTTATAACTTGTTTTATTTACATTTACTTTTAATAGGAAATCCATATATATATATATATATATATATATATATTACACAAGTATAAATAAATTAAAGAAAAAATCATTTATTAACATTTAAAAATATAACTAAATTAATTAAGAGACAAGTGTTAACCTATTAAATAATCTAAATACAAGTGTTAGCTAACAAATTCAATAACATGACAAGTGTCATTTGATTTTAATCTTTTCTTTATTTTAATTAAAATTTATTTCAGCCCTTTTAAACATTTTTTCATTTCCTCATTCTCTTTGAAAAACCTAAGCTAGTGAATCAAAGAAAACATTACACCTAAAAATCTGAAATTCCTCAAATCAATTCCTGCATATAATCAAATCTGCATTTTTCAAAAATCATTTGCATCTCTTCAAAAATAAAAATCACTTTTCATAATCAAACTCCTCCTTTTCAAAATGCATAGCAAACCTGCAAAATCAAATCCCTGTATCATTAGCATGCAAGTTGTATTGTATTCAATCTGAAAGCACATGCAAACAATCTGAAATTGTTTCCTACACATTTCTAATCAAATGCAAACTGCATTCTTACAAAATCTGGAAATCAAGCATGAAAACCTGCATTTTTGTTCCTCTGGAAATGACCATCAGCTTAGCAAATCATAAAAGGGCTGCATGCATCTAATTTTGGTTAGAGTTTCAAATGCAAGAAATCACAAGTCTGCATCTTTATCAAGAATTAAAGAATCATAGAACCTGCAACATTAAATCAAAGACAGGATTCAAAGCTTTTCAAAAAAAAAAATAAGAAGGCTGCCTCTGTTAAGATCAGGTGAGTAACATTTTGAAATTTAATTAAGTTAACTTTGGTTGTCTAATTTATCTGTAGAAAAATTTGATTGTTTGTGAAAATTGGATGAATATGTGCATGTTACTATAATACTGCAATCATTCTGTTCCCAGGATCTAAGTTTTTTTTATTTAATCCCTGGTCACTTGATTCTAATTAGTGTTAATAATTAAGTTACAAACAAATTTGTTTATGTGATCCTAAATTAAGTTAAAATAAAATCAAACCTGCTCTGGAAAAAAAAAGGATCAGAAAACATGAATTTGTTCAAAAACATAAATTCCTTAATTTATTGAATTTAGATTGTGATCTGAAACCATTCAAGAAAACAAGATTTTTAAATCAAAAAACACAATTTTTAGTTTGGCATTTTGGGAGCAGTTCAAATTTATTTGGAAATGGAGTTGGGGTGTTTTCTGGTGATCGAGGTGATTTGGATGGTCAGGGTTCACAATGGAGGAAGTAGAGGGATCTGGTATCTTGGCAAAAATTTCAAGTGGTGGTTTAAGGCATCGTGGTGGCGGCAGGTGGTTGATTTCGCCTGTAGCCCTAGTTTTTGGGTTGGGTTTTTAAAGGGGTCGTTCATCGCCTCTGGTGGATCGAGCTCCACTAGAGTTTGGGAATTGGATGAGGGGTTGTGGAAGAGGATATGGCCGGAGGCGTTGCCGTTCTGGTGATCGGCAATGGGAGAACGAGGTGATGTTCCAGGTATGGGTTTTGAGTGGAGTCTGTGTTTCCAGGTTTGGAGTGGGGACTGGATTTTTATTTCAGGTGAATGGAGACGATCTGGTGGTCGTAGGTTGGAGCGGGGGTGGTTGCCGGTGAGATGGAGGTAGGGTGAGGTGCCGGGGTTGATCGGCGTCACGGTGCACATGCACCGTGCACTTCTATTTTCTGGTGAGTTGGGTGTTTGTTTATTTTGGGAAGAAGCAGTTTGTTCTCGAGTCAATGCTCGGGTCACTTGAAATTTTACCCGAAGACTAGTGATTAATGACTCGAAGCAAAATTGGTATGTGCTCGAGTACATTTCAGTTTACAGGTTTTGTTTCTGTAACCTCACTGTTTCAGGTTTTTAAAAATTTTAAAACTAAATTTAAAAAGAAGCAAAGCAGGTTTAAACTTAAATTTGAAGCAAGTTTAAATATGAATTCAAATGAATTTGAATTTTAGATTTTGAAAATAATTTTATTTATAAAAGATGAAATGGTTAAATAACTTAAACCTGTACATTTTTTATATAAAGTGTTTCATAAATCTGGAAAAAATGAGATTTAAAACATGATTTTAAATTTAAGTTTAAAATCTGAATGGTAAACCTGAATTCAAATTTGAATTTAAATTTTAGGATTTGAAAAGGAAATAAGTGATAAATTCTAATGCTATAATCAAGTTTGAATATTTTAGTATTTATAACATGTGTTTTTTTAAAAATCTGAAATGAAATTTAAAACAGGATTTTAAATTTAAATTTTTGAATCTGAATCTGAAACATAATTTGAATTCTAGTTTGAAATGAAGTAAGATTTTGAATTTAAATGTTTCAAAACCACTTGAATATATTTAAAGTATAATTTAAATTCATTTAAATTGATTATGGGTTAAACCATTTTTAAAACTTACCTTGGAGGGTAAGTAATTCTTTAAAAATAAAATTGAAAGGGTTTTGAATACTTGAACCTTGTTTAAGTTAAAATTAGATTCATTTTAAATTTTAACTTAAAGTGGAATTTAGAGAAAATGTAAAAGCAAATTTTTAAAATTACTTTGATAATGATATTAAATCATTAATAAGATTAATGATTATTATTAAGTTAATAAGAACTTAATATTTACAATTCATTAAATGATTAAGGTGATTAAGTTTGTAATTAATTAATTAATTAATAATTAGGTTAACTAATTGAATAATTAAGTATTTTATTTAATTAATTAAAGTATTAATAATTTAATTAAAATTTATTAAATAGAAATTAAGAAATCAATTAATTAAATAAGATTTGGTTTATTTAATTAATGATTTGAATTTATTAATCAAGTAATTAATAATTAATTAAGTTTTTGACTGTCACTTGATTAATTAAATAAATTAGAGATTAATTAAATGAGTTTTGTAGATAATTAAATTTGTAATTAATATTGGTTAATCTCTGTTAATTACTTTAGAGAAGTAATTAAAGATTTGTTATTGGTTAATGAAGGTTATTAACTTAGTATTATTTTATAATTAATTAATGTGATTAATTTTAATGATTAATTATATTAATTAATGTAAAGATAATCATTTGATAATTGTTTAAGTATAATTACTTAATAAAAGTAATTAAGGAAATTAATTACTAATTGTAATTAATTAATTTTATTTTGATTAATTAAGTTAATTAATTAAGTTTAATTAATTTAAATTAATCACTGGTTGATTGGAGAAGTAATTACCAATGTAATTAAAAATGAATAATTACTTAGTGAAGTAATTAAGAAAATAAACTACTTGATGTAATTTAATTAAAGGATACTTGAATAATGGAGGAGTCTTGGAAAATTAATTACTTTGTGTAATTAATATGTAATTTGTATGTTGAATAATTACTTAAAGTAAGTAATTAATAATTAATTACTCAGTGTAATTAATTTAGGTTTTGATAATTGAGTTATTTGAAGATAATAAAGAGATGTAATTAATTTAATGTAATTAATTAAATGTAATTAATTACTTAATGTGATTAATCAAGAATGATTAATCAATAGGGATAATTGATAATTAATTTAAGGGGTAATTTTAAAATAAAATAATTTGGGATCATTAATTTAAATAATTAATGATGTAATTAAGGATTGATTAATAAGAACAATTAATCGATGAAGGAATTAGTTAATGTAATAAATAAAGGATTAATGTAGTTAATTATAATTAATTAATTAATGAAGTAATTACAGGTTAATTACTGAATTTGGTTTGGAATAATTAATTTGTGAAATTAATTAGAGGTTAATTACTTGAATGTAATTAAAGGATAATTAATCAAGATGATTAATTAGGGTATTTTATTTGAGGGTGATTAATTAATTGATTTGTAATTAATTAAGGGAAATGTAAGCAAGATTTATATGGAGGGGTAATTATTTTAATTCATTTTAAATTAATTAAGGAAGAAGTAATTAATTTAATTCATTTTAAATTAATTATAGAATGATTAATAAGTCATTGCTTATGAATGTTGATTGATTCTGATTACCCTGAATGATTGAGATCTCAGATATGAGATAAATGATGTTGTGTAATTTGGATGCTATGGTTGCATTGAGTTGATGTTATGAATTATCTGTTTGGAAAGATAATATGGATTATCTATTGTGATGTTGTGTATTATCTATTTGTGAGTATATGGATAATATTGAACTGAATTGTTTTAAACTTTAAAACAACTTGGACCTAAAAGACACGTTTTGGATTTCGATGAGACCGGGATCGGGTTTTCATAATTGGATATCTGAAAACCACATCGACCCAAATTAACGATAGGTCGTGAATCTCAAGGGAAGATGAAGATTCAGAGTGCATGGGTTATCGTCGTTAACTCTGAGGGTGATTCCAAAATGAGTGTAACGAGATAATGCCTTCGGTTTCGTTCGAACCCGGAACGAACTTGTATGGATTGAATGCTTTCAGAACATCGTCAGGTGGACGATGAGCATTCTAAGAGATGTGTTCTCTAAAGGTAATCGTAGTCTCAAGCCTCATCAACCGGGAATGGCTAAAACAGGGGAGGTGCAGCAAGGCTTCGTGGGTAGCCCCCAATTGAGAGTGAGATTTACCCCTGTCTAGAAGTCCCTTTATATTCGGCTGTATGGGCAGTTGGTTGCAAACAACTGCGGGGTTGTCTTGTTCGAAACTATTCAGTAAGGAATGGTTCTGGCCTTGTGTTGCAGGGGAGTTAGGGTGGCTCCTTGGTACGGTGATCTAGGCCACGTACTGTGACGGGCGGTACCCCAGTAGCCCTGCCATTGTATGGAATCCAAAATCCAATAAGTGCCAACGGTTTTGATTGTATTACCCACTTTAGTGGCTAGAAGCTGGAATTTAATGAATGTAACAATTTCGGCTATTTCATATTTACTTGAAAACCCTAGACACTATTATAATATCATTGGATTTCCTATCAAATGTTTTGGTTAGCGTAGGGTAAAAACTTTTCCATGTTTATGTGTGGGAAGTCTTACGTGATATCTTTCTTTTCAAAAGGTTTTTAAAGTTAAGCAACCTTAACCTGTTACTCACACCAGACCCATGTGTGACCCGGAGTTTATCTTTTGTTTTCTTAAACTCTTGGGTACTCAAATTATACGAGTAGCCAAGGGATTCAGGTTGGCTTTGACGAATATTGGAGGAGCAATGGAGCAGGAGGCTTCTACGTTGTAGATATATAGTTCCGCTGTGTGTTCTCTGTGTTGTGTTTGTATTAAGTTGTAAATATTAGACAGGTGTTTATAACTGTCTAGTATGTGTTGTATGCTTTGTATCTCTGATTGATATTGTATATTATGTAAATACTTATGTTATTAATATAATTTATTCTTTCCGCTGTTGAGATTCTAGTGTTGTTTCTTCTTTCTCTTCTTTCTTTTCTTCTTCTATCCCTTTCTTTCTTAATAGATGATGCGATTTTCTGCGAGTAGAAAGTGCTCGTCACACTATATCACGCTATCTCGATAAAAGATACAGTTTTATTTCCAAGAATAAAGGGACGAATGATCGTCTACCTAAGATAGGTCTTCAGACAACGGTTCTTGTAAGTGTTAGACCAGCTCCTGGCATTCACGTAAGCACTAAAATGATAGTTTGATAGTGTGATCTTAATATTTTAATCCAAACAGGTGAATTATAATGTTCACATGTAATGAGCAGGTATTAAAGGACATGATGGAAGGTGGAAAAGGCACAAGGTGGGGTAACTGGCTTGGTTATGTTATTCTGAAGCTTCCAACAGCAATGTATAAAGATCGATTAGAATATGTTCGTAAAGGAATGAAGACTGGGGAGAGAAAGAAGAAGTCATTTGAGGCAATTTTTACTTAGGCAGGCGGTTCTCTCGTTGTCAAATTATTTAGGATTTAGGTAAATTGTATTTTGATATCGCATTATATGTATGTAGAAGCCTATTAGATTGAATCAATTCATTGATCTATGAATATATGTAGCAGTGTGATATGCACCACTAACCTTCCCTTGGCAAAATAATTATGCTGAGCAAATATATGTTTTTTCACTTAGTAATTGTTGTCAAGCAAGTAAAAGGAAAACCACAGTATATTTTTCCATGTATAATAGTATATAATACTGCAAATGAATATATTCTAGGTTTAATAGCATGTTCTTTGCCACTTCATGCAGATTTTAGTTATTATTCAGGGATTGTACCAAAATCTTTTGATTCAGTTTACTTATAGCTTCAACTTACATTTTTATTTTCTATCTTACAACTGAAAGACCCTAAATTTCATATTAGCTTAGTCTAGGGTAATTCCAATAAACATGGTAAAATACAATAAAGACAAAAGAAATAATTCAGACTTTAGACTTAGATTTCTCAGAAGTTTATTGTAAATTTTAGTCGATTTTATTTTATAGGTAGCGGCCGCTCTCTGTCATAGAATGCTCCGCCATACAACTACATCGTTCTCAAATATCGTTTGTCCTAATGAAGAAGTTGCATTTTATAGTTATCCTCTAGCATACATTGCTCCTACTATCTGTGGACACCCTCAGGTAATTTCACATTGAACTCCTATTTTTTTCCCACAATTTTTCTCTCTTTTAAATGCCTAAATACATCGACATTGTTCTTAAACTTTTGAAAAAGTATTTACATTGATCTTCCAACATATATATCACATAACTGAGAAGAAAATAATTTACCAGTATTGTTGGGGATTTCTCCTTTTAGAACCATTAACATATGTATTTTTTGATCGATGAGCTAACTTTAGAACTTGTAGTAAACTAAATATTGTGGAAGTTCTCATTAAGTTTGGAATTAAGAATATTGCTTGAGCAGCAGAAAACAAGTATGCATAGGGACATAGCTTAGAAATTCGCTGTTCTCACTTGATTTTTGTTCCAAATAAAAGGTTATCTTAGTAAACTCGGAGGAAAAATCACGGCTTCAAAAACTAACGAAAAGGTTGAATAAGCAGCTAATGCTATAACTAGAACTGCACGTGCCTAGGTACAAGTTTTCCAAATAGTTTATATTAGATGGAGAAAACATTGAAATAGAATGCTCAAATAACTTTGAGGACCATTAATAGTTCACTCATTTTTCCTAATAATACATGGAAATTCTTTATAATGTTATGGCATGCTTGTTGTAGATTTTTTTTCCCTTCAAAAACTTTACATGGAGAAAAGCGATAAAAGAGTAACTTTGAGATGGTTTGTTTGTCAAACTTCTCAACATGCAAAAGTGACTTTTTCCCCTCCCTTCAACTAGGCGATTTTATCTCTCCGTTGCTGATAGCTTAATGTTCAATCATTTAAATGACATGTTAATATTTTAAAATCTAATTTCTTATGCAAATCTAAGTGAAATATTCAAAACAATAGCATTTTTTTTAGGAAAGATTGTGAAGTCATACTCGAGTAAATTATTCTAGTAATTTACAAAAACCATTTACAAGGAAGTTTGCACCATTGAAGAAATGCTGCAAAATTAATTTACTGCAGCGTTTTGCAAAAGGTTCCATAGCCTTCATGTTAGCAGCATTTTTAAAACGCTGCGGTATTTCCTCACTCTGTAGCAGCATGACATTAGGCAGCATTCTTCGTAACGCTGCTAATGTTTATGGCAGCATTTTTTAAAACACTGCAAAAGATCTTTTTTGTTGTAGTGTTAACGACTGCAGAAGCATTAGCATTAACAAAAACATAGGATATAACCCCTCTGAAGCAGTCGAAACCATCACCATACCTCCTTAACAGTGCATGATATCAAATTAGTGAAGAACATGGACTAAAAGCCCATTAAAAACCACTAAATAAGGTCATATCCAATGATTATTTAAGCCGCACCACTTCCATGCAATAAGACGTTGAAGAGCAGACAAAGAAAGAAAGATTGGAACGTTAACAAAGCAAATTCAAGAGGAATTAGTTCGTTTTCCTTCATAAGGCTTATAAATCTTTCACATTCCTTTATAGTCTGTATGGTTCTTTAGTCCTATATCATGGAATGGAGCAAGCATGTCGCTATCTTTTCTCTAGAAATATGAATGTACCTCCTAATAAAAGTGGGACTTGAATGTACCTCCTTAGAAAAGTGGGATTTTGAGGCATATAATTTTGACTTTATGAGCATATAATTTGATATATTGAGATAAAACAAGAAAGAAACCAAAGAACTCAAAAGTAAAACCATAATCCTTAAGCCACAAGGTCTAGTTTAAGTCTACACGGATCATCTAAAAAAATGATGAGGCTACATATCAAAAGATATTTCAGGGTACAACTATATCATAGCTCGATCTAGATTCTAAAACATTCGAAACTTCAGTATGGAGCACCTAGGATAATCATAAACATCAACTACCAATGAGATCTCAAAGATCAGTGAGGAAAATTACCCCTTAAAAAGGCATAGGAATACTAAAAGAAAAACTTCCAAATCCTACTGAAAGGCGCATTAGCCAAGAATTACTATTCACATTTTGGAAATGTCAAGCAACTACAAGATGAATTTTTCATGCATGATAAACAATGCGTTCATCAGAGATAAGATATCAAGAGGATCAGGTAAGAATCCAAGTATTGACAAGAGATATTGAGATGCAACGATCACATGTTCAAAGAAGAATATATTAAAATAAGATTGGATACTCCAAAATTTATGCTTGGAATAATCTCACCAAAAATTCGCCAACTACTATAATAATAAGATAATAAGGTATGCAAAAAGAGACAAGAAATGTTTGTAAACATGTGTCCAACATTGGACGAATAAAGCACCTCTTTCTTAAGAAAATTCTACATGGTTGGGGGTAAAATTCTCATTAAATTTGGAAATTACCTTAAACGTTCAAAAGCCTTTGTCCGTGCTAAGATGGCCATGTCAAAGTGCCTCCTGGAGGGAGGTTATAGTAAGACTTTATCCGCGCCACGCTATGGCTAGGTTAAAGTATCAACAAGCCCTTGATCGCGCCACGCTATGGCCAAATCAAGGCACCCTATGGAAGGGTTACAGAGTGAGCCCTTGGTCCCGCCATGCTATGACCTGGCCAAGGCACCGAATAAGCCTACAGTCTCGCCATGCTATGGCATGGCTAGAGCGGAGGGACCACGCTATGGCCTGGCCAAGGCACCAAACAAGTGTTCAGTCCTGCATATATGGCTTGGATAGAGAACTTCTTGGAGGGAGGTCGAGTAAGTCCTTGGGTCCTCCTTAAGGACAAGCAACTAATCGCACCGGACAGCAATGGACTAAGATGTCCAAGCCGAGAAGCGGCACACCAAACAATAACAACATACAAAGCCTAAAAGGTGGTACATATCAAGAACAAGTACAGGTAATTCAAAGCAAAACATTCGAACAATTGAAGCCTAATAAGTGGTGCGGGATAAGAATCTTAGATGAGCATTTATAGCTGTTGGATAATTTCCAAAGGATGGTTTCTGCTCTTTATTAATTAATACCTGAATCTGGGTTTCTGGTCTTACACAATTAATTTTTGGTCTTCACTTATTGATACCCGAATCTAGGTTTCGAGTATTTCGCTATTAATTTTTGGACTTCACTCATTAACGCCTGAATTTGGGTTTCGGGACTACTGTTATCAAGTCTTCTATTATGGACTTCTGGTCTTCTAGTAATTTCTAGATGACAATTTCTGGATAGCTCTTATTAACACCCAAATATGGGTCTCAAACCTTCTACTATTAATTCCGACGTCTAAAATTTATCCCCAAATAAGGATTCCCAGTCATTTATCACTTATTTCTAGATGATTATTTCTGGACTTTTATTATTACCAGATGAATACTCTTGGTATTCTATCAACCATGTCCAGAATGTGACATTTAGACATCTATTATTATTATTATTATTATTATTTCCAGAAGAGGATTTCTAAACTCTATTATTAATGCCAGATTTGGATTGCTAATCCTCTATTATTAATTCTATAATAAGATTTCTAGTCTTCTATTAAGATAGCCAGAGTCGGATTTCTGGTCTTATCTCATTATTACCAAAGTTGGATCATGGGACTTTTGGTATTGCCAAACAAGAATTTCTGGTCTTCAGTTTTTCCCAAATATGGATTTTTCATCACTTATTAGTTTTCGATAACAATCTATTAATTTCCATTTTTCCTAGACTTAGATTTCTAAGGATCTATTATTAGGAATTCTAATACCATCTCCAATAATAATATGAACAAACTATTGAATATATTTCTACATAGATTTCAAAGTAATGAAAAGAAACTTTATCTATTTTGTACTTTGTAAAAAAATATGATTGATGAGGAAAATCATTGAGGATAAAACAATGCAAAAGAAAACCCTTGGATTTTTGTCCTAAAGAACAAAAGCTTTTTTCATACAAGAGAGGGCTAAATGTTAACCATAAATCCATTTAATAATAGAGATATGAAAGAAGGCTTCTAAAGGCGTTAAAAGCAGGTTTCGCACGTGTCAAAGGGAGAAGGCTTTTGAAGGAGTTGAAAGTAGGTTCTGCATGTGTTAAAGGGAGAAGGCTACAAGTGTCAAGGGAGTTACTTCCGACAATATCGAAAGAGTTGCTTTCAAAAGAAACATAAGAGATGCTTTCGAAGGCATCAAAAGAAGGTTCCACATCCATTGGTTTAACTCCTTCTGCAACCGTCGGTTGTGATGGTGCTGCATCCATTGATCAGCGCTTCCACAAATGTTAATTTGGTTCCTTCCATAAGCATTGTAATGCTTCCAACAAGGTCGGAGTGGCTTCCGTAGGCACCCAGCAATCACGATGGCCACCAATATTTAGGTCAATCGACAACGCAAATATGAAGCAATGTTGAAAGAAAACACATTCAACATCTATGAAAGCATTAACGACTGTAGAAGCATCAGCATCAAAAAACATTGGATATAACCCCTCCGAAGCAATCAGAACCATCACCATATCTCCTTATCAGCGCATGATATCAAATTTATGAAGAATATGGAGTAAAAGCCCATTAAAAATGACTAAATAAGGTCATATCCAATGATTATTTAAGCCGCACCACTTCCACGCAATAAGACGTTGAAGATCGGACAAAGAAGGAAAGATTGGAATCGTTAACAAAGCAAATTTAAGAGGAATTAGTTCATTTTCCTTCATAAGGCTTCCAAATCCTTCACATTCCTTTATAGTCTCTACGGTGCAATTAGTCCCACATCGTGGAATGGAGCAAGCATGTCATTGTCTTATCTCTATAAATATGAATGTACCTCCTCATAATGCAGGACTTGAATTTTCTTCCACTCTCTCTCTCATATAGCTCCTCTTGTAATAAAAACCAGAATATGAATAAAGAGGATGGCTTGAGCATATTTGAATTTCATTTACTTTATTATTTTTCATTCATGAATTTGAATTCAAATGATTTAGGAATTTACTTCTAGATCTCAAGGGCATTTGTGGAATTTCAACAAATAAGCCATATTGCACACTTAATTGGAGTGTTAATGATTTTTCTTATTAACAATACATTATTCTTCTGATAATGTCTATACTACTTAGCTTCTGCTCCTTGGAAGGTGATAGGAAAAACTCGGTAGTGTATAGCTTCTAAGGCGTTATAGAGATCCATCCTATTATATTTCAAGGACGGAATTTTAATATGAGATGGAATATTTATGGACATGATCCTACTTGTGAACGAGGCTTCTCAGAAGTTATTGTTGACGATAGCTTCGAGGGTCCTCTTTTCCTTAAGGTTAAGCATATGCTTTGCCATCTTTTTAGTCATGTCCCTCAAATAAGCTTCATCGTTGTGATAATTTCTCCTATCATGTTTGTACTCTTTGAAGTTTAAACTTTTAGATTGCTCATTAGAATTCTTTACTAATCTTCCTTGATGATCCATTTTAGCTGAATTATTTGCCAAGGATTTAGGGGAGAATTCTACTGCTTTAGCTTTTGATTTCCTCTTCTTTTCTATGGAGTCAAAACGACTTTGCCTTTGCTATTGCTCCTAAGCAAGGAAGAAACAAAATTCCTTCTTCGAGATTTAACTTCTTCTCCTTCAGTGAGCTTAGAAGATTTTTGTGCAAGTACTTCTCTTAATAGCTCCTGCATCATTGGCGTTTACTGAGTAAGACCTTTAACCTTGGCTTTGCTAGTATTTGAATTTGCTAGTTCTAACGGCTATCCAGGTTCTGCATTCCTACGTTGAAGTTGGGGATGACATTTTCTTCTAAAGTCTCCCTTTGTGTGATTTCTTCATTCGAAACATCAATTCGCCTTGGTCTCGCCATTTTTCTAGAGAAAAAAAATTCATTTAATCAGTCTAGTGGGAAAGCTAAATAGGAGCGGAGGCTTAAGCCCTCCTTCTAGTGTCAGAATGTTAAACAAAAAATTTGATATAACACCCATGATGCCAAGCATGATAAACTAATCCTCGATTTGAGCGTTTATAATAACTTGACTAAATATGACTTAGTTGGTGCTAATCAAATGGTGCTAATCAAGAATAAGCCTAGCATTCAAGGCTAAGATCAAGATGACGTTATTAAGAAATGGATTCATAATGCCCACGAGCTTTTAGCATTCAATATTTGGAAGTCCATATGGTTTCTTGAAATAAGATATTTGAGATCCCTTAGGTTCACTAGGTATAAGATATCTGAGTGCCCTTAAGATCACTTGAAACGGATATTCGAGAACCCGTATGGTCTTTTGGAATAGGATTTTCCAAGACTCATGCCACACAATCAAAGAAGAGAAAATAAGCCAAAAATATGTGCAATGGCCCATTCAACATGTTAATGAACTAGTTTTCCAATCCTATAATTCATAGTCTACTGTCCATGTGTAATCGGAAAGATAGAGATTATGTATATAAATGCTAGTTTAGACCGAAGCCCATGAGCTTTTATATGAAATAAATTCATGATAAGCTTTAGGTCCAAAGAGCTTTATTATATGCATATCCAAGTCAATAATATCTAAAGTGCACATTCAAGATAAAAGGTATGTCCAAGTCCCTATTCATATTAATTAAGCATGATTACAATCAAATCGGTATTTTCCCCCAATTCAATTAAAGGTTATAAGAGTTTAATTTTGAGAGTAGAGAAAAGAAAATGACCGCCCCCTCCTCTTAACCCCTAAATCTGTATTTATAAGGGTATAGGGGTTCGGCATGTCTCCGTTACACTGCCTTCGACATCGCTTCGGCTTTAATCATCTTTCTGGTGCTTGACACTACATTGTCTTTAATGAAACCCGGCCTTCCTTTGCATACTGATGGACTACAACATCATTAAGTGCGGTATTGATATTAGGCAACATTGATAACCAGGTGGCATTGATAACATGACGACATTGATAATCATGCAACATTGATAACATGCAACATCGAAGAAGCGCGACATTGCTTGGAAGGTGACATCAAAAAGAGGTAGCATTGGTGATGAATGACATCAAAGAGGAGTGGTATCAAATGAAAGTGGCATTGAAGGATGCAGCATTAGAAGGAAGCGACATTGAAGAGATGCGGCACTAGAAGAAAGCGACATTGAAGAGATGCGACATCAATCTGAGACAGTATCAGCTGGATGCGACATCCATCCCATCTTCATGGATGAAGTGTGCTATTGATAGAACACGACATCAATGAGGTGCAATAAGGATAATACATAATGTCTCTATGATATTGACGGCTTATAGTATATAATACCAATGGTGCACAAAATCAATTCTTGCCTTGGTGAAATATTGTATTAGCCTTATACAATGTCACCCACCGCTAACATGCAAGATGCGACATTAATTGCACTCAATATCGTTAGTTACCTTGATGACATACTGTATTACTCATTTGTCTTCACTAATGGCATGCTGCATTTCTACTAACCTTTATTGATGTAGGGCGGTATTATAGGACTTCGACATTAGCTTTGATGGCATGCTTCATCCACACTTTTGACATAACTTTAGTTAACGACCTTCCATACTTTTAACCGGGTATTAAAGTAGTGTATGGTTTAAAACGGGTTTTGCATTTTATGTTTTCAAAAACGTATTCTAAAATGCATGAGATGGGAGAAAAATAAGTGAAAAATGATCGATTTATGAAATGGTTCAAATATAAAATTAAAAATGATATTTTATTATTTTCCTTTTTTGGAAAATGTCAAAACATATTTTCTCGCTTTTCCTCCTCCCCGTTGTTAGGAATTCTCGGATTTCTCAACCTATCTCATGTTATTTGATGTACATATTAAAAAAGCAAAACACATAACTCATTTTGAAGCCAAACACTTGTTATGTTTTGGCATTCCAATGCGTTCCAAAAACGTGCGCTTCACTGATCTGTAACGGCGCTACCTTCATGAAGTTTCCCATATGCCACATCCCGATCGAACATCTCTCCATCGCCTTTCGGAACAGGAACATACGTGGTCTTGGTAAACACTTGCTTGTAAGAAAAGGAATTCCCAATGTTATGTGTCACCAATCCCATATACACACACCATGTTATGCGCCATATTTCTTGTGATGTGGGACTTAACGTTCAACTCACGTACTCTCAAATGCAAGCCACACCTAACAGATCTCCACTTTGGTGAGCTTTTCCTCTAACCATCATTTAGAGCATACTTGTGACGACCCATATTTTGTAAGGTTTAAATCGACAATAATCACACATATCCAACTTAAACAATCCGAAACATAGGTAATCAATGGGGTTAATTAAAAATATAAGAAAAGAAGAAGAAATCAAACACATATTCTCGCAGCGGAATGACAAGATATAAGAATCAAATAAACAGTTCATGATGTTGTTTATATTTTACATTTGATTATAATTTATACAACATTTATCAGAGTTATATATACAACAGAGATAAATAAAATAATGCAGTAGACAACATGATGCAGGAATAATAATAGTAATAATATGACAAATCTTCGTCTTCGTCCTCCAAAATAATTAATCTTCAATGCGCTGAAATATTCAGGGCTGACCCGAGCGTAATGAAAAACAAAACACTCGAGTTAGGACTAAAATATCCTTATGTGGGTCAAATCGATATCATATAACACGAGTGTAATAACATCGGAGATGTTTACGGGATTTCACATCTTCTATCTAGTGTATAACATGCATGAAATAACTCAAGAGATATTATGGGATTTTCCATCTCTTAAGGATCTATCAAAATATTTATATGTAGTAGAATACGCTACATATATAATTTCTAATCAATAAAATAAATATTTTTCATAGCATTAAGGATTTACATTAATCACCGTTAACGTGTTTTTAAGCATTGTCGTACAATTTGCATATAATTCCCCAGTAGCACGTCAGGGGATAGGGATGCGCTGTGATACGACAACACTAAACCTAAATCTTAGGGGTCTCGTATAGGGATAAAAGTATGACAAGGCATATGAGACAATGCCTAAGGTAGCATACTACCAGTTCGAGTCGTAGGGCTGGTTGTAACGCACCATAGCCACGACCGCCCACCGCGCCCATCCATCCCCAATCGAGTCAAAGGGAGGCTATCCCAAATAAAGATGCACCAATCGAAATCAAAACAAGAGTAATAATAAGGATCAAGTCTAAGAAAATCGAAGAAAGGATGTCCGCTAGGGGTAATTAGCCCACTTGGCCCTGTCAAGCTGTTATGTTTTAGTCATTTCAAATTGACACAAGTGCCGGGGTCTATCCATCATCATTCTCTTTCTTAAAATCCAGCAAACGATGTCAAACCCATCCACTCTGTTCTGGAGTCTCCTCCGCTTACACGGTTGTTAAAGTGGTTCCAATATTGACAGAGAGTATGCCAACAAGAGGCCTCAGTCTCTTTAACAACCAAATGTCGTTTTCCACACCGGTTGGTACTTTTGCATTTCATAAACAATTCATACTAGATATAAAAATATCATATTTGCTTCGAAAACAATTTCATTTCGAAACCATCAATTCACTCAAAATTATACTATTTCAATTCAAAATCATTTTCGCCTTAATATCTCAATTTCAGTTCCAATTCAAAATTTCTTTGAATTTCCATTTGGGTTATAACTTCAATTTAACCTAAACCGTATTTAAAACACGATTTAAATATAAACATTCCGGCATTTGACTAGTTTGATTATTTGAAAAAAGTTTGAAAAAAGTTTTAAATTGTTTAAAATAGTTTGATATAAAATGATTTGTATTTAAAATGTTTTATAATATAAAATAGTTTGGAAATCAAAATAATTTGAATATTTTAAAAAGATAGATTTTAAATGGTTTATATTAAAATAATTTATACGAAAATAGTTTCAAAGTCAAATTATTTCAATTCCAAATTCTTCAATTCAAATCATTTTCAATTTCCATTCCAATTTCATCGATTCAATTCCGTTTTCAAGTCGAATTCTACTTCGATTCCAATTTCAATTCAAATTAATTTTGATTTCAAATTAATTAAATTTCACTTTCGATTCCAATTGATTTCAATTTCAATTCCAACTTGAATAAATTTCAATTCAATTCTCAATTTTAAACCATTTCGATTTAAATAAATTCGAGTTCAATTTCAGAATATCGATTTAAATCACTTAAATCAAATTAAACTTCACTGTTCAATTTAAGGTTCAAATCTTTTAGAATAATTCAATTTTGAGTACAATTTGAAATATCCAATTAAATTGCTTTTACTTAGCAATGTTTCAAAATTCGAATAAAAGTCAAATCTTTTAAAACAAATCAATTTTCGAAATTCAAATCATATTTTGATTATAACCTCAAAATCTCAACTTCGATTATTTAAACAATTCCCATTACCAAATTTAAATTTCAACATTTCGAGCTCAAGTTTGAAAATAATTTGATTTCTATAAATTCAATTTTTATTTCTTTAAATCAAAAATTATTTAAATAATTTCAAATCGAGAATTTTAAAATCACTTAATTTAACCAATCTGGTGTCCGTATATAATTTCTATCTTATGGCCAACTGAATAGTTATTTCAATTTAATTTTGGGGATGGATATATATTATTTCAATCCAAAATATATATTATAGGTATATATCATTTAAAGCTAGTTCTTAATTTAATCAAAATAATTCAAGTTACGGTTTTATATACTGTAAATAATATACAGGATGATAACATGATATATTAAAATAATAGGAAAATAGGCACAAGGAAAAACATAGAAAAAAATTAGGCTGAAGGATAAAAAGTTTGTTATTTAGGCTGTATGGCAATGCTAGTTATAACTAGATATAACTAGCATTTCGTATAGTGTAAAAGTTGAATATAATGCTAATTATAACTAGCATTTGTCCTTCAGTCAAAAAATAAAACTTCATGTCCTTCAGCCTAATTTTATTTTAAAGTTTGTCCTTTTCCCTGATTACCTCTTAAAATAAATAAACATTCAAACCATGCAAAATGTCAAGCAATAACATCCATCACAATCAACATCCAAATTAGTCAAAATATCATAACAATTTACTAGTTATCAATAATCGGGAGTTTACTAGTAATTTAATTCCAATTAAATTTAACTGTCAATTCAAATTTCTACTAGTAAATTCAGATGTATGTCAATTTAAATGTTAATTAAAAATTTCAACAACAATCAATAAATTTGAATCACCTCGCAATTTTAAATTTAACTAGCATAAAAATATTCTAGTACTTTATGAGCTTTATAAAACACTCACCTTCTATTTGAAACTAAAAATATTTTAGAGTCAAATTAATTTCAAACCAACTCCACGTCGTAGTCCTTGTCAATACGATCCCAACGCAATTCGTTCAAAACAGGCCTCGTACAAAAAAATATGGGTTTTTAAACATTTGAATAATTAAATTATAATTAACAAAATTAAGTACATATTAAAACCTAAACTATCTTACGTTCACCCTCGTACATCATCTGGCAACACACACAAAACTCGATATCGCGCTCGTAAGCCTCACTCGCATGCTATACTTGATGGCCAGAAGCCGATCCGAGCCCTATCCAGAGGCACCACCCTCCCCTCCAGCGCTGCCTCCAATCTCGACTACTTCAGCCAACCTCATGCACCACAGCACCCCCTTCCCCCAAACGGCCGACAAATGCAGCCAAGATTCCACCACCTAGCCACAAACGAGCACGACCCAAATGGTAGATGTATGCATATCGATAAGCTTTATCCTTTTAGGAAGTTTTAGCTAAATGTTTAAGGATCGAGAGATAATTGAGGAAGAAGGAGGGGCATTTCTGGCCATTGAGTTGAAGGGTGGCGGCTGCTCTAAAATTAGGGTTTAGACTAGAATCTAGTGTAGGGGTCCTGTGACGACCCAGAATTTTGAACAATTTAATTTGAAAATATTTAATTTATTTTAAATATTTGAATGATGGTTTGACTTGAATTTCAAATTATCAGAATGAATTTGACGATTAAATTATCAAATTTAATCTATTGAAAGTTGAATAAAAATTTGAACCTTCAATTTTAAAGCTGATTAAAAATATTTCAAAGGCTTGTAAAATTTATATTGATAATACTGGAGATAATAGAAGCTTCAAATTGAAATTGAAAGTGAATTGTTCAGTTTTTAAATTATGTCGTTTAAATTGAAATTAAAAATAGCCTTCCGAGGCACAGTCTCGGAATTCGATGAAACCAATTCCATTGGGTCCGTAATATTGAATTATTACCGGATTTCAAATTTCGTAGTGTTTGGAGTTGTTGTGTGATCATACGATAAGTAAACGCATTGAAATTTAAATTGAATTCAATTTAAATTTAAACTTATAATTGGTCAACGTCGGCATGTTACCTTCCGTAAATCACGCCCTAAAATCGTGCCTAAGATCACGAATGAAATCATGAAAGCACGCTCCTTCAATTTTTAAATTACCATCTTCCTCAATTCAAATCTAAAAGTCAAACGAGATAAAAATGGCCGAGCTCTCTTTTGTTTTTCCAAACCCCATTTCTCAATTTCATTTTTTACGGTGCCTCTGAAAAATCGAAAATGGCCAGAGCTTTTTCTCAAAACAACCAACGCCCCTCAATCGAATTCAAAACAAAAAAAAACTAATGGCCGAAGCCTTTTTGATCTCGCGATTGAAGCAGGAGAGTGGCATGTCGACGGCGAGTCGCTGTAGCAACGATCGCAGGGCGGCTTGGGTTGCTTTCTTTCGTGACCTGGGAAGCTTTCGCGCGCGTGGGGTCTTTGCAATTTTGGTGGCGTTCGTGAGATGGCGAACGAGCGGGGCGCTCGCAAGGCGTACGCTGTGGTGAGGGCAGGGATTTCCGAGGCAAGATAGTGGGCGATGCCGACAATTAGGGGATTCGCGAGTAGTTCTTGTTCGAGGCCAAGTCGAGGGATGCAAGGGTAGATTTTGGTCTGACCGATGCTAGTGGATTCGGTGGTTCATTGGGTTGCGTGGGTTTCATTCATCTTCGAACTCGCCAGTGAAGGTAATGAGCCGTTTAGAAATGTTCATTACAGTGAGTTGATTTTGTTTTAATATAAATATAGATGTATAGGATTTGAAATTTTTACAGTAAAGTATGAAAATTATTTCTATTTTAATATTTACCTTTACAAGTTAAATATGGAATTTTATTTGTAGTTACAGAAAGAGAATACAATAAAATATAAATGCAGTTTATATATATATATATATATATTCGAAAGGAAGATGAATTTGTTTAATTTACTTATTTAATTTTTTTTAAGGAAATGATTAAAGAAGAAAATTTAGTTAAACAAATTTATTAAAAGAAAGTGGTTTAATAAAATCATCGGTAATTTAAATTATCAAATAGAAATTTGTTCAAAAAATTAAAAGTGTTATTTTAAAATAAAATCATGGGTTAATTAAAGTATTCAAATATTAATCAATTGTGTATAAATGTTTATACAAGGTCGAAGTTGTGAAGAAAATCAAGTCGTAAAAGAAATGGACTGCAAACGGAAATAAAGGTGAGATCTTCTCACTCAAAAAAAAAATATAAAGTTGATTTTGCAGTTATTGATTGATTGACTGTTTGGATGTTAATGTATATATATAGTAATATATAGCAATATATATATACTGGCATATGTATATATTGCAGTTGATGATTTCCCGCATTATATAGCGGATGAGACCCTATTGCGCCGCCTATTAAGCGGATAATATTTTATAAAATCCCATATACCGCGATATTCCGTCTTGAAGCGGAATTGGTATTGTGCTAACATCTGTGGATGCAGGGAAACAGGTTGGAGCGATCCAACTGGATTCCTCAACCATATTTATTTATTTACAGATATTGTGATATTTGTTGTTTATCATATGATGATATATGATGTTTGGATGCTGTGATTGATTGTTTGGTGTGTTGCATCACTGGACCTATTTAAAGTTTTAAAAATGTTAAGATAATGATTTCCAATATAAAAAGATTTTTAAGTGATTTTTGAAAGTATATGTTTCATTAAAATTTTGAATTGATTCATCTTAAATAAAATAAACGTTAAAATTTTTAATTTATAAAAATTATGATTTTTGTGAAATATAACCGAAATGTGATTTTTGAAATAAATAGCTAATAAATTTATAAAATGGTTTAAATTGGGATTTTTGAATTATTTTAAAACGGGTTATATGAAAGATGTATAAAATTGATATTTTAAAACTAAGAATATTGGAATTATAAAACAAGTTTTTATAAGTGTTAAAGTGAAGTATAAATGGATTCATAAGTGAATGAAAATTTATAGATTTATGAATTGTGAAGTTATAAAATGAATAGATGTTGTAAGACAAAAGATATTAAGGAATTAAATTATAAATCTGATTTTTGCATTTCAATTGAAATCTTTGATGAAGCAAAAATGGTTTATAGTTGAGATTTATAAAATATATATTTTATAAATCGATATAATAGAATTTTAAAAGGAGTTCTATTAATGTTGAAAATAGGGTTATAAAGGAAATCTTATAAGTAATAAGATTTATAATTTGTGAAGTTTTAAAAGAACGATTTTGAAAATAAATGGATTATAAGCATTTAACTTATAATATGGACTTTTGGTATATAATTGAGTTATATAAATTAAGTTGGATTAATAAAGGAGATTTATTAATCGAAACTTATAAATAGAAATGGAATTTGTAGACAGTTTTTTTTATAAATTCGAAATCCATGGAATTTGATAAATTGAAGTTGAAATTGGTTAAGGAAGTATATTCACGACTTTGGACAGTGAATATAATATCAAATAAAATGGATATGCTTGGGAAAATGAATATTATAAAATGAAGTTAATCGTTTTAACGATGTTCTAAAAATGTATTATAAATCGAATACATAGATTTCAACATTCATTGTTGAAATAGACGTTTTCGAGGAATAAGGAAATGGTGGACTATAACACTGTTGTTATAGTAAATGGTTCCCGAAAGGAAATGTTTTATATAGTATTGGGATTTATATATCTATCTAAATTTCGAATCCATATACTAGTGATTTTGGGTTGTCGTAACGATGTTTTACGCAACATTCATTTTGGCCCAAATAAATGTGTTTAAGTGAATGTTTTCCTTAAAGAATGAATTATATACTTAATTTTGATTTAAGTATATTGAATGTTTTCCAAGTGTTGGAAATAAATGGATTTGTGAATTACTTATTATTAAATAAGTATGGAAGTGTTTTCCAATATGAAGTGAATATTAGATTTTATCTTTTAAGATAACGGAAAATGAATATTAGAAATCAATTAGGAGATCGTATATTCACAGATATTTAGGAAATGTAAATTCAATATGGAATTTATAAATGAAATTGGGAAAATTGGTTTAAAAATAATCGATTTATTTTTAAAGTATGGGAATTATTTATATATATATCTTGTAAAGATGTTTTGGAAAATAAATAATTTGGAAAATTATTTGGAATCTGGTGATGTTGCGCATCTTTATTGATAGTTAAATAGCCGACTATCAATATTTACCTTTAAATAGGTATTTGTTGTGAATTGCTTGAATTTGAATGCTACACTTATTTTTTTTTAAAAATAAGCGCTCACTATTCGGGTTAGCCGGGAAAGGACCTTGGGGTCGTATAACCCATTCTGAATATGTGATACGTCATAATAGATTGCATTCGATGACCAGTGTTGAAGACCGGATATTTTTGAAAACGGAAGGATTACCGTTGAGTTACTCCGCATCGGCTGATCTCCGATATAGATGTTTTATCACCCTAAGTGACGGGAAGTCCGGACGTGATTAGAAATTATCCGGAATGCAAGGACTTCTTTGTAAGTGCCTTCAGTTCTGTTCGAGCCCGGAACAGACTTGTATGGATTGTATGTCTGACATTACAAATTGAGATATAAAGCTGATTTCTTTCAAATATATTTTTGTTGGTGGCGGAGAATTTATTCTCTTAGCTTAACACCCTTCTCTGAGACGTACGAGCTCAGAGGTTATGTAGTTGAAGGTTATTAGTGATATACTCCCAATTTGGTAATGTGACATGCTGAGTGTTGCTGTGAAATGATCATTGTTTGATCATTTGTGATAGGATCATTTGTTTGATCATTTATCTTGGTGATCATTACTTTGATCATTTGTTGACCCAAAGCACAGCTTTTGTATAAAGCGTGGCTTTGTGGACGAGACTTCGTCGGACCTCACACCCCGGAAATGGTCAAAACAGGAAGGATGCGGCAAGGTTATTAGGGGGTAGCGCCCCTTTAGTGTATGTCATTCCTTCTAGATAGAGGTGGTATCATGGTATGTAGCCCAGATATTTAACCTATGTTGTTGCTGCAAATTTTGTGGTCGTTGGAAATCGAGGATCCTCGGATAGATCAGTTACGATTGGGGGATGACATATTCGTGTTAGTAGTTACCTAGTTTGAAAGGTAACACGGCCTTGTGTTGGCAGAGATCCGGTTAGGTTCTCGGGACGTCATTCCAGAGGCGTTTCCATGTGGCAATGGGAAGTTCCTTGGCCTGACCATTTGTTGGAAATCGAAAGAAACAATACGATCTTGTACGGTTTTAGTTGTAGAACCTATCATTCACTTATGGTGGCGCCCCACTGTTTGGATGGTAGCTATAGTAGGCATAAGTGCGAAATGCCTATGCTGGCTAAGATTTATATATTTTCTTTCGAAATGTTTTCTACACTATGCACTAGTAATAATATCAAATGTTTCTTTTTAATGCGTATCAAGCATCTTTGACTATCATAAGGAGAAATCTCCTCCGATTCTGCGTTTGCATTGTGTGTGTGCGGGAGGCCTTATGGTAGTCTCATTTTTTTAAAAGCATTGCGAATCTATTTTAAAATTACCCTGTTCTTTGTTTTAAAGATAAATAACTGTTTTTAAGTTCTCACACCAGTCACATGACTGACTCGGAGTTTATTGTTTTCCTTCCTAAACTCTGGGTGCCCACCAATTTCCACACGGGCAGTCAAGAGTAAGGATTATCAGGATATTCTGGAATTCAGGAGTTGCTGGAGGCAAGATGGATGGCATGACGTATTCACTAGTATAGTATTTCTTTTCCGCTGTTGTTGTTGTTGTACACTCTGATAATGAATGTAATGTGATGTAATGTATAAAATATATAGTTCTTTTGTTTTAATGATTATTCATTTATCTATTATATGTTGTTCCGCTGCGATTGTGAGATTCTGATATAGTTCTGTTCTATCTTTTTCTCTCTTCTTCTACCTCTTTCTTTTTCTTAAAACACTAAGGGTTCGTATTTCCGTTCATCTTGAGTTAATCATTGGAGATTAGTGTCTATTCAAGGAGTACGGATTTGCTGGTCTTTACATTTGGTATCAGAGCATATGGTTAAGTGACAATCATGGCTCTGTTGGGTGTTACTCATTAGAGATAGAGTCAGTAGTACTCTAGAATGAGTTTGAGTGTAATAGTAGATATGAGCACGTATTTATTAGTGAGTATAAATTGTTTTGTATTGTGTTGACTTATCGGTTGATTGTTTATAGATTCTGGTCGGTGCAGTCTAGCTAACTGTGTTGATAGGAGTTTCTAAACTCTGAAACAAGATGAACCGACACAGTATTGTTTTAAAAATCGGGTAAATGAAATAATTTTACCCAAAACTATTTTTGTATATAAAAGAAATGATTTTCTGTAGATTATTATAGTATATGGATGCATGGTTGTTAGGTAGTAATAATATTAAACTATTACCATTGAAATTGAAATAGAATTGAAATCATTGTTATATGAAAATTGAAATAAAGATAAGAAAATGAAATCCATATACAAATGAAATTTGAGAATGTAAATTATAAATGTGATTTATAATTAGGAATAGAATTCCAGAGAAGTTTTTGGAAATGTTTTTAAAAGAATTTGGAAATTTTAGAAATTAAAATCCTTTTTGATTTAAGAATGAAATTCAAAGGATTTGGAAAATTGTTTTGAAGGAATGAAAAGCTCTAAACTCTTTTCGGTCGCTGGAAAATAATTCCGATGATGACCGCAGCATCATTGGTGTTCATTTTCGGGTTTCCAAAAGAGGAATTGCTGCCAAATTGTTTTAAAAGGAAGATGTTTGGAAAATTTGGGGTTTGGTTTTGAAATTCAAAGGATAATTTGAATTGTTTTCAATAATGGTTTTGAAAAAAGTTGAAAAGACTCTGGAATCCTATTTAAAATATTTATGGGAATAATAAATAAGTTGATAACTTATACAATTTGAATTTTGATAGAATAAATTTAATTTAAAGAATTAAGTTAAATTAAAATAAGTATAAGTGAATAAATTTGAATAAAGTGAATTGGAAGAAATGTCTAAGGACACGAAGTGAAATAATTACTTAAAGAAAATTTAGTGTGTTGAAAATAAATTTGGAGTAATTAAAATGAATTGGAATTGAGTATTGAATTATGGAAATAAATTGTGAATGAATGAATAAATTTACAATTGCAATTAAATGAAAGATGAATTTAAAATTCGTATAGGATTTGAAATCCATTTTAAATATGAGTGGTTATAAACCAAAGTAGTAAATTGAAAATAGATTTTGGGAATGAACAAAAGAATAAAACTGGAATTGAAACTGAATGTTGAAAACAAATTTGAATAAAGTGAATAGGACTTTGTTATGAATTAGTAATGGGAACTAATTTAAAATAGTGCAGCTGTTAATAAAAGATAGTTGATAAAAATCAATATTCAGAATAAAAGGTAAATTGAATCCAAATTGAATTGAAATTGTGAATTGAATTCAAATGAAATTGAATGGAATTGAATTGAAATGTAAAATTGAATGAGAATAAATATGTAACTTCAATAGTGAAATAAAAAAACGTATAGGAAGTATATATTGAAAATTTTGTAATAAAATGTGCAAAAAGGTTTGAATATTGTGATTGGATATTATGGGTAGCAGGATACACAGGTGTATTAAAAGAAATGGAATTGGGATTTTGATTTCAAAGATAAAATTGAATTGCTCGACAAAAAGGTACGTATTTCAATTTCAGTATGAAATTTGGTGATTTTCTTCTCCAGCCACTTGGCTTTCTCTTTTCTTTTTGATTCTGAGGGGCCGTAGTGCCATTTTGTAGTCGTACCGAGCTAGCCGCGCAAAGGAGACGCTGGCAAAAAATTTCGAAAATTTAGGGTGTTAGAAAATTTTTGAGAAATTTTGAAAGTTTGAAATTTGAATTTAAATTTAAATTTGAATTTTGAAGTAAACAATATTATTTGAAACTTATAATTGAAGTTGGAAAGCTAGTTGAAATGATAATGAATCTTTAATAAAAGATTTAGGTTAGTAAGTTGATAAAACTATTTGGATTGTGAAAAATAATAGACGAGTTAAGGACCATTTCTTCCTAACTTGTAATTTCGGGACGAAATTGTTTTAAGGAGGGAAGATTGTAACGATCCAGAATTTTGAACAATTTAATTTGAAAATATTTAATTAATTTTAAATATTTGAATGATGGTTTGACTTGAATTTCAAATTATCAGAATGAATTTGACGATTAAATTATCAAATTTAATCTATTGAAAGTTGAATAAAAATTTGAACCTTCAATTTTAAAGCTGATTAAAAATATTTCAAAGGCTTGTAAAATTTATATTGATAATACTGGAGGTAATAGAAGCTTCAAAATTGAAATTGAAAGTGAATTGTTCAGTTTTGAAATTATATCGTTTAAATTGAAATTAAAAATAGCCTTCCGAGGCACAGTCTCGGAATTCGACGAAACCAATTCCATTGGGTCCGTAATATTGAATTATTACCGGATTTCAAATTTCGTAGCGTTTGGAGTTGTTGTGTGATCATACGATAGGTAAACGCATTGAAATTCAAATTGAATTCAATTTAAATTTAAACTTATAATTGGTCAACGTCGGCATGTTACCTTCCGTAAATCACGCCCTAAAATCGCGCCTTAGATCACGAACGAAATCATGAAAGCACGCTCCTTCAATTTTTAAATTACTATCTTCCTCAATTCAAATCTAAAAATCAAACGAGATAAAAATGGCCGAACTCTCTTTTGTTTTTCCAATCCCCCTTTCTCAATTTCATTTTTTACGGTGCCTCTGAAAAATCGAAAATGGCCAGAGCTTTTTCTCAAAACAACCAACGCCCCTCAATCGAATTCAAAACAAAAAAAAAACTAATGGCCAAAGCCTTTTCGATCTCGCGATTGAAGCAGGAGAGTGGCACGTCGACGGCGAGTCGCTGTAGCATCGATCGCAGGGCAGCTTGGGTTGCTTTCTTTCGTTCGTGACCTGGGAAGCTTTCGTGCGCGTGGGGTATTTGCAATTCTGGTGGCGTTCATGAGATGGCGAACGAGCGGGGCGCTCGCAAGGCGTAGGCTGTGGTGAGGGCAGGGATTTCCGAGGCAAAGTAGTGGGCGATGCCGACAATCAGGGGATTCGCGAGCAGTTCATGTTCGAGGCCAAGTCGAGGGAAGCAGGGGTAGATTTTGGTCTGACCGAGGCTAGTGGATTCGGTGGTTCATTGGGTTGCATGGGTTTCATTCATCTTCGAACTCGCCAGTGAAGGTAATTGAGCCGTTTAGAAATGTTCATTACAGTGAGTTGATTTTGTTTTAATATAAATATAGATGTATAGGATTTGAAATTTTTACAGTAAAGTATGAAAATTATTTCTATTTTAATATTTACCTATAGCAGTTAAATATGGAATTTTATTTGTAGTTACAGAAAGAGAATACAATAAAATATAAATGCAGTTTATATATATATATATATATATATATATATATATTCGAAAGGAAGATGAATTTGTTTAATTTACTTATTTAATTTTTTTTTAGGAAATGATTAAATAAGAAAATTTAGTTAAACAAATTTATTAAAAGAAAGTGGTTTAATAAAATCATCGGTTAATTTAAATTATCAAATAGAAATTTGTTCAAAAAATTAAAAGTGTTATTTTAAAATAAATTCACGGGTTAATTAAAGTATTCGAATATTAATCAATTGTGTATAAATGTTTATACAAGGTCGAAGTTGTGAAGAAAATCAAGTCGTAAAAGAAATGGACTGCAGATGGAAATAAAGGTGAGATCTTCTCACTCAAAAAAAAATATAAAGTTGATTTTACAGTTATTGATTAATTGACTGTTTGGATGTTAATGTATATATAGCAATATATATATATACTGACATATGTATATATTGCAGTTGATGAATTCCCGCATTATATAGAGGATGAGACCCTATTGCGCCGCCTATTAAGCGGATAATATTTTATAAAATCCCATATACCGCGATATTCCGTCTTGAAGAGGAATTGGCATTGTGCTAACATCTGTGGATGCAGGGAAACAGGTTGGAGGGATCCAACTGGATTCCTCAACCATATTTATTTATTTACAGATAATGTGATATTTGTTGTTTATCATATGATGATATACGATGTTTGGATGCTGTGATTGATTGTTTGGTGTGTTGCATCACTGGACCTATTTTAAAGTTTTAAAAATGTTAAGATAATGATTTCCAATATAAAAAGATTTTTAAGTGATTTTTAAAGTATATGTTTCATTAAAATTTTGAATTGATTCATCTTAAATAAAATAAACGTTAAAATTTTTAATTTATAAAAATTATGATTTTTGTGAAATATAACCGAAATGTGATTTTTGAAATAAATAGCTAATAAATTTACAAAATGGTTTAAATTGGGATTTTTGAATTATTTTAAAACGGGTTATATGAAAGATGTATAAAATTGATATTTTAAAATTAAGAATATTGGAATTATAAAACGAGTTTTTATAGGTGTTAAAGTGAAGTATAAATGGATTCATAAGTGAATGAAAATTTATAGATTTATGAATTGTGAAGTTATAAAATGAATAGATGTTGTAAGACAAAAGATATTATGGAATTAAATTATAAATCGGATTTTTGCATTTCAATTGAAATCTTTGATGAAGCAAAAATGGTTTATAGTTGAGATTTATAAAATATATATTTTATAAATCGAAATAATAGAATTTTAAAAGGAGTTCTATTAATGTTGAAAATAGGGTTATAAAGGAAATCTTATAAGTAATAAGATTTATAATTTGTGAAGTTTTAAAAGAACGATTTTGAAAATAACTGGATTATAAGCATTTAACTTATAATATGGACTTTTGGTATATAATTGAGTTATATAAATTAAGTTGGATTAATAAAGGAGATTTATTAATCGAAACTTATAAATAGAAATGGAATTTATAGACATTTTTTTTATAAATTCGAAATCCATGGAATTTGATAAATTGAAGTTGAAATTGGTTAAGGAAGTATATTCACAATTTTGGACAGTGAATATATTATCAAATAAAATGGATATGCTTGGGAAAATGAATATTATAAAATGAAGTTAATCGTTTTAACGATGTTTTAAAAATGTATTATAAATCGAATACATAGATTTCAACATTCATTGTTGAAATAGACGTTTTCGAGGAATAAGGAAATGGTGGACTATAACACTGTTGTTATAGTAAATGGTTCCCGAAAGGAAATGTTTTATATAGTATTGGGATTTATATATCTATCTAAATTTCGAATCCCTATACTAGTGATTTTGGGTTGTCGTAACGATGTTTTACACAACATTCGTTTTGGCCCAAATAAATGTGTTTAAGTGAATGTTTTCCTTAAAGAATGAATTATATACTTAATTTCGATTTAAGTATATTGAATGTTTTTCAAGTGTTGGAAATAAATGGATTTGTGAATTACTTATTATTAAATAAGTAATGAAGTGTTTTCCAATATGAAGTGAATATTTTGAGATTTTATCTTTTAAAGATAACGGAAAATGAATATTAGAAATCAATTTGGAAATCGTATATTCACAGATATTTAGGAAATGTAAATTCAATATGGAATTTATAAATGAAATTGGGAAAATTGGTTTAAAAATAAATATCGATTTATTTTTAAAGTATGGGAATTATTTATATATATATATCTTGTAAAGATGTTTTGGAAAATAAATAATTTGGAAAATTATTTGGAATCTGGTGATGTTGCGCATCTTTATTGATAGTTAAATAACCGACTATCAATATTTACCTTTAAATAGGTATTTATTGTGAATTGCTTGAATTTGCATGCCACACTTATTTTATTTTTTTAAATAAGCGCTCACTATTCGGGTTAGCCGTGAAAGGACCTTGGGGTCGTATAACCCATTCCGAATATGTGATACGTCGTAATACATTGCATTCGATGACCGGTGTTGAAGACTGGATATTTTTGAAAACGGAAGGTTTACCGTTGAGTTGCTCTACATCGGCTGATCTCCGATATAGAGGTTTTATCACCCTAAGTGACGGGAAGTCCGGACGTGATTAGAAATTATCCGGAATGCAAGGACTTCTTTGTAAGTGCCTTCGGTTCTGTTCAAGCCCGGAACAGACTTGTATGGATTGTATGTCTGACATTACAAATTGAGATATAAAGCTGATTTCTTTCAAATATATTTTTGTTGGTGGCGGAGAATTTATTCTCTTAGCTTAACACCCTTCTCTGAGACGTACGAGCTCAGAGGTTATGTAGTTGAAGGTTATTAGTGATATACTCCCAATTTGGTAATGTGACATGCTGAGTGTTGCTGTGAAATGATCATTGTTTGATCATTTGTGATAGGATCATTTGTTTGATCATTTATCTTGGTGATCATTACTTTGGTCATTTGTTGACCCAAAGCACAGCTTTTGTATAAAGCGTGGCTTTGTGGACGAGACTTCGTCGTACCTCACACCCCGGAAATGGTCAAAACAGGAAGGATGCGGTAAGGTTATTAGGGGGTAGCGCCCCTTTAGTGTATGTCATTCCTTCTGGATAGAGGTGGTATCATGGTATGGAGCCCAGATATTTAACCTATGTTGTTGCTGCAAATTTTATGGTTGTTGGAAATCGAGGATCCTCGGATAGATCGGTTACGATCGGGGGATGACATATTCGTGTCAGTAGTTACCTAGTTTGAAAGGTAACCCGGCCTTGTGTTGGCAGAGATCCGGTTAGGTTCTCGGGACGTCATTCCAAAAGCGTTTCCATGTGGCAATGGGAAGTTCCTTGGCCTGACCATTTGTTGGAAATCCAAAGAAACAATACGATCTTGTACGGTTTTAGTTGTAGAACCTATCATTCACTTATGGTGGCACCCCACTGTTTGGATGGTAGCTATAGTAGGAATAAGTGCGAAATGCCTATGCTTGCTAAGGTTTATATCTTTACTTTCGAAATGTTTTCTACACTATGCACTAGTAATAATATCAAATGTTTCTTTTTAATGCGTATCAAGCATCTTTGACTATCATAAGGAGAAATCTCCTTCGATTCTGCATTTGCATTGTGTGTATGTGCGGGAGGCCTTATGGTTGTCTCATTTTTTTTTAAAAGCATTGCGAATCTATTTTAAAATTACCCTGTTCTTTGTTTTAAAGATAAATAACTGTTTTTAAGTTCTCACACCAGTCACATGACTGACTCGGAGTTTATTGTTTTCCTTCCTAAACTCTGGGTGCCCACCAATTTCCACACGGACAGTCAAGAGTAAGGATTATCAGGATATTCTGGAATTCAGGAGTTGCTGGAGGCAAGATGGATGGCATGATGTATTCACTAGTATAGTATTTCTTTTCCGCTGTTGTTGTTGTTGTACACTCTGATAATGAATGTAATGCGATGTAATGTATAAAATATACAGTTCTTTTGTTTTAATGATTATTCATTTATCTATTATATGTTGTTCCGCTGCGATTGTGAGATTCTGATATAGTTCTGTTCTATCTTTTTCTCTCTTCTTCTACCTCTTTCTTTTTCTTAAACCCTAAGGGTTCGTATTTCCGTTCATCTTGAGTTAATCACTGGAGATTAGTGTCTATTCAAGGAGTACGGATTTGCGGGTTTTTACAAGTCCTTATATAAGCTTCGACCCAAATGACCCGTGAAATTTCTAACTCCAAACGAGCATGTCGCTTGACGTTCATAGTATTTTACCCCTATTCCGAATACAATTGAACTAGTTTCGAGCTCAAATTCGATCGTATTAAAAAGATAGCTTTTCAAAATTAATTAATTTTAATCGAATTACTTAAATTAATTTCTACATGTTTCAAGCTCGCATCGCCAAACGAACAGTCTGATCACTACAAAAATTGAAATTATACAATAATTCATTCTTACGGATCCGATGAAACTGGTTTAGTCAAAATCCGAGAAATTGGCCAAAATGGCTATTTTTGCTCGTTAATTGAAATATAAAATATAAAATTTCTAGTTATTCACTTTTAAATCCAATTTTAAATGTTAACAATCTTCATTCATATTCTAAATAAAATTTAAGTCAATTTTCGATATCATCTTCATTCACATTAATTCAAGATTCAATTATCTAAATTAGTCCAATATTAAATTTAAACAATTCAAAGGTTCAATAAATTACATTTTCAAATATAAGTTTTTTACTTATAAAATTTAACTTTTAATACGGATTCAAATAATAAACAACTACTTTCATTTTACAGTCATTCAATATCCATTATTCAATCCCAACTATTGATTATAACCAATTCAATATATAGAATTCCATTTCAATACTGTTTATTGCCCAAATTATCGAAATTGGTTATTTCAAAAAAAAACTCAAGTTCGTATTCAATAACTACACTAGTAATTCATTAAATTTATTTTTACCATTTTTGTTCAATAACCACATTAAATTGAATAATTTAAAATAGTTAAAAATACGGGTCGTTACATTCTCACCCACTCAAAAATTTCGTACTTGAAAAGGGGTTAAGTAGAGAATTTTACACTTGATGTATTTTATTCAAATTATCAATTTATAAACATTAGAATCTTATTTTCAAAACTTTTACTATCCTCTCGCTATGCCTCACCGATATTGGTTTTATGGAAAATATAACCTATATATAATAACAAGTTATAAAAATTTTAAAACTTCAAAAAATTTCTAACATCCGGATTTACGGAAAATTTCGGTAGTATCTCTTTTGTGCGGCTTGATCGAATTTTTTTTACAATACAATATATAACACCAATATAAACCTAATATATCAAATATACATCATATCTCAATATGAGGCATCCCGTAGGGAAAAATATAAAAGTGCGGTATGTAATCTGAAATACGTACCTCATTATTATTAATACGAGCGAGTTCACTCGTATTAAGCAAGCAAAATAAAAATAAATCGACGTATACGTCCAAACGATCTTCGTATGTACATATCTCAACTCAATTTAAAATATTAGTCACTTATAACAAGATACAAAACATGTATGAGTTCAATAGAACCATAAATATTATTCAAATCTATTTCATTTACATTCAATTTAATTTGTTGACTTTCAATTGTTTCACTTTTTGTTTAACATATTCATATAAATTCATTTATGAACCATTTTATGAAATCCATTTCATTCAATCTTACTTAAGTTAAATTTTATTTCATTACACTTAGTATATTTTCTTCGATACCAATCTCATTAATAAACCATTTAAGTCTATTGCAACCATTTTATAAAATGCACCTTATATTTATTTTTCATAACTTAAGTTCATATTAATCCTTCGATTCACTTCATTGATTCATTTTATAAATTCAAGTTCATACTAATAATTTTTACTTCAATAAATTTTATTTTATAAAATGAATCACTTCATTGGTTTATTATTAATTTTACTTAAGCAAACTTTATTTTATAGCTCAAATTCATATTTTTAATTTCCTTTTTATCACAATCAACATTATTCAACTTATTAAGTTAACTTCATCTTATAATTCATTTTATTAACCTATTACATATTAAATTAGTTAACATTCAATTTTATCGAAAATCGTTCCGAGTGCATTTAATGTATTTACCTCCAATTTAAATTAAATTCAATTACACATATTAATTTTACTTACACTCATTTATTTTTATTCAATTTCTTTCACACCCAAATTGCATTTTATTTCATAATCCAAGTTCGTATTCATTTTATTAATTCATTTTATAGCATAAGCGGAATTAATTCACTTTACAAATTTATCTAGTTTCCTTCAAATTCAATTCAATTTATTTAATCTTTATTACATGAAATTCTATTCCAGTTAATCCATTACTCCTTTTATTTTACTTTATTCAAGTTAAATTTTCCGTTTATTTATCTTTCACATTCAAGAAATTTAATATTTGTTTTTAGCTTAATATTACTCAATCTATAAGTTATACAACTTGATTCGCTTAAATTTTCATTTTGTTATTTTATTTAATTCATTTCAAATATAGTTCAATTTTATTTGAACTTTCTTAAGTTAAACTTCATTTTATTATTTTCATTTCAGTAACTCAATTTATTTAACATTTCTTAGATTAATTATCTTATTTCATATCTCAAATTTGAATCTTCTTTTGTTTGCTTAACCATAAATATTCAATAGTTTTAAAATTTAATTTCACTTTCCTATTCAAATCTATAAGTTATAAACTTATTTTTATCTATATTATTTTCAATTTATAAGTTCAAAACTATTTTCATATATTTATCAAATCACACTTACAATATTATTTTTTCTTCCATAATAAAAATTGTTTAACCAAAAATAAATTTCTTTTAGTAGCAATTCTCACTTAGAAATTCGAAAAAGAATACTAACGATGCTGCAGGTATCCCTAGAATTATTTCCCAGCGACCAAAGCAAGTTCAATGCTTTTATTTCTTTCAAAAATCTTTTCAAAATATATTTCTCATCAAACACTTTCAAGTAATATTATTATTGATTTTGACGGCTATGAAAACAATTTTTGAAAACAATGGGTTTTAAATTCTAAAATTCTCAATTTTGAATTCCTTTCTATATATAAGCTATATTATAAATATACTTATACAAATTCTATTACCATATTACCAAACGTTTCATTTACATCTTTGTTATTTCAAAAAAAAATTATTGCAATTGGATTTCAATTCAATTTAATTATTGAACACTTCATGAAATGGAGTTCACAAAGTATTCGTTTTTAATTTAATTTAGACAATAATTGATGATAACTAAATATCATCATCTCCTAACAACTAACATTCATTAATAACTAACATTATATATTTAATATAATTTAGGTAAAATTATTTCATTTACCTGATTTTAAAGCAAAATCATGACGACTTGTCTCGTTTAGGTGTTTAGAAATTTCTATCGATATCATGGCGTCCCAAGCACCGACAAGAATTAATGAACAAGTCAATGGATAAGTAAACACAATATAAAACATTTATAACACTAACTAGTATATGTGCTCTCATATACATACATACATACATACATATATATATATAGACACACACGCGCGCGCGCGCTCAAACAACTCATTCTAGGGTATTTCTACCCTATCTCTAATGAGTCAAACCCTACAAAGCTAAATTTATCACTAAACCGAAGCTCTGATGCCAACAATGACGATCCACATTTCGAAAGGTTTAAATCGATAATAATCCACACATGTCCATCATAAACAATCCGGAATATAGATAATCGATGGGGTTAATTAAGAAAAATAAGAAAAGAAGAAAGCAAACACGGAATCTCACAGCGGAATGACAAAATAAAATAATCAAATAAACAGTTCATGAAGTTGTTTATATTATACATTTGATTATGATTTATACAACATTTATCAGAGTTATATATACACAACAGGGATAAATAAAATAATACAGCATACAACATGATGCACGAATAATAATAGTAATAATATACCAAATCTTCGTCTTTGTCCTCCAGAATGATTGATCTTCAATGCTCTGAAATACTCAGGGCTGACCCGAGCATAATGAAAAACAAAACACTCGAGTTAGGACTAAAATATCCCTATGTGAGTCAAATCGATATCATATAACATGAGTGTAATAGCGTTGAAGATGTTTACGAGATTTCACATCTCTTATCCAGTATATAACGTGCGTGCAATAACTCAAGAGATGTCATGGGATTTTCTTTTTTTTTGGCAAAGCCAGCGGGGTTAACTGGTCCCCTACCAGTTTATTGCTAAAACAATAAAAGTTACAAAAGAAACAAAGAGATTAAATGGAAGGGAAAGCAACAAAACACATCAAAAACAAAAAAAGGAAAGAAACTGAGCTCATTCCCAGGGTTGTATCAGATCAGGTGTGAAAACAGATTGGCAGTACTTCAGTTGGCAAAGCATAGCATTCTTCACCTCATGCCAAAGAGCATCCCCATTTTTTCTTTGATTTTCAAAAAAAATTGCATTTCTTTCCCTCCAAATAACTGTCATGTATATCTTCAAGCATACTGCAAGGATCCTACCCTTATCATCTCTCTTCTCAGCAGAGTTGAAAAAAACTTCCCACACATCTGTTGAGCTAGAAGGTTGAAAGCAATGGCCAGTTTTAATTCCAATTCTATTAAAGAGAAATAGAAGAGCAGGGCAGTCAAAGTGTATGTGATGTGCAGACTCTTCAAATAGGTCACAAAGCAAACACTTCAGAGTGTAACCCATGCCAAATTTGTTCAGTACATTCCTTGTTAGCAAAGCTTGGTTTATCACTTTCCATAGCATAAAGTTGTGGTTTGGTTGTGAATCAGATGTCCATATTACAGAGTTCCATTTTGTTGCAGGCAGAGGGGTAGTGTCAGTGATATGGTTGTAAACTCCTTTGATTGTATGAGGCTTCATGTTCCAAACTATACTGTCATGTTGAGTAACAGGAATGAAAAGCTGGTGCATTTTATTCCACATCTGTCTTATTTGTTGATTACTATTGTAGGGAAGCACAATTTTCCCATCTTGTATATAATCAATAGCCTTTGCATTCATGTGTATACCAGACTGCATAATCTGGTTATAGTCACACAATGAAGACAGTATAAGGCCTTCACTGACCCATAGGTCATACCAGAAACTGACATTTGAGTTAACTTTGACAGGATATTTTATCATAGGAAGGACAACATTCCTAACTTCAGTAAGTTTCTCCAAATCCAACTACTAGACTGCGGATTTTCCATACACCAAAAAAACTTTTTCTTAATATTGTACTGCCATGCCCAGTCAACCCATAAACTAGCTCTGTTGTTGATTAAGTCATCAATATGTTTGGTCATAGCTGCTAAATTCCACTTCTTCACATTTTTAACCCCAAATCCTCCCAAATTCTTGGAGACTTCAAACTTTGAAAAGGAACAAGGCAACAATTTCTTATTATGTATGCTTCCTGTCCAAAAAAAATCTGTTCATAGCAGACCTGACTTGTTGCAATAGCCTTGTTGGGAGAATCATTGCACGTGCCCAATAAACAAGGGAGGAAAAAACAGTAAACTTAATAAGCACTAATCTACCACTCTGAGACAGCTGCCTATTTTCCCAAGCTTTCATAACTGAAGTGATTTTGTTGTAGAGTGGAAAACAGTCAACTCTAGTAATTCTTTTTGTTATTAATGGAAGACCAAGATACTTCATGTCTGTGTTCATAGAAGAGAATCCACTTTCTCTTTGTAAGGCATTTGCTTGTGCAGCACTGACTCCAGAAACCAACAAGGAAGATTTGTTATGATTTATTTTGAGACCAGTCATTGCATAAAATTCTTGAAGAGCCTCAGAAATGGCATTTAAGGAAAGTAACTCAGGCCTTGTAAACAACAACCCATCATCAGCGAACATGATAGAAGTAATATGCAGTTTAGCACACTTAGGATGATACTTTATTGATTTCAGAGAATACTTAATTTGTAGTATGACAGTGAAAACTTCCATGACAAGCAAGAATAAATATGAAGAAATTGGGTCACCTTGCCGTATACCTTTACTGCTTCTGAAGTTGCCAACTGATCTACCGTTAATTACAATAGAGAATGATGGAGTGGATATGCACACATAAACCCAGGATACAAAATTTTTTGGAAATCCCATTTGTGCCATAACCCTGACAATAGAAGACCAGTGTATGGTATCATAGGCCTTGGTTATATCAATTTTAATAGCTGCCGCTGTGGGTACCTTATTTTGACCATATCCTTTCGGTAATTCTTGTGCTAGCAGTAGGTTATCAAGGATACTTCTTGTAGGAATGAAAGCAGCCTGATTTCTTGAAATAACTGAGGGCAGAACTTTAACTAAACATGATGCAAGTAATTTAGAAATGCATTTGTATACTACATTACAGCAAGAGATAGGTCTAAAATCAGTGACACTTGTAGGATAATTGACTTTAGGAATAAGTGCAATGTTAGTACAGTTTACTTCACCTAACAACTTACACTTGTTGAAAAAGTTATGAATGGCTCTACAGAACTCACTACCCAAAACACTCCAAGTTGTGATAAAGAAAACCACATTTAATCCATCAAGCCCTCCTGATGATTGTTGATTCATAGCAAAGAGTGTTGTTTTAATTTCTTCATCAGAAATAGGAGTAATAAGGGATGCAGCATCCAGGGTTGAAATACTAGGTAGAGGAAGAGTTGAAATGAGATCAAGATCAGGTATAAAACCATCTGGATTTCCAAGCAAATTAGAGAAGAAGTCAATAAATGCTTTATCCACAGATTCGGCAGTTGAACAAGCAGTACCTTGTTCATCAAAAATGTTATATATGTCCTCTCTTGCATGCTTAACCTTTATAGAATCATGAAAAAACTTGGTGTTTTTATCTCCTTCAGCAATCCATTTTATATGCAGTTGTTGTCTCTTCATGCTTGCTTCCAAGTACAATGCATTATTAACCTCTTTAAAAAGTTTACTTTCTTCTTCAGCAGCTTGAACATCAAGAGGGTGCTCCATCATGTACTCCTGTTGTTTCCTTAGTTTTTCCTTTAAGCCAGTAGACAGCATGCCACCAGTGCCAAATGTTGAGTTTGCCAATTGTTTAATCTGCTGCTTTATACATTTTAGCTTCCTGCAAAACCTAAACATTGGATTACCATAACAAGAAAATTCAGAGCTAACTTTTGTAACTAAGGGAATGAAATGATCATGTTTAACCCACGCATTATAAAATTTAAAACTTCTCTTTTCCTTTTTAAAATGGAGACCAAGAGACAAGATTAAAGGGGAGTGATCAGACATTATAGGCTGTGGAAGGTAAACAGATAGGGTAGGCCAGTGAGTGATAGCTTGAAGGTTGCAAAAAGTATGGTCAATTGTTGTGAAGGTGCGAATACCACTGTGACTTCTATTGTTCCATGAAAACTTGGCTCCAGATTTGTTAACCATAATCAAATCAGATTCAAAAATAGCTTGGTTGAGAGGATCAAGTTCATTTGATGTAAGAGGAGCACCACCAGATTTGTCACTGAATTCATAGCAGGAATTAAAATCTCCCATCACAATCCAGGGATGAGTGGATTGTCTTAAAGGTGGAAAAGCATCAAAAAAAACTTTCCTAGAATTGGCAGAATTGTCTGCATATACAAAGGTAATATAGTATGAAGAAAGGGAATTTATTTCTTGCACATGAAAGTGGATGTACTGCCTAGTAGATAGAAGGGGGGAAAGATAAAGTACAGTAGGATCAAAGATAACTAAAATCCTACCATACGAGGCACTATCAAGATTGTGATGAAAAGACCAGGTAGGATTTATATATGATACAGCTTTGGTAGATAAAGATATGTTTAGCTTTGTTTCAAGAAGACCAAATAGACAGATGTTGTACTCACTGATAATTCTTTTCACTTGATCAAGCTTCAAGTTACTATGAGCTCCCCTAAGGTTCCATGATGCAATTTTTTTAACATTAAAATTATTGAGGAAAGGAAATGTTATTTCTTCTCTTAGTAGAAAGAGATCTCGTTTCTATGATCCTTTTAGACAGTGATGTTGGAGAAGGTGGTTGGGAACAAGATAGGGTGGAGATAGGATCAGGAGGAGGAACTAAAGAAGTTTGGAGATTGGTAGTACATGCTGGCCATCCTGGCAAGTCAATAGAAAAGTTGTATTGTGTTGGAGATGTAGCTTGATCTTCCACTGGGATTTCATACATTGTTTTAATTATTTGTGTAACTTGTTGCTCAAGGTTTGTGCACCAGTCTTTGTCCATTTCTGATACAAGTGTATCAGAGGTTTCATGCTCTACTTGTTTACCAGTTGTTGTTGTGTGGACAAATTCAGAGCCGTTTGCTTCATTTGTAAACAAAGTTGTGTTCACAGCAGTTGTTTTCAGTTTATTAACTAAAATATCTTCACCAACACACCGTTCTTCACCAACATTTGTAGGGGCACTGCCTTTGTAACCAACACCACACTGTTCTACTGCAATTACTTCAGTTGTTATTTCACCTTCCTCAACATCAATAATTTCCTGTGTGTCCTCCTCATCCACTTCAGATTGTAGCAAGTGGAACTTATTATTAGTAGTAACAGGGCATGCTTGTTCTTCACTTTGAGCATTATGCACATCATTTTGCACTCTATTATTTGTCACATTTGCATCTTTCTCAGAAACCATCTTTTCTTTTTGCAGCATCAAGTCATTTACTCCCACTTCTTCACTCCCATTTCTTCTTTTATCTTTACTTTTGTTTACTTTTTGCCAAACTTGCTTAACTCTTTCTTGTTTCTCAGTTGCTCTCCCTTTTTTCATCTTATTCTTTTTGTCTTCAGCATGTTTATGTTGTTCTTCAGCTGTACATTGCTCTTCATTCTCATCACCTTCATTATTCTTGCAATTCTTTTTCATGTGCCCAAACTCATTACATAAAGTACATATTTCCGGTTTCCACAAGTATTCCACTATCACAACTTGTTATGTTCCATCTAGCATCATCACAGAGAAACTATCTGGTAGTTCTTTGTTTGGAGTAACTTCAACTAAACATTTAGCAAAGGATAAGCGCTCAAAATTTTCAGTTGATGTATCCATACAAAGAAGCTTACGTACTCTGGCAGATAACCAATTAATTCCCAAAGGTGACCATGCATACAAAGGTATATTGGATATTTTTTCCACACAGGCACTGCTTTTATACTACTACAACTGTTCCCTATATTTTCATCCCACGGCTTCACTATGAATAACTTATTTCTCATAACAACTGGATCAGCATCAGATATTTTTTTCCTATCCTCATCATTAGTAAACTTAAACAAGAACAGGAAACCAACAGATTTTACAGTAATTGACCCCCTAAGCTTCCAAGCACGCTTGAGGTAGTAAAGAACAGTAGAGTACGGCAGTGGTTTATCGAGGAAAAAACCAACGAGATAATCACACCACATTGAACTACCTGCCTTGACAACTTCAGCAGGTGGCACAATAGCTTCACCTTGAAATTCAAGATGTATGTCACGTGGAACGTAAGTGCCATCATTGGTAGGTCTCGCTTTGAAAAGAGTGTTCCAAGCTTGCGGTAGTTTGTTCAGGGAAGGGGAAGATAAAGTTGAGTTTGAGTGTGGAGGAGGTGGTGGTGGTAGAGAAAACTTGGACGAGGCATGAACAGGAAAAGGTGGGGCAATCTGAACACTTACAGGGGATGGGACAAGAGTTGTTATGACAGGGAGAGGAAGAATGGGTGGTGCAGAGAGAGTTTGACAAGGCTGAAATGAAGATGATGGATGGGATGGGTTTGCTGGATGAACAGGGAGCAGCTCGACACAAACAGGGGGAGGAACGAAATTCGGTAGTGGAAGTATGGGCAGCTCAGAAGGTGGTACGAGTATAGGGGAGGAAGGACAGGGCTGTAGAGTAGAAAGTGGATGTGATGGATTAGCGGGATGGGGAAGAACAATAGGAGCGGTCCCCATTTTTTTGTTATGGGATTTTCCATCTCTTAAGGATCACTCAAAATATTTATATGTAGTATAATACGCTACATATATTATGTCTAATCAATAAAATAAATATTTTTCTTAGCATTAAGGCTTTACATTAATCACCCTTAACGCGTTTTTAAGCATTTTCGTACAGTTTGCATATAACGCCTCAGTAGCACGTCGAGGGATAGGGATGCGCTGTGATATGACAACACTAAACCAAAATCTTAGGGGTCTGTATAGGGATAAAAGTATGACAAGGCATGTGAGGCAATGCCCAAGGTAGGATACTACCAGTTCGAGTCGTAGGGCTGGTGGTAACGCATCATAGCCACGACCTTCCACTACGTCCATCTATCCCATATCGAGTCAAAGGGAGGTATCCCAAATCAAGGTGCACCAATCGAAATCAAAGCAAGAGTAATAATATGGATCAAGTCCAAGAAAATCAAAGAATGGATGTCCGTTAGGGGTAATTAGCCCACTTTGTCCTATCAAGCCATTATGTTTTAGTCATTTAAAATTGGCACAAGTGCCGAGGTCTATCCATCATTGCTCTCTTTCTTCAAATCCAACAAACAACGCCAAATCCAGCCACTTCATAACAGAGGAAAGTCCGTGCACACAGTTGTTAAAGTGGTTCCAATATTGATAGAGAGTATGCTAATAAGAGACCCCGGTTTCTTTAACAATTAAACGTCGTTTTACACAACGGTTGGTACTTTTAATTTTCATAAACAATTCACAATTGATATCAAAATATCATACTCGCTTCAAAACCAATTTCATTTCAAAATCATCATATTCACTGGAAAACATATTATTTCAATTCAAATCATTTTCGCCTTAATATCTCAATTTCAGTTCCAATTTAAAATTTCTTCGAATTTCTATTTGGGTTATAACATCAATTTAGCCCAATTCGTACTTAAATCACGATTTAAATATAAACATTTCAGCCTTTGACCAGTTGGAATTTTTGAAAATTGTTTGAAAAAAGTTTTAAATTGTTTAAAATAGTTTAGGTAGTTAAAATAATTTGATATAAAATGATTTGAGTATTAAAATGTTTATAAAATAAAATAGTTTGGAAATCAAAATAATTTGAATATTTTAAAAAGATAGATTTTAAATGGTTTGTATTAAAATAATTTATTTGAAAATAGTTTCAAAGTCAAACTGATTCAATTCCAAATTCTTCAATTCAAATCATTTTCAATTTCCATTCCAATTTCATCGATTCAATTTCGATTTCAAGTCGAATTCTACTTCAATTCCAATTTCAATTTAAATCAATTTTAATTTCCATTTAAAATTAATTAAATTTTGCTTTCGATTTCAATTGATTTCAATTTCAATTCCGACTTGAATAAATTTCAATTTAATTCTCCGTTTTAAACCATTTCGATTTATATAAATTCAAGTTTAATTTCGGAATATCATTTAAATCACTTAAATCAAATTAAACTTCACTATTCAGTTTAAGGTTCAAATCTTTTAGAATAATTCAATTTCGAGTTCAATTTGAAATATCCGAATAAATTTCTTTTACTTAGCAATGTTTCAAAATTCAAATAAAAGTCCAATCTTTTAAAACAAATTAATTTTCGAAATTAAAATCATATTTCGATTATAACTTCAAAATCTCAACTTCGATTATTTAAACAATTCCCATTACCAAATTTAAATTTTAACATTTCGAGCTCAAGTTTGAAAATATTTCGATTTCCATAAATTCTATTTTTATTTCTTTAAATCAAAAATCATTTAAATAATTCCAAATCAAAAAAAAATTAAATCATTTAATTTAACCAGTCCGGTGTTTGTATATAATTTTCTATCCTTTGGCCATGTGAACAGTTATTTCAAGGATGGATATATATCATAGATATATATCATTTTAATCTATTTCTTAATTTATTCGAAATAATAGAATTTACAGTTTTATATACTGTAAATAATATACAAGATGATAACAGGATATATCAAAATAAATAAACATCCAAATTATCCAAAATATCAATCAATAGCATCCATCGCAATCAACATCCATATTAGTTAAAATATCATAACAATTTACTAGTTATCATTAATTAGGAGTTTATTAGTAATTTAATTCCGATTAAATTGAACTGTCAATCCGAGATTGTCGACAAAATGGCCATTTTTGCTCGTTAATTAAAATATAAAATATAAATTTCTAATTATTCACTATTAAATCCAATTTAAATGTTAACAATCTTCATTCATATTTTAAATTTAAATCAATTTTTGATACCAATTTCATTTACATTAATTCAAGATTCAATTATCTAAATAATTTCAATATTAAATTTAAACTATTTAATGGTTCAACAAATTGCATTTTAAATGTAATTTATTTAACTTATAAAATTTAAATTTTAACACGGATTCAAATAATAAACAACTACTTACATTTTACAGTCATTCAATATTCATTATTCAATCCTAACTTTTGATATAACCCATTCAATATATAGAATTTCATTTCAGTATTGTTTATTTCCCAAATCATTGAAATTGGTCATTTCAAAATTTTATTCAAGTGCGTGTTCAATAACTACACTAGTAATTCACTAAATCTATTTTTACCGTTTTATTCAACAAAATAAATTTAATTATTTAAAATAGTTAAAAATACGGGTCGTTACAATACTGAAGAAGCTTTGTAGTTGGCCAAGCTGCTTCCATTTCTTTAGGTAATTGGTGAGGCTGTGTTACCAAATCTCCATCTTAAGGCGAGTACTTTCGCTAAAGCCATCTTGGAGCATCAACTAGCAGTGAAGTCAGGTTTCTTACATATCTTCAAGCCTCAAGAACTCTTTGCTTCGTTCACTCTCGCATCGTATAATTGTCCCTCGACCCATCGGCTCTAATACCATGTTGGGTTTCGGCACTCCAACACGTCCCCATGAACGTGCTTTTCATGGATCCGTAAAGCGCACTTTACATACGTAGTCTTGGCAAAACTTGCTAGTAACAAAAGGAATTCCTAAATTTACGTGCCATTAATCCCACATATTTGCCACGTTATGTATCATATTTCTAGCTATGTGGGACTTAACGTTCAACTCACGCACTCTCAAATGCGAGCCATACCTAACAACATTATCTAAAACTCTTTAGTAGGTACAAGTCTAGTTGATAAATTCGATTGTTTAACATTTGAAAACCATTCATCAAAATATAATCAAACCGACCATAGGGAGGTTTGCTTACTGTCAGTAAAAATCAATTTCCTATGAATCCCAAAAAACATGCGACAATAGCTCCGTGTTTTCTCACGTTTACCGCTCGTCTTCGCGATGCTCATCATTTTCTTTCTAGACCCTAAATCCCCAATTTCTCTTTCCTCCACGATGACCTGATCTATGACCACTACAAACAATTATCCACCAGCTCCATCGGAACTTGTTCAGTTTCAAAACCCTAAATCCCTAATTCCTCTTTCCTCCAAAAAGACCGTAATTGCGACTACTACACACGATTAGCCGCAACTCCATCGAATTCCAGGAGATCGAGTATAAAAGGTATTTACTATTCATTTATGTCTAGCTATTTTTGTGTTAATATTTGAGGGGTTTTAAGCCTTGCTTATCTTTATTGGTGATTTTTTAGATCCTTAACATATTATTTCATTATTTAAATTTTAAGATTTAAAACTAGTTAAATAGAACATATTTATGGCAAATTCTATTTTAAAGACCCCAAATATTTTATGCACACGAAAAGTCATGACAATTTAACATACACTGGATTTGCTTAGGTTAAACCAATTCAATTACAATATTGTCCTTATCCTTTAAGACAATTACTACTACAACCTATTTGTCCTTCTTGCTCAATCAATCTTTATGCTAGAAATCTTCTACACTTGTAACTAGGCAAATTTTATGTTCATTTCGTGCATGACTCATCTTACCACATACGCCTTTCATGCTATAGTAAAATCCAAAAATTAAATTCTTTGTTTTTTTTAAAAAGAAGGCAAATATTCACATTGTTATCTCTTTTCATTCAAATTTAAGTTTGTTATGACTTTTTAATTTTGCGACTTAAATTTGGATGTTATTTGAGTGCGTCAATATAACTGTTGTTACTTAGAAAGAAAAGGACGATTTTTTTCATTATTTTTTTTCAAACAAAAATTGTGTATGTAAAGTATTTATTGGTTTATATTTAGAATTCATATTTATATATTTTTATAATAGAAGACACTAATAATACATAAGAAGTGATGTTGAATCCTCATAAGTAGACCAGATTTATTATTTTTACTGGTATACTCTAATCATATCTTTTGTCAGTTCGAAGATCCTTCTAACTCAATATTATTGATTAGAAATGGAGACGGGCTTGCATCATATAGACTACTTGAGGAGAATGAAAATCTCCCCTTGGCGGTGTTTACACATCAATGTACAGAGTATGTCTTCGTTGTTTAATACTTATATTTTTATTATAGCCAATTTCTATACTGCTTATATGCCCCTCAATTTATACTTATAAACCACTGTGATGACATTTTTCCTTTAAAATGCTAACATTATGTCAATTTTTAAGAGTACAACAAAAGCTATTGTCTTATTTAACTATGTTATGAAAATGTCAACAAATACCATGCTCGAAGAGAGTAAAATTGAAATTTCTCTCACCGTGTCATTGTTTCAGGACTTCATAGCTAACAAATACAAACTTTTAGTAGATTGTTCAAATTGTATACTTGGATAGAAATTTAATTGTCCTAAAGTCAAAGCCAACTTCTCTAGATGGTGTTGGTCTTGGTCATACTTTGCTCATACCAAATAATAGGCAAGGAAAAAATATAGGGCATTGTGACAAAATTTAGTATACTCATGCTTTGTTGGCAGTTGGAACTACAAGGGACACTAGTCAATCTGAAATTTTAACTAACACTTATGTAATAGATTATGTGTTATGATTGTCTACTATATTTATATTCATTTCATACATTTGATTATGAATTTTTACTTAGGCATTACTTTTGCAGCACAAAGAAACCATTAGGTGTTCCTCTCATTGCAACTCTTCATAATGCAGCTACTGGTCACATAATTTATGACATTTTTGGAAATTGATGAACCCATTTATTCATTCACAAGGCTCTACTTCTAATGTTGAAAACAACATTGAAAATTCAAGTAAAAATGTAAAAACGGACTTGTCTATTATGATTGATAATGAAGGCATCGAAAATGCTACAAAAAATAGAGACAACATTGGTAGCCCGTTTGAGTTCTATCATATTTCGCTGATGAGAAGAATCATGAAACATGAACCAAGATTGAAATGGATGATTTAGTATCTATAACAAAGGAATCAAAACAAGTATATAGCTTGTTAATTGAGAAGATAAAGCTTTGGAAATGTACGACACAAAACAACTGATTTCTCTACCTGAGATTTACAAACCTGGTTTGTTTATTAAGAAAGCAGAATCTATTTCTTTGTATGCTTGCCTTGATGCCATTCTAAAGAATGAACCTTCGGGACCCAAAGACATGTCTCCATGGCTATAATATTATTTCTACTTGTTTTGAATTTCAAAACGAATTCCTTATGCTAGCACATTTGTAGCTTTGAGTATGACAGTTTCAGTATTCGACATCATATTTTTATTTGCCTATTTATACTAGTTTGATCATTTGCTACAAGTGTCAGTAATATGAATTGCAAGTTAATGCGAGATCTTCTTATCTTCTTTAACCATCATGCATATTGCATGGTCTTGTGTATTCAGTTGGACTTATCCAAATTACAAAATATTGAAACATATGTTACTTATGTGGTATCATTTTATCTTAGTTAACAAACTATACAGTCGGGAAAAAGATATTTAATATGAATTTGGATTTCAAGTGCCAGTTGGGGCGGAATTCCAACTCGAGACCACTCAAATATAAACCCCACAAGCATAGCAGAAGACATGATCGTGATAAGAAGTGTAAAACAACCAATCAATAACTCAATTTCAATATCAACCAATCCAAAAGCAATCACAATCCCAAACAAGAAATATAGAAATGAAAGCAATAATGAAAAATAAATCACACAGTGATTTATAGTGGTTCCACTGACATTGTGTTAGTGTACATCCACTTTAAGAGAGAACTTTTATTAATATTGATGAGAAGAGTACAAGAGATTGATTAGAATAATCAAAAATTCTAATTAGAAATTGATTTGTGGAGAAGAGAATTGAAGAAAATTAGGTTTTGATAAACCCTAATTTGTGGAGGCTAATCTTTTACAATCGCTTGCACACCCCTAGATCTGAAACCTAAAGTTAGCTTATATAGAAGAATAGAAACCCTAGGCAATATTATGAAATTGCCCCTATAGATATCACAAATCTTCATGCGGAGTCCACACGTGAAAAACAGGCGGAAGTCCCCTCAGACGTCTAACAAAAATGGTCAGATGTCTGACTTAAGTTATTGGAAAATTTTCTCTTCAGCTCAAACGTCTGACCATTTGGTCAGACGTCTGAGGAAAGGCTCTGGAATCAATTCTACACTGACTCAAACGTCTAACCCATTTGGTCTGACGTCTGACCTTATTCTCTAGAACAGGTCCAATGCAGATTTACTGAAGGGTCAGACGTCTGAATTTTTCCTTAGATGTCCGAAGCTGTCAATTCAGCCCACTTCACCTTTTCCCTTATAACTCCACATCCGAACTTCGATTTGCGAACCGTTTTCTCCATTACGAAGCTACTTCTAACCTCTACAATTCTCCATATAGTGTCGCCAAAATTTAACACTCCACCTCGACACTATATCCATCTCCAGCTCTAATGGTTCCATACCATCAACAACAACCTATAGCACCAACTATCACTTCTTCTACCTTCAACCAAACATGAATGATTTCCCAATGAGCTTTGGCAAAGCCACCGCCCATTGCGCTCCGCCAACGAGCTCAGGCAAAGCCCCCGCCTGCTAATGAGATGTTGAAAACATCCAAATGTTAAGATATCTCACCAAAGATTAGCACTTACTAAGAAGATAGAACCTCAATCTCTCACCGATACTCTTCCAGATCTACCATCAAGCTCCTCCCTTAATCATGCCACCCCGTGGCACCTAGCACTTCTTCAAGCGAATCAATTTTGAGCAAAGCTCGAACTTCCCAACCAATAATGCCTCAGTGAACATGTCCGCAGCGTTATCCTTTGTGTGCATTTTTCGAAAATATACTTGATTATCCTCATCCATGGCTACTAGAAATGACTCTATCACCTCAATATGCTTAGTCCGTGAACTAAACACCAAATTCTCTGCCAGATGAATAGCACTCTAGCTATCACATCGAACATCAACACTATCATGCCAAAAACCCAAGTCACACAACAATCACTTCAAATAGAGTGCCTCCTTCGCTATCTCCACTGCGGTTATCAACTCTAGCTCCGTAGTGGATAAAGCAACTACGGTCTGCAATCTAGATCTCCAACTTATAGTTGTACCCCCAAGCGTAAAGACATATCTAGAAGTTGATTTTCTTCGATCTCTATCATCGGTGTAGACCGAATCATAATAACCAACCAACTTGCAATACATCTCCTTACTACCGTCAAAAACAAGACCATGAGATGATGTGCATCTAAGGTATCTCAATATAAGCTTCACATCTTCCCAATGCGATTTTCTCGGATTATCCATATATCGACTAACCATCTCGACGGCATTTGCAATATCGGGCCTTGTACATACCATAGCACAATTAGACTTCCAACCGCACTAGCATATGGCACATTTGCCATATAAGTCTTGTCTTCCGCCAAGATAGGTGATCCTTTAATCGAAAGCTTCATATGCAAAGGTAAAGGTGTATTTGATGCCTTTGCATTCTCCATGCTAAACCGGCAAAGCACTTTCCCAATGTATTTCTTTTGAGTCAGTTTCAATTCAAAATGCTTCGATCCCTTACAATTTCCATGCCCAATATCTTTCTTGCTTCTCCAAGATCATTCAACTTCGATTTTAAACTCAATTTTAGCTTGTCGATTTCATTCTTGTCCTTAGAAGCAATGAGCACGCCATCCACATACAAAAGTAAATACACCCAACAATCATTTCTCAACGTCTTGAAATAAAAACAAGCATCCTTGATGCTTCTATCAAAACCATTTTCAAGCATAAAATGATCAAACCTCTTGTACCATTGTCTAGGCGATTGCTTTAGACCATATAGTGATTTCTTCAACTTGCAAACCAAATTTGACTTACCATCCACAAAAAAAACCTTCTGGCTGCTCCATGTAGATGTCTTCATCCAATTCATCATGCAAGAAGGCGGTTTTCACATCAAGTTGCTCCAACTCCAAGTCGTGAAGTAAGTAATATTCGGATAAAGTATGGCGCACAACTGGTGCGAATATCTTATCATACTCGTTTCTCTTCCTTTGTGTAAACCCCTTAGCCCCTAGCCTTGCTTTGTATCTCCCATCGTCCTTCACCTTGTGTATCCATTTGCAACCAATAGCACGGTTTCCTTTAGGAAGTGGAACCAAATCTCAAGTTTGATTCTTCAACAATGATTGCATCTCTTCCTCCATGGCACAAATCCATTTCGAGCTATCACTCAACTCCATGACGTCATCAAGGTCCATCGAATCATCTTGGACAACATGAAAAGCATAGTCCAAATTATTACAAAAGCTAAGATAGTTCCAATCACCATATCTTTCGGGTGGTCTTATTGTACAACGACCAACCCGAGTAGCAATACCGTCACCCAAACTCCCTTCGGCTCCACCTTGAACCGAATCTTCTCTAGAATCATGCACATCACCAACACTACTAGAGGAACCCTGTGGACTATGTGATGTTACATCAACCGCTACTTCCTCACAAGCATCTCCAACTACTCTACTCTCTCTACTCCTTGGACAAAATATGAGAATAATTTCCTTCTCCTTTGATTCACCAAGAACCATGTCCGGAACATCCGATGAGCTCATGTTCTCCTTGAACATCTCCAACTCATCAAAAGTAATATAATGAGAATTCACTACCTTCTTCATTTTTGGATTCCAAAACCGATAACCTTTTACTCCATCCGTATAACCAAGCAAAATCCCCTTGAAAACTCTAGGTTCAAGATTATCATTTCCCGGATCATGCACATAAACAGGACTGCCAAACACATAAACATAACTCAAGTCAATGCTCTTTCACTTCCACACTTCCTTCGAAATTCTGTTACCAATAGATGAGCATGGAATTCGATTAATAATATGCACTGCAGTTGACAAAGCTTCAGCCGAAAATCCCTTCGCCATACCTGATGTCAATCTCAAGTATCGAGCTTTCTCAAGTAGAGTACGATTCATTCTCTCCTCAACACCATTCGACTGCGGAGCTCCAGGTGTAGTAAAATGCTTCTGAATACCATGATGCTTGCAAAATTCCAAAAATTCTTCGAAAACATACTCTCCGCCATTGTCAGACCTTAGAACCTTCAAAAACTTTCCACTCTCATTCTCAACAAGAGCCTTCCATGCTTTGAACTTTGTAAATGCCTCCGACTTGGCCTTCATTACATACACCCAAACTTTTCAAGAAAAGTCATCTATAAAAGAAATATAATAGCGAGCTCCACCTAAAGAAGCTACAGGTGCCGGTCCCTAAACATCCGTGTGAACATTCTCAAGAACCCTTCTCGAATCATGCTTTCCCTCACCGAATGAAACTTTAATTTTCTTCCCATGACACATTATTCGCAAAACTCTAACTTGTTGAAACTTTCTCCATCGATCATCTCCCTCTTCCGAAGAACGTCCAAACTCCTCTTCGAGACATGACCTAACCTCAAATGCCACAACCTAGTCACATCTAAGCCACGAGAGCTATCAACTCCTATACAAGTTTCACGTTCTACAGTAACTCCTTGAAGCGAATAAATACCATGAGTCATGGCACCCTTCATTACCACAAGCGCCCCCTTCGAAACCTGCAAGCTACCACTCTCAATAGTGATCTTACAACCTAAAGAATCCAACTTTCCCAAAGAGATAAGAGACTTCCAAAGTCTCAAAATATAGCGCACATTAGTAAGAGTACGAACCACTCCGTCAAACATCCTAACTTGCACGGAACCAATGCCTTTCGAATTACAAGTAGCACCATTTCCCATAACAATTGAATTTCCTTCATTGTCGATGTAAGAAGAAAAACAATTCCTATTTGGCGTCATATGATAAGACGCCCCAGAATCGAGCATCCATTCGCTACTCGAAACATCCGATGTTACCGCCGACAAAACATCTACATCTCCCTCACCAACTCCACTCTCCACCGCTACTGATGAAGATGTTACTTCCTTCTTTGCCTTCTCCTTTTCTGGAAACTCATTTTTCCAATGACCTGGCTTCTTGCAAATATAGCACTTGCCTTTTCTTTCCTTCGACTTCCCTCTCCAACCGAGGTTCCTTAATTTAGAACGCCCCCGGTTCTCCTTCTTCACATACCTCTCATTCTCCACAAATAAACCATGACCACTACTAGCATCACTACTTCCATCACCTAACTCATTCATTTGATCCTGCAACTTCTCGCTAAAAAGACCCGTCTTGACATCATCAAGAGTCAATGTATCCCGACTATAGATCAAACTATTTAAGAAACCTGTATAGAGATCTAGTAACGAACACAACAATATCATCGCCTTTTTCTCTTCCTCAATCTTCAAATCTACCGCCTTCATCTTCATTAGCAAATCATAAAAAGTATTCAAGTGCGCCTTTAGCGAAGTACCTTCCTTCATCTTATAGGTAAAGAACGTTCGCAATAAGATCAAACGATTTGTCAGTGACTTCTTCATATACAACTCCTCTAACTTGTCCCAAATACCCTTAACGGTTGTCACATCAATAATTTCAGAAATAATATTTTCTCTCATAGCAAGTTGAAGTGTAGTGAATGCCCACTCTTCCATCTCCTCTCTCTCAACATCTGAGATGTCCGTTGGCAATAAATGTGTATCAAACACTACTCGATGCACGCGATTCCTCCTTAGAACCGCTTTCATCTTCCATTGCCATTTTTCAAAATCATTATCGCCGTTCCACTTGTCAATTATCAATTGTGATCCTGAAGCTGCGTACGAACCACGTACATAAGGAGCTACACCACCGGGTTATTCAGAATAATCGTGGTATATATATGAGATTGGTGGCATGTAACATTGGGGATTTCTTTTGTTAGAATGTGTTGCCAAGACCAAATTATATGCTCGATGAAGGCGATGGAGGGATGTTCAATCGGCACAACGTCGTGGAAGACTTTGACCGTTGATTCTGGCTAGACACGGTGAAGCGAACGCATACGGTATGCGGGAATATCGAAACTCAACACGGTATCAAAGATCCATGGTTCGATGAGATCGGTATGATGCAGCATGACCGAAGCATGGCTCCTAAGGGGCTTGAGCATAGGATGCTCGTCAAGGTGGAGAATGGTTAAGCATTCGCTCCATCCTACTTGTGAGAACTCGAAGTAGCAGCCTCATCCAACTGAGAAGAGAACTCAGTATAACTCCAAGGTGACTTGAGCAATGCTCTCCAAGGTGGAGATTGTTAGGTGTGACTCGCATTGTAAATGGAGTGGGTGTGTGGACTGAATGGTTAAAGTATCATACTGTAGGATATTCAGAATAATCGTTGTATATATATGGGATTGGTGGCACGTAACATTGGGGATTCCTTTTGCTACAATGTGCTGCCAAGACCAGATTATATGCTCGATGGAGGCGATTGGGGGATGTTCAATCGGGACGCCGGCATGGGAGACTTCGACCGTTGACTTTGGCTAGACATGGTGAAGCGAACGCGTACGGTATACGGGAATTTCAAAACTCAGCATGGTATCAGAGCTCCATGGTTTGATGAGACTGGTACGATGCAGTGTGACCGAAGCATGGCTCCTAAGGGGCTTGAGCATGGGATGCTCGTCAAGGTGGAGATATGGTTAAGCAGTCGCGCCATCCTGCTTATGAGAACTCGGAGAGCAGCCTCATCCAACTACGAAGAGAACTCGGTATGAATCTAAGGGGACTTGAGCAACGCTCGCAAAGGTGGTGATTGTTAGGTGTGGCTCGCATTGTAAATAGAGTGGATGCGTGGATTGAATGGTTAAAAGCCCACATCGTGGGATATTCATAATAATCGTGGTATATATATAGGATTGGCGGCACGTAACATTGGGGATTCTTTTTGTTACAATGTGTTGCCAAGACCAGATTATATGCTGGGTGGAGGTGATGGAGGGATGTTCAATCGGGACGTCGGCATGGGAGACTTCGACCGTTGACTTTGGCTGGACACGGTGAAGCGAATGCGTACAGTATGCGGGAAAGCTGAAACTCAATAGGACCTTCATATTGTGAACCTTGGTGATAGTGGCTTTATTGTAGTGAGAGATGGCAGCACCTTCTTCCGCTCACATGTACAACAATATGATTTCAATTTTCCTTATCATCTTGAGAGCAAAAATGTAGCGATCTCCCTATCTCCGGTCAGGTTAGTTTTTATCTTTGATTGCTACATTACTTTAATATCTAAAACTGAATATTGAACATTAGCTATTCTTTGACTGCTCAAGTTAGTTGTTATGCTGAATTTTTGTTGGCACGGGTTGCCTTTTTTCATTAATGAAGTGTGCTAAGATCTTTCTTTTATTTCATATAATCAGTTTATACAACAAATTTATTATCATACCAAATATCCAAATGTTTCCATGCTGCACGACTGGAATACAACAGAACATGATTACATTGTGTATTTGATACTTCTATTGGCAAACAACTTGCCTTAAATCACCTTATAATGAATTTTTAATAGCAACTTATTGTTGAGCTAATGGTAAAAAGTAAAAGTATTCTGAGAGATAAATTGAAATTGCGATAAAATTTAGTTCATACATCAAGCTGTTTATACAATTCTTCAACATCAATGGGTATGCAAGTTAAAACTGATAGATTATATAGCTGCTCTTCTTCATGCTGATTTTGCATTGAGAGAAAGAGATGTTTATGGAATTATGCAGCTCAACCAAATCATTGGAACATATGTCTAAGTTGAAACTGATTTATTTATATGCCTTGATTTTCATGTCAGACTTCATCGAGGCAAGCTTTGAAATGCAAATAGTGGATGAATCTGAATGGATGTGTGGCTGAAGCTAATCTTGTATTTCAATCTTTTATTATCCTTTTAGAACATTTTAACTAAAATGCTATTGCTAGAGCTTGAATATGTGGCAAAAAAGACTACTAAACTTGTATTTGAAAACTTCAACGCATAGTAATGCAAAGGCCAAGATTTGGGATAATTAGTGTATGATTTTTGTTTGAAAGTAGTCGGAGGATGGATGGTAGATTATCATCGATTAAAATATTCAAAATGAGTTAACTTTGAAATATTTGTAAAGATCCTCATTGGCAAGACGAACATTTTGGAAATTGGAAGCTTGGATACGATAGGCAATGTCAATGCGAAGATAAATGATAAGAAAGGTTGTCCACCATATTTCCAGCAATGATGCAACATTCACAAGGAGTCTATCATTTATCTTATGGTGGCATCTGATTGATTGTTCGTTTACTGCATATTATGTGATTTGTAATAAGTATTGTTTACCACCAATATGTTTTGTTTTTTGGCAGCATGGCAGAAGACTATGCTATTTTATGTATCTTATGATTAGTATAATTACTTGGTTTCTCACTTGCTTAAGAACTTTAAATGTTACTTTAAATTTTCATAATTTGATGGTTTGGCTACTTTGGGTGAGGTTATTATTCCCTTCGAAATTATGTTACTAGGATAGATGTTGCTTGATGTAATGAAGAAATACTAGGGAGTTTTCTAATACCCTTTCTCTTAATGTAGAGAAAGTACATTTCTAGCTAGGACAAACTTGCATGAGTATGAAATCTATTTGAAGCAATCCTCTGATAGCAACTCTAAAAGCAATCTTGATACACAGAGAGCCCAACATTGATCACTTATATAGTTAAAACAAATATTTTAAGTGTTTGCTAAGACTAACTTCCTATCCTTCATTATATTGCAATTTTTTAATGATAAGTAATATGCATGTTTTTAAGTTTATAATGGTAGAATTTTGTTGTGAGATGGGAAACCATAATTATTATTTAAGCATCAAATTCTAACTCTTTCTAATGATCGAATAGACCAACAGGAAGTTTTCCTTACAAACTAAAATACCATGAAGTTTTTTTAGAAACATGTACTTTATTAACAAACACAAAAGAGTACAAATACTTACATAATATACCTCGTTAAAACCTAGCAACCCCCTAACCTAAATGGATATTTTGCAAGGAAAAAGAGTACATACTATTTGCGTATATAAACATTACAACAGACGCAAGTATGCCTGAAAGCCCAGTTGTCAAATAGATGAAGTTAAAACAAAATAAGAGCGCACATAAAGCCATCCGTATGAGCAAAAGTGGACCGGCAAACACTCAAAGGAAAAAGGACCAATAAGAAAAAAAATCTAAGCTACACACTACACATGGCAGAAAAAAAAACAAGGAAACCCGACACAACAAAATCCTTTAGACTTCATTCAATACGCGTGGAGAAAATTCTATAAGAAGCTTCACTTTAGTTACTTCACCAAATTATCACAATTCTATGAACTTCTTCCAAAAACTCAAAAATGGCGGACCCTCATTGTAACAACCGGAATTTTTGACGGTATATTTTAATAAGTATTTAATCTAATTTAAATTAAATACAAGCTTTTCAATTTTTAAAATGATGAGATCTTAATTATTTACTAGCATATATGTGTTTATAAAAGAAAAGTTTTGATTTGAAAATTTAAAATTGAATGCTTCAAAACCATTAAAACAAAATCTGTCTTATTCAATAAAATCTAAGATTCTATATTTTATTCCTTGATAATATACATATGAATACAATTGTAGTCTTTAAATAAAATAAGTTTAAAAATAAACAAACATAGTAATATTAAACATAAACACATAAGTATAAAACAATATAAATAATTATAAACATAAACATACAAAACAAGTATAAATCATAATTATGAACATAAGTATAAACCATAATTATAAAATATAAAATGTAACTAAGAATATAAACATAATTATAAATCATAAAATATAACTAAAGAGATAAATGTACAAATATAAGTTATAACTTGAAGTATTAAAATACAAATGCAATATTGTGAATCAAATGCCTGGAAATCTGAAGTACAAATAGAACAAAATTAATATAGTCAACATAACAACCTTTAAAATCCATTTGTACAACGTAAAAATTTTAACAAAGGCCATTTACATTATAGTATATCATGTGAACATGTTCAAATGCATAAGTTAAAGAGGATAACTTGTAACATGTTTCTGCACAAAGCTTATGTGCTGTTATACAGTGTATATGCATAAGAAAACACAAGTCTTCACTTCAATATAATAAAACAAAATCTGTGTTTTGTACAAATTGCAAGTATCAGCAAACCATTAAATACATGTTATCATAAATAAGAGCACAAGCATTAATTAGCACCACTTCTTGTTCAAGCATAGTACTTCAGCCGAAATTCTATAGTAATTTCCTTCTGCAGTATAGTACTTAACCAAATAAATGAAAAATGAAAAATGACAAACAAATAGAAACTGCCTAGATACAACCCATACTGTTAAGTAACTTCTTTATATATCTTTATAAACACTGAACTAAATCTAAAGGCAAACCTGAGAATCAAGGAAGGAGGAAAGATAAATATTTGTTGCTTTGTAAACTTAAATAAAATTCCAATCAGGAAACTAAAGAAAGGTTTCAGGAAATTTCACCTGCAGTGTCTTCTTCAACACTTACTTTCTGTTCAACAATTTTTAGGTGAGTAAACTTACTATTTTAAAATTTAAACCTGTGTATTTAACTTAAAATGGTATGTGCTTTGATGTTTATGTTAAACAAGTAGTACAAAGAACTTTCTGTTGCTCTGGAAAATATGATATGGCTGTTCTTCAGTGTTTTTCCTAGGTTTCTGAACATAGTAAAGAAAAGAAAATGTAAATACTTCTTCATATAAATATTTTGAACTTGGATATTCATGCTAATTTAAGTTGTTTACCCAAATCAAGGCCTGCAATTTTATTTGAGTTTTACAGTATTTTATGCATACTGTATTTCAAGTTACAGGTAAAATAATTAAAAGGATCAAATTTCAAATGTTTAAATTTGTTAATTCAATAGCATATTTAGATTTCATACACATAATTATGATTTTTAGCATAAAAATTATGATTTTTAAGCAAGGGTATCAAGAGCAGTTTAAAATGAAACTAAAATGGGATTTTTGTCAATCCTGCGTGATTGGATTAATTTTAATTGTTGTAATTGGATGTGAAGCAAGCTTGTAATTTGTTTAACACAAGAAAATTTATGAAAAATTTATTCAATGAAGGAATTGTGGGTTTGAATCTAAAATAGGGTTTAAGTTCATATTTTCTAATGCTCTGTCAAAAAGTGGTTTTCGGCTCCATTAGGCAACCAAGTTGAACGCGGCTCCAAGAGGGGTGAAGGGTGAGTGTGGTCGAAGTTTGGGTGAGGTAACATCGTCTCTGGTGGTCGCCGTTGATGGGCCAAGACGTTTATTTTCAGTATGTACGTACGACAGTTCGAGCTTTAGGTCATATTTTGTTTTAGTCTCGAATATGAAAATATGGGTTTTGATTTCGATGCTAGGGGCGATTTGGGGTTTATGGGGGCTGTCACGAGTCGCCGGAGGCGAAGCGAACCACCGTGCATATGCACGGTGGTGAAGGGGCGTCTGGCGAGTTTACCCTGGGCGGTCGCGTGCGCGTGCGCGTGCTCGAGACATTTGGTGGTTGCTTCGAACGTGACTTCGGGTCGTTTACGTGAGTGGCATCTGCAGTAATTTATAACTTTAACTAAAAAAAATGAGAAGAAGAAGAAACTGGGAAAGAAGAAGGAGGTGAATGGGAAAAGAGACGCGGGGTAACGCACTGGAAAACTCAAGACTGTCTCGAGTAAAGATGGCGCTGCCTCAGGTCCAGTTCTTACGGACGTGTATAATGATTTAGTTTTAGTATGTGTTATAACTAAGTTGAGTTAGCAATTAGTTAGTTAGGTTAATATTTGATTTAAGGGTTTAATAAGGTAAGTATGTAAAATAAGTAAGAAGAATTAGAATCAGTAAGAAGAAGAAGAATAAGGTAGGAAGAGGGACGCGAGAATAAGAGTAGGAGGAACGTGTTTTACTCGAGTAAAACAAAGAAATGCTCGGAAATTCTCGCGAGTTTAACTTACCAGTTTTTATATATATAGGCAGGGAGTAACTCGGGGGATTTGAGTATTTAAATCGTAATTAATTATTTTAATTAACTAATTACTTTAGTTAAGACTTAACCATATTTTGAAACATCGTTAATACCTTAATTAAGTAATAAACGAAGTCAATAACATCTTGATGTTGTAGTAGTAAATTTGATTTCCATTTTCAAGCACTTTGAAGATTTGGATTCTAGTTATGATAATTTTATTTAATACGTGACGATGTTTTGAAACACCAAATTATTATTTTAATTGAGCACTTAATCTAAGTTAAGTATAAGATAATTAACATTTAAGTGGTGTAGTTAATAGTAAATTGATTTTCAAGTTAAGAAAAAAAATTCTTATTAAATGTTAATTAAGATGAATCATTGATATTAATTAAGTATTTTTGAAAAATGGTTAAGTAAGTAATTAGCAGGAATTAAATGGGTAATTAAGTTTGATTAATAATTAAGACTATTAAATGATTAATTAAAGTAAATAATTGGGTTAAGAAGTAATTAAGTAATTGATAGTGTGAAATAAAACAATTATGTAATTAAGACTTAAGGATAAATAAAGAAATCATTAATTAAACAATTTGAAATGAAATAGGAAATTAATTGTTAATTAATGATTAGTAAAATAGAGTTAAGTGATTAACTCTCAGATAATTAATTCTAAATTGAATTAATTACAAATAAGATTTAAAGGTAATTGCTTATGGATTGTTGTGTGTAGAATGTCTGGCTTGTGATGTTTAAATTGAAGATATTCTGTGATGCTCTCTGATATGCTGTGATATCTATGATGTTTGCATATGTTTTATCTGTGATAAATGCTATGTTAATTCAATTGTTGAATTTAAATTATTTAAACTGTTAAGTTAATTAGACAACTTGGACCTTAAAATGGCGTTTGGATTCGATGAGACCGAGATCGGAAGAATCAAATTTGATTCTCCGAAAACCACATCGATCCAATTTAAACGTTAGGTCATGAACCCTGAAATGAAGATCGAGATGGTGTTTTCAGAATGCAAGGGTTATCGTCGTTGACTCTGAGGGTGATTCCAAAATGAGTGTGACGAGATAATGCCTTCGGTTTCGTTCGAACCCGGAACGAACTTGTATGGATTGAATGCTTTCAGCACATCGTCAGGCGGACGATGAGCATTCTAAGTGATATGTTCAATAAAGGTAATCGTAGCCTCAAGCCTCATCGACCGGGAATGGCTAAAACAGGAGAGATGCAGCAAGGTTAGGTGGGTCATGCCCAAGCAGGACAAGATATTTCCCCTGTCTAGATGTCCCTTTTTATTTCGGCTGTGTGGGCGGTTGCTAGCTACAATCGCGGGGTTTATCTTGTTCGGGACTGTTCAGTAAGGAATGGTTCTGGCCTTGTGTTGTAGGGGGTCGGGAGTGATCCTCGGTACGGTGATCTAGTCCCCGTACTGTGACGGGCGGTACCCCAGTAGCCCTGCCATTGTTGGAAATCCATTTTCCCTACGAGACCCTACGGTTTTGATTTGTATTACCCACTTTTGTGGCTAGTAGCAAGAATTTAATAGATGTAACAATTTCGACTATTTTCTATTTACTTGAAAACCCAAGACACTATTATAATATCACTGGATTTCCTATGAAATGTTTTGGTTAGCGTAAGGTAAAAACTTACCCGTATTTATTTGTGGGGAGTCTTACGTGATACCTTTATTTTTCAAATGTTTTTCAAAGTTAAACAACTTTAAACCGTTTACTCATACCAGACCCATGTCTGACCCGGAGTTTATATTTTGTTTTTCATAAACTCTTGGGTACTCAAATTTTTATGAGTAGTCAAGTGATAGGTTTTGAACCTTGATTTCTGGAGGAGCGTGGTGCAGGAGTTTCCAGACGTATGTGGATATTTACCTAGTTCCGCTGTATTAGTTGATGTGTATTGTACCTCTGATGTATATAGTGATAGATGTATGTATGGTTGTCATATGTATTGATATTGCATAACTCTCATATTTGAAAAACTATGTAACAGTTATATGATATATTATATTTTGTTCCGTTCCGCTGTGAGATTCTGATGTTGTTGTTCTTTCTTTCTCTTTCTTTTCTATTTCTATCCCTTTCTTTCTTAATGATGATACGTCTTTCTGGTAGTAGAAGGGCGGTTCGTCACACTTGGTATCAGAGCATAGGTTGGTGATAACCTTGGCTCTGGTAGGAATTACTCATAGAATAGAGTCTGCAGAACTCTAAAATGAGTTTGAGCTTATTAATAGATATGAGCGCGTACTTGTTAGTGAATATAAAATTGTTTTTATATTGTGTTGACTTATCTATTGAGTGTTTATGAATTCTGGTCGATGTGTGGTACGCCATTTCATCGATAGGGATTTCTAAACTCTTAAACAAGATAGACCGACACAGTATTGTTTTTAAAAGTAGGGTAAATGAAATAATTTTACCCAAAAGTTATATTTTGATATAAAAGAAATATTTTTCTGAAATAATTATATATTTGGATGTTTGGTTGTTAATACTATTTTTTTTTTTTTTGAAAAAACGATCCAAAAGCTTTATTGATAATGCCAACACATTACATACAAGTTATATACATAAAGAAACTGTTGAGCACAAAAAAACAGGCAACCCGTATACTCTACAGACAAAACACAAACCCTAAATACATTGCGATAGTTTCGCGACTCATGGCGGCTCGTTCTCTCTCCCTTGCAATCTTTCATCTCTTTCAACGATAGTGATAATACTATCAGTGCATCTAGACAATTTTGAGCTCTCTGTTTCTACATCTTCTCTATCAATCATGTATCTTGAGGATGAAGCAGTATTGGGGGAATTAGGGTTTTTGGTTACGGTAAGGTCAACTCGCAGAGGTATGATTTCCCATTTTTGTATGATGTTGTCCGCATTGATGTTGCTGTGGTTGAAAAACTTGGATCTATTGATGATAAAGTCTCGAACATTGGATTTGATGATGTTACAGACTGTGATTTTATCTTTCTTTTCATTGTTAAAGATGATATCATTCCTGTTTTTCCAAATGTACCAAACGGCTGTGCTAAGCGCAGCAATTATGATGTCTTTCTTTATACTGTTGACTGTAAAATTTTGGGATATATATGTGACAGCATCTAAAAGAGAAATATGTATGTCTCCATGAGTTATAGGGTCCTCCATCATGGTTCTGATCCAATACCACACATGTTTGGAGAAGGAACAGTTGAAAAAAAGATGGTTACATGTTTCTATTTCCTTTTTGCACAATACACATAAGTTATCTTCTGTTACTCTCTGTAGTTGTAGCTTATCTTTTGTGGGAAGGTAATTGAAAATTGCTCTATATAAGCATACATTCATTTTTGGGAGTGATGTGGTATTCCATATGATTTTATGATAATTGATATTGTGGAGTTTGACTCTTATACTATTCCATGTATCATGAAAATTGAACTTGCCATTTTTACTGCTGTTACAAAACCAATAGTCTTCTGTTTTATCATGATGTATAGGAACTTTCCTTATTTCCTCACTTATGTTTCCTAAATATGAGATGTTTTCTGTCCTCCAACAATTATCAGATATGATATGACTTACCTTATGATTATGACCTCTTGTATATGATAAGATTTGCTGCCCCAGTTTTTCCAATAATGTAGAACCATTGATCCAAGGTATAAACCATAAACTGGTGGATTTACCATCCACAATTCTTCTGTCAATCAATTTTTGAGCTTCTTTTCTGTAGTATAACATTTTCTTCCAAGTGCATGAAGAATTGTTACTGAAGTTAGCTTCCCACAAAGTCTCATTGTTAGCATATTTTGCATTAAGCCATCTAGCACTATAAGATGAGTTGTTAAGGGTTTCCCATATTCTTTTGATGCAAAATGTATTGTTAATGTCTGACAGTTTTTTCAAACCCATCCCACCTTCAGCTTTAACACTTGTGACTGTTTCCCATGGTACCTTGCTGTTTTTACCTTTCCAGATGAATTGTTTACATAACTGATTGATTTTGTGAATGGTTAGGCTGGGTAACATGAAACATTGCATCCAAAAACTGACCATTGGGTAGACAACAGCTTTAATTAATTCAATTCTGCCTGGGACAGTGAGGAATTTGCACTCCCAACCATGCATCTTATTTAACACTCTGTCAATAAGTTGTTTACAATTTGAATGTTTGATGTATGTGACAGACAAGGGTAGTCCAAGATACCTGACAGGTAGTTCTCCTTCTTGAATATCTAGAATGTTGAGTACTTGATCCTTGTTGCTGCAAAACTTGTGAAAAAAACTTGGGTTTTGAGATTATTCATTTCTAATCCAGTCACCTGCTTCAGTTTTTTAAAACAATTTTTAACTGATTTGGCTCCCACTGCTGTAGCATTTATGAAAATTAACAGATCGTCTGCATAAATGAGATGTGTTATGTTTGAATTGTTTTTGATAACTGATTCTACTTTTCCTTTAGTAGCTTTTGCATCCATCAACAGAGTGAAATATTCCATGCATAAAGTAAATAGGTAGGGGGATAGGGGATCTCCTTGCCTTAATCCATTACTTCCAGAAAAATATCCCTTGTGATACCCTTCAATGGAGAATGAGTAACTAGGAGTAGTTATCATTTCTTGAATAATGTTTATCCATTTCTCTGGAAATTCCATGCTTCTCATCATGTGTAGGATGAAATGTCTGTTTACTGAGTCATAAGCCTTTTTAAGATCCACTTTTATGCACATTTTATTACTGCCATGCTTGTTGAAATTCCTGAAGTGTTCATGTGCAATGATTATCCCATCTTTGATTTGCCTGTTTGGTAAATATGCTGTTTGATTATCAGAGATTAGTTCTCCAAGAACATACTTCATTCTATCACATAACATTTTGGATAAGATCTTGTACAGCATGGAACAACATGCTATAGGTCTATAATCTGAAACTGTTTCTGGAGTTTTGACTTTTGGGATTAAGGAGATAATAGTATGATTTATTTCTCTCACTATTCTGCCATTGCCAAAGGAAGTTTGCATAGCTTTCAGAAGAGATTTTTTTAATTCATTCCAATGTCTTTTATAAAATTTTGCATTGAAACCATCATATCCAGGGGCAGTATCATTGTGTATACTGAAAATGGCTCTTTTTAATTCTTTTTCCTCAAATGTAGCATTAAGGAAATTTTTACCCCAATCATTTATTTTCCTTTTTGGAATGATATTTGGAAACTGATCAATCATGTTTCCTCTATTGTATATGTTGGAAAAATATTTGACAGCTTCATCTTCTATCTCTTTTGAGGTTTTGACTACTTCTCCATTTTCTTTTATGATATTTTGACAACTGTTTACAAATCTTCTAGTTGTTTGTTTTGCAAAGAAGAATTTCGAATAGCTGTCATCCCATTTGATCCATTGGCATTTTATTTTTTGTTTATTGTCCATTGCTAGCAGCCCCAATTTTTTTGCCAAATCTAATTGTGCTTCATGCAGCTTTTGTGCATTTGATGAATTATGATTATTATCTAATGTTTGTAATGCAATGTTGACCTTTTGCTTGCATTTTGATACTTCTGTCTGCAAATCATTTTTTCCTTTGCACCATCTTTTAATTTCTCTTTTGATGTTTTTCTGCATTTGTATGAGGTTGAAAAGTTGATTTTCTTCTGGGAAAACAAAATGTTTTTCAATTGTTTCTTTGTACCCCTCACAGTTAACCCAGTGATTTCTGAATTTAAAAGGTTTTGGTCCTTCTAATGTTTGTGTATGGTTAAACTGAAACATAATAGGAACATGATCACTGGTAGATAGGTCTAGATATTTTGCATGAGAACTTTTGAACATGTTTATCCATTCAATGTTGCATAATAGTCTGTCAATCTTTGTAGCAATGTTTTTGTTTGGTCCAGATCTCCATGAATACTTAACCCCTGAAATGTTGATTTCTTGAACTCCTGCTGAATTTATAAAATTGTTTAACTCCTGAATGTTTCTTGTTGTCAACTTATTTCCTCCCACTTTTTCTTTCAAAAACCTAACACAGTTGAAATCCCCTATGATGCACCAAGGGGTGATGAATGTGTTTGCCTCTTTTTCCAGTTGATTCCATAGTGGTTTCCTTTCAGATTCAAGATTTAATGCATATATGACAGTGACAATACATTGAGCCCCTGCAGTATTGTTTAGCATGCATGTAATGTGTTGTTTGCTCATAGAAATTACATAGCTGCTCCAAATATCCGAGTTAATCATGATGAGTATTCTGCATTTATGATGATATTCAATGTTGTTGATGCATGTCCATTTATTGCCCCATGATTCCATAAACAGCTGAATTTTATTTCTTCTCAACTTATTTTCAATTAAGCAAAACATAGAAGGTTTTTGCGAGAAAACAATGTTTTTTACCTCTAGAACATGTGCCGCCTTGTTAAGACCTCGCACATTCCAGCACAAGATTGACATTATTTGGATGAGCTTGCTTGACTCCTAGTTTTTATAGTGGGAGTCACACTATCATGAATCACTTTAGTCTTTTTCTTTTCTTGGGGATTTTTCTTTCTCATTTCTAATAGCACATTTTCAAATTCAGGGTTGATGGATGTGAGGTTTTCTGGTGAATTGTTGAGAGTGTTGATGGTAGCAGGGTATGTGGGATTGATACATGATTGAGATACAGAAGATGCTTCCACATTTGAGTCTTTCATGTCTGATTGCACCTGAAAAGGATTAAACACTACAGATGTTAGATCTGAAATTTGAGGGTGAAAATTATTTGAGATATGTTCAATATGATTTGGTAACTCCCTGTTGGATAAATTCTCTGATGATGATAAATTGACTGAGACTTTTGTCGATGACGTCTTAGCAGTTGGATCCAGAGTCTTGGTGCTTGTAAGTGATTCTTCTGCATTGTTTTGTATTTGATTCATGTCAGAAGTACAAACGAGGGGTCCCTTTGCAATTGTGGCAGCCATGCTGGATTGAGAAAGAGGTTTAGATACTACACATTTAGCTGTTTCAGTTACTGGCGAGGCTACAATTGCAACTGTAGGATTCTTTGATGACATCTGATCTGTCTCAACATATAAGACTGATGTATCTGATGGAGAGACATCTTTATTCTTATTATTTGTATAATCTTGGACATTGGACTCTTCAATTGTAAAGTCTTCTGTGTTGTGATGTGCTGTTGCTTCTGAGTTGATATTGTTTCCTTCTGATGCAAAGTCTATAAGATTTGCCTGTTTGTTGCATGATGTGGGCTTTGGAATCCATTGCTGTGTATAAGATATAGGACATTCATTGTCGACATGTCCGAAACATACACAGTTACTACACACCGGGGGTATGAATTCATATTCAACATTTTGCATTACACAATCTCCTTTAGGCAGTTTTATTTGTACTTCTTTATCAAATTTGAAAGATGCATCAACTTCAATAAGCATTCTGGCAAATGTTATTCTACTTCTGTTTTTGGTATGCTCATCCATTGCAATCGGTTTGCCAATCGTACTAGCAATTTTACATAGTGAAATATGATTCCAATATGCAAAGTTTAAGTTAGGAAATCTCACCCATATAGGAATAGATAGCAATAGATCTTTTTCATATTTGATGGAACTGTTCCATTTTTTCATGATAATGAATTTTCCATCCATCATCCATGGTCCTCCTTCTAATATTTTATCACAATCTTCTGCTAATTCAAATTGAACTAGATAAAAACCATTATCTCTAGCAAACACTTCAAATTTACCTTTTGGAGCCCACATTCTTTTTATATATGCTTTGAAAAACATATAGTACGGCCTTTTACCTACCAAGTATATGAGAATAGAATTGGACCACATTTTCTCTGCTGAGATTAGCTCTTCCTCTTCAATAATGGCTGTTTTCTTGTCATTAACAATTTCTGGGTCAAAGTATTGTATTAGATCTCCTTTGACCAGTTCGCACCAGTTTATAGGTTTTGATTTTGTAAAAACTGCTGTGCCGATTGATGCATTTTTCCTCCTAATCTGATTTTCTGTTGAACCATTTCTGATTGAGGAACTGAATTAGTGAGATCTGCTTCCTCCTTTTGCCTATAAGCCGAGAGAGCCTGCTTATCCCTACGATCCATCACCCGAGACGTCTCCTTTTGCCTGATAGCCGATAGGGCCTGCTTTTTCTGTCGATCCATCACCCGAGTCCAGTCGTCCCCCTCCGCATCCTCCCCTCCCAGATCCGAAAGTGAGTTTGTCGCCATTAGAAAGTATTAGGGTTAATTTTCCTACACGCTGAATAAAAATTTAATACTATAGTTGAATAAAAATTTAAAATTTGAATGGCTTATAACCAAATAAAATTATCTAATAAAAGGAATATAACTAAAATTAGATTAAACCAGAATTTAAGTCCCGGAAATTTGAAGGGTGTTTAAATGAATTTAAACAAAAGAATTTGGGAATTTAAAAATCTTAGGAATGTTTGAAATGTTTTTCCAAAGATTTGAAGGCAATAATGGAATATTGTTTTGGGAAGAATTTGTGAAAGTAAGAAAGCACTGGACTCACTTCAGACGCTGAAAAATAATCCTGATGATGAAGATTCAAACCCACAATTCCTTCATTGAATAAATTTTTCATGTAAATTTAAGGATGGATAAAAGAATAAACTAATCAGTAAATAATTGGGATTTGATTAAAGGAAAAATCAAATCAAAGATTTAAATGGGAATTGGTGAAATAGAATAAACCTAAGTTGTTAGGTGGAACAGTTTGAAGGAAATAAATGACTTAAGTAAATTGTGAGATGATTATTTAAAATACTGGTTGTCAAGTTTAATAAAATGGTTTGGAATCAAACTTTTGAAATAAAAGAAAATGCAATGTAGAGATTGTGAATAAATTAATTGGGATGGGATGAGTGTAAATTGAGTTGGAATCAATTTAAAATTGTTATAAAACTTAAGTGATTATTTATTCACAATAGCATTGTTGAATTGCATAAGAAAATGGGTTGTTTGAAGTAAATGAAATTAGATAAATTTTATGAATTATTGGAAGCAAAATAGGATGATTTTGAATATGAGTTTGTTTTGCTCAAATGGATTATATATCTAAGCAAGTAAGTTGTAAATCACTTAAACTGAAGAGAATGATTTGAGAATTGGATGGAAGTAATTGTAATAAGGATTGAAACCTTACATATGTGCTTATGGAAATATGTAATGCTAAACATATCGAGACTCTGTCAAAACTTTTCAAAATTTGAAAACTATAAAAAAAAGAAATTAAAACTTTAGCAACAAAACAATTTCGAATTGAATATTTAAAGTAAATTAGTAGATGAAATTAATTTAAAATAATGATAGGAATCAGTTATAAATGAAAGAAAGTCAAATATTCAGAGTTGAAGAAAATTTGAAATCACATGAAATTGGAAATTCAGATTTAAATAAGAAGATATAAAGGCTAAAGTGGTAGAGTAATAATATAAGAGTATATATATAATGCTTATATTAAAATTAAGAAATGAGTGGTAGAATTCTTAAGTAAATTTGATATTGGGAAGAAAAAAATTCCAAGTGAATAGAAATTAGAATGATGTGAATAAAAGAAAATTGATATGATTGATAATCGATGAATATAAATACGTAGGATGAACGTATATTATTTTATTCGCATAACAATTTGATCCAGATTCGAGCACAGAATTTCGAGTAGTTATATCGATCCGAGTTAGGATTTTTTCACTCGATTTTCGACGACAAACCATGGATATGGATTTTGATTGGTTCTGGAATTTCACTATCATAGTTATCACTATGCAAGGAGAATGACGGTTTTTGATCAAGAAACCAGTTCTGAGTCCGCACTAAGAAGTCGGGTAGACGATACTAGTCCAGAAATGAAATTGTGTGATCGAGCGAGCGATCGGATTTGATATTGCGTACGAATGATGTATGTACATCGTACGGACTTGATTGAATAGAAATTGAAATTCTGTAAACAAGTCAATAAATTTGGAAAGAGTTAATATTGTAGACTTTAGAATTGAATTGCCAAAGTGGATATCTGGAATTTATTGTGTATTCCATATATCCCATTAAGGAATTAATACTGTAGAGTTCATGATTCATCATTGTTGTTAAACCAGTAATTCAGAAATTTAGAAGTTAAGTCGAATTTAACTGTGGTCAGGAATCCAATTTGGATTGTTGATCATCGAGAAACAAACTCTCGATAGTTTTAAGAATGCTTATCCGGATTTATGTTCGGGTAACTAGTGATGTTTGTTAGAGTAGACTGTTTGATTGTGTTATCGTATGAATGATATGTATGTTTGGATTGTTAATATAAAAACTTTTGAATTAACTGTTGTTTAAATTTCGGGAACGAAATTCTTTTAAGGGGGAAGGAATGTAACAACCCGAAATTTTTGACGGTATATTTTAATAAGTATTTAATCTAATTTAAATTAAATACAAGCTTTTCAATTTTTAAACTGATGAGATCTTAATTATTTACCAGCATATATGTGTTTATAAAAGAAAAGTTTTGATTTGAAAATTTAAAATTGAATGCTTCAAAACCATTAAAACTAAATCTGTCTTATTCAATAAAATCTAAGATTCTATTTTTATTCCTTGATAATATACATATGAATACAATTGTAGTTTTTAAATAAAATAAGTTTAAAAATAAACAACATAGTAATATTAAACATAAACACATAAGTATAAACAATATAAATAATTATAAACATAAACATACAAAACAAGTATAAATCATAATTATGAACATAAGTATAAACCATAATTATAAAATATAAAATGTGACTAAGAATATAAACATAATTATAAATTATAAAATATAACTAAAGAGATAAATGTACAAATATAAGTTATAACTTGAAGTATTAAAATACAAATGCAATGTTATGAATCAAATGCCTGGAAATCTGAAGTACAAATAGAACAAAATTAATATAGTCAAAATAACAACCTTTAAAATCCATTTGTACAACATAAAATTTTTAACAAAGGCCATTTACATTATAGTATATCATGTGAACATGTTCAAATGCATAAGTTAAAGAGGATAACTTGTAACATATTTCTGCACAAAGCTTATGTGCTGTTATACAGTGTATATGCATAAGAAAACACAAGTCTTCACTTCAATATAATAAAACAAAATCTGTGTTTTGTACAAATTGCAAGTATCAGCAAAACATTAAATACATGTTATCATAAATAAGAGCATAAGCATTAATTAGCACCACTTCTTGTTCAAGCCTAGTACTTCAGCCGAAATTCTGTAGTAATTTCCTTCTGCAGTATAGTACTTAACCAAATAAATGAAAAACGAAAAATGACAAACAAATAGAAACTGCCTAGATACAACCCATACTGTTAAGTAACTTCTTTATATATCATCAGTTCGTTTATAAACACTGAACTAAATCTAAAGGCAAACCTGAGAATCAAGGAAGGAGGAAAGATAAATATTTGTTGCTTTGTAAACTTAAATAAAATTCAAATCAGGAAACTAAAGAAAGGTTTCAGGAAATTTCACCTGCAGTGTCTTCTTCAACACTTACTTTCTGTTCAACAGTTATTAGGTGAGTAAACTTACTATTTTAAAATTTAAACCTGTGTATTTAACTTAAAATGGTATGTGCTTTGATGTTTATGTTAAACAAGTAGTACAAAGAACTTTCTGTTGCTCTGGAAAATATGATATGGTTGTTCTTCAGTGTTTTTCCTAGGTTTCTGAACATAGTAAAGCAAAGAAAATGTAAATACTTCTTCATATAAATATTTTGAACTTGGATATTCATGCTAATTTAAGTTGTTTACCCAAATCAAGGCCTGCAACTTTATTTGAGTTTTACAGTATTTTATGCATACTGTATTTCAAGTTACAGGTAAAATAATTAAAAGGATCAAATTTCAAATGTTTAAATTTGTTAATTCAATAGCATATTTAGATTTCATACACATAATTATGATTTTTAGCATAAAAATTATGATTTTTAAGCAAGGGTATCAAGAGCAGTTTAAAATGAAACTAAAATGGGATTTTTGTCAATCCTGGGTGATTGGATTAATTTTAATTGTTGTAATTGGATGTGAAGCAAGCTTGTAATTTGTTTAACACAAGAAAATTTCTGAAAAATTTATTCAATGAAGGAATTGTGGGTTTGAATCTAAAATAGGGTTTAAGTTCATATTTTCTAATGCTTTGTCAAAAAGAGGTTTTCGGCTCCATTAGGCAACCAAGTTGAACGCGGCTCCAGAAGGGGTGAAGGGTGAGTGTGGTCGAAGTTTGGGTGAGGTAACATCGTCTCTGGTGGTCGCCGTTGATGGGCCGAGACGTTTATTTTCAGTATGTACGTACGACAGTTCGAGCTTTAGGTCATATTTTGTTTTAGTCTCGAATATGAAAATCTGGGTTTTGATTTCGATGCTAGGGGCGATTTGGGGTTTATGGGGGCTGTCACGAGTCGCCGGAGGCGAAGCTAACCACCGTGCATATGCACGGTGGTGAAGGGGCGTCTGGCGAGTTTACCCTGGGCGGTCGCGTGCGCGTGCGCGTGCTCGAGACATTTGGTGGTTGCTTCGAACGTGACTTCGGGTCGTTTACGTGAGTGGCTTCTGCAGTAATTTATAACTTTAACTAAAAAAATGAGAAGAAGAAGAAACTGGGAAAGAAGAAGGAGGTGAATGGGAAAAGAGACGCGGGGTAACGCATGGGAAAACTCGAGACTGTCTCGAGTAAAGATGGCGCTGCCTCGGGTCCAGTTCTTACGGACGTGTATAATGATTTAGTTTTAGTATGTGTTATAACTAAGTTGAGTTAGCAATTAGTTAGTTAGGTTAATATTTGATTTAAGGGTATAATATGGTAAGTATGTAAAATAAGTAAGAAGAAGTTAGAATCAGTTAGAAGAAGAAGAATAAGGTAGGAAGAGGGACGCGAGAATAAGAACAGGGGAACGTGTTTTACTCAAGTAAAACAAAGAAATGCTCGGAAATTCTCGCGAGTTTACCTTACCAGTTTTTATATATATAGGCAGGGAGTAACTCGGGTGATTTGAGTATCTAAACCGTAATTAATTATTTTAATTAACTAATTACTTTAGTTAAGACTCAACCATATTTTGAAACATTTTTAATACCTTAATTAAGTAATAAACGAAGTCAATAACATCTTGATGTTGTAGTAGTAAATTTGATTTCCATTTTTAAGCACTTTGAAGATTTGGATTCTAGTTATGATAATTTTATTTAATATGTGACGATGTTTTGAAACACCAAATTATTATTTTAATTGAGCACTTGATCTAAGTTAAGTATAAGATAATTAACATTTAAGTGGTGTAGTCAATAGTAAATTGATTTTCAAGTTAAGAAAAAAAATTCGTATTAAATGTTAATTAAGATGAATCATTGATATTAATTAAGTATTTTTGAAAAATGGTTAAGTAATTAGCAGGAATTAAATGGGTAATTAAGTTTGATTAATAATTAAGACTATTAAATGATTAATTAAAGTAAATAAATGGGTTAAGAAGTAATTAAGTAATTGATAGTGTGAAATAAAACAATTATGTAATTAAGACTTAAGGATAAATAAAGAAATCATTAATTAAATAATTTGAAATGAAATAGGAAATTAATTGTTATTTAATGATTAGTAAAATAGAGTTAAGTGATTAACTCTCAGATAATTAATTCTAAATTGAATTAATTACAAATAAGATTTAAAGGTAATTGCTTATGGATTGTTGTGTATGTAGAATGTCTGGTTTGTGATGTTTAAATTGAAGATATTCTGTGATGCTCTCTGATATGCTGTGATATATCTATGATGTTTGCATATGTTTTATCTGTGGTAAATGCTATGTTAATTCAATTATTGAATTTAAATTATTTAAACTATTAAGTTAATTAGACAACATGGCCCTTAAAATGGCGTTTGGATTCGATGAGACCGGGATCGGAAGAATCAAATTTGATTCTCCGAAAACCACATCGATCCAATTTAAACGTTAGGTCGTGAATCCTAAAATGAAGATTGAGATGGTGTTTTCAGAATGCAAAGGTTATCGTCGTTGACTCTGAGGGTGATTCCAAAATGAGTGTGACGAGATAATGCCTTCGGTTTCGTTCGAACCCGAAACGAACTTGTATGGATTGAAAGCTTTCAGCACATCGTCAAGCGGACGATGAGCATTCTAAGTGATATGTTCAATAAAGGTAATCGTAGCCTCAAGCCTCATCAACCGGGAATGGCTAAAACAAGGGAGATGCAGCAAGGTTAGGTGGGTCATGCCCAAGCAGGACAAGATATTTCCCCTGTCTAGATGTCCCTTTTTATTTCGGTTGTGTGGGCGGTTGCTAGCTACGACCGCGGGGTTTATCTTGTTCGGGACTGTTCAGTAAGGAATGGTTCCGGCCTTGTGTTGTAGGGGGTCGGGAGTGATCCTCGGTACGGTGATCTAGGCCCCGTACTGTGACGGACGGTACCCCAGTAGCCCTGCCATTGTTGGAAATCCATTTTCCCTACGAGACCCTACGGTTTTGATTTGTATTACCCACTTTTGTGGCTAGTAGCTGGAATTTTGATAGATGTAACAATTTCAGCTATTTTCTATTTACTTGAAAACCTAGACACTATTATAATATCACTGGATTTCCTATGAAATGTTTTGGTTAGCGTAAGGTAAAAACTTACCCGTATTTATTTGTGGGGAGTCTTACGTGATACCTTTATTTTTCAAATGTTTTTCAAAGTTAAACAACTTTAAACCGTTTACTCATACCAGACCCATGTATGACCCGGAGTTTATATTTTGTTTTTATAAACTCTTGGGTACTCAAATTTTTATGAGTAGCCAAGTGATAGGTTTTGAACCTTGATTTCTGGAGAAGCTTGGAGCAGGAGTTTCCAGACGTATGTGGATATTTACCTAGTTCCGCTGTATTAGTTGATGTGTACTGTACCTCTGATGTATATAATGATAGATGTATGTATGGTTGTCATATGTATTGATATTGTATAACTCTGATATTTGAAAAACTATGTAACAGTTATATGATATATTATATTTTGTTCCGTTCCGCGGTGAGATTCTGATGTTGTTGTTCTTTCTTTCTCTTTCTTTTCTATTTCTTTCTCTTTCTTTCTTAATGATGATACGTCTTTCTGGTAGTAGAAGGGAGGGTCGTCACACTCATCCCCAAAAATCAGGAGATATTACCACAAATTAGAGGAAGATTAAGCCGAAACAAGGAGGCTGAGCTCATGGCGGTCTAAGATCTAAGCGTGGCGAGCCTGTAATCCTAAAATTTAGTAAGATAAACTCTGAATCCCTATTTAACTTCTTAGAACTCATTCTATATTGAATTAGCTCTTTACAATCTTGAACTATCATCATGATTCTCAGTTGAAATGGCATTTCTACACTTTTAAAAACTATTGTGTTTCTCTCTGACCAAATATTCAAAACCATAGTTGATAAAGCAGTATTTATTAAATGAGGAACAATGCAGCTATTCTTCTGAAGTTGACAAATTAATTCGAGAATATGTACCAAGTCGGTAGAATTTCCAATGTTGATATTTAAATTCTGCATTATGTCTTCTAAGATTTGTCGTGAATAGTAACAATCAAAGTACAGATGCCCCGTCTTCGAAGTGATTTAAGCAGAGAGGACAGTTTCTATCAATATTGTTGTTCCATCTGAAAATTCTATCTTTAGTGTTTAACCTGTTTAGCTTTGCTAACAACATATAAGTTGACATTTTAGGTTCACAATAATTTTCTCAAATCACCTTATTCCAATTGTATTCTTCATATTTAACTCTAATACAGTTTCAAGCTGAACTCAAGCTAAACTATCCATCACTATTTGGCATCCAGAACCAGTAATCCTGCTGTTTTTGATTATTAATTTCTATGTTTTGCACGATGGACTGGATTTGGATAGGGATACATTCAGGATTGTTCTTCCACTTGTTGTTTGAAATTAGAGTAGATACACTTTTGTTGCCACACCTTATCATTGGCATATTATTCCACCCTAATTTATCAACTAGAGAGAATCCCCTTAGCCATGGATCAGACCATAAATTTGTATTGGCACAATTAGCCATTTTTCTATCAATAACACCCTTACACCATGGTCTAGCTCTGAGGATTAGTTTCCAAGTATATGAAGCATTGTTGTTCATTTCAACATTCCAAAAATTAATTTTGCTACAATATTTGTTGTGCATCCATTTAGACTGTAAAGAATCACCATTTATAAATGTCCAAATTAACTTGATGGAAACTTATTTAGCAATATCTTCCAATCTTCGAATACCAAGACCACCTTCACTTTTAGTTTTACAAACATTTTTCCAAGACAACTTATGTGTTTTTGATTTCCAAATAAAATTAGCACATAGTGAATTAATTCTCTGAATGGTAGCCATGGTATTTGAGAAATTTGCATCCAAAATTGTATCATAGGTTGGATTACAGTTTTAATTAACTCAATTATGCCACTAATGTTGAGTAATTTGTTGTGCCAATGGCTGAATTTTTTGTTAATTTTGTAAATAAGACTGCCAAAATCCCCTTTTTTTAAGAATGTTGTTAGATAAAGGGATCCCTAGGAATGATACTGGGAGACTGCCTATGCTCATATTCAAAATTTGGGCTATTTTTTGCTTATTAGTAGATCATTTACAAAAGAACTGCGTGGATTTATGTTCACTAAGACCCATCCCAGTTAGGTAATTCAGAACTTGAAAAGTATGCAGAATACATTCTGCATTCTTGATGGTAGATTTGGCCGAGACTAATATATTATCTGCTTATAATAAATGTGTAACTATCGGCTCAATTTTGTAAATTGGAGTGAGATTACCTTTCATAAATTCCACATCAAGACTAATAGTGAGAAATTCCATGGCCATAGCAAATAAATATGGCGATAACAGATGTCTTTGCCGTAAACCCCTAGAACTTTCAATGAAACGAGCAGGAGGTCCATCTATGAGCACCAAAAATGTGGGAGTAAAAATGCACTCATAAATGAAGTTGGCAAACACCAAAGGAAAACCCGTGGACATTATCATATGATGAATAAATTCTCTATTGATTTTATCATAGGCTTTGTGTAGATCAATTTTCAGACAAAAATTGTTAGAATTTTTTCTGTTAAATCCTCTCACCATTTCATATGCAAATAATGAATTTTTAGTGATTAATCGCCTAGGACGAAAAGCATTTTGATTATACGATATAAGATCATTCATATAAGGTTTTAGTCGATTGCAAAGAAGGTTGGCTAAAATCTTAAAATGACATTACAAAGGGAAATGGGCCTATAATCGGACATTTCAGTTGCATCAGGTTAATTTAGAATCAGGCATATAAACGTATGATTTATCTCTCTAATTATTTTGCCCGATTGGAGGATACCATTCATAACATTGCTTATATCAGTCTTGAGATTCTCCCAACGCACTTTGTAGAATTTTGAATTAAGTCCATTTGGAATTGGGGTTTTATATATCATTAATTTGAACTATGGCGTCCTTGATTTCTTTTAACTGGAATGGCTTACATTAGCTGATACGAGCATTTTCAGTTAAAATTCTTTTACAAATAATGTCTGGAAATTGATTATTAGCCTGAGAGCTTGAAAACAACTCTGAGAAGTATTTAACTGCTTCCGTAGCAAATTTTTTCGATGATGATGTCCATGTTCCATCAGAATTAAGAGAGTATTTACTTCTTCGACTAGGGTTTTGAGCATTGATTCTATTGTAGAAGAATTTTGTAGGTCTGTCACCCGTAATCAGCCAGTTTAGCTTAATCCTTTGTTCATTTCCAATAGCCATTCTCACCATGATACATTGAATCTGATCATTTTTTTGAGGAATATTGTTCAATAAGACTAACATTTAAAGGATTTTGCACCAGTAGCTTATATATATCATCAAGCTCTGTTTCAATATGACTTAACACAGTTTGCGTGTTGCATTTAGTGCTAATCCATTTTTTCAATGCTAATTTCGCAGATTTCAATCTGCGAAGAAGAGAATGAAGGTGGTTTCCATGGAATTCCTGCGACAAACCATCTTGAAGAGCCGATGAGTAACCAGGTTGAAGATGCCATGCATTATTATACCTAAAAGGTATATTATTCTTACTCTCTTTCTTTAACATGAGATGAACATAGATAGGTGAATGATCACTAAGAGAATGATTACCAAATTAACACCAAAATGTTGAAATATATCCATCCATAATTGGTTAGTGAAAACATTACCTATTTTGCTATCTATGGAAAAAAAATTCCCCCCTCCAAGTATAATAATTTCCACTAAATTTAGGTTGAATAAGTTTCAATGAATTGATGCTGTCTATAAATTTTTTATCTCCTAACGAGTTATAAAACCCATTACTTATTCTATCTTGTGAAGTTAGAATAGAGTTAAAATCTCCCGCAACTATCTAAGGTAGATTTAAATAAATTAGATTGGTCTGCAAGGTATTTCCACAATTTAACACATCTTATTTCATCATTAAATGCATAGATAGTAGTGCATAGGATACTGACACCACATGCATTGTGAGTATGCAAGTTATATATTGATCATTACAGTAGAGAATAATATTAGACCATAAGGAAGAATCCATAGAATAAGAATCCTACTTTTTTCTATCATTAGATATATTGTGCGCATGCTTCCATTTATTATGAACTTTACGCATGAAGCAATCCAGATTACCTTCAGAGAGTTTATTTTCAAGAATTCCTAAAAAGAAAATTTGTTAGATTTAACAATTCTAACTTTTTAGACGAGGCATTCATGCTTCGAATGTTCCAAAATAGGAACTCCATTTAAGTACTGATATCTGAATTGCTACTATTTTCGAGGAAGTAGCAGAACCCATTGGCTTTGATTTCTTGGATTTTTTTACTTTTTCCTTTCAGCTGCGGCATTAACATGTTCCACGCAGGATTTTCAATAACTTCAGAAGTTGTAGTAGCAGTAAATTCGAACGGAACTTCACCCGGTCTGACTTTTCAAGTGGATTTTGCTCTCAAGGAAGTCTGGGATTTGGACTGCATAGACTCTGTTGAATTATCAGAAACTAGATCTGCTACCGAATCTCTCAACCCAGCAGTTTCCTTAGTTTGTATATCATTGTTATGATTGGCCTCTGTTATTTCTATATCTGTGTCACTGTTAGTTGATTGAATAATCAATTCTTTCTTTGTAGCCTGTATTTTATCAAATTTTGGCTCTGTATTAATAGTTGATGATTGCGATTTCGACTGGACATTGTTTATATCGTTGTTAATTACTTCTATTGCAGAATTTTTCATACAATCAAACCGGTTTTTTGAAATTATATCTTCTACCATGTGTTATCTGATTGCATATGCTTTGTTATATGTGAATTTTTTGGACAGTTATCAGTAGAAATGCTAACATCAATATTCATATCTTTATTTTCGTTAGCCTGAGTCTGAGATTGAGATTTCGGTCTCCAAACTTACTAAACTGACATTGTGTCTCCAAGTGCCCAAAACTAAAACAATTTGCACAAGTGGACAGTTTCCATTCATAGTTTACCTCTTGCCAAATTATTTCATCCATCTTCGAAATTATAGAAATCCTATTAGGGAATTCAAAGGTATTTCTAGCATACGCAATCTTAGTAACACCTTCAGTAAATTTATCCAACTTTGCAAGAGATCCTAGCACCGAAGCAATACGACTAATTCCCTCTTCCATCCAATAATCTCGAGGGAGATTCGGAAAACGAACCCAAATGGAAATCGAACGTAACAATTCTTTATTTAGTTTCATACCCAACGACCATCTTTTCCTCATCATAAGCTTCTTATTATAATAGTATGGTCCTCCTTCTAATATTCTATCACAATCCTGCTTATTGTTAAATTTGATAACATAGAAACCATTCTTCTTAGAGTAAATAGAAAATTCTTGAACAGGTTTCCATACTCTAGTGATATAATCTCCGAAATAAGGATAGTAAGGTTTAGGACCAACCACATAAATTTTAGCACATTTAATAGATTCATATTCTCGAGGTTGATAAATTTTTAGCGGGATAGAGATCAGAATATTGTTACCTTTGATACTTCATTCCATGAACGACTTTTCATGGTGGAAAAATTCCACTTGTTTGTGTTAGATCCGTTCTCCGTTTGCATAGTTCGATTAAGGCTAGGATTGGAGTTATTAACATTTTTAGTTGAAATCCTATTGGTGGGGTCTCGCTCCGAATTATTATGTAATTTACTGGATGCTCCAATGTTGAAACTTATCTTTGGCACGTCCTTATGTTGTCTCTTCCACTTTTTTAACTTGACTACCATGAATCCATCTGAAGATAGGTTGTCTGGCTTGAGTTTGGCATAGGCGAAAATCCAGGCGGGTGATCTAATGTGGGGGGGGGGGGGGGCAGTGGATTTAGAGTAGGTGAGGTCTGTTGGTTGCCGTTGGCAAGGGAGTCCATGTGGAGGTCTTACGGGAGTTATCAACAGGAGACGTAAGGTGAATTAGGCGGAGAATTGGAGCAGAATGCAGCCAGCAAAACTGGCAGCTGGACAGAGGATTTAGGGTTTCAAACCGGAATGTGCAAGTCTAGTGTTTTTTTGGATCGGGTTTTTAATCTTCAAAATACTGTGAAGTTAAAATGATATGTTTCATTATTTTCTATTGCTAATACGTTTTGTTTTATTTAAACCAACTAATAAGTTATTTTTCTCCTCTATGTATCATTAGTATATTTTTCTTTTACTTTTCTTGTTTTGCAAAGGTATTCTACCGTGTACCTTTCCTCCTTATTTTACTTATCATATATGTGTAAATGGATACTTCATATATGTATGCATACATATATAAACACATAAGATACACATATACATATTATTTTCAACACTTAATCACCAAAGAATTTTTTTAATTTAGACCAGTTTATCAAAATAATTACGCAAATATGTCATTTTTAAAACTATTTACAAATACAGACCACTTTTGACCATATTATCAACACCACGGTGGCAAAAATGCACTGGCGGCATTTTAAATGTCTTTAGCATATATACAAGTTTATGCGATTGGCATTTCAAAATGCGTCAATATTTTTAAAGAAAATAACACATGCTTATATTTAAAAGTAGACTGTGTTGATTATCTGTTTAATTTGGACGGCTTTTCGAATGGTGACCGTACACTTTTGCCAACATAGCACTGACATGGCTAAATGAGCATATATTTGTAAATAGTTTAAAAGGTGACATGTTCGTGCTATCAATTTTAAAAAACGGCCTAAAACTAAAAAAATCTCAATTCTTAATTGTTATATACTATATCTTCTTTAATTTTTTAATTTTGTTTCTAATATTGTAAATAAATTTTTATCCTACACACTATGATTATAAATTTAATTGAAATTGATAATAAAAATTACAATAAATATGTTTATTCAAATTATACCGTATAACGGTCGGCTCTTCGTCGTTGTACGGTTGTGCTAGTATCAATTAATTCGGTTGGACAATCCATGCTCAAGAAACTATCATTAAATTCGTACGAAATGAACCATTAGTTGGACACAGGAGGAATCTATTTTCATGCTAAAGAAACCATCAACGAAGTAGTAAAATATGAACCATTCTTTAAACACATAAAATAATCCGTTTCCATTTTAAACAAACAGGCGATTGCCTTAGCCGGAACCAACCATCCATTAGTCAAAAGAATCAAGTTCCATTTCAAAGAAACAATCAATAAACTAATATAGAATGGAACAATTCACCATCCAGTATCACAGACGTCACAAACTCCTCCTTAAGTCCACTTTTACCAGCGATATTTTAACTCGAAAATGCTGATCTGTCGCGCCGACAAGTCAATCGGCTAGAAAGGTGTCAGCTTATAATTGGCCCGCATCCCCTCGTTTCTCTATAAATATCCTCTCATTCCCATCTAAACTTCCCACATCGAACTTCACAATATTCCTCCACGTGGCATTTTTTCATTCGCTCCATTAATAATAAATAAATTTCAACGTAACATTATATCAAATTTCATCGGGTCCTTGGTCAAATCTTCTGCCGAAACAAGTTGATAGGAACAAAATGGGAACGGTTGGCGTTGAATTTGGCATAATAACATCCATGGCGGCGAATCCAATCACGATATCACCGGACGAAATCCCGTGCGACGCACGGGCGATTCTGTACGAGCTGGCATCAACGTGGAGCGACGTGGCGGACTCACAAGCGTTGGATGTGATCCCTCTCAAAGGCGCGATGACGAACGAGGTGTTTCAGATCGGATGGAAAAGCACTGGTTTAGATAACAGAGGAAGAAAGGTGTTGGTAAGAATATATGGAGAAGGGGTCGATTTATTTTTCGATAGAGAGGATGAGATCAAGACTTTTGAAGCTGTGTCCAAGCATGGCCATGGTCCTACTCTTTTGGGCAGGTTCGCTAATGGCAGGGTTGAAGAGTTCATTCACGCAAGGGTATGTTTTCCGTATTGCTATTAGTTTTTGGATCAATGTAATTTATATTCTAACATGATGATTCTTATATTTATTATATAGACTCTGTCAGCACATGACCTACGTGATCCAGATATATCAAGTTTAATAGCTGCAAAACTAAGGTATTTCAATGATCTAGACATGCCCGGTCCGAGAAAAGTTCTTCTATGGGACAGACTGAGGTAATTTAGTGATGCTTATAAGTAGTTTCTGCATACGAGGTTAATCTTTGGAGATACATTGCTAATGTAGTTTTATAATTACGATTGAAGAAATTGGCTCAAGGCAGCAAAAGAACTATCTTCAGTGGAAGAAGCTAAAGAATTTCGGTTGGACGTGGTAGAAGAAGAGATTTCCTGTTTGGAAAATGAACTCTCAAGTGAAAATCAGAAAATTGGTTTTTGCCATAACGATCTTCAGTATGGTAATATCATGATGGATGAAGAGACTAAGCTTGTTACCATAATTGTATGTATTTGTAGGACCTTAATTAAATTCAAGTCATCTTATAAGGAAAAATAATAATAATATAGCTGATGAGATTTATAATGATCTGCTTACATGTAGGATTATGAATATGCAAGTTTTAATCCGGTTGCATATGACATCGCAAATCACTTCTGTGAAATGGCTGCAGATTATCTTACAGAAACACCTCATGTGTTGGACTACAGTAAATACCCAGGTATGTGATACACTGATACTTTGTCAAAAATAAATGTTCATTTTATAAAATTGATACTTTTGTCTTAGTAAGGTTATTTTGATACAGATGTTGAGGAACGCAGACGATTTGTACAGGCATACTTGAGCTCATCAGGTAACTAAAGGAACTTCATGTCAAAAACTAAAATTTCCAACTATGTACGATTAATTTGACTACATATACAGAGGAAATTCCAGAAGATACAGAAGTGGAGAATCTTCTGGAAGATGTTGAGAAGTATGCGCTTGCGAGCCATTTACTATGGGGTCTATGGGGAATAATTTCGGTAAGTGCTGCTACTTTATATATGCTACTGGAAATTAGTGGTTTTGATTGATGAATATAAATTTGTAGGATCATGTGAATGATATCGACTTTGACTATATGGAATATGCAAGGCAGAGGTTTAATCAGTTTTGGTTAATGAGGTCAAAAATGCCAACTACTAAGATGCTTTGAATTTGAACTGTGTTATCATGTAATCGTGGTGTGAACTATCAAGAATAAGTATCTGCTGACTGGAAGTTCATTTTCTGCTTTAGATTCAAGCAGAAAAGAAGCATATGAAAGAACTGTTCGTTTCAGTGGAAGTTTTGACAACGTTTTAGAAGGGCTGTTGTTGTCTGTGTATATGTCACTTTGGTGTTCCTGTTGCTAAAACCGCTAAGTACTTTTGTCAAAATATTGTATGGGTTATGCTTTAATATTACAAAAGACTGGCGCTTGCGAACGGCGTAAAATATATTATTATATACTGTATTATAGTTGTTGTTGTCGTTAATTTGAAAAGTATCAAACAAATTTACCAAGTGCTGCAAAAATTGGATGGTTCGATTATGATGATAATGCATACTGTATTTCTGATTTCAATGGTCATTTAATTCCTTTGAACTATAATACACCCCTTCGAATAAAAACGGATTATTAAATTATTAACTTCAATATTTAATGAAGTCTTTGATTAAAATTCTATACCATTTTAATTTGACTAAGAACGTTCTTTAAATCGAAGACTGATGATGAAGCAAATGCATTCAAAAACGAAGAAGAATTTCCATAATGAAAGTGAATCCGGCCATGCCTTTATATAGGCAACGAAAAGATGCATTTGATCATCAATGGATGCTTTCAATGGTCTTGCCTATTGGCTACAACTATCAATTTTCTGGTTTGATTCAAAAATCGTGCATTCATGTCTCCCGCCTTCCAAATTCTCATCGTTTGCAGCAGATCGAATTTCGAACTTTTGAACTTGTAAACTGGTTGAAAAACCCACTAAAAAACATAATTTAGACCCAGGCCAAAATCCGGCATAGCTTAACAGGTTGGATGGACGACGACTACGGTATTCGCATATGTGTGTTAAGATGCACGACCTCTCCTTTTAAACCAAGAGAAAATGTTTGAATATCCGAAGGGCTCAACCTTCTCGTGAGAGTCTTATGTTTGAACAAATATGAACTCATTTTTTACAATGCGGGACTAATATTTCATTCTTTCTTCTTTCAAAACAATAAATCAAAACCCAATATTTTGAAAATATCCAACATCTCCCATCTCATCTTCAGTATAAATAAAATAAATAAAAAGGAATGGCTACATCACTTAGGTGACTGTCTATATATCCAAGGAAGATCAAGCCGATGTAGTTTAATGATGAATATTTTGCATCGTCGTGGAAACCAATATATAAATGAGAGACATCTTTTGGATTTAAACTTTTACTTACTGTAAATCCTTCAAAATCCTATCAAGGTCTTTCGTGAACTAATCTTGAACCAACCACTCCTATGATAGAATCGAGACATTTATGCATATTAATCTTCATAAGTATAGTGTTCTATATGATCAACACATTTGGGACCATTTGCTTAGTTCCCGAGTTCACGAGTCTACTTTAGAAAGCGGTCATACTTTATTAGGAAACGAAATAATTTGCATACTCATATATGTAAGTCCCTTAAGATGTTTCTGTGATACACCTTGTTAGTTAACTATACAAATTAAAGATCTTCATCCATCTAGTTCTCGTAGAATCCAACACTAATTCATTTACGAGAAATTTGTTTTAGTGTTTCATAATCATTCTTTTAACTTGTTTGTACACACCGAACCTTGTTTGTCCTTTTTAATACATAGGTTGAGTTTCCTGATAAGGATGATCAACCTTCATTCACACATATTAGTCTCATCTCTTTTGATTTTATAGAACCATTTCCTTTGGATGACTCATGATCAATGGGTCGACCAAGTTTTTCTTCATTTCTATGCAATCGACTATAATTACTCCTCCTTTGTGTAATCGCCTTACCATCCGATGTCCAGGACTCACATCTATGTAATCACAATTAACCATGATTATAGAAGATAGCTTTTTCTACAAAGGAATTTATATTAAAAGATTTCTAACTCATTCAGCTTCTTTATATGCATGGACTAATGCAATTAGTTCTGGCAACATTACTGAATTAGAAATACAAGTCTACTTCTTGGAACCTCGAGACACAACTGCACCTCCTAATATAAAGATCTATCCAGTCATAGACTTGGATTTAGATTCTACAGTGTTCTAGATTGCATCACTATATTCTTTTAATACAATAGAATATCCTTTATAAGATATGTTGAAAATGGACCAACCTGCAGCGGAAGTTATAGATGAATTTCAATTTTTTTTTCCCTTTTGGATATTTATGGAGCCTAAGAAGTCTAATTTACTTAGAAAATTTCAAAATTTAATTTAGATAATTTTTTTATTTCATTTAAATCTTTAATTAATGGATTGAATTTTATTTAGTCTATTTTAGATTAAGTATAATGGTACACATATGTATCATATATACATATATAGGCGTGTGCGCATATGTAACATAATAATCCATGCAAGGTAAAATATGCCCGCACATAAATGTTGGGATTTATATCGCAACAAATATGTTGGCTCATCTTATATGTATTGTATATTGCCCGAATATATGTATGTATGTATACAAACTTGTTATTTAATTGAGTTCTAAAACAATATAAATATTTACACACACGGAGATATGAATTGTATGAACGTAAAATTATATATATATACATACATATATATATATATATATATATATATATATTTGTATGTATTAAATAAGATATGGATTTCATAAATGACTCTATTTATATTATGCAAAGCTGTTATACATACATACATACATATACATACATACATATATATATATATATATATATATATATATATATATATATATTTGTAGCAATAAAAATAATATATACATACATATGTATTTATTTATAAATAAAATTGTAATATTCAAAATATTTATAAATATGTGTACATTATATATTTATATTATATCAATTATAAAATAAAATAAAATAAAATGTATATATTTATATTATATCAATTATAAAATAGAATTAAATTAAAATGTATATATTATAACATTCCAGATCTGATAAACATCATAAAAAATATTTTATTATAATTTTATATTATTTAATATTTATATATAAATATATTAGCTGAAAAATAATAAAATAATATTGAAAATAATTTCATAATATATTTTCCAAATTTCAAATTTTACAAAATTAAAATATGATATTATAAGGTCATCAAAAAATTTCCATAATTTTTGAGTTAGAATTATATTTATTATTATTTAATTAATTTCGACCATTAAGATAAATGATTTTTTAAAAATTATAAATTTGATTTTTAAATTCGGGTATTTTGGTTGAAAGATAATATGGTGTTGAATAAATTCTGTAAAATTTAAAATATAATTTTCAAAACATATATTATTTTATATGAATTATTTAACTCATATTTCAATTTAAATAATATTAAAAATAGTAAATAATTAATAAAAATATTTTTGTTATTACTGTCGAATTGACAAGAGTACTAAGGAGGGATATTTATCGTAGCAAGGTGTACTTTAAGGAATAGGTTTTGGTATGTTTTATTATTTCATATAACTTATAATTTTTGTATAACATGTTATCGCTTGTTTATATATATCATAATTAAACCTTTGGTTAGATTTCTATATGTATGTATGTTGTCACATATTGGATGGTTATATGTATGTATATATTATAAATAAAAATAATTATTTATTTAATGTATACAAAACCAAAATAATTTTTTTAATTTTTTAATTTTTTAATTTTTTAATTTGTTAATTAATTATATTTACATTAATATGTCATATTACATAAATTAAATGACTTATAATTAATTATGCCATCATATCATATTAAAAATTGATCTTATATTTAGTATATAGAAAAAGCCATCAGTTACATAGGGTTGGTTATAAGTACATATGTGTAATCTCTGGCCAAAGACATTGACTTTGAGTTGATTTAATTGGCTTGGATTGATTGCAATACCAAACATATATAACTTAAGAGATGAATCCTCTCTTGAATATTCCTTCACTTCCAATACTTCCACTTGACCCAAGCATAGTCACTCGATGGAACGTCATGCCATGATTTGGCTATATTCAAAGCAAATCTTTCACATTGAAGATTTACGGTATTTTTAAGTCGAGAGAACTATGTAAATCAGTCACACCGATATTTTCCGTTTGATCTTAGTTATCATAATCAATAGAAAACTCGAGTATGTCATTCCATAGTTATCCAATAACTATCGGTGCGTAAGCCTAGGTGCCTCCAGTAGTCATTAGTAATAAACTGCCTAGCATTTGGATATATATAACACATTATATCAAGTATATAACAGAAAGAAAATATATTTTATTACGAACAAGATTGGTCAACGAATTAAATATATTTATAAAAAATTATATAATTGCCCATATGGCATTCCACTAACTCTATCAATCTCTCACTTACAGTTAGGGTCAATTATGATATTTTATTCCAACTTCTCTAATCAGTTTCCTCATAACGAATTTGGTCAGTCCCTCGGTGAACGGGTATGCTATCATATTTTAATTATCTACTATGTCAAATAACTCTCTTCGATGCTGATAAAATATCTTTATCATGTAAAACAATTTGGTATGTCTATCGACTTCTAGTGAGCTTTAGTTCTATTTTGAACTATATAATGACATGGTCTAACAATATCGTGGGACTCTCAACATTTGGAATCGCCCTCGGCTTAGTTATAAATTCGTGCATTTATATTTATATACATTTCTTTATTGCTACGTTATTCAAGGAAATGTACTTTGCATTTTCCATTGAATCAGTTACAATCTTTCATTTGGAACATTTTCAACTTAAAGATTCTTAACTTGAATTTTTTATTGACACTTTATACTCAATATCACTTATGAAAATTTGAGTCCGAACACTCCTTCATAAGGAGTTCGTTGTTTCTGTAAACAATTATCTAGTACTTTATAAATACACGAGAATACTTCAAACTATCATTTAGTGATATCAATTTGGATTTAATATTTGTTTCATGTATCAAATGCATGAACAAATCATGATATCATAGACAACATAACATGTATGATAATTGTTGTGGCCAATGCATAAGAAATTCATCTCACATGTTCCGTACTAAATAATTTAATAAGGTTTTTTATATCGATTTGGGACATTCCCAATATCTTTTATGTTCGCTATAAAAGACATCATTTACAAATCCGACGTCGAGTATTAAAACAACTAAAGCTGATTTTAATGCATGTACATCGTAAAAAATAAATCAACAATGTGTTGTTTACATACTGTTTTAGAAATATCAATGTAACTTTTAACGTTCTTTCTTATGAACACATGCTTCCTCTGCATTTTGATTAATAATCAAACTATTTGTTGTTTCTGTCAAAATATTTATTCAATTACGATGCTTATAAAATGGTTTGTTTTATCATTTCTTAGACCATATCCAAAGACTCCTAAACACAATATCACTCCCACTGACTTTGAGACATTTTTTTATTATGTGTAAACAGCTTACTCTAAATCATTATTTTGAATTTTAAGTTTCAAAACATAGGTCCCAAACATAAAGTCATACTAAATGATAAATTTGTGAGTAAATTTGAATTAATTTAAGTACGTTTAATATTGAATTTATTATGCAAATTTCAGTGATTGAAATTTGCAATGTTATTCTTATCAGTATTTCTTATTATATTCTAAATACATTAGTCTTGCACTCCAAAACACATATGCGACCAATGGATCATATCCTTTTTGGTATATCTACCAAAACCATATTGTGATAATTTACTTGAAGTCCATTTCGGATCTACGCATCATATCATATCATAGACTCAACACACTTAATGGCTTACTTAAACAACCGAGTATTATATAATTTCGACATTGATAAGAAACTCATATTTTCTCTTTAATGTGCGAGAATACATATTAGATACTCCAATGCGATGTGTTAGTTTAGGTCGGTTAATTTCATTTCATCTCATGTAATCGGTTTTATCTTTGGATTGTATCCAATTCCATTTTACTACTAATAATTTCTCAAAGTAATTCTTTCACTATAAAGTGGATATTTCTTGAAACAACAATTATTTCTCAATGCAATTGAACATGTATCCATAAACACATTACGAATTTTCTTTTATCTAAAACTAATTTAGTATTAGTTTACTAACCTTATGTTCGAATCATAAATATATTATCCAATAACAGTCTTTCCTAAACTCCTTTTGGGGAGATTCATATAAGATCCCTCACGACAATTATGACATGTAGACTTTCGATTCGCACAACCTACCAACTCCTTGGCGTAGGATATGTTGGTGTTTCTTATAAGCCTTTATCTTTTATGATTTCGTAAACTATTGTTTATATGAAATAATATTAACCTCATGTAGTACTCTTAAGTACATGACCTTATAGAAAGGAATTAAATCAACTTTACTCACACTTAATCGTACATTGTGCAATAAAGTTCGATCGTTCCTTATTTATCACATGGAGGAGTGACTTTTAAGGTTGAATCTTTATTCATTATAGGTAGGTTTGGAACTCTTCCAATATGCTCACCCATTTGATTGAATAGAATCATTAATATTACATGTTATATTGTTTACTTTCATTTTATACTCTATAGGTCTATCTTAGAATATTACATACGTATCAAATACACATGTCCATGTCGGTACCCATCGTTGAATACAACAAAGTAGTGGAACCGTTTTGGTATTTATAGACTTACAATTGCACACATCTATTGTATCAATCCGAAGAGTTCATCAACTCTTATGATGCTCCAAATAAATAAGTGCATAGCACTTTATTGTTTGAGATATGATTAACCAAGATCATATGATTCATAATCATATAATAAAATTATTTCTCAAAACTATTGCTTAGCCTATAATTCCAAAATAATTTTAAATAATTTTAGATACTTCTGTATTTCTAATGCATAGCTTTTATTATGAAAACTAATATCATATTGTAGTTGTATGTCATTATGAATATTCATAATATTCACACTGAATATAATTATCAGTTTTTCAGTCAGCACTGAAAAATAGTCATTATTTCATAATAATGTTCGGTATGTTTTACGAAAATAATTTTTGCAACTTGATGCATTCAATAAGTGTTATATGGCATGCCCCTATTATTTCGTCCATTACTATAATAGCATATTGAATTTGGAGGTCCATTATTCACTTAGTATAGATATTGCAACTAATTTACAGCGAAAAGTACTTTGATCAAATATCTTGAGCTAAAAGAAATAAATCTCATAGAAAATAATTTGCTATGTGAAACAACATTTTGGAATAGAAATTATATGTATTTCTTACTCCAACGTTAAGTATTAATTACTATTATTACAGTTCTCATTTCCAATGTTTCTTTATGAAGTGGAAGCGACTATTTTCTCTCCTCGTCCCAATTGTACCTTCAATTACATCTACTCTTATATATTATACTCCCTTTCAAATGGTCAAGCCATTCAAAAATGATACCCTTACTACAACATCTTAAAGAAATCTTTAAGAAAAGTGCACTCGATCATCCTTAACACTTGAGGACATCAAATATATTACACCCTACGTAAAATGATCAAACTGACATTTCGATGATCGAGTTCTTGGATTTATATTGTAGTTATGGTTTTATGTTACATTTAACACAATACAATCCTTTTGTAATTATTGAATACTCGATCTTACGGTATCATTTTTTGGCTTATTTTGAAAGAAATAACTTCATCGAAGTATCGTTTATGAACTGTGATCGCTCACCATATAAGTCTTATATGTGATGGTATATGGATCAATATCTATAGTTTTATATCGCTTTTGAGTTCGGAACTCATAGGTTGCAATAGATGGTCTTAACCAATTAAACACGTAAGTGACCATGATATGAACGTATTAAGTAGTTGTAAAATTAGGCACTTGCATGAGTATAAAAAACATTAACATGCAAGAAGCATTTATTAGTAAGTACATTTTATATTTCTATTTATCAGTCTTTGATTCAAATCATTTTTATATCTTAATTGATAAATATTTCATTAATCGTATTAAGTGTACAAAGTTATCATTGCAGATTGTCATAACATTATATATCATATATTCTTTTAATACTAGAAAGGTTAAATGTTATCGTTTTATTTTTCTAATAAGGCTCTTTCCAATCTTTTATGTTTCACTAAACCCTAAGCAAAATATAGAAGTCTTTCAACTTCACTAGTGGGTGTCAGGACTCATTTGTCTTAGGATTCTGACCTTGATTTTGCTCAATGAATCGTAGCCGCACAAACAATGGTTAACTCATTATTAGCTATATCACATACAACTCCTAACTTTTTGGTACCTTGTCCTAATTCCACTTCGACCTTGAGTCTGCTCAACAAATTGAAATGAAGTTATTCACTTGTACATACCATATCGCGATAACCCAAGTATAGTATATGTAACTTGAGTCTGCTAAATAAATACATATAATTATCCTAATTCTTCTTTCAATATATTAACAATACTACACATAACATGCCGAGCTTGAATTGCTCAATAACTAAGGAGTATGCAAGTAATTTATTAATATATATATATATAGTAGAAGATAACATTATATTCAAGATTCATAATCTTCAATACATTATATTAAGTGATATCGACTCATGAAATTACATATTTCTTATGAAATACACTCATGATTCAAGTGTTAAACACATCTGAAATCGCAGTATACATACGTTTACGTATGTATTTATTCCTTAAGTCTAATTAGGGTTTGTTAATTCTCATCCTGTCTCACAATGATGTCAGGAAAATTCACATTCACAATCAGATGAAACATGACTTTTGGTGGTGGATTCCTAACAAACAAGGTCAATTCTCTTTAAAATCTGCCTGGAATGTTTTTAGAAACAAATACGAAGAGTATGAATGGGCTAAACTCATTTGGGACAAAGGTTGTGCACCGAAAATGTCAACTTGTTCTCTTCTGGCCATCAGAGATAAATTGCATACTAAAGCCAGGATTAGTAAATGGTCCCCAACAATAGACCAAAAGTGTGTTTTATGTGCTAATCACAATGAGGATAGAGATCACCTCTTCTTTCAATGTAAATACTCGAGAAACATTCTAGATGATATCTTCCCTAAGCTTAATATCAAGCTAGGAACCAATTATGATCTCAACCCCATTCTGATTGATATTCAAAAAGCACAGAAAAATTACCAAATAGAAAATTCATGTATTGTTAGCATCATATTTACAACTATCATTTGGAATATATGGTGCGAGCGTAATAAACGGGTATTTAACGGAACCGAAGAGCCAGTTGAACTGAAAATTAAACATATCCTCATAGAAAGCAAACAACTTATTCAGCACAGAGTTCAGATCCACACACTAAAGAATGAAGAAAGACTTATCTTATCAAATCTCTATATGGTAACAGATCTGCAAGCTTGCTTCCGACCCCCGTGAAATTCGGCTGACTGCTGTCCACCAACAGATTATAGTGCTTGATTCCTCTGACAGTTGAAGATTTCCAACTCCTCCGATTTTCTAAAAGAAATAAATTTCGATTTGGGTATTTGGGGACGAATTCCCTCTCCCTTCCCACTGTTTAGTTTTGCAGTTAAGACGTAGTAGGTTTAGTAGCGTGTCGTTTTGTTTTGGCTTTTCTTTATTCCAGTGTACCTATAGTGGTTGACTTTGTACTTGGTCACTGAAGCAAGCTGATCGTACGGATGGTTTTGAGAATATACCTCTTATGATTTTCTCCTCCATCTGTTTGACAGCTTAGCTCAGTCCTCGATGTATTGTAATGTTAATACATGGAATTGATATGTACTCTTTTTCCTTACAAGGCACCCAAATACGTTAGGGGGGTTGTAAGGTTTTAATGAGGCATATCAAGGAAATATATGCTTTCTACAGTTTTAATAAAGTACCTTTTCCAAAAAAAATAATAGGGTTTGTTAATGTTCCATCTTTAGTTTATACATTCATATTATATAAGTTTTATTATTATATAACTTTTATATTTTATATTACTTATAGAATGGTCTTATGTACAACATTATATTAAATAGACCTTATTTAATTAATTTTTAATTAGTTAACCTTTTAATCAATTTTATATTATTTTAATTTAACATTTATATTAAATATTTATTACATATTATAACATTTATAGCATTACACATATATCTTATATATACATATATTCATTTAATTAATTAACCTTCAATTTATTTGTATAATTAATTTACCTTTAATTAATTATTTAATTAAACAATTTTAATTAAATTCTATTAATTTCAAAATTCAATTCATATACATACATGTATAATTATGTTATTTTAAATATTTTAAAATAATATAACATATATTATAATATATAATACATGCATACATTTATTAATTAATTAACTTATTTAATTTATTTATTTATTTATTAACTTATTTATTTAATTTATCTTATTAATCTTATTAATAAATTTTAAAATTAATATTTATTTTCAAACATTTTGAAAATTTTTATCTTATCATAGCTTTTATAATATTTGTATAACTTATTTTAAATTTAACTTTTAAATTTAAAATCTTATATTTTAATTTTTAAACAATTTTGAAAATCAGCTCAAGGCCCAATTCAAATTCATGCATTTTCTATTAGTGACAACTTTTAAGTCGTGAGCTTAATAGTTAATCCTAATATGACTAATTTAGACCGCATAGCTATTGGACTCTAATACCATTATTGGAATCGGACTAGCCCGCAACGAAAGTTATGAGTGATTTTTAATTTTTCTACCTTATTGGATCTTTATTGGGCCTATGAAGTCTAATTTATTTAGAACAATTTTAAATTAATTTTAAATAAAATCTTTATTTCATTTAAATTTATAATTAATAGATTGAATTTCAATTAACTTATTTTAAATTAAGTACAATGGTACATATACGCATCATATACATATATGTATGTGGGTGCATGTGTAATAAAAATTTATGTAAAGTACAACATGCCCATGTGTAGATGTTGGAATTTAGATTGCAACAGACTTGTTAGCTCATCTTATATGTAATGTATGTTGTCTAAATATATGTATGTGTGTGTGTGTCTATATATATACAAACTTGTTATTTAATTGAATATTAAAACAATATAAATATTTACACACACACACACATACATACATACATACATACACACACACACACACATATATATATATATTGTATAAACATAAAAATATATATATACACATATTTATTTGTATATATTAAATTAGATATTAATTTGAAAAATGGCTATATATATTATGCAAAGTTTTTTTATTTACATATATACATACATATATATTAAACATGTATAATTTGCTACAATCAAAATAATACACACACATATATATATACACGTATCTATTTATAGTATATTGTAATATCTAAAATATTTATAAATATGTGAATTTAAATGTATATATTTATTTTATATAATTATTTCAATTATAACTTAACTAAAATTAATATGTTTATATTATAACATTTCTGATCCAATATACAACTTAAAAAATATTTATTATAATTTTATATTATTAAATCACTTATACAAATATAATTGCCAAAAACATTAAAACAATATTTAAAATAATTTCATAACATATTTTTTCAAATTTTAGATTGTTTAAATTAAAATTTAGAATAATAAGGTAACAAAAAAATTTCCATAACTTTTTGAATTAATATTCTACTTTTTATTGTTCAATTAATTTCGACAGTTATTAGAAATGATTATTTTTTAAATAGTAAATTTGATTTTTAGATTCTAAGATTTTGGCGAAAGATAATAAATGATGAATAAATTTTATCAAATATAAAATATAATTTAAAAACATATATTATTTTATATAAATTATTTTACCCATATTTCGATTAAAATTATATTAAAAATAATGAATAAGTTTTAAAAAAATATTTTTCATTACTTAAAATTATATTTTGCATAAGTTTACATATATAAAATTTAATACCAATTTTTAACATAATATGATGGCATAATTAATTATAGGTTATTTAATTTATGTAGTTTGACAAATTAATATAAATATAATTAATTAATAGATTAAAATAAGTTAAAATAAATTATTTTGGCTGTGTTAGATATAGTTAAAAAAAATTATACGTATATACATATAACCATTACGTGACAACATTCATACATATAGGAATCTCACACAACTAACAATTTAATTATGATATATATAAAAAAGCAATAAATATTATACATAAATTATAAGTAATATGAAATAATTAAGCATACCAAAACCTATGCCTTGAAGCACTCCTTTCTATGATAAATATCCCTACTTAGTACTCTTATCAATTCGGCAGACTGCTACTCTTTGAATTACAAATAGTTGGCTATCCAGTAGTTGTTGATTTGAAATTGATTTTAGACAAAATTTGATGGAGCTTTGTTTTGATGTGATCAGCCAGTAAGAAGTTGAAAACATAGGCCAAAAAATCTCTAGTGCATTAGGGTTATGAGTTCTTTTACAGTGGAAGGAATAGAGAGAAAGATGGATCAAATCTTATACCCATTCTTCGTAAATCTGAGCCATCGGTCTAAAATACCTCTATCCCATTTTTTATCCCCCATACATCCTTTTGGTCAAAATTCCCAGACCTTTTCATGGGCTTTAAACTTATTTTAAGCCTAAATAAATATTTTTAGTTAAACCCAATTTAATTGCTTATCGATATCGCATATCAATTGATATATTTTTAACTTTTATAAATATACAATAATATTTATTTCTCAAATCATATTCAAAATTTGTAATTAATATTCCATAAATATTAATTAGTTTAAATAATTTATAACAATTATAAACTAACTAAATCGTATGGTCTAAAGAGAATTCATCATATAGGTTGTGTGCCTCGTTGGGTGTAAATTCTGTCAGCGATTAACATCGAACTATTCGAATGTTAATGTTCACACGTCATTAACAGGTGGTGTGATATTTTGGTCAAATTTATTGCTTACTTAGTTTTAGGAAAATCCAATTTCACTTTATTATTAAAAGTTACCCCATTGTGACATTTATTTATACCAATTCTCTTTGTCAAAACTATATCACTTTAGGCTTATGGAATTTGGTAATGGTCAAAATTCGAATATCGTCCATATCAATTGTATAGTCTAAAGACAACTTCCTTGATTCAATAATAACAATTATTATTAAGCGAAATGCTATGGGCAGAGACTTTGACTTTGAATAGACTTGAGTTGTTTGTGATACTAGCCTTATATAATCGAGGAGAGGAATCCTCTCTTGAATAGTGCTTCACTTTCAATACTTCCACTTGACCCAACTATAGTCACTCTATAGAATAACACGCTATGATTTGACTATAACCAAAGTGGAGCTTACATATTGAAGATCCATAGTACTCTAAGTCAAGAGAACTACGTAAACCAGTCACATTGATATTTTCTACTTGACCTTAGTTATGTGAACCAACAGAAAACTATCGAGTGGGTCGTTCTTTAGTTATCCAATAACTATCAGTATGTAATCTCTAGGTGCCCCTTGCAGCCATGAGTTACAAACTACCCAACATTAGAGAGCGTTACGTGCCCCAGTCTCAGTGGATACATTGATATCCGGTCTCGATGCATCTTAACGAGGAACATTTAAATGGTATATTTATTTTCATTGTGATACATTACTCATGGTTACAACACCTCTTAACTACTATCGCAAAATGTACCAATTATGTGTTTCATATTAAATATACTTTTAATTAAATTAATTAATAGATACAACAAATTATATCAAGTATATGACAGAAAGAAAAGACCTCTTAATTCAAACAAGATTGATCAAAGAGTTAGATATATATAACAAATTACATAATTTCCCCTAGGGCATACCCCTAAATCTATCAACATAAACCATTATGGTTCCTTTTAAATTAGCTAAAACTCTTGAAATAACTTTCAGTGTTCGTAACCTGGATTACACGTTAATCGACAGCACAAATTTATAATTAGCGTTATGTCGGGTCTAGTGTAATGCATAACATCATAAGACTTCCAATAATACTAGAATATTCTAGTTGGGAAATAGTACGTCCAGTATTCTTTACAAATTTAATATTACAATCTAAAGGAGCTGGAGCTAGATTGTTATTGTAATGACTGTGCTTCTTGAGGAACTCCTCGATGCAATGAAATTGATTTAGTGCAATTCTTACTCTTTTCTTATGATTTTAATCCCTAAGATTGTAGTCACTCCTAGATTTTTTATAGAAAATTTAGAGGATAGCAACTCATTTGTTTCTTTCGCACAAGAAATATTAGAGACAAATATTAACATGTCATCAACAAACAAATAAATTATAACACTATCAGGTTTATTCGATTTACTATAAATGCATTTATTAATGTCATTAACAATGAAACCATTTGATAGTGTCACTTTATCAAACTTCTCATGCCATTGTACGGATGCTTATTTTAGACCATACATATATTTTATCAACTTGTAAACTTTATTTTCTTGGTTGGGATTTATGAAACCTTCTAGTTATTTTCTAAATCACCATTTACAAAAGCAGCTTTCAAATCCGTTCGGTGACTAAATTATGAATGAATGCAATTGATGTCAAACATTGTAAAGAAGAAATGCAAGTAATAGGAGCATACATATCAAAGTAATATACTGCATGTCTTTGTTTATAAATCTTAGCAAGTAATCTGGCTTTAAACTTATTAACAGATTCATCTGTATTCAACCTTTTCTTAGATGTCCAAAGAATCCAAGTTTGGTTTGCCAAATTGAAATCATTTCATCATTGATAGCTCCTTTTCATAAAATAGCATCTCTAGAACTTGTAGCTTCATAATAAGTTTTATAATCATCATCGACATTCATTACGTATTTAGTTATATTATGAATATCTTCCTTACTTCCTTTCTATGCAATCGACTATAATTACTCATGGTCAATGGGTCGGCCAAGTTTTTCTTCATTTCTATGCAATCGACTATAATTACTCCTCCTTTGTGTAATCGCCTTACCATCCGATGTCCAGGACTCACATCTATGTAATCACAATAACCATGATTATAGAAGATAGCTTTTTCTACAAAGGAATTAATATTAAAAGATTTCTAACTCATTCAGCTTCTTTATATGCATGGACTAATGCAATTAGTTCTGGCAACATTACTGAATTAGAAATACAAGTCTACTTCTTGGAACCTCTAGACACAACTGCACCTCCTAATGTAAAGATCTATCCAGTCATAGACTTGGATTTGGATTCTACAGTGTTCTAGATTGCATCACTATATTCTTTTAATACAATAGAATATCCTTTATAAGATATGTTGAAATTGGACCAACCTGCAGCGGAAGTTATGGATGAATTTCAATTTTTTTCCCTTTTGGATATTTATGGAGCCTAAGAAGTCTAATTTACTTAGAAAATTTCAAAATTTAATTTAGATAATTTTTTTATTTCATTTAAATCTTTAATTAATGGATTGAATTTTATTTAGTCTATTTTAGATTAAGTATAATGGTACACATATGTATCATATATACATATATAGGTGTGTGCGCATATGTAACATAATAATCCATGCAAGGTAAAATATGCCCGCACATAAATGTTGGGATTTATATCGCAACAAATATGTTGGCTCATCTTGTATGTATTGTATATTGCCCGAATATATGTATGTATGTATACAAACTTGTTATTTAATTGAGTACTAAAACAATATAAATATTTACACACACAGAGATATGAATTGTATGAACGTAAAATTATATATACATACATACATACATACATACATACATACATACATACATACATACATACATACATACATACATATATATATATATATATATATATATATATATATATGTATTAAATAAGATATTGATTTCATAAATGACTCTATTTATATCATGCAAAGCTGTTATATATATTATACATACATACATACATATACACACATATATATATATTTGTAGCAATAAAAATAATATATACATACATATGTATTTATTTATAAATAAAATTGTAATATTCAAAATATTTATAAATATGTGTAAATTATATATTTATATTATATCAATTATAAAATAAAATAAAATAAAATGTATATATTTATATTATATCAATTATAAAATAGAAATTAAAATGTATATATTATAACATTCCAGATCTGATAAACATCATAAAAAATATTTTATTATAATTTTATATTATTTAATATTTATATATAAATATATTAGCTGAAAAATAATAAAATAATATTGAAAATAATTTCATAATATATTTTCCAAATTTCAAATTTTACAAAATTAAATTATGATATTATAAGGTTATCAAAACATTTCCATAATTTTTGAGTTAGAATTATATTTATTATTATTTAATTAATTTCGACCATTAAGATAAATGATTTTTTAAAAATTATAAATTTGATTTTTAAATTCGGGTATTTTGGTTGAAAGATAATATGGTGTTGAATAAATTCTGTAAAATTTAAAATATAATTTTCAAAACATATATTATTTTATATGAATTATTTAACTCATATTTCAATTTAAATAATATTAAAAATAGTAAATAATTAATAAAAATATTTTGTTATTACTGTCGAATTGACAAGAGTACTAAGGAGGGATATTATCGCAGCAAGGTGTACTTTAAGGAATAGGTTTTGGTATGTTTTATTATTTCATATAACTTATAATTTTTGTATAACATGTTATCGCTTGTTTATATATATCATAATTAAACCTTTGGTTAGATTTCTATATGTATGTATGTTGTCACATATTGGATGGTTATATGTATGTATATACTATAAATAAAAATAATTATTTATTTAATGTATACAAAACCAAAATAATTTTTTTAATTTTTTAATTTTTTAATTTTTTAATTTGTTAATTAATTATATTTACATTAATATGTCATATTACATAAATTAAATGACTTATAATTAATTATGCCATCATATCATATTAAAAATTGATCTTATATTTAGTATATAGAAAAAGCCATCAGTTACATAGGGTTGGTTATAAGTACATATGTGTAATCTCTGGCCAAAGACATTGACTTTGAGTTGATTTAATTGGCTTGGATTGATTGCAATACCAAACATATATAACTGAAGAGATGAATCATCTCTTGAATATTACTTCACTTCCAATACTTCCACTTGACCCAACCATAGTCACTCGATGGAACGTCATGCCATGATTTGGCTATATTCAAAGCAAATCTTTCACATTGAAGATTTACGGTATTTTTAAGTCGAGAGAACTATGTAAATCAGTCACACCGATATTTTCCGTTTGATCTTAGTTATCATAATCAATAGAAAACTCGAGTATGTCATTCCATAGTTATCCAATAACTATCGGTGCGTAAGCCTAGGTGCCTCCAGTAGTCATTAGTAATAAACTGCCTAGCATTTGGATATATATAACACATTATATCAAGTATATAACAGAAAGAAAATATATTTTATTACGAACAAGATTGGTCAACGAATTAAATATATTTATAAAAAATTATATAATTGCCCATATGGCATTCCACTAACTCTATCAATCTCCCACTTACACTTAGGGTCAATTATGAAATTTTATTCCAACTTCTCTAATCAGTTTCCTCATAACTAATTTGGTCAGTCCCTCGGTGAACGGGTATGCTATCATATTTTAATTATCTACTATGTCAAATAACTCTCTTCGATGCTGATAAAATATCTTTATCATGTAAAACAATTTGGTATGTCTATCGACTTCTAGTGAGCTTTAGTTCTATTTTGAACTATATAATGACATGGTCTAACAATATTGTGGGACTCTCAACATTTGGAATCGCCCTTGGCTTAGTTATAAATTTGTGCATTTATATTTATATACATTTCTTTATTGCTACGTTATTCAAGGAAATGTACTTTGCCTTTTCCATTGAATCAGTTACAATCTTTCATTTGGAACATTTTCAACTTAAATATTCTTAACTTGAATTTTTTATTGACACTCTATACTCAATATCACTTATGAAAATTTGAGTCCGAACACTCCTTCATAAGGAGTTCGTTGTTTCTGTAAACAATTATCTAGTACTTTATAAATACACGAGAATACTTCAAACTATCATTTAGTGATATCAATTTGGATTTAATATTTGTTTCATGTATCAAATGCATGAACAAATCATGATATCATAGACAACATAACATGTATGATAGTTGTTGTTGGCAATGCATAAGAAATTCATCTCACATGTTCCGTACTAAATAATTTAATAAGGTTTTTTATATCGATTTGGGACATTCCCAATATCTTTTATGTTCGCTATAAAAGACATCATTTACAAATCCGACGTCGAGTATTAAAACAACTAAAGCTGATTTTAATGCAAGTACATCGTAAAAACAAAATCAACAATGTGTTGTTTACATACTGTTTTAGAAATATCAATCTAACTTTTAACGTTCATTCTTATGAACACATGCTTCCTCTGCATTTTGATTAATAATCAAACTATTTGTTGTTTCTGTCAAAATATTTATTCAATTACGATGCTTATAAAATGGTATGTTTTATCATTTCTTAGACCATATCCAAAGACTCTTAAACACAATATCACTCTCACTGACTTTGAGACATTTTTTTATTATGTGTAAACAGCTTACTCTAAATCATTATTTTGAATTTTAAGTTTCAAAACATAGGTCCCAAACATAAAGTCATACTAAATGATAAATTTGTGAGTAAATTTGCTTTAATTTAAGTACGTTGGATGTTGAATTTATTATGCAAATTTCAATGATTGAAATTTGCAATGTCATTCTTATCAATATTTCTTATTATATTCTAAATACATTAGTCTTGCACTCCAAAACACATATGCGACCAATGGATCATATCCTTTTTGGTATATCTACCAAAACCATATTGTGATAATTTACTTGAAGTCCATTTCGGATCTACGCATCATATCATATCATAGACTCAACACACTTAATGGCTTACTTAAACAACCGAGTATTATATAATTTCGACATTGATAAGAAACTTATATTTTCTCTTTAATGTGCGAGAATACATATTAGATACTCCAATGCGATGTGTTAGTTTAGGTCGGTTAATTTCATTTCATCTCATGTAATCGGTTTTATCTTTGGATTGTATCCAATTCCATTTTACTACTAATAATTTCTCAAAGTAATTCTTTCACTATAAAGTTGATATTTCTTGAAACAACAATTATTTCTCAATGCAATTGAACATGTATCCATAAACACTTTACGAATTTTCTTTTATCTAAAACTAATTTAGTTTTAGTTTACTAACCTTATGTTCGAAACATAAATATATTATCCAATAACAGTCTTTCCTAAACTCCTTTTGGGGAGATTCATATAAGATCCCTCACGACAGTTATGACATGTAGACTTTCGATTCGCACAACCTACCAACTCCTTGGCGTAGGATATGTTGGTGTTTCTTATAAGCCTTTATCTTTTATGATTTCGTAAACTATTGTTTATATGAAATAATATTAACCTCATGTACTACTCTTAAGTACATGACTATATAGAAAGGAATTAAATCAACTTTACTCACACTTAATCGTACATTATGCAATAAAGTTCGATCGTTCCTTATTTATCACATGGAGGAGTGACTTTTAAGGTTGAATCTTTATTCATTATAGGTAGGTTTGGAACTCTTCCAATATGCTCACCCATTTGATTGAATAGAATCATTAATATTACATGTTATATTGTTTACTTTCATTTTATACTCTATAGGTCTATCTTAGAATATTACATACGTATCAAATACACATGTCCATGTCGGTACCCATCGTTGAATACAACAAAGTAGTGGAACCGTTTTGGTATTTATAGACTTACAATTGCACACATCTATTGTATCAATCCGGAGAGTTCATCAACTCTTATGATGCTCCAAATAAATAAGTGCATAGCACTTTATTGTTTGAGATATGATTAACCAAGATCATATGATTCATAATCATATAATAAAATTATTTCTCAAAACTATTGCTTAGCCTATAATTCCAAAATAATTTTAAATAATTTTAGATGCTTCTGTATTTCTAATGCATAGCTCTTATTATGAAAACTAATATCATATTGTAGTTGTATTTCATTATGAATATTCATAATATTCACACTGAATATTATTATCTGTTTTTCAGTCAGCACTGAAAAATAGTCATTATTTCATAAATAATGTTCGGTATGTTTTACGAAAATAATTTTTGCAACTTGATGCATTCAATAAGTGTTATATGGCATGCCCCTATTATTTCGTCCATTACTATAATAGCATATTGAATTTGGAGGTCCATTATTCACTTAGTATAGATATTGCAACTAATTTACAGCGAAAAGTACTTTGATCAAATATCTTGAGCTAAAAGAAATAAATCTCATAAAAAATAATTTGCTATATGAAACAACATTTTAGAATAGAAATTATATGTATTTCTTACTCCAACGTTAAGTATTAATTACTATTATTACAGTTCTCATTTCCAATGTTTCTTTATGAAGCGGAAGCGACAATTTTCTCTCCTCGTCCCAATTGTACCTTCAATTACATCTACTCTTATATATTCTACTCCCTTTCAAATGGTCAAACCATTCAAAAATGATACCCTTACTACAACATCTTAATGAAATCTTTAAGAAAAGTGCACTCGATCATCCTTAACACTTGAGGGCATCATATATATTACACCCTACGTAAAATGATCAAACTGAAATTTCGATGATCGAGTTCTTGGATTTATATTGTAGTTATGGTTTTATGTTACATTTAACACAATACAATCCTTTTGTAATTATTGAATACTCGATCTTACTGTATCATTTTTTGGCTTATTTCGAAAGAAATAACTTCATCGAAGTATCGTTTATGAACTGTGATCGCTCACCATATAAGTCTTATATGTGATGGTATATGGATCAATATCTATAGTTTTATATCGCTTTTGAGTTCGGAACTCGTAGGTTGCAAAAGAGATTGTCTTAACCGAATAAACACGTAAGTGACCATAATATGAACGTATTAAGTAGTTGTAAAATTAGGCACTTGCATGAGTATAAAAACATTAACATGCAAGAAGCATTTATTAGTAAGTACATTTTATATTTCTATTTATCAGTCTTTGATTCAAATCATTTTTATATCTTAATTGATAAATATTTCATTAATCGTATTAAGTGTACAAAGTTATCATTGCAGATTGTCATAACATTATATATCATATATTCTTTTACTACTAGAAAGGTTAAATGTTATCGTTTTATTTTTCTAATAAGGCTCTTTCCAATCTTTTATGTTTCACTAAACCCTAAGCAAAATATAGAAGTCTTTCAACTTCACTAGTGTGTGTCAGGACTCATTTGTCTTAGGATTCTGACCTTGATTTTGCTCAATGAATCGTAGCCGCACATACAATGGATAACTCATTATTTGCTATATCACATACAACTCCTAACTTTTTGGTACCTTGTCCTAATTCCACTTCGACCTTGAGTCTGCTCAACAAATTGAAATGAAGTTATTCACTTGTACATACCATATCGCGATAACCCAAGTATAGTATATGTACCTTGAGTCTGCTCAATAAATACATATAATTATCCTAATTCTTCTTTCAATATATTAACAATACTACACATAACATGCCGAGCTTGAGTTGCTCAATAACTAAGGAGTATGCAAGTAATTTATTAATATATATATATATATATATATATATATATATATGGTAGAAGATAACATTATATTCAAGATTCATAATCTTCAATACATTATATTAAGTGATATCGACTCATGAAATAACATATTTCTTATGAAATACACTCATGATTCAAGTGTTAAACACATCTGAAATCGCAGTATACATACGTTTACGTATGTATTTATTCCTTAAGTCTAATTAGGGTTTGTTAGTTCTCATCCTGTCTCACAATGATGTCAGGAAAATTCACATTTACACTTAGATGAAACATGACTTTTGGTGGTGGATTCCTAACAAACAAGGTCAATTCTCTTTAAAATCTGCCTGGAATGTTTTTAGAAACAAATACGAAGAGTATGAATGGGCTAAACTCATTTGGGACAAAGGTTGTGCACCAAAAATGTCAACTTGTTCTCTTCTGGCCATTAGAGATAAATTGCATACTAAAGCCAGGATTAGTAAATGGTCCCCAACAATAGACCAAAAGTGTGTTTTATGTGATAATCACAATGAGGAAAGAGATCACCTCTTCTTTCAATGTAAATACTCGAGAAACATTCTAGATGATATCTTCCCTAAGCTTAATATCAAGCTAGGAACCAATTATGATCTCAACCCCATTCTGATTGATATTCAAAAAGCACAGAAAAATTACCAAACAGAAAATTCATGTATTGTTAGCATCATATTTACAACTATCATCTGGAATATATGGTGCGAGCGTAATAAACGGGTATTTAACGGAACCGAAGAGCCAGTTGAACTGAAAATTAAACATATCCTCATAGAAAGCAAACAACTTATTCAGCACAGAGTTCAGATCCACACACTAAAGAATGAAGAAAGACTTATCTTATCAAATCTCTATATGGCAACAGATCTGCAAGCTTGCTTCCGACCCCCGTGAAATTCGGCTGACTGCTGTCCACCAACAGATTATAGTGCTTGATTCCTCTGACAGTTGAAGATTTCCAACTCCTCCGATTTTCTAAAAGAAATAAATTTCGATTTGGGTATTTGGGGACGAATTCCCTCTCCCTTCCCACTGTTTAGTTTTGCAGTGAAGACGTACTAGGTTTAGTAGCGTGTCGTTTTGTTTTGGCTTTTCTTTATTCCAGTGTACCTATAGTGGTTGACTTTGTACTTGGTCACTGAAGCAAGCTGATCGTACGGATGGTTTTGAGAATATACCTCTTATGATTTGCTCCTCCATCTGTTTGACAGCTTAGCTCAGTCCTCGATGTGTTGTAATGTAAATATATGGAATTGATATGTACTCTTTTTCCTTACAAGGCACCCAAATAGGTTAGGGGGGTTGTAAGGTTTTAATGAGGCATATCAAGGAAATATATGCTTTCTACAGTTTTAATAAAGTACCTTTTCCCAAAAAAAAAATAGGGTTTGTTAATGTTCCATCTTTAGTTTATACATTCATATTATATAAGTTTTATTATTATATAACTTTTATATTTTATATTACTTATAGAATGGTCTTATGTATAACATTATATTAAATAGACCTTATTTAATTAATTTTAATTAGTTAACCTTTTAATCAATTTTATATTATTTTAATTTACCATTTATATTAAATATTTATTACATATTATAACATTTATAGCATTACACATATATCTTATATATACATATATTCATTTAATTAATTAACCTTCAATTTATTTGTATAATTAATTTACCTTTAATTAATTATTTAATTAAACAATTTTAATTAAATTCTATTAATTTCAAAATTCAATTCATATACATACATGTATAATTATGTTATTTTAAATATTTTAAAACAATATAACATATATTATAATATATAATACATGCAAACATTTATTAATTAATCAACTTATTTAATTTATTTATTTATTTATTAACTTATTTATTTAATTTATCTTATTAATCTTATTAATAAATTTTAAAATTTTAAAATTAATATTTATTTTCAAACATTTTGATTTTTTTTATCATATCATAGCTTTTATAATATTTGTATAGCTTATTTTAAATTTAACTTTTAAATTTAAAATCTTATATTTTAATTTTTAAACAATTTTGAAAATCAGCTCAAGGCCCAATTCAAATTCATGCATTTTCTATTAGTGACAACTTTTAAGTCGTGAGCTTAATAGTTAATCCTAATATGACTAATTTAGACCGCATAGCTATTGGACTCTAATACCATTATTGGAATCGGACTAGCCCGCAACGAAAGTTATGAGTGATTTTTAATTTTTCTACCTTATTGGATCTTTATTGGGCCTATGAAGTCTAATTTATTTAGAACAATTCTAAATTAATTTAAATAAAATCTTTATTTCATTTAAATTTATAATTAATAGATTGAATTTCAATTAACTTATTTTAAATTAAGTACAATGGTACATATACGCATCATATACATATATGTATGTGGGTGCATGTGTAATAAAAATTTATGTAAGGTACAACATGCCCATGTGTAGATGTTGGAATTTAGATTGCAACAGACTTGTTAGCTCATCTTATATGTAAAGTATGTTGTCTAAATATATGTATATGTGTGCGTGTCTATATATATACAAACTTGTTATTTAATTGAATATTAAAACAATATAAATATTTACACACACACACACATACATACATACATACATACATATATATATATATATATTGTATAAACATAAAATATATATATACACATATTTATTTGTATATATAAAATTAGATATTAATTTGAAAAATGGCTATATATATTATGCAAAGTTTTTTTATTTACATATATACATACATATATATTAAACATGTATAATTTTCTACAATAAAAATAATATACACACCTATATATATATACACGTATCTATTTATAGTATATTGTAATATCTAAAATATTTATAAATATGTGAATTTACATGTATATATTTATTTTATATAATTATTTCAATTATAAACTTAACTAAAATTAAGTATGTTTATATTATAACATTTCTGATCCAATATACAACATAAAAAATATTTATTATAATTTTATATTATTAAATCACTTATACAAATATAATTTCCAAAAACATTAAAATAATATTTAAAATAATTTCATAACATATTTTTTCTATTTTTTATTGTTCAATTAATTTCGACCATTATTAGAAATGATTATTTTTTAAATAGTAAATTTGATTTCTAGATTCTAAGATTTTGGCGAAAGATAATAAATGATGAATAAATTTTATCAAATTTAAAATATAATTTAAAAACATATATTATTTTATATAAATTATTTTACCCATATTTCGATTAAAATTATATTAAAAATAATGAATAAGTTTTAAAAAAATATTTTTCATTACTTAAAATTATATTTTGCATAAGTTTACATATATAAAATATAATACCAATTTTTAACATATATGATGGCATAATTAATTATAGGTTATTTAATTTATGTAGTTTGACAAATTAATATAAATATAATTAATTAATAGATTAAAATAAGTTAAAATAAATTATTTTGGCTGTGTTAGATATAGTTAAAAAAAATTATACATATATACATATAACCATTACGTGACAACATTCATACATATAGGAATCTCACATAACTAACAATATAATTATGATATATATAAACAAGCAATAAATATTATACATAAATTATAAGTAATATGAAATAATTAAGCATACCAAAACCTATACCTTGAAGTACTCCTTTCTATGATGAATATCCCTACTTAGTACTCTTATCAATTCGGCAGACTGCTACTCTTTGAATCACAAATAGTTGGCTATCCAGTAGTTGTTGATTTGAAATTGATTTTAGACAAAATTTGATGGAGCTTTGTTTTGATGTGATCAGCCAGTAAGAAGTTGAAAACATAGGCCAAAAAATCTCTAGTGCATTAGGGTTATGAGTTCTTTTACAGTGGAAGGAATAGAGAGAAAGATGGATCAAATCTTATACCCATTCTTCGTAAATCTGAGCCATCGGTCTAAAATACCTCTATCCCATTTTTTATCCCCCATACATCCTTTTGGTCAAAATTCCCAGACCTTTTCATGGGCTTTAAACTTATTTTAAGCCTAAATAAATATTTTTAGTTAAACCCAATTTAATTGCTTATCGATATCGCATATCAATTGATATATTTTTAACTTTTATAAATATACAATAATATTTATTTCTCAAATCATATTCAAAATTTGTAATTAATATTTCATAAATATTAATTAATTTAAATAATTTATAACAATTATAAACTAACTAAATCATATGGTCTAAAGAGAATTCATCATATAGGTTGTGTGCCTCGTTGGGTGTAAATTCTGTCAGCGATTAACATCGAACTATTCGAATGTTAATGTTCACACGTCATTAACAGGTGGTGTGATATTTTGGTCAAATTTATTGCTTACTTAGTTTTAGGAAAATCCAATTTCACTTTATTATTAAAAGTTACCCCATTGTGACATTTATTTATACCAATTCTCTTTGTCAAAACTATATCACTTTAGACTTATGGAATTTGGTAATGGTCAAAATTCGAATATCGTCCATATCAATTGTATAGTCTAAAGACAACTTCCTTGATTCAATAATAACAATTATTATTAAGCGAAATGCTCTGGGCAGAGACTTTGACTTTGAATAGACTTGAGCTGATTGTGATACTAGCCTTATATAATCGAGGAGAGGAATCCTCTCTTGAATAGTGCTTCACTTTCAATACTTCCACTTGACCCAACTATAGTCACTCTATAGAATAACACGCTATGATTTGACTATAACCAAAGTGGAGCTTACATATTGAAGATCCGTAGTATTCTAAGTCAAGAGAACTACGTAAACCAGTCACATTGATATTTTCTGCTTGACCTTAGTTATGTTAACCAACAGAAAACTATCGAGTGAGTCGTTCTTTAGTTATCCAATAACTATCAGTATGTAATCTCTAGATGCCCCTTGCAGCCATGAGTTACAAACTACCCAACATTAGAGAGCGTTACGTGCCCCAGTCTCAGTGGATACATTGATATCCGGCCTCGATGCATCTTAACTAGGAACATTTAAATGGTATATTTATTTTCATTGTGATACATTACTCATGGTTACAACACCTCTTAACTACTATCACAAAATGTACCAATTATGTGTTTTATATTAAATATACTTTTAATTAAATTAATTAATAGATACAACAAATTATATCAAGTATATGACAGAATGAAAAGACCTCTTATTTCAAACAAGATTGATCAAAGAGTTAGATATATATAACAAATTACATAATTTCCCCTAGGGCATACCCCTAACTCTATCAACATAAACCATTATGGTTCCTTTTAAATTAGCTAAAACTCTTGAAATAACTTTTCAGTGTTCGTAACCTGGATTACACGTTAATCGACACCACAAATTTATAATTAGCGTTATGTCGGGTCTAGTGTAATGCATAACATCATAAGACTTCCAATAATACTAGAATATTCTAGTTGGGAAATAGTACGTCCAGTATTCTTTACAAATTTAATATTACAATCTAAAGGAGCTGGAGCTGGAGCTAGATTGTTATTGTAATGACTGTGCTTCTTGAGGAACTCCTCGATGCAATGAAATTGATTTAGTGCAATTCTTCCTCTTTTCTTATTATTTTAATCCCTAAGATTGTAGTCACTCCTAGATTTTTTATAGAAAATTTAGAGGATAGCAACTCATTTGTTTCTTTCGCACAAGAAATATTAGAGCAAAATATTAACATGTCCTCAACAAACAAATAAATTATAACACTATCAGGTTTATTCAATTTACTATAAATGCATTTATTAATGTCATTAACAATGAAACCATTTGATAGTGTCACTTTATCAAACTTCCTATGCTATTGTACGGATGCTTATTTTAGACCATACATATATTTTATCAACTTGTAAACTTTATTTTCTTGGTTGGGATTTATGAAACCTTCTAGTTATTTTCTAAATCACCATTTACAAAAGCAGCTTTCAAATCCGTTCGGTGACTAAATTATGAATGAATGCAATTGATGTCAAACATTGTAAAGAAGAAATGCAAGTAATAGGAGCATACATATCAAAGTAATATACTGCATGTCTTTGTTTATAAATCTTAGCAAGTAATCTGGCTTTAAACTTATTAACAGATTCATCTGTATTCAACCTTTTCTTAGATGTCAAAAGAATCCAAGTTTGGTTTGCCAAATTGAAATCATTTCATCATTGATAGCTCCTTTTCATAAAATAGCATCTCTAGAACTTGTAGCTTCATAATAAGTTTTATAATCATCATCGACATTCATTACGTATTTAGTTATATTATGAATATCTTCCTTACTTCCTTCTACTAGATATGAAATGAAATCAGGACCATAGTCCTTTTCTATTTTTGTTCTTTTACTTGTTCTATGCAATGAAATCATAATAATTAAGTTTTATAATGATTGAAGAAATTGTCTCATGGCAGCAAAAGAACTATCTACGGCTAAAGAAGCTAAATAATTTTGTTTGGATGTGATAAAAGAAGAGATTTCTTTTTTGGAAAATGAACTGTCAAGTGATTTCCATAATGATCTTCGATATGTAATATCATGATGGATGAAGAGACTAATCTTGTTAGCATAATTGTATGTTTTTATAGGATCTTGATTAAATTCAAGTCATAATATAAGGAAAAATAATAATATAGTTGATGGGATTTACAATGATATGCTTTTATGTAGGATTACAAGTATGTTAATTTAAATTTGGATATGCATGACACTGCAAATCACTTCTGTGAAATGGTAACAGATTATCGTATAGAAACACTTCACGTGTCAGCCAAGTAATTGATACTTCTTTGTCAAAAATAAAAATAAATGTTCATTTCATAAAATTGATACTTTTGTCTTGATATGGTTATTTTGATACAGATATTGAAGAACACAGACAATTTATACAGAGAGATTTGAATTCTTCAGGTAACTTAAGGAACTTTATATCAAAACTAAGACTTCAAACCCTGTATGATTAATTGGACTTGATATACATGGGAAATTCCAAAAGATAAAGAAGTGGAGAATCTTTTAGAAGATGTTAAGAAGTATGCACTTGTGAGCCATTTACCAAGGGTTCTATGGGAAATAATATCAGTAAGTGCCATTGCTTTATATATGCTACTTGAATTAGTGGTTTTGATTGATGAATATAAATTTGTAGGATCATGTGAATGATATGACTTTGACTATATAGAATATGCAAGGCAGAAGTTTAGCCAATTTCGGTTGAGGAGTTCAAAAATTCCAACTACTTAGATGCTTTGTAAATGAAATGTGTTATCATGTAATCGTGGTGTGAATTAAGAAGAATAAGTATCTGCTGATTGGGAATTCATTATTAGCATTAGATTCGAGTAGAAAAGGGGCATATGATAGCGAGAGAAATTGTTTGTTTCCATGGAAGTTTTGGCAACGTTTTTGAAGCGTCATTGTTGTTTGTGTATATACCACTTCTATGTTCATGTTGCTAGAACGGTTTCTTATGTGAAAATATTGTATGGATCATGCTTTAATGTTACAAAAGACTATGTCGCTTGCGAATAGTGGAAAATATATTATTATAATTGTTGTTATTTTGAAAAGTATTAAACAAATTTACTAACAAATGTTGCAAATATTTGATCGTTCAAGTATGATAATGATTCCATTGTATTCTTTACTTCACGGTTCTATCCAAAAGAAACTTTTGGACTATAATTCAAACCTTCCTATTAAAATGCATTATTGAATTATTGATTTCAGAATTCAATGAAGTCCTTTGACAATGTAATTGAATTAAAAGTTTGTGCTACTTTGATCCGACTCAGAACACTCTTTTAATTAAGAACTGATGATGAAATAGTTGAGTTCAAAAATGAAAATGAAGAAATTTCATAATGAAAAGTGAATTTGGACATGCCTTATATAGGTAGGGAAAAGATGCATTCGATCATCAACGGAAAATTACAACGGTTGCGTCTATTGGCTGCAACTGTAAGTTTTCCCACCTAATTCAAAGGTTTACCGTTGGTTGCAACAATTATGTCTCCCGCCTTTTAAGTTCCCATTGTTTGCAATAGTTCGAATTTTGATTTTTGAGCTTGTAAACTGGTTGAAAAATCATTAAAAAATATAATCTGAACTCAAACTCGACCTGGCTCGACTTGGTCGGTCGAATGGATGGTGATTATGGCATGCACATTGTGTTAAGATCCATCGTCTCTCTCTTCAACCCAAAAGGAAACATACGAATGTCCAAAGACCTCAACTTTCTCATGAGTGTCCTGTATTTAAAAAATATAGGACATCAGTTTGTACAATATGTGACTAATATCTCTTTCTTCCTTCTTCCAACATAATAAATTAAACCTAGTATTTTGAAAATATCCAACATCCACTCTCCCCCTATTTTCAAAATAAATAAATAAAAAGGAATGGTAGCATAAATTAGGCAACTGGCTACAAATCCAAGTAGGATCAAGCCAATGTAGTTCAATGGTGAATATTTTGCATCATCGTAGAAACCATTACATAAATGAAATGTATTTTTTAGATTTGAACATGTACATAGTGTAGACCCTTTAAAATTCTATCGAGGTCTTTGTCGAACTCTTCTTGAACCAATTACCTCCTATATAGGATCGTGACATTTACACATATCAATTCTATAAGTAGAGTGTTATGTATGTGCTCAACACATTGGCGGCATATGGTTAAATCCTGATTTCATGAGTTTTTAGAAAACGGTCTTACTTTATTAGGAAATGACGTAATTTCCATACTCATATATGTAGGTCTCCTATGGTGTGTGTAACGACCTGTATTCTTGATAGTTAAAAATATTAAATTTAATAAGATTTTTGGAATTTAATATCGTGAGAAATAAAAATTTATGCTTTATAAATGGAAAAAAAGTATTAGCATATAATTTAATAGTGTTGGTTGAATGAAATTGACAACTGTTAATGTAATTCCAATTAATTATTATTGCAAAGGTTGATAATGAATGTAATTATAGAGGTTAATTTGGATATAATGGTAGGTTAATAAGAAATAGATTATCGTTGTATTGAAGATAGAAATAATATGTATATAATTGAAATTGGTTATTATAGAACAGGAAATCAGTTTTGGTTAAGTAATTTATAACCCTTTCTTGTAAATAATGAATTAATACATATGAATTACTAAGTTGTAATAACTGATTAATTATCATCTCATTAATTAAATCGGTTGAAATTAATATGGAAATTAATAAAATTAATGTAATGGAAATACTGCAGTTAATGTGGTAAAAGACGATAACTGTAGAATTATTATAATAATAAAATGGAAATTTATGTTAAATAAATTCCTAAGGTATTGGTTGATTTAATAATAAAAGTGTAAACCGAAATAAAAGAATTTATTGGAATTTAAATTATAATTAACTGGGATTTTATTACAGTTGTAATTGAATGTTGAAATTAATGTAATATTTAAACCTTGGAATTAATATGGAAAATGTAATTTAAAAAGATTATTAATTTCTGTGTAATTAGGAATGATAAAATGGTTAAATTTTAAATCTGAATTTAAAAGTAATTGAATTGATTTTTAAATAATGATTTATTTAATTAACCTGTAAATTTAGTCTTTTCGGGCACTATCTCGGATTTCGATGAAACTAGTTTCATCGAATCCGTAATGGTGTATTATTATAGGATTTCAAGTTTCATAGCGATCGGACTTATCGTTTGATCGTGCGAGCTCGAAACGTGTAGAAATCAATTAATGGAATTTAAATGAATATAATTTGATTTTAAAAGCTAACTTCTGTATACAATAGAAATAAGATTTGAAACCAGTTCCATTGAGTATAAAAATATTGAAAAACTATATTTCGATATATGGGGTGACCTACTTTCGTTTAGGGAACGAAACGAGCTTTTCGGGTGTTTGTTGTTACTTCGACCCAATTCGATCTGTTCCATCCGTTCTTATCCATCTCTGTCTATATATAGGTTGTTATAAACTTTAGCAGTCTTTTATTCTGTTGTCTGTACGTAAAATTATTTCTATCTATTTATTTAATTATTCGTTCCGTCTCAATGGCTGACATCTCAAACTCTAATTACAATTCCAAATCAAAAGGAAAACTCAAACTCCTCAAAACCTGTGGAATAATATATCATCGCGAAGCTCTCGACGAACGTAAATTGCGTCTGCAATTTATTATTCGATTGGAGGCTTCGTTTGTTTGGAAATTAAGGATCTTTCTCAGCCATTCGTTGTGGGGTTTTGCAATTCAACGGTGGATTTGCAATGACATGGCGATCGAGGTAGTGCTGCAGTGTAGAGGACATCAAGGGGAGGCGATCTAGCGGCTTGCATCTCGGCATTGGCGATCGATTTCTCCTAAAATCGAGGAGAATGCCGATGGCAGCATGTGCTCCAAGGGGTGCCGTAGGAGGCCGCACGGCCATGTCTAGAGGCGGCTCGGTAAGGAGGGGAGGCGTGATGGTCTGTGATCGTGGTAGAAGCGATCGTAGCGGCGGCAACGAACGCTTGAAGGTTGCGGCTGGGTTTTGATCGATGCTGAAGACTGCAGCATGCGTTAGGGTTCGCGATGGTAAACGTAAAGGCGACGTGTTATTTACTACATTGCCATTAGTTTATTTTTTAATTTAAATTTAAATTAAAATGTTCTAACATTCAAAACTTGTGCATACGAACTCGGATTTAGACGCAGTATCTTGCGTTGGGTTTGTATCGAAATTCCAAACAACATGAAACAGGTTTGGTTGAATTTGGAGACTGTTGGAATTTTGGACTTTTATTGGATTTTTAAACGATTATAAATCAAAGGTGAGTGATTTAACCCACTCACGCGGTACTAAACCTTCTTATGTTGGTTGAATTAAATTTATGAAGGGATAAGATTTTTATTGATTGCTATTAGTTATTTAAATTATCATTTAAATTTAATTTGAATTTATAATAAATTAAATTGATATTTAAATTAATATTGAATTTAATTGCTAGTAATTATCTAATATCGATAACTAGTTAATTGTTGTGATTTATTGGCTGATTTGAATGTTGATTTTAATGGATGTGTATTTATTGACATTTTGGATGATTGGATGTTTATTTATTTTTATATATCCCTATTATCACACTGTATATTAAGTGACATCATATAAACTGCTATATGAATTATTTTGAATAAATCAAGAAATGGGTTGAAATGATATATGGCTATGACACTTTGATTTGGATTGAAATGATATATATGCGTCATATAAATTGATATATGCTCGAAATGGATTAAAATTATATACAGACACCGGATTTGTTAAATTAAATGGTTTATATTTCTGATTTGATTAAATGACATTGTTTTAAAGGAAATAAATTGTGGATTTATATGAACTGAATTATTTTCTAATTCGAGCTGTGAAATGTTGAAACTGAAATTGGTTAAAGGAAAAGTGTTTTAAAGTATTGAATTGGAAATGTGAAGTTGTAATCGATATATGACTTTAATTTTGGAAACTGAATTATTTTAAAGATTTGGACCTTAAAATTGAACAATGGGGTTTAATTTGATTTAAGTATTTAAATCTGTAAATTGAAATTGGGCATGAAATTGATATAAATTGGAATGGTTCAAAATAAGAATTGAATTTAAATCATTGAATCGGATTGTTAAATCGAATTTGAAGTAAAAATGAATGTTTCGAAAATTGAAGTTAATTTGTATTGAAATTGAAATCAAGTGGATTTGATACTAAATTGAAATTGAGTTAATTGAATTGAAAGATTAGAAATTGAGTTTTGTTGTTTTGAAATTTTGACATGGGTCTAGATTTTTTAAAATGGAAAGAAACAGCTTTATTTGATATTATTTTCAAAATAAATTATTTTTAATATAAACTTTTTAGAATCTATTGTTTTTAATATTCAAATTACTTATATTTTCCAAAACTATTTCACTATATAAAACATTTTCAATACTCAAACCATTTTACATTAAACTGTTTTAAATCTCTAAACGATATAAACTATTTTAAATAGTTTATAACTATTCAAACTATTTTATAGAATTTCAAACTATGCAAAGTTGGAATGTTTATATTTAAATCGTTGATTTAAATACGAATGTGGTTAAATGAAGTTATAACCTAAGTTGGAATTTGAAATGATATTGTCAAGTGAAAATGACATATTTTGAGTAAATATGATGATTTTGAAATGAAGAATATTTTGACGTGAATACGATATATTGATATCAAATATGAATCGGTTTTGAAATGTAAAAGAACCAACCGGTGTGAAAAATGACGTTTGATTGTTAAAGAGACCGGAGCCTCTTATTGGTCTACTCTTTATCAATATTGGGACCACTTTAACAACTATGTATGCACTGAATGATATCCAAAATGAAGAGGTTGAATTGGAGACGTTTACTGGATTTGAAGAAAGAGAATGATGATGGATGACCTCGACACTTGTGTCGATTTGAAATGACTAAAATATGAGTCGTACTTGACCATTGAGGCTAGCTACCTCTAGAAGACACACCTCTTTATATTACTATATTGATGTTGGCTTGATCGGTGCACCTTAATTTGATTTTTTGGGGTGTTGGACGCGGTAGGCCGTTAGGGTTATCACCAGTCAGAAAATGCAAAATGGTAGTATCTTACCTTGGGCATCGCCTCACGTGCCTTGTCATACTCTTTATCCATATTCGCGCCCACTACGATTTTCTATAGGGGACTCATTGGCTACCGACATTACTGGTTGTGTTACAGGACCTACATAGACTACTTGCTTAAAAATGTGTTAATGGGGATCAATATAAGGCCTTAACACAAGGAAAAATAAATAGTTTAACGGATCCTTAGGAGATGGAAAATCTTGTAACATCTCTTAAGTTACTACATGCACGTTATACACTAGTTATGAGATTTAAAACCCCGTAAACAACTCTGAAGCTATTACACACTCGAATGTTTTGTCTTACGTAAGAACTTTTAGTTCTGACTCGAATGTTTTGTCTTTTCGTTATGCTTGGGTCGGCCTGAATATTTTAGTGTTTGAACACATTATTTCCTGAAGATGAAGAAGGAGATTATTAGATCTTATTCGCTGCATTATTTTGGTACGTTTGTTGATTGTACTCTGATTATGTTGTAAAAGTTGTGTGATCTATTGTATAATGTAAAACAACTTGATGAACTGTTTATTTGATTATTATATTTTGTTATTCCGCTGTGAGATTCTGTATTTTGTTTTCTCTTCCTTTCTTTTATTTTCTTATTAAATATCATTGAAAATCCTCCTTTTTGAAAGGTTTGAGTTAGACATGTGTGATTTATTATCGATTTAAACCATCCAAAAAGGTGGGTCGTCACAGTTTGTACCTTAGCTATGGTTTAGATATACGTAAGCCTAATTTGTGGTTAACTCATTTGAGATAGGCTTAATAATACCCTATGAGTTGAGTATACATATATGAGCGAGTGTATTTTGTTAGTGTTATAAAAATGTTTTGTATTGTGTGAATTTGTTCTGTTGAGTATTTATAAATTCTGTTCGGTATATGGGATGTTATGGCATCGATAAGGGTTTCTAAACACTTGAACAGGGTAGAAAGACACAATATTGTTTTTAAAAATAGGTAAATTAAATAATTTTACCTATTATTATATTTTGTGTATATAAAAATATATATACATAAATTTTCATAAATTGATATTGTTATTTTGGTGTGTTGTTTGTTAGGAAATGATAATGTTTGATTATAATCATTTGTTTTTTGGTTTGTCAAAGTTCTTAAATCTATTGACCAGTGTATGTTATAAGAAGTGTAATTTTATAAATAGGGTTTGTAAAATATGATTTACATATAAAATGAATTTACATTGAAAATTTGAGAATTAAGTTCCGGCGTTGAAATTAGTTTTCAATGATTTTGGAAAAGGTAATATTAGTATTATTTGAATGCATTTGCAAATAGACATATTTTTAATGGGATTTGAAAAAAAATATTTTTAAAATATTTTTAAAGAAAATAAGTTCTACACTCCCCTCTTTTGTCGCTGAAAAATTATTTTGGGTGATGACCGCGGCATCATCGACTTTCATTTTCGAGTTTCAAAGTAGGAAGACTACTATAGCAGCTTTGCTACACAGTTTTTTTGGCAAAACAACTTTTGATTTAATTTTCTAAATATGATTTGATATATAAAAGATATGAGTATATATATTATATATATATCATTTCAAAATGATTTGAAATGAACCCGGTATTTAGTTCTTAAGTTCCTATTTGTTAATGATTTTCTGTGGTAGAAATAAAGTGGAATTTTAATAGTTGAAAACTTCTAAAATGAGAAATAAGAAATTAATAGCTAAATGTTCAATTAAATTGTAAAGAAATTGGTGATTTGTAACTTGTAAATTTAAAAGATAATGAAAATTAAGAAGATGTAAACTATTGAGCATTTTTGTTCACTAAAATGAATAAGATAAATTTGTATAATTTTTAATTACAATTAAAAACGTATATAAAACTTAGCAGAAATGTTTAAAAAGATGTAATATTAATGTGAGTATGTAATAGAATATTATACAAGTAAAAGCTTAATTACAAAAATGCTTCAAAGTAACATATGTTTATAAATAAAAGAATTAAGATGTTACAAAGATACTATAAACTTCAGTTAATGTTTTGAAGTGATTTATAATTAAAATGAATAGTAAAAAGTGAATACTATTTAAGTAAATGATTATAAACTTAAGAAAAATGTTGAAATGATTCAGAAATAAATTTAATATTAAATGATATTATATATGAAGAAATAAATCTAAATTAAAAAGAGAGAAAAAACTTAAGTATGAGTTGATTCACAAATGAATATTAATTGTAAATGGAAATCAAGTATATATAATAACAAATGTGAATTAAACTGCAATGAAATGTATGTAATACTTCAATGATGGATTCATTGATGATTTTAAATATTGAACGAGAAATAAATTATGTAAGTAATGAATATAAAAAATAAACAGATGAAATTGTATGAAAAAATTAAAATAAATGGAAAGTAAAAGATGTGTTAATGAAACCAACAGGATAAAACATGTAAGTTGGGCATAAATCATTTTATTCGCATAACAGTTTTGATCCAGATTTGAATACATGATTTGTGGAAATTCACACCAATCTGAAGTAGGATTTTTCGCTCGATTCTTGATGGCGAACATTTAATACAAATTTTTAATACGATTTTTGAAGTTTTCTATCATAGTTTATAGCAATGCGAGGAAAACGGAAATTTCTGATCAAAGTCCGCACTAGAGTGGTTGGGTTAACAATACTAGTTCGCAAGTGAAATATGTATTCAAGCAAGTGATTAGAATTGATATTGTGTATAAAAGATTTATGCACATCATGCAAATTTAAATAATATATAATTCTTTGTTATTTGACTTATGGGATGTTTGGAAATGACACTTCAAATTGTTTATAGTTATATGAATAATCTATTAAGTAATCATCTATGACTGTTGAGCGTAAGGTACAGTTGGTAGTTTATTTATCATCCTTGTACGATGAAAAGTTTCTAAATCCGGACAACCATTAGTTTTGATTACTTTGGACGTGTGATAGATTCTTTTATTGCATATAATGGTTGTACTGCTTTTGTTTGCTTATGATTATTATATACTACATGTCACTTGTGCTATTAATTAAAACAACTAAAGTACTGCACTTTTACGTAATTTTAACTCCTTTGGATTATGAAAGTAAGGTGCAAGTTTATGGAAGTAACAACTGTTGTTGTTTCATAAATAAAGTTTGTTTGCCCGACAAATAGGTACGTTCTCCGATTACGGTTTTTGAAACAATATTTTTTTTCCATGGTTTGAGATGTTTTATTATTGAAATATGATATATATAATATAATTATTGATATTGTAATTTTTCACGAGCTAACAGCGCAAAGGAGACTGTCGAAATTTTTCGTAAATTTAGGACTTAGAGTTTTTTTTTGTAGAAGTTGGGTTATTTTCAAAAATTTTACTAAACTTTTTTTTTTGAAGAGAAGTTATAGGGCCCAGCCCAAATATTACATAATAGATATCGGGTAGCAAACATTCTACCCGAACTCACCTATACAAACCCTAACCCTAAGGAGAAGCCGACATACTTCATCTCAAAAAAAAAAATTAACAAAACAATGGCGGAGGCGATTTAGATAACCGAAACCATCTCCTCTCCATTCTTTACACCGCTCATTTCTCCTCGCTCCCAGTATGAACAACTCTCGTTCATATCACCTCTCATACCTCTACGCCTATTAAAGTTGCTCGAGTAGCTTGATCTGTTGAATCTGTTAGACACGAGAGTAGGAATGTTAGATCTAGCGTCACTGCGACCTAGATCTGACATATTCTTCTCCCAATCTCTGTTGTTAACTAAGTCGTCACTAGGGTTCGGATTATTGGCATATGGAGCTTGATTGAGATGAGAATCACTATTGTTAGCAGTATACAAGTTCCTATTCACATTGTTAGCCACAAACTCATGTTGATTACAGAAGCTAGACTCAGGAATCAGATTACTATTGTGCTTGTCGATCTGAAAGCTTCTAGTACGCAACAAATACACTTCTAAATGCTTGCTTCCAGCTTCAGAACACCAGTCATCAGCAAGGGAAGCAAATTTGGTTTGATTTTTAAATATTTTCTTAAATTTCTGCAGAATAATCTTGCTATCAGAACTAATAGATATCCAAACTTGCTCTTTACTCCTGCTACCTTTGTTGTGCACATGCAAATTTCTTTCTTTCCACAAGTTGAACAGTGCCGTTGTTAGTAAAATGTGAGCAAAATCTGCCTCTTTAGATTTAGATCTGAAGTTGTTGTTGATTAACTTTATAATATCCATAAGATCCATATGCCTATTGTCATCTATGCTCAGAGTAGCTTTGATATGATTCCATATAAAAAAAGAGTAGCTGCATTCGAAACATAAATGATTAGTATTTTCATTACATATATTGCACAGGGAGCAGAGTGAATTTATATTATTGCCCCATTTGTTTAATCTGTCCCAAGTTGGCAATCTGTTCTTAACTGCAAAATACATACATAATGCCATCTTGGGACAATTCACTCTATTCCATATGCAATGATACCACTCTTCTGTTGGGTATTTGCTTCTAATAAAATTCCAAGTTGCTTTAAAGGAAAACTTCCCTCTGGTGTTAGCTTTCCATTCCCAGTAGTCATTCTCTGTAAAAGAATCAAATTGTATTTTGCATATTTCATCTTTATGAGGATTAGTAATAGGATGGATTTGTGGTTGCCATTGATTATTAATAATGATATCTGAAACTTTATCATTTGATCCACCACATATAACAAGGCTATTCCACCCAACTTTATTTATAAATGCCTCATTTTTAAACCAAGGATCAAACCATAAACTTGTATCTTGGCCATTTTTAAATTTTCTTTCAATCATTGATTTACCAATTTCTCTACAATTTAATATTTGTTTCCAAGTGTTTGAGTGATTACTATTACGAACAGTAGTCCAGAAATTTTTTTGTTTCAAATATTTGGATCTCATCCATTTAGCCCACAAAGATTCAGAATTTAGGAATCTCCAAAATAATTTTATATGGCAAGTAGTACATAGATCCTTAATATTTCTAATGCCAAAACCCCCTTCATTTTTAGGCCTGCATACATTTTCCCAACTTATTTTGTGATATTTACCTTTCCATAAAAAATCAGCGCATCTACTTTCCAATTTTTTAATAGATGCAGCTATGATTTGAAAAGTTTGTAGCCAGTAAAGAATAATAGCATAAATCACTGTCTTAATAAGTTCAAGCCTTCCAGCAATAGACAGTAACTTACATGGCCAAGTCTCCATTCTATCCTGAATATTTTCAATAAGAATAGAACAATCAGAGTCCTTAATCATATTTGTAGAAAGAGGCATACCTAAATATTTAATTGGGAGAAATCCCTCTTCTATTTGTAAAACATTTAAAAATTCTCTTTTAGACTTACAAGATTTACTGAAATATGCTTTACATTTGTTCACATTGAGTTGAAGTCCAGCATAATTTTTTAAATTATCAAAAATTGATTTAATAGAGTCTGCATTATCTTTATTCGCTTTAACAAATACCATAAGATCATCAGCATATATCAAATGATTAACACATGGTTGGATTCTATTTATAGGCTGAACATTACCTTTAATACTCTCTATTTCCATAAGAATAGAAAAGTATTCCATAACAAAAGGGGTCTCCCTGTCTTAACCCTCTGTTAGATTTAATAAACCCTTCTGCCTTTCCTTGAATCAGAATTGAAAAGGTAGGAGTATTTATACATTCAAACACCAAATCATACAACTTTATAGGAAAACCCATACATTTCATGATATGATGAATAAAGTGTCTGTTTACCTTATCATATGCTTTATGTAGATCAATTTTAATACAAACATTGTCACCCTATTTAGTATTAAATTTCCTGACCATCTCATGAGCTAATAGAGAGTTTTCATAAATAAGCCTACCAGGAACAAATGCACTCTGATTTTCTGAGATCAGAAAGGGCAAGAACACTTTTATTCTGTTACTAAGGACATTAGCAATAATTTTATAAATAAAATTGCAACAAGAAATAGGCCTATAATCACCAATATCAGTGGGATTTTTATTTTTTGGAATAAGGCTAATGAACGTGTGATTTAAACTTTTAAGAATTTTACCATTATCTATAAACTCATTGACAACATCCAACACCTATTGTCTAATATAATCCCAATTATTTTAAAAAAAAATTGCATTGAAACCATCAGGGCCTGGACTTTTATTATCTCCAGCATTAAAAACAATAAATTTTATCTCATCTAGACTCACTGGAGCCAGCAATATTTCAGAAGCATTATGATTTAAAATATTTTTACAAATTATATATGGAAACTCCTTTTCATTATTAGTAGAAAAATATAGCTCCTTATAGCAATTTATAGCTTCAGCAGAAACTTTGTCATAAGCATTAGCTAAATTACCCTCCTTATCAATGATACAACCTATGTTATTTAAATGCTTTCTATTGCTCATTTTAGCATAGAAAAACTTAGTGCAGTCATCACCTAATGTAAGCCAATCAACCTTAGCTTTCTGTCTTGCATTAACTGATTCTTTATACATTTCATTAGACAAATCCTTTTGATTTTGAAAAAATTATTTATTTCACCGATATCATCAGGTTTATTATCTGCATTCATTTGTAAAAGTTTTCCTTCTTTTTTTAAGCTAACAATCTTGTTTTTATTTAAATAGTTGTTCTTATTCCAGTTTTTAAGATTATCTTTTGTGAATTTCAAAAACATATAAAACTGATACTGTTTAGAACCATTACAAGAAAAATTATGACAGTTTTCCATTAAGGATTTGTAATCTTCTTCCAACACCCAGCTATTTTTGAATCTAAAAGGAGGAGCTTCATTATTAAATTCACTGTTTATAAAAAGATTAACCATTAAAGGAGTATGATCACTCAAATTTTGTTCCAATGTAGAGCAAACACTATTTGTAAATCTTTTAGAAAAATCTTTATTATACAGAATTCTATCTAACTTACAGTGAATATTTTTAGCTAAACCAGATTTCCAAGTATATTTATTACCACTGATAACAAGTTCAATAAGACCAGATTCTAATAGAAATATATTGACTCTATCCAATTTATTTTGAGGGATTTTAATCCCCCCAAACTTCTCATTAGCATGAAAAACAGTATTGAAATCTCCTAATAAAATCCAGGGGAAATCATATATAGAATTTAGAGATTTAAGTTTTTACCACAAAGCATTCCTTTCTAATTCAAAATTACTTCCATAAACACTAGTAACTTGCAAATAAAAACCACCAATGTTTTCAAAACTACAATCTATAAATTGGCTATCTTTGTTTATATTTGTATTAGTCTAGATATTAGAATCCCAAATAACAATGTTTCTTCCTTTACAACCACAATCATTGTTATGAATTGCTTTTCAATTTTTGGACAGTTTAAGACAAAATCTTTCAAAATTCTCATCATTCATTTTATTTTCAATTAAAGCAATAATAGATGGTTTATAAACATTAATCATAGAGAGGTTATCAGATTGTTTAGCTGGGGTATTCATCCCCCTTACATTCCAAGCAAATATTGACATATATATGATAATAAAATATGGATTTTAAATGGTACATGACACCATAGTACTTTTACCTCTCCTTTTTTTATCAGCCCCTTTAGCTTTTAGACTGGTAGACATTTGGTCCCATTCTGGATTGATTGAGATATTTTTTTGCTTAAAGGCTTTTTTCCTCTTTGTTTCTCTTTATCTTACCAGATAATTTTGTTCTAGCAATATGTAATTCTGATAAGTCAAATTCATCTATGATGTCCCCCTTCTCTGATTCATCTTCCTCCATATGTGCAGATTCTGGAATCTTGATTAAGGAAATATCAAATGAAGCTGTGCGAGGCATGAATGGCTCATTGCAGTCAGTCACTGCAGCCTGCTCTGGAGGTGGATCACACTTGCGAGGAAATGCTGAGCTACTATTCATTCTCTCAGCATCTGCAGCAAGCGTAGAGGAAGATCCCTTCTCGATTATAGTTTCGTGATTCGGATTTGGAGGCTGATGAATATTTTTGTCTATTTTTGTAATATTCTGGTCTGTATTTAAACATGGATCTGAAATATGGGGGGTTTCAGAGTTAAAGAACGGTATTTTTATACCCTCTTCTATTCTTGTCGGAGTTAGCACATTTGAGATTTCTTCACTTTCTTTTTGCTGATGAACTTCCATTGCCATGATCTGACCATTATGGTCAGTGAGCTCTTTATTATTGTTTTCTTGATCGAAAATGATATCTTTTTGATAGATTCGATCTTTGCCCTCCTGGGATCTTGATTGGATTTTTGTGTCTTCACTGTTTCTCGTTTCTTGAATGGCTTCAGAATTATTTTCTTGAATAACTGCTGTATCTTTATCATTCTTTTTGGGGATCCACATCTGTTTCGGGTTGCACTGTTCTTTATTGTGATCGAAACACTTACAGATGCTACACTTTGCTGGAACCCATTCGTATTCAACTTTTTGTGTAATGATTTCACCATTGTAAAGATTGAGACAGATTTCATTTGGAAGTTCATCAGTTGCAGAGACTTCTACGAGAAGCCGAGCATAATTCAATCTCGACTTCTTGGTAGTTGTTGCGTCCATTTTTATTGGTTTTTCGATCATACTCGCCATGATGCTAAACGCCTCTCTGTCCCATAGTTTGAGGTTTACACCGGGTAACCTAACCCATATCGGCATAGTTAACAGAAGATCTCTGTCCAACTTCAAAGACTCGGTCCACCTTCTCATGATGAGTTTGCCATTGTAGAAGTAAGGACCATTCTGAATGATAGAATTGCAGTCTTGTGAATCATTAAACTTGATTAGAAAAAACCCATTTTCTCTCGAAAAGATTTCAAAATCACCATTTGGTTTCCACACTCTTTTAATATATTCCTTGAAAAACAAGAAATAAGGTTTACTACTAACCACATAAACCAAAATGGAATTATTCCGGCACTCTGTGGCTCTTTTACATACAGCCTCCTTAACAACACCATATTTCTTGTTATTGATTCGAATAGGAGCAATGGTTTCAAGACTGCATTCTTCATCTCTTGGTTCCTTTGATTGCTCAAAAACAATATCGGCCCAAGTTTTCTGCCCTAGTTCTTTATTCAAAGAGAACTTTGTAGGTGGTTTACTGATTTGTATCAGTTTGGTCCTGTCTTAGAAGGAGTTGGTCTTTTGATCATCTTTCTTTCTCTGCACATCATTTGATTGAGACTGAATCTGATTATTTCTTTATTGATATCTCCTTTGTGATCTTGGCTGAATCAATTGGAAGCCCTCATTATCGATGATGATATTATTCGGCTTTCTGAAATGAGATTCATGTGGCCTGTCTTGAGGAGAAGGACGAAAGAGGGAAGGATTGAGTTTGGAATTGAGAGAGAGATTGTTTTCTCCCATGGCAGAAGAAAACCCTAAATTTTTAAAACACACGTATTTTCTTCTGTCTCCTATTCGTATTTTCCTTTGTGCTTAATTTTTTTTTTACTAAACTTAATTATGTAAGTTTAAAGTGTTTATAAATTGAGGATTTTTAGACTCAAGGAAAAACTAGAGAAAAATTTAGTTTCAATGACAAGAAGTTTGTTTTTTAGGCTGAATGACACTTTTTAGTGTAATTCACAGAATGAAAGTTGTAGCTATCATTTTCAGTTTACATTGAAAAGTGTCCATAAGACTAAAATGCAAACCTGTTGTCCCCGAGACAAAATTTGTTTACAACTTCTTTCTTATGCCTATTTACCTGTTATAAATTATATATTTTGAATAAAATTATATCAAACCTCTTGATTCTTTTTTGTTCCTTTTCGGGGACGAAAAGTTTTAAGCGGTGGAGATTGTAACGACCCATATTTTTTATAGTTAAAAACATTAAATTTAATAAGATTTTTGAAATTTAATATTGTGAGAAATAAAAATTTATGATTTTTAAATGAAAAAATTATTAGAATATAACTTAATAGTGTTAATTGAATGAAATTGACGACTGCTAATGTAATTCCAATCAAATATAATTGAAAAGGTTAATAATGAATGCAATTGTAGAGGTTAATTTGGATATAATGGTAGGTTAACAAGAAATGGATTAAATGTTGTATTAAAGATAGAAATAATATGTATATAGTTGAAATTGGTTATTATAGAATAGGAAATCAGTTTTGGGTAAGTAATTCATAACCCTGTATTATAAACAGTGAATAAATAGACATGAATCACTAAGTTGTAATAATTGATTTATTATCATCTCATTAATTAGATCAGTTGAAATTAGTTTAGAAATTAATAAAATTAATGTAATGGAAATATTACAGTTAATACGGGAAAAGACAATAATTGTAAAATTATGATAATAATAAAATGGAAACTTATGTTAAATAAATTCCAAAGCGATGGTCGATTTAATAATAAAAGTGTAAATCAAAATAAAAAAATTATTGGAATTTAAATTATAATTAACTGGGATTTTATTACGGTTGTAATTGAAAGTCGAAATTAATGTAATATTTAAACCTTGGAATTAACATGGAAAATGTAATTTAAAAAGATTATTAGTTTTTATGTAATCAGGGATGATAAAATGGTTAACTTTTAAATTTGAATTTAAAAGTGATTGAATTGATTTTTAAATAATAATTTAGTTAATTAACGTGTAAAATTAGTCTTTTTGGGCACTGTCTTGGATTTTGACGAAACCACTTAGGATCCTAATGGTGAATTATTATAGGATTTCAAGTTTCGTAGCGATCAGACTTATCGTTTGATCGTGTGAGCTCGAAACGTGTAGAAATCAATTAATGAAATTTAAATGAATATAATTTGATTTTAAAAGCTAACTTTTGCATACAATAGAATTAGGGTTTGAAACTAGTTCCAATGAGTTTAAAATAGTGAGAACCTATATTTCGACATATGAGATGATCTATTTTCGTGTCGTGTTTGAAAGGCTTTACGGGTCTTTGTTATTGCTTCGGTCCAATTCGATCTGTTCCATTCATTCTTATCCATCTCTGTCTATATATAGGCTGCTACAAACCCTATCGTCCTTTAATTTGTTGTCTGTACGTACAATTATTTCTATCTATCTGTTTGATTATTTGTTCCTTCTCAGTGGCATGCATCTCAAACCCTAATTACAATTCCAAATCAAAATGAAAATTTAAACTCCTCAAACCCGTCAGATAATATATCATCGCGAAGCTCTCGACAAATGTAATCTGCATTTGCAATTCGTTTTTCGATTGGTTGCTCCATTTTTCCTGAAATTGAGGATCTATCTTAGCCGTCCTTGTGGGGTTTTGCAATTCAACGGTGGATTTACAACGATATGGCGACTGAGTTGGTGCTGCAGTATAGAGGACATCAAGGGAAGGCAATCTAGTGGCTTGCATCTTGTCATAGGCAATCGATTTCACCTGAAATCGAGAACACCGGCGGCGGCATGTGCGCCTGGGGGCGTTGTAGTAGGCCAGGCGGCCATGTTTGGAGGCGGTTCGGTGAGGGGGAGGCGCGGTGATCTCTGATCGTGGTGGAAGTGATCGTAGCGGCGGCAGCGAACACTTGAAGGTGGCAGTTGGGTTTTGTCGATGCTGAAGGCTGTAGCGTGCGTTAGGGTTTACTATGGTAAACGTAAAGGTGACGTGTTATTTACTATTATGCCATTAATTTATTTTTTAATTTAAATTTAAATTCAAATGTTATAACATCCAAAACTTGTGCATACGAACTCAGATTTGTGTGGTTTCTTGCGTTGGATTCGAATCAAAATTCCAGACAATCTGAAACTAGTTTGGAGACTGTTAGAATTTTAGGCTTTTATTGGATTTTAATCGACTATAAATCAAAAGTGAGTTATTTTACCCACTCACACAATACTATACCTTCTTATGTTAGTTGAATTAAATTTGTGAAGTAGTAAAAAAATTATTGATTGCTGTTGATTTTTAAAATTGTCATTTAAATTTAATTTGAATTTATATTGAATTAAATTGACATTTAAATTAATATTGAATTTAATTGCTAGTTACCTGAAATTGATAACTAGTTAATTGTTGTGATTTATTGGTTGATTTGGATGTCGATTGTAATGTATGTCTATTTATTGACCTTTTAGATGATCCGATGTATATTTATTTTTATATATCCTTGTTATCACTCTGTATAATAAGTGGCAGCATATAAACTATTATTTGAATTATTTTGAATAAATTAAGAAATATGTTAAAATAATATATACCTATGACACTTTGATTTGAATTGAAATGATATATATCCATCCCTATAATTAAAATTGATATAACTGATAACTTGGCCATATGGTAGAAAATTATATACGGACACCGGATTAGCATGGTTAAATTAAACGGTTTAAAGTCTTGATATTTTGGATTTGATTAAATGACATTGTTTTAAAGGAAATAAATTGTGGATTTATATAAACTGAATTATTTTCTAATCCGAGCTATGAAATGTTGAAACTGAAATTAGTTAAAGGAAAAGTGTTTTAAAGAACTGAATTGGAAATGTGAAGTTGTAATTGATATATGACTTTAATTTTGGAAATTGAATTAATTTAAAGATTTGGACCTTAAAATTGAACAATGAGGTTTAATTCGATTTAAGTGTTTTAAATCCGTAAATTGAAATTGGGCATGAAATTGATATAAACTGAAATGGTTTAAAATAAGAATTGAATTGAATTTAAATCATTGAATTGGATGTTAAATCGTATTTGAAGTAAAAATGAATGTTTCCAAAATTGAAGTTAATTCGAATTGAAATTAAAATCAAGTTAATTTGATATTAAACTGAAATTGAGTTAATTGAATTGGAAGATTGAAAATTGAGTTTTGTTGTTTTGAAATTTGGACATGGGTCCAGATTTGTTGAACTGGAAAGAAGCAGTTTGATTTGATATTATTTTCAAACTAAATTATTTTTAACATTAACTGTTTAAAATCTGTTATTTTTAATATTCAAATTATTTGGATTTTCCAAAACTATTTCACTGTATAAAACATTTTCAGTACTCAAACCATTTTATATTAAACTGTTTTAAATCTCTAAACTATACAAACTATTTATAACTATTCAAACTATTTTCTAGAATTTCAAACCGTGCAAAGTTGGAATTTATACTTAAATTGTTGATTTAAATACGAATGTGGTTAAATGAAGTTATAGCATAAGTTGGAATTTGAAATGATATTTTCAAATGAAAATGACATATTTTGAGTAAATATGATGATTTTGAAAAGAAGGATATTTGAAGTGAATATAATATTCTGATATCAAATATGAATCGATTTTGAAATGTAAAAGAACCAACCGATGTGAAAAAAGACGTTTGATTGTTAAAGAGATTGGGTTCTCTTATTAGCATACTCTTTGTCAATATTAGAACCACTTTAACAACTGTATACGCGTTGGATGATATCCAGAATGTAGAGGTTGAACTGAAGGAGTTTGGTGGATTTGAAGAAAGAGAACGATGATGGATGACCCCGACAGTTGTATCAATTTAAAATGACTAAAGCGGGAGCCATATTAGACCATTGAGGCTAGCTATCTATAGCGGAAACACCTCTTTGTATTACTATATTGATGTTGGCTTAATCGGTGCACCTTGATTTGATTTTTTGGGGTATTGGACGCGGTGGGCCGTTAGGTGTTACCACCAGTCAGGAAATGCAAAATAGCAGTATCCTATCTTGGGTATCGCCTCACGTGCCTTGTCATACTCTTTATCCTTATTCGCGTCCACTATAATTATGTTTTAGTATGATACCTATAGGGGACTCACTGGCTACCGATGTTACTGGTTGTGTTACTGGACATGCATAGACGCCCTGCTTAAAATGTGTTAAGGAGGATTAGTGTAAAGTCGTAACGCTAAGAAAAATATTTACTTTACTGATTAGACACTATATATATAGCATATCCCACTACATATAGATATTTTAACGGATCCTTAGGAGATGGAAAATCCCATAACATCTCTTAAATTACTGCATGCACGTTATACACTAGATATGAGATTTAAAATCCCGTAAAAATCTTTGAAGCTATTACACTCATATTTACCTGTTATTGATTTTACTTACATTATAACTTTTAGTTCTGACTCGAGTGTTTTGTCTTTTCATTACACGCGGGTCAGCTTAAGTATTTCAGTGTTTGAAGACATTGTTCCCTAAAGATGAGGATGGAGTATACTAGACCGTGTTTACTATTATTTCAGCTGCATTATTTTGGTACGTTTTTTGATTGTATATGTTGTAAAAGTTGTGTAATCTAATGTATGTTGTAAAACAGCTTCATGAATTATTTATTTGATTATTATATTTTGTTATTCCGCTGCGAAATTCTGTATTCTGCTTTTCCTTTCTTTCTTTCATTTTCTTATTAAATCTCATTGACAATAATCTCTTTTGAATGGTTTGAGTTAGACATGTGCAGTTTATTGTCGATTAAACCTTCCAAAAAGGTGAATCGCACAGTGTCTCTGTGGTACGCCTTATTAGTTATCTAGACTCATTGTGGATCTCTATCCAACCAGTTCATGTAGAATCCAATACTAATTCATCTATGAGTAATTGGTTTTGGTCTTTCATAATCATTATTTTAACTTATTTGTACCCACTGAACCGTGTTTTCCTTTTTAATACATATGTTGGGTTTTTGATAAGGATGATTAACCTTCATTCGTAGACACTGGTCTCATCGCTTTTGATTTTTTATATACCATGGCCTTTAGAAAACTCTTAGTCAGTGACCAGCCAAAATTTTCTTCATTTCTATGTAATTGACTGTAGTTATTTCTCTTTTGTGTAATTCTTTTACAATCAGATGTATAAGATTCACATGTCTAAACTTTTCATTATATGATTTGTGAAAAACATTCTAAAACGTAGTGTCACTATCACAATTAATCATGATTGTAGAAGATGACTTTTTCCATAGAGGAATTTTTATTAAAAGATTTCTAAGTCATTCAGCCTTTTTTACGTGCATCTGCTAATGTAATTAGTCTAACAATATTATCGTATCAGATCTGCTTCTTGTAACCTCAAGACATAGCTGCACCTTCTAATGTAAAGATCCATCCAATTGTAGACTTGGATTTGGATTCTACTGTAATGACCCGTATTTTTGGGTCATCGAATTTGAATATTTAATTTATTTAGATATTCGGATTTGAGTTAAATTATAATAAAATATACGTTTTAAATTTAGACTTGATTTTGGATGACGTAATTTTAGTTTAATTTATAGAATTTTTTCATAATTTTTAAGTTGAAAAATAAAAATATTTTCGTTTGACGGTTTTTGCACTAAACGTCGATACTTTTGAAGTTTATCAGCATAAGTTAACCGGTCTATTTTATTACTGCTTTGTGATCGCGTAACATTTTTATGCACGATCATAATTTTATTTATGTCGTTTGCGGCTCGTAAGTGAACTGATAATTTTATTTATGTCGTTTGTGGCTCGTAAGTGAACTGAATTGGGGTACCGCAAATCTTTGTAAACAAAATAATTAAACTACATGTCTTACATGGGCGCACACCATACTTTCCGTGCCTTTCATATCTTATAATTAACTTTGTATTTGACTTTGTTTAAAAAGCATTTAATGTTAGTCCTTTTTTTTTTCTTTCCTTGCGCATGAAGTAATTCCCTCATACATAAATCATCACGTGCATGTTTCAAAAGTAGAGAACACATTTTTCAAAATAATGAAACAAAATTTATGTACACTCGCATCATCATATATTTGCAATATTTCTTTCATATGTTGTCTTGTGCATGCTTTGTTCCCTTTTGCATTAAATGTTTTGTACGTTGTTTTCTTAGCCATTAAGAAGATGGTCGCCTATATATATATATACATACGTTCACACAGAGACGGAGATACACTCACACATGAACACCAAAAGTATTTTACACGTTTCATTTTTTTTTCGTATGCCATTTCATTTGCAAAGAGGAGAGGAGGAGGCATCACTTTTCCACCTTTTATTTTGCACGAAAATGAACTCATTTATTCATCTTCTCTTCAAGCATTAAATAAATAAAAAATTGATATAGGAACACATTTTGTTCCACTGAAGCCAACACTCCCTTTCACTTTTTACTTTAATAATCTCTATAACTTCTCAAACACTAAGAACTAGGTAAAGTCATCAACAAGAAAGTTGTAGAGGGTACGGATATATACATTTTCCGTTCTTGTGGCACTCAAGATAGAGAAGTCGTGGAGGAGATATACCCTATTGAACTTTCTACACTGTGTGTGTATATGTGTAAACGTAGGGAGAGAGGGCAGGAAGTTGCATGCATGTTGGGGAGTTGGGCCTTTGGGCTATGGAAGGTGTGGACGTGAGTTTTAAAATACAGGCGCATGGAAATTTAATGGGGGACGACGTGAATATATGCATGGGGCAGTTTTAAGGCGCGGGAAAGGGGGAGCTACTGTTCCTAACATCTAAATTTGCATTAGAGTCCACTATAATATGGTCAATCGCATGGGAAGAGGCGTTTGCTTGCAGACGAATGAGTTTTCTTGCGTGATGAAACAAAAATTTTGAAATAAGAATTCGAGAATAAAGTCCGAAGAGATAATTTCCGTAAAGTCAATTAGATTTTAAATCTAAAACTGAAGATTAAGCCTAAGTGGTTAGTTTTGAAAACTGCGTATGATTTGTGCATCGTAGACTTCATGAGTCCTATTTGCGGTAGAAGAACTACGTTGGCTTGATCATGTATCTATTTGGGTACCAATTAAATAGGGGTACGTAGGCAGTCACAAGTGGTAGTGTTTAGCTCCAATGATAGCATAACATTTTTCTGTTTATTGTTTGTCATAAACCATGTATTGTTATATCTTTTCTGCTTACTCTTTTATTTCACATTCACATTGTTTATTGAGTTTGCAGGCAAGGATATTGTTGTTTCTCATCAGAGTTACGCAGAGGTAGATTTACAGTTTATTTGTAATATTTGATTTTGGGTTTGTATTAAAGCACACTGTAGAATAAATGATTACTCTAATAACTTATATAATTGAAAGTTGTATCTTATACATTTAGTAATGTTGAATATTTATTAAATATTGTGTATTAAGTTGGTAGTTTTCATTCGTAGTTTTATAACGGACGGGTGTTTCAGCAATTCTGACCTGCCCAAAAACCCAAGACATTACATCTACATTTTCTAGATTGCATCATTGTATCCTTTAATGAAATAGGATATCATTTAAGATAAACCATGGTCCATTGTTCCCTTTAAATAAGCTAAAACTCTAGAAATAGTTTTCTAATCTTCGTAATCAGGGTACTCATAAATCGACATAACAGGCTTGTAGTATGTACTACATTGGGTCTAGAATAATGCATAACATACATAAGACTTCTAATAATACTGGAACATCCAAATTGAGAAATGGTACGTCTAATATTCTTCACTAATTCAATATTAAGATCTAAAGAATTTTGAGCTGGTTTATCATCGTACTGGTTCATCATTGTATTGATTTATCATTGTACTGACCATACTTCTTAAGGAACTCCTTGATGTAATGAAATCGAGTCAGTATAAATTCTTCCTTTTTTCTATGATTTTGATCCCTAAGATCACATCGGCCTCTCCTATATCTTTCATATAAATAAAGAGTAGAAACTTCTTTGTTTCATTTACACAAGATATATTAGAGTCTAATTGAGTTAGGGGTATGTCCTATGAGAAATTATGTGATTGTTACATATATCTAACTCGATAACCAATCTTGTTCAAAATAAAAGGTGTTTTCTTTCTATTATATACTTGATATAATGTGTTATTTTATTTAATCAATTTAATTAAAAATATACTTAATAAAAAAATCCATAAATGGTAAGTTCGTGATAGCAGTTACAAAGTGTTGTAACCATGAGTACTTTATCATAATAAAATTAAATGTACTGTTTTAAATATTCTAATCAAGATGTATCGAGACTAGATATTGATGCATCGGTTGAGATGGGAGAACGTAACGCTTTCTAAATGTTGGGTATTGTATTACTCATGACTACTTAGGGCATCAAGGGGTAGCGTACTGATAGTTATTGGATAAATGTGGAATGCCTCACTAATAGTTTTCCGTTGATTAATATAAATGAGGTCAAATAGAAAATATCAATGTGACAAAATTACACACTCTTAACTTGAGAATACTATTGACCTTCAATGCGGAAGCTCCACTGATATTATAAATAAATCTTGGCACTGTGTCCATCAAACGACTAGGTCGAGTAGAAGCATGGTCATATGAGGTTAGTATCACGGTCAACTGAAGTCAACTCAAAATCAAAGTTTCTAGCCAAAGCAGTCAATTAATAATAATTGTTACTCTTGAACCAAGAACTCTATGTTTGGACTACAGATTTGAATATGAACGATATTAGAATTTTGACCATTACCAAATTTCAAAAGTCTAAAGTGAGACAGTTTTGACAAAGAGAATTAACTAGTATAAATAATTATCATTACCGGGTAACGTTAATAAAGTAAAACTGGATTTTACCGAAACTAAGTAAACGATAAATTTAGCCATAATGTCACATTACTTGTCAAGCGATGTGTGAATGTTAATATTTGAATTGTTCAATAATAATTGTCGACAAAATTTACATCTAAGAGTCACAAAATTGAAATGTTGAACAATCCTTTTACTGCCTGATTTAATTAATTTATAAATTGTTACAAATCGATTAAATTAATTAATATTTATGAAATATTAATTATAAATTTTATTTGACGTATATTGAACGATATTAAACAATGTGTTTATAATAGTAATAAATATAACGATCGATATATGATATCAGTAATGCATAAATAAGACTTAAAATTACACTAAATATTGCTTGGACTTGGACCTGGACCTGATTTGTGGCCTATATAGGCACGTTATTTTTGGCTGTAGGAGAATGTTTAGGCCAGCCATATGATGGCAAAAATTGAGGAATTTGAACGAATAAAATAGTGGAAATAATAACAAAGAGATATTAGAATGGGATCCGCTTTTCACTCTCTTAACTTCCTATTTATATGCCAACTCTTTATATAATTTCTTTGACATAATTTCTCACCTCTCTATCTCTAATTTTGCGGCCATCAACCATCCTCCATAAACCCCAAAATCCAAGTATAAAATTACATCAAAACACTTCGATTCGATCGTCGGTGGTAAGATAGTTCGGAAGCTAGCAACTTCTGATTTGTGAATGAATTTAAGGGGATCGATTTAATGTTTCAACGTATACGGAAGGGCTTTAGTGAAAGGTAATTCTCTTTATTTTTTGATATTACGCGCGCGCACACACACATACACACATATATATAATTTATATAATAGGATGTTAGATTATATTACGAACCATATATATCGAAATGCTGTCATAAATCGATTGCTTGTGTATATTATATATAATAAAAAAATTATTTTGTATGCCTGCCTACTAGATGCTCATGGTCTATAAACAAAAAATATCTTTTAATATTTAAATAATATTATTAAGTGAATTAATTAATCAAAATCCATATTTAAAAGATTAATGTTATATATATAGTTAAATTCAAATAAAAAATTCATGCATATATATTCAGCAATAATATTTTTTGTTTATTCGAATAAATAGATTTAATTATTTATTTAACCTAAAATTGTTTATGTAATTTGAATAATTGTATATATATGTATGTATGTATTATAAAACATAAAATTTTGCATCACAAATCACATAACATATATTTTACATGAAACTTTCAAAATTAATCTTTTTATAATGTTTATTTAATTCTTCATGGCTTTTAGGTTTAACACGTATTAAAATTCAAAACCAAAAGGAAATAAATAAATTTCTATATGGTTGAGAGAAATTTGCATAAGCATAATTTAAAAAATTATTATTCAAATTAATGCACACACATTTACATCCAATTACACACACATATGTATTGCATAAATTATTTTAAAATAAAACAAAATATTATTTTAATAAAAAAAATTCGGCTTTCATATTATATATTATACACAAGCGCGCGCGCGCACACGTGTGTGTGCGTATGTTAAAACTTATTTTATAAACTAATATTTAACTAGGTTAATGGTTTAATTATTATACACACACATTTACATATATATATAAAACACACACACACATATATATATATATATATATTATAACTGTTATATATATAAATTGTTCATAATTAACATTTAATATATGCATATAATATTCTGATGCATATACATGTATATATATGGATGTATGTATGTATATACACATTTAGACAGCGAATCAAATACAAGAGGGACTGACGTATCCATTGTGGCGTAAATTAACATATATATCCGTGCATATCAAACTATATACACATTGTTCTGTTGTACATGCACATACACACATATGTGTGTATGACACACACACACACATATCTTATAATACAAATTATTATATATAAAATACGAATTTATTTATAAATTTAAAATAAAATATTGAATTTATTTAATAGAAAATTTAAAAAACCTTTAAATAAATTATACTACAAAGGCCCGTTGAAGATCCAAATAAGTATATAAAAAATTGAAATTTACCCAATTGCCTCATTGCGTGCTTGTCCATATCTAACTATGGTATCAAGGCCGAATAACCTATGTGGTCTAAATTAGTCATGTTAAAACCAAATAATTAAGCTTATAACCCAGTTAATATGGTGTTTAAAAAAGGTAGTGTCTTCATTGGATAGATGGGTAATCAAATACCATGTACCTACAAGTTTGGCCTGACCAGTTTTATGAGCCTAAAGGTTGACCTAAATAGAAAAGGCATAATTGAATAGCCATGAACTAATTTCAAAATTATTTTGAAATTCAAAATTAAAATTTTTAAATTTAAATTTAATTTAAACTAAGAAAAATATTATAAATGTTTAATATAGACTTTTAAATTGTTTTGGAAATTAAAATAGAAGTTCTAAATTTAAAATAAATACATATCATAAAAGTTATAATATAATTATTCAAAATGTTTTAAAATTAAGTTTGAAAATATTATTTATTACTAAGATTAATAAAATAAACGAATTAATTAAATAAGTTAATTAATTAACTATAGTGGATTTGGTAGGGGTTCTCAACTCCCCAGCAAAGGGTGGGGGTTCGAGCCCTGGCAGCTCCACTTTAGCAGCTTGTAATTTGTGAATGCATATAATAATCCCTTGAAATGAGTTGAAAATATAGGATCCAAAAGTGTCTCTGTGAAAGCCTAGCTAAAAAGGGGGTTGGTTGGGGCAGGTCTACTGAATTCCCCTGCCTTACTCTCCGAAGTAGGGTTTTTTTAAAATAATAATTAAATATGTATGTATGTATGCATGCATGTATGTATAATATATAATGATCTATGTTATATTGTCTTGAATTTTTTAAGATAATATGAGTATACATGTGCATATAAAAGAATTTTTGTAATTAATAAATTTTAATTAAAATTATTTAATTAAATTAATTGATTAAAAGTAATTAATAAATTAAAATATACACATAAGATATATATGTATTACTATAAAGGTCGTCATAGTGTATACATTCAATATAATATATGTTATAATCGAATAATATAACAATTAGTTAAAGAGTTAATTAATTAAATTAATTAAATAAGATTTAATCAATACAATGTTACAAATAAAATATTATATATGTTAAATACGGTATAAAAATTATATAAGAATAAAACTTATATAATATAAATGTAAAAACTAATGGTGGAACATTAAAGAAAACCTAAATAGATTTAAGGAATAAATATATATGTAAAAGTTTAATATATCATGATTTCTAATGTGTTTGACACTTGAACCACGAGGATATTTCATGTGAAATACATTATTCCATAAGTCGATATCAATCAATTACAATACCGATGATTATGAATTTTTAATATAAGCATTGTCCTCTACCATTTATATATTAATAAATTACTTGCATACTCTCTAATTGCTGAGAAAACTAAAGCTAGAGATGTCATGTGTAGTATTATTAATATGTTTACTAGAAAAGGTAAGATAATTATATGTATTTGTTGAGTAAATTCAAGGTACATATATTGTACTTAGGCCATTATGAAATGGTAGGTGCGAGTGAATAGTTTCTTTCAATTTGTTAAGCAAATTCAATGTCAAAATGAGATTAGGACAAGAAACCATAGGATAGAAGTTGTATACGATTCAACAGAAAAGAAATTATCCATCGTTTATGGCGCTATGACTTGTTGAACAAACTCAAAGTCAGAATCACAAGACAGATGAGTCCTAACACCAAGTAGTGAAGTCAAAAGACTTCTTTGTTTTGTTTTAGGATTTGGAGAAACATAAAAGGCTAGTGTGAGCCTTATTAAAAGAATTAAATTATAACATTTAACCTTCCTAATATTGTAAGTACATTTGCTACATAAAGTTACATTAATCCACATTGATAAATTTATGAAATTAATATATTGATAAAATGTTTATCAATTAAAATATGCAAATGAAAGAGTATATGGATCGTGTATTTATGTCTAATATGCAAGTGTAATAAAAGCTAACTTATAACTAATAGAGTAAAATAAATAAAGGTAAGGAAACAATCACACCGTAGTTTTTATACTGGTTCGGACCTCCCATCCTACGTCCAGTCCCAAAGCTCATCTTCGGCTTTAACTAGGAAAACAACCCACGCTTTGCCCGGAGGAATAAGCTTAATACAAAAGTTCTTTTTAAGACAAGTATGTTTTTTGGAAAACACTGATTTTGACCGCATAGTACAAATCTTCCTATGATCTCCTGAGTAGTATGCGTACGTGAACTTTTGCTTTTAGGAAGTGATAAAGACTGATATTGTTTGCTTTTAGAAATCAGAATATGCAAAGAATATAGATATGAGATTCAAAAAAATTCAAGTAATTTGTTTCCTAAAATCTTTACATGTTTATAGATGTTGAAGAGTTTTCATGAGGAGTAGCATCCATTAATGTTTTCTATTTCAGTCTAAAAGTTGCAATCATTGAGGAGGAAGAGATGCGGTAACTCTTTATGGAAGCAGTTGTTAGAATGAAGAAGGTGACTATTCAGTGGTTATGGTCGTTACCCACACAGAAGTCTGTCCATAATGTTCAGACATCTGTGTGTGTGTGTGTGTATTTTTAACAGTGGCTAAAGTCAGACGTCTGAACATATTTGACAGACGTCTGATGTTTATGCATGGTTTAAAATCAGAGACTATAATCAGATGTCTGATATATAACGTTAGACGTCTGACATATGTTTTTTTTTGCAATTCAGTCTGTTTGATATATGAAGATTGAAAAACTTTGGTCGTGCAATGTTTGTGTTGAAAACTACTAAAGGAGATTTTACAAGCTATATATCTATGACAATAACACACTATATTAGCTTTCTAACACCGATGATTCTTCTCCTTTATTGGTCGTCTTCATGTCGAATTCTGAAAGCTTTCTCCTCCAAGTAGATGGAATATATATTGTATGTGTATGATTGTATAGTTATTATCACCGAACTCATAGAATAGGGGTTCTAACTTTCTCCCCCTTCTTGATGATGACAACATACAATAACTTTATCAAATAAACATATAACCCCCTTGAAATTGATTACTCCCCCTATGCACATGTAGTATGATATTTCTCCCCTTTTGGCATTATTAAAAAGAAATAAAGATAGAAAAAACTATGGAAAGCCAAAGAACAGAAGCCCATATTCAATTACAGATAAATTGTAACAGTTATACATGCACATTGTTTTGAACAAATCAAAAATAAGGATACATAAATATTACCAATTTTACAAATAAAAGTAAAACTTACTAATAGTGGTAATAACCCCAGAAGTTTGACAAGTCTTCATTATATGAACCTTATTGCCATTGAGACTGGTCATTATACTCATCTTCCTGAATAGAGAGACCCTGGAATGACGTGTAGTAGCTATAGTCCTGGAGGTCTTGTGGAGCTGGTGGATCTTCTAACGGAAATGATAAACTCTCACTTTCTCTGATATCAAGACAAATAGGTGCTTTGCCATGATGATACTGTTGTGGTGGTTCTTGTGAAGGCCCTGCTCCTAAAGGGCCTGAGTGAAATACGGGTGGTGGTGGTGTAGGGGACAGAGACACTACAACAAAAAGTGTCTTTTATAGCACCATTTAATAACGCATTATTCTAAAGCGTTATTGTTTACCTTTAAATATTTGTTTTTTTACACAATTTGTTTTGTATGTACATATGCAACGCTTTGGCCCCAAATTTTCGTCTCCCTCCCAAAAACACACCCAATTTCATCTCCCTCTCAAAATAACACTCAGCCATTTTTGTTTCCCTCCTAAAATAAAATAACCATAATCGAAGTTGTATTCCATCTCTAATCTATGAAATTCAGCTTTTGTACTCCATCTCCGATCTTCAAAATTTTGCTCTTCAGTAGTTGTGAACTCGACGACGTCAGGAACCCAAATTCCCCAAATATTTCGATCTTATTTTGTTTCATTGAGGAGGATGTAATGCATTCTGGCAGTCTTTTATTTTCGTGGCCGCCAATTCCCTAAATTTTCTACCACTTTCCTCTTCCTCGAATTATCTGCTCCAATCCAAAAACAAATTCTTTATCAAGCTATAATCACCTAAACCCACTTCCCCCTCCCTCGAAAACTACCATTCTAGGGCTTTACCATACTGGAAAACAGTGGCTTCAGGTCAAAGCATCTGTCTCTAGTCGTCGCAACTGCGTTTAGTGGTTGCAAGCAAAAGCAATGTCGAGAATCCTCTCTAAAACCGTTATCCATAAAACTACAACCCCGTCTTTATCATATCCTTCATTGAGATATAGCAGTCTTTGATTACAATCGAACTAACCAAATCAAAAAGGCGTCGACCTCATTGAAATTGATATAGGAGCCGATAATGATGATTTTGGTTTAGAACATGGTTTCAACGGGCGTAAATTGCGAATGTTCAGAAAAGCACCGTAGGCTGTTATAATAAGAAGAGCCACTCTCGATTGAACATGCTTTTCATTCTTGGATCTTCTCATTGAATCCCACCTGCTTCGAAAATGGATTCTCAGATAATGACCAGTGAGGAGAAGCCTTCTCTAAATCTATTGGTTGGCTTTTTTTTCCTTTTTTATTCAAGGTACTTATACTAGTTTCATTATTAACGCTTTCTTTTGTTTGTTAAAGAAGGTCCATAAATTATTTTTGGATGAAAGATATTAATATGATGATATCTCATGTTTATGAGAATATTTTTAGTATTTCACCTATTAGCTTAAGTTGGTTAGTATGCCAAAAATACATCTAACGTAGATGATGACAGGTCCGCCTTAGGAAATATTATTATTGGTTACAATTTCAAATTAGCATCAAAAGTGGAATTTTTTTATCATCATTTTATTTAAGCTCTAATCTAATTTTAATGAGTTAGTTATGGTTATATCAATGGTAGACCATTTTTCCCTTGTTTGTTGTCTAGTATTGGCCCATGATCAGTTTTGCGGTAATGTAGTGGTGAAAAGGTGGTGATTTGGTGGTGGTTTCAGGAAATGTATGCTTGAGAAAGCAGGGAGAACAAGTTTGTATAATAAGAAGAGGTTCGGTAATATGAAGATGAACTATATTATAAGGGAATAAGAAAAATAAGCACTAGAATGTAATATAAGGTCAGAAGAAAAGAGGAGAAACAAACTCAATTTTTAATTCGGATTTATTCAATTTCATCCGAATTTGTAATTAAATTTGCTAAATTTCTTGGCTATTATTGTTTTCAGAAATTGTTTACTAAAGTTTAAGACAAACAGATCATTTGTGGAATAAGTTTCCTTGGTTATTTGGAAGTTATATTTCATTAATTATACAAACCCTTATTTAGGACTATAGAACATTAGCTAGGCTTGTGACAACTACAAAGGTGAGCTTCTCAAAATTACGAACATTATATAACTCGATACATTTTGGTTTTCCAATTTTATCTTATTACGGGCATAAATTTTACAAGTCTCTCTCTACAATCAATAAGCACAAGATTTTAGCACCAAGTATAAAAAAGTGAATAACTACTTACTAGTATTGCTAATGATTAAAAAAATAATGAACTCTTCTAGGCTGATATTTCATTGTTGCAGAGATGACAACATCTGAAGCATATGGCAGATAATAATATTTTATGGTAATAATGGAGAATGAATACATTTACTTTGAATTTGGGAAAGGGAAGTTAACAAAAGGTTGACATGTACGTGTTTAAAAAATAATATATGAATCTAATTTATTGTTCATTTCACTCAGTGCAGATAGGTGTCTACAAATATTTATCATGGCACTCTTATATAAGGAATAATCATGAAATTTTATACAAGTATGTTAACTCTTTGATAGAAAAAGTTATTTAGAGAAAATAATACATGTAATTAACTATGACAGCTTAAGTTGTAAAGTCTAACAAAGAATGGTTAATACTCCTACCATCAGAGGATGTCATAAAGTATAAAGTTAGCAAAACTAGTACTAATCATGATTTTTCATCTCTACTCAATATATCAAGTGTATGGTAATGTAAAGGTAATATAATGTTTGTAAATGGGTTTATTATGTTTGTAAATTATATCATATGCATAAAGAAATGATGTCCCTACCATCAAATAATTTCATAATAATCTTAAGTTGCCAAAAAAATGGCTGCCTGTAATCATGGTCCCGTTCTACCAACAAAATTAAGTGTTGGGTAAGTGCAAGTTGATATAGTATGTATGTATAATATTACATTCATGTTTAATACAAATGTGTGTTTTTTTTTGTTTGTTAAGTATAGTAGTTTGTTATACTAAGTTTTAACAATATTTACTATTTCTCACGTAAAACGTACTATTCTAATTTTTTTTAGCAAGTACAACAAATCTTACTCTTGTTAATAATATGTAATAAATTGTATGAACCTCAAATAGTATATGGTACGGAGCACATCAACTAATTCTATATAAGCTAATTGATTCTAAGAAATTTTTTAGCAAGCACATGGCCTTGATCAGAATAAACAGTGACTTAGCCATATTCAATCAACTTTACATGTGCTTATTAATTTACTGAGAAGAAATAGACACTTTGTTTAAGTTGAAACAACCTTTAGTTCCTAAGAAGTAGGCTTAGGAGCATCTGATGTAGCAGCAGCTTCTAGATCATTAGATCCTTTTAGGTTTAAATGATCCAATATGAATTTCTAAGAATTCCAAAATTACTGCATAATAGCTTGAATAAAAGATTTAAGAGGAAACTGATGAATTGGAAATCATTTAAAAGCATGGCATATTATATCTCATCTAGACTTACAAATTGGAAATTTGGCAGGCGAAGAATTGTTTGAGGACTGCGTAGTTGAATGACGGATTTAAAGAGGTAGCTGAAATTAACACTATGTACCAAGTTAAGGTAAAATCGTTAACATCGCATCCTTTTTGCATTTACATGATGGGGTTTTCCATATTACATCCTTGTTTATACACTCTATCCATTTATCAGTGCTTGCATACTCTTAACATGCTATAGTTTATTTTTGTTATGTTTTCTTATCATACTATTAACACTTTGATGTATTGGTGTTCAGTAAAATTAGAAGTTCCAGTTCATTCTATAATGTGCTTGATTCTATGGTTTTAATTCAACGAGTAAGTAAATTAAAAGTTCCTTAGTAAAATCAATGCTTGAAATTTTGTCAACTGTGGGTACTAGTCATTGTTTTGAATTTTTACAGTCGAATTCACAATAATGAGTATTTATCACTTGAGATTTTGTACTTTTATCTAGGAGATATAATGCAGTTCGGATAACTAAATATTCATTTTCACATACCCACAGCATGGTGATCGACCGATCGATAAACCGACCCATCGACATTTTGTAGACTATTCTTTCCGGCTTGAGGTTTTGTTAACATAATTGGTAGGCTCAGCTTTCTAAGAAATTCATATTTTGTGAATGCTACCACTGGTATTTGGTTTGTGTCTAAATTTTTTTCTTTTTCTTGAAAACTAATATGCAGAATATTTTTGGCTTTCCTACTCTGTCTTTCTTATTATTTATATTAATATTTCTTTTTGATGTCACTATATGTATGGCAATTGCAGATCCATTCTGCTGCTAGCATCTTGGATAAGAACAATTTTATCAAGTATGATTGGAAGAGTGGTTATTTCAAAGTTATTGGCCTTTAAGCATACCTATAATCAATATATATATATATATATATATATATATGAAATTTAAGTGTACGCTCTATTGATTATCAGACATCAAACGATGAAGCATTACTTTCGATTTTCTTTTTCTCTTTTCCTCAGACTAAGAATTGGGGCTGACAGATAATGAGATGCTTAATATTATCTGAATTATTGTACTATATTAAATGAGTGGGAAGGTTGGGAATTAATTAAGTTGAACAATAAGGTTCATTATTTTCACGAGAAGAACAAATTATGTTATTTCTAGATTATTTGTATGTTTTTTATAGTTTAAAATACAGAAATATAACATTCTATAATTCAAAAAAAAGTAGTGGATAGACACTGATCGGATATGTCATAGAGGTTCGTGTTCCATATGGTATATTTTTATTGTTTAGATTGAGGTTATCCTAATTTTGAGAAATTTTAACTTTATTTTATTGCAGCACATACATGGTTGATATCACTAAACTGTGGACCAAAATAGAGCCTTCTACTTCTCATACACTGATTATGGCCATCATCAGCAGTTGATGGTAATGACAGCTCTGAATGTACTTTATCTGGTCTGAATGACTCTATAACAAGTAGGGTAGTAGTGAATGACTAATACTTTATCTAGTCTAAATGAATCTATTACCGTCTAAGTCCAGCTCTAAAAATCTATTTTATAATCGACAGGAGATTCAAAGTTTATAGTCTAGATATGCAAGTTTCAAAAAGAACTGAGTACATAGGTATGTGTGTCAAAATAAGTAAAATCTGTTAATTTACCCTTTGGACTAATTTTGATAGAGTATCAAGAAATTGATGCTGAGTTGTGTTAAAGAAATGAATCAAATAATTACAAGAAAGACAAGTTGCATCAAGTAGAAAAACAATAAAATTAGCCAGCGCTACCCAAATCAAGTTACATTGGTGTCTTCAAATCATGGACTGGTCCTAATTGCTGCAACAAATGGTAAAATATTTACTCTTTATTTTCCTAAGGATAAGCCAGTAAGCCCTTTAATATGGTTGTTTATACCAAGAGTACGTATTAAGAAAAATAATTATAGGCTTATGTATTTATTGTTTTGTCAGGGCTGGAGTGACTTGTGACCCCAACACAGGTCGTGTTGCTGACTTGTCGCTTCATGGTGAACTAGTTGACCGTAGTATCAACACGGCAGGCAGGTCCGGGCTAATGACTGGACAAATTTCTCCAGCAATATGCAAGCTATTGCGTCTTTCTTTACTTATTCTTGCAGACCAGAAGCAAATTACAGGTACGGTTCCAGAATGTATGGGGATGTCCTGGTGATTTCGGCAGGCTTACCAATCTTATCGTGCTTAATCTTCCTGAAAACAAGCTAAAAGGTATGTACTTAATTTAAGGATATTTATTATTATTTTCTCCCAGGAAATGAAAGTTTCAAACTATTGTCTGAAATAATGATAAACTGGAAGCCACATCTGTTAAAAAATATTACTTACAAGTTGATAGTAATGCTATAAGCTGCAGCTGATCATAATGGACATATTGACATTAGTTTGATGTTATTTCGTTAATATTATTCGTTTTATCACATTATCTTCTCTAAAATATTGGTTGAAGCACAATACAAGCGATGATATATGGTTAACATTGATAATAGTGTTAAGTTACTAGGTTGGATATTAGTTAGATGTCCAATTTTATTTATTTTACTAGTGCTTGTTTGGATTGAATGATAAACAATGAACAAGATTTATTAAGGATGTAAGGCACTGAAAGTTGAAAATTTTACACTTGCTCATGTATCTTTGCAAGCCTGCTATTTTAGCAATGATACTGATCTACCTAATCATAACGTGGCATATGAAAATGTGGGCATGGACATAAATGAGCTAACGCAAATAATATCATTTACCCATTTATTATTCCAAGTTGCAATCTTGCAGACTTTGCAACTGCAAGTTGCCTGTAACTTGTAACAAGCCATTAAGTATGAACATGGATTTTATATTACCACATGCGGTGCCTTGGCAACCATTTCAAGACTAAGACCGGCTGTTCCACAAGAGACGAGCATGTTGTCAAAGATGATAGTGCAGTTGACGAATTTTGGTGGGACAAGTAAGTCTTTTGCAGAATTCGAATGGGAAAACAAGGTACATTTTCTTTGCTTTGTTTTGTTAATCTTATATTGATACTTTGTTATGCATGCAAAGATTGTATGGTTTACTTAGATAGATGTGTACATATGCATGTTTCAGCTATTTTGTATTCTGCGAATACCCCATGGTATGTTGGGTTCATAATTTCATATATGAAACTCCCTGAAATTGCGATTCAAAGTACATGCTGTTTAATGTAGCATATGTGCGTGCGTGCGTTTCATATTGCTCGTTAATTCTACCTGCTATGAATTTGCCATTAGCTGAGAATTGAATTCAAGCTAATTGCATTCTCAAGGGAAACAGAGTTGCAAAGTGCCACAAAACAAAGTTGTACATTTATTTCTTGAAGTATTATTTGATGTTAGAAATATAGTCCAAAGGATTATATATGAGTATACACTCGCTACATTGGAAAACTCATGTATTAGCTACAAAGTTGAACCATCTGATATTTAATGTTTGTTTTTTTTCTAAATTTATATTTGATATCACTGAAATCACTATAAAGTCATTCCAATATAATCTATTATAATGTTCCTATATCAGGTAATTGTGAACACTGTAATTCAAGATGAAAAGGAATTTTTGGATCACATCATTAAATCAACTAACATGAAGTGCCTCACTCCTCCGTAAGTATTCTTGTGTTCATCTGTACTATTTTATTTTTGTCAGAATCAAACTTGTGTTGCTTCGTACGCAACTAGATCAGATCTTGCATGTTGGAATTCTGTAATGTTTGTACTCTGTAATATTTGGAAGGATTGCTTTAATGTTTGTACTCTGTAATGTTTGTACACTTATTAAATTGACATTATTTTCTGTTTCTCTGTGTTAACTTGGTTGCAGGCTTATGTTTTATTCAATGGTTATGCACTTGCTTTAATGTTTGTACACTGTAATGAAAAATATATCACATTTCTTTCTGAGCATGATCTTGTGTTATATTTGTTGATTATAATCTTTATTCGTTTATGAAGATTTAGTTTGATTGCTATTATTAAAATGTAATATATAGGCATAGCTCTTGAAAAGTGTATCTACGATTTTTGTAGCGGCATATATGAGCTGTAAAAGAATTTATCAATACTATAACATGTTGATTTAATAGCGTGAAATGACCGCTATTGAATAAATATTTTATAGCGGCAAAATGGTGTTATAAAGATTTCCAATTCCGTTGATATTTAACTGTATTATAGCGGCCACAATGAGCTATTGAATAAATATTTTACAGCGGAAAATGGTGTTATAAAGATTTCCAGTTCCGTTGAGATTTAGCTGTATTATAGCGGCTATAATGAGCTATTGAATTAACATACCATAGCGCCGAATTTGCGTTATAAAACTAAGCTCAAGCATAGCGGCATATTTTGTGTTATAAATATTCAACAGTTTTTTATAATATGTCGATATACAGCGCTTATCAAACCGCTATGGTTGTGATTAATAGCGGCTATATGCCGCTATAAAAGACACTTTTTGTTGTAGTGAGAGGACGAAGAGCGAGATGAGGAACAACCGCGAATCTTTCGTAGAACTTTTTCCCAGGGTTGAAACGACCTTTTCTAATGTCTTTTCTACTTTAGTCATGGGAGTAGAAAAAGATCGTTCCAAATGAGACATCTTTTTATCTAACACCTGTTGATTTAAGGAGAGGAGACGTTGATTTTGATGTGCAACATCTCGATAGTTGTCTACCGGTCTTGCTGTAATTCTACCTTCCTGAATTTTGGAATCAGAGTAATATCATGTAGATATTGAAGCTCTAGCAGGTTGGGAAGGTCTAGTTGGAGGTGCTTGTTGTTTTTATTGTTGAGGTTGTCAGTATTGGGAAAAGGGTACTATGTTTGGCGGTGTTTCTAGGAGATGCATCATGGAAAGAAATCTAGTGCTACTATCTTTTATAGAGATTTTTTTCATATTGGAAGAGATATGAAGGAATTCCTAATGACCGTAGAATTCTCATTACGTAGGGAGTGTAAATTCAGCCAATAGAATCTATGTAAGGTTTTCTTTTTAAATATATAACCGCCAAAAGAAAATAAAATATATTTTATTATAAATCATGTAGCGATACAATACCAAGTTCACGTCTTAACTTAATAAAAATTTGTTCGCTTAGTGATTCTGTAAAAAATATCGGTTATTTGATTTTCGGAATTTACAAACTCTAAAGTTATTATTTCTTTTACAACATTATCTCTCAAAAAGTGGTGACGAATATGTATATGTTTTGTTTGAGAATGATTAATTGGATTTTTAGATAAGTTTATAGTACTAGTGTCATCGCAACATATTGGAGATTTTTTTTATAATTTTTCCAAAGTCTTTAAGTGTTTGTTGCATGTATATTACTTGTGCGCGAGCTAAGGCAGCAGCAATATACTCCGCTTCACAAGTAAAAAGTGATACACAATTTTATTTTTTTACTAAACCATGAAATTAGAGATCGTCCGATAAAGTGACAAGTGCCACTTATACTTTTCCTATCGGTTTTGCAACCGCCAAAATCTGCATCACTATAAGATACGAGTTCAAAAGAGCTATCTTTAGGATAGAAAAGGCCGTAATTCGTAGTGCTAGTTAAGTAACGCAAAATACGTTTAACTGCCCGATAGTGTGAATCATTAAGTTTTGTTTGAAATCTTGCACACAGACACACACTCATCATGATATCGGGTCTACTAGCCGTTAAGTATAATAGTGATCCTATCATACTTCGATATATTTTTTGATCAAAATCCTTTCCGTTTTCATCTTTATTTAAATGGGTACTTGTGCCAATGAGGGATGGTTTACTTGATATTTTCTCCGTTCCAAAACGTTTTAACAAATTGTGGTAACATTTTTCTTAATTTATAAAAATATCATTTTCTAACTGTTTAATCTGTAATCCTAAGAAAAAATTTAATTCTCCTATATGGGACATTTCACATTCATTTTTCATGATATTTGCAAACTCATTACATAGATTTTCATTTGTTGATGCAAATATTATGTCATCTACATATATTTGAACAACTAAAATATCAATAGAATCTCTTTTTATGAATAATGTTGTATCTATTTTTCCAACTTGAAAACCAGAATTTATTAAATGAGTTTCTAGTTTATCGCACGAGGTGCTTTTTTTAAACCATATAAGGTTTTCTTTAGTTTATATGCATGTTCAGGGAATTTTTTATGTATGAACAATGGGGGTTTCTTAACATAAACTTGTCCTTTTATAAAACCACTTAAAAATGCACTTTTTACGTCCATTTGAAAAAAATTAAGGTTATGATGACATGCAAAAGCAAGTAACGTTCGAACGGCTTCTAGACATGCGACTGGAGAAAACGTTTCTTCATAGTCAATGCTTTCTTCTTGATTATACCCTTGTGCTACTAACCTTGCTTTATTATGAACTATGTTTCCATTTTCGTCGGTTTTATTTTATATACCCATTTTGTCCTGATTACAGATTGATCCGTAGGTCTCGGTACAAGTTTCCATACTTCATTAATTTCGAATTAATTGAGTTCTTATTGCATCGCCATAATCCATGATTCGTCTTTTGAAGCTTCTTTATAGTTTTTAGGTTCAAAATTTGAAATAAATGCAACATGACTCATTTGATTTAATTGATGTCTGGTAGAAACTTTTGTATTCAAACCACCAATTATATTGTTAACAGGATGGTTTTTTAAAATACGTGGTGGCTATTTTAATGTATTATATTGCCTATAATATTCTCGTTATTGTTATGTATAGTTGTGTTATTTTCAGAAGGTTTTATTAAAATCTCATCATCATCGCTGTTTTTATTAATGGAAAAGTTTTCGTCAAAAGAAACATGTAGACTTTATTCTATAGTACTAATACGTTTATTAAATACTCTAAAAGCTTTGCTATGATCTGAGTATCCGATAAAGATTCCTTCATCGGCTTTTGAATCATAATTTCCAAGATTATCTTTAGTATTTAGTATAAAACATTTTGAACCAAATATTTGAAAATACGATACTTTGGGTTTTTTACCAAGAAACATTTCATACGTAATGTGACACGATTCAATACATAACAAGCAGTAGCTACAGCTTCTGCCCAAAAGTTTTTTGATAGATTACTACTGTTAAGCATAGTTCGTACACATTCTTGGAGTGTACTATTTTTTCGTTCCACATCGCCATTTTGTTGTGGTGTTCGTGGAAATGAAAATTTATGTGTACCCTTTTTGTTACAAAAATTTTCAAAATTTTTGTTTTTAAATTCACCTCTATGATCACTTTTTGTACTTTTTATTTTAAGATTCATTAAATTTTTAATTCTTTTAGCAAAAATTTTAAACATTTCAAAAGTATCGCTTCTATGTTTTAGGAATAATGTCCATGTATATCGTGAAAAATCATCTACAATAACAAATACATACTTGTTATGATTTATTGACCGTAATTGAGTAGGCCTAAATAAATCAAGATGAAATAATTCTAAGGGTTTTTTAGTAGAAATTTCCTTTTTAAATTTAAAAGAACTTTTTTTTAATTTTCCATATTGACATGCATCACATATATTTTTAACTTTATAATTTATTTTAGTGAGACCTCTAACCAAATTGTGTTTAGCTAGTTTGTTTAAAGACTTAAAGCTTATGTGACATAATTATTTATGCCATATCCAAGAGCCATTAAAATCCATGGCTAGGCATAGATCACTCGAGTTATTAAATTTCATAATTAAGATATAGATGTTTCTTTTCCTAAATCCTTCAAAAATCAGATTTTTATTTTTATCAAATATGTTGCATTTATTCTTTTCAAAATCAATTTTAAATCCTTTGTCACAAAGTTGACTAATGCTTAAAAGGTTATGTTTTAAATTTTTAACTAAAAAAACATTTATAATAACATGTGAAGTGGACATACCAACATTGATGACATTTCCAATTCCAATGACAAATCCTTTTGAATTATCTTCGAAAGTTACAGTACCACCGTCTATATATGTTATATTTGTAACATTTATGCATTTTCGTTCATATATTTGGAGCATCTGCTATCAAATATCCATTTCTCTTTGTTATTTGATTTTTCCTTTGGGCATCTATAAGATAAAAACAGCTTAATTGGTGCCCACTTCCTTTGTTAGGGTCCTAAGTGTTAGAAAGAGAAGGTTGCCATACCTAAAAGGGTTTGAGACCTTTAAAAAGGTAATTTTTATTATGAACAACATTTTTCAGATGGTTATCTATGTATTTTTGTCTAATTAGTTTGTTACTGGATTTCAAAATCCATGTTTTAATTATTTTGGTGTTAGACATCTTTTCTTTAGTATCTGATTTTTTAAACCTATTATATAGTGAGCTATAGTTTTTATGTTTTGAATTTCTCTTAAATCCTAATCCATTGCAGTTTCCAGATGGTTTAGAAATTTTGATCAAGTTATCCAAGTTGTACTTTCCTTTATTAAATTTTGAAATTTTGTTAGTAATCTTGTCTAACTTATCATTAAGATGAGAAATTTTGGATTTTAATGCTTCTAAATCGTTCTTTAATACAACGTTTTCTTTTCTAATTTCATCATTTTATAGTTTAACTTTTCTATTTCACATAATAATGAACCATTTTGAATATATAGATTTTTATATTTCTCTTGTGTAGTTTCTAGTTCTTCTTCTAAATGGTTTAATAAATATATTTCAAGTTCCATTCGATTAGTTTTTGCAATATATTTTTTATTTAACCTTTTATTTCTCTATATTTGTCATCTAATTGCTTGACGAGTTCTAAAATTTGATTATAAGTAAGATCAGGACATACCTCTACGGTATTTGCCATGAAGCATACATTTGCCTGCTCAGAATTATTGTTGCTATCACTGTTTGATGATGAAGATGAATCTGAGTCATCCCAAGTTACCTGAAAAGCCGTTTTCATTTCTTGAATTTCACGAACTTCCTTTTTTTTGTCATTATTGAGTTCTGGGCACTGTTTCTTCATATGTCTGAACTTGTCACACCCAAAACATTTGATTGAAGTTTGGTTGGATGAATTTGGATTTCCTCCCTTTTAGAATCTCGTCATCCTTTTGAATTTCTTAAATTTGTTCTCATTTTTGGCAATAACTATGATTTCACCTTCATCTAAGTCTGAATTATTATCATTTGCTTGAAAAGTTATATTTTTCTTTAAATTGATATGTTCTTTACTTATCCGCAAATTTGCTTCATATGAGATCAAATTTTCTATCAATTCTTCAACTTTTAGTTGAGAAAAGTCATTTGCTTCTTCGATAGCCAACACTTTTCATTCTCATTCATTAGTTAAGGAATTTAAAATACATGTAACTAAATCAAAATCTGTGAATTTAACTCCAAGCACCATGAGATCGTGTTGGATAGTTTGAAATCTAGCATACATATCACCAATAGATTCATTTGCTTTCATTTTAATTGAAGAAAACCGATTTTGTAAAATGGAAATCTTTGTTTGCTTGACTTTATTAGTGCCTTCATGAGTGATTTATAGTGTATGCTATATATCATATGTAGTAGTGCACAACATGACACGTGAGAATTCATTTTTGTCAAGTGAACAGAATAAAACATTCATGGCTTTAGCATTGTTTGTTGTTGTGTTCTTTTGAGCATTTGTCCAAGTGCTTTTATTTTTTTCGGTGCTACATATCTAACTTGTGTTGCTTGCTAAATTTCTAAACCATTTACTTCCATAAAAGTTGCCATATTAAACATGTTTCATATCTAACTTGTGTAGGCATGATTAGATCCAGTGAATAGTGGAGGACGTGAAGTTGATTGTCCTTCTTGAAATGTAATTTCCATATTAAATATGTTTCAATTACGCGTTACTAAGAAATGAGATAAATGTGCTCTGATACAATGAAAGAGCGTATGGATCGTGTATTTATATTTAGTATGCAAGTGTAATGAAAAGCTAACTTATAACTAACAAAGTAAAATAATAAAGGTAAGGAAACAATCACACCAGAGTTTTTATACTGCTTCGGACCTCCCGTCCTACATCTAGTCATGAAGCTCCTCTTCGGCTTTAACTAGTAAAACGACCCTCGCTTTGCCCTGAGGAATAGGCTTGATACAAAAGTTCTTTCTAAGATAATTGTGTGTTCTAGAAAACACTGATTTTGACTGCACGGTACAAATCTTCCAATAATCTCTTTTGAGTAGTATGTGTACATGAAGTTTTGCTTTTAGGAAATGATAAAGTCTGATATTGTTTGCTTTTAGAAATTAAAATATGCAAAGAATATAGATATGAGATTCAGAAAATTCAAGTCAGTTGTTTCTTAGAATCTTTACATACTTATAGATGTCGAAGAGTTTTCATGAGGAGCAGCATCCATTAGAGTTTTCTATTCCAGTCTAAAAGTTGCAATCATTGAGGAGGAAGAGATGCGGTAAAGAGTTATGGAAGCAACTGTTTGAATGAAGAAGGTGACTATTCAGTGGTTATGGCCGTTACCCAGCATAGACGTCTGTCTATAACATTTAGACATCTATGTGTGTGTGTGTATTTTTAATAGTAGTTAGAGTCAGACGTCTGAATGTATTTGTAAAACATCTGATGTTTATGTGTGGTTTCAAATCAGAGACTATAATCAGACGTCTGATATATAACGTCTGACATCTAACATATGTTTTTTGCAATTCAGTCTGTTTGATATATGAGGATTGAAAAACTTTGGTCATGCAATATTTGTATTGAAAACTAGTGAAGGAGATTTACAAGCTATATATCTATGACACTAACATACTATATTAGCTTTTCTAATACTTATGATTCTTCACCTTTGTTGGATGTCTTCAAGTTGAATTCTGAAAGATTTTTCCTGCAAGTAGGTGGAATATATATTGTATGTGTATGATTGTAAAGTTGTTGTCATCGAAATCATAGAATAGGCGTTCTAATAGTAAATGAACCGAATTAATATTGAAAAATCAAAATATAAAATATACTTACCAATAAATTTTACATATTGAGCCATGCAAGCGCTTATTGTACAGCCACTAAATACATTCGTGATTTGGTCACTTACAAGTCTACTTTCCCGAGACTACATATTGTCATTAATGAGTTTCAAACTCTTAAAGCAATACAAGAATATGGATATTTGATCCATATACGTTTATGTATGAATGTTATATGGTGAATGTTCACAATCCGTAATATGCGAAACTTCGATGTAATTAGTTAATTGAAATAAGTAAGTAAACTATATTAGACCATAGGCTATAAGATGATCTAAGAATTCGATAACTGAAATGTAAGTTTGATGTAAAGTGTGATTTATTTGATGTATTTAAAATTTAAGGATGACCAAATGCACTTTTATAAGAGCACATTATGATACTGTCGCAAGGATTTCCTTGGAATGGTTTTACAATTTCAAAGGAAAATCAAATGTGTAATAATGGATATTACCTAAGGAAATTTTTTGATGAAGAGAGTGAATGGTCACTTCTGCTTCATAGAGAAACATTGGAAACGAGAATTATAAAATAATAGTTGACACTTAAAATTGGAATGAGAAATATGATTTTATTCCAAAATCTATTTTCACACGGAAAATTGTTTTCTATGGATTTATTTCTTTGAACTTAAGATATTTGATCTGAAAATTCTCGACTGTAAATCAATTACAGTAAATAAAATAAAAAGCCTATATTAAGTAGTAGAATGAAGCTTTATATTACATATGCCATTATAATAATGGAGGAAATGGTGGAAGCATGCCATACAATACTTATTAGACGCATCAAATTACGAAAATTATTTTCGTAAAAAATAGCAAACAATTTTTATAAAATAGTAATGATTTTTTTAGTGTTGAATGAAAAATAGATATTGTTTTATTTCAATGTGAATATTATGAATATTCGTTATAAAATAAAACTATAATGGTGGAATTTGTGATGCATTGAAATACAAAAGTATCTAAATTATTTGCAATTATTTTGGAATTATCGACTAAGCCAAAGTTAGGAGAAATAATTCTTTGATTATATGATTATGAATCATATGGTACTAGTGTTATCCAGCCTTTTGACCAGGCAGTATATGGACTAACTTGAAGAGTTAAACTTGCAAGCTATCAAGATAAGAAGCTCAAAGAGATAGCCATAGAGTCCAGAAACTAAGTGTATCCAAGATTGCAAGGCAAGTGTAAAGCCATCCAAAGAAACCATAAGTCAAAATCCACCCAAGTGTTAGATCGGTGTCGATGTAACACCATGGATTGGTATCGATCTAGCAAATTTCACCCAATCTAACCCCAATTTCTTCTATACACATGTGATGATGCTAGCAGCTTATTCAAAGTTCCATTTCATTGATCCCATGAAATTCTCTATCGGTCTCCATAAGCATTTGAAATCAGCAATTTCCATTCATCCATAGATCTATTATTTGTACTCGAAAACAAGCTAATGATGATGAAAACAAGTTTGGAATCACAAAGATAACCACAAACCGAGCCAGAACAAAAAACATTCAAAATGTTCCATAAGGCCATTATATGGATTGGTACCGATCCAAGACCATGTATCGGTACCGATCCACGAATTATGATGAGGTGGCCACCATTTTCTTTAGAGAGCGGTCTTGGGCATGAAGAATGAGGTGGAGACCACTGAGGTGAGTTTTTAGGCAACCTATAACTATAAATGGGAGGTCAGGGGCACATTTTCGAGGGATCCTTTTCATCTTTGCATTCTTAACAACACTCTCACATAATAACCCATGAATTTATATCGATCCATAATGGATTGGTATCGATCTGTAAGAACAGAAGTGTAACCAACACTATAAACCATCAACAAAGTTAAGTGGACTAGGCCAAGGTTAGCCGAACCACTATAAAATGTTGTGTGTTCTTTTCTTGCTCATTTTAATTTGTTTTTATTCACTTTTTATTCTCTACTAAATCTATTGGGTGTTTATGTCATTTTTGGTTCAAACATTTTGGTGCTTTCATTAAGAAACACTTGAATTCACTGATTTGGGATTTAAAAAGTTTAAAATAATAAGACAATTAATTAGAAAGACATTGTTGGAAGAAATCAGCATGGGGCAGCCAAGAGGCATCCTTAGTATCTAACCCCTCATCCAGCTGTATAACCAGGGATGAGATGGAGAGATGATGAATGGATTGCATGAAAAGATGATTGCTAGCCAGAAGATATGATGGAGAATTTTTTCGGGTTAATGGGACAAATAGGAATAGTTGGAGTTGTGCCAAATCAGAACTAAAGGCCAAAAGCTAGAGCAAATGCACTTAGGAGCCCAGTGGGGCAAATTGGAGTGTACCTCAAAGAAGTCACACAGATCGGTATTGATCCACAGGTACGGATCAGTACCGATCCACGAGAACAATGGGGCATGACCGGAGCTAACTTAGGTAGAAAAAATTATGTTCAGGGAGTGATGATGAGCAACCAAATGGGAACAAGAATATAGAAGCATGACCGAAGGACTATGTGCCAGAATTCCCTGATGGAAACAAGGGGCAGGTAGAGAATACTAACTTGAGAATTCTTTTGAACGACGATGACAGATTTGCTGAGATAGTGTGACAAACTATGAGGGGTGGATTGCCTAAATGGAGCCTGGAGGATGTGAACAGGAGTCCATTCACTTCGAATATTCGATGCACAAGGAATCCACTTGATTTCAAGCTGCCTAGGTTGGAGACGTATGATGGAAAGACTGATCCAATAGTTCGTTTGGTTAGGTACATCCGGCACATGGAAGTGCTGGGTGCGTCTAAAGAGGCCATGTGATAGTGTTTCCCTTTATATCTAATAGATTTGGCTGCATTATGTCTTAGGCAGCTTGAGAACATTTCCATAAGCACGTGGACCGAGTTAGTGGACAGATTTATGAGACATCTTCGAATCCATATCTTACGACCCAAGAACATATTAACATTATCAAGTTTGGAGCAGAGGGCCGAAGAGTCCCTCGGGAGCTTTTTGATAAGACATAGTGCGATGGCTGCCACGGTAGATAGGACGGATCCATCGGTAGTTTTGATGGAGGCAATTTCTAGAGTGGTCAGTAAGATAGATTTTAAGGTTTCTTTGGAGCAAGATCCACTGATGGACCTCATAGAATTTTATCGTGAAGCTGAAAAGCATCTGCATCAGGAAGATGCTAAAGTTGAAGAGGAAGAGACTAATGTTGTGAATGACGGAGGGCCACCAAGAGAAGTATTCAACCGAGACAAGGGAAAATAAAAGATGGACGATGGCTTTGAAGGATCAAAGCGGTAGAGAAGGGAGCCAAAATTCTCTTCTTATACAGATTTGAACAAGACCCTGGAGCCGATTTACCTAGATGGACAGATCCCTTATCGGAAACCAGCAAGGAAAGAGCCTGTGGACTATGAAAGGACTTTTGGAAAATATTGCCCATTCCATGAGCTGGATGAGCATAACACAAATGACTACAGGCACTTGTGTGATCTGATCAATAAATAGGTCAAAGATAACAAATTGCAGCATTATGTGAGAAATTGAGCTGCGATGATGGAATAAAAGAAGCTATCATCCGCAACAAATCGAAACGGCCTTGGATCGAGGTCGATGATAGTCATCACATGATGGGAATGGACGAAAGTTGAATTCAATTCTTGTACTTTGCTCGATCATTTCTTTTCTTGCATTTTTCTTTTCATATTAAGCAACAAAGACAATAATAACCTCAAGTCGTTTACACGTATATGGGATCCCGAATAGTCCTTAGGCACGTTCTAATTCGGATGCCTGAGATGATTACTTAGAACAATAATAATCTCGGACCACTTACACGTGTACGCGACCTCTAGGCACACTCTAAGTCATTCGTATGGGATGAACACTTAAGATTTCTTCTTGTTTGCTTTGATTTGATTTGAATATTTGGATTTTAGAAAAACCACGTTGATTTCATGATTTAAATTGATGCTTTAAAGTCTCGTCGGGAGAGGCAAAATTGGAGTGTAGGAAGCAAGTCCCCTCATCGGAGAGCGAGCGAATGGACTTATGCTATATTGATCGCTTGAAAGTCTCGTCCGTAGAGACGGGACCAAAGTGTAGGGTGCAAGTCCTCTCATCGGAAAGCGAGCAGGTGGACTTGTATGATATTAACCGCTTTAAGCCCCATCCGAAGAGACTGGACCGGAGTGCAAGAAGTAAGCCCCTCGCTAGAGAGTGAGTGGATGAACTTTTTTGACGTTGAGTCCACTCATCGAAGTGCGAGCGGATTGGGCTCGGTAAGGGTCTAAAGGAACCATAGGTGTGATTATTGACCTCGAACGGCCATGGATTTGATTAGTGATCTCGAGAGACCATGGAGTTGATTATCAGCCCTGATCGGCCATGAAATCAACTGACAATCTGGAAAGATCATAGATTTGACAATCGGTGCTGAATGGCCACGAATTAACTAACGATTTAGATAGATCGTCCCCTTAACTTAAATGGTGAAAAATCTAGAGAGATCGTCCCTTTAACTTAAATATAAAACGATCTAGAGAGATTGTGCATTAAGCTAAATATAAAACGATCCGGAGAGATCGTGCATTAGAACGGATACAGATTTGATAAAAGGATTTGAATGCCTTATAGTTGGAGTGGAATTGATAAATCCTAGATGAACATGGAACGATTTTGATATATGATGTAATAAATTTAAATGAAATCGGAATGATGATGATGTATAGACTATAATTAGACAGAGTTTAGAGTCTCGCGTTATAACAATTTTGAAACGACCCATGATTGATAAGAGAATCCAAAAGAACATGATGATTTACAATAGCTTGATCAACTGTCAACTAGGAAATTCAATTACTAATGCTTCATCGATTTCAATATTTGTTATTGAGTAATGGACACCTTTTATTCGTAAGACGTGCTTTGGAGGGCAAATGTTATCTAGCCTTTTGATTAGGCAGTATATGGACTAACTTGACGAGTCAAACTTGCAAGCTATCAAGGCAGGAAGCCCAGAGAGATAGCCATAGAGTACAGAAACCAAATGTATCCAAGATTGCAGGGCAAGTGCAAATTCATCCTAAAAAACCACAACTCAAAATCCAACAATGTTTTGGATCGGTGTCGATCCAACACCATAGATCGGTACCGATCCAGCAAATTTCACCCAATCTAACCCCAATTTTTCCTGTATACAAATGTTGATGCTATTAGCTTATTTCAAGTTCCATTTCATCGATCCCATGCAATTCTCTATCAATCTCCATGAGCACTTAAGGTCAGTAACTCCGTTCATTCATAAATTAATCAATTGGGCTCGGAAACAAGCTAATAATGATAAAACAGGTTTGGAATCTTGAACCTAACTATGAATTAAGCCAAAAAAATATTTAAAATGATCCATAAGGCCATTTTATTGATCAATACCGATCCAAGACCATAGATCAGTACCTATCCATAAATAATGATGAGATGGACACCATTTTCTCTAGAGAGCTGGTCTTGGGCATGGAGAATGAGGTGAAGATCATGGGGTTGAATATTCAAGCAACCTATAATTATAAATAGGAGGCCAGGGGCTCAGTATTTAGGGATCCTTTTCTTTTTCGTATTCCTAACAACATTCTCTTGTAATCATCCATAGATTTATATTGATCCATAATGGATTAATATAGATCCATAACAAAGGAAGTGTAATCAGCATTATAAACCATCAACAAAGTTAAGTGGGCGTACGCCAGGATTAGCGAACCACTATAAAACATTGTCTATTCTTTTCTTGCTCCTTTTAATTTGTTTTTCTTCACTTTTTATTCTCTACTAAATCTATTAGGTGTTGTGCCATTTTTGGTTAAAACAACTAGTGAATTATATCTCACATGATAAAAGGCAATGCACCCATTGGTGGGAATGATCATAAGAGTTGATGAACTCTTCAAATTTATAGACATATGTAATCACATGTGTACTAATACAAGATCTGTTCCACGTGCTTCATTATATTCACTGATGAGTATTCACCGAGATGGACATGTGTATTTGATACACATGTAGTATGTCCGTGATAAGCTCATAGAGTACAAAATGAAAGTGAGTAAAATAACATGCAATAGAATATAAAATTAATTCGATTTGATCGAATATGTGAGTACATTGGAAGAGTTTCGAAGGTTTCTAGGAATGAATAAAGATTCAATCTCAATTATCACTCCTCCATGTGATACATAATGATGTATCAATAAGGAGTAATTAAACTTTATTTAACAAATTATGATTATTTTAAAGTTAGTTAAGTTAACTTCCTTCTATAAGGTCGTGTACTTAAGAGTAGTACACAAGGTTAAAATTAATTTCATCTAAATAATAGTTTACATAATCATATAAGATAAGGTTATATAAGAATCCAAAACATATCATAGGCCAAGGTTGGCAGGCTATGCGAGTTGAAAAATTGCACGTAATAATTGTTTGTCAAGGACCTTATATGAATCTCCTAAAAGGAGTTTGGAAACGGATGTCACTGGATAAACTATTTATGTTTTGAACATCAGGTTGTAAACTAAAACCAAATCAATTTTATATGTAAGGAAATTCATAAAATGTTTATGGATGCCCATCCTATTACATTAAAAAACAACTATTGTTTCAAGAAATACCAACTTCATAGCGAAGGAGATTTTTGAGAAATTATTGGTTATAAAATGGATTTGGATATGATCCAAAGTTAAAACTGATTATGTGGGTGAAATGAAATTAACTTAACCAAAACAAACACATTGCATTAGGGTGTCTAATAATTATTTTCACACATTGAAGAGAAATCATGACTTTCTTATCAATGTCGAGAGTAGATACTCCTCAGTTGTCGTTTAAGCCATTAAGAATATTGACTCTATTATGATGTGATGCAAAAATTTAAAAACGATTCTAAATATGTTATCAAACTATGATTTTGGTAGTTGCGTCCTAAGGGATATGATCTATTGACTGTGAATGAATCTTCAAGAGCAAGATAAATGCAGTTGAAATATAATGAGCAACGTTAATAAGAATAACATCGTAAATTTAAATTGTTGAAATTGGAGTAATAGATTCATTATTAAACGAGCTCAAGTTAGTCTAGTTTTTCTTAAAATTATTGTATGATATGACTTTGTATTTGGTACATAATCTTTGAAATGGAAAATGCTAAATAATGATTCAAAATGGGCTGTTTATATATAATAACCGAAGTGTCACAAAGTCAACAAGAGCGATACTAAGTTTGTGGGTTTTAGGATATGATCCAAGAAATAATACGAAATTATCATTTTATAAGCATTCAAATTGACTAAGTATTTCGATAGAAATATCGAATAGTTTGATTTTCAGTCAAGATGCATACGAAGTATGTGTCCATAAGAAAGAAACACTAAAAGGCACACAGATTTTTCCAGACTATAAGTGGCCAACATATTACTGATCATTAATGATGTATTTAAGTTAAAATCGGTACTAATTTGGTTGTTTAATATTTGATATTGGATTTGTAAATTATACCTATAATAATATAAGTATAAAAGGTGTTGAGAATGTCCCCAGCGATAAGAAAAGACATCAAATTAAAATGTTTAATATGGAACATGTAAGATTGATTCCTTATCTATTGACCCTAGGAGTAATCGTACATGTTGTATTGTCTACAATATCACAATTTGCTTATGTATCTTATGCATGAAGAAAATATCAAATTCAAATAAAGATCACTAAATGGTAGTTTAGAGTATTCTTCAGTATTTACGAAATACTAGGTAATTATTTACACAAACAACAAACTCTTTATAAAGGAGTGTTTGGACTCAAACTACATAAATGTTATCAAGTATAATATGTCAATATTAAATCATGTTCAAACCTCAGTTAATAAGCCTTAAGTTGGAAATGTTCCAAACAAGAAGTTATGGCTAATTCAACGAAAATGCAAAGTAGATCACCTTGAATAGCACAACATAAAAGCAATGTATAAATATAAATACACAAATTTAAATTGAGCTAAGGGTGATTCCATATGTTAATAATACTGCATTATTATTATATGATAATAATGTAAAAAGCTCTCTAGAATTCAAGAAACATATTGCAAATAGTTCCATGTGATAAAATTAGTTTATCAACATCAGAGAGAGTTGATTGACAAAGTAGAGAATTAAAACAACATAGCAGATCCATTTAAGAAGGGTTAAGCTCAATTGGTTCTCATCAAACTAACTGAAACAGGTTAGAGATTCCATAATTGAAATGGTATCTTTTCTTTCTATTATAACTATATCTAATGAATTATTTTAATTAATTAATTCAATTAAAAGAACATTTAATAGAAAACCATAAATGGTAAGTTTTGTGAAGGTAATTACAAAGCGTTGTAACCATGAATAACTTATCACGATGAAATTAAACATACCATTTTAAATATTCCTAGTCAAGATGCACCGAGACTGGATATCGATGCGTCCGTTGAGACAGAGTATTGATCCCCTCCAAATGTTGAATATTGCATTACTCATGATTGCTTAGGGGCACCAAGGGTTTACGTACTGATAGTTATCGGATAACCATGGAATGACTCACTCAATAATTTTCTGTTGGTTAATATAAATAAGGTCAAACATAAAATATTGATGTGATAAAATTACACAGTTCTCTTGAGTCGAGAATATTTTTCATCTTCAATGTGGAAGCTCTGCTTTGATTATACTTAAATTGTAGCCACCCCCACCTTTATACCCATACTATCTAAGAGTATTGCAGAGAAATATAGCAGACAATAAAGAGAATGAGGTGATATGGGGTACACACATGAATATTCCCTTAGGCTAACATTGGTACGTATTTAAACATCAAATAAATAACTCACCTATACATACATAGCATCGACACAAAGCAATAATCATATGTGCTGCTAGGACAGAATAATACATAATAAATATTAGAGATCACATCGTCAATTACAATGATAATATATAATACAACAATATACAAAGTATGATATACATCACCAAGTCATATACATACATGAGTTTATACAATACAAATTAACATACTACAACACTGAATAACTAGTCTCCTATATGCCCAAATATAATACAACCTAGTTTCAACATCCATGTACTTGAAATGTCTCCGATTGAGCTGAGTATTATATAATTAATAAACGAGTCAGATTATGTGTAAATCAAGGGTTTTACATATATATGTAGATATAGAATATGTATAGCATAAGGATGATAGCATAAAGACAATAGTATAATAAAATAGCAACACCCACAAAACCCAATATAATGATGTCATCAACCATATAAATCACATCAAATATTATCTCATCGAAATAATAACAAACAGATATATTATCCGTATCTGAAGTCATCATCAAAGTCCAGAAATTGACAATAAAGAGACATCCTCAAGTGAAGTTAGAAACAAATAATGCCTATAATCTCTCTAAATCTCATATTATAAAGTACTATGATCAAATCAATAAGAAAGATTTGAACTAGCTTAGAACAATATCCAAATATAATCAATAATAAATAGGCCATCTGCCAGTAAAGAATAGGACATCTTCCTAAGAAGGATACGGGTTGAGCATACTCTGGACATAGTCTTAGGTATAATCTCATCTATCTATAAATATTATACGTCTATCTACCATCCACATACATACACATACATTAGAACTAGATGGGAGACTGATAGTACGTCTGCTTGCTCTAAAAGCGTGGTTCATATGACATGACTCCTACAGTCAACGGATGACATCTCCTTTACATTTTGGACAATTCCAACATATAGAAACCATCATCTATCTCAGTAACATCCAACCCAAACCGATATACTAAACAAACACAACAATCATGCAATTCAACCAAGAATCAGAATTCATATATAGATGCAATAAGATATGGAAATGGCTACGCGTAGAAACTCACCAAATTACCAAACGATGATTTTTACTACCTCTGCAATTGCTAGCTCATCTTCACCATTTCTCTACTCAAATTTGGCCGCACCACCAAAACTGTCTCTCACGCATACATGGCCTTCAACAACACCCCACTTACTCAATGATTCGCCTTAAAAATACCTCCACTCGAATGCGCGCCCTCCTCAGGATGCAAATCATGATGCTATAAGCAGTATATGCATTCCTCCCGCCTCGCTCCAGCCATCGATCACCACCTCCCTCCTTGCAACATCGCCTAATATAAACACCATCCTTTTGTCGTGAGCACGTTCTCTGATCGCACGATTTATTTAGTTTTTTTTCTTTTTTTTTCTTTTAAAGTCGTATTCGATTCTTGAGAATTAAGATTAGCACCGATAGGTAATGCGGGCTTGGATCTTTTACTTGAATTATGAAAGCGTATTCTCTAGAAAATTAGAGAAGAGAGAGTTAAAAATGGGCTTGGGCTTTATTTTGTATTAGTAACAATTTTATTTCTGTATTTTCTTCTCTTTACTCTTCCCTTAAAGAACACTTCTAATCTATTTGTAAATAAACTCCAATCTAGTTTGAATTGAATTTACACTCCGATTTATAATTGTATTTCAATAATTATACAATTTGTATTCAATTAAAACAATTTATTCGATTTCAATATATTATTCTAAAAGAATTTATTAAATTAGTTCTATTTATTACAATAAAATATTTTATTATATAGAATTCAATTAACTAAAATTTTATTTCTAAAATACTAATTACCAAATAACAAATTCGAACGATTCTATTTTAATTAAATTTACGTATTATTATGGCGTAGAAAGTAGGGTTGTTACATAAATTGTGGCACTGGATCCATTAAAACGACTATAATTTGGTCGAATGAAACTATTGGAAGTGAAACGCTATTCAAGTGACGTGTGAATATTAATATTTAAATTGTTTAATATTAACCGCTAACCAAATTTACACCTAAAAGTCATACAACCAAAATGTTGAATAATCTTTTTACCACTTTATTTAATTAATTTATAAATTGTTATAATTAGTTAAATTAATTAATATTTATGAAATATTAATTATAAAATTTTATTTGATGTGTATTGAACAATATTAAATAGTGTGTTTATAATAGTTATAAATATACCGATCAATATACCATATTGGTACGCATTTAAATAAGATCTAAAATTGCACTGAATATTGATTGGACTTGGACTAAATTTGAGGCCTATGTAGGCACCTTATTTTTGGCTATAGAAGGGTGTTTTGGACGGCCATATGATAGAAAAAAAGGAGTTTGAATGATTAAAAGAGTGAAAATAGTAAGAGAGAGATATTAGGATGAGATCCATTTTTCACTCTCTTAACTTTCTATTTATATGACATCTCTTTATATCATTTCTTCATATTCAGCAATAAAAAAAATTATTTGAATAAATATATTTAATTAATTTTTTTTGAAGTGTAAGCAGGGTTTAGTGGACCCCTACCATTTATTAAAAGAAAATAGAAATTACAAAGAGAAGGAAGGGCATGCCCCACCTGCAAGAACAAAAAAAACCCAAAAAACAAGACAAAAAGTAGAAACCCTATATATTACCCAAGGGAAATATACAAAGTATCATATTTGGTTAGAATATTTCTAACAAGCATCTTGAAAATGGCATTAATATCTCTCTTTTCCTTTCGAAAAATCCTTAAATTCCATTGATCCTAAATAGCATAAATAAACTTCTTCAAATAACAATGTAAAAGCCTTCTCTTGGTTGTTCTTGATTTTGTACCTTTGAAAATTGTGTGCCATTCTATGTCAGAGTTCGAGGAGGCCCTATGCATACTTAGATAACATACAATTCTCTCCCAAATGAAATATGTGAAGAAGCATGAGAAGAAAGGGTTCTTGATATCCTCTGAACCAAAGTTGCGTAAAACACATTTAGAAACTTGTAACAAACCTCGATGAAGAAGGTTACCTTGAGTGTGAAGGGAATTGTTGAGGACTTTCCATAAAAAGATATTTTCTTTAGGCTTTGAACCATCACTCCAAACTCTACTATGCCAAGGAAAAGTTTCCATAGAAGAAAATTGAGCGATAGCTTTGTATATTATAGACACAGAATGAGGCTTACCACACCAAATCATAGGGCATGAATGATTCGTATAAAATTTAGAATCAACGGTTGCCCATAAGCTTCTAATATAGGACGAACTCGAATAGGAAAATTAAATTATGCCATCAACCAAGTAGCTAGAAACAAAAGCAACATTAGGAATTTGGGTATTTAATTAATTTATTTAGCTTAAAATTGTTTATGTAATTTATAATACCTGTGTGTGTGTGTTTATTATAAATAGCAAAATTTTGTATAAAAATATTACACAACATCAAAAATTTAGAAAATATTTAGTTATTATTTTATTTAATTTTTCATGGCTTTTAATTTTAAAATCTTAAAATGCAAAACCGAAAAGAAATAAATAGATAGATAGATAAATTTTATATAGCTAAGAGCAAAATATGCAGAGACATAAATTAAATAAATTTAATTTTATAATTCATATTAATATATATATATATGGGCACACACATATATATCCAATTATATATACATATGTATTATATAAATTAATTTAAAATAAAATATTATTTTAATAAATTGTTTTTGGCTTTCATATTATATATAATACACATGTATATGTATTAAAAATTATTTTATAAATTAATAATTAATTAATTTAATGATTTAATTACTATTATATGTATATACATATTTACATACATACGTATATACGTATATATGAACATATATATATATATATATATTACAAATGTTATTATATAAATCTTTTAAATTAACATTTGATATATGTATATATTCATATATATTTACATTTATATCATATATTTACTAATAAATAACATTTGATGCATACACACGCACGTTTAGACCACGAATTGAATACAAGAGGGCTCAATGCGTTCGTTGTTGCATATTCTATTACATGTGCATGTACATACATATATGTATCAATACAAACACACACACACATATATATATTATAATACAAATTGTACATTAAATAAAACTTTGTTTATAAATTTAAATAAAATGTTATTCTATTTAACATAAAATTTAGAAACATTCTAAGTAAATTAGACCATATAGGCCCAATAAAGATCCAAATAGGTAAAAAAAATAGAATTTACCCAATAACCCCTCTACATGCTGGCCCAGTTCTAACATAGCTAAAAATTAACATGTCATCAACATACAAACATATTGTAACACAATCAGGTTTACCCAATTTGCTATAAATGTATTTATCAACGTCATTAACGATGCAGCCATATAGCAGTACTACTTTATCAAACTTCTCATGCCATTGCATGAATGCTTATTTTAAGAAATAAAGAGATTTTATCAACTTACAAACTCTATTTTATTGGTCGGGATTTATGAAGCTTATGGTTGTTCATTATATGTCTCTTCTTCTAAATCACAATTTAAAAAAGCTGTTTTCACAACCATTGGTGTATAACTAAATTATGAATGGATGCAATTGCCATCAAACAATGATAGAAGAAATGCGAGCTTCGGAAGCATACATATCAAAGTAATCTACTCCATGCCATTGTTTATAAATCTTAGCAAATAATCTGGATTTAACTTATCAATAGGTCAAACTATATTAAACCTTTCCTTGAATATCCAAAGAATCCAAGTTTGGTTTGCCAAATTGAAATCATTTCATCGTTGATAGTGTCTTTCCAGAAAATTGCATCTCTGGGACTAATAGCTTCATAAGTTTTAGAATCATCGTCAACCTTCATCACATATCTAGTTATATTAAGAATTTTATCCTTACTTCTTTCTACCAGATATGTATTGGAATCAGGACAATAGTCTTTTTTATTCTTGCTCTTTTACTTATTCTACCTTAAGCATTTCTTTGGACACTAAGATATTCTCGTTTTTTGAGAAAAGGTATAATCTTCATCATTGTTATCATTAGTTTTGATTGGACTAGATGACACCAATGGATTCTCACCAGTTTCATTTTGAGAGATACTAGTTATCAGGAAAGTCTGCATCTATGGATTCTTTTATTTTAAAAGTACCAAGAGTTATGCCAACAGGGTTGGTTTAGTTGGTTGGTAGTTTAGATTGCAAGATTAAAGGTCACGAGTTCAATCTTTGAGATTAACACTTGATGGAATCGATGAACCATGTTCAAAAAAAAGTATCAAGAATTATAAATTGATAGGTTATACTATGAGAAGAATAACCAATAAGGGCATACTTAAATATTCTACTTTCTAACTTTAATCTTTTTGGCTCTGGTTTTCTAACATAAACCAAACAACCTCAAACTTCAAGTCCTAATAATTTGGGTTTTCCTTTAGACCATAATTCAAAAAGGGAAACATCCTTATTTTTCAAAGAACTTTGCTTATAGTATAACGAGTAGATAATATAGCATCATCCCATAAAGTGTTAAGCAAAATAGCACTAATAGCATAGCACTAACCACTTCTATCAATGCCTGCTTTTTTCTTTCAATGACTCCATTTTGTTGAGGTGCATAAGGAGTAATACATTGATGAATTAAACCATGTGGCTTTAAAAATAATTCAAAATCATTTGAAAAATATTAAAGACCGTGATCAAATGCAACACTTTTATTTGAAGTCATAATTGCATTTCCGCTTTTACCTTATAAAATTTTAACTCATCAAAAACTTCTTCTTTGTTTTTGTTAGATAGCATAAGCATGTCTCAAAAAATTATCAATAAATGCGACATAATATCTATTACTGTCTTAAGTTGTATGACTTTAAATTTACCAATAATACTTTGTACTAGATCAAGAAAACTAGATTTTCTTTCTATGGATTTAAAATATTTCTTAAGTATTTTTGCTTCACATATTTCACATTTAGAGATAGATTCAAAATTTCAATCAAAAGTTGATCCTAACATATTCATGTTTCTAAGGAAACCATAATTAACATGTCCTATTCTAGTATGCTATAAATCAATAGCATCAACAATATAAATAGAAGTATTCTTTATTAAATTCAACTTAAACATTCCATTACAAGAATACTGCTATCCAACGAACCTACCGTTTTTGGATAACACTAATTTGTAAACTCATATACCATCTTGGATCCTCCTTTATAAAGAAGCTATCCAAATCCATAATTCTTATAAATATCAAGTACATAAAATATATTAACTAAAATAATAACATTTTCAGAGGTAAATAAAAGTTCTATAGTGCATTATTCAATTATTTTGCTACGAATATTATTTGTCCCAGTAACCCGAATGCCTTATAGATTATTAACTTTGTAATAAAATTTTGAAATACAAGATGTTTGTTTTTCCGTATATACTTATTATATTATGATTCATTAATTAGTTTATTAATTTAGGTATATTTAATAGAAAAATCCTTTAATGATATGTTACGTGATAATAATTACAAAGAGTTGAAATCATGAGAAAATTATCACAATATTAAATAGAATAATACTTTAAATATTTACGATCAAGATATTTCGAGAAAGAATGATGTTAATACTCCATTGAGAGCGGAGAACTCATGGCTGTCATAAGCACTAAGGGGTAAACATTGTTAGTTATTGGATAGCTATTAAATGAATCATTAGAAAGTTTCATGTTGGTTAAAAACAATGAGGTCAAATATGAAATCTCGAGTGATAATATTACACAGTTTTCTTGGCATGAGTATATTGTTGAACTTCAGTATAGATACTCCATTTTAATTATAGTTAAATCATGGAATAACGACCATCGAGCGACTATAGTTGGGTCTGATTTGAATTACTGAAATTGAAACACTATTCAATAGAGTATCCACCTTCTTAGTTGTATGAGGTTAGAATGAAGATCAACTATAGTCAACTTAAAGTCAAAATTTCTGGTTAGGTTGTATGATTAATAATAAATGTTATTACAGAACCAAGGATTTTATTTATGGATTAACCCATTTAAATGTGGTTGTTATTGGAAATTTGACCAAAATCAAATTCCATAAATTCTAAAGTGATATAGTATTAACTAAAAATCGATGTAAATAATCATTACTAAAAGGTATTGTATAAATTTATAGAATTGGATTCTACTGATAAGATTTGTAAGTGATGAATTAAGTCAAACGGTCATGCCCCGAGCTAAGCTGGTACGTGAACATTAGTATTTGCAGTTTTCAAATATTAATCATTGGCTAAATTCACATTTGTGACTCGTACAATCGAATCTAATCAGCCTTTGAAACACTGCTTGATTTGATTGCTTTATAATAGTTATAAATTAATTAAACTAATTAGTATTTGTGAAATGTTAATTACTATTGTAATTTTTTATTAGAGTGGATTTAGTAAAATGGAGCGGCCTCTAGAATTGTTCGTGGGGCTATTAGTAATTTATTGGATGCATGTATAAAAGTTATTAAGTTCGTATTGATATATGATAATGATAAGGATTTAAATTGGATCCAAATTGAATATTACTAAGGGGTTTCATGGAGTTGCTTATCAATATAGGACTGAGTCTATGATTGGCCTAGATAGAGAGGAGTAAGGGGTCTCAGAGTTTGAACCCTTTATATTCGTCTCGTTATTTATATAACTATAACGACTCTCCTTTTTCGATACCCCAAATATATGCCGATCAATACATATTTTGAAATACTACAAAAGATAAAAGGCCGTATGAATTTAAACTTGATTAAACTCTAAATTTTGACATGGCCTTTGCGCAGTTCGGAGGGGAAAAACAACAATGTATAATATAACAAGTATATATAAAATCACATGGAGGTGTAAACAATGCACACTGACCCAAGTGATGATATATCAACTGAATACATAAAATTGATAAGGCCATAATATGAATAAATCTCTACATAAACTCCGTACAAATGGATCACTAAATAGATACATCAATACAATGCATAGTCTCTTACATAAATAGAACATCTGGTACATATAGCCGAACATAAGCTAATCATAAATACAAGCACATCTCTATAATCCAAAAAATCCAGCTCTCCACTAGCTCGTTCCTAAAATAACCTGTCATGCAGACTACTCTGCTAACAGTAATCAAAAGTTCAAAACAAAAATAAAAAAGAGAAAACAAGGGTAAGATAAAAGTCCGATAAGGGGAGCTAGCCTCATTATATTGTAATTAAATACAGATATACATCTTAGCATGCAATGGGTCGATGTGACATATAATAATTTAAAAAAACATGTTTTAACCATATAAAGTATCAACAACATGAATAGATGAGTGTAGGGGCAATACTACACTCCATAATAAATGTGTCATACATCTCCCAATCCACGGTCAAGCTTGAGATATAAGGTACATCTAAAACGATGCTATATATATATATATTCAGTATACACACATACATACATACATACATACATACATACATACATACATACATACATACATACATACATACATATATATATATATATATATATATATATATACATACACACCCCACAAACCCTGTATAAATCTTATGAGTTATACCTTAAACCAACGCTTTCTGAATATTTGAAAATTCAATATTCGTAGTCAAAAGTGTCATCGATCTCCGAATCCATGTCAACAAAATACCAGTAAATACAAATACAATGAAGGTATAACAAAGCATTCTCATTCCCAAATATCCCATACGAATCATATAAGAGTAATATGAAAGGTCAACTCAATTTGAATATCAATAATAGATACCTGTACCGAATTACCATTAGCTACCAAAGAGACTTATTCAGAGCCAGAACTATATTATGGACTCCCTTGAAAGCCAATATCTCAAAATATAGTTGGTATGTCGGTACTATTGCAGCATCCAATTGTACTACGGAATAGTATATTACCTAATCTAGATTGGCGTTCCAGTCTCTCTCCACCCCTGCTTCGGGCACACATCTGCAGGTCGTGTTGTCTCAATGGTATAATGGATTCCTTTTACACAACCAATATCATCCGATTGTTTATGAATAGACAATCCGGATTCAAGCTGTCCCAAGCCACCAAACTTCACTATAACTTTGAAGGACCATTAGGTAGAACATCCCTATATCTTTGACCGGACAAACAAGGAAGCTTCTCAAACCAAATAATCTTTTCGTGCTCCAAATGCTAAAATCCAAACCCATCTCGATCTAAAACGCTATCGTGCATACCATAGAAGTACGTCTTGGCATTACCCGCAAGGCAGTGCTTGTAAGTGCTTGCATGTACTACCCTTGCAAGGCAGGGTAACAACACTGCCTTGTAAAAGGCAGCTCCTATGACTGCCTTTACAGGTAGTGCAAGTGTGTTGCCTAAAACGGGTAGTGCTAAGCACTGCTTGAAACAGGTAGTGCGTTAGCACTGTTGTGTTCACATCAGTGCCCTACTTCGACTAGGTGGGTGGTTTTTCTGGCCTCTCAAAGGGGTCTAGGCTATTTTTAGACTTTGGGCTATCAAATTTTGGGTATTTTCTTATTTGACAATTTCGACTAATCTATAAAATTTTAATTAATGATGTAATCTTCTTGCTTCTTATATTTTTTGACTTTTTTATTAATCCTCCAAGCTTGATTGCCATCGTTAACGAACACTTTCTATTAACAATATAGCTTGATTACTATTGCAAACAAACACTTGTATTAATCATTATAATTTGGTTATTATTCTACATATACACTTTTGCCTATTATTTCAACATGATTTACATCATTATCAAGCTTTCTTATATCATAGCCTACAAACATAACTTCTTATATCACATTTCAGCAATATTCGTTTATTATAACATCACCAGTGTATTGGTAGATGATAACCTTCATTGTTGCTTAAGTCATTAAGCTACTGTTCACAACAGTTTACTAACTCTTATAAAATTCTCTTCTTGTCTTACTTTTATGAACATGAGCACAAGCTTACATCCTTTTGAAAGGTATTAAAACAAATTTCTTTCTTTTAGAAATCCAAACTTTAACTTTACTCTTCCATTCTTTTTACTTATTTCTTTTTTATAATGGTTATGTGAGTTTTACAATCATTTAATGGTCATTATACCAACTTAACATCATACTCTCGAGTTACCAACAATTTCTACTTCCTATACCAAATTACTACAATTCTCATATGCTTGCTACCACATTAAAAATCACATATTTAACATTATTATTCCATATAAACTTCATATATATATATTCATTTATATCATATATAACTAAGCAACCAATTATATCTGATGCTTACAGACTCTAATATATGCCAACTTTTCATCATAAATCAACTGTTATATAGTCTACTCTTCATATCAAACACCAATCAAGAGACCAAATCAAGTATTACTTCAGTGAAACATAACATACTTCCTTTATTTAACATTTCATAATAAAACACACATCTTTATAGAACTACAACAACAAGTTTAGTATTGTAACAACCCACCCCGGAACATGCCTAAATTTTGACCCAAAAAAGGCCCACCAAAACTTAGATCCATTCAAAGGCTAGTTGTTGATAGTAAAAAGAAATAACATTGTAGATCCATAACTAATCAGAACTTACAGCAGATGAAACAAAATATAATAATAAAGCATACCCATTTATGTCTGCCATAACACAAAATCCTATAAAAACTATAATATAATATCCATTACAACAATTGTTTAAATCCATTGGTACATGTGAAAGCAAATAATAATAAGCACTACCACTATCCAAGCTTCTCCATCTTTAAGCATCATCACTGCTATCACTCCATCCTTAACCTATGTTGTAATGAGGAGGATAGTCAGAACAACAAGTATCTGGTGAATAAAAGCCTCGAATCATACCTTTTCAGTACTTGGGCAATATATTTCAAATTTAAGAATGTCAACGAACATAAAAACATTAAAATCATTTAATACTTATTCAAAAGGAAAGGAGGTGGGTCCAACCACTTAACACATTCCATTTCAGAAGTAGATCTCATATCCTAATCATACGTCATAAACAGATAATAATATAAGAGACGGTACTCAAGCTACTTAATACTTTCCAGTGGGAAATAGGCAGACCCGTCATTTAAGACCTATTTACAGTAGCATGCTCCTCAATGGTACTATCTAGCTGATATTATAAGGAATCTCTTAGGCCGCTTAATACTTCCAAGTGGAAAATAGGCAGATCTTGTCATTTAAGACCTATTTCCAACAGCGGACCCAAACAGAGATACCATCTAACGTAACCCCTTGGCCATTTAATACTTCATCTGGAAAAAAAGCCGGGCCTAGCCACTTAATACCTCAAACCCTAAAGCAGGTCCTTCGACTTATAGCCCATACCCATAACTACCTCTCACATTAGTCCTCTATTCGTTGGAATCAGTAACCAGATGAGACGGGCAGATTTCCTTTACAGACTTTGGAACTATCCTCGCATCATTACAAATATTTATCATCAGGATATCTCACATCAATAAAAGTGTACACAACTATTGGTATCCTTAAAGTGAAGGGAAGACTTTCGTCATTTAACTCTATTGACCTCGATTCCTATGACTTAGCCACTGATTAATTACTCTCTCCACACACACACTCATCTCACTATTTCTCAAATAAGGCCTTATAAGGAATCTTCCTTATTATGCCTTAAAGTAATAATTAGGCTATATAAGAGTTTCCTCTTATTCTCACCTCAAAATAAATTAGCTTCCTAATGGGGGAAATAAATGTAAATAAATGCCTAATTAACTATGCCATATACGCAATAATTATACTTAATTATATAAACATAAATAAATAAATATTTATGCATAATAAGTTCTAAATGTATAGATTTTACGTTCTAAATTAGCATTAAATGTCAATTGCTTAACCAATTATTATTACAGGCCATTTTTCTTCAATTCCCTAAGATTTTATGAAATTCAAATGTCCAAAATAGGGAATAAATATTCATAATCAAAACAACAATAGAAGACTTGTATATAAAATAGAAACTCAATTTATTACACCAATTCAATGGAACATCTTAAATAATAAGAATTGCAATTTAAACCCTGCATTCTATTTAACTTCTCTTTTTACAAAGAAATAGATAAGAATAAGTGATGTAAACTACGAATAGAATTTGTAATCTAAACCCATTATTTTATTGAAGGACCCTAATTTAACCCAAAGAAGAAGAAGAAGTGGAATAGACTATGAAAATATCAAAGATTGCATAAACGAAACTAATCCCATCAAACTAACATATATAATCGGGAATCTCAGCATAGAACTGAAGAAATAAAAGGGAATTTGAGGGATTTATCTATCATATTTCGAAATCTCAAAATCCCTAAGGCATATTCAAATCCAAAAAAATACGCTAAATAATTGCTGAAAAGAAGTACTATGATTTCCACTCACAGATTAGCCTTAGTTTCACTCAAATGGATTTGTAGCCTTTCGATCTCTTCTAGAATATCTCTCTTTTGATATATACACACATACAATTGGGAACAGGAATATATATTCATTAGATTCAGAATAACTAGAGAAGAGTAGGATAAGAACAGATTGAAGGAAGAAGAAACAGATAAGAAATAAGTTGAATCCTTACCTGAATTCTCTACGGAGTTTCTGAATTTTATTAGAGAGATAGTAATGGTAGATTTTCATCGTATTCCCCAAAATAATATGAATTATAGTGGAGAGGATAAGGTTCTAATTATAGAAGTTGAAATACACCAGAACCGTAGGATGGAAGTAGGTGGAAAGCGGGTAAATCTGGAGTGCACAACCAAATAAAACATAACTTAAAACCCTAGCTGTCATTGGGAACTGCCGTTGACAAGCGGTCAACCGACCTTGGGTGACCAGTCGACCACTACGGTCTATTGGTTGACCTATTCAGGTCGACCTCTCCTTTTATTTATCAGATGATTATTTATTTCCATTGCCGTATTATTTTATCCCTTAATTAACTTTATAACATTAAACATTAATTAAACGTTTACATAGCCCTCAAGCTAATTTTTGAAATTTAAACCCTAAATTTGATTTCTCATTTGAAATTAAATTCAAACTAAATTAATTTAAATCTAAAAACTTTAAATGCTTGTAACTTATTTGTTTGAGCTTCGTTTTGCCATATTATATATGGCAACAGATCAGAATTTGGCCACGAAAGCAATTGAATAACTTTCACGGTCAAATTCCAAATTTTATAAATTTTCCATATCCAATCCTTATCATATTTAATTCAATTTACTTTATTTATATATGGTTCATTATACAGGTTGTTACATTCTTCCCCCCTTAAAAAAGATTACATCCTGAAATCTTCCAAGGGGTGAACAACGTAACTTGCAATACATCAACATTATACAACCGAGTTCTCTACACAATACTACTCAACCAATAAAGCAATGTGATCATGTACTGCAGACATGCTAAAATGAGCTCATTCCTAGTGTGAGTGTGTAACTGTGTTATGTAAATATGCATGCAAATATCCTAAACATGCATAATTTTTTTTATATAAGTGTAAAGTGATTGTGAAAAAGTGTAATAACCATCTCGTACTATCCAATCTAACAACCGTGATGCAACCAAAATCCTAATTTTGGTGAGAAAATTACCAGTGAAAAGCTCTGGGTGAGTGTTTTTCATCTTCTCCTTAGTCTGCCATGTGCTTTCCGTCGGTTGTCCCCCATTATATCGGACCAACTTAATTATTTTATTTCGGAGTCTCTTAGTACCATTCTCCATAATGTGTGTGGTGGCATAAGGCATTGTCAGCTCCATCTCAAAATCCCCCAAATGATCAGGCTCTATTGTGCTAGTGGTATCATGAAGGTATTTCCAAAGGTGAGAAATGCGGAAAACATTATGGACTTCTGCCAGCTTGTCAGGAAGATCCATACAATATGCCAATTTTTTTATTCTTTCTAGAACTCTGAATGGCCCAATAAATCTAGCGCCAATTTTCCAAACTTGCCAAACCTAACAACTTTTCTAAGAGGGGAGATTTTAACAAATACCATATCTCCAACCTCAAATTCAAGCTCTTTCCTTCTTTTATCTGCATAAGATTTCTAATGGTTTTGGGCTACCTTCATCCTTTGCTTGATCAACTCCACTTTTTCCATGGTATCACGCATCAAATCAGGTCCGAGAAATACTTTGTCGGTGGTTTTCCACCAACAACTAGGCGATTTGCATGCTGTCCATAAAGTGCTTCAAAAGAGGCCATACCAATCGTAGTTTGATAGCTATTATTATACGCAAACTCAATCAAAGGTAGATGATGTTCCCAATGTCCTCTGAAATCCAAGACACAAGTTCTCAACAAGTCTTCTAAAACTCTGTTCATCCTCTCTGTTTGTCTATCATTTTGTGGGTGATATTTTGTGCTAAGGTTCAAAGAAGTTTCCAAAGTTGTTTGTAGTCTCCTCCAAAACTCTCTAGTGAAGAAGGGGTCCCTATCACTGACTATGCTTACTGAAATTCCATGTAGACGAACTGCCTCCTTATTATAAATCTGGACAAGAGAGGCGCTACTCCTATTTCTCCTAATCAGAACAAAATGAGCACTCTTGGTGAGTCTATCTATAATAACCCAAATAGCCTCATTGCTCTTCTAACTTTTAGGCAATCCTTCCACAAAATCCATCAATCCCACTTCCAAATCAGAATTTTCGAAGGTAATAATAATGCATCATGCTTCCCTTGCTCAGCTTTTATCTTTTGATATGTCAAACACCTAGCGATAAACTCCGCAACGCTCTTCTTTATTCCATTCTAAAAGAACATTCTCTTCATGTCCATGTACATCTTATCTCCTCCGAGATAAATAGTCATCCTTGAGTGGTGACACTCCATAACCACATCTCTCACCAAGTCATCAATCAAGGGTCGCAAAGACGTCCACCTCTTCTTAAATATCCCTTCTCATCAACTGAGTACCTCCTAACATAGGGAAAATGCTATCTTTTCCTTAATTTTTTCAAAATCTATACTAACTCCTCACCTTCTACTTACTCGTGCCATATATGATCCATCAAGGCTAGTCTACTCTCCATAACCGACAGTAAACGTTGGATTGGTTCTGTGACTATAGGATGTTAAAATTCAAGAGAAACTCCATCTGTCTCCATTCATATATAGCACTTAAGGTAGAGACTCCTATTAAGGGCGTCGGCGACTACGTTCCCTTTTTCAGGGGTATATTGAATACCAAAGTCAAAGGATGCTACATACTTCATCCACTTCTGATGCCTAAGATACAAATCTTTTTGGGAAAATAGTTATTTGAGTAATTTATGGTCAGTGAATAACTCAAACCATTCCCCCAAGAGATAATGACACTACATCTTTAAGGAAATAACAATGGCTGCTAATTCTAGATCATGCACCGGATACCTCTTCTCATGGTCCTTTAGTTGTCTATGAGCATAGGCAACTACCTTCCCTTCTTGCATATGAAAAACTCCTAATCTTGTTCCATATGCATTCATGAAAACCATAAACAGCTTGGTTCCATTTGGAATAGTGAGCACGGATGCACTAGTTGATGACACCTTAAGCTTCTCAAATGATTTGATGCATTTTTCATCTCAAACAAAAACTAGATTCTTCTTAGCCAATTGAGTTAAAGGGGCTGCTATATGTGCAAAGCTCTTAATGAACTTCCTATAGTAGGCTGCTAACCCTAGAAAACTTCTAACCTTCAAAACATTACAAGGAATCTTCCATCCTTGGGTAACGTCCACTTTATTAGGGTCCACCGCCAATCCTTGCTCCGAAACAATATGCCTATGGAACCTAACTTCATTTTTCCAAAAGTGGCATTTAGAAAACATGGATTTGAGTTGGTTTCTCCTCAAGGTCTCTAATACCTCCTTAAGTTGTTCCTCATGCTCCTTCTTGTCTTTGGAGAAAACTAAGATATCATCAAAAAACACCATGACAAATTTATTAAGTTTCCCTCTAAACATTCTACTCATTAGGTCCAAAAAGCATATGGGGCATTCATCAGTCCAAAAGGCATTATTTCCCACTCATAGAGTCAATCTAGCATACGAAATGCGGTCTGCGACTTGCTTTCCTATGTAATCCTCAATTTATTGAATCTCGTTGCTAAGTCTAATTGGAAAAAGACTTTAGCCCCTATAGGTTGGTCGAACAAGTCATCTATTCTAAGTAGAGGGTACCTATTTTTCCTTATCAACATGTTCAACTTCCTATAATCGACGCAAAGTCTCAAAGGACCATCTGCCTTAGTAGCAAAAATAATAGGAGCTCCTCACTCAAAAGTACTCCTACGGAATCCTTTCTTCACACTACAACAAAACAACCATATTACAACTTTTATTTTACGACTAGCACAAAATGACAGTTGTAATAGGTACATTTTAACAACTGTTTATTTTCAGCAGTTGCAAGAAATGCACTTTTAACAACTGTATTTATGCAGCAGTTGTAATATGCATCTATAACAACATTTCTTTTTGCGTCCGTTCTAAATGTTTAATTATAACAACTGTTTGTGGCCATTGTCTTTGTAGGAAATAAAACATCACTTTCCACCTAATTAATTTTTTTAGTTCCCTCCCTGCATTTTCGTTCGCCGCTCAATTTATTAAACAACTACATTAAACCTCACCATCAAAATTTCCTAAATTAAAACCCTAAATCCATCGCGTTGGGATAGCCGCCTTGCCATCCACGAAGCTAAACCCGCTCCCCGCCATTGCGCTCACCGCTGTTGTGCTTTTCGCCGTCGTTGCCATTGACAAAGCTAAACCGCTTGCTGTCGTTACCATCGACAACACCTGCAATCCATAACCAGCTACTCTGCGCCAAACCGCGCTATGCTTTGCAAACGCTAACCCTAACCCTAACCCTCTTGCAAACGCTAACCTGCAACTCTCCGCTATCTGCTTTGCTCGCCTTTGCCGCTGATATAGGTATGGTATTTTCCTTTATATTTTTTATTATCATTTTTCATATCTATTTATTTGCATGCCGATTTTATAAATCAAATGATATTATGTGCTAGAAATACAAAACAATAGATTTGTTGTTTGTTTATTCAGAGTGAACTACTGGGACATTATGTAACCAAATTGATGCATTTAACAAATATGTACCTGATTAAAGAAGTTCAATGAATTGCTCAATTTGTTCACTCTGTAATTTATCTTTTAGAAAAATTCAGCGACTCTTTATGTAGATACTTGAGTGATGAAATATAATTTGCACATTTTTTTGGAGTAAGAGAGGCTCGAGAAATGGAAGAAACGTTGCAAGTATTACGAAGAGTGTGTTTGAATTTATGTGGAAAATTAAAGCTACTAGATAGAAAATATTGTACTTCATATTGCACACCAGTTGCGTTATTATTACGGAAGTGCCATCACTTCATTTTACTTTTTAACGTTTTTGGTCGGTTACTCATTTTCAGCTTAATAAAAGCAAAATATTTTTTTATAGAAGATCAGTTATGAACTAGAGACGAAATTTCATAATTATAATCTAAGGCATGGCGCAAAAGTGTATTTTCATTTTGATCCTCCTGTTGAACTTTAAATGATTCGTTTCATACTGCTGAATTGCTGATGTCGACAGAAAATAAGGTTAAGAAGATAAATAGGATACTAGTTTGCGATTGGTTTAATACTTTAAAGAAATAAGTAGACGCAATTGGGTCAAAGATGTGATGTTGGAGTTTACATGAGCCTATCTAAACAAAACATGAAATGAAATATTATTCGTCATAGATCAGTAGAAATGTACAAGTATGAAGAAAGATTCTAACCAACTTGAATGTAAATTATTACAATGTTGGTATACAAAATAATATCAGTAGATATACTCAGTGTATTCAGCCAACAATGATAGGTTATTTCCACATCCACTGTCGTTTAGAACCGACCGTTGTGCATCAACCATCCGTACACCATGCACAATAAACTTGATCAAAACAAAAATGAAAACAAACTTTTCAATTAACAAATATAGAAACAGTCAGGAGCCTTATAAGATGATAAATGACAATATTGTCACTGCTTTTACCTCGTATCTACCGGGATAATGCCTCAGGTGCATAGTAAACATACCTTCTTCCGACCTTTCCATTCTTCTCTGCAAATTTCATTTGTATAAACCCAGTTATATACGATGTGCTGCCAAGGACACCATAGTTCTTTCTTCATAATATCATTTTCTAAATAATATCATCAAAATATGATATTGTACTTATTAATACCATATGAAATTTGAACTAAGATTGTTTTAAACAATGTATTTTTAAAACTGTGAATTTCTAGTATCTATAAATTTAAATTCTACTGTAATTTTTAATTTCAACTTTAGCTTTATTGTTTTTCTAAAGAAATATAAAGAGAAGATACTAGGAATATTGTTGTGCTAATCTTAACTTGATTTTCTATATGTTTAATAATTCTTTATGACCCTGTTTTTAAATCAGAGTTCTGATTGCTACAATGTGAATGTTGTTAATGCTGGTTGTTTTTTAATACTGATGATAAGGTATACGTGTATGAATTCTGAAATTAATGTGTATAGTAAGCAGTAGACTTAGGCTGTAGAGTATGTTGAGAGATCCGGTTGATGAAGAGATGAATTAGGGTTAAGACCAGGTTGGAGGATAGTATTGGGATGAGAGTTGAGTGGAGTTAGGTCTTTAATTGATAATACGTTACAGAGAGGAGAGTTCGTCTGAGGTATGCAAGCATGAGAATGCAATTCTTCAGTTGAGTTATCATTAGGTGATGTGAATCTGTTGGGTGAGTTAATGCGTCCAGCAACTTAAATAAGTGAATCATGGCTTCTCAGTTTCATTAAAAGGTAAGGTATGGAAAGTTATGGCTGTCTTTTGATTGCGAAGAGTGTGGATGAGATTCTTTAATGCATGTAGAAGTAAAAATGAAATCTGATATTGAAGTGGTAGCATTTTCTTTGTTATTCATGTGGGCATGTGTTATATTTATGTTATGATCACACATGTTTAGACAAAAGCTGGAAGTGTCAAAATCCCTACTAGCATGCCTTTTTAAGTTAATGTCCTTTGGAATTGGACCCAATAATGAAGCTCATTCATATTTTTCTCATGTTATAAAGATATTTCCAGCACTTTATTTTCTTTTAATGGATCAGCATTTCCTTTTGCACTAATTGCTGCCTTAAAATTTGTTTTTTCATTTCCCCGTTTTTGTATTGTTTTTTTTTTTAATATGGCCTGCCTTCATTTTTTTCTAGTTTTAGCTTGTTTCCCTTTAGTTGATTTGAACACTAATATACTAAGGTTGAGATATCTTGCCTTCTTTGGTTACTGATAATAAATATTTGCTGATCGTAGATTAGAGAAGGTAGAAGAATGCTAGAAATTAACCAATGCTTAATCCAAGAATACATGATGTGTTGTCATTTAATGCGGAAAGAATTTACCAATGATTATTTTGAGGTATTTCCTGAAATTCTTTAGTTATACTTAATGTATGTTCATTATGATTTATTGACGAATGATTCCTTGTGCAGGGTTGTAGAGCTATATTAATAGACAGGGATAGAAATCCTAAGGTAACTTTTATATTCTGAACCCTTGTATTGTTGCTAATAACAAAAATATATTTATACAAAAACATTATTACGTTTTTCTGTATTTTTGCTTTAGAAGCCCGTTTACTTTTAGTCTATTAAAATAATAATCCTCTATTCAAGACACTATCACATCAGAAGTTCTCCTTATTAAGTTTTTGACTGTGATTCCATCATTGTTGCATCGGGTTTCCTTCAAATTTATCCATCATAGCTGACTATCTTTTGATTACAGATAAACTAATAAGTATATTTGAAACAAACAAACTTATCTATAATTTGTGTTCGGGTCAGCTTTTCTTTTAACCGTTTTGCCAGTAAAAAACTTGTTCCGATGAAAAGCAACTATCATAGGTTCTCCGTTAGTGTTTTTTGATTTTTATTTTTTCCCCAAAGCTAGGATTTGTACTCCAAAACATATTTTGTTAAAAAAGAAAAGAAATCCAAACATCCCCGAGTTAGTTTACAAGTTACATAAAAAGCTTATTATGATGAAAAGCAACAATCTTAGCTTCTTTGTAAATGCTTTTTGACATTTTCTTGGAGAGCTAATATTTGTATCTGAAATGTATTTTGTTAAATAAAACTAATTCAAACATCTCATTGTTAGTTTACAAGTTTCTTTAAATGTTAAATGCCATCATCTGTATCTAATTTTATAATATGCTAATAGTTTGTACAAATATACATATTACTTTTAAAATTTATATATAACTATTATGGTCAAGCAAACATAGTAATTTGTTGTTGTCATTTATTGCAAAAGTATACGCTTGCTTATTTTCCAAACAATATACCAAATATGAGTATGTCTCTGTATTCTATGCATGTATGTATGTATGTATGTGTAAGTCATTTTAATTGTAAGCACCTAATTTTATTATGAATGAAAGAACGTTGAGTAGCATGTAGTTCTAGTTGTATTGTAACAGTGGCCAAATTTTATACATATCAAGATCTATTCAACTCGTGTTTTCCCTCAATAATTTATATCATGCATCATGGTCAATGTGTAGCATATAGGTTTTTGGCTTTTTTAAATATTTCAATTTTTTTTTTGTATGTCACCATCTTCTAATTTAAATTTCATTTGGAAGCAAGTGCACTATCTTTGTAAGTGCATATTAAGATAAAATCTAGGTATACATTCTTAGCCATAAATACTTCCACCCAAAACCTACGGTGATAAAACCATCACCCTATGTTCATGGCTCAAGCTCTGTTTTTAGTAAAATGATCTTCATGTTATCTTACAAGTCCAATCATTTGTCTCCCACACTATCATGACTGAAACAACTATGAGTGTAAGTAATGCCGTCTTCCGGCTATGACTGCAGTTTCTATAAAATTATTTACTGAGAACATGCTCAAATTCATTTATTCTTAGAAAAAATCATTAACATGTACTATGTTTCTACATAAAGATTTTCAATCAAAGATTCTTAGTACACCTGATGGGCATATAAATGCCTGAAGGCCTAAATTAATGCCTGAAGGCCTAAATTAAAGAAACATCAAGTTATGCTTGAAAAACTAGGAGAAATACATAATTGTTAGGCCGAGCATAACATAACTTCATTTTGATGATCTGAGTGAACGGGTTTTATTTTTATTTATGCACTATGTTTTAAATAAAAATACCATGCCGTGAGAATAACGAGGCATTCCACATCTCATAGTCATGTTACAAGTTTACAAATAATAAAAAGCACACTATTACACTTATATCTAAATGAATATTCATGTATACATGTACTCAATGCATTAAAATGAATATGAAACAGTGGAAAGAGCATCTCATTCGAACCTATGTGTACAACAGTTTTACTTAATCCATAACCACTGTTTTCATGACCTTAAACGGCAAGAACTTTCCTATCCAAAGTTCAGACCTATGTATAAATTTCAGACATACATACATACTTCAGACATATCCAAGCTTCAGACACATACAAAGGGGAAACGCCTTATGCACTAAGATATCACAAACAACATGAAATCTGTTACCATAATGCTTTATTGTATTCCCTGATTGTTTAGTTACGGTCCCCCTAATTGTTATATTTTCTTGTGAGTAATTTATTTGGTTTTATAGACATATATTTTTCAGGGGTTGAAAGTGAAACTTAAATTTCTTTTGTGGTGTTTTATAGTTACATCTTATAGAGCATTTAGAAGAGGCGTGGATACATGGAAGAAAGAAACAATCACAATGATTGTAAAGTACATTGTATCATCATTTTTGCTTTTGTTTTGATCAATGCCTTACTTACCAACTATTTGTTTCTATCTACAGGAGGCAGCTAATGAAAGAGATAACATAGGTGATCTATATGTTCCTCCTTATTGAAACTTTTATTTTATTTTCTTTTTGATTTACAAAGCATACATTAATTTCTTCATATATACAATCTATAGATGCTCAAAGTGGATTTGAATACACTGTTATACCTCTTGGACCTCTTGGTCCTGTTCAGCATGAAGATCTGCAGACAAACTTAGAAGCAGAGGTAATTCAAGTATAAACCGTGTGTACAAAACTATGGTTGTGGTGAACTGTTTGAAAAAGTTGTGAAGTAATTGCTGGAAGGGTTGTGGGGTAATGTGCTGATGAGGTAGGAGTTGTGAATTTGTGTTGATGGCAAGTAAAGGAGGATGTTAGAAGTTGCAGTAGTTTGTATCTTGGCAGAAGTTGGTGTGTTGATGTAGCAATGTAGTTGTGACAGTGAAAAACTTGTTGAGCAGAAGTATGCACCGGTGTGTGCAATGGTATGCAAGGGGCAGAGGCAGTTCAATGGTTGTGGCAGGGTATGTGATAGCTGAAGTTTGGTTTGTGTGCTGCGCAGTAGAAAGAATTGTCGATGGCAGTATATGGTTGTGGTGATGGTGAAGTTGGGATGTTTGCAGTGAATGCTTGACAGTTGATGTTTAAGCTTGAATTCAAAAATGGTGTAAAATTATGAATTTAGTTATATTTTGTAATAAAATTATGAATTCAAAAATGGTGTAAAATTGAATTGTTTTAGCTTTTATTAAATGTGACGAGTGTTACAACCTACAAATGCTATCAACTGTTGTAAAAAGATTAATTGCAACTGTGAATAACAGTTGTAGTAGATAACTACAACAGTTATCCAACAGTTGTCATACCTGCTACAGCACGAATTGTTACATATCTACAAGAGTTACCAACAGTTGTAAAATGGTTATTTGCAAGGGTAAGAAACAGTTCTAATATACAATATCACAACGGTTATATGCAACTAAAGAACACAGTTGTAAAAAATTAATAGTCTTTTACAACTTTTTAAAATACGACTGTTGTTCTATCGTTGTAATATATCTTTTACAACTGTGTTCCACCGTTGTAATATGCCTCTTTTGTTGTAGTGTCAATAGTTCTGAGATTTGCTTATCTAGTTCCCTTCTATCTTTAAGGGCCATATGTCTCAAAGGCAGAGCGCCAAGTTTTGCATCCTTCTCTAAATCGATTTAGAACTCAATCTCTCTACGGGGTGGGAGACCCGAGACCTCCTCGAAGACATCAAGAAATTAACAAACTACAGATACAAATAATGGCTTTCGAACAATAGACAGATTTAGTGAGTACAAATGGCTTAACTCAACTAAAGCTCTGGGTGTACAAAGAACTTTTAGGTCATGACCTCCACGAAACTTTTATCGTAGATAATGATAGCTTCATAATATGACAAAATCCATACTTTAGATAAGCCCATACCCTCGAAATATAGAACATATGTAGTACATATGAAATCAACGTCACATATATCTCACATTAGGTCTTTGCAAGTAAAAGAAAGATGGGTCGAACACCTAATGGGATTGGAAATCTCTATTGGGTTGTCCACCATCTGATTTTTAAGGTTTAAGGAAGTTACTACATACTTAGCTATAAGGAATGTGATGCCCCCGAATCAAATAAAGAACGAATAATAACCCCAAAAATAAGAGTTATACCTTATAGAACTACTTTTCCTTGGTCTCTTGATGGCTTACTAGTAATAGGGACAGCTTCAATAGTGTAGGCCTGTCCGCTTGGTCCTTCCTTAGCCATCTTGGGACATTGATTCTTTTGATGTCCTCATGGCAGTTAAAGCACCATCCTTTAAAGGCTTCCTTTTTCAGATTTACCGTACAATCTTTAGTTTCATGGCCCTTCCTTTGGCATCTCTTACACACCTTTACTTCCTTCTTAAACTTCCCCTTCGACTCCTTGTTGGCCTAAAAGCTCCCTTTCTTAGACCCTCCCTGCTTTTAGGTCCGTGCAGACTTCTCTTTCTCTCTTTTATCTTCCTCATTGACCATATGCAGCATCGCTGTTTCTGCCAACATCTAATACATGGCCCCCATAGGTACTTGGGTCAATAACATACTCTAAGTGGGGAATTTAGGCCCTTTACGAGCTTCATGGACATTTTTATAGGTGTGTTTATCAGGCTCATCCCAAATTTAGCCAACTTAGTAAACTTAGCTATGTACTCCTTAAGAGTAGAATTTGTCTCGGTTGAATGAAATTTTCCAATTGCAAGCTAACATCTACTCTAGACATGAATCTCATCCCGAATTGGTTCTTGAATTCATCCCAAGAGAATATCTCGTCTGGGTGCTTATCAGTCACAAGGTTCCACATATTCAACGCTTCTTGCTTGAGATGCTAAGTTGCCATTCTTCTTCTTAGCTGATCATCCAAACCATGTCCCTAAATAGCTTCTCATAGTTACCAATCCATGCTTTAGCTTTTGAATATTCTTCAATTCCAGAGAATGTTTTTCCTTCCATATTGAGAAAGTCCTTACAAAACTTAGGAAAGTCGGCAGGATGGGATGCTGCATTTACGGCCGAGGAAGTGGGTGCTATTAGTGCAGCTGGAGGAATAGGAATTTACCCGACCGCCTTAAGTTATTGTTTAAACATGTTGGAGCTGGACCAGCCCACATCGGAAGTTATAGGTGAATTTCAAAAAAATTACCCTACTGGATCTTTATTGGGCCTATGAAGTCTAGCTGAATTAGAACATTCTAAATTTCATTTGAATAAAATCATTTATTTTATTTAAATTCAAATATATTAAGATATGAAATTAATTTTATTTGATTTAATTTATACATAAAAGTATCATACACATATATGTGTGAGTGCATGTATAACATAATTATCCTTGAAATGTATAATATGCCCATATGTAGATGTTGGGATTTACATCACAACAGACATATTAGCTCATTTTGTATGTCATGTATGTTGTCCAAATATGTGCATGTATATGTGTTACAATACACACACGTATACATACATATACATATGTACGTATAAATATATTATATATAATATATGAACATAAAAAATATATATATATATATAGATAAATATATATATATATATATAGAAAGAGAGAGAACAATTATTAAAAATTATTTATATAATGAAATTAACATAGTTTTGCAAACATAATAATTTTAGTATTTTAATTTGTATATATTATGAATAAAATAATGTTTTCTTCCATAAATGATTAATATAAAATAATCTATTGATGAAAATTCAAATTTTACAGTTTTTGAAAATCTAGGATCATAAAATAGAGCTTAGAAAAAATCTAGAGATTTTTCAAAGTTGAAATATTATGTTTAAAAACAAATATATTGATTTGGACAATAATTATTTGATATAAAATAATATATTTTCAAAAATTCAAAATTCAAAATTTCAAAAATTCTAGGATCATGAGCGAAAGGTTACTAAATCTTTTGAAGAATTTTTCAGTTAAATTATTATTTTCAATAAAACATAAACGGTTTTTCCAAAATAATATTAATTATTAAAAAACAATAAAATTAATTGAAAAATTCCTAAAGTTTTCTATACGTTTCCGAAATGATATAATATTTAAAAAAATTGAATTTTTTAATGTAAAAATTATTTTATATATAATAAACAATTCAAAAGTCAATAAATGTTAATTTAAAAATACAAGTATATGTATTATAATTATTTTTATAATTTTTAAATTCATATTATACATAAATAATTGTATTAAATTTTTTAAATCATATATATATATATATCTTTTATATGTATATATGCTATTGTGAGAGAGAAACACACACAAACATATGAATTTATTAATAAATATATATAAAATGACTATTAATAAAAAAAATTATTTTTTATAGCAAACAAAATTTGTCTATACATAAATCAAATAGTATAATAAACAAATTATGCACATAACCAAACTGATTTGTGACAACTACATCTGTTTACAAAATCTCACCTAACTAAACATACAGTAGCAATATATTTAAACAGATATGAAATTTCTCATTATAGGATCATAGAATATAATTTAATTACTGTAATATGAATTAAAATTACCAATTTAAAATGCCTTTGAATCCAAGTTGAAGTACTGACTTCCCTTCCTTTTTCTGTTCTTGGTTCGCTAGATTAAAAGTGTAGAATCACCGACCGCAAACTATCAAAATAGCATTATTTTAATTTGAAATATATTTGAGAATTTTGAAGTGGATTGACAGCTATGTTTTAACCAGCAATTTAGAAGGTAATGATGGCCAAAAAAGGTTCGTAATTATTTTTAGAGATACATACATGCATACATATATGGTTGTATTAGAGAAAAACGAGAAAAACCTTTTTACCCATTCTCATTTGATCTCAACCCATTATCTGGAGGCCAATTCCCTATGTTTTAGACAACCCTAGACATTCCCAAAACTGAAATTTTGCAGCCCTAATGATGGGCCTTAAACCCATCTAAGCCCAAGCCAAAATACCATGCAATTAAATCTAATTTAATCGCTTGTCGATATTATATATTGATCGATATATCTATAACTGTTATAAATATATATAACATTATTTATTTATCAAATCATATTCAAATTTTATAATTAATATTTCATAAATATAAGGTCTTAAGGGAATTCATCTTTTCGACTGTGTAGCTCTTCGGTGTAAATTTGTTCGACGATTAACATCGAACTATTCTAATGTTAACGCTCACACGTCACTTAGCGGGTGGTGTGACAGTATGGCCAAATTTATTACTTACTCATTTTCGATAAAATATAGTTTTAGTTTAATAAGCGTTACCCAGTGGTGACATTTGTTTACACCGATTATCTTCGTCAAAAATATATCATTTTAAACTTATGGAATGTGGTAATGGTAAAAATTCCAACCTCATCCATATTCAACTTTATGGTCGAAATACAAAGTCCTTGGTTTAATAACAACAATTATTATTAACTGAAATGCTCTGACAAGAGACTTTGACTTTGAGTTTACTTGAGTTGACTGTGATACTAACCGCGTATAACTGAGGAGACGAATCCCCTCTTGAATAGTGCATCACTTCCAATACATCCACTCGACCCAACTATAGTTACTCGATGAACGTCATGACATGATTTGGCTATAATCAAAGTGGAGTTTTTATATTGAAGATCCACATTATTCTCAAGTCGAGAGGACTGTGTAAATCAGTCACATCGATATTTTCTATTTGACCTTAACTATATTAACCAACAGAAAAATATCGAGTGAGTCGTTCCAAAGTTATCCAACAACTATTAGTACGTAACCCTTAGGTGCCCCCCAACAGTCATGAGTAATACATTGCCCAACATTTGGAGATCGTTAAATACTCTAGTCTCAATGGACACAACGATGTCCAGTCTCGATGCATCTTGACTGGAAACATCAAAATGGTATATTTGTTTCGTTGTGATAAATTACTTACGGTTACAACAATTTGTAAAGACTATCACAAAATAAACCATTTATGGATTTTTGTATTAAATATACTTTTAATTAAGTTAATTAATTAATATAATCACATTATATCAAGTATATAATGTGAAGAAAATATCTTTTATTTCGAACAAGCTTGGTCGACGAGTTAGATATATATATATAACAAATTAAATAATTGCCCCTAGGGCATACTCCTAACTCTATCAATCTCCACTTGCACTTGGGGTCAGTTATGGAATCTAATTTTAAATTTTCCAATCACTTTTCTCAAAACCAATTAGGTTGGTCCCTTAGTGAATGGATATGCTATTACGTTTTAATTATCAACTTTGTCGGTTAACTCTCTCTGACATTGATAAACTGCCTTTATTACGTGGAATGATTCAAAGTATGTCATTTGACTTCTAGTGAGCTTTATGTTCTATCATGACCACTTTCATGACATTGCTATCTTATAACAATATTATTGGATTCTCAATATTTGGAATCATCTTTGGTTGAATTATAAATTTGTGCATTTATATCAATATACATTGGTTTATTGTAGCGCTATTTAAGTTAATGTTCTCAACATTTCGTTGAATCGACCATAATCACTTTCATTTTGAAACATTTCCAGATTAAAGATTTTAACTTGAATTTTATCATTGACATGTTATACTCAATATCACTTATAAAAGTTTGTGTCCAAACGTTCCATCATAACGAGTTCGTTGTTTCTATAAACAATTCTCTAATGTTTTATAAATATGCGAGAACACCTCGAACGGCCATTTAGTGATATCAATATGGATTTTATATTTTCTCCATTATCAAATGCATAAACAAAACACAATATCATACACAACATAACCTGTATGATAATTCCTATTGCTAATTAATAAGGAATCCAACTTGCATATTCCTCTTTTAATAGTGTGCTCTTGTATTACATTTTGGGACAATCTTTATATCTTTTATACTCACCACAAAAGACATCAGTTACAATCCAAAATTGAGTATTAAAACAACTAAAGTTGATTTTAATACAAGCATATTGTTAAATTCAGTAATGTGTTGTTTACTTATAGTTTCGCAATATCAATGTACCTTTTAACGTTCTTTCTTATAAATACACGCTTCCTCTGCACTGTGATTGAAATCAAACTATTTGATATTTCTATAAAAATATTTATTTAATATTGATTCTTATAAAATGATACATGCGTATCATTTCTTGAATCATATCCAAAGACTCACAAACTCAATAATGCTCCTACTAACTTCGAGGCATTTTTGGTTAATATGTGTAAATGGCTTACTCTAAATCATTATTTAGAATCTTCTTTTTCAATACATAAGTACCAAACACTAAGTCTTATCAAGCGATAATTCTGTGAGTAAATCTAAATTAACTTGAGCATGTTGAATATCTAATCTGTTATGCTAATTTCAACAATTGAAATTTGCGATATTAATCTTATCAACGTTGTTCATTTAATTCTAATCACATTTGTCTTTCCAATAAGCCACAATCTCGGTCGACGGATCACATCTCTTTGGTTACGACCATCAAAATCATATTTTGATAGTGTACTTGGAATTCTTTCAGATTTGTGCATCATACCATATAGAGTCAACAATCTTAATGGTTTAATTGAACAACCGAGGGTAATGTGTATTTTTGACATTAATAAGAAACTCATAGTTTCTCTTCGATGTGCGAGAATACTTATTAGACACTCTAATGCTATGTGTTCATTTAGGTTAGTTAATTTCACTTCATCTCATATAATCAGTTCTATCTGTGGATCGGATCCAATTCGATTTAATTATCAAAATTTCTGAAAGAAATTACTTCATAATAAAGTTTATATATATCTTGAAACAATAATTGTTTCTTAGTGCAAATAGAATAGGGATTCATAAACACTATATGTACCTTTTTATTTATAAAAATTATTTTAGTTTATCAAAATTATGTCAAAACGTAAATATGTCATTTGATGACAGACCTTTGCAAAAAACTTTTTAGAGATTCATACAAGATCCCTCATGAACAATTCTTACGTGCAATCTTTCGAATCACACAACCTGTCAACTCCTTGGCCTAGGATATGTTGAGATTTCTTACAAACCCTTATCTTGTATGATTTTGTAAACTATTGTTTAGATGAAATAATATCAACCTTGTGCATTGCTCTTATGTACATGACCTTATAGAAAGAAACTAACTCAACTTCACTGACAATTAATCGTAAATATGTCCAACAATGTCTGATTACTCCTTATTGATGCATCATTATGTATCATATGAAAGAGTGGCTTTTGAGATTGAATCCATATTCATTTTTAGGTACATTTGGAACTCTTTCCAATATACTCACTTATTCGACCGAATCAAATCATTTTACCTATTGCATGTTATTTTATTTATTTTCTTTTATATTCTATTATTTTACCATAAACTTACTACATGCGTTTCCAATACATATGTACATGTTGTTAATAAATCATCGATGTATATAAAAAAGTATGTAGAACCCTTTTGGTATTAATAGACTTATGATTGCATACATCAATATGTATTAATTCAAAGTGTTCATCAACTCTTATGATGCTCCCACTGAATGGGTGCATAGCCATCAATTGTATGAGATATAACTAGCCTGTATCATATGATTCATAATCATATAGTAAAATTATTTCTCAAAACTACGACTTAGTCTATAATTCCAAAATAATTGTAAATAATATTAGATACATATGTGTTTTTTTTGCATCACTTTTACTATGAAAACACATTCCATAATATAGTTCTATTTCATAATGAATATTCATAACACTCATATAGAAATATAGTTATATCCTTCAGTCGATACCAAAAATAAACATTATTTCAAAAACAATGTTCGGTACATTTTACGAAAACAATTTTAGTAATTTGATGCGATCATTAGGTGCTATATGGCATGCTCCCACTATTTCTGCCATTACTATAATAGCATTCTAAATTTAGAGGTCCACCATTCACTTAATATTGTTAATATTGTTTATTTATTTCATAAGCTACAACTAGTTTATAGTGGAGAATTCTTTAATCAAATATCTCGAACTCAAAGAAATAAATGTTATAGAAAACAAATTTCTATATGAAAATACATTTCAGAATAAAAATCATATTTCATATTCCAATATTAAGCATCGATTAGTATTACAATTCTTGCTTTCAATGTTTCTCTATGAAGCAGAAGTGACTATTCATTCACTTCATTCCAACTTTACCTTAAAATACATCTATTTTTATACATTCATTTTTCTTTCAAATGGTCAAAATATTCAAAAGAAAACCTTAATACAATATCATAACAAACCTTTTACAAAAGCCCATTCAGTTATTCTTACCATTAAGACATCAAATATGTTGCACTTTATGTAAACTGATCAAGATAGCATTTAAACGATCGAGTTCTTAGATGTATCTCGTAGTTTATAATCTTGTGTTAGATTAACACAATATAATCCTTTTGAAATCATTCAAGTTGAATAAATGATCTAAAATATCGTTTATTTGCTTACTTCGAATGAACTAACTTCATCAAAATATTGTACCCCAAAAACAATGACTGTTCACCATATAATATTTATATGTGAAAGTACATGGATAAAATATCCATAGTCTTGAATTGCATTTAGAGTTCAAAAACTTATGAAATGCAATATACGGTCTAAACCAAATAAACATATAAGTGACCAACTTACGAATGTATTAAGTGGTTGAAATTAGAAACTTGCATGGGTATATAAACAATATATAACATGTAGTTAGAATTATTAGTAAGTATGTATTATATTTCTATTTGTCAAATTTCAATTTAATTTGTACATATATATATATATATATATATATATATATATATATATATATATATGTTAATTGACAAATGTTTTATCAATCACATTAAATGCACAAATTTATCATTGTAGATAATTATAATATTATATAGCATATATTCTTACAATATTAGAAAGATTAAATGTTACCATTTTATTTTTCTAATAAGGCTCCCTCTAATCCTTTATGTTTCCTCAAACCCTAAGATGAAACATAGAAGTCTTACAACTTCACTAGTGGGTGTTAGGACTCATTTGTTTTGGTATTCTGACATTGAGTTTGTTCAACATATCAGAGCCTCACAAATGATGGATAATTTCTTATCGGTTGTATCACATACAACCCTAACTCATTTTTTTGTTCTAATCTCGTTTCGACCTTGAGTTTGCTCAACAAATCGAAAGAGATTATTCACTCATACCTACCAATTCATGATGGCCTAAGTATAGTATATATACCTTTAGTTTGCAAATACATATAGTTATCTTACCTCATCTGTTCAATATATTAATAATACTAAGCATTACATCCCTACCTTGAGTTTGCTCAACAACTAAGAAGTATGTAAGTAATTTATTGATATATATATATATATATATATATGGTAGAGGACAACATTATATTGAAGATTTATAATCTTCAATATATATATATATTAAGTGATATCGGTTATAGAATAATATATTTCTTATGAAATACCCCAGCGATTCAGGTGTCAAACACATCAGAAATCACGGTATATGTACATTTACATATATATATTTATTTCTCAAGTTTCTTTAGGTTTCTTTAGTGTTCCACATTTAGTTTATACAAATATCATATAAGTTTATTGTTATATAACTTTTATATTTCATATTACTTATATGGTAGAATTAGGTATAATATATCATTAACTAAATCTTATCTAATTAGTTTTAATTAATTAACTCTTTAATTAATTTTAAATTAGTATTCCAATATAACTTTTATATTGGACTTATCTACTATAACATTTATAGTGTATGCTATCACCTTTATAGTGTAACACACATATATCATATATATGTGTATTTTATTTAATTAATTAACCTTTAATTAATTTATTCAATTAAACAAATTCTGTTAAAATTTATTAATTTCAAAATTTATCTTATGCACATACATTTATACTTACGTTATCTTAAACATTTAAAATAACATAACATATATCAACATATATAACACATGCATATATGCATTAAATAACTAACATGTTTATTTTATTTATTTTATTAATATTATTAATAAATTTGAAATTTGAAATTATTATATAAATATTTTCAAACATTTTGAAAATATCATTATCCTTTCAAACATTTTGAAAATTATGTAGTATTATAATTTTTATAGTAAACATGTTTTGTTTTAATTTTTGAATATTAAATTAAAAACCTTTAACATTAATTTTGAAAATTAACCCAAAGCCCAAATTAAGTTAGGCCTTTTCTATTAGGAGCAACCTTTAGGCTCACTTTACCTTTTGCGCTAGACCGGTGGCCAGGTAGGACAGGGTACTTGATTACCATTTTCCAATCCTAGACATTACCTTTCTAGACACCATACTAAGTGGGCAAGCTTAATTAGTTAGCCTAATATGACTAATTAGACCGTATAGGCTATTGGGCTTTGATACCATTGTTAGAATTGGAACAGCCCATAGTGGAAGTTATAGGTGAATTTTAAAACTTTATCCTATTGGATCTTTATTGGGCCTATGAAGTCTAACCAAATTAGAACATTTTTAAACTTAATTAATTTATTTAAATTCAAATATATTAAGATATGAAATTAATTCATTTGATTTAGTTTATATATAAACATATCATACATACATATGTGTGTGAGTGCATGTGTAAGATAATAATCCGTGAAAGGTATAATATGCTCATATATAGATGTTGGAATTTACATCGCAACAGACATATTAGCTCATTTTTTATTTTATGTACGTTGTCCAAATATGTGCATGCATGTGTGTTACAAAATACACACACATGTGTGCATAAATTTAATATATATATTATATGAACATAAAACATTTATATATAGATAAATAGATATCGAAAGAGAGAGAACAATTATTAAACATTATTTAAATTCAAAATTAACTTAGTCTTGCAAACATAATAATTTTAATATTTTAAGTTGTACATATTATGAATAAAATAATGTTTTCATCCATAAATAATTAACACAAAATAATTTATTGATGAAAATTCAAATTTTATAATGAAAATCTAAGATCATAAAAAAGAGCTTAGACAAATTCTAGATATTTTTCGTAGTTGAAATATTATTTTTAAAAACAAATATACTGATTTCGAAAATATTTATTTAAGATTAACATAAAAATAGGCATAGGGAAGAAGTTGCAAAAATAATTAGTCTCAGGAACAACAAGTTTGATTTTTAGGCTGAAGGACACTTTTTAGTGTAAACAGAAAATGATAGTTACAACTTTTTCCTTGAGCCTAAAATCTCCTAATATAAAATAATGTATTATTAAAAATTTAAAATTTTAGAAATTCTTGGATCATGAATAAAAGTTTACGAAATTTTCTGAAGATTTTTCAATTAAATTATTATTTTTAAAAAATCATAAAACGTTTTTTCGAAATCATATTAATTATTAAAATAATAAAATTTATTGAAAAATTCCTAATTTTTTTCTATATGTTTTTGAAATGATATAATATTTTAAGAAAATATAAAATTGAATATTTTTTAACGTAATAATTATTTCATATATAACAAAAAAATTAAAAATTCAATAATTTTTAATTTAAAAATATGAATATATGTATGATAAATAAGTTTCGAATTTCTAAATTCATTTTATTTATAAATAAGTGCATTGAAAATTTTAAATTATATATATATATATATATATATATATATATATATATATATATATCTTATACATGCATATATGCTGTTATGAATTTATTAATAAATATATAAATTTATATATAACAATTATAAATGAAAAAAACTGATTTTGTACGGTAAACAAAATCTGTCTATATATAAATTAAAAAGTATAATAAACAAGTTATGCACATAACCAAACTGATTTGTGACAACTACATCTACTTACAGAATCTCACCTAACTAAACATATAGTAGCAATATATTTAAACAGATATGAAATTGCTCATTACAGGATCATAGAATATAATTTAATTACTGTAATATGAATTAAAATTACCAATTTAATGATGCCTTTGAATCCACGTTGAAGTAATGACTTCCCTTCTTTTTATTGTTCTTAACTCGTAAGATTGCATGTCTAGAATCACCGACCTTTGACTATCGAATAATATTGAAATATATTTGAGAATTCGGGAGTGGATTAAGAGCTATGTTTTGACTAGCAATGTAGATGGTAATGGCAGTCAAAAAAGGTTCGTAATTATTTTTAGAGATACATATATACATACATGCACGCACACACACACACACACACACACACACACACACACACATATATATATAGACACACACATATATAGGGTTGTATTAGAGAGAAATAAGGAAAACCTTTTTACCCATTCTAATTTGATCTCAACCCATTATGTAACAGCCCGGAATTTTCGACATCGAAAATTCGACCCAAGCAATCGAATGCCGGAAACACCAGACTGTTAGTGTTAAGAAGAAAAAGAGATAGAAGAAGAGACAGAAAATGAAAGCACAAAATATCACAATCGCTGCGGAACAAAATATAATATCAAATAACATAATATATAATAAGAAAAGCTGTAAATGTCAATTTACATACAATACATCAGAGTATAATCATTAACAAATAATCCGGACAGTTATAATAATTTGTCCCTGAGCACAATCAATACAAATTCTAATACACAACAAAATATACACCATACGTCTCTGCCATCCAGCTCGCTTCTTGAGCTCCCAACGTCTAAACCTGAAAATCTGTAATACTCGGTCTGACCCGAGCATTACAATAAAGTAACACCCGAGTCAGGCTGGAAACCAGCGTGAGTAAACCCATATAACTTGAAATACTAAGTTATAAAACTTCTTTGAAAACCGGGGTAACTTATACATCACTACGAGTTCTTATGTTGTTATAGTTAAAACAACTATTTCACAAAATAATATCTAAGTACCGTTACTTTGTTTCGATGGTCCAGTTTACTCAATTTATTCCATTCCAGCCTATTTGATTGTGTAATCAAATCTTAAAAGAATTTTAAATTACTAATCGAAGTGGTTCCTGATATCGCTGATATCCGACCCCGATCTTTTCGAATTCAAACGCCATCTTTTAAGCCAAAACAATTCAATTTCAAATGCCAATATTCACACAAAAATACCATCACAATATCAGTTCAAATAAATGTCCCACATTGTATCAATAGTTTAATTCAGGTAATTTCATATCACAGAACATCACAAATAAACATACTAGAGATACTAAACAATTCAAGCATTCAAATTAAATTAATCATTCATAGGCAAGATTAACCGGTCACACCATTTCTAATCAATTTAATTAAAATAAATTAACTTAACACTTATAAATTAATTTCTTATAAATCCTGCTCAAATGTCATTAACTAATTGCATGCCCTTTATATTTTATATAAATTAACATATGGAAAAATAATAATTTGTTAACATATAAAATAACTTAAGACCTTTGATTAATTTAAAGTTTGATATATTTCCTTAATTATCCACTTAATTACATCATTTAATTTTATTTTATATAAACTTAGGAATTAATTTAAAATAAAATTAACCTAATATATAATTACCCTAAATCAAAATAAAATAAGTTCAAAACATGTTACTTCAATTTTTTGTTTTGATACTTGCATTGAAACTTGTTCAAAATTTTACTCCTTTTAAAACTTGGTTAATTCAATAATTTCCTTTCTAAATACTTAGGCCCAAGCCCAAAAATCACGATCATCTACTCGAGCCAAATCCAAACTACCTCGATCTTTCTTCCTTCTTCCTCTCTTCTCTAATCACAGCAACAAACCCATCCAGACAAACACTGGTATAAGTGCACATACACACGACACCGAAGCTACGACGATCCCCATCGACTATGTCACCAAGTCGTTGTCGACCTCACCGTCCACTTCAGCCACCCAGGAACCCGTCACTAACCTCCCATCGAAATAGAGCAAGCGAGCAACAGCAGGCACCTAAAACTGATCGCAAAGATCCACCACGCACCGCCACCTCAGACCACCATAGACCACGTCATCATGCCTGGAGACTCGCAGACCACCCTCTTCCTATTCCCCTTACTCCGGCCCCTCCCGAATGCCACCTTGACATTGCACAGGCCTCGTAATCGTCGTCGACTTGAGTCTAACCTTAAACTCTACATCATCGTCGTTACGATGCTACAGTGACCATAAAAATCGTCGATCATTTTTCCCATACTCCTCGACCCACGAGCTACCTCCAACAACGATCACGACAGACCACCATCCTGCGATCATCGAAAATCGCATAAAAACCCAATTCTGTTCGTCTCACAATTCCCTCCCAAATACATACTTAAAAATCACAAAACTTCCACCAAAAATCATCAATTTCAAAGACGAATTTGATTATATAAACAAAACATGAAATTAAAACAATTTATTTTTCACATATGACTCATTTCCACCATTATTTCTTGTTCCCAATAAAAATGCTTACTAATTTCACATAACAATAGCTTTAAAAATAGAATTTAGTTAATACAAACTTATTTCCTTTAAACATCATAACCTATAATGGTTTATATGAAGAGAAATTGAATTTTGATTTGTTTTTGGGTCTGTTGAAACAAAATAGAAACATGCATATACACACACAGTACTTTCAACTTGTATACTCGGACAAAAATATATCTCTACTGTGACGACCCACCCTTCTCGACCCTCGAAAATCGACACAAAATACCAACAGTATGATATGCCGACGATCAAGTGTCGGAAAAGATAGATTGTTGAGGAAAAAGAAAGAAGGTAGAAGAAAGAAGGAACTAAACAATATCAGAATCTCACAATTGCAGCGGAATAAAATATAATACATAATATCGGCTCTTTACACAAAATGAAAGCTATATTTGTTTTATACAATATATCATCAGAGTATTACAAACAAGCAACAATTACCAGCCTAACAATCTCATACAATAACAGCAGCGGATATAAACAAGTACGGATAATATGTCTCGGACTCCAGCTCCTCTCCTGCTCCATAGCATCCTATCCTGAACATATAATACTCGGTCTGACCCGAGCATTATAATGAAATAACACCCGAGTCAGTCTGGAATACCAGCTGATAATAATGCACCCAAATTGATTATTAAAGTTTCAAAATTTATTTGGAAAACAAAAGCATCTCATAAGACCATGCCACAAATAAACATGTCGGGTTTTTGCCTTACGTTAGCTAAAACACCTTTTACAGAAATCCTATGATATTATAATAAGGTCTATATACAAATACTTAAAAAATAGCCGAAATTGTTACATGATTAAATTCCAGCTACTAGCCACAGAGTGGGTGATACAAACAAAACTCGTAAAAGGCGCGTAGGGAGAATGGATTTCCAACTAATGACTAGGCACTGGGGTACCACCTGTCACAGTACCTGGTCTAGATCAGTGTACCGAGGACCACTCCCGATCTCCTGCAACACAAGGCCGGGACTACCCCTTACTGGATAATCCCGAGTAAGATCACCCCACGGTTGGGATCAGCAACCGCACCACTAAGCCGAATAAAAAGGAACATCTAGACAGGGATGACCTCACCCTGAATGGGTGCTACGCACTTAGCCTTGCAGCATAACCCCTGATTTTCAGTCATTTCAGGTTGATGAGGCTTAAGGCTAAGCGTTACCTTTTAGAACGTTTCACTTAGAATGCCCATTGCCCACCTGACGATGTTTCGAAAGCATTCGTCCATACAATTCCGTCCCGGGTTCGAACGGAACCGAAGGCACTACTCCTACTACATCCATTTTGGAAATATCCTCCGAATTAGTAGCGACTAGCCCTTGCACGTCACTGCTCCATCTTCGACTCCGAACTCGTTTTTCCCACGAAAACGTACAAACCGGATCGAAGTGGTTTTCGAGAAATTAATCCCGATCCCGGTCTTTTCGAAACGATCAACGCATTGGCCAATATTGATAGTCGGTGATTTAACTATCAATTAACATTCACAAACATCCATCACATAATAAATAATTTCCCACATTATTTATTTTCTTCGAAAATATCTTTGCGGGATATAATTCCATTTTCAAAATCCCTTTGAAACACTTTTCAAACCCAACTCTTCTTATGGAATAGATTCCCAAACCTTTGCTTCCTCTGAAAACATCCAAGCACCAATATTTAAGGTTTAAAAAAATTTCAAATTCTTTATTCTTGAAAATACATTAAACATTTATATTAAAACTTCTTATATACTTGATTTAATATATATATATATATATACACACACACTTTTAAAAATATCTCAAATAAAACTGCTTTATAAAATATAAACTATTTTCTTCAAAATAAAGTTAAGTCATACTAAATTTCAAAATAAAGCTACGAAATCCTATACAAGATTCAAATACTACTTTAATTGATTATCTTTAAAATAAAACCATTTTATAAAGTATAATATTAATAATATCCTTTAAAACACAATACTACTTCAAAACTTCCAACTTTTCAAAAATCGGCTTAAAAGTGTACTTGGCTTTTCAGGGAAATACACTTCCATTTTAGGATAATCCAAAGAATTCTTTTTATCAATCCAACACGATTTACCCCAATTAAATTTTACGTTCATCCCGTAAATTCCTTTCCATGTTTTAAAAATAAACTCCCTTTTATTTTTAAACCCATTGCTATTTCCTGAAAATCACTTACAAATATATGTTAAAAATATTTAAAATAAAGCTTCTAGAAAATTATTCATTTGAAAATAATACTTAAGGAAATGTATAGAGGTTTCCTAAGTACTTTAATTCAAATTCAACTTTTAAAAGTAAAGCTATTAAATTAAATATTTATATTATAATTTCTTTTGAAAACTTAACACTACTTTACTTTTTAAAAATAATTAATTACCATAATTACGTAAATAAAATTTTACTTACACTTTAAACAATTTAAAATAATATTTCTTTCTAAAATATTCTAAACACATTTAAACTGCAAATTTATATTTTGAAAGCTTTTCTTAAAAACATAATAAAATTTCCAAGAGAAAGCACACTTCCCGTTCTTTAAAAATAAATCTCGCTATTATTTTTAACAATTCTCAATTCCCTTTTTGAATCACTATTTCAAACACTTCAAATTATCAACCAATTACTTGAATTTAATTCCTTTTAAATTCTTTACTTAATAATTTCTTTAATTTCCTTTAAACCCAATTTATTTATTTATTTTAAATTCCCAGGTTGTACTCACTCAATCAGAGCACAACACAATTAAATTTTCAATTTAATCTATCACTGTATATAAATAAAACACAGCATAACAAGATCTAAACAATTTACCACATGATATAAATGAGATATATCACAAAATGTAAATAAAATTACTATTTGTGAGGAATCCAGTTGGATCCCTCCAACCTGTTTCCCTGCATCCACAGATATTAGCACAACAAACAAATATCGATTCAATTTGATAATAATTATCATATTCAGCTAAACAACCAATCAAACATTTAAATATTAGCTATTTAAATTACTGGTATCTAGATGTGAGTGAGAATAACTCACCTTGGGTTTTCGACGAGCGTTCAAATTTAAATTAAATCGAACGGCGTTCGATTTAACCTAAATTTTTACTTGCTCAGAATGATCCCAGAATTGCTCCACCGCGGAGTACTCGTCTCTGCGATTCTAGCGTCGCTAAATTCGTCGAATTCTGATAATGTATGTATGAGATATTCAGTTTTAAACACTGAATATTATTTATATAAACAATTTCTTATCTTTTATTTAATTTTTTTACCAAGCAAGATCTGGGCCGCACGTTCACTAGAGAAATCACGGCCGCAAATGCTTTCTTCCTCACGCAACACAGTTTGAACAAAACCCAAATGTCGCCGTCCAGGGTTGGATGTCGCGACCACCACAATGATCAAAAACCTAATTGACGAGCTCTATATGACGCGCCGTGCTGCCCTCCTTCCAACGATACCCCCCTCGACGAGCTCGGCGCTCACATCTCCCCTGGAAACGCAAACAAACGACGGCTCCTTCTGGCCATTTCTGGCTTCAAATGGCGACAACGACAGAGATCCACCATTGATGTGGCGACCTCGGAGAGCTCTACGATCTTCCAGTTGAAACCAATTGCTAAAGATCCACGGATTCGAAGGGAATCGAGAGGGAATATGGCATGTTGTTGGCCATTGATAGATTGAGAGGCAGCTGAGAACGAAAATAGGGTTTCGGCCCTAAATTAATATATATATAAACGTTTAGTTATATTATTTTAATATTAAATCTACTTTAAAGCAACTTTTTCACACGATCTCCAAACGACGCGTGCCGACAGGCTTTTCTAAGGTTTTACCTGCGTTCCGAACACAATGGAATGTGTTTCGAAAACTAATTCGATCATATACGCGAGTTACGGAAATAAACGATCAATTTTAGATTAAATTGATTAAAATAGTTTTTATGCATTTTGAGCTGCCAGGGTCAAACGACAACTCCGATTGTAAGAAAATTGAAACCGATAATAACTATTACAGATCCAATGGAACTGCTTTCGTCGAATTCCGAGACTGTGCCCTGGAAGGCTATTGCAACTCGTCGATAAATTCGAGCGATTTTCAAAATCATCGAAATCACTTAAAATTTCACTTTTAAAATTTTATTAACTCTATTTAACTTCATATAGAATTTATATTCACTTTAGAAATCATTCTGATTCAGTTTAAATCAAAATTTGATTATTGACATTATTATATTATTAAATTTCATTATTAAATTAATATAAAATTCCAAATTTAACCTATCGACTTTTAATTCCATCCAACAGTCCAGTATTATAATTCAAATCCAAATAGACTTAAAATAAATTTTAGTTTTTATATCTATTTACACCCAGAATCACCAATTATCCCAATTCTAATATTAAGTTATTATTATTCAAATTTCAATTAAATTCCCATATTTGAAATTTTAACCAATTTTATTAATTTAACTAAAATCTTTTAATTTAAAAACCAAATTACAATACATATTCAACATTTAAAATGAATTAAATGTTCAAATCTATCGACCCAAAATTCTGGGTCGTTATATTCCTTCCCCTTATAAAAATTTCGTCCCCGAAATTTGCTAAGGTAGAAAGAATGCTCCAAACTCAATAGCAAAACCTACTTAGTGAAAATCTCAAATTCACTTTGCCTAAACTCTTTAGTTTCGAATCAAAACTACTAGTTTCAATTCCTATCGCAAAATTCTTTTTATTCAATTTTAATTTGAAATCAATTTGTTGTTAACGAAACGTTTCAATTTTTTCAAAAAATTTGTAACTTCCAAAATTTTCCGAAAATTTTGGCAGAGTCTCCCTTGTACGGAGGAGCTTTTGCAATATCACAATAGATATAAATATATATACATCGACCCACACGGTCGGAAAACCAAAAACAGTTCATATTTCCTATTTTTATTGCGTAGGCGTAACTTTTATTAGCATTTTAAAAGCAAGCAGCTGAATAATATTGCATATACACACTCCAACTCTATCTACTGCCTCCCGTAACTGTACTTACTCAAACAAACATATCAGTTTTCAATAATATGAGAGTTTATCAACATTCTATTCATTAATCTAAACCAACACATCAATTTCAAAACCCAAACAACCAATTTCCATAATTCTACATGCTAATCATATTTTATAAGAAATCACAAGGTTCAACACTATTTCAATTTACCTAACAAATCCAATCTTCATTTTATTTCACTTGAATGATTTACATTCTAGTTTACTATCCTCAATCCATATTCACATCAATATGATTACATGTGTGTTACTTATCAATTTACTTCAATTCAATTCCAAATTGATCCACAACCAAATTTTTCACTTTCAATTTGATGTATTTATATTTATTTTATGATCCATTTTCATTCATATGCAAAACCACTTAATAAAATTTCAATTCATTCCAATTGTTTAAAAAACCAATTTCATTTGCTTCTTTAAACCAACTCAATTCCAAATACAACAAAATGACCATTCTTATGCAAATTTTCATGCCATTCAAGCAAATAATCATCACTTAAGCTTATAACCATTTAAAATTAATTCCAACTTAGATTTATATTAATTTTATTCCATTCGGATTTATTCACAACCCAAACATTCTTATTTCCTTGCAATTTTTAAATCAAATCCTTATTCTCACTTCAAATTTATCATTCAACTTAAGTTTAAATTAATATCATCCCATTCTATATTATTTACCACTCATACATTCTTATTTCATCACAATAATTAATTAAAATTATTTTCACTTGCATTTAAATTTAATTATCTAAACAAATTTATCCAAGACCACATTATAAAGCTCGACCACAATTATTATCCAATTTGCTTAAGTTCGTTTAATTTCACAATATTTCCATTTCTTCTTATATCAATTTTATTCTATTTCCATTTGATTCTTATCTAAATCAATTCCAATCCATTTACAAATTTTAATTCAATTTGCTTATTTATTCAATCCATTTTAAATTTATTTTATTAACAATGAGACCACTTTAAATTATTTCACACATTTGAATTTATTTATAAGTCAAACCATCACTATTATAATCTAATTCCATTATTCATTCACACTCTCAACTTTTGTTGCCAAATTAAATCCCATACTAGAACTGGGTTTTTATTTGCCTTTTCAAAATTTTCTTAACAAACCACCAAAATTTCATCCATGCCAATACAAATTCCATTTAATTTAGTTTACACTAAATTCATCTTCAAGCTTCTCTTTATTTAATTTAGCTTACGCTAAATTTATTCTCAAACAATTTCTTTGAATTTAGTTGGGTTAAAATTTTATTCATACAATATCCTTTCAACTTAATTAAATTTTCTTTCAATTCAATTCTTTTCCAAATTTAATTCAAGTCTAACTAAGTTTTATTTAGCCAACTTGGATTCATACCATTTCTTTTACTATTTTAAATAAGAATTTAATTCTATTCAAAATTATTTGTAACACAACTGAATTTTGATTTTAATTCAATCCAAGTTCAACTCAATTCCATTTAATCGAAGTTAAATCCAATTCAATGCAATTTTAGTTCTCCATATACAAGTTCAAAACTTATTTACTAACTTAAGTTCATTCACCCTTTTATATTTTCTTTACCTTATTTCAATTCACATTTCATTTGAGATTAGGTTTGAATTCACAATACCATTCAACTATTTCCCATTTGTATTATAATTCCATTTTACTTGGGCTTACAACTTGATTTTCTATTCTTAAGTTCACCAACTTGTTTATTTAAAAGCTTATATTTCTCATTTTAATCCATTTACATCTTATAATCACAATTCCAAATTTTATTTATATGTAGCACTGAATTCTAAAGGATACAAATTTTCTTTCACCATAGTCCTTTGCACAATTTTAAATCCACAATTTCAGATTATAAGTATAACACTTAATAGCTTATGGGTACAATTTATTACACAATGACCCACAATTACTAGGTCATTTTACATTTCAATTTAATCCAAATCAATTTAATTCTAAGCCCAATTTATTTAACTTATCTAAGTTAAATTCGAATTTTTACTCCCTTCCATATACTCAAGTTAAATTTTAATTTTAGGATTAAAATTTTCATTTTCTTCTTATTAATACCAATTTCACTTAATAAGTTCAATGGTTGATTTATTTTAACTTTACACATTATTTAAATAGAATTTACCAGAATTCAATTACCCGGTTTTATTTCAAACCCATGTTGAAATAATAATCAACATATACCTACTTGGTACACCAAATCAAATCTTCGGATTTCCAAAACAACTTGGTTATACCAAAACAATTTCCCCATTTTGAAATTTATAAAATAACTTGTATCTCAAACAAGTCCAACAAATATCATAATCACTCAACATGGTAGCAATCCATCACTTTAGAAACTCGAAAATGAATTCTAATGATGTGGCCATCATTATCAGAATTATTTTCCAACGACTGAAGTGAGTTCAGTGCTTCCTTACTTTCCCAAATTCATTCCAAAACAGTTTCCATTCAAACATAATATCCAAAATAATATTACATTATTGCCTTCAAACACTTTGGAAAACATTTCAAACATCCCCAAGATTTTAAATTTTCAAACTTTGTTTTCAATCATTTAAAACACTTTTCAAAATTTTCGGGATGTAAATTCTGGTTCAATTCAAATTTAATTATTCTTCTTTTGTATAATTTATACTCATGGAATTTATTTGGTTATAACCATTTCAAATTTTAGATTAAATTTTAGATTCTTATTTAATTAAGATATCCACATCCAAACAATCAAATATAAATAATAATTTCAGAAAAATTATTCCTTTTATATCAAACTATAATTTTGAGTAAAATTATTTCATTTACCCACTTTAAAACAATACTATGTCGGTTTATCTTGTTTAAGAGTTTAGAAACCCCTGTAGATACGGTTGTACTTCCCGCACCGACCAGAATCCATAAACACTCAACCGATAAGTCAACACAGTATAAAATACAATTTTATATTCACTAACAAGTACGCTCTCATATCTATTAATACACTCAACTCATTATAGAGTACTATTGACTCTATATCTAATGAGTAATTTTCCCCACCAAAGCCTAGGTTGTCGCTAACTTAAGCTCTGATACCAAGTGTGTCGACCCGCCCTTCTCGACCCTCGAAAATCGACATAAAATACCAACAGTATGATATGCCGATGATCAAGTGCCGAAAAAGACATATTGTTGGGGAAAAAGAAAGAAGGTAGAAGAAAGAAGGAACTAAACAATATCAGAATCTCACAATCGCAGCGGAGCAAAATATAATACATAATATCAGCTCTTTACACAAAATGAAAACTATATCTGTTTTATACAATATATCATCAGAGTATTACAAACAAGCAACAATTACTAGCCTGACAATCGCATACAATAACAGCAGCGGATATAAACAAGTACGGATAATACGTCTCGGACTCCAGCTCCTTTCCTACTCCATAGCATCCTATCCTGAACATATAATACTCGGTCTGACCCGAGCATTATAATGAAATAACACCCGAGTCAGTCTGGAATACCAGCTTATAATAATGCACCCAAATTTATTATTAAAGTTTCAAAAATCCTTTTGAAAACAAAATCATCACGTAAGACCACGCCACAAATAAACATGTCGAGTTTTTACTTTACGATGCCTAAAACACTTTTTATAGAAATCCTCTGATATTATAATAGGGTATGTATACAAATAATTATAAAATAGCATAAATTGTTACATGATTAAATTCCAGCTACTAGCCACAGAGTAGGTAATACAAACAAAACTCGTAAAAGGCACGCAGGGAGAATGGATTTCCAACTAATGACTAGGCACTGGGGTACCACCTGTCACAGTACCTGGTCTAGATCAGTGGACCGAGGACCACTCCGGATCCCCTACAACACAAGGCCAGGACAACCCCTTACTGGATAATCCCGAGTAAGATCACCCCACGGTTGGGATTAGCAACCGGACGACTAAGCCGAATAAAAAAGGACATCTAGACAGGGATGACCTCACCCTGAATGGGTGCTACCCACCTAGCCTTGCTGCATAACCCCTGATTTTCAGTCATTCCCGGTTGATGAGGCTTGAGGCTAAGCGTTACCTTTTAGAACGTTTCACTTAGAATGCCCATCGTCCACCTGATGATCTTCCGAAAGCATTCATCCATACAAGTCCGTCTCGGGTTCGAACGGAACCGAAGGCACTACTCCTACTACATCCATTTTGTAAATATCCTCGGAATTAGTAGCGACTAGCCCTTGCACTTCACTGCTCCATCTTCGACTCCGAACTCGTTTTTCCCATGAAAACGTACAAACCGGATCGAGGTGGCTTTCGAGAAATTAATCCCGATCTCGGTCTCTTCGAAACGATCAACGCATTGGCCAATATTGATAGTCGGTGATTTAACTATCAATTAACATTCACAAACATCCATCACGTAATAAATAATTTCCCACATTATTTATTTTCCTCGAAAATATATTTGCAAGATATAATTCCATTTTCAAAATCCCTTTGAAACACTTTTCAAACCCAACTCTTCTCATGGAATAGATTCCCAAACCTTTGCTTCCTCTGAAAACATCCAAGTACCAATTTTTAAGGTATAAAAAAAATTCTTTATTCTTGAAAATACATTAAACATTTATATTAAAACTTCTTACATACTTGATTTAAAATATATATATATACTTTTAAAAATATCTCAAATAAAACTGCTTTATAAAATATAAACTATTTTCTTCAAAATAAAGTTAACTCATACTAAATTTCAAAATAAAGCTATGAAATCCTATACAAGTTTCGAATAGTACTTTAATTGATTATCTTTAAAATAAAACCATTTTATAAAGTATAATATTAGTAATATCCTTTAAAACATAATACTACTTCAAAACTTCTAACTTTTCAAAAATCGGCTTAAAAGCGTACTTCGCTTTTCAGGGAAATACACTTCCATTTTAGGATAATCTAAAGAATTCTTTTTATCAATCCAACACGATTTACCCCAATTCAATTTTACGTTCATCCCGTAAATTCCTTTCCATATTTTAAAATAAACTCCCTTTTATTTTTAAACCCATTGCTATTTCCTGGAAATCACTTACAAATATATGTTAAAAATATTTAAAATAAAGCTTCTAGAAAATTATTCATTTGAAAATAATACTTAAGGAAATGTATAGAGGTTTCCTAAGTACTTTAAGTCAAATTCAACTTTTAAAAATAAAGTTATTAAATCAAATATTTATATTATAATTTCTTTTGAAAACTTAATACTACTTTACTTTTTAAAAATAATTAATTACGATAATTACGTAAATAAATTTTTACTTACACTTTAAACAATTTAAAAAAATATTTCTTTCTAAAATATTCTAAACACGTTTAAACTGCAAATTTATATTTTGAAAGCTTTTCTTAAAAACATAATAAAATTTCTAGGAGAAAGCACACTTCCCATTCTTTAAAAATAAATCTCGCTATTATTTTTAACAATTCTCAATTCCCTTTTTGAACCACATTTTCAAACACTTCAAATTATCAACTAATCACTTGAATTTAATACCTTTTAAATTCTTTACTTAAGAATTTCTTTAATTTCCTTTAAACCCAATTTATTTATTTATTTTAAATTCCCTGGTTGTTTTCACCCAATCAGAGAACAACACAAATAAAATTTCAATTTAATCTATCACAGTATATAAATTAAACACAGCATAACAAGATTTAAACAATTTACCACATGATATAAATGAGATATATCACAAAATATAAATAAAATTCTTATTTGTGAGGAATCCAGTTGGATCCCTCCAACATGTTTCCCTGCATCCACAGATATTAGCACAACAAACAAATATCGATTCAATTTGATAATAATTATCATATTCAGCTAAACAACCAATCAAACATTTAAATATTAGCTATTTAAATTACTGGTATCCAGATGTGAGTGAGAATAATTCACCTTGGGTTTACAACGAGCGTTCAAATTTAAATTAAATCGAACGTCGTTCGATTTAACCTAAATTTTTACTTGCTCGGAAAGATCCCAGAATTGCTCCACCGCGTAGTACTCGTCTCTGCAATTCCGACGTCGCTAAATTCGTCGAATTCTGATAACGTATATATGAGATATTCAGTTTTAAACATTGAATATTATTTATATAAACAATTTCTTATCTTTTATTTAATTTTTTTACCAAAAAAGATCTCGGTCGCACGTTCACTAGAGAAATCACGGCCGCAAATGCTTTCTTCCTCATGCAACATAGTTTGAACAAAACCCAAATGTCGCCGTCTAGGGTTGGATGTCGCGGCCACCACGATGATCAAAAACCTAATAGACGAGCTCCAGATGACGCGCCGTGCTGCCCTCCTTCCAACGATACCCCCCTCGACGAGCTCGGTGCTCACATCTCCCCTGGAAACGTAAACAAACGATGGCTGCTCTTGGCCATTTCTGGCTTCAAATGGCGACAACGACAGAGATCCACCATTGGATGTGGCGACCTCGGAGAGCTCTATGATCTTCCAGTTGAAACCAATTGCTAATCTACAGATTCGAAGGAAACCGAGAGCGAATATGGGATGTTGTCGGCCAATGATAGATTGAGAGGCGGCTGAGAACAAAAATAGGGTTTCGGCCCTAAATTAAATATATATATATATATATATATATATATATATAAACGTTTAGTTATATTATTTTAATATTAAATCCACTTTAAAGCAACTTTTTCACACGATCCCCAAACGACGCGTGCTGACAGGCGTTTCTAAGGTTTTACCTGCGTTCCGAACACAATGGAACGTGTTTCGAAAGCTAATTCGATCATATACACGAGTTACGTAAATAAACGATCAATTTTAGATTAAATCGATTAAAATAGTTTCTATGCGTTTTGAGCTGCCAGGGTCAAACGCAACTCCGATTGCTACAAAAATTGAAATCTGATAATAATTAACTATTACAGATCCAATGTAACTGGTTTCGTCGAATTCCGAGACTGTGCCCCGGAAGGCTATTGTAACTCGTCGATAAATTCGAGCGATTTTCAAAATCGTCGAAATCACTTAAAATTTCACTTTTAAAATTTTATTAACTCTATTTTAAATCGTATAGAATTTATATTCACTTTAGAAATCATTCTGATTCAGTTTAAATCAAAATCTGATTATTGACATTATTTATTAAATTAATATAAAATTCCAAATTTAACCTATCGACTTTTAATTCCATCCAACAGTCCAGTATTATAATTCAAATCCAAATAGACTTAAAATAAATTTTAATTTTTATATCTATTTACACCCAGAATCACCAATTATCCTAATTCTAATATTGAGTTATTATTATTCAAATTTCAATTAAATTCATATTTGAAATTTTAACCAATTTTATTAATTTATCCAAATCTTTTAATTTCAAAACCAAATTACAATACATATTCAACATTTAAAATGAATTAAATGTTCAAATCTAGCGACCCAAAATTCTGGGTCGTTACATCTACATCAATGCCAAACTTATTTGAATCGTTTCTATCATTAATTGCTGCATGCACAAGCATTACAGATGATTTAACTTTAAAAGGTTGAAGTTTACTCACTTGAACTCAGTTTGAACAGAGGAATAGAATTTTGAAACTGCAAGTGATTTGATCTTGAATCTACTGCTTTGCTTGAATTTGCATTTAAATCTTACTTTGCTTTGTTTCAGATGAAAACTTGAAGTAATTGATTTAGATGTTCGGTTTTTCTCTGTCTTTAGTTTATTTGAAAGAAAAATGAAAGAAGGAAGAAGTTTGGATAAATATGAAAAAGTACACAACACCTGTTTTCTAATTAAAATCATTTTTCTTTTTACTGAAAATTAAGAAAATAAATTTTAAAGAGTAACTTGACACTTGTATTTGTAGGTCATCCCTTAGCTTACAAATGTCCATTAACATATATTTTATATTTTTAGTTTTTATATTTTAGTTTTTATATTTTAGTTTTTATATTTTTGGTTTTTATATTTTTATCTACCATGTTTACTTAAAGAAATATATAAAACCCTTTTATTTATTCTTATTTCATTTTAAACTTAATTTATTACTACTTTAATTAATTACTACATATATATACTAGTGTTTAAAACGTAGAGTTTTAAATCTAAATTTTAATATATTAAGATATTTACTTTAAATTTCAAATCATAGTTCCATTAACAATCTACACACACACACACACACACACACACACACACACACACACACACACACACACACACACACACATATATATATATATTAGATAGCATATTTATTGTTTGAAAGATAAATTTGCAAATTTAAATAATTATTTAAGAAGATTATTAAATTAATATTTATATCTGAATGTTTTTTTATTTATCAAAATTTTATTTGTTCAGCTTATAAATCAGTATTTTAAATAATTTAATCTAGTTAATTACAAATTAACGGCCGTTAAAATCCGGTTCATCACATTCCTCTCCCCTTTAAATCTTTTCATCCTCGAAAAGGAACAAGGAAAGAACTTTAAATTATACTACTAATTATCAGTTAAATTATTGTTTAGACATTCTTAATTCTTTACTCTTTTTATTTAAAGTTTTAAAAAATTTGAAATCTACATAATATTACCAAAATAGCTTTATAAAAATACTTTTTATAACTCGATTTCTCAACAAGTCCATCCTTGTTCTCATAGAAATTCGGTCATACGTTGATCAGGCGCAGGACGGAAAACCTACAAATACTTAGTAGACCCGTTTTCAACACCCAGTGAAAATATGGAAAACTTTTGTGAAAATATAGAAAACATTTTTGGTGAGAATGCTCTGGAAATCATCACCCCGTCCCGTCCATGGTCGCAGTTAACCCGATGATTACGTTGTCATCCCGACGAAATCCATAGAAAGCTGTAGGCCTCCTTGCCCCTCGATTACACCATGGAACCGCTACAAATCGCAGCTACACCCAGGGTTACGTTACCATCACGGCAAAAACCATGTAATTGTAGGCATCAGCGCCATCGAATTTCGCTGCCAAATGAAACTTCACCACACAGGCTACATAGATCGCACACTACATCAGTCGAGTCCCAATGTAGCCTATAATCACTCACTACCACACGACTTTCGCTATGTCTTCACAGATCGCAGTCTACCAATGTTACGTCGATCTCCCAGCGAAATCAAACGTACACTTTAGGCAATCACCGCCCCTCGACTTACGCTATGGAGCGCAATAGATCGCAGTTACACCGGGTTACACTGTCGTCACATCATAACCCCATTGTCACTGTAGGCGTCAGCGCCCTCGACTTTCGCTACCTAAACCACAATCCTTAGAAAATACAGTTTAGTCCAGACATCCTCTAGGATCAAATTTAGAACCCCCTTTAGGGATCAAGACAGAACCACCCCGTGATCTCCTACTACAAGTTTACACTCTAAATGGGAGCGCCTCTTTCCTCACAGCATTCTCAAAATATTTTATACTATACACATATAGTATCTTTCAAATCGTACTCTTTATATGTATCACATATAAATCCCATTTACACAAAATAGATATCTCAAAATCGATAGTTTCCAAACATTGCTTTCCAAATTCCCAAAATTTGCCTTTTTTCCCAAAATCAAAAGCCTTTCAAAATCAATGGGTTCCAAAAGTTTTTTCCCAATTCCGTAAAATCATATATATATATATAGGTTTATTCTTTTAACTAGAATAAAGTATTTTTGGATCACTTCCTACTTATATAACTCCTTCTTATACTTCAAATATTTTTCAAAGATCTTTTCTTCTGGTTATAGATTCAGCAAGGGTAGTTTATCATATATAACAAATATATATATATATATATATATATATAACTTTATTTATGCTAAATAAACATTCAAATTCAATTTCCTTTATAAAGTTAGTTGCCATACTACTTACTTTTCATAAAATGAGTTTCAGTTATGGTGGTATCCAACTTCCATTCTTATTCACATATATTTCTCAAAATATACTTTTCCATTTCAAAATTATTTTTACATTTCTTTTCAAAATATATATTTCATTCAAGCATGTATGATATACATATATCATCCGTACGCAATATCAAATCTGATCGCTCACTCAATCACACAATTTCACTTTTGAACTAGTATCATCCATCCGAGTTTCTAGTGTGGACTCAGATCTGGTTTCTTGATCAGAAACCGTCATTCTTCTTGCATAGCCATAACTATGATAGAAAATTTCCAGAATTAATCAAAAATCCATATCCAGGGTTCTCCGTCGAAAATCGAGTGAAAAATCCCAACTCGGATCGATATACTATCTCGAAATTTTATGGTCGAATCAGTATCAAATCGTTATGTGGATAGAATAATATACGTACATCCTATTTATTTATCTTCATTGATTATTAGCTAAATCAATTTCCTTTTTATTCACATTCATTTTGATTTCTATTCATTTATTCACAATTGCCTCAATTTCCATTTGGGTTATCCCTTCAATTCCTATCTCAATTGGTATTTAATTTTAAACAGTTTACATTCTGACCAGCTTGAATTTAGAAAATAGTTTTGAAAAGTTTGAAATAGCTAAGTGGTTGTAAAATAGTTATTAGTTGTAAAATAGTTGTAGAATAGTTAAGTAGTTATAAAATAGTTATAAAAAGTATTTAGTTTGCAAAATAGTTGTAAAATTGTAGTAAAATAGTTAAATAGTTTCAAAATAGTTGTAAAATAAGTATAAGATAATTTGGGTTTAAAAAGAAAAATTGTATGGGAAATAGCTAGGAAAAATAGATTTAAAATATTTTTTATTAAAACTATTTATTTGAAAATAGTTTCAGAGTCTAACTGGTTTAATTTCCCTATCTACACTTCCATTTAAATTGATTCAATTCCCATTCCAAATTCAAATCAATTCTCATTTGAATTTAAACTTATTCAACTTCGATTGCACTCCCAACTAATTTAATTCAATTTCAAATTACATCTTTGAATTAATTCCTATGCCATTTTCAAATTTTAAATCATCTCAATTTATTCAAATTCGAGATAAATTTTTAAAATTTGATTTAATCCCTAAATCAAATTAACCCCTAACTCTTTATTCACAACCCAAGTCTTTAAAATAATTTAAATTCTGAGTCAAAATTTCTAATATTCATTTAAATTACTTAACTTATTTCAAGGTTCAAGTAAGAATTCAAATCCTTTTAAACAATTTAATCTTCGTAATCCAATTTATTACTCAATTTTAACTTCTAACTTTGAAACCAATTCATAAACAACTTCAGTTGACAAGTTTATTTTTAGCATTTAAATCTTAAGTTCAAAATGATTCCATTTCCATAATTTCAATTTTATTTCTAAAAATCGAAATCATTTAGATAATTTCAAATTAAAGTTTTATTTCCATTAGTTTCAATAATGGATATATATTATCTCAATCCACTTCTTAATTTATTTAAAATTCAATTCATAGTTTCATAGATTATTAATAATAATAGGAGAATATCAGGTTAAGTCAAAGTAAATAAATATCCAAATTATCTAAAACATCCATCAATAGCATCCATCACATATTACTCCCTTTTCAATTCAACCCATTTAACTTCCCTAAGTTAAATTCAATTTTGTCTTGAAATTTCCCATATCAGATTATAAGTCCACAACTTATTTAGCTTGCCCAGAGTAAAATTCCGATTCATTGATCCATTTAAACTCCTCAATTTAAATTTTCCATTTCAAATCTAAATTTTCTTATTAATATCACTTCCACTTAAAATTTCAGAACTTATTTTACTTTGGGTTATTCATCTCATTCTAGGGAATTTAGAATTTAACACTTAGTATTTATTTCAAATCAACTTTGATACATATATATACATATTTATTTCTTTAGCACAACAAGTCATATTTCCAATTTTAAACCATTCTTGGTTTTTAGTTCAAAACAATTTTCCTTGAAATTTTCAAAACAACTCTTGTTTGAAACAAGACTCCTTCATTCAAATATATTATGAATAATACTATTTATTATTTCTTTTAACATTCTGAAATAATTCCAATTCCAAATTTCTCTGGGTCTAGATTAAAAATTTTCCAGTTTAAAATCTATTTCAATTTATAAGTCATACTTATATAAATTGTTACTTCCTTAAAACATTCCATTCTGCTTTATCATTATTTAGAAAATAAACATCCCTTTATTAAGAAACGACAACCAATTTATGATAATTATCATATCTAGAAATCATACACACCATATATTCCATAATCATTTGCTGGAAAATTAAAATCAAGGCAACTTATTTCAATAATTTTAAAATTCTTTTGAATTTTCTAGGATTTAAATTTCTAGTTGGAATCTATTTCTAGCTTATCTTATTTGTATAGTTAATCCTTACCCAAATTTCCATTTGGTTGTATATACATTACCGCTAAATTCTCATTATTATATTTAATTTCAATGATCAACAACCAATTAATATATTATAATAATTATAAAAATTATTGCTTTATGTACCAAAATATAAACTTATATAAAAATCACTTTTTAAAACCATTTTTAAAATTATATAAGAAAATAACAAGTATGCTCTCATATAATACACTCAACTCATTCTAGGTTACTACTAACCCTTATTTATAATGAGTAACCCCACCATAGCCAAGGTTCTCGCTTAAACTTCAGCTCTGATACGGAATGTAACGACCCAAAATTTTCGACCTCGAAAATTCGACACTAATACGTTCAGTGAATAGTGTGCCAAGCAATCGAGTGCCAGAAACACCAGACTGTTAGGGTTAAGAAGAAAAAGAGGTAGAAGAAGAAACAGAAAAAAAAAGCATAGAATCTCACAATCGCAGCGAAACAAACTATAATATCAAATAACAGCATTTATATTAAAAAGAGCTATAAATGTCAATGTACATACAATATATTAGAGCACAATCATCAACAAATAATCCAAACAATTATAATAACTTGTCCCTGAATAACAAATTCTAATACACAGCGGAACATACTCCATACGTCATTGCCATCAAGCTCGCTTCCTGAGCTCCCAGCATCTAAACCTAAAAATCTGTAAAACTCGGTCTGACCCGAGCATTACAATAAAGTAACCCCCATGTCAGGCTGGAAACGAGCGTGAGTAAACCCATATAACTTGAAATACTAAGTTATAAAACTTCTTTGAAAACCAGGGTAACTCATACCTCACTACGAGTTCTTATCTTATTATAGTCAAACACCTATTTCACAATATAATATCTAAGTACCGTTACTTAGTTTCAATGGTCCATTTTACTCAATTTATTCCATTCCAACCTATTTGATTCTATAATCAAATCTATAAAGAATTTTAGATTACTAATCGAAGTGGTCCCGGATATCGATGATATCCAACCCCGATCTTTTCGAATTCAAACGCCATCTTTTAAGCAAAACAATTCAATTTCAAATGCCAATATTCACAAAAAAATTCCATCACAATATCAGTTCAAATAAATGTTCCACATTGTATCAATAGTTTAATTCAGGTCATTTCATATCGTCGAACATCACAAATTAACATACTAGAGATACTAAACAATTCAAGCATTCAAATTAAATTAATCATTCGTAGGCAAGATTAACTGGTCACACCATTTATAATTAATTTAATTAAAATAAATTAACTTCACACTTATAAATTAATTTCTTATAAATCCTGCTTAAATGTCATTAACTAATTGCATGCCCTTTATATTTTATTTAAATTAACATTTGGAATAAAAATAATTTATTAACATATAAAATAGCTTAAGACCTTTGACTAATTTAAAGTTTAATATATTTCCTTAATTATTTACTTAATTACATCATTTAATTTTATTTTATATAAACTTAGGAATTAATTTAAAATAAAATTAACCTAATATATAATTACCTAAATCAAAACAAAATAAGTTTAAAACATTTTACTTCAATTCTTTGTTTTGATACTTGCTTTGAAACTTGTTCAGAAATATACTCTTTTTAAAACTTGGTTAATTCAATAATTTCCTTTTTATATACTCGGGCCCAAGCCCAAAAATCACGATCACCTACTCGAGCCAAATCCAAACCACCCCGATCTTTCTTCCTTCTTCCTGTCTTCTCTAATCACAGCAACAAACCCATCCATACACACACCGATATACGTGCATGTGCACACGGTACCGGAGCTAATGATCACCATCGACCACGTCGCTAAGCCGCCGTCGATCTCACTGTCCACTTCGGCCACCCAGGAACCCATCACTAACCTCCAATCTAAATTGAGCAAGCGAGCAACAGCAGGCACCCAAAACCGATCGCATAGATCCACCATGCACCACCACCTCCGGCTACCATAGACAACGTCATCACGCTTGGAGATTCGCCAGACCACCTTCTTCCTATTCCCCCTACTCTAGACCCTTCCGATGCCACCTTGACGTCGCACAGGCCACGTAATCACCGTCGGCTCGAGTCTAACCTTAAACCCTACATCATCGTCGCTACGACGCTACGGCGACCAAAAAAATCACCGATCATTTTTCCCATACTCCTCGACCCACGAGCTACCTCCAGCAACGATCACGACACACCACCATCCTCCGATCGCTGAAAATTGCATTAAAAACTTAATTCTGTTCATCTCACAATTCCCTCCCAAAAACATACTAAAAAATCACAAAACTTCCACCAAAAATCATCAATTTCAAAGACGAATTTGATTATATATACAAAACATGAAATTAAAACAAATTATTTTTCTGCTATGATTCATTTCCACTGTTATTTCTTGTTCCCGGTAAAAATGTTTACTAATTACACAAAACAATATTTTTTTAAATAGAATTTAGTTAATACAAACTTATTTCCTTTAAACATCATAACCTATAATGGTTTATATGAAGAGAAATTGAATTTTGATTTGTTTTTGCGTATGTTGAAACAAAACAGAAATATGCATACACACACACACAATACTTCCAACTTGTATACTCAGACAAAAATATATTTCTACATCCATGCAAAACATATTTGAATCATTTCTATCATTAATTGTTGCATACACAAGTACTACAGATGATCTAACTTTAAAAGATTGAGGTTTACTCACTTGAACTCAGTTTGAACAGAGGAACAGGATTTTGAAACTGCAAGTGATTTGATCTTGAATCTACTGCTTTGCTTGAATTTGCATTTAAATCTTGCTTTGCTTTGTTTCAGATGAAAACTTGAAGTAGTTGATTTAGATATTTGATTTTTCTCTGGTTTTAGTTGTTTGAAAGAAAATGAAAGAAGGAAGAAGTTTGGATATATATGCAAAAGTACACAACACCTGTTTTCTAACTAAAATCGTTTTTCTTTTTATTAAAAATGAAGAAAATAAATTTTAAAGAGTAAACAGACACTTGTATTAGTTGGTCATCCCTTAGCTTACAAATGTCCGTTAGCATATATTTTATATATTTAGTTTTTATATTTTTAAATTTTAAATTTTAAATTTTTAGTTTTTATATTTTTATCTACCATGTTTACTTAAAGAAATTTTATAAAACTCTTTTATTTATTCTTATTTTATTTTAAACTTAAGTTATTACTAATTTGATCAATAGCTAAATATATATAATAAGTTTAAAATGTAGATTTTTAAATCTATATTATAATATATTAAGATATTTACTTTGAATTTCAAATCATAGTTCCATTTACAATCTACATATATATATTAGATAGCATATTTATTGTTTGAAAGATAAGTTTACAAATTTAAATAATTATATAAGAAGATTATTAAATTAATATTTACATCCAGATTTTTTTTATTAGAATTTTATTTGTTCAACTTATAAATCAGTATTTTAAATAATTTAATCCAATTAATTACAAATTAACGGCCGTTAAAATCCAGGTTGTCACACATGAGCTCCAAGCCAATTCGCTATGTTTTAGCCACTCCTAAACCTTTCCAAAATCGAAATTTTGCAGCCCTAATGATGGGCCTTAAACTCATCTAAGCCCAAGTCAAAATACTATGCAATTAAATCTAATTTAATCGCTTGTCGATATTGTATATCGATCGATATATTTATAACGATTATAAATATATATGACATTATTTATTTCTCAAATAATATTTAAATTTTATAATTAATATTTTATAAATATTAATTAATTTTTAAAAATTATGAACTAATTAAACCGTTCGGTCTCAAGGGAATTTATCATTTCGGCTGTGTAACTCTTGGATGTAAATTTGGTTAGCGATTAACATCGAACTATTCTAATGTTAAGTTCATATGCCACTTAGCATGCGGTGTGACATTATGACCAAATTTATCACTTACTCATTTTTGGTAAAATCCAATATTATTTTAAAAGCGTTACCCGATTTTGACATTTCTTTGCACCAATTTTCTTCGTCAAACTATATCACTTTGGACTTATGGAATTTGGTAATGGTCAAAATTCCCACCTCATCCACATTCAACTTTATAGTCCAAATACAAAGACCTTGGTTCAACAATAATATTTATTATTAACCGAAATGCCCTGGTCAGATACTTTGACTTTGAGTTGACTTGAGTTGACTGTGATACTAATCGCATATAACCGAGGGGTTGAATACTCTCTTGAATAGTGCTTCACTTCCAATACTTTCACTCGACCCAACTATAGTCACTCAATGGATGCAATGCCATGATATGGCTATAATCAAAGCGGAATTTTCATATTGAAGATCCACAGTATTCTCAATTGAGAGAACTGTGTAAATCAGTCACATCGATATTTTCTGTTTGACCCTAATTATATTAACCAACAGAAAACTATCGAGTGAGTCATTCCATAGTTATCCAATAACTATTAGCACGTAACCTCTAGGTGACGTCAATAATTATGAATAATACACTGCCCAACATTTGGAGAGCTATACATCCTCCAGTCTCAGTAGATATATCCAGTCTCGATGCATCCTGACTAGGAACATTTAAAATGGTATGTTTGTTTCGTTGTGATAAAAGACTTACGGTTACAACACTTTGTAACTACCATCACAAAATATACCATTTATGGATTTTTCTATTAAATATACTTTTAATTAATTTAATTAATTAATATAATTACATTATATCAAGTATATAATAGGAAGAAAATACCTTTTATTTTGAACAACATTGGTCAACGAGTTAGATATATGTAACAAATTACATAATTTCCCTTAGGGCCTACCATTAAATCTATCAAACCATTCGAGCACTCCACAGATGGGTGTTCTTCCATAGGTAAGGTTTCCTTGCTTGGAAGAAGATTGATTATCAGCCCTATCAACTATCTATGGGTAAAACTTTTAAGGACGATTTCCTGATATAGTATTTGCATGCTGAAAGAAAAGAAAAGTTTGCCTAGCTTATGTACGTATGTTCAAGAAGAGAGGCATATGTGTGTGTGTGTGTGTGTGTGTAATAATTCTTTTGAAAATGCTTTTTGAATAACTTTTTAAAATAACAAATACATCTCTCATACGTATAATTTTTCCCTATTGATCAGGTAACCTAGGGCTCTGATACCAAATTTAACAAACCACCCTGGAACAAGCCTAAATTTCGACCCAAAAAAGGCCCATCGAATCATAGATCCATTATAAGGAAAGCTATTGGTAGTAAAAAGAAATAACATTACAGAGCCATAACTAAACTTTCTGTATCACAGCGGATGGAATAAAATATAACAGTAAAGTGTACTCGTTTATTTCAAAACCATAAAAATGTCATAACACAAAATCCCATATAATATAATATAATATCTGTCACAACAGTTATTTAAATCCATAGGTACATATGAAAGAAAACAATAATAAATACTACCACTAGCCAAGCTTCTCTATCTTTAAGCATCATCATTGCCATCACTTCATCCTTCAATTGTGTTGTAATAAGGAGGGAGTAAGAACAATATGTGTCTGGTGAATAATAACCTCAAGTCTCACCTTTTCAGTACTTGGGTAGTATATTTAAAAAAAAGAATATGTCTACGAACATAAAACCATTTAAATCATTTAATACTTCTTTAGGAGGAAAGGAGGCAGGTCCAGCCACTTAAAACCTTCCACTCTAGAAGTAGATCTCATATCCTAATCATACGTCATAAATAGCTATAATGTGGGAGACGGTACCCAAGCCACTTGATACTTATCAGTGGAAAATAGGCAGACCCCTTCATTTAAGACCTATTTCCAGAAGCGTACTCCTCAATGGTACTATCTAACTAACATCATATGAAATCTCATAAGCCACTTAATACTTTCGTGTGGAAAATAGGCAGATCCCATCACTTAAGACCTATTTCCAGAAGCAAACACCTGTAGAGATACCACCTAAAGTAACCGCTTGGCCATTTAATACTTCATCTAGGGAAAAAGGTGGGCCCAACCACTTAATACCTCAAACCCCGACGCAGGCCCTTCGTCTTATGGCCCATACGCATAATTACATCTCACATTAGTCCTTTATTCGTTGAAACTGGTAGCCGAATTAGCTAGGCAGATTTCCATAGAATTTGGAACTAACCTCGCATCATTAAAAATATTTATCATCAGGATATCCCACATCAATAAATGTGTACATAACTGCTGGTAGCCTCAAAGTGAAGGGCAGACTTTCATCATGTAACACTATTGACCTCGCATCCCTATGACTTAGCTACATATTAAAAACTCTCCATATACACACAAAGACACACACACACACACACACACACACACACTAATTTCACTATTTCATATATAAGGCCTTACAAGGAATCTTTCTTGTTACGCCTTAAAATAATAATTAGGCTATATAAGAGTTTCTTCTTATTTTCGCCTCGAAATCAGTTACCTTCCTAATGGGGGAAATAAATGTAAATACATGCCTAATTAACTGTGTCATACACGTAATAGTTATATGTTAATTACGTAAATGGAAATAATAAATATTCACGTCCAATAAGTTCTAAACGCATGGATTTTGTGCTCTAAACTGGCGGTAGATGTCAATTCCGTAACCAATTATTATTACAAATCATGTTTCTTCAATTTGCCAAGATTTCATTTCTAATGTCCAAAACAGGGAATAAATATTCATAATCAGAACTACAATAATAAACTTGTAAATAAAATAGAAACTCGATTTATTACACATATTTAATGGTACATCTTAAACAATATGAATTGCAATCTAAACCCATATTCTATTCAACTCCTCTTTTTATAAAAAAAATAGATAAGAATAAGAGGTGTAAATTACGAGAGACAACAATGGCAAAGTTTTATCGTATTCCTCAAAATAGATTGAAGAAAGAAGAAACAGATAGAAAATAAGTTGAATCCTTACCTGAATTCTCTATGAAGTTTCTAAATATAATTAGAGAGATAACAATGGCATAGTTTCATTATATACCTCAAAATAATATGAATAAAAATGGAGAGGATAGGGTTGCACCAGAAACGTAGGATGGAAATAGGTAGGAAAGAGGTAAATCTGGAGTACATAACCGAATAAAACATAACTTAAAATCCTAGCCGCCACTGGCAACTGCCGTTGCCAAGCGGTCGACCGCACTTGGGTGACCGGTTGACCTCTATGGTCGACCGGTCCTTTTATTTATGGGACGTTATATATTTCCATTATCGTATTATTTTATTCCGTAATTCTCTTCGTTAAATGTTAATTAAACATTTAATCAGCCCTAAGCTAATTTTTGAATTTTAAACCCTAAATTTGATTTCTCATTTGAATTTCAATTCCAACTAATTAATCTAAATCTAAAAATTTCAAACGGTCGTAACTTCTTTGTTTGAGCTTCGTTTTCAGCATATTATATATGAAAACAGATCAAAATTTCATTACAAACGCAACAGAATAACTTTCATAGTCAAATTCCAACTTTTATAAAATTTTCATTTCCAACCCTTATTATATTTAATTACATTTTCAGAATAACAAGTATCCACTCACCTAGCACCCATTAACATTCCCAAAGCAACATGAAACCCATTCTCTAGCCTTCTTTCTCTTCATGGACAAAAATCAAACCACCTCCAAATGCTCCAATACTAATAGATATTGTAGAGGGAGGCAAGAGAAAATTTTAGGTGATTTTAGTTTGATTTTAGGAAATTTATTTCCAGGGCTTTAATTTGATTTGGCTTGAAGGTTTAGGTTTGGAAGAGAGGAAATGGAGGCGATGTAAAAAAAGAAAATGAAAGAGGAGAGGGGTGCAACACTTTAAAGGAGAGAAAATGGGCCTTGGGCCCAACTCCATCTTCTTTAATCATCAACTAACTCACCTCCATCATAATTCCAAATCTGTTAACTCAAACACATCGATATTTATACTTAAGAAAATTGGAAAACCTTTTCGAAAACAATGGAAGTCGTGCAACACACCAATTTCATCATATGCAAAAGTTAGCTTTTTGGTTCATTTATCAATGACTACCAATATATTACTAATAATCCGCTATCCCAGACATATTGATGTTTATACTTAAAAAGATTGGAAACATCATTCCTAATACAATAGAAGTGGTCTCACTTACCAATTCCATCGTATGCAATACTTAGCTTTTTGGATCATTGATTAAATTAACTTAGTAATATTAAAATAAATCATTTAAATATTTGGGCAACCAAAAATACAGGTTGTTACAATAATGATAAAACACAACTAAATGTTGTTCAGTCAATTATTTAGTTTTAACCCCTTTATGATATCTGCATTATATATATTTTCTTTGAACATATGATGTTCAAATATACAATTTAACATGAAAGATATAAAATAAACAGAAAAATTAAAATTTTCATTTAAATAATCAAAGTAAAATTAAATTAAGTAAAAATCTAAAACATAAAACTCTCCTTATCTCAAATCAACATTAAATATGATTTATTGTAAGAAAAGTACTGACCATGAGATAAGAGAAAAAATCAAGTGCAATAATTAATAAAGAAACTTTTTAAAAATTTGCTTTTTTTTTGCTCTGCTACAAATGCACCTAATGCAGCACTTGCAACATAGGGATATTCCTATTTATGAACCTAACTATTTGAAGAGAAAAAGTGCATATGCAAAAGAAACTACTTACGAATAACCACCAACTTTATCCTAAGGTTTCTACCACCTTATGTCCCATATGCGGGTGTCCATGTCACTAGATTTGTTATCCCTTCAATATTAGTATCAATAACAGCATCAATCCTTAGCATCTTACTTGTCCTCAGAGTTGACTCTGGTGGAGTGAACTTCTACATTTTAGATTAAGAAGTATTGTCTCTACTTAAAGATACTTTATCAACTTTGGCCGCAGATCTAGAATTAGTCTTGAGTTTGATGACAAAAGGTTTAATCGTCAAAGAAGCAGCAATGGTGTTGGTAATAACTGCTGGATAACTATAAACAATCAAAGTTTTTTCATTGCTTGTTCTTTTAATGAGAATCATTTTTATTTATCGAATGTTTATTTATTATGATTAATTGGTTCAAGAGGAAAAAAACACGTTTATTTTTATTCTCCTTTTCTCTCTTCATTAAAAAAATACTTATGGTAAACAAATTTATGTTCTTCTTCTCTTTCTCTTCAAAATTACCAATTAAATAAAATCAGTTTTCTAAACATACTCTCTTGAATTGTGACTTATATAATCTCCAAATGTTTTGAAGTAAAGCTTTCGAAGGAATGGTTTTGACTTGGTCGCATTTTTTTAATTTTAAGTAAAGCTTTCGAAGGAGTCGAAACCCCTAGCCGCCGCCTCTCTACATTTCGAAGTCAATGGTTTCGAAAGGCATACTATGTTTTTAAAGTAATCACTTCTCCAATGTTCAAGGGGATGGTTTCGACACCATCAGTTCTTTACTTAGGAATAGGTTACAAAAGGAAATCTTTCGACTCGAATGTTTTAAGTGACCCTTTTTGTTCTAATTGAGGTATAACCCAAAGGTTTCAAAAGAGTTGATTTATATGGTTTTGAAAGGTGTTTTTCCACATGTTTTAAATTGAACCAAGTACTTTTGAAAGGTTTGGGTTTCAAAAGGTTTGATGCTTTCGAAAGGTATTTAAAAGTGTTTCGAAGGAGTCGAAAGGTGACATTTTGTGATGGTTTTGAAAGGGTTAAAATGGAAGGTTTTCCAAGGCAATGTTTTGAAGTGTTTTCATACATGATGTCTAAGGTTTTAAAGCTTCTGAAAGGAAGGTTTCGAACGGAGTTTAAGTATGGTTTCAAGAGGGACGGTTCTGGCTTTTCGGGCTATATAAATAAAGGGTTTCACTTGGTTTCGAAAGTAATACTTTTAATCAAATCAAAAGGGTTAGTTTTAAATGTTTAAAGGTTTTCATCAACACAAATTTGAGTAAAGTATATATAACGTGGCAAGGTGATTTTGAGTAAAGCATAGAGTATAAATGTTTCCTTGTTAAGTTTGGTTTAAAGGGTTTTAAATCAATTTCAGATGAAAAGGTTTTCAAGGAAAATTTTGGGAAGATATCCCTAAGTGAAAATGACTCAGATATTAGAACAACAGATGGGATGGGTATAGGATCGCACCCTACACATTAGCTATTGGCCCAGCTAATTTAGTCCAAAATTCCAACGTGTAAGGCTTTGTCATAGGTAAGACTAAAATTATGATTACCTAAAGAAGAGAATATAAGTTTTTATACAGATAGGTTATTATTGAGCCCGCAAAACCATTAGGATCAGATGACGTTGGAAGATGTTAAGTTAAGGACAGACCGTCCAGAAGAGAAGTATTTAATAGATAGTTAAGGACTGACCATCCAGAAGAGAAGTGTCTAACAGATGTTAGATAAAAAAAATTATTTTGTCTAGTAGGCCCGAGTCAACCAAAAGTTAATAGTAAGCCAACCAAAACTATATCGGACAGATAGTCCATTTGTTACCTGATATGTATGTTTGCATAATAATGCTTTACAGTTTTAACCGGGTCTGGTTGCTGGATAAAGGTTCGCAAAAGATATGTTTTAAAAAATGTTAGTGAAGGGAAACCCATTCTGCTAAGCGGCGTAGTCTTACTTAACATTAATAACCAGGATGTATAATATTATTCACACCAGGCTTTATGTCTAACTCGAAGTTTATGTTTTCCTCTTAAACTCTCGGGTGCTCAAAATTGACTTGAGTATGCTATGGGTTGAGGTTCTTTTAGATTTTAGTAGAATGACGAATAAAGCCACTGGAGGAAAGCAGGAGGCTAACGGATAGTTATTTAGGAGTTGTAGTTCTTTGTTTATGTTAATTTCCACTGTGTATGTATTAAGTCAATTACGATTATATGACTCTGATTATCCAAGGGAGCATCTTCATATGCCGCTCTTGCCGTAATCTGTAATAAATATATTTTATCATTGCTTGGGAAACATTTGGGATTATGTAATATGAATATGGAACATCTGTTTTGAAATGAAATGGAAAAAATGTTGCTTTGAAATCTGCGCTTTGTTACATATTCAAGTGCTTCTGCTATTATAAATACCATTAACATAGCCGTATTTAATCGCCGGAAGTTAATACTATAGATGACTGCAGCATCTGTAGTGCTTAGCTTTGGGCCTCTAGATAGGGGATGTTACAGTAAATAAAAGTAAGATTTGATTATTAAACAATTGAATTGTTCATTTAAATATATATGTAAATGTGCATGAATTAGTGTGTATTGTGTGCATTAACACATAAGTATACATTTATAATGAAGAAAGGCGATGTGGTAGAGTGTAGTTGGGTTGTCGATATGCACGTCACATTTTGGTAGTTAAATGATCGAGGAAAAGGACTAATGATGGCATGAACATCCCTCCCAAATACTCAAAGGAATCAACATGCAAACTCAACCATAAGGCACCAAACTTCAAGCATGTGATGAAAACAACATGGCGGGATGATTAGGTGACTCGATGGAGAAGGTGGCACGATGAAATGAGCGAACATCGGGCCCAGATCGTGCTCTAATTAGGCATTATTACCCATCTTAAAGCATGGACCGTTGGACTGGTGGTACTGTCCGGTCACCAATCAATAACTAGGCTGGGCAATAATGCCTGGATTCGAAGCATTTCGCTCCTAGACTGGCCCGGATTTCCTCTTAACGTCTTCAGAAAGATTGTTGGGCTAACGGAATAATGGAATACAAATACATACCTCTTAGTTTCAGCCTTAGGTAGATGTTTTGATGAATCGTATTAGCATTATATTAGTGGCCATGCATATTATTGGTCTTTCAGTAGTGACCATATGTATAGATAGACGATGACGTGATTTTAGTCTTTGTTTTTGATAGGCGTATTTGATTACATGGTGTTATACTACACACACACACACACGACGTCGGTGTTACTTTGTGGTCCGATAGTATATTATATAGGATACGCCTATTGTTTTCTTTTGTTGAGACGTTATGCTAATTTATTCAGAAATCCACGATGGCTGTGAGGCAGGTGATGACGATCATCTGTGAGTGGGCTACATACTTATTCTCATTATAGGGGTCCAGAGAGGTCCATACATGTTTCAGATATCCGTAGTAGATCATATATCACTTATGCTCGTTATATGGGTACGGTGAAGTCTATAGAGTTCCATCAAAGCTGGAGCGGCTCGGGGTCTATGATACATTTAGGTACGGACTATGTTTATTTTGGACCCTCAACAGAAATCATTGGAACATAATAATTTGAATTATAGATAGGTGTCCAATGCAGACTCTTGTTCCATATCTAGAATAGATCATGTACCACTTATGCTCATTATATGGGTACAGTGAGATCTACATGTGTTTGATCACATTGGATGCAGATTAGAGTTTACGGTACATTTAGATAGTTATCTTGTGTACGAGTCTATCGCGGACACTACTCATCAATAATGATGAGTACCAACTTATAATCTTTATCTATCGCTTATCGGTATGTTGGGTATGTTATGTTAATTGGTTGATAATATTGTTATGTATCCTTGGATATGCTTATATTATGATATTTATATTGTCCCTGCAATTGTATATTGGATTACCATATACTATTATGTATCAATCATATTATATTAGTTGTGATGATTCATTGATTACAAGAGAAGATGAGGTTATGGTATGATCCTTTACTTTTGTGATGAGTTTACTTTACTTATTTACGGACTGTCCGGATTACTATTGCGCCACGTTCGTGGATAGGACCGGATATGCTTTAGTAGCTTGCTCTTATATATATATATATATATATATATATATATAGTTTTGATATATAATATTTTTAGATAGTTTCCCTCGCAAAAGCTTTATGTTTGAGTTGCAATTTGTGTCTGTTTATTTATGTTATGATAACTCTCGGGTACTCGATTGAGTAGTTTGGAAGTCAGATGCTTCTAGGATACACTATTAAAGTGGCACAGTTGGAGCTTTAGAGGTGAAGACAATACTTTGGATATATAATTGATATGTAGTAGTACATGACAGATAAGTTATGTATACATGAGACTTGTATAAGATATTCCAATTTGACTTTCTATGTTGATATTTACTTATCAGTTACTTCCGCCCATGCATTCTATGATATATTATTCATCCTATTCGGTTCGTGTATATTAAGTATATTATATGTTATTATTCCGTCGTGAGATTATATCATTATGCCATGGTATAGTGTTTTATTTCTTTTCTTTCTTTCTTTTCCCCGACAAGTTGTCCTTTATGGTATTCAAAAGTCATGCATTGATGTAAGACGCTGATTTTTGGATTTCACCGGGGGTAGCTTGTTATCCTGATTTCGTAACTAGTGTAGAGTCAACTATTTGAAAGCCAAAGCGAAATTTCCCAATTGAAATTGGTAACAACTAAATTGATGGCCTTGGAATCAAGTTTCCCTTCGTTTAAGGTTCAGAAGCGAGATTCCCAAGAGTAGGTCTTTTACCTAGCTTGCCTCTTTGGCATTCAAAATTTTTCACTTTTTGAGTATTCGATCATGTTAATCGATGGGATCTAGTTATTGCAAAACGATTAAGTGGAATGAAACAGTTGATTGTTTATATACATACGAATTGTTTGGCATTATGGTTGCCGCTATGTCTAGTAAATTTTCAGACATTCGTAAAAGTGATAAACGATCGAGTCTTATTAAAAGAATAAGACAAATTCCAAACATGCTAATTTTGTTCATACACCATATATATAACCGAAAAATTAGTTAAAATCGGGTACATCATTTTTTACTTACCATATACCGTACGTATTATGAAACCACCATCACTTTACAAACAAAACACTTATCTCATTTCATTAACTTTTCTCCTTTCATGTATTAGTCAAACTAAGTTCCTAATTTTCTTAAATTCAGTTTTGTAAATTTAAATTTTCAAATTCAAATACCTTAAATAGAATTCGAATTTATTTAATTATTTATATATAGCAAATCAAATTAAATTTCAATGGTGAAATGTTAAACTATTCAAATTTTGACGTTTAATTTAGCTAAGAGTTAGAGAAGAATTTAGTACTACAAATCATAATAATTTCAGTGATGAATTCTAAAATCTAATTAGTAGCGGAAAATGTTAAAATCGACTACGAACGAATACAACTTGAAATTGTATAAATAGAATTGATACATGAAAGGAATTTAAATATAATTCAACAAATGACGTACAAAAACTTTAGTTACTTATAAAAGAAATTGTATTGATTGTATAATGAATTCGACTTTTATTTTTTATTAAATATGAGTGTTTTGTCTAATATTTTATTAAAAAAATTATGATATAGGTAAAACGTGTATGAATATTGTTTTCTTTCCAACAAAGCAAAATTATAAGGAAAGATGAGCTTAACCCAATTATTTGTCATTCACAACTTAGTACGTATAAGTTTTTTTTGCGTATTTTCGCCGTATCAAACCCTAGAACCCTGATAATAAATGGGTTAGGTCTAGGATTGGCTTCGGATGGTCAAAACTAACCTAGACTCTCATATAAGGATTAATAGATCAAATTTGGATTCGACTCAAATCATGTTTGAATCCTAGATTACCATACAAGACTTGGGCTACGAGCCAACAAGAATTGAAATATACTTGTGTCATCATCAATAATATCATACAAATTTATGTGACATAGTTACCATACTAAGAGCAATTCCAACAGAGTGTGAGATCTCACAGAATCAGAGATCTGCACCAAGAAGCAATTTCAACAGAATGCAGAAATTTGTATAGTGTAGAAATGAGGGGCGATAGTGCGGAGATACCGGATCTATTGAGACGTCTATTGAACAGACGTCTGGGAACCAAGCGTTTGTTCAAAAGACGCCTCATATTGAGGCGCTTGTTGAACATGCGCATGCAAAATAGGCGTTCCATTTTCCATCTCCAGGCCAGACTCTTGTTGAACAAGCGCCTGAGTCTCAGGCGTCTTGTCTGATTCTGTTGGAGAAATTAGCTCTTCAACATTTCGAAGTGTGAAAAATCGTACATCCGCATTCCGAACTGTTGGAGATGCTCTAAGTTAAATAATCAAGCCTTACAATTTTAACTATTAGATCATCTGAAATATAAGATCAATTCACATTTTATCCTAGAAGAAAACAGTTTGTTTACTTAGTTTCAACAGTTTGAAGGAAGTGCCAAAGTGAGCTCTAAGTTAACTTCTTCTGCTTTTAAACTGACTGGTGATCCAAATGGTTGCAATATTTTCTTGCTCTCAACCTCCTGCTTATTACATAAATTCAGTCTTACTCCATATTCAACACCTGAATTCTACATGCAGATGCAATCATAAACACGAAGATAAGGTTCAATTGCATACAAAATGCAATTCATGCTTTCTAATTTACAGTTAGCACCTTAGTCAAACTCATATGTTTATCATTTTGGGCAAGAAAAGTAGCACATGACCATTTATTTCCAAATTCATACGTGCTAGGTTATATGCTAATACCATTAGAAACTGCTACAAATTATATATTCTCCGGCAACATCAAAAATTGTATGTATAATTGAAGTGATTAACTAGAGTATATCATTATGAGTGAATAATGCATATCAATTAAGCTTGAACTTACTATTTGCACTGGCTAATAAGTACCTTTCTAGTTATGTTGCCATTATCATCAACAATCCATCCAGCTTCTTTGCACAGTGCCTTAAGCAATTCATTTCTTCCTGGATGCTTTGGAAGATCAAAGTTACCATATTTAAGCAACCCTTCAAATATTTTAGTCGTGATTCTCCTCCTACGGCTCTCTCTTCTCTGATTGTTTTGCCTTTCACGTTCAGATGGATATCGAAGTGACTCCTTTTGTTTCCCATCTTTACCTTTTTGCTTCACTTTCCATGGGCCCCTGCTTGTGTTTGTGCATCCTTGTTGAATTACCATCTCCTATGTTAACACTTATCAGTTTGTATTGATTAATATATAGACAGGAAAACTAAGGAGGATGTGTATTCATATAGAGCATGCAGTAGTAAACTTCAAATCACATGTTACATGGCAATGTGCATGAGACGAAGACAGATGCTCGTTTGTAATTAAAAAGTTACGAGCAGAAGTCTGGTACATAATACAATATGTGTTTTCTGGTTAGAATATAATCATTTAAGCTGCCTGAAGTATACATAGTACAAGTAGAGCACATATTTTGTTGCCATTCACACAATCACACCATATTCCCCTGCCATTCAGTTCAGAATTGCAAATTTTTGGTTTATATCACTGAATTATCATGAAATAAAGAACTGTTTCTACAACAGCACATATATAATGAGAAAACCATTGAAACTTTTGACATATCATGAATCATGATCAACTAAGAACCTTTGTGTGCAGGAGCGGAGCCAAAGTGCTCTCTCAGCTGGAGCCAATGCCTTACCTAAATTTATGTTGTTCTTTTGTAGAAAGCGCTTTTGTCAAATTTGGCCCTACCCAGAATTATTAAACATGCCCTACCTCAAATTGATCTATGCCTGCAACCCATATCTCCTTCGCATTACATTATATATTCAAAAAGTGAACCTTTTCAACTTTTATACTTAGTGAAGTTCATATATTGAAGATGTAGCAGCTATCTTTTTCTAATTAATTGATCTATGCCCTATCTCAAGTCAAAAGCTCCACCACTGCGTGTTCGAGCACGTGCACACTCGCATGTGTGCGTGTGCGTGGGGTATTAGAGACTTATTGTCTAAGGATTAAAGTAGGAAGAACTGAGTCGTGTCTGCAAGGGAAAAGGAACTGATACAAGTAAAATTTTATTCTCAGCATATTATCATTTTTGATATATTATGAGAGAGAATAGATATTGGTTACCATATCTAAGACTGAGATAAACAAAAAGTCTAACTGAAACAAACTTACGAAGAGGATAAAACAGGATCAAAATAGGATAGGTAGCCCAACTTAAAAAAAAATTTAAAAAAAAAAAGCCAAGTAAAAATATTTCCTAAGACACCCAGTTTTTGTCTTCCATAAAAAAAAATAAACGCAATAAAATTTGTATGTTTTCTGATACCAAAATCATTTCATACAACAATCAACCATCACGTAAAGTTGTTTTGCACGGCGAATAACCGCTGACCAACACCGTTTTCCACGGCCATCATCCCTCAAACTACCGTTGCTCGGTGATTTATCGCTGTAGAAAACGGTGTTGATTGATGGTTGTTTGCCGTGTAAAAAAGAGTTGAAAATGATGTTTTTGTTGGTCCATTAAAAGTCTGGTTTTATGAAGAGCATAGTGTAATATCTTTTGAAAAAAAAAAGGATAATTTGATAATTTTAAGAGTTGTGCAACCACACCATGTTAACATTTGTTTTGTGAATATGATTTATCTTAGGCGAAAAATAATAGTAAAGCTCTAATTTAATATGAGGAAACTATCATTATTTATTTTATTTACTTTTTAAGCCTATGTTATAATTTTTTCAGTATGTGTTGTCAGCATTGATAAATAAATATGGTTTTTTAAAAGTAGAAATGGCGTATAGTCTACTCTGAAATTCATCAACTTCAATATAATGAAACACACTTCAAAGCAGGAATAGATGTAGGCATTCTATACACAGCAATTTCCATTCCATTTAAATCTAATCCATTATACATTACTCTTCTAAATACACCAAATAAAAATCCTTCAAAAACTGTGCAACTTGTGTAATGGAAGTGTATAATTTAAATGATTCTTTTTTTTTTTCCTCTGTTCGGTAAAAGGAAAGGGGAGTTAGGATGTATAAAACAAGTGACTACTTATATACCTTTAAATCAAGAATTCAGGATATGATTTTTTTGAGTAACCAATATATATTTCACATCACTTAAAGAAATATGTTAATATAATTAGGCTTTAAACCCACTTTAGTTAGTCATTTATAGGCTTCACATCAAAATTTAAACTCCATCAAACAGGCTCTAAAAGCTATGAATAACGTATCAAAAATGGTATTTAAAATTGCCAAAAGACAAGTTCCATTAGCGGTGAGCAATATTCAGTTAGAACCAAATTGATGAACAAAACCAGTTCATTTTGGTCGGTTCAGTTATGAAATTAAATCGGTTTGAACTGAGCTTGTAAAATATATATTTTTTGGTTACCATCCAAATTTACGATAATGTAGTGCTTCTAATAATTGACATAGTGACAAGCATCATTGTCTCAGTGGTTAAGTGGAGATGTCATAAATTCGAAACTTGTGTAGAGTGATTCAAACGTTTATTGATATGTGATATGTTGTCCCAGTGACATGTTGTATATAAAGTATCATTTTAAAAATAAATAAATAAATTGACGTAGTATTGAAAAACAAAGTTTACCTATTGAAGATAGATCATTTGTTCTTATAGGCATAAAAAATAATCAAAAAAGTTTATCCGCATAAATTTATGTTTTCCTACTAAATAAGTCAGTCATTTGAATAATAGCATATGATAATTTCACTTATTCACCTTTTTAATTCGGTTACCGACCAAATTAACCTATAATTGTTTGGTTCGGTCTGATTATGATTTTTTCCGTTTTTAATTTGGTTTGACATTTTTTACCCCAACCCGACCGAACTGAACAAACGTTCAGTTGTAGTTCCCATGACATGGTAGTACAAAAGTTCATGCCGTTGGATTATCTCCACATTACATTCAGTATCACCACTAATTCAAGATAGCATGAAAAATCTGATCTGCGCACAAAAGAAGAATGAGATGCTCTTGTTCCGCGGAATGTCATATGAATATCATAGTTCATGCCTATTGTTTCAGGCCCGGCCCAACTGGTCATGTTGCCCTAGTCCGAACTTTAAAAAATTTCCCCAAAAATCTATAGCTTTACATACTCAAACTTTGGTTGCTTGATTTAAATGACAATAACCTAGCCACCTCACCACATTATCAATTATTTTTGTTATTATATAACCCATTTTTATCTAAATAATTAACTGAACCCATCACCACCACCACGTCGTTGCCCCCATCGGGTCGGTTGCCTTAGGCGGTTGTCTTGCTCGCCTTGCCTTGGGGCCGGCCTGTATAAACACCGTACAATCTAACTTCTAAATCATCACCGGCAGTATCTAAATAATTGACTTGGCTTGATTCCACAGCAATTGCATGAGTAGACACCTCTCAATCTCTTAATGGTTATGTTTTAAAATCATTAACCGGATCATCATGTTTCTGCTACCACAACTATGAAATAGCTGACATAATGCTCTATTTGAGTTACACGATCTGAGGACTAATGATTCTAAAGCATGTTCATCAAGAATTTGGAAGGTTTCTCTTCGTTCAATTGCAGTGGAACCAAGCAACGGCAATTATTTAGTGGTTGGCGGAGACAATTCAAAAGTTAAAATGTATGATGCTTGTAACATTCATGATATTCGTATAACATTCCATGTAAGAAGAATTCATCTCGTTCTCCTTTCGTGCATGAGTTAGATTTCTCTTGCAGTCGTGAATTTTAACAACCAAATTCGTGAAATTTCGCATATGGCTCTTTGAATTCTGTTTGTTTTTCCTTTTGGATTAAGAGGGATATCAAAGTGGCTCCTTTTCTTTCATGTCTTTCCTTTCTGCCTCACTTTTCATGGCCCCTTGCTTTTTTTTCTTTAATGCACCCTTGTTGAACTACCATCTTCAATGTTAACACTTACCTGCTTGTGTTAATTAATATAGAATGGAACACTGATGGGGATGTGTATTCATTTAGAAATGCATTAGTAAAGCTCAACTCGCATATTACCTGACGGTGTGCATGGAACAAAAAGCGATGCTCATTTGTAGTTAGAAAGTTACAAGCAGCAATCTGGTATATAAAAAGAACATGTTCTCCAGTTAATCATTAAATTTGCCTGAAGCACACGTACGTAGCATGAGTAAAGGGAGAGACTAACAATGTAAAAACAAAATCCAAATAAAATACAGGGAAATTAGGTTAAAGTACACTTTTAGGCCTACTAATTAGTTTTCAGACCCACAAGTTCAAAAAATAAGTTTGCAGGACATTTTACATATCCACGTAACAAAAGCACTCCAAAATTTAGGTTTTTCTTTCTACTTCCCGTATTTCATTGAACTCAAGGAGAAATTGCTCAACCCTACTTTTTTCCAATCAATTCGAACTCTTCGCTAAATCGTCCAAAATTTATACAAACAAAATTTTCCGTCCAAGTAGATTCGAACTCAATATTACTTTAATCCAAGATCTATACTCGGCCGAGCGTTTTCTGCTAAAAGAAAGGTCATTTTGTTATGTTTGTAAATTTAACGCTTGTAATGTTGTAAAGCAACATTAATTCTTCATTTTAAGTTCGTTTTCATACAATGTATTGTTGTTTCGAATGTTTTGTTCTGTATTGGTGTTTTCATACAATGTATTGTTCGTTTTCATTTTGGTTTACTCAATGGATAGATACTGAATGTCACTGAAATTGTTCCTTGTCATGTACTCCATGCATATTTCGAATGAAAATATGATTTACTCCATGGATTTGCTCCAAGGATTTCTGCTGAAATATGATTTACTTGTCATTGATTTACTCCATGGATATTTGGATTGAAATATGATAGCATGTATTCATACTGCAATATAAGTCGAACCATATTTCCTTGTTGTTTATATGAAGGTCAAATAGTTAGTTTTAAGTAGTAGATTTGCATCACTCTGTCACTCGAGGAATCTCATCATAAATTGTACCACAGTAGTAAAATAAAAACAAATACGAATCCAACAACCTCCAAAATTACATTGATATATGATTAATCTAAGCCAAAGAGTATATTGAAGTCATTTAACTGTAAGGCTAGATGTAGATACTTAACAGTATAATACAGCTATTTATTGTTTGCTAAATGATAAAACTATATATCATTTAATAAATACTTATGCTTCTACCTTTATTGTTTATTATATGATAAAACTATTTATTTTTATGACAAAAGAATTGTAGTAATCTTTTTAAAGTTATTTGTTTACTAAATTATAGTTGTATTTATACTATTTCTAGAATAATTGTATCATTTTAAGTATATACAAAATATAATCATTCATCATTTTATATAAAGCATTACAACATTGTTAACATATTACAAAAATAATTATTTGTAACCAAAAGATAACACTAATTATCATTTTCAGAAATTGATAAATTCTTTTATCGTTTTTATTAAATTGCTAGGTTTTTATAAAGTGATAAAAGCATCTTGCAACTAAAAGATAGAAAATTTAAATGGTCATCATTTTATATGTAAGCATTAAAGCAGTCGTACTGACTTATATTATATAACAACAATGTATGTTTTTCATAAAAAGATAATACCATTTATCTTTTTTTGGAAACTGATAAAAGAATTATGATTTTAAGTATATACAAATATAATCATTCATCATTTCATATTGTTAACATATTACAAAAATATTCATTTGTAATCAAAAGATAATACTATTTATCATTTTCAGAAATTCATACACTCTTTTATCATTTTTATTAAATTGCAAAAATTTTGTAAAGTGATAAAAGCATGTAGCAACTTAAATATAGAAAATTTAAATGTCCATCATTTTATATAAGCATTAAAGGAACATAAATGACTAATTATATTACAAAAAATGTTTATTTTTGATAAAAAGATAATACCATTTATCTTTTTTAGAAACTGATAACAGAGTTTATCGTTTTTCAAAAATTGGTAAAAGAAGTACCATTTTAAGTATAGAAAATTTAATTTTTTGTCATGTTATAGAAACATTACAAGACTGTTAACATTGCTTTCACACTTATTTTGGGCCTTGCTTGGATTTGTAAACTTCTACTTGCATAGAAATTTCATTCCTGTTATGTGTATACAACTGTATGTTTCATCTCAATAATGTTTGTAGTTGTGACAATTTTAGTTCTCGGACAACCAAGGCACATAGAATGATTGTATTGGTAAAAGAATTACCATTTTAAGTATAAAAAATTTAATGATAATACTTTAACCTAATTTCCCCTATGCATTATCAAACATTTGGCATGGCAACTGCACCTTTCATGTCTAATTTGGCACTATATTTATCCTTATATCAAAATGACAAAATTTCTTTTTTATATGCAGCTATAAAAATGCATATAAGAAAGAAATCAAAAATTGCAGAAAAGCTCAAATTAAACCAAAATAATTTAATGAATACTGTAAATTGTATATTCATCAACATAAATGGTCAGCAGTGTATCAACATAAGGCCTACAAGCAGTGCCTTCTGTGAGAAACATAGCCAATCTACTCCAGAATCTCAATGTACTCAAAAGCAAACAACAACGGTACGTGAAGTTTCTTTATCATTAACAATTTTCTTATGATGCACATCATATTTAATTGTTACTATAATAATGACATAATCGAGATTGATTCAGATTTTTCTTGCATCAATAGATTTAAACTGTTTAATATCCAATTTAATTAAGCACTGAAACTACTACTAGTTTTAGTGTCATTAACAGATTTTTCATTAACTTGGATTTTTCTAGCAGCAATAAATCTTGAATCAATCCTTATTTGTTTTCTTAAAAGCCTAAGTTTGTCTATCAATTTAATACTAATTTCTTGTACTTTTTAAAAGAAATTTCAAAATTGACCTTGTTGTTTGTTGCTAGAAAGCATATATTTGCATGTTTTGAGTTACCATCTCTGTTTGATGATAATGAGTTTGAGTTATCATAGGTGACTTGAAACACTTGCTCCTTATTTTGAATTTTTCATTCATGTATTTTGCTACTTGCATCAAATAGCGCTCTCCATGGATAATTTAGTTCATTTCATTCTTAATTTGTGCATCTGTCCAAATTTACAGATGAGATTGAAATTTTATTCCATCTAATAACCATAGAAATATATATTTGCAGAGTTCAACTTTTCCTCCTTTTCACTTGCATACACCTACGAATACACAAATAAATAACCATATATTTTGTCTTCATTTTATTTTTTCAAGTATTCCTGTGCATTATATTTCTTGAGTTTGCTTCTGTTTCCATCAATCCTTTCATTTGAATCACTTCTAATGTACGATTTATTATGTTATGAAGTGATATGTCAGAAAATGTTCCTGACCATTATAATTACTAAATAAGCAAATGTACCTAGACATCAGTGCTGATTTCCATAACTAACTACTGGTGTACATACATTAACCTAAAATCTGATACTTATACTTCTAAATTATTAAGGATTATTTGAAAATGTAAATGTTTATTGTTATACAAAAAGATAATTTTGTGTATCTTTTTATACAAAATCTATATGTTATGAGATTATTAAAAATTTATGTTTATTTCATTTTCATATACTAATGTGTTATTTCCATTATAACAACACACAATACAGATATCCAGTTTACTAGTAAATGAAGTTGAAGAAAGAGGCATTGATTCTCAGCTACAGAGTCAAGAACAAGAAGATAGAGCAATTCAAATTCATGAAACAAGTAAGGAAAAAGAAATATGTTTGCCAAACAAAAGTGAAGAAACCGAAACTGATGAAGATGTTGAAAAATATGAAGTTCAACAGAAAGAAATAAAGCATTATAGTGGAACATATAGGTGTAATTTAGATGCACTTTTCAAAGTGATGAGCAGAATCAAAAAAAAAGAATTTGTTATCAGCTGATGCTATTTCATACATGAGCAAAACCCCATTCAAAAAATTTTTTGAAATATTTTTAAAGGTCAAAATACAAAGGCAAGATTTTCCAAAAAGTGCAAAGAGTTTAGACGAAGTTATAACATCTTATGATAAAAATGAGAAAGCTTTTAGAATAGGAGATTCATTGTTGAAACTAACAGAAGAAGATGTTAGCTTGATTTTGGGAATGCCATTAGTGGGTAAAGATTTATTCCCTATTGGAATAATAAGCAGAGATAACTTGCCTGAGGAATTTTTGCATTTTTTGGATAGAAATTTTGAACGGGGAGAAAGAATTAACAAAAAAAACAGTGGGAAAGAGAATGAAAATTATGATTGATAGAGGAAATGGAGGTGTCGACTTGGTGAAATTGCTGATTTTATTGATGATTATAACATTCTTGTTTCCAAACAATCAAACATATTTGCAATGGGGTTTTATTCCAAAGTTATTAAATTTGAAAACCTTGAATTCAATTTCTTGGCCAAAAGCAATATACAATCATGTGTCAAAAAATGTTGAAAAGTTTGTAGAAGATCCAAGAAGCATGCCAGGCTGTTCTATGATTTTATTGGTATGTGCTAAATTTTATTATAAGATAATTATGTAGCAAAAAGAAAATATTTGAATAAAAAAGTAACACTGTATTTTTTATTCTACAGTATTGGATATGTGAAAAGACAGAAATCATAGAAGAAAAAAAGGGTTTTGAAATGGCAAGCCCGAGGATGGTAAAATGGAATTTGTCAAAGCTCAAAAACGTGTCAATTGATATGATTGAAGGAAAAAAGGTATAGTTATTTTGATTCTAACCAGACAAGTAAAATAATTATTAATAAAGATAATTCATTTTATCGTTTTCAATTGTAGTAGTACATGCTTGTTGATAGGTGAAAGAATTCAAATTAAACTTCTTGTTATTCTTCTTGCATAATTATTAATTATTCAATTATTACGGACTGCAGTCTAATTGTTAACTGTCTAGTAAAGATGTATATGTTGTTATCTATCTAATTGTTCTACAATGCAACATTGTTGCAGTAAAGATTCGTAATAACAGCCATTGTTTTGTTATTAACTTATTACAGATGTTGCAGTTTAATTGAAGTGTAGTTGTACTTTATAGGTTCATAAAATTAATGTATCTACTTTGAGTTACCACTGCAGTTTGTCGTGTACATTTGTTTGAGTGGCATTAAGCAAATGTATGCACTTCATTTCTGCTATTAGTTTCTCTTTACATTTTGTAGTTATTTTCATTTATACTTGGTTTATGTAGTCTGAATTTTGTTAAAAATTCTTTGAGGTAAAATGATGTTTAGCAAATGTTATTGGTCTAAACAAGAGCTTGAAAAGATACATGAGTATAGGCTTAAAGTGAATGCCAATTAAGTTATAATTAATGAATGCAAATTAATATTTTGTTGCTGTTAGAAACTAGAATCATTGTTAGTTTCCAATCAATAACTTTTTTAACATTTTTCATCTTCTTGTGTCTTCTTATCTATGCATTTTTTTTCTATAAATTTAACATCTATCAACATCTTCAAAATCTTTTAACATCTTTTAACAGATTGCGAAAAGGTTCAGAAAAATATCACAAAATGAGAAGAAACTACTAACTGAAATGTTAGAATTTGTTGAAGAACAAGTAGAGGAGGAAAGCAACTCAAAGAAGAGGGAAAATAGGAAAATGAAAAGAGAAGAGAAAAAAGAAGAAGAAATATTATTGAATAAAAATGAAGCCAAACAAAAGGAAATAGAAAGTTTAAGGAAAAAAGTTATAGAGCTGGAAAAAACAGTTTTGCTAAAAGAAAAAGAATTGGAGGAAGAACAAATTTTGAGAAAAAAATTTGAATCTAAATTGAAAGAGTTGGGGGAGGAATGTCTTGTGAGGGAAGAAGATGTACACGAAACAACTGGAAGCAGAAGAAGACATGCATTTGCTAGGCACACAAACAGTTCGTTAGAGTTTCCATCTTTCAAATTATTTGAATCACAAGATTTTAAAACACCTGAAATTGAAAAGGAAGTAGACAAAAATCATGGCAGGGTGTACAATGAAGATAAACATGAACTGAAAGAAGATGAAAAAGAAAAGGACATGGAAACAAAATCAAAAAAAATTGAAGTGAAAGTAAAGGCAGTAACAAAAAAGAAGAGAAAAACAACAAAAATAGAACCAAGTTCTATGCAGAGAAGAATAAAACAAAAGGTAAGGGTGGCAAAAAAAGATCCAAATTATATTATGAAGAAAAGAAGAAAGTAATAGATCTAGAAAAGTACAGCATAGTAAAGTATGATGAGCGGATAAAGAAGAAAAGTAGAAATATAGAAAAATGTCCATTGTTGAAGCATTTGCCACAAAATGAAGCAAAGACGATAACAGATTTTTTCAAAGTGGTCGGAGACATTAAGTAAGTGAAATTATAAATATTTCTTATACTATTTATATATTTGTATAGAATAATAGAAATAAACGGTGTTATTGAAATTTTCAGCGAAGAAGCTTATAATTTGGATGATGAAAATATGATTGTCACATACAAAAGTATGATAGAAGAAATGCTTTTTGGTGGATTCATTAGTGGGCAGGTTAGTCCAAATGTAAAATAAAAAACTTATATTCTTATTAAATTATTTTTAATAGTAATTTATATAATTAATTTTTTGTATAGATTATTGATTGGTATTGGTTTAGGAGAGCGAAAATGTATGATAGCACTTCTAGCATAACATACAATAACACGACGATGACAGTAAGACCAATTTATAAAAATAAATGCTATCCATTGTTAATAAAATTTTATTTACAGTATTTATGTCTTCACAGAAAAGTGCATCTAATGACGTTGAAAATGTGAAAAATCAACTGTTCATTCCAGCAATAACAAAGGCTCTATCAAATCCTTTGTGCTGTACTATACTATTTCCAGTACATGATGAAGCACATTGGACGCTTTTGGAATTTGATAGAGGAACGTCATCCTGGATTCTTTATGACTCAATGTATTGTACGTCAAGAAATAAAACTTACAGCAGTAGGCATAAGAGGGTTGCCTTGGAAATAGTAAGAAATTTTTTTATTTCATCAAAATTTGCATACTAAATTATTTTATATTTATTTTTAGGTTTTTTAAACCTATTGTTGTACACAGAAAAGAATTGTCAACCAGATCATCAAGAAGTTCAAATGCCACGAAAGCAACACAAATTTCAAAAATTTAAGTACCCTTACGTTGGGAATTTGTGCTCAGCAAGAAAATGGGTAATTATTTTTAAATTATATGTTCATGCTTATTTAACTATTGTTCATGCTTAATTAATTAATGATTAAAAGTTGGACAGAGCCAAGTTCAATTTTGATGCATGTAAACCATATGATACATCCTACTTTGTATAGAATTATTGTTTATTAGAAATTGACAAAAGAATTTTCATTTTTAGTATACAAAATATAATCAGTTATCATACAAAATAAAATTATCATTTTAAGTATATACAAAATATAATCATTCATCATTTTATATAAAGCATTACAACATTGTTAACATATTACAAAAATATTCATTTGTAATCAAAAGATAATAATATTTATCATTTTCAGAAATTCATACACTCTTTTATCATTTTTATTAAATTGCCAAATTTTTTTAAAGTGATAAAAGCATCTAGCAACTTAAATATAGAAAATTTAGAAGGTCATCATTTTATATAAGCATTAAAGTAACCTTACTAACTTATTACATAACAACAATGATAAAAAGATAATACCATTTATCTTTTTTTAGAAACCGATAAAAAAATTATCATTTTAAGTATATACAAAATATAATCATTCATCATTTTATATAAAGCATTACAACATTGTTAACATATTACAAAAATATTCATTTGTAATCAAAAGATAATAATATTTATCATTTTCAGAAATTCATACAATCTTTTATCATTTTTATTAAATTGCCAAATTTTTTTAAAGTGATAGAAGCATCTAGCAACTTAAATATAGAAAATTTAGAAGGTCGTCATTTTATATAAGCATTAAAGCAACCTTACTGACTTATTACATAACAACAATGATAAAAAGATAATACCATTTATCTTTTTCTAGAAACTGATAAAAAAATTATCATTTTAAGTATATACAAAATATAATCATTCATCATTTTATATAAAGCATTACAACATTGTTAACATATTACAAAAATATTCATTTGTAATCAAAAGATAATAATATTTATCATTTTCAGAAATTCATACACTCTTTTGTCATTTTTATTAAATTGCCAAAAAAAATTAAAGTGATAAAAGCATCTAGCAACTTAAATATAGAAAATTTAGAAGGTCGTCATTTTATATAAGCATTAAAGCAACCTTACTGACTTATTACATAACAACAATGATAAAAAGATAATACCATTTATCTTTTTTTAGAAACCGATAAAAAAATTATCGTTTTAAGTATATACAAAATATAATCATTCATCATTTTATATAAAGCATTACAACATTGTTAACATATTACAAAAATATTCATTTATAACCAAAAGATAACACTAATTATCATTTTCAGAAATTGATAAATTCTTTTATCGTTTTTATTAAATTACTAGGTTTTTATAAAGTGATAAAAGCATCTTGCAACTAAAATATAGAAAATTTAAATGGTCATCATTTTATATATAAGCATTAAAGCAGTCTTACTGACTTATATTATAAAACAACAATGTTTATTTTTGATAAAAAGATAATACCATTTATCTTTTTTTGGAAACTTATAAAAGAATTATCATTTTTAGTATATACAAAATATAAGCATTCATCATTTCATATTAAGCATAACAACATTGTTAACATATTAGAAAAATATTCAATTTTAATCAAAAGATAATACTATTTATCATTTTCAGAAATTCATACACTCTTTTATCATTTTTATTAAATTGCAAAAATTTTGTAAAGTGATAAAAGCATGTAGCAACTTAAATATAGAAAATTTAAATGTTCATCATTTTATATAAGCATTAAAGGAGCATAAATGACTAATTATATTACAGAAATGTTTATTTTTGATAAAAAGAAACTGATAACAAAATTTATCGTTTCTCACAAATTGGTAAAAGAATTACCATTTTAAGTATACAAAATTTATTTTTTCATCATGTTATAGAATCATTACAAGACTGTTAACATTGCATTGAAATTTGTAGCATAGTTGTAATTTTTATTAAACAAAGCAAAGCAAAAGATAAGTGTACTGACAAATTTCAATGTATATGGTATAACTTACTTTTCTCTTTCTACAAAATAGCATGCTTTTCACATTTTATGCTATTTGATTTGGCATATTGTACTTGCTTTCACACTTATTTTGGGCCTTGCTTGGATTTGTAAACTTCTACTTGCATACAAATTTCATTCCTGTTATGTGTACACACATGTATGTTTCATCTCAATAATGTTTGTAGTTGTTTTATATGAGGAGTACGTACATCCCTGACATGCCTGACTTACCTATTTATTAGCCTGAAAGAAAAAATATCATGCCAAACTTTAAATTTTCGAAAGTTTGATGTACAGTGGTATACAAGTCTAAGCTTTGTTATTACAGTCTAAGCTTGTATACAAGTCTAAGTCATAATGTTTGCTTTGCTATCTATATATTACAGTCTAAGTTATAATATAAACAATGTATACGAGTCTACTGTGTGGACTAAGCCTGTATACAGGCTTATAAACATGCTATTTATTTATAAAACATGCTACAAGTTATTAATGATTGTAATTGAAAAGCGGTTTATCTTTGAAATTCAAGTTATTTAATTACATTTGGATTGACATGCTACAAGTGTATAAACAAAACAGTAATATCATTTATCATTATTCATTTGTAATCAAAAGATAATACCATCTATCATTTTCAGAAATGGATAAATTATTTTATCATTTTTATTAAATTGCTAAATTTTCATGATAAAAGCACCTACCAACTTGAATATAGAAAATTTAAGCAGTCATCATTTTATATAAGTATTAAAGCAGCTTTACTGACTTATTATATTGCAGCAATGTTTATTTTTGATAAAAAGATAAGAACATCTTACTTTTCTACAAATTGATAAAAGAATTTATCATTTTTCAAAAATTGGTAAAAGAATTACCATTTTAAGTTTATAAAATATAATCATTAATCATTTTATAGAAGTATTACAACTTTGTTAACATATTACAAAAACATTCATTTGTAATTAAAAGATAACACTATTTATCATTTCCAGAAATTGATAAATTATTTTATCATTTTTATTAAATTGCTAAATTTTCACAAGGGGATTTTCACTTCAAGGGCTAATAAGTTTGGATGTTACCGTGATGAAGTAGATGTAGAGTGTGGCAATGTACTGAAAAAGTTTGATTACAATTGGCAAATATATGAAAATTTATGCTGTTGTATTTGTTTTTCTTCTTCTTTTTTTTCTTTATTTATGGTGCAAAAAGTTTGTTTATTTATTCGTCAATGCATGTAACCTTAAGGAAAGTTTTAAATATCTCTGTAGCAATATTGGTAATGCATAATACTCAATTTTTGACCATATATATCCACCATTTATTGTTTATTGTTTTCTAACTAAATGTTTTACAATAGATATGACTGCGGAATGTTTGTCATGGTCAACATGGAGGAAGAAAGCTGCAGGTTTACCAATGGTTGAAAACATTTCAGAAGAAGATATTGCTCAATTAAGAGCAAATATGGTAGCTGATATTATGACTGATGAACCATATTGCTGGACCATGGAAAAGTTCTGCAGTTCACAACAGAAGCTACAGGAAGAAAAGTATATCGTTGAAAAAAGCAGTTGAAGCAAGATGAATGTTAATCCAATTTGTTAACATCACTGAAAGAAAACGTTATACGTTTAGTTAGTTTTAACTTTTTTTTATATAAGAAAAGAACAAAATTGCACTGTATGTTGAACAAAAAATCTATATGTTTGTTTTGTAATTTGTCTCTACTGCACAAATATAATATTTCATATGTTTACTCTACCATTTATTGTTAGATATGATTTAGATTTTGCACCTGTACTTCATAGCCAGTTTATATGGTTGGTTAGTTTTAACATCATTGATATTATATGTTTAGTTAGTTTTAACATCATTGATATTGCTATTATTGGCAGAGGCATGGTTGGATTGACATTTTCAACTGCACTGTGCATGATCATTTTATGATTTGCTTAATTTTGCTACCGTATTCTACTGCTGAATAATATACGATACTTATTTGCATGTTAGCTAGTAAATCACATCTTATTTACACATTATTACTCATCTGCAACTATATTAGTGAGGAAATGATCTTGTCTGGTGCATCAGGCACTTGCAGTGCAGTCTGAGTAATGCGAGGTTGATAATGATCTTTCTTGAGTAATTACAATACATATGGCGTCTTGTCTTATGCATCAGTCACTTGCAGTGCATTCTATTTAGATAATGTTCTCAACGAAGAAGGACCACTCTTTTATACCGTTGCTTGTATCACTTTTCTTCTTGAGTAGGTGTTGTTTTTTTATTATGATAGGTTGACATTAGGAGTCCATCTTAATTCTGCTTTCTGTGTTTGGATGCTTACATGCTTTTTCTTCTTAAAAAGTTACATGACAGTTACTTTTGTGATAGCAGGTTCAGAAGAACAAATTTCCATTTCCAAAAGAAAATAATTTCCATTTCATTTACAATTCTTATTTGTACAACTTTCAAAAAAAATTACACAAGTCATTTCATTTTCTATTCTCTGCTCACACTTCTGTGCACTGTGCACATTCTAATCTCCCTTCCTCTTCCAATTGTCATTCTTCCTAAACTACATTCCCTCTAACCTAACATATGCTCCTGCCTGCACTTTCAATTTTAACCATCACCTCTAAACCACCCCACTACCCTCTGTCAATCCATACAACCACTGTCCTCTGAACAATTCATTCAGTTCCACCTCTGCACAATCCACGTTTGCAAAATTCCAATCATCAAACTGTCAGTCACAATCACTTCATCTCCATTTTCCAGAAAAACTGCCTTTTCATACAAGCAGTGCCACAAATTGTTCCTCCACAACTACACAACAAAACTACCAAGACCTTAGCAACACCTTGCCTTTACAAACTGTGCTTCATCAAGCTACAGTCCAGCAACTCTAACCTCTACTTTATATCAGCAGCTCCAGGAAACAATTGCCATCACATACTGCGACGCCCCACCTCTATGCTCGCAATAACAAAGAGTATTAAAAGAAATACTGTCTGTTATCATGAAAAATAAGGCTGGATAGGAGCGGCCATCCGTAGTTAGACCTTACACTAGTATTGGTTATTTCGATAGGAGTGATATATATTTCTAATTTTTCATCTTTTATTTATTTACTCTCATCGACATACCCAATTCCAGTATAAAACAATCTACGATGGTTCATAATAGTTTAGGACAATAGATATAATAATAACACAGATAATATAAATGCGGAACACGGATAAAACAAAAGTCTCATATATATAATAACTGATGTCAGTTACAATACATGTGATACTGTACATATGATACAAATACAACTGTCGACTCTGGAAGTTACATATACAAGTACATTATCGTAAATAATATACATGAATATACAACATCCTATACTAAGACAACGACTACTCCAAAAAGTATGAAAAAGACTTCATAGCTCTAGCAGCAACCCAAAGTAAGATATCAACAACCTGTAAATACTCGGTCTGACCCGAGTATTAAATTCAAAAGAAAATAATACACGGGTCAGTCTAATTCAAACTCAGTTATTAGTGCACAGAAGCAATAATAATTAAATAATGAATAGACGACAGTCACAATAAATCTCGTCTATCCGATCCTTAAATAAAGAAATCGGATAACGATAAATATAACACGTAACAGTGTTAAACAACAAATCAGCAAATTAAACCAAATCAGAATACAATTCAGAATATTGACTTGAATAAACAAAACAGTTCAAACCATTGAAATATCAATCAAAATATTAATTCGGGTAGGGCTGCAGTACACGCACGCGTGCACTGCCTCGCCACTACAGCATATGGAATATGCAAAAGATCAATTAATCAAAACAAGATAGAATATCATAAAAGCCATACCGTGTGGCTGCAGTTCACGCTTGCGTGCACTGCCTTGCCACTACAGTGACGATGTACCCAATGAATACCGTGTGGCTGCAGTTCACGCTTGCGTGCACTGCCTTGCCACTACAGTGATGATGCACCCAATGAATATTCACAAACAAACACAAGATCAAACCCGAGATAATTCGAAAATCAATCCAAATGCACATGGCAGTGACATGATGAAACAGTGCTAACAAACAAATAAAGGTAGTGGTACTAACATGAAGACACAGATGAATAAGGTGACAGCAACAGAGATATGGCCAAAATCAATAACCAAATGCAGAGGTCAAGCTAATGTTACATGAATGCAACGGACACAACAATGCAGACATACATGAACAATGGAGTGTGTGTGTGTGTGTGTGTGTGTATATATATATGAACCCAGACAAAAGTTAGAGAGTAGTTCAAGTGATGAAGCACTGCAACTCAAAGGGCATCAAATGCAAACCATGATGAAACTATGCAAACTCAAGCTTACAGAGGTACAGATGACCAAATAGCAAATGTGATCAAAGTATGCATATGAAGTACACAAATGCAACAGGTCGGAATGGTACAGACCAAATGCAAAATCATTGACTCTTGTATAAAGCCAACACAACAACCTCGACAAACAACTACAAGTTGCAGTTTCAAAACGAATGACCAGTGGTCAAGACATAAATTGAAACCAACACAATAACATAATCCATATAGCAACCTGGAAACATGATTACCAATAGCATATCAAATGAACTAATGAACAGCAAGTGACAATGCAAGCTACAGGTCGAACTTGAGTGCAAATGGAGATGCATAACAACTGCACCAATTCTATCAGAAGCATATGCAGTGTACAGTGCAGGAAGACTTGGATAAGATATCAAATGCACCAGTGAAATAGTGATACTAGTGACTGCCAATGCAAGCAGGTAGGTACAAAGTCAATGCAACTGTCAGTTTCAAGGCACGAATTATATAAGTGCTCAAAGGATGCAGCACTACTGCAGATACGTGTAGTCAAGCTATCTGAAGATCAACATGAAATGTCGAAGACCAGATGCAACGCAAAACATCATAACAATGTGGGAATGCCGACTTGATGAGCAAAATGCAAGAAATAGCCGTGGTGGACGAGACTATCAAGTGTATATATAAACAGTAAAGCAACAAGAACACGAATAATATCAAGCTGATGCCAAACAGAGAAAGTAACAGGGTATAACCGAAGTCACAAAATCAACTACAAACTGCAGCAGCTCATATTATCTCAAAATGCAAATCGAAGCCGGAAATTCCAACAACAAAAAAAAAACAACACCGTGGTGACCACGAAATCAACAAAACCGATATACAAACTTCCTATGACCGAAGTCAAGTGTAGCCGACAGTATAACAAGGGGCAACGATCGAACAAAAGTCGGCTACCACCAATTACACGAAAACCATAAATTGAGTTCGCAAGTTCAATGAGGCCGAAGCCAAAATACCACCACAAAATTAAATAACAGAGAATTCAATGCCGAGAGCATCACTTAATCAACCAGCGAAAATCAAAATTTTAAACAAGCCAGACATCAACAAAATACACGAACTCAATAAAATCAGTGAACTCACCAACAACAAGATAATTAACTGATTCGAATACAGATGTGAGTGAAGAAAATCACTCACCTTTTTCGAAGAACCCAAACCCAACACGCACAGGTCAATTCGATGCCGTGGTACTCAAGACTCGAGTGGAGACAACCCAATCAGCCATTGAGCGACTCGAAGAGATGGACGACCGACAAGAGGAGTTGGCGCTTCAAAAGCCCTAATTTATGGAGATACACGAAAACGAAAAGGAACGGCCGCCATTATTTCCTTCGTTCGATTTTTACTTAGGGTTTTAAAATAATAAAGGGGACGGGTTTAATTATTATCACGGCACAAAAGAAAAGTGGGCCAAATAATTTTTAAAGCCCGCATAACCTTAACCCAATTTTTGAAAGGATTTCAACTCGATTAAAATTCAAATAGCCATTAGCTATCGACACTAACCATTTGACGATGAATATAAATTGGTGGAAAAATCTTGGGTTGTTACATACATCTACATACAAACAATATGCAAACCATCTCCTAGCATTGCAACCAGACTTCACCGTATCACCTTCCAACTTCCACTGTCATTTAAGATATCTCCATACCAACCACCACCAGACATCCCCCCTCTCCTCGACCACTCCATCCATACACTTCATCGGTCCACCACTTACATTCCTGGATAAACATCACAGAAATCTAACAAAACCCCCACTTCCGGCAAACTGCTCAACAAAGACCCCATACATTACTGTCATCACAATCTCATCATATCAACACAGTCTATAACTCCTATACCAAACTCCACCACTGTAACTTCATCATCACCAAACATCTAACAATACCAGTCAGTCAAGCCTGCACTATCGATCTACCAATACCCTTGTCACTCCTCTGATATATAACTGTAGCCACTTCTCTTCATACATCACTAACCTATCCAACAACTTCCTGATCATTTCTTTACTGACAACAATCCACAAACACCATTCAGCTGTCATCACAGCCAATCTCAACCACTTACAATGCCTGTACACTTCTCTGCCCAAAAAAAATAACCCAACAACTTGTTCATAAACATTATCTCAAAAAAAAGATTGAACAACAACAACCAAAGTCGTGACCAATAGTATCACCCATCGCCTTCCTCGCCTGCCTATTAGCGACATCTACTACTTCAATCACCTCCATCTACTTAAGCCTCAAACCACCGTCAACATAGTCAACCATCAAACCCACCCTTTTACAACTCCAAAACAGCAACAAGTCACCACCTACCATCAACCAAATTCCATCCTCATACAGTACTTCATCCCAATACATCTACATACAAAATCGACTACTTGACAACCCCCATAACTCCTCCAAACTGTCATCTCACCTACAATTGAGCTCTCATTCCTACCTAATTCAACCTCGACAATCACAAACTCCAACTTGCAGGAACCCTTCTGAATGTTGATTCCTACCTAATTCAACCTCCTCATACAGTGTACAACAAAGAAGGTTGGCAGGTAGGACAAATAAAAACACCAGAAATGACAATTCAATCACTACAAATTAATCAACTAAAAATACCAAAAAAAAGACAACAAATAGACTATTTTGCACATGGTACAAATATTTACTGATAACAATTTCTTCTTTCTTCTGATTATCTATGATGTTTGAGAAGAGCAACAGCTTTAATAACTTACAATATACAACATGAACAACCAGACTTCAGCATGTCATCAATCTTCTTTTCTGATTATTACAACAAAAAGAGATATCTGCATAAAAAACTTATTCAAAAATGTAATTCATGGTCTGCCTTATACTTACAATGATTATGTAATGGTTGCTAACAATTTGCATGTACATTATGCTTACAGGTAAAAGGTAACTAAGAGTTGCATGTAGTCATCCTATTCCTGAAACAGAAATAATCAAGATATTTCTCTGCACATTATTTATTACCCATAAAAAAACAAATGAAAGCAGTGAACATAGGAATAACAAAATATTAAAAGTAAAAGAATAACATAGAACAAAATTATAATTGAATACAATAGCTTTTAAATTCTAGAATCCAAGAATATCTCAATACAATGTTGAAAACAAAAACATAATTATCTTCAAAAATAAACAAAAAAAATGACATAAAAATTATAAAAACATTCAACCACTCAATGGACAACTTGTACGATTATGACCTAACTTCTAACACTTTCCACACTTATTTTGCTTCCCATGGAAAACATCCAACCCACCAAGTCTGTTAACTCTAGGTCTACCAGCTCCACGAATAGACTTAGGAGGAAGAATAGGAGAAAAACCTTCAGAAACAATATCATTTTTATCAAAAGTAGGAATAGGATTGATAACATGTGAATAAGAAGCACGATAAGCCTTAGTCGTGAAATAATATTCAATAAAATCATAGACATTAAGTTTGGCCATTGTAATGCACTTCAATGCATGTGCACAAAGAAAACTAGTAACTCCCCATTGGTTACAAGTGCACATCCGATTTTGAAGATCAACTTTGTGAGATATAGAGGAATGAACTTCAAAAACAAAAGTAGAAGAACGAGAAACATTCACCCAAATCCTTCTTCTTTTAATTTCAATAAACGATTCTCCATTTTAGGACAAAGTATAGTAGTCCAACTGGATGCCTCTTCTCTACGCTTTGACATTTGAGCCATAAGCTTAATTCGAATTCCATCAAGACAACATGTAATAGGAAGATGTCTTTCTTTCACAATCCAGGAGTTAAAACTCTATGCAACATTTGATTTATTCTCACCATAGCGATTGCCAGGAAAAAATAAATCAGCCCAATGATCAAATGGCTTATCTTTTAAGAATTCAACAGCATTTTCACCTCCAATTTGACTATATTTTGTCATAGCTCTTTGAAATTCATAAGGAGTACAAGCTACAGCACAACGTTCCAATAAATGTGCTACCCAAGGCCCCCTTCCACCCTTTACAATATTACCAACATTACTTTGCATATGATATAGACAGTATGAATGGAAAGCCATTGGAAAAATTTTAGGAATACTTAAAAGCAAACCCCAATGTCTATCTGATATAAAGACCAAAGCTCGATCAACTCCAATCAAACATTTCAAATGATCCAAAAACCAAGACCAATTTTCCTCATTTCCCTTTGCAACAACAACCATAGCCAATGGAAAAAAAAACCTAAAAAAACATTGTTAGCAAATAGAAAATCTGTGTACATATATGCAATAAAGTAATATTATAAATGTATTTTTTCAATTTATACTAATAATTATAGTGAACAATTTATAATTCTTTCAGTTGTTATTGACTTCAATGTTAAAAATAAACTCACATATAACATATGTATAAATAAAAACATATTTTCAATTTAGATAACTACATTTTGTTTTACCTGTAACATATTTGTTGTTTATCAACATATGAATTACTCTCAATCATCCATTTTGTAATACCTTTTGTTTTATCTACTAATTTAGTAGAAAATGTATATTTATGTTTCTATTCCTTCAAGGTTAATTATAAAACACTGGCATATTGTATGAACCAATAAATATACACATACAAACATATATAGATCTGCTATTTACCCAAACATACAACTATACATAGCTCCTACCCCAAGTTATCATTGTTGATCATCCAACGCAATAAAAAATGGAGAATACATATTTAAATGCTAGTAGGTAGTATTGCACTTATAACTCTTACATATTTATCCATCTTATCCATTGACAATCAATTAAAATACCAATTACCTTACTATTATCTAAAATAGCATAAAGATAAATACTTTTATCTTTACATAAAACTATAATGTAACAATGAATAGAGATAACTACTTTAATGACTATCACTTTCCAATTACTAACAATACTACTACAAAAATTTAGCAATGATATTATATACTTAACAAACAAACCTTTATACAAAATTGTAAAAAAGTAAAAAAAAGTACTAAACAACCTATAATTAAAATAAATCAATTATCATTATCACCTTAAATTATCATATAAATATTAAAACAATAAATCATACCTTGGTTCCCATTTTTTGCAGTAGCAGCCATTAAACAACCATTCCTACCTTTCGAAAAGGTGGCATCAAGAAATATCATAGGACGGCAATGATAGAATCCATAAATGCATGCTTCATAAGATATATAGACTTTTTCAAACTGATTGGTATTTTCATTAACAACCATAGATGTATGACTATTAGGATTACTTTTATCAACTGCTTTCAAATACCAAACCAAATCATTATAAGATTGTTCTTCATTACCAAAAATTTCCTTCAAAGCCATCTTCTTGCCCATATATGCATAGTAATAACTTAAACTAATATCGTAATTTCTTTTAAAACTAGCAATAATATCACTAGTCTTTCTTGTTGGTTCATCACGAATTTCATCTAAAATCAAGGTCTTCACTAGATCACTTTTAATTAAAGGACTATTAATTGATCTATAACCACCACCACATGAATGATTAGAATCAAATCTTCTAACTAAAAAGTGATCCAATTGTTTAAACTTGCAAGAAGCATGAATTTTAAAACTACAACCTTCTACAGCACACTGCACCGTAATTCGCTCTTTACAATTCTTCAAGAACTTAGGTTTGAATCCATTTTTTGCACAATATGCGATGACAGTCTTACGAAAATCAGATGCAGACTGAAATTTTTGACCAACACCAGTAAAAAATTCTAAAGTAGAACCTTTCTTCATCAAGTCATTAAAAGCAATCTCTTTATCAGAAGAAAATTCCAAACTATCAACCCCATCATATGCACTACTCACACAATCTTCAATACCAAGTGATTTACTGCTAGAGCAAGATCTACTACTACAACCAACATTATTCTGACACAATTTCTTCAATTTAACAAACAAAACCAGAAATTCCTCTTTTCTAAAAAATGACAAGCATAAAATAGCTTGCAAATCACCATCTGTCTCAATGAAAGTAGTCTTGGAATCTCGAACATAAAAGATATCAAAGCGCAAAGGAGAAACTTGATCCCAAACTTCACATATCTTGTTTCGAACATTTGTAATAGGAGAATCCAACAAAAACCTAAAACTAAAGTTGTTTTTATTGAAATCAGAAACAACCAAAACAGTAGCTGCAGTGCTAAGACTAAAAATGAAAAAACATATAAAAAAAATTCAGTATACAAAAATATCAAAAAATACAGTAAAAACAACACATACCTTTGATCATCAATATTTATCATCTTCCTGTGGCCAAAAGCAAATCAGCATAATTTTTAACATATCATACGCAAAAACGAAATCTGAAAACAGCTAAATAAAAACACAAATTGGACTAACAGTAAAAGGAAAAAGAAAGGAAGAAGAGCGAAAATTATAAATCGGGTAAAACTTTTTCAGTCGACAATGAAATCGATATTTAAATCAAAACTAAAAGGAAGATTGAAATTAAGACGAGCGGAAATTGATATAAAGAGAAGCGAAGAGGATTTACATACCCTTGTAGAATCGAAGAGTGGCGAAATTTCCTCGAGTGACATATTGAAATTAAGACGAGCGACCAGTAGAAGCAACGGAGAGGAGCGAAGAGCGCAGATGTGAAAACGCAAAAAAGAGGAGCGAAATTTACTTCACAAAATAACGGCCGAGAAAAATAAATGTCCTTTAAACTTAAATTTTTAAACAGCTGTCTTAGAAACAAATACGGTTTACAAAATGGTCACTAAAACATAATTTCCAGATAAAATATTGTAGTTTACAGAGCGCGCACAAACACGTACGTATATAACCAAACAATAAACTCCAAAATCCAGATAATACCAGCATATATCATTGCTGCCTTTAACATAAAATGAAACATAACAAATATATGGATACTTTTAACACCGTGCAACCTTAACATCTGCCCACATGTTAATAATTTTTCTATGAGTATGATTTATTTTTGACGTAAAATAAAGGAAAAGTTATAATTTAATATCTGGAATTTTTCATTATTTATTTTGGAAATATATGTTTTAATTTTTTCCAAGATACGCGTTGCCAGAATCCACACATATACAAGGTTTTTGAAATGAATACATCGTTCATTCCAACTCTAAAATTTAGCATCTCAGTATATGCAAGTCAAAAGAATTAGATACAAAGCATAGCTATGTACATCCCACTATTTCATTATTTTTATACCTTATAAAATTATACATCACTGTCTTAAGTACCCATAAACCCCAAATATAAATCCTTCAAATACTGACCAATTTGTGTAATGGGATATATAATTCAATAAGGTTTTGCATCGTGTATCCTATTGATAATTAAAATACACAAAGCATACCTCTATTAAAGAGACTGTAAGTCCCTCCACCTGCATTAATTACAAGTTCGCCGCCACTTTTACAGAAAACCTCCAACCGCAGGTTACGTGTTCCTCTTACATTTTTAAACTCTAAAATGCTATGACTTTCTGAAAAACAACCGAAATTAAGATCCACTTTTACCGATAAATCACTAAGTTTTATGAATTTTTTTTTTATAATGAAAGACGTTATGTACATATAAAAATTAAATCCATAAAATTCGTATCTTTCTGTTAAGAAAATTATAATTAAGTTATCTATCGTGATCATTTAAACAAACGCATCAATAACCTTCCAATGATATATGATTTAATAGATATAATTAATTTTACTTTTTTAAAGAATATAATCTTCATTCAGACTCTGAGAAGTGAAATCATCGTCCTTCTCAGGCTCACAGTCGAAAAGAAAATTATGATCATGCTTCAGTTTGAGTACGAATTAGACAGTTTTCTTTCCTGAAAAAGAATTCTTTTTTCTAATCTATCGGAGAATTAAATCAATATTATTTTCTAAGACTGAAGACAGTCTTCAATTCTAAGAACTTTCCTTTCTAATTTAAAAAGATATTTTTTGGAATAAAGATAGTCATTCTTTTTGGAATAAAGATAGTCATTCTTTTTAGGATTAAAGATGAACTTCTTTTCTGAGTAGGAAGAATGATTCTCAATCACTATCACAGTTCAAAATAAAGATAGTCTTCCTTTCAAAAAAGGAAGATGCTTTTCTTTTCCAAGAAGGATGATACTCTGTCATCCGAAGAAAGATTGACTTCCTTCGGTAGAAGAAAATTCTTCTTTTGTAATGAAAACTAGTGTATAACCGGTAATATTGTAAAATATAATATTACATCTTTAATGTTAAAATGAGAACTTTGTTATATAATGTATGATAAATTTAGTGAAATAAATGATCTGTAAATTAAAACTGGTATTATGTTTGTGTATAATTTATGTTGTATAACGCGTGTGCGCACGCACACATATATAATAATAAAGTAATTTATTCAGTTTTGTTAATATGGATATAACATACATGTTGAAACTGACGTATGTTAGTAATTTTTTAGATGAGCTGAAAAATATTATTTAATGAAATTTGTTTAAATAAATCAAATATAAAATTATGTAATTAGTTTACATACATGGACTTGAAATAAACGATAGGAAGAATTGAGAGGAATTTTGTAAAAAATTATATAATTTCGATGTGGATATATTGAAGCTAAAACATAATTTTGTAACATAATGTATGATAAATTCTTAATATAAAGAAATTATAACTTATTTACAAATTAATTTGTTATGATGTTTATGTACATAATTTATGTTTTGTAATTTATATATCTTTATAGTTGAATAAAAAAATAGTTCTACAATTTTTCATAATGTGAGCGTGTGTGTGTTAAAATTGACATATATTTTTATGATTCATTAGAAGAATAAATTAATTGTTCACTGAAATTATTTAAATTTGAGATTTCGTAAGTAGTTTGAATACATGGATTTAAATATAAAGTAATAGAAAATAATTGAGGACGGTTTAGAAAATAATTGTAAAAATGTTAAAATGTACGTATTTGAAGCTAAAAACAGAATTTTTCAATGTAATACAATATAAAAAATTTAGATATATAAATAATATATTAAATATAGAAATATTGCTTATGCATATTATCTATGTTAGGTGACTTATATATCTTTGTATTTAAATGAAAAACTAATTTTATCACCTTTGCGCCGATATGAATATGGTATACATATTGAAACCGTTATATCTTAGCATTTATTAGATGAATTAACAAAAATTTATTAATTGAATTTATTTAAATAATTTAAATTCAAGATCACATAATTAATTTGAAAATACCGAGTTTAGCATACAATGGTAGGTGATATTGTGAAGTGTTTTGTAACTAATTGGATAAATTCAAAATGTAGGTTTTTGACGTTAAAAAAGGATTTTACAATGTAATACATGATACACATATTGATATAAATAAATAAAACTTTAAACTTGTAATTATTATTTATGAATATAATTTATGTTGTATGATTGATGTATTTATATATTTGAATGAATTTTTTCATCATTTTTGTTAATATGAATATGGTTCATATTGATCATACTTATTTGGCAAATCGGTGAAAAATTGCATAGTGAAATTATTTAAATAGTTTTGAAGTTATATAATCGATTGCAATATATGACCTTAAATGTAAAATATTGTAAAGGAATTGAGGGGAGGGTGTAAATGATTATAAAAAAAATTATAATGTAGGTTATTTGGAGTACAAAAAAATATAATTTTGTAATGCATTTCATTATAAATTTATTGAGAGAAATGTGAAAAAAGGATTTATTATTATTATTTATGTATTCACTTTAAGTTCTTTAAGTTATATAACTTAGGTATCTTTACATTAATCATTTTTTAAAATTTTGTTAATATGAATATGGTGACATATTGATATTTTCATAAATTAGTAAACGAATTAACGAATATTAGTTAGTTGGATTTATCTAATTAGTTTAAATTTAGATCACATAATTAATTGATGCATATAGGGTGAAAAATAAAATATTAGAAGAAATGTGAGGAAAATTTTGTGAATAATCATGGTAATGTGAAATGTAGGTATCTGAAGTTAAAGTAGAATTTAGAATGAAATGTATGATAAATTTATTGAAATAAATTAATTACAATTTTTTTTATTGGTTTATGTGATTTATATATCTTTATAGTTGAATGAAAGATTAATATTATAGTTTAGTTGTTTAAGTGTTATGCATATTTAAATTGTCGTTCTTTGGTATTTATAAGAAATGTTAAATGAATTTATTTAAATAGCTTAAATTTTGGATTATTTAATTAACCTAAATGTGCGAACTTAAATATAAAATATTAGAAGGTAGTTGATAAATTATAGGTAAATAATTATATAAACTTTAGAATACATGTATCAAAATGTAAAATAATAGAAGAAAATTAGTAAAATAAGTGTAAAGTAATAGATTAAAGAATTTGAAAATAAAATATCTAAAAAGAGAATTAAGGAGAAGAGAGAAAATTCATAGAATCAAGGAGAGAGCCAGAAAATCTTTTGCTTTACTATTATTTAATAGATAAGGAAGATATCTTACTATCTGAAAAAATATTCTTACAAGTTATTTTCTACTTATACACACCGTTTATCATATGCAAGACAACTGAGTTAACGTTGAAAATGGTGCATCGATTCAAATTTTCTATCAAAAAGTTAACTAGTTTTGAAAACAGGGAAATACTGAGAAGCACAAATTTAAAGGGCTTTTTTGCCGTATAGAATAGCCTCATCGCTATTCTTATCAGGATTTTCAGTCTCCTTTGTTTTAGTTCGATGGTATCAATTCTCAGCTTAGATATGATTCTATTTTTTCTTCTTATGCCTTTTCTTCTATTAGAGCTTTAATTTGGTTGATTCTAACTTTAGTTTTTTAATAATCGAAATTAGTTTTGCTGTGTTTTCTTTTCTCAAATTCTACAGAAAATTTGAACAGTTGTAGTAGGTTTGTTCTGTTGAATATGCAAGTATATGATTTTCGTTTGATGATAATAAACATATATATATATATATATATTCATTTAAATATATTTGTTAATGTACTATTTTATTTTTCACAAATTAAATAAATATTTGCTGAATAAAATAAATAACACGGAGTTTAAATTCAAACGGATATTTTATTCAAATAAATATTTATTACAATTTTGAATAGTATAAATTTAAGCTCTCGCTATATATACACAATTTCGATTACATCACATTTTAATTAACATAATTGTCCTCACTACATATCATTCACTCGTATTTAATCTTCAACTTGAATCCAGCATCTGAGCAATCTGCAAAAATATACACTGCCACGGTAAAAATGAAAACAAAATATTTTTGCAGTATAAAATAAAATGTAATTCTGAAAATACTATTTGCCCAAGTTATTTGGGTTGTTCTCCATCATTTAATTTTGAATGCATCATACACGAACAGCTTGTGACATGCACAGTGTATCACTGTACATGCCACAAGGCCGTGCACATCAATATACACTTGATAAATCTACAGAGACAGGTAAGCACAAGGTCAAACCCAAATCAAAAGCCGGGTTCAACTCAAGTGAAATAAATATAAAGTCACGAAATTAGCACAAAGTCAAACCCGAGCTGTTAGCTGGATTCAACACAGGTGCAAATCAAAATGAACAAGTATGAAAGGTAGAAAAAAACTGAGCCGTCGAGCACAAGAATTCAAATACAACCAAACAAGAACACAGTCTCGACCAAGACAGCATCAGACTTGCACAAGGCCATACATGAACCAAACTGCCCAGGCTCAAAGACAAATGTAAATACAATGCACTAGTACACACGAGGACCAACTAAGTGCACATGTTCAACTAAGTGAATATGTCAACATACGCAGTGCAAAAGATGAATGCATATTCATAGCAGACATACACAGGCAGTGCAAACATGAATAAACCCAGACGACATGATGAAGCTAGTGATAGCAGATCACAATGTACACAGGGAACTCAACAATGTCTGGGCCAAATGCCATCAAGTGAGCAAGACCAGTGCACAGATGACATGAGCATGCAACACAAGCTCCAGATGGTACACAAGTGAATGGCAACAACAAGTGATGCATCAGTGAAACAATGGCTTAACAACATATATGCAAGAAATCAAGCTACAACATGTACACCAAGTAGACTGTACATGAAACAAATATGCAAGACTGGACAACATGAATGTACAGACAACATGAACACATGAGTCAATGCTACAAAGATGAACCAGACAAGAAATGACAACAATAGACCAGCAAAGCAACAATAAGTGAAACAAAGTATGCAGTGACAACAGTAGTGCAGCCTCAACATGAATTTCAACAGAAAATGCATACGAACTCAAAAATTATCAAGTTGAAAACACTACAGAACAATTATAATGGACCAGTCAGTGCCAAAGTCAAACATTATCACAATATCAAGCCGAAGTCAACAAGAACAGAATCAATATCATGTGACCAAAGTCAACAACGTACCAACAAACATCAAAGCCGTGGTGACCAAGATTCGATGCCGTGAAAATAAGTAATCAAATATACGAAATTGACAAAGTCATAAATTATCATCAACATCCAAGCAACATCGAACGACTGAGCAAAAGTATTGACGAATTCAAATGAATTCAGACGAACGAAAATAAAGGGATTCGAACCCTATATAAATGTTTAACATCATCGGCTACGAAACCATTCGAGTTCAAGCAACAAAGAATAATCATTCAACTCGAATCATCGATTGAGTTCAAGCAAGAAAAACAGTAAAGCAAAAGTAACAAATCACATACCGAATTCATAGTCGAGCTCAATCAAAATTGAAGGAGTTGTGTTCGAATCAAGGAGACGGTCGATTGCCGAAGCAAATCAGAAGAACAGCAATTATAATAGATCAACAATCAATCGGCTTTTTCGAAATTGACAAAATCCCTAATTTTCGAGCAAGGGAATAAAGGAACGAGCCGACATTTTTTTTCACAAACAATGAGAAAGCGAGACAAATAATATAAAAGGAAGCTAAAGGAGGCTGGCCTTGTTTTATTCTTGTTTTAATTATACAAGGCCTTTAGTTTTTTAAAAAAAATAGGGTTTTGATTTTAATTTGTTTTTAGTTTTGTATTTCCTCTTTTAAACTTTTGTAATTACTAGTCATGTGACTAGGGGATGAACTACTGTGGTGTAGTTCGAGAATTCGCAACTCAGTGGCAGGGTTTTGAGCGTAGAGTTAGGTTAGTCGATAGCGGGTGTCGCGAGTTTACGTGTGTAAGCGTTTGACTACATAATTTCTAGTAGAAACTTTGGGGGAAACATGTAGGGAGAGTTTTGCCGAAGCTGGGTAAATCTGTGTGTTCTATTTCTGCATTTTTTATTTTATGTGCTGTTGTTACACGACTATTATTTGTGCTAAAATTATTTTATATACTTCCGCAGTAAATTTTTATAATTGATAGTATCACCCTATTCACCCCCCTCTAGGGTGAAATCGATCCTACAAGTGGTATCAGAGCTAGGAACAAAAGCTCTTTTTTTAAAAAGTTTGATTTTTCAAAGACCAGTTTTTTTTTATAAATTTGAAATTTTAAAATGGATACTTTTGTTGAAGGTCAATCTAGTATTATCCCTCCTATTTTTGATGGAACATATTTTTATGAATTGGAAATTGAAAACGGAATTTTATTTAAAATTCGTTAATGTTAAATATTAGGATATTAGTGAAAATGGGTGTAATATAACAGACGAGAAAATTATCTCGATTAATGCTCTTGCTGTGCATATATTATATTCTCATATTAGTCAAGATAATTTTAACTTTATATCTCATTGTGAAAATGCACAGGAAATCTGGAATATTTTTGATGCAATATATGGTGCAAAAGTCAACGGCAATGAGAAGTTCTCCACAATCAACTCAGAAACGTGCTTGACAGGACTGGCAAAATGCAGCAAAGATGAAGATTCAATAGCCAATGAGATAAGTGATTTTCCAATCAATGATTTAATTCTCTTGTGCCAAAAATTAATTAAAAATAATAAAGCTCTTGAGTTGCAAATTAATAAGTTGGAAAGAGAACAAGCTAAACTTCATCAGAAAAATAATGATTTGGAAAACGAGCTTGAAAATATTAAGAAAAATAAAAGTTCTAATTGCAAAAGGTGTTTGAGTCATGAAAAAGAATTTGCCCATCTTCATGAAAATTTCAAAAGTTAGAAAACGAAATTTTATTTCAAGAGAAAAGCAAATCTGAGTTGATTTGTAAAAATAATATTTTGCAAAAAGAGTTAGATAGCTTTAGGAAGTCAGAAAGTTCTAAAAGTACGATTTTTGAGAAGAAATTAAATGAGATCAACGAAAATTTCAAAACTCTTGAAAAAGAAAACGTGATTTTAAGCAATCCTGAAATTATTGGATTAAATCATGAGTTCGTAAAGGAGATTGGAAAATTCAAGGATTTTGAAAAAAATGAATTAAAAAAACTCCAACTCTTTGAAAGTGAGATGCTTGAAATTGAGAATAAAATTAGAGAGCTTAAAAATGAAAATATGTACTTGAAAATGAAGAATTTTGAAAAGAAAGGAAATAACATTAGTTGTTGTTCGAAGCTAATAAATGAAAATAAAATTTTAAAATCCAAAGTTGATAAACTTGAGTTAGTTACTCGGAAATTTCACACTAGACATAAATCATTTAATATACTCTTAGAAAATCAACTCTTCGAGAATAAAAGAATACATTTGGATTTACAAAAGTATCAAAATATGAACAAACAACTAATAACATTGTTAAAGGGAAAAGTGTGATACCCAAACAAGTGAAAACCATACCAATTTGGGTTCCCAAAGGTATGAATATAAAATCTCTTAAAGTAAAACAAATCTAGATGCCGAAAGGAACATATATAAATAGTTTTGGGTCTCCACGAACTTATTTTTCAAAATCTATTGCCATTAACAACCATGGACCTATAAAAACAAATAGGTCACAAAAATCTTTTATCGTGTAGGTGTGGTGGCAGGCTAAGGAACATCAACTGTGTTACTTGGATTCTGGCTATTCCAGGAACACAATAGGCAACAAATCACTGTTCCTTAGCCTAGTATAAAGGTGGCAGAATCAAAATGGACAATAATGAAAAATTATCGTAATGGTAAAAAAGGTAATGGTTTATCTTGAACGATTTATTAAATGTGATAATCTGCACCATAATCTGAATTAAATCAGCCAGTTATGTGATAATGAATGTTGATAATGATTCTGACTTTTTTTCAAAAATGTTGGACAATCATCAACTATCTCATATAGATTTTCTTGGATTAATGATGGCGTTTTATTGATGATTACTCTTGGATATATTTGGTTACTTTACTGCCGACACTATGATCACTGTTTGCACGACTTCGATTCCATTTCGTTTAAAACTGTTAAAAATGATTTCAAGAAGTTATTGCAAATTCACGGTCTGGTCTATAACATCCAATTAATGATAATCTTGAGTTGAAGGAAAATTCAGATGTAGATTAAACTAGAAATCCAATTGATAGAAAAATTTCCAGCGGAACGTTATTTACGTTGAGACATTCAGTAATTGCATCGTTTTTTTAAAGAAAATATCTGCATATTTTTCATTTCAAATAATTTTCAAATAGCAGACATTTCCCAAAACCCCTTACAGAAATTCATTTTGTTGACCTTGTTTCAGATTAGTCATCTTAGAAAATTTGATTTTATAATAATTTGTGGATTTGATCTATAAATGACTACATTGACTAATCTGACTCCCTACTGATTATCTAAAAGATAAATAGTGATTGAAAAAGTGACGAGTGTTGATATTTGTGATGACCCGCAAATCTGTACCCCTTTTTGAGCTGGCAAAATCCCAAAACAATTCAACCCAAGTGGAACAGATGTACGAGTCGTCGGGTTTAAAGAAGAAAAAGGTAGAAGAAGAAGAAAAGGAAACAATAAACAGAATCTCACATTTCCAGCGGAACAACATATAACAGATAAATGAATATCTTTAATCAAAGAACTATATCAGTTATTACATCACATCATAGTACATTATCAGAGTTTAAACAACAAACAGCGGAAAACAAATATTACATATATGAGTGGTACGCCTCGCCATCCAGCTTCAACTCCTGATCTCCAGAGCAACTTCTTGACTTTGCTCCAGAATAATTGACAACCTGACTCTAGGCTGCCCGTGAGGAAAATTGTGGGCACCCAGAGTTTAGAAAGGAAACAATAAACTCCGAGTCAGTCATGGGACTGGTGTGAGATCTTAAAAACAGTTATTTTCACAAAGAAAAATAAAAAGAAATCCGCTACGCTTTTGGAAAATGAAACTAGCATAAGGCCTTCCGCCACCACACAATGCAAACGCAGAATTGAAGGAGTTTTCTCCTTATGATAGTCGAACATGCTTAACACGCAAAATCCTTTCGATATTATTATTAGTGCATAGTGCAGAAAACATTTCGAAAGTGTAATATTAATCTTAGCCAGCATACAACCATAATTGTATGCCTACTATAGCTACCACGTTCAATAGCAGATTACCGCCACATTCCATGGCAGGTTATACAACTAAAACCGTACCGGGCGCGCATTGATTCTTTGGATTTTCAACAAATGGTCAGGCTAAGGAACTTCCTACTGCCACATGGGTACGCCTCTAGAGGGACGTCCCGAGAACCTACCCGGATCTCTGCCAACACAAGGTCGGTTACCCCCTTCCTGGGGAATAAAACCTAAGATATGCCACCCCCGGTCGTTTGCGACCTTTATCCGAGGATTCTCTACACCAACAACCACAAAGAAAATTATTTGCAGTAACCACAAAGGTTAAATATCAGGGCTCCATACCTGACACCACCCTTTTCCAGAAGGAATGGACATACCCTAGGGGAGCTACCCTTAAACCTTGCCGCTCCTTTCCTGTTTCGACCATTACCGGTTTGTAAGGCTCGATGAGGTCTCGTCCACAAAGCTAACTTTTCACAAAGTCATGCTTTGATCAACAAATGATCAGCAGCACTTCGTATGCCACGTTACCAATTTGGGAATATATAACTAACAACCATCAACTACATAACCTCTGAGCTCGTACGTCTCAGAGAAGAGTGTTAAGCTAAGAGAATAAATTCTCCGCCACCAACAGAAATGTATTTGATAGAAACAAGCTTTACATCTCAAAGTGTAACGTCATACACACATCCATACAAGTCCATTCCGAGATCGAACGGAACCGAAGGCACTTCAAAAGAAGCCCTTGCAAATCCGGATATTCACTAATCACGTCCCGAATCCCCATCACAAAGGTGATAAAATCTCTATACCGGAGCAACTCGGTGCAGAGACATTCGACAGGTAAACCTTTCGTTTTCTAGAATACCCGGTCTTCAACACCGTCTTCAAATGCAATCCCATTTCGTCGTATCATTATTCGGAATGGGTTTTATGACACAATGTCCTCTCCCGGCTAATCCGAATAACGAGCGCTTATTTTAAAAATAAGTGTTATATTCATATTTCAAACAAATCACAACAAATTTCCACTATGGACTTTTAAATAAATGATCCATCACAATCACAAAGGTTCGATGTGGTTTTCGGATATCCATTTGGAATCCGACCCCCGGTCGCATCGAAATTCAAATGTCGTTTAAAGGCAAATATTGATAGTCGTTTATTTAACTATCAACAAATATTCACAACAATCACTAAGATCTAAATAATTTCCCAGTTATTATTTTCAAAATATCTTCGCAAGATATATATATTTTTTAACACTTCAACCATTTGAAAACAAATTTCAAATCGCTTTTCGTGGTTCAATACTTTGAAAACAATTTCAAATCATTTTTCCTTACGCGGAAAATATTTTCAAGTATTGTTCATTTCCACTGAAAATCTGCCGAGTTAAAATAATTCAAAATAATTTAAAATGCTTATCCAAATATACTTAGAGATATTTAAAATAAAACTATTTTGAAACACTTACTTAAATATTAGTTATGAAAATATTATACTAATATCTCATGTAAAAATTCAGGTCCAAAACTAATTTTAAAATAAAATTAATAGATAGGATATAACCATTTAAATGTCCAATTTTTAAAATAAATATCAATTTAAAACTTTAAATCATCACTTCTATAATGCTTTAAAACATATTTCACTTTAAAGATTTTCAAAAGAACATAAGTAAATATATATTTTTTTCCAAAACATTCTTTCCCTAAACCATCTTTATAACTTCAATCTATATTTATAAACTATATTGAAAACATTCTCGGCTTTCGGGGAAAATACACATTCCATTCTAAAATGGTTCATTCAAATCAATTTATAAATCTTTCTGGATTTATTTTAAATTTACGTCCCAAATATGTAAATTCCTTTTTACACCTTTATAATGAAACCAACATTTATTTTTAAAACAAAATTCAATTTTCTTTATAAAATTCCCATTCTGAATTTTAAATTTTCCAAATATCTACTGATATACGATTTCCAAATTGATTTAAAAATCATTTCCAAACACCAAATCAAGTTTCAAATTGATTTCAAATTTTATCTTAAACACCAAATCAATTTTAATATTGATTTCCCAAAGATTTATTCTTTTAACACCAAATCAATTTCCGAATTTGTGTTTAACATAAATCCCTTTATCTCTTCCAAAATTATTTGAAAACCGTATTTTTAAAATAAATTCTTCACCTTTTGAATATTATTACTTGGAATCCATTTATTAAATATTTTCACATTATTTTGGAATTTTATTCAATAGGATTTCACTATAGATTTTCTACTTAAATTTAAAAATTCAATTTTATTTATTTCTGGTATCTTACGATACCAAAAATATATTCGGCTAAATTTTAGCCTTCAACGATTTCAATTACAATATAATCACACAGAGATTATCAACACACAACATATGTAACAAATTCAATATTTGAGAAATCCAGTTGGATCCCTCCAACCTGTTTCCCTGCATCCACAGACGTTAGCAGAATAATTAAATACCAATTCCATTTCGAGGTGGAATAATGCGGTATATGGGATTTATAAAATATCACCCGCTATTATGCGGCCCATAGGGTCTCATCCGCTATATAATGCGGGAAATCAATCACCCAATACATACTATGTACTACTATATATATATATATATATATATATATATATATAATATCATCCAGTGAATAATTATTATAAATCAATCGTTCAAGCACACAGTCAACCAATTTAAATTTAACTATTTGAAATCAAACTGGAAATTTCAATTTGAACTTGAGTGAGAAGATCTCACCTTCGCTTTTGTGTTTGCAATCCATTTCCATTTTGACCATTTCTTCACAGTTTCAGAACTGGTAAAACAATTATATAATTTTATTAATATTCGAATAAATTGAATAGTTAATCTCTATTTATTTATTTAATTTAGTTAATAATTCGGGTTTAAACTAATAACATATTCTTAATCTAATAATTTAAATTTGAACTAATATTTTAAAAAACATCTTTTAATGATAAAAAATAATAATTTAAATTGGTAAATAAAACAAATTAATTGCCATTTTTAAATTTAATTAGCTAACAATTTTTATTTTAAACTAATACTTTTAAATTTTGAACAAACTCTTTTTTAATAAATTTATTTAACTAAAATTTTAAATTAAAAACTAAACTTCCTTTAATAAATTATTCTTTAGTAGTTAAAATAAATAAATTGTTTAATAAAACAAATTAATCAGCAAACCATTATTCTAAAATAAACTAGTAATTTAAAATGCATATATTAATTTAAACACAGAACTGCTTTTATATATCTTGCTGTAAATGCATTTTCCTTTCTGATTTCTGCCTAAATACATATAATATATATATATATATATATATGTATATGTATATGTATATGTATATAAATTAAATAAAAGAAAATACTCAGCTAATACCTTACAGCAAGAAACGAGAACTTATACCCTACCACAACGATGCCGACGCCTCCACCATCACCCTCAAACGATTTGACTTTGCATGCCATTATCCAATCGTTTGTCGACCCTTTACGCACAACCCAATCCTTGATTGAACCACAGCCACGCGAGCGTTACACGATCCAGATCCCCCTCGATATCATCGATTTGAATGAACTGTCATTTTTTCCCCCAAATGTCGCATCGCCGCCTCGAGTCCTGCCTACGGCAACTCCCAGCCCACTCACTTGTGTGCGCGACCTTGCCTTGCTCGCACGCATCCCACGCGAGAGACACGACACCTTCTCACTTCGCCTTGCCTACCCCAGATTCGAAATCGCCTCCGCCTTCGATTTCATGTGGCCGCGATTGAATCACGATATGAATTGGAGGAAGCATCGAACGCGACTCAATCGCAATACTCGGTTTCTATTTTTTTTTTCGATTTGGGGATTTCGTTTGAACTGGAGAGGAGGGACGATTTAATTTAGGATAAGGAAGAAGTCGATCTCGATTTGGAATACCGAGGGAAGCGCGGCCATAATTTGATTTTTATTTGATTTTCTTTTGATTTTCTGATTGTAATTGGAAAAGAAGACGACGTGCTCTGCTTTTAAAAGAAGGGATGGGATGTTGGCGTGTTGAAGAAGGTAGGGTTTGATTTCCTAATTGATTTTTATAATTTTATATTCAAAATATCTCATATAACCTAACTCAAAATCCCGAACTCCTATCGAGGCGTGCCGCCTAGCATTTATAAGGTTTTATCCGCATTCCGAACACAATGGAACGTGTTCTAGAGGCTAATTCGATCGTATACGCAAGTTAGGAAAGTAAACGATCAATTTTAAATTGAATCGATTAAAATAGTTTCTATGATTTTTGAGCTGCCAAGGTTAAACAACAACTCCGATTGCTACAAAAATTGAAATTCGATAATAATACAATATTACGGATCCAATGGAACTGGTTTCGTTGAATTCCGAGATTGTGCTTCGGAAGACTATTTTTAAATATCAATTTAAATGATATAATTTCAAAACTGAACAAAGCATTTCCAAATTAAATTCTGAAGCTTCCATTATCTTCATTGTTGTCAATATAAATTTTCTAAGCCATCAAATTATTTTTTAATAGCTTAAAAATAGAAAATTCAATATTTTATCCAACTTCAATAAATTAAATTCAATAATTAAATTGCCAAATTCATATTTATAATTAAAATTCAAGTTAAACTAATCTCCAAATATTTGAAATCGATTAAATATTTCATTTTCAAATGTTCAAAAATTCTGGGTCGTCACATCCTTCCCCCTTAAAAGAATTTCGTCCCGAAATTACTAGTTAAGAAGAATGATCCTCAACCTATTTAATATTTTCCAAAACCAAACAATTACAACTTTCCAAAATAGATCTTTCTATTAGAGACCCATTATCATTTCAACTAACTTTCCAACTTCGATTATAAGTTCCAAACAACATTGTTTTCTCAATAATTCAAATTTAAATCTAAATTTAAATTTCAAATTTTCAAAACTTTCTCAAAAATTTTCTAACTTCCTAAATTTTCGAAAAATTTCGCTAGCGTCTCCTCTGCACGGCTAGCTAGGTACGACTATAAAATGGCACCACAGGCCTCCAGATTTCAAAAGAAAGCAAAAGCCAAGTGGCTTGACAAGAAAATCACCAAATTTCATATAGAAATTTAAATACATACCTTTTTGTCGAGCAATTCAAATTTATCTTCGAAATCCCAATTCCAATTTTTTTCTTTTTCCTGTAACATACCTATATATTCTACTAGCCATAATATTCAATTACAACAGTCAAATATCATTTTGCATAATTCTTTTCAAAACTTGCAATATATACTTCTTATACCATTTTTACTTCATTATTGAAGTTATATATCCATTTTCATTAAATCTTGCATTTGCAATTGCACTTGAATTCGATTTACACTTTCAATTCTATTTGAATTCAATTTATCTTTTGAATCTCGAATTTTATCGATTATCTTTCATTCACAACTGACTCGTATCATTAATTTTAAATTAGTTTCATTTACTAATTCCTTCCAATTCATTTTATCTCAACCCATTACTCTGTTTCACCTTTATTATCTTTAGTTCACTTCGAACTAATTTTTTACAACTTCATTTTATCTCGCACAATTCGAATTGGTTTTCAATATTCAGTTTCAATTCCAGTTTTATTCTTTTGTTCATCCCCAAACACAATTCAATTTCAATTCACCATTTGGTTTCCAATCACTTATATTTAAACTGGATTTCAAATTCCATTTGAATTTAATTTATCTTTCATTTATAAATATTGAGTTCAATTCATTTCAAACCATATTCAATTTCGTCATTCCTTTAATTAGTTTTATTTACTAATTTTATTTCAATATTTCACTTTGTTTAATACAAACCAAATTCAATTCCAATTCCAGTTCTATTTACTTACAAATTCGAAATGAATTTCAACATTCAATTTCACTTTCATTTAATTGCAATTGTAAATTTTTTCATTCATTCACAATTTATTTTCCATCCTAATAATTTGATTCCGATCATTTTAGTCTATTAGACTAATTTACCTTTATTCAAATTAACCCAAGTCAATTTCCGTTTAAATCTGAATTTTCTATGTTTTCAAACTTATTATTCCATAACTATTTTTTTGTAAAATTCCAGAGTCTTTTCAACAATTCAAAACCAGTTTTGAAATCTATTCAAAACCAGTTTTGAATTCAATTCAAATTATCTTTTTGAATTTCCAAAACCAACCCCAGTTTGTAAACAACCTCGATTTTAAAATCATTTGGCAGCAATTCCTCTTTTGGAAACCCGAAAATGAACACCGATGATGTCGCGATCATCATCAGAATTATTTTCCAGCGACCAAAAAGAGTTTAGATCTTTCATCCCTTCAAAACACTTTTCCAAAATCTTTGAAAATCATCTTCAAAATCAAAGGGATTTAAACTTTCCAAATCTCCAAAATTTTCAAATCTTTTCAAAACATTTCCAAATACTTCTCTGGAATTCCATTTCAAATTACAAATCACATTTACAATTTATATTCTCGAATTCCATTTGTGTGTGAATTTATTTCTTAACTTTTGAGTTATGTTTTCAATTTCCTATTCAAATGATAATAATATTATATTACCACTTCCTAACAATCAAGCAACCATATACTATAATAATTTACAAAGATTATTTCCTTTATCTACGAAAATAGTTTTGGGTAAAATTATTTCATTTACCCTATTTTAAAACAATATCGTGTCGAATTGTTCAGTACGAGTGTTTAAAGATCCATATCAATAGAGTTGTACAGACTATATCGACCAGAATTCATATACCACTCAACAAACCAATCATCACAATATAAAGCAATTTTGTATTCACTAACAAATACGCGCTCATATCTATTATTACACTCACACTCATTCTAGAGTACTGCTGACTCTATCTCTAATGAGTAACACCCAACAGAGCCAGGGTTGTCGCTTGACCAAATGCTCCAATACCAAATGTGATGACCCGTAAATCCGTACCACTTTTTGAGCTGGCAAAATCCCACAACAATTCAGCCCAAGTGGAACAAATGTACGAGTCGTCGGGCTTAAAGAAGAAAAAGGTAGAAGAAGAAGAAAAGGAAACAATAAACAGAACTCACATTTCACAGCGGAACAACATATAATAGATAAATGAATATCTTTAATCAAAGAACTATATCCGTTATTACATCACATCACATTACATTATCAGAGTTTACAACAACAAACAGCGGAAAACAAATATTACATATATAAGTGATACGCCTCGCCATCCAGCTTCAACTCCTGATCTCCACGGCAACTTCTTGACTTTGCTCCAGAATAATTGACAACTTGACTCTAGGCTGCCCGTGAGGAAAATTGTGGGCACCCAGAGTTTAGAAAGGGAACAATAAACTCCGAGTCAGTCGTGGGACAGGTGTGAGATCTTAAAAACAGTTATTTTCACAAAGAAAAATAAAAAGAAATCCGCTATACTTTTGGAAAATGAAACTACCATAAGGCCTCCCACCACACACACAATGCAAATGCAGAATTAGAGGAGATTTTTCCTTATGATAGTCAAACATGCTTAATACGCAAAATCCTTTCGATATTATTATTAGTGCATAGTGCAGAAAATATTTCAAAAGTATAATATTAATCTTAGCCAGCATACAACCATTATTGTATGCCTACTATAGCTACCATGTTCAATAACAGGTTACCGCCACATTCCATAGCAGGTTATACAACTAAAACCGTACATGGCGCGTATTGTTTCTTTAGATTTCCAACAAATGGTCAGGCTAAGAAACTTCCTACTACCACATGGGTACGCCTCTGGAGGGACGTCCCGAGAACCTACCCGGATCTCTACCAAGACAAGGCCGGTTACCTCCTTCCCGGGGAATAAAACCTAAGATATGCCACCCCCAGTCGTTTGCGACCTTTATCCGAGGATCCTATACACCAACAACCACAAAGAAAAGTATTTGCAGTAACCACAAAGGTTAAATATCAGGGCTCCATACCTGACATCATCCTTTTCTAGAAGAAATGGACATACCCTAGGGGAGATACCCCTGAAATCTTGCTGCACCTTTTCTGTTTTGAACATTACCGGTTTGCGAGGCTCGATGAGGTATCGTCCACAAAGCTAACTTTTCACAATGTCATGCTTTGATCAACAAATTATCAGCAGCACTTCGTATGCCACGTTACCAATTTGGGAATATATCACTAATAACCATCAACTACATAACATCTGAGCTCGTACGTCTCAGAGAAGGGTGTTAAGCTAAGCGAATAAATTCTCCGCCTCCAACAGAAATGTATTTGATAGAAACCAGCTTTACATCTCAGAGTGTAACGTCAGACACACATCCATACAAGTCCGTTCTGAGATCGAACGGAACCAAAGACACTTCAAAAGAAGCCCTTGCAAATCCGGATATTCACTAATCACGTCCGAAATCCCCATCACAAAGGTGATAAAATCTCTATACCGGAGCAACTCGGTGCAGAGACATTCGACAGGTAATCCTCTCGTTTTCGAGAATACCCGGTCTTCAACACCGTCTTCAAATGCAATCTCATTTCGTCGTATCATTATTCGGAATGGGTTCTATGACACAACGTCCTCTCCCGGCTAATCTGAATAACGAGCGCTTATTTTAAAAATAAGTGTTACATTCGATTTCAAACAAATCACAACAAATTTACACTTTGGTCTTTTAAATAAAAGATCCATCACAATCACAAAGTTTCGATGTGGTTTTCGGATATCCATTTGGAATCCGACCCCTGGTCGCATCGAAATTCAAATGTCATTTAAAGGAAAATATTGATAGTCGGTTATTTAACTATCACCAAATATTCACAACAATCACTAAGATCTAAATAATTTCCCAGTTATTATTTTCAAAATATCTTCGCAAGATATATATATTTTCTAACACTCAACCATTTAAAAACAAATTTCAAATCACTTTTCACAGTTCAATACTTTGAAAACAATTTCAAATCATTTTTCCTTATGCGGAAAATATTTTCAAGTATTTATTCATTTCCACTGAAAATCTGCCAAGTTAAAATAATTCAAAATAATTTAAAATGCTTAACTTCGAGATATTTAAAATAAAACTATTTTGAAACACTTACTTAAATATTAGTTATGGATATTATACTAATATCTCATGTAAAAATTCAGGTCCAAAACAAATTTTAAAATAAAATAAATAGATAGGATATAACCATTTAAATATCCAATTTCTAAAATAAATATCAATTTAAAAATTTAAATCATCACTTCTACAATGCTTTAAAACATATTTCACTTTAAAGATTTTCAAAAGAACATAAGTAGATTTTTTTTTTCCAAATCCCTTAAACCATCTTTACAACTTCAATCTATATTTATAAACTATATTGAAAACATTCTCGACTTTCAGGGAAAATACACATTCCATTCTAAAATGGTTCATTCAAATCACTATAAATCTTTCTGGATTTATTTTAAATTTACGTCCCAAATATGTAAATTCCTTTTTACACCTTTAAAAATAAAACCAACATTTATTTTTAAAACAAAATTCCCTTTTCTTTATAAAATTCCCATTCTGAATTTTAAATTTTCCAAATATCTATTGGTATACGATTTCCAAATTGATTTTAAAAATCATTTCCAAACACCAAATCAAGTTTCAAATTGATTTCAAATTTTATCTTAAACAGCAAATCAATTTTAATATTGATTTCCCTAAGATTTATTCTTTTAACACCAAATCAATTTCCGAACTTGTGTTTAACATAAATTCCTTTATCTCTTCCAAAATTATTTAAAAACCGTATTTTAAAAATAAATTCTTCACCTTTTAAATATTATTACTTGGAATCCATTTATTAAACATTTTCACCATATTTTGGAATTTTATTCAATAGGATTTCACTATAGATTTTCTACTTAAATTTAAAAATCCAATTTTATTTATTTCTGGTATCTTACGATACCAAAAATATATTCGGCTAAATTTTCGTCTTCAACTATTTCAATTACAATATAATCACACAGAGATTATCAACACACAACATATGAAACAAATTCAATATTTGAGGAATCCAGTTGGATCCCTCCAACCTGTTTTCCTGCATCCACATACGTTAGCACAACAATTAAATACCAATTTCATTTCAAGGTGGAATATCGCGGTATATGGGATTTATAAAATATCATCTGATATTATGTGGCGCATAGGGTCTCATCCGCTATATAATGCGGGAAATCAATCACCCAATATATACTATGTACTACTATATATATATATAATATCATCCAGTGAATAATTATTATAAATCAACCATTCAAGCACACAGTCAACCAATTTAAATTTAACTATTTAAAATCAAACTGGAAATTCCAATTTGAACTCGAGTGAGAAGATCTCACCTTTGCTTTTGTGTCCGCAATCCATTTCCATTTTGACCATTTCTTTACAGTTTCAAACCTTGTAAAACAATTATATAACTTTATTAATATTCAAATAAATCGAATAGTTAATCTCTATTTATTTAATTTAGCTAATAATTTGGGTTTAAACTAATAACATATTCTTAATCTAATAATTTAAATTTGAACTAATATTTTTTTAAAAAAACTTTTAATGATAAAAAAATAATTTAAATTAGTAAATAAAACAAATTAATTGCCATTTTTAAAGTTAATTAGCTAATTATTTTTATTTTAAACTAATACTTTTAAATTTTAAACAAACTCCTTTTTAATAAATTTATTTAACTAAAATTTTAAATTAAAAACTAAACTTCTTTTAATAAATTATTCTTTAGTAATTAAAATAAATAAATTGTTTAATAAAAAAATTAATCAGCAAACTATTATTCTAAAATAAACTATAATTTAAAATGCATATATTAATTTAAACACAGAACTGCTTTTATATATCTTGCTGTATATACATTTTCCTTTCCGATTTCTGCCTAAATACATATAATACATACATATATATATATATATATATATATGTATGCATGTATGTATATAAATTAAATAAAAGAAAATACTCAGCTAATACCTTACAGCAAGAAACGAGAACCCAGACCCCACCACAGCGATGCCAACGCCTCCACCACCACCCTCAAACGATTCGACTTCGCATGCCATTATCCAATCGTCTGCGACCCTTTACGTACAACCCAATCCTTGATCGAACCACAGCCACACGAGCGTTGCACGATCCAGAGCCCCCTCGATATCATCGATTTGAATGAACTGTCATTTTTCCCCCAAAGTCACATCGCCGCCTCGAGTCCTGCCTACGGCAACTCCCAGCCCACTCACTTGTGCGCGCGACCTTACCTTGCTCACGCGCATCCCACGCGAGAGACACGACACCTTCTCACTTCACCTTGCCTACCCCAGATTCGAAATCGCCTCCACCTTCGATTTCATGTGGCCGTGATTGAATCACGATATGAATTGGTGGAAGCATCGAACGCGACTCGATCGCAATACTCGGTTTTGATTTTTTTTCGATTTGGGGATTTCATTTGAATTGGAGAGGAGGGACGATTTAATTTAGGATAAGAAAGAAGTCGATCTCGATTTGGAATACAGAGGGAAGCGCGACCATAATTTTTTTATATTTTGTTTTGATATTCTGATTGTAATTGGAAAAGAATACGACGTGCTCTACTTTTAAAAAGAAGGGATGAGATGTTGGCGTGTTGAAGAAGGTAGGGCTTGATTTCCTAATTGATTTTTATAATTTTATATTCAAAATATCTCGTATAACTTAACTCGAAATCCCAAACTCCTATCGAGCCATGCCGCCTAGCGTTTATAAGGTTTTATCCGCATTTCGAACATAATGGGATGTGTCCCGGAGGCTAATTCGATCATATACATAAGTTACGGAAGTAAATGATCAATTTTAAATTGAATCGATTAAAATAGTTTCTATGCATTTTGAGCTGCCATGGTTAAGCGACAACTCCGATTGCTACAAAAATTGAAATCCGACAATAATACAATATTACGGATCCAATGGAACTGGTTTCGTCGAATTCCAAGACTGTGCTTCGGAAGACCATTTTTATATATCAATTTAAATGATATAATTTCAAAACTGAACAAAGCATTTTCAAATTAAATTCTGAAGCTTCCATTATCTTCAGTATTGTCAATATAAATTTCTAAGCCATTAAATTATTTTTAATCAGCTTAAAAATAGAAAATTCAATATTTTATCCAACTTCAATAAATTAAATTCAATAATTAAATTGTCGAATTCATATTTATAATTAAAATTCAAGTTAAAATAATCTCCAAATATTTAAAATCGATTTAATATTTCATTTTCAAATGTTCAAAAATTCTGGGTCGTCACAATATTAATCATATATTATAACTTGAGACAATATAATTAGTAAATTTCTTTAGAAATTTAAATAAGAGTTATAAAAACTTTATTATTGATAAATATTCCATGACCATTTCTATTTCTATCATATTTCTATCGACCATCACTCATCATAATCCAATATGCTATGTCAATATGTGGTATTTTAAACGGAAAATTATGCGCTTTCATTTTACTATATTTTTAGCAACAAAAAAACATCCAAAGTATTCACTCTTATTTAAAAGTCCTCGCGGTTATGCATGTGTGAATTACTTGGGATTTTTGATTACGTGCTTCCATGCTCATTTAAAAGTCCTCACGGTTATGCATGTATGGAACGCATATCAAAATTAATTGATTTAATAGACAAGTTGATTCTAATCCCATTTAAAAGTCCTCACGATTATACGTGGTTAGAAGATACTTGAACTCATTTTTTGATAAAAATTTGGAATACTACTAATCTCATTTAAAAGTCCTACAGTTATGCATGGTTAGTAGATATTCTAATTCCTGATATAAATATACCACAAATATACACAACTATGTGGTTTTATATGATGACATCACCCTTATCATTCGAAAGCGGAATATGCGCCTAATAGAGCATTTATGATTTTTCTTTGATTTTTTATTGAAATTTAATATTTATACTCGATTGGGTATTAATGTTGTATTAATGTCCACCATTTTATCTCTATTTTTCTAACACTATTACTCTCTTGCTGATAACTAAAGGGAGAGAGAAAAGTTAAGATTTTGACAAATAAAGGTCAAATATTTTCTATTTGCATCTAGGCTCATTTGCATATTTTTATTTACATGCATATATGAAGGGGGAGCTTTGTGTAGAGAGGGAGCATTCAAATAAGGGGAGCAAATTGAACGATCAAAAACATTTAACAAATTCAAAATCTAAAATATATGTTTGTTATCATCAAAAAGGGGAGATTGTTGAATATGCAAGTATATGATTTTGTTTGATGATAATAAACATATATATATATATATATATATATTCATTTAAATATATTTGTTAATGTACCATTTTATTTTTCATAGATTAAATAAATATTTGCTGAATAAAATAAATAACATAGAATTTATATTCGAACAGATATTTTATTCAAACAAATATTTATTACAATTTTGATAAGTACAAATTTAAGCTCTCACTATATATACACAATTTCAATTACATCACATTTCAATTTACATAATTGTCCTCACTACATATCGCTCATTCACTTGTATTTAATCTTCAACTTGAATTCAACATTTGAGCAATCTACAGAAATATACACTGGCACAGTAAAATTGAAAATTTTCCAGTATAAAATAAAATATAATTTTGAAAATATTATTTACCTCAGTTATTTGGGCTCTTCGTCATCATTTAATTTTGAATGCATCATACACGTACAGCTTGTGACATGCACAGTGTATCACTGTACATGCCACAAGGTCGTGCACACCAATACACATTTGATAAATCTACAGGGACAGGTTAGCACAAGGTCAAACCCAAATCAAAAGCTGGGTTCAACTCAAGTGAAATAAATATAAAGTCATGAAATTAACTCAAGGTCAAACCCGAGCTACTAACTAGATTCAACACAGGTGCAAATCAAAATGAACAAGTACAAAATATAGCACAAAACTGAGCTGTCGAGCACAAGAATTCAAATACAACAAACAAGAACACAGTCTCGACCAAGACAGCATAATACTCACACAAGGCCATACATGAACCAAACTACCCAAGCTCAAAGATGAATGTAAATACAATGCATCAGTACACATAAGGACCAACTAAGTGCACATGTTCAACCAAGTGAATATGTCAACATATACAGTGCAAAAGATGAAAGCATATTCATAGCAGACATACACAGGTAGTGCAAACATGAACAAACCCAGACTGACTTTATGAAGCAAGTGACAGCAGATCACAATGTATACAGGGAACTCGACAATGTCTAGACCAAATGCCATCAAGTGAGCAAGACCAGTACACAAATGACATGAGCATGCAACATAAGCTCCAAATGGTACATAAGTGAATGGCAGCAACAAGTGATGCATCAGTGAAACAGTGGCTTAACAACATCAATATGTAAGAAATCAAGCTACAACATGTACACCAAGCAGACTGTACATGAAACAAATATGCAAGACTGGACAACATGAATGTACAGACAACATGACCACATGAGTCAATGCTACAAAGATGAGCCAGACAAGAAATGACAACAATAGACTAGCAAAGCAACAATAAGTGAAACAAAGTATGCAGTGACAATAGTAGTGCAGCCTCAACATGAAGTTCAACAGCAAAATGCATACGAACTCAAAAATTATCAGGTCGAAAGCACTACAGAAAGTTGTTATGAACCTGTTAGTGCTGAAGTCAAACATTATCACAATATCAAGCCGAAGTCAACAAGAACAGAATCAATATCAAGTGACCAAAGTCAACAACATACCAGCAAATATCAAAGCCGTGATGACCAAGATTCGAAGCCGTCAAAATAAGTAATCAAATATATGAAATTGAAAAGTCAGAAATTATCATCAACATCCAAGCAACATCGAACGGCCGAGCAAAATTATTGACGAATTCAAATGAATTCAGACGAACGAAAATAAAGGGATTCGAACCCTATATAAATGCTCAACATCATCGGCTATGAAACCATTTGAGTTCAAGCAACAAAGATTAATCATTCAACTCGAACCATTGATTGAGTTCAAGCAAGAAAAATAGTAGAGCAAAAGTAACAAATCACATACTGAATTCATAGTCGAACTCAATCAAAATCGAAAGAGCTGTGTTCGAGTCAAGGAGACGATCGATTGCCGAAGCAAATCAGAAGAACAGCAATTGTAATCGATCAACAATCAATCGGCTTTTTCGAAATTGACAAACGCCCTAATTTTCGAGCAAGCGAATAAAGGAACGATCTGACATTTTTTTTCACAAACAAGGAGAAAATAGGCCAAATAATATAAAAGGAAGCTAAAGGAGGCCGTCCTTGCTTTACTCTTGTTTGAATTATACAAGGCCTTTAGTTTTTAAAAAAATTAGGGTTTTTGATTTTAATTTGTTTTTAATTTTGTATTTCCTCTTTTAAACTTTTGTAATTACTAGTCGTGTGACTAAGGACGAACTACGTTGGTGTAGTTCGAGAATTCGCAACTCAGTGGCTGAGTTGTGGCAGGGTTTTGAGCATAGAGTTAGGTTAGTCGACAGCGGGTGTCGTGAGTTTACATGTGTAAGCGTCTTACTACTTAATTTTTAGTAGAAACCTTGGGGGCATCACGTAGGCATGGTTTTTCCGAAGCTGGGTAAATCTATGTGTTCTATTTCTACATTTTTAATAATCTGTGCTGCTGTTGCATGACTATTATCTGTGCTGAAATTATTTTATATACTTCCACGATAAATTTTTATAATTGATAGTATCACCCTATTCACCCCCCTCTAGGATGAAATCGATCCTACACGTCCTTGTTCCTTTTACTATACATGCAACATCGTTTTTAAATTTGTTTTAAATCGAATGTCATTTTTTTATTGAATTAAGATTATGTTGGTTCGTGTTGATTTGCATGAATATTTGTTGATGTATTTAGTTCATTGTGGATCAGCGGTTGGGTATCATTTTTAGTATCATTTTGACAATACTAAATTTTTGAATCAATTTAATTTAATTTTTATATATAGTTGATGATGTGCAGCAAATAATTGATGGGCTAAATTTATGTTTTTTTAGTATCAAATATTTGTTGACGTATGTTTTTGTATCAGTTATAACATAAATTTGAGCTTTAGATTTTAGGTATCGGTTTTATTGTTAGTAGGTATCAATTTTGTTAAACCGTTTTTTTGCTTTTGCTGTGGTGATAATAGCTTCTTTGTTTGTTTGTCTTCAATGATAATACTTTCAGCACTCTGTTGTCCATTGATTGTCATTTTTATGATTTGAAGAATGACATTTGTCGATATTGGTCTCAATTAGCTCCTTCATGCAATGAAATTTCTTATGTTCTTGAGAATAAAGTTACAGTGGTTGACACCAATTCTGATCTTCAGAGTATAGTTTGTTTTTAATTGTATAAGAAGAGTGCATTCTTTCCTTTTACCGTTAAGATCAAGGGTTTTCAATTGGAAAATGTTGGTGGTGGTTCTACTTCAATTTCATCTAATCTTCTTAGTTATTCATCTTCAAGTGGATCTTTGTGTTCAAATGTTATTGTCCATAGTAAAAGTCATTTGAAGAATATGTTGAAGAGAGGTTCGAAATTATCCATTGATGATTTTATTGGTTTTTGTTTTGGAGGAGCCAATGATTTTAGGGAAGTTTTGATGGCATATAAAATTCAAAAGGGATATGAATTAGTTTTTTTGAAGAACTGTGCTAGAAGAATTACTGCTATTTGCTCTTCCTCAACGAATGGGTGTCTATTTAAAGTTCATGCTTCTTGTGATTCCGAGCAACTTAATAGGTTTTTCATTAGAAGTTTGAACAGTGATCATTCTTGTGGGGCTGGTCTTAGAAATTTGAATAATCCTCATCTTTCTAGTGTATTGGTTAAATCATTGATTATTGGTGAGATTCGTGATTGTCCTAGTGAAGAGCCTAAAGATATAATAGATGATTTTAGAAGAGAATATGGTCTTGAGCTATCTTATTCTTTTTCTTATTGTGGAAAACAACTTGCTTTAATGGAGTTGCATGGTAATGATGTTATATCGTACAATGATTTGAGTTGGTATTTAGAAGCACTGAAGAAGTATAATGTAGGTAGTTGTGCTGATATGGAAGTTAATGCTTGTACTAATCACTCCACTGCTCCAAATTTGGAGCGGCAATTGCTTCAAATATTACTACTTCATTGAACTAAGCCCTAACTTCCTAATCGGCACCGAACACTTCTTCTCCTCGGCATCGTCACTTAGACCTAAGGTTCGGCTGCTTCACTTCCTCTACGAGCTTCTCAATGGCTTCTTCCTAAATTCAGGCATCAATTTCTTACAATCTCCACCTTGATACCTAATTCTATATAAGCCTTCCAATTCCATCTACACCTTTATGCTCCAAGCAATAGATACTTGTCCAATGAGCTTCGGCAATGCCATCACCCATCACACTCTGTCAACCGACTCTGGTTAGGCAACCGCCCGTTAACAAAGTGTTCGAAGTACCCAGTCTGTGTTTAACCTATCAATCTCCACCATGAAAACAAATGTCTTCATGAACCGTCTCAACTCTCCTCTCCTTCGTGCTACCCTGTGGCACCTAGCACTTCATTAAGCGAATCAAGTCCGAGCAATGCTCGAACTTAGAAAAAGGCAACGACTTGGTAAACATGTCTGATGCATCCTCCTTTGTGTGAATCTTCTGAATACGAACTAACTTCTCTTCACACATAGAGATAAGGAACGACTCTCTCACCTCAATATATTTCGTCATCGAGCCGAATGCCAGATTTCCAACTAAGTGAATTGCACTCTGACTATCACAGTATACATCCACGCCTTCGTATACGAAGCCCAAATCAAACAACAATCGCCTTAAATAAAGTGCCTCCTTAACTGCTTCAACCATAACTATGAGCTCTGCCTCTGTAGTAGACAAAGCCACAATCGTCTGCAACATCACTCTCCTACCGATCCCTGTCCCACCGATGGTGAGCATATATCCAGAGGTTGACTTCTTTTGATCTCTATCACCGACATAGTCGAAATAGCAAAATCCAACCAAGCGGAAATCTTTCCTTCTACCGCCAAAGACAAGTCCATGGTTTGGAGTTCCTCAAAGTTATCCGACGATACACTTCACTGCTTCCCAATGTGTCTTTCCTATATTCGCTATGAATATACTCACCAATCCACCCGTCTATGCAATGTCAGGCCTAGTGTAGACCATGGCATACATCAAGCTACCAACTGCACTTGCATATGGGACGTTCATCATATAAGCCTTGTCCTTTTTTGAGATCGGAGAGCCTTTACTAGAAAGCTGTATGTGCAAAGGCATGGGTGTGATGATTGCCTTTGCCCCTTCCATGCTAAACCGAGCAAGCGCCTTCCGAATGTACTCCTTTTGAGTGAGGCTAAAAAGTCCTAACTTTTTATCCCTTTGGATTTCCATACCCAAAATATTCTTTGCTTCTCCAAGGTCCTTCATTTCGAATTTCGCTTTTAGCTTTCGCTTTAAAATATCTCAGCCTTATCCTTGGAAGCAATCAACATATCATCCATGTACAAGAGTAGGTACACCCATCTACCATTCTTTAAATGCTTTAAGTACACACAAGCATCTTTGATGCTACGATCAAAACCAAGTAAAAGCATGAAAAAGTCAAACCTCTTGTATCTTTGTCTAGGCAACTGCTAAGTTCATACAATGACATATGCAATTTGCAAACTCAATTTTCCTTCCCATCTATAACAAATCCTTCTGGATGATTTATCTAGATGGTCTCATCCAAGTCTCCGTGCAAGAAAGCGGTTTTCACATCTAGTTGCTCCAGCTCCTAGCCATGAGCCACGATGATAGCAAGCAAAATGCAGATGGACGTATGCCTCACTATTGGAGAGAATATCCCATCATACTCCAATCCCTTTCTTTGTGAAACCCTCTAGAAACTAGTCTAGCCTTGTATCTTACATCATCCTTTACCTTAAACACCCACTTGCAACCTATGGCTTGGCTTCCTTAAGAAGGTGGTACCAGATCCTAAGTCTTGTTCTTCTTCAACAACTCTAACTCCTCTTCTATAGCGCACATCCACTTCGAACTGTCACATGACTTCAAAGGTTCATCAAGGTCAAGCGGATCCTCATTAACCACCTGTAGGGCATAATCAAACTGATCACCATGGATAAGTTTCGCAAATTGCCAGTCGCTATACCGTTCGAATGGCCTAATAGTCCTACGATTGACCCGGGTAGGTACTGCTTCGCCTAACTCCTTTCAGCTCCACCTTGAACTGAACTTCCTCTAAATTCATGCACATCACTAGCACTATTAGAAGGTACTTGTGGACTATCCTGTGATGTCTCAACAACTACGTTTTCTTCATCAACATCAACAACAACTCTACTCCTTGGCTGGAACACTGGGACTTCTTCCATCTCCTTAGGCCTATCAAAATTTTCTGATGCGGTAGGTTGCTTCTCCTTCGGATTGAACATAACAGACTCAACAAAAGTAAAATGTCTGGATTGAACAATCTTCCGATCAATAGGGTTCCAAATTTGATACCCTATAATATCATCGGTGTATCCCATTAGTATGCCCTTGTATGCTCTATCCTTCAATTTATCATCGCCTATATGGTGAATGTACACATGACAGCCAAAAATTCAGAAGTAACCAAGATACACCACTTTACCTCTCCACTTCTCCTCTGAAATCTTCCCATCTATGGCTGAGCATGGAATTCGATTTATGATATGCGCTGTAGTTGATAATGTGTAACGACCCGTATTTTTCGTATTGATAATCGTAGAATTTACAGGTCGTTAGTGTTATGTTATCCCTAGTCTAAGTCGTATGGGAGTTAACTCGTGTTTGGATTAGATCGAGTTAACGGGTTAGTAATGTTAGCATGTTACGGGTTAACGAGTTAAGGCTTAAGGACTTATGAGTTAACATGTTATCTGATGAGTCGTTAGCAAGTTAGGTAGTGTAGCCGAGTTAAAATGTTAAGTATAAGGTCGTAGGCGACCTATAAGACATAAGCGTGTTGGTAGAGTCAGCGACCTACGAGTTATCAGGTTAGAGGGGATAGCGACTTAAGGGCTGGGATGAGCTAGCGGGTTAGTGGAAGTAACAAGTTAACGAGTCGGCGACCTACGTGTTAGCGAGTCAGTTGTTGGCGAGTTAAGTATGTCAACGACCTAAGAAAAGTTAGGTCGTTGAGCGACTTAAGGGAGTGTTAGGTCGCTGGGCAAGTTAAGTCGTTTAGTAGTTAGGTTGAGCGACTCAGAAGCTCGAGTCCTAACTCGTAACTCGTTAACGAGTTAGCAATGATAGTTAGGTCGCTAGGGAAGATAGGTCGTGACTCGTATGTTAGTTAGGTCGTAAGGTTGTAACTCGTGAAGGCATTAGGTCGCGTAGGAGCTTAAACCATTAAGCCGTTAGGTCGTGTGACCCTGGGTTTGGTTAGGTCGAGGCTTTCGATGAGTCGTAGGTCGTTGGTTAGTTGGGTCGTAGGTCGGCTAAGAATTAGGTCGGCACATGCTAAGTCGTTAGCGACTTAATAATAGGTCGCAACTCGTGTCGCTTGTTGGGTCGTGAGCCTATTAGCGTTAGGTCGTGATATTTATAAGTCGTTTCCCAGTTGAATCATAACTCGTGTACGAGTTAGGTCGTAACGTGTGCTAAGCCTTATGACGTTGAGTCGTTAGGTCGTGAGTCGTGGGAATTTTGGGTCATGAGTCGTAACATGTTAGGTCGGCAACGACCTAAGACCGAGCGCGAGTTATGGACTGAGCGACCTAAGGGGGGGCGATTCAGCCTATAAACACGCGACCATTTCTTCACTTTTTGGCACCGGTTTTTGAAGCGACGAAGTGCTGCCATTTTGAGAGCTCGACTACAACATTTCTTCATCTCCTTTTCTCCATTCCAATCTAGTTCTAACATCCATCCAAGATCGAAGATTCAAGGGCCAAAGTTGAAGATTTTCATCCGTTCGAGTGAGATTTCATAGATTGAAGCGAGATTTTTGCCGGATCAAGCTTGGGTATTTGCTGTCCAGATCTGAAGTGGGTTTCTTTTGAAGTGTTTGGGTGATTCGGTGAGTGGTAGTTATCTCTCACACGGATCCAAAGGAGTATATTGGAGTGGTGGTTCGTTTATGTGTTATAGATAGTGATTTCTCGCATTTCTCTTAAGTCTGCATGTAGATCCATGGTTTATGAAGATGTTTACCTATGCAAGTTCATTTATCGAGTTATAGGAATAAAACCCATGTTTTATATTTGATAGATCTATGCTAGAAATCCATAATTCATGTATGATAGACTTTCACTCATTTATTTACGAAATTGCCATTATAGTTAATATTGCTTATTGGATCTTGTTTGAATGATTGATTGTTTGAACGTATGATTGATTGATTGTTTCAAGTTAGCTAGTAGTTGATCTGGAACAAGATGGTCGGAGATGATTCAAAAGCTAAGTGGAAAGGCTCTTGAATGGTGAAAGCTGCTTGTGGCATATGAAGCGAATGAGGAAGCTCGTATGGATGGATTCGAGGACTTTGCGATGATACGAGGAAGCAAAGTATGATGATGATGGACTTTGCCGTGATATGATGAGGCAAAGCATGATATGGACTTTGCTAAGATGCGATGAAGCAAAGTATGAGATGAGATAGTCTTGGTCTAGTCCAGGCGGGATCATTCCAAGCATGATGTTAACTCGGTGATATGGTTCGAGTTTTGATGGATAATGGATGGCTCGAGAGGCGCTTGAGCTAGTATGGGAATAGTCGTCGAGGAGGATGACTAGGAGGCTAAGACTTCATCGTTGTTAAAGGTTCTAGCATGCTCAAAGCAAGAGTACGTTGGGCGGCATTGATATCCCAGGCACGGGTCACGATGACGTGCTAGTACTCTGGGCAGCATTGATATCCTAGGCACGGGTCACGATGATGTGCGGAGTTATGTCTAGAACCGGGGTTACCATTAGCCCTTGACTGACGGATGAAAGAATGTGTCGTTCATTCAACTAACGATGAAATCAAGGCAATGATAACAGTGATAGCCAGAGTCATGGATGTTGATTATATCATCATTCGGTCTCAAGAGCGGTGTTTTCGGGGTGCTTATCTGATCTTGGTTTAGGCCTTGGGGGTTTGTATTTGGAAAACATCGACCTTGACTCGAGTGATTATTGCTTTACTTTAGTTACCTGTTGCTATACTTGCTTCTTATTAGTGTGTGTCTGGGGGCTATCACTGTAGAATTGGGGTGGAGTGGGATGATTTGGGTTCCTATTCCTTTTATCCTTTATGCTCTTTTGGTATGTTTGATAGTTAATTTACTGCTCACTAAGACTTTGTCTGACTCAAGGTTTTATGTCTCCTCTTATTACCTTGGGCTGTTCATCCATGTTTGGGATGGGCAGACTAGGTGACAGGTGGCAGGTGCTGATCTTAGTGGCTCACGCTGAGGATGACGAAGACGAGCAGGAGGCTTTACATATTATTTTTATATTCTATGTACTGGATATTCCGCTGTTTGTTGATTACTCTGAGTGCTATGTAGTGAGGCTTCTTGTATTCATGATTCAGACTATGTATAAAGCTATTATGATTAGATGATGATATTCTGTTCTATGGGGGCTTCACTATATTATATTTCTCTATTGTATTTTATCCATGCGCTGTGAGTTTTACGATAGAGTCTGTGATGTTTATTTTACCCTTGACGGTCACTCATGGCTGCCTGGCACACTTTCAGCGCACCATTCCCTTGTTTCCGTGCGGGAGTCATGGGTGGTCATCACATAATGCCTCGGCCAAAAAACCTTTAAACAAGCCCGCCGTCAATCTCAACCAACGAGCCTTCTCCAGTAGAGTCGTGTTCATCCTTTCTGCAACCCCATAGGATTGCGGATCTACGTATCAGTTTTTTTACACAGTAATGTAAATAAATCATACAATAATGTAGCATTCATTTTAATGCAAAGAACTACTTCGTATCAGTTTTGCACTGGTTTGTTATTTTGTCCATATGTAATGGTGAACTAAATAATTAAATTTTCAAAGCACAAAGTTATAACAGACAAAACTAGGTTTCATTTTTGAATATATATGTAGTTATCTGTTATGTTATGAATAACATAAATAACCAAGCATGAATTTCCCAAACAACCCTTAGGTATTTGATTTTCTACTAATTTTTACTGATACTAGTATGATTAAAGAAAAAATTAAATTTATGTACATGCCCATCTGTCTCATTTCCTTCCAGTACACATTTAAGTGTTTTTTTATTATGACACAACCTCCTTTGATTGTGTCATTATCTTCCCATGCCACCACACTATTTTAACAGAAAAGATTTATATAAGTTAGATAAACTTATATTCATATTTAACATTGGTATAAATATTTGTATACTTACTTTTGTGATGATGTTGTCAAAGAAAAGAAAGTTCTGATCGCATTTTGTTGTTCTACATTGAGATAGATCAAACATTTTCAGTGTCCAAGCCCTATCTCTAAAAGCGTTGGCTCTATCACTGCAAGTGGCTTTGGATAGTTCTCTTCTTCACTTTTATTTCCACCAGCTACGTTTTTTCATGTTTTGGCTTAATTGCAACATTTTTTTTGTTTTTGACCATAGTCAAAGCTGTCGCTTTGTTTTTCACTTTTGTTCTTGCTTCCAGCCTTTGAATATATGAAGCTGTCTTTTTTTGCGTCGCTTTGATTTTTTGACCAGTTGATTTTGCCTCTGTTTTTTTTCACTTTTCTACCAGCAGGTTCTACTGGTTTATCTGCATCAAGTTGTTCATTTTTTTCGCTTTTATACTTCTGTGTGTCGTATAGTTTGAAAGTTGGAGGAGTGAAGTCAAGCAATGAAACATTGTAGGGTACATTTTGACTTTTGATATTGATATCCTCTTCCAAATTTTGAGCATCTTTCGTTTCTTCTTGGTGCACTTGACTTTCATTTTCCACTTCCTCTTTTTGATGTATTTCAGTTGGAGCTGGGTCTTTTTTCTTCATGTTCAGGATTTTTCTGTTCACATTGTGTTTCTTCCTTTTCAAGTTTTTTAACCAATTCACTATTTATTTCGATGTGCATATTTTTATCCACTTCTGTTGATCTTTCTGTTAATTTCTGTACATTTTGTTCGACTTTTCTTTCTTTATTTTCTTCACTTTTTTTTCTATTTCCATTTCCGTACATGTATCGGTATTCAGTTCAGTTGCTATACTGTTGTTTTGTACATTGGAACTTGCATTTTTTCTTCACAGTCCTTCATATCAGTCTCAAATTTCTCAGTACCGTCTTTAGCATGTGACTTTTTTTTCTCATTTTCTTGCAATTTTAACTTAATTTCCCTTAACCGTTTTTCAGTTTCAGAACTTCTTGCTCAGCTTTTATTCTCATTTTCTTTTCTATTTCCAATTCTTTTTTCATTTTTTCATTTCGTCTTCCAAATCTTTGATATGCATTTGGAAGATTCTAATACTTATGCGTTCCTCAAATGAACATGCACTTTCTTTAGTTTCTTCAAATTTTCTTTTTCTTCCTTGCTTTTCTTTTTGTTTGGTGGGCAATTCTTGTTCTACAGCTGCTTTTGAAGAAGTCTTTCTTCATGTGGACTAAGATTAGTAATTTCTTTCACTAATATAATTAGGGTTGGAAATTTTGTTTTAGTTTTAAGCTATGAGTTAACTTACAATTTACAATGATAATTGAATTTTTATCATAAACAAAAGAGGTAATATACTGAGATAAAACTGATGCTGGTTAGTTTATTCAATATTTGTTGTTTAGTATCATTTTTTGGTACTTTTAGTATCAGTTTCAGGCATGTAAAAATGTGGTATCAGTTTTTGCATGCTACGAGTAACATTTTTAGGTATTAGAAAATATAATATCAGTTTTGTATGTTATTAGTGTTGGTTTCAGGTATAGTAGAACATTATATCAGTTTTTTTGTTATATTATTATCAGTATCAGTTTCATGTATGACAAAAAAGTATCATTTCATGCACACTGTAATATCAGTTCCAGGTATAAATTATATTAAGTTTCAAAATGGGTACTATGCGTAGATAAAAAAAAGATATCAAGTATTTGAACTGATACAATGTACGATCTATAATGTATAGTATGTATGGTCATAAATTATAGAAGAAAAGATATACAGTTAAACTTTATTCAACATAAGAGTTAAAGTATTATCGGTTAACAAAAATAAGATGGAATTTTAACTTGCATCACTGTCTTGACGTTGTCAAAAAATTCTTCTACTGCCATGTCTTTCAGTTTCCTCAAATCCCATTTTGCAAAGCGGGGTAAAGCTTCAGTATATTGCCGTCTTTGTTGAATCAATTGCAACTTCTCACATATGCAACACTTTAAGATATAAAGAACTGATTAGATATGATTATTAAAAGTAATATACATTTCAAATAATAATATTTTGATTAACTTATCTTACCAGTGGAAGCATGGAGCATCTAACATGTTTCTTGGCTTATGGATGAACTTTTTGACAAATTTACTAAAATTATTCTCTAATGTTAGAGACCAAAAAACCGATTGCAATGTTTTTGAATCAATTAAGAATGGCAGAATCCCCATCTTAATTTTTGTTGGTTGTTTAGGAAGAAAAATGTTAGCAGTATTTACATTACTATTAACAATGGCTAGTCTTCTTCATACTGCTTTTTCATCTTTGATATTTCTTACTTTATTTTCCTTTCAACAACATTTCTTGTGATGAAAGTGCAGCTGCCAAAATTTCTCTTTGCTAATTCTTTGCACTGTGTTGGAATTGTTTTACTTGTCATTTTTTGGGTTGCTTCATTGTTCACTCCTTTTAATGGTAACCCCAAAGGCAAGCTTATGTCTCTTGCCGTTACTTTCATTTTTTCTATACCAAATAAGAACATATCATTTCAACCAAGTAGCACTAGTATAAAGCATCCAGATTGTGCTGATGCTTTTTGCATTCTTTCATCATAATTTTCTCTTCATTAAAAACTTTAAAGAAGCTGTAGAATGAAGTCTTCTTCAATGTCCCCATTTGGTTTTTGGATAGAGCATTGTTTTGTTTTATCTGTTTTACCATTTTGAATACTCCTTGCAATCCACATCTATAAGCTGTGTCTTGCTTTCTACCTATAGATTTTGATATTTTCTGCTCTTCTGCTTCTGATATGACTTTAATGGATGTTGTATGTGGATTTACATAATCATCATCATCCTATTGTTTGAAATAAAGTAAATAAGTTATTTGTGAAACAAACTATGTTGAAAGATAATAATAGGTTGGGTATCAGTTACAATGAAATAACTTCAATCAAATATGTAAGGACTATCGTTTTTATAGTTAATAGGTATCAGTTTGTTGTAAATATGTATGATTTTCACAAATATGTGAGTTGAAACAATTTTGAAAATTTAAAACTAATAACTTCAAGTGTATTGATTGTAGGTATCATATTTGATTCATAATGGTATCAATTTGTAAACGTTGGTATCATTTCTGACTCATAACGGTATCTGTTTTTGAATAAAATGCAGGGAAAATCGTGTATACTAGTAAAAAATACAAGCTTTTGATACTAAACATGTTTGTGGTATTTTTTGCAATTTATTGTTGTTGTTTTCGGTATAATTATATCATATATGTGTGTGAAAACAATTCTTTAATCAGAAAGCACCAAATTAAATTAAACATTTAAAATTAAGCAGACAGATGGATTTTTTTTACTTGTAATATGTTAGTATCGGGTTTTAAGTAAAAGATACTAATTATTATTTTTAAAGTTTCGAAGCCTTGTCTTTTGCCAAACAATTTATAGGTATCATTTTTGCAATATGTATCATGTCGTAAAGTTATAATGTTTGTAATTTTACTGATTTGAGTTGTTAATCGTCTAATTTTTCATCTGCAACTTTTTTTACTTTTCCTTTCTGAGCTTTTTCCTGTTTAGCATTTTTGATACTAGTAGAATACATTTAACAACATGATATTGTTAGTATCAATTTCATAGTTTTGTAGTATCATTTACCTGACTTTCTGTTTGTATTTCTTCTGAATTTTTTTTCCATTTTTTCTTTTTGTATCTTGTTCTTCTTTTTTTGCAGGTTTTGTTCAATCCAAAAAAGGTACTGATACTAATTCATAAAAAAAAGAACAAATAATGAAAAGAAATGTGGAAAAAGAATTCAGAAGGAAATACAAACAGAAACTCAGGTAAATGATACTACAAAATTATGAAGCTGATACTAACAATATTATGTAGTTAAATGTATTCTAATAGTATCAAAAATGTTAAATATAAAAAAGCATAGAAAGTAAAAGGAAAAAAGTTGCAGATAAAAAATTAGAAGATGAACAACTCAATTCGGTAAAATTACATGCATTATAACTTTATGACATGATATGTATTCCAAGAATGATACCAATAAATTTTTTGGTAAAAGACAAGGCTTTGAAGCTTTAAAAATAACAGGCGGTATCATTTACTTAAAAAATGATACTAAAATATTGCAAGAACAAAAAATCCATCTGTCTGCTTAATTTTAAATGTTTAATTTAATTTGGTGTTTTTTTATTAAAGAAATTGTTTTCACACACATATATGATAAAACTAATACTAACAGACTACAAAAATGATACTTATGACTTAGAAGATGAACATTTTCCATGTAATTTTACCAAAAATAACACCAATAAATTTCAAAAAAATAACACAAAAATGTTTATCAAAATCTTGTACTTTTTACCAGTATACATGATTTTCCCTGCATTTTATTCAAAAACTGATACTGTTATGAGTCAGAAATGATACCGACATTAACAAATTGATACCATTATGAATCAAAAATGATACCTATAATTCATACACTTGAAGTTATTAGTTTTAAATTTTCAAAATTGTTTCAACTCATATATTTGTGAAAATGATACCTATTTACAACAAATTGATACCTATTAACTGTAAAAATGATAGTCCTTACATATTTGATTGAAGTTATTTCATTGCAGCAGATACCCAACCTATTGCTATGTTTCAACATAGTTTGTTTCACAAATAACTTATTGACTTTATTTCAAACAATAGGATGATGATGATGATTTGGTAAATCCATATCCAACATCCATTAAAGTCATATCAGAAGCAAAAGAGCAGATACTATCAAAATCTGTAGATAGAAAGCAAGATACAGCTTATGGGATCGGATTGCAAGGAGTATTCAAATGGTAAAACTGATAAAATCAAACAATGCTCTATCCAAAAAAAATAAAGGGAGACATTGAATAAGACTCCATTCCACAGCTTCTTCGATGTTTTTTATGAAGAGAAAATTATGATGAAAGAATGCAAAAAGTATCAGCACAATCTGGATGCTTTATACCACTGGTACTCAGTTGAAAATGATATGTTCTTGTTTGGTAAAGAAAAAAATGAAAGTAACAGCGAAGAGACACAAGCTTGCCTTTTGGGTTACCATTAAAACGAGTGAACATTAAACCTATCCAAAAAATGACAATTAAAACTATTGCAACACAATGTAAAGAACTAGTAGAGAGAAATTCTGGCAAGTGCACTTTCATCACAAGAAATGTTGTTGAAAGAAGAATAAAGCAAAAAATAGCAAAGAAGAAAAAGCAGCATGAAGAATACTTGTCTCTGTTAATAGTAATGGAGATACTGCTAACATTTTTCTTCCCAAACAACCAACAAAAATTAAGTGGGGAGATTTTACCATTCTTAATCGATTTAGAAACAATGTAATCAGTTTCTTGGCCTCTAACACCAGAGAAGAATTTTAGTAAATTTGTCAAAAAGTTCATCCATAAACCAAGTAACATGTCAGGATGCTACATACTTCCATAGGTAAGATAAGTTAATTAAAATATATTATTTGAAATGTATATTATTTTTAATAATCATATCTAATCATTTTTTTATATCTTAATATTATTGCATATGTAAGAAGTTGCAACTAATTCAACAAAGACAACAATATACTGAAGCTTTACCCCGATTTGCAAAATGGAATTTGAGGAAACCGAAAGACATAGTAGTCAAAGAATTTTTTGACAATGTCAAAGACGGTGATGTAAGTTAAATTCCATCTTATTTTTGTTAATCAATAATACTTTAACTCTTATGTAAAATAAAGTTTAACTGTATATCCTTTCTTTTATAATTTATGACCATACAGACTGTACATTATTAAACCATACATTGATCAGTTCAAATACCTGATATCTTTTTTTTATCTACGCACAGTACCTATTTTAAAACTTAATATAATTTATACCTGAAACTGATACTACAGTGTGCATGAAATGATACCTTTTTGTCATACATGAAACTGATAATAATATAACAAAAAACTGATATCATGTTTTGTTGTACCCAAAACCAATACTAATAACATGCAAAAAATGATATTATATTTTCTAATAGCTGAAAATAATACTAGTAGCATGCAAAAACTGATACCACATTTTTATATGCCTGAAATTGATACTAAAAGTAACAAAAACTGATACTAAACAACAAATATTGAATAAACTAGCCAGCATCATTTTATCTTAGTAAGTATGCAGATATTTATACTAATGTTAAATATGAATATAAGTTTATCTAACTTATACAAATCTTTTTTGTTAAAATAGTGTAGTGGCATGGGAAGATAATGACATAATCAAAGGAGGTTGTGTCATAACAAAAAAAAGCATTAAAACGTGTACTGGAAGGAAATGGGACAAATGGGTAGGTACATAAATTTAATTTTTTTTTTAATCATGTTTGAATCAGTAAAAATTAGTAGAAAAACCAATACCTAAGAGTTGTTTAATTGGAATTCATGCTTGGTTATTTTATGTTACTCATAACAAAACAGATAACTACATATATATTCAAAATTGATACCCACTTTCTGTCTGTTATAACTTTGTGCTCTGAAAATTTAATTATTTATTTCACCATTACACATGGAAAAAAATAACAAACTAGTGCAAAACTGATACCATGTAGTTCTTTGCGTTAAAATTAATGCTACATTATTGTATGAATTATTTACTCTACTGTGTAAAAAAAATGATACTTAATTTCTGTTTTGATAAAAGTTGATGCTTCAAAATTTTAAATATTTATTTAACTTTCATATATGACCAAAATAAAAAAAATAAAAAAAATAAAAAAACCAATACCAAGTATCAATTTGTTTGAAATTGATGCTTGGTTGCTATCTAAGTTATTTTCATTGTAATTTACATCAAAACTGATACCAAAATAAAAGCAAAAATGATACCTAGATCCTGGATCATAAAATATCACAATAGTTAATTTTAGAAAAATATTTTTAATACCATGTACAACAAAACTGATAACAAATAAATGCAAAAGATACCCACAAGATGTTTGAATTGACTTGATGCTTTGTTATTTTTGTACTTATCAATATACACAGCCACTATTAACATTAGTGATACTATTTATTATGTAATATTGCTTCACCAATAAAAAACTTATACTTTCCTGATTTTAATACAGATTACTGATTGGTATGTTTCTAAATGTGGACAAGCATAACACAATTATGCTTTCACAACCAAAATGACGGTAAATAAGACTTTTATATGTAAGTACATAATAATTACTTCATTTATTAAATCCTAACTTATTTTCATATTCAACGGAAAGGAATTGTTTGTGATATAAAGGGTGTTAAAATAAGTCTGGTCCTGCCTATGCTAGAATCAATTGGACATGACAAATTTGCAGAAAGTTAAATTTTCCTTTGCATTGTGAAAACCATTGGACATTAGTCACTTTAACATACCCAACAATGCAATGATGTCACATTGATTCTAGACGCCCTTGAAGACCCAATGAAAGAAACCATTTCAGTTTAAAAGAAGCTATCAAATTGGTATGAGATTTTTGTTTCTTAAAAAAATTACTTAATACAGTTAAAAAAGGTGAGCGTAACCTAACTTTTTATCATTTTGTCTTTAATAGAGACAAGAAATAGAAGAAATGCTTAAAGACGTCTGGAAAAAAAATAACATACAAGACATTGAGGTGAAACCAGACGATTTACATCAAATCAAGTGTGCACAGCAAGGAGAAGACACGTAATTTTTTTTGGGTTAAAATGATATGTGCTGAGAACAAAATTAACACTACAGTTGAAACTAGTAGTCATAATCAATTGACAGTTGCTCATTATTCAAACTATTTGTCCTTTTGCATTATAATATTTTATAGATACTTCTATACATCTTTGTCTGCCTTTTTTATTTAATTGAATTTGATTCATTCAAAAAATATTGAAAAATATTATCTTTGAATTCAATAAACATTTAGTTCAAACAGATACCTACAAGAACAAAACTGATACCCATAGGAAAAAAATGATACCTATAGAAACAAAAATGATAACTACAGAAACAAAACTGATACCTACATGATCAAAAATAAAACTAAATATTTACCAAAAAAATCTTAAAATGATAACTACAAACACAAAAACTCGTACAGAAACTAATACTAAATATGCTAGTAAAACTGTTAAATATTGTAATTCAAAGCATACTATAGGCTTGTACCATTATCTCTAAAATTTAATGTTTTGTATTAGTAATAAACCTAACAATACAACCGATGCAAACTGATATTAACGATATATTTTGGTTCAAACAGTCTTGACTATGACATATATGTAATGATATTCATCATTTCGCTCAACAAAAGCATAATACCAATCAAAATTGAAAAGAGGCAAATATGTCCGCTATAGCGAGAATTGTGCATGCAATACTAACAGACGATGAGCATTGTTGGAGTCTGTCCAAGTAAATGTCAAGCCTAGAAGAATAAAGGAAACAAGAGAACTGAATTCATTTGCAAAATCTGATGTTATGTTCGTTTGCACTAATATATATTTGGGATAATGTGTTAAAAGTACTAGATAGTAGTTTTTTTTTGAATGTTGATGCAAACACTTGTTGGTTTTATGTCAATTTGGTGTAAACACTACGCACTTCTGTAAAACATTGCAAAAAATAGCTTGGTTTAACTTCTGTCATGCTTAATGTTCTGTTATGATAGTACATATATTTTTACTTACAAATGAAATTGAAACCAGCAGTGTGCAACGACTGTTGCTATTTTTTTCACCTGCATGTATGATTGAAATTAATACTGGATTGTTTTATTAATTCTGTATTTCAAATGCTATTTACAGCAACTGATACCTATATTAATGTAAAATGATACCTATTAGCTGTTACATATAACATAAAACCCTACGAATTAAATTTACTGTACTGTAATATATAACAAAAGCAATATAAAAAATAACGCAGCACTCATACTTAGTACTTGTATGATTAAAATTCAAGCTTCAAGATTTAATAAACTGTTCTTAGCATTATATATAGTAAAACCGATACCTACATTTATGAAAAATAATACACAGCAGTTATTTGATATAATATGATGCTTTATAAATTTAATTATCTAGCTAACTGTCATGCATATCAAAAGAGGTACGAAATTAGTGCAAACTCATATGTAGTAACTGTTTGATTAAAATTCATGTTTGTTCATTTTATACATAATTTTCACCACAAATTATAACAAAACTGATATCTATGTATATAGAAAACTGATACCAAGTTGCTGATTGAAATAATCTGACAACAACAAAATACCAAACTGCAATTTTACACTTCAACATCATATACAGAGTTGACAATTGTTCATCATAACATACTAGTCCTTATATATTAACTTTTAAGGTTATGTTTCTTTATAAAGTTTTGCACTTCACAACTTAGCAAACAAATACTTACAGTCATTTCAAAAGTAGGAAGAAATCGACATGTATAAATGATACAGATAGTATGCAAAGAATAACACCATAGTTGATTATACCTGACACAGATTAAAAACACGAAAAACCCAATACTATAATCTGTGATATCTACAACTGATACTAATAGCATACAACCACTGATACCACATATTTTACATACCCGAAACAGAAACTAATAAAACCAAAAACTGATACTGAACATCCAATAAAAATAAATAAACTGAACAACGTATAAAAATTATAGCACATTGCTTCCCACACAACATGTATATTACAGAATAAAACAATACTAAACTAAAAATGATACCATATAACAAAGTTCAAATAAAAATATCAAGTCAGTGCCACATATAGTATATGATAAACCAATACAATGATATAAAAACATTCACCAACATAAAATTGCCAAAAAAAGACATAAAACCAAGAATATCTTCTTGGAAGCTGGACAATCAAATTATATATTCTTAGAAGCTTGACAATCAAATTATATATTCTTAGAAGCTTGACAATTACGCTTGTTGTGATCATATTTCTTGCATACACCGTACCATATCTATTTCGTTTATTTGAAAAATATGCAAATCCTTCTTTCCGTTTTATAGGTCTGCCAACACCTCTTCTCTCCTTTGGTGGCTTAATAACATCTTCAACACTTGCATCAACAATTGGCTTATCAAAATTAGGAATAGGACTAAAGGAATTAGCATAAGAACAACGATAAGCATCAACAATAAAATAGTACTCAACAAAATCATAAACGGACAACTTTGATTTGTTCATGCACTTAATTGCATGAGCACAAGGAAATCCAGTAACCTTCCATTGATTGCAACTTCAATTTCACTCTTTAAGATCAACATGACGATAGTTTGGCGATTTCACTTCAAAAATAAACTCTGAAGACTTGTATACATCACATCCAAATCTTTCTTCAATCAATTCACTTAAATGAGATTCCATAGAAGGACAAAGAATAGTATTTCATAATCGACACTCCTCTCTCCTATTAGTCATTTATTCCATAACCTTAATTCGAATTCCATCTAAGCATACAGTAATAGACAAGGCACGTTCATCCAAAATCCAACTATTACAACTTTCAGCAGCATTTGAACTATATTCACCATATCGTTTACCCAGGAAAAACAAATCAGCCCATTTATCCAAAGGCTTATCCTTCAAGAAATTCACAGCAGCTACACTACCAAGTGCACAAAATTTAGAATGTGCTTCTTCAAATTCATACAAATTATAAGCTCTATAACACATTTTGAACAAATCAATGATAGATATATTGGAATTCTTCGCCTTAAATGCCGAAATTAAATTCTGCTCCATATGAAGATAGAAATAACTGTGAAAGGCTAAAGGAAAAACTTCATGAACCCCTAAAATTAAACCTTGATGGCGATGGATATAAAAACCAAATCACGATCTTCTTGAAGCATTCGTTTTGAATGACTCAAAACCATTTCCAATTATCCACGTTTTCTAAAGAAACTATACACATAGCTAAAGGGAAAAACCTTCATATAACAGTTTTAAACAAATATTAAAATAAAATTCAATCAACATGTAATTTAAAAACCGATACCTAATAATAGCTACAATTAACTAAAAACTGATACGTACCAAATGTTAATGATAACTAAAAACTGATTCCTAAAAAAAGATAACAAAATTCTGATACTATACATTAAAGCTATTAAAATAACAATGTACCCTGATTATCATTTTTCGTAGTAGCACCCATCAAAACTCCTGGCCGTTACCTTAAATTACTAGCATCTAAAAATATCATAAGTCGACAATGCTTGAAACCAAGTAAACAAGTACCAAAACTAACAAATACTCTTTCAAATTGATTAGTAGAAGCATTAACTTCCATATCAGCACAACAACCTGGATTATACTTCTTCAGCGCTTCTAATACTAACTCAAATCATTGCACGGCATAACATCATTACCATGCAACTCCATCAAAACAAGTTGTTTTCGACAATAAGCAAAAGAATAAGATAGCTCAAGATTGTATTCTCTTCTAAAATCATCTATTATATCTTTACGCTTTTTACTAGAACAATCACGAATCTCATCAATAATCAATGATTTAACAAATGCACTTGAAAAATATGGATTATTCAAATTTCTAAGACCAGCCTCACAAGAATAATCACTGTTCAAACTTCTAATGAAAAACATATTAAATTTCCCGGGATCACAAGAAGCAACTTTAAATAGACACACATTAGTAGAGGAAGAGCAAATAGCAATAGTTCTTACAGAACAATTCTTCAAAAACACTAATTTATATCCCTTTTGATTTAATATGCCATCAAAACTTCCTTAAAATCATTGGCTTCTCCAAAACAAAACCAATAAAATCATCAATGGATAATTTCAAACATCAAGTCAATATATCCTTCAAATAACCTTTACTATGAACAACAACATTTGAACACAAAGATGCACTTGAAGATGAATAACTAAGAAGATTAGATGAAATTGAAGTAGAACCACCACCAACATTTTCCAATTGAGAACCCTTGATCTTGACGGTAAAAGGAAAGAATGCACTCTTCTTATACAATTGAAAACAAACTATACTCTGAAGATCAGAATAGACATCAACCACTATAACTTTACTCTTAAGCACATAAGAAATTTCAATAGATGAAGGAACTAACTGAGACCAACATCGACAAATGTCATTTCTCAAATCATAAAAACAACAATCAATGGACAACTAAGTGCTGGAAGTATTATCATCGAAGACAAACAAACAAAGAAGACAATTATCGCCACTGCAAAAGCAAAAACAAAAAAACAAAAAAAAAACAAAAAAACAAAAGTAAGAAAATAAAACAGTTTTAACAAAACTGATATCTACTAACAATAAAACTAATATCTAAAATTTGAAGCTCAAATTTATATTAAACTGAAACAAAAACATACGCCAACAAATATTTGATACTAACAAAACACTACCCATCAATTATTTGCTACACATCATCAACTATACACAAAGAAAAAGGTAAAATGATTCAAAAACTCAGTTTTGTCAAAATGATACTAAAATAACTAAAAATAATACCTAACTACTGACCCATAGTGAACTAAATACAACAACAAATATTCATACAAATCAACATGAATTCAACATAATCATAATTCAACAAAAAAAAAGATAGTCGATTTAAAACAAATTTAAAAACGATGCTGCATGTAGAGTAAAAGGAACAAAAATGAACCTGCTATTACTGTCAGAATTTTCCATAGAATTTGAAAGAAGAAAACATAGCAATAAAACTGATTTCAATTATAAAAAAAGCAGTGTTAGAATCGATCAAATTAAATAGTATCGAATTAAAACAAAAGAGACTTAAAATCCTGATAAAATGAGGAAATCACGCAATAAAATAAAGATAAACGAAAAAGAAAATTCAAATTTGAGAACAAAAAAGAAGAAGCGGCGAAGAATTGAAGAAGAACAAGAACGAGATAGGAGAAAGCGCGCGACAGTTAGGGTTATTTAAATTATTTTAACGATTTTGTTTTTAGCAATAGAAGGTTAATGGGCTATCCTAGATGACAAAAAAGTCCTTAAGTTTGTCATTCGCAATATTTTTCTGGATTTAAAATCACCGTGAAGGAAGAGATTTGTGGAAATGAAGTATAACAGAGGGGATGGGCTTACAATTTCTATATTTTAAAGTAATGTATTGGCACATACGATGCGGAAACGCATATACTTCAAGTATTTTTAGTTTGAAGCATGATTCCATTTATGAAATTCAGAAACGGCATTCATCCATTCTTATTTCCTCTCTTTCCCTTTTATTTCTATCCTCCATTTTTTCTTTCTTTCAATCCAGAAAATTCAAAAAAACAACTATTTAACTTCATGTATAGTTGAAACGACCATGGCTGAATTTCTATGTAGTCAATTTCCCGGTATTAATTGCAAAAATGAGTTTGGGCTTAATTTTGTTGGGTAAAAGGTCAGTGACACTGATTTTATAGAACAACGTTCTAGATATATAAAACACGTACAAACAAAGCTGGTCAGGATATGATTTTTCCGAGTAACCAATATAATGCTTTACATTACTTAAAGAAAAACAATTACCTATTTGAGCTTGAAATCCACTTTGTTTGGCTATCTATAATCTCTAAATCAAATTGAATTCTATCAAACAGGTTCTAAAAGCTATGAATATAGCGTATTTAATCATGGAAATGGTCCTTGAAAATAGGGGTGAGCACTTATTGGTTCAAACCAATTAAACCAACCAAACCAACTAAGTTTGATGGGTTTTGTTTTGTTTTGTTAGATAATTTGTTAGGTTTGGTTTTCATTTTCATATTTATTTGGGTTTTTTATTTAAGTTTTGGTCCTCAATGTTTGAAAACCAAACTGAAGATAAAACTCGATCATTTAAAATAACATAATTATCAATGTTAAAATTATTATTTGCATTATTACAGTAAAAAATATTATTTTCCTTTCAAGCCATGTTAATGTTTTAAAGGAGGAGTTTGTTCTTTAAATATAGCGTCATCGCATCTTGGAGTCGATTAATTATTTCAACGTCATATTACGTTGACCACTCGATCTACCTCATTTAATGACGAGCCATTTGAACCAACAAAATCAAACCAATTACATTTGGTTTGGTTGGTTTTGATTCTGAAAAATATCAATTTTGTTTGGTTCGACTTGTTTTTTTGAATGGATATTTCAATTTAATTTTTTTTTTACTAGTTGCATACCGAACCAAAACATGAAATCAAAGGGCCAATATGTTACGAGTTCATACAATTAGACGTATCAATGGTTATTTTCAAATACGGTGGTGTCCTAACTGCATCCATAGCAAAAACAAGTTTAGGATATCTGTATCCCTGGATAGTGAAGGGATATCAAGTTTCTGTACATGCATTCATAATTGATAGCTCTAAATGGAAAATTTTAGTTTAACAAAAAATCGTTTCAGAATTAAAATTTATTAAAATACTAAAAATAATAAAAAATGATGATAAAATAGTTATGAGCAAGGAAAACATGAAATATAAATTGACATCTTGATAAAACAATAAATAACAATCATTCGTTGTACTAAATTACACATAACATACACGGTAATGTTAATCAAAACCGAGCTGATAATTTCAAATGTGGTTGCCGATGGATTTTGAAATTTGGTTATCCACATTTGTATTTGTTTTTTTTTTTTTTCAGATATCAAATAAATTTTTATTTTTTGAATATGGATGCGACGAATTTTGAAATTTGGTTATCCATCTATATTGTATAATTTTTGGTGCATGTATGCGCTAATTAAGAGTCCAAGATGTAGAGGTTCTAGAATGTGGAAATTAGGTTGAAGGGCATCTATTTGCAGGGTAATAAATTTGAAGGACGTTATTTCTGAATAATTAGTTTTAAGGACAATTTACAACATAATGATAAATTGATTTATCTTTTTAAGTTATACAGAAAAATGATAAATTCTTTTATCTTTATTTCTGTATAACTGAAAATGATAAATTCTTTTATGTTTTTCCTGTAAAATGTCCTTAAAACTAATTTTCTAGAAGTGACGTCCTTAAAACTTATTACCCTGCACAAATAAGCCTTGAAGTGAAAATCCCCGACAAAATTAAGAATGATCATAGTTAATATTGTTTGATAGCTTTAATACTAATACTCATCCTGCTCAATAGGGGAAAATATATATTACATTGAGAATGTTTGTATGCTTAAACTAAAAGTAGATACCAATATCATATCCGAAATACTTACCATGCCGCAGCTGCATTGAAAAAAAAAATCCATGTTTGGTTTTGAGTTCAGGTTTAATCTGTACATGCATAACGAAATATTGTCTAAATAGAAGAGGATGAGATGTGTAACCTAATATAAATTGAATAAAATAAAGAAAAATTAGATGTATTACTTGATGAAAGGTTTATGGAGAATCAATGGTTGCATGGGCGATCCACGCTGTTCAGTCCAATCATTGGGTCTTGAGCCCAAACACCTAAAAAAGAGAAACCTCCACAATGGTTGCTTATTCGTCGGATATGTTCTGCATAAACAAACTGAAGGATGATATATATATATATACCATTTATTTTTTTATTTTTTTATTTTTTTTTAACCTTTATCATACAAACAGAACATATCTTCTACCATATTTATAAACAATCCTAGAACATACCCTGCTAGATTAAAAATTACCATTCTTAAAATAGAAATTAGAAAAAAGATTAAATCGAAGATATTCATATTAGAGGTATTTGGGAAACAGATTTGACAGTACTGCGGAGCGTAGAACAAAGTGAACAATATACTATCTCTCAAAATAATAGTGTAATCTGAAGAAGAGGACGTACTACTGACAAATGATGAGAAAATTTAGGCAGCCATTAGAGCATAATATAAACTCTCTTTTTTATATAAGTTTTTTCATATATCTTACAGACTAGCAGATGACTCTTATATAGCTGAGTCTAGGATACAAAACCTCGCAACACAATATAACTTATCATACATCAACACACTTAAAATGGTATGCAGTTCACTGATGCAAAACAAAGATAATAATAATTAGATTCCCACTTATCTTCTGATGGGACTAAAGTACTAATAATTAGAGTCTCACTTTTCTTCTGATGTGACTAAAGTAGATGGCTTTGCCCTAATAATCGATGAGTTGGAAAGTGGACTGTTCTTTAATAATGTTGAGAAGATTCTGACTTTATTTCTAGATAATCGTGCCAAAGTAAAAATCTGTGTTTAATTTGCTCTTCTACTATATTCATTAGTTGTCAATCGGACTGGTTCATATCATCTGGTTCATAGGCTTCTAATTCTCTCCTGGTGGATTCAAGACTACTTTCACCTTCATCTTCTGAACTGATTCTATCATATATAAGTACATCTTGATTAGGATTAAACATATCAATTGCTGCTGGAAGAGGTAACAGAACTTTTAGTTCCATTTCACCCCAAATCTGATAACGTGAAGTTTCTGCCTGTAGAACTAATTTTTCTTTCCAACTTGGGGGAGGACTTAGCGTTGTTGGGTGTTGATGATATTGCCATGGCATATGAGCTTCGAACCAAATTGGAGTTCCTTCATATAATTGATAATAACTGTGAAGACTACGGCTAGCATGTAATCTCGTATAGCCTTTATGCCAAAATATTGCCATACGATGAGTAGCTGGTTTGTAGTAATAATTTGGTCCTGGAAGTATTAGTGGGGTAGTGGAACAAATACATACTATAATACTTGAAAACTGTCTTAAATATTGAGATGCTATAAAATAAAACCTTTCACCAAAACGCTTAAGGACTGAAGTTGGAGTAGTATTGTAAAATGTAATTCTAGAGACCATACCATGATCAAACATATCTACCAGCTCATCGACATCCTTTGGAAGCAGGTTAATGTCGGTTTGAAGTCTTAACATGTTTGACCTTCTGTCTTGTACAACTTTAAATTGAATACCCTGTACTTTGTCTCTATAATAACCTTTAAGAATTTCTTGAAGGTTCTTCTGATGAGCAATCCAGCTTTCATGAACTAACTTCTCAATCTTTAGTTTGATGTCTATGCTCGACTTCTTGTAAAACTCTTCTAAGATCGGCATGGGTTTTAGCTTTAAGTGGTTTGAAAGTTGTTGAAAGCTTAGAGTTTTTGGATATTTTGGCAGATTTCGTTTAAGCTGATCTCTTTCTTCTACTAGATGCGTTATTCTTTGTTCTAAAAGCCTTGCTGTTTGTTGATCATAATGAATCTGGCTAATTTGTTGTTTTAACTGCTGATTTTCATTAAGAAGGATTCCTAATTGAGACTGAGACTTCTGATAAAGATTTTGTAGATCATTAATTTGTACTGTCTGGTCATTTATGATTCTGTCAGGAGTTTGAGGAGTGGAAGAGGCCATTTGTGAATAGGTTTTATAGCAATCTTCCTCCACAAAATAGTTGGGTCCAAATGCTCTTCTTGCTTCTTCTAAGGCTTCACTAAGCTGATAGTATCCTCTAAACACTGGATTATAAAAATTTTGGGTTGCAAGCTGAACTTGAGAATAATGTTTGAAGACCCCTGTAAAATTTCCTTTAAAAACCACGTAACAAGAAAAATTCTTTGAAAGCGGTTTTTGCTGTATTTTTGAAAAATAATGGGCAAAACAATTACTTAATTTCTGTTTGTTTCGCTTTTCTTGTTCTATGGTTTTCAAGTTCCATAGATGATCTAGCAAGCATTGTTGTGAAGCATCAAGACGAACTAGGGGTTTAAACTTCCTTGGGTCATCTGATCTGTAAATCACCAATTCTTGTTGTCCAAAAGACATACAAGGAATATTGGTCTGTTTACTATTTTCTTTTCTAACTGGAGTAATAGCCTTTGAGCTACTTGGGGAATTACCACCCATACTGTTTTTACTTGCTGTCTTTTCTTGGGATGGTGTTTCTTTTTTGATAACATCCACCCTTTGTAAAGAAATTTCTGGAGATTCTACTTCTGCTTTTACAGGCTCTATTCTTTCTGTCATTTCCTAATTCATAAAACAAATATTAGTAGAATCAAAAACTGATAGTAATTTTCTACTTAAAATATCTGCTAAATGATTATTTTTTCCTTTGATGTGTTCGAAACATATATAATAACCATTTCCTTGAATTAGATTCTGCAAATTTAACCATCTAGTTTTATTTATCTTCTTACTGTTTTCATTGGAAATGAATTTAACAATTGCTTCGCAATCTGTTCTGACAGTAAAGTCTTTATTAAGGAAGATTTTAAATTTATCTAGACTGTTAATTAATGCTTGAATCTCATAGTCAATAGATGTCCATGAGTTGACTGAGTTAAAGTTACCACTAGCATAGGCAGCAATTTTTTCTGTATTTTTATCTGCATATTTGGATGGTTTACATTTTAGGACGGCTCCCCATCCATTCTTGCATCCATCACATTCTATAATGATGTAGTCTGTCGTTAGAGGCAATTCAAGTGGTTTAATTTGCTTAACTTCTTCTTTTATTTTTTGTACTAACTTGATATCTTCGGAATTAAATCTAGCTTCGCTGTTTTTTGATAGTTTTCCATATAATGGACCAACTAATTTGGCCAGGTTTGGAATAAATTTTCTGGCATAGTTTACTAATCCTAAAAAGGCTTGAATTTTCTTTTTATTATCAAGCTTGTCTGGAAAATCACTAATCTTTTGCGAAATGTGGGGTTGGAGTTCTATTTTTCCATTTCCAATTTCAAGCCCTAAAAATGAAATTTTTAACTTAAAAAGTTCCATTTTTCTTTTACTAACTACTAAACCATTCTTTTCGATTTCTGAAAAGACTATTTTTAAATGTTGTTCATGTTGTTTTAAATTATCTGATGCTACAAGAATATCGTCTATGTATACTAAACAAAATTCATATTTTTTGAATATGTTATCCATAAACCTCTGAAATATTGAAGGGGCTGTTTTGAGTCCAAAACTAAGAACATTCCATTCGAAATGTCCTTCTGAACACATAAAAGCTGTCCAAGGCTTAAAATCTTCTTCTAGTTTTAACTGGTTATATCCACTTTTTAAATCAAATTTACTAAAGATTTTTTTATCTTGGATTAGGTTAATCAATGTATCCTTATTAGGAATGTTATAACCATCATCCTCTGTATTGTCATTTAACCTTTTGTAGTTATAGACAATTCTGGGTTTTCCTCTTTTTTGTTCAGAATGATTTTGTACAAGGAAAGCAGCTGATCTGTGTTTTGAGTCTGATCTTCTAATAAGGTTTTGTTTTAGCATTTCTGATATTTGAATCTTAAATTCTTTAATATTAGCTGGAGAGTAATCAATATTAGCTGTTTTAATTGTAAGATCAGTATTTATTATTTTGATCTTACATGTATAATTAACTTTATTTTTGGTTACATCGTCTCCAATGAAACCAAGTTTTTCTAGTTTAGAAATTATTTGATAAGGTATAAATTTTGTTTCCTTTCCTTTCTCTAAGTCTCTGCTATTTTCAAATGCTAAAATGCTTAAAGCATTCTTATATTCTGAAGTAATCGAAACGTTTTCTGGTTTTATTAAAAAATCTAATTCACCTCGCCCACCACGCTTTCGAGCAAGCTCTGAGGATAATTATTATAATTAGTAGGTAATGTATAATTATGTTTACTAAAGGTAATGCTATTTTTACTAATGGTGATCGCACCTCTGTAATTTAATATGAAGTTTAGACCTAATAAAAATTCTGTTGATTTAATATCTTTTGGAGCAATAGTACAGTGGCCAAGTTCATATTTATTGCTGTAATTATTGCTGAAATCCTTAAATTGTATTGTAGCATTATCAGGTATTTTATGTGTCATTTTCATAAAACTTTGATTAGCTGTTTTACTTGTAATAATATAACTTAATGGTACATGATGTTGTAAAGGAACTAAAGAGTGTCCAATGAGACTCTTTGTACTTCCTGTATCTATAATTGCTATAGTTTCTATAAAACTTTTTTCATCAAACCAGATTTTACAAGTTAAAGTAAGTAGATTTGTGTTATACTTATTTATATTGGCTGTAAACAAATCTGTTTGTATTTCATTATTCATGGTTTGAATAACTTCTGTGTTTAATTCTGTATTACTTTGTTCAGCTATATCTTGTGGTTTATTTAACGAATAATTCTTTATCTGTTGTAGTTCTTGTTTTATATGCGTTAATTCTAGTTGTAATAACTGGATCTGTGCATCATGTTTATCTAGTGTTTCTTGAAAAACACTTTTTTCAATAACATTTTGTTTTCTAGTTGTTAGTTCTAATTTAAAATTCTCTTTGGCGCATAGAAAACATATTTCGATAAAACATAAGTCACATTGAAATCGTTTTGAGATTTCTGGATATCTATTACAGAAATCACATGGAACATGATCGTTTCCACGACCTTGAATGCAACTATGAGTACATTCTACGAATTTTCCTGTGTTCATTAAGGTATATGTAATTGGGGTTGAAGAACTAGCTTCTTCATGATCTGAAATTATACTATAAATTGAGTCTGTGTCATTAAAATCATTTTCATGAACTGATTCTAAGTCATATTCTCCAATTTCATCTACTAAATTAGAGCGTTGTTTATTATTATGTCTATTGGGACATTTATCTGCAAAGTGATTAGGATCACCACATATAAAACAATGACATTTCTTATTAGGACGTCTTCGTCTAACGTATCTGTCTTTTTTATATTCATTATATTTTCTCGATTTCCGTAAGTATTTTTTAGGTTTATGATATCCATATGCCTGAGGAGTATAAATGGCTGTTCGGCAAAATGCCCAGGCTTAACGCTTAATCTGTTCTTGTAAGGTAGCCTCCCTACAGCGTTTTTCTAATTCGTCAAAAACAAACATGATTCTTGGTCCAATACCGAGTTTTGGTATATCTCTTAGCAGATATTTTAAGTAGAAAATTACTATCAGTTTTTGATTCTACTAATATTTGTTTTATGAATCAGGAAATGACAGAAAGAATAGAGCCTGTAAAAGCAGAAGTAGAATCTCCAGAAATTTCTTTACAAAGGGTGGATGTTATCAAAAAAGAAACACCATCCCAAGAAAAGACAGCAAGTAAAAACAGTATGGGTGGTAATTCCCCAAGTAGCTCAAAGGCTATTACTCCAGTTAGAAAAGAAAATAGTAAACAGACCAATATTCCTTGTATGTCTTTTGGACAACAAGAATTGGTGATTTACAGATCAGATGACCCAAGGAGGTTTAAACCCCTAGTTCATCTTGATGCTTCACAACAATGCTTGCTAGATCATCTATGGAACTTGAAAACCATAGAACAAGAAAAGCGAAACAAACAGAAATTAAGTAATTGTTTTGCCCATTATTTTTCAAAAATACAACAAAAACCGCTTTCAAAGAATTTTTCTTGTTACGTGGTTTTTAAAGGAAATTTTACAGGGGTCTTCAAACATTATTCTCAAGTTCAGCTTGCAACCCAAAATTTTTATAATCCAGTGTTTAGAGGATACTATCAGCTTAGTGAAGCCTTAGAAGAAGCAAGAAGAGCATTTGGACCCAACTATTTTGTGGAGGAAGATTGCTATAAAACCTATTCACAAATGGCCAGTCGGAATCTTCTCAACATTATTAAAGAACAGTCCACTTTCCAACTCATCAATTATTAGGGCAAAGGCATCTACTTTAGTCACATCAGAAGAAAAGTGAGACTCTAATTATTAGTACTTTAGTCACATCAGAAGATAAGTGGGAATCTAATTATTATTATCTTTGTTTTGCATCAGTGAGCTGTATACTATTTTAAGTGTGTTGATGTATGATAAGTTATATTGTGTTGCGAGGTTTTGTATCCTAGACTCAGCTATATAAGAGTCATCTGCTAGTCTGTAAGATATATGAAAAAACTTATATAAAAAAGAGAGTTTATATTGTGCTCTAATGGCTGCCTAAATTTTCTCATCATTTGTCAGTAGTACGTCCTCTTCTTCAGATTACACTATTATTTTGAGAGATAGTATATTGTCCACTTTGTTCTACGCTCCGCAGTACTGTCAAATCTGTTTCCCAAATACCTCTGGTATGAATATCTTCGATTTAATCTTTTTTCTAATTTCTATTTTAAGAATGGTAATTTTTAATCTAGCAGGGTATGTTCTAGGATTGTTTATAAATATGGTAGAAGATATGTTCTGTTTGTATGATAAAGGTTAAAAAATAAATAAATAAAAAAATGGTGTGTGTTTTTATATATATATATATATATATATATATATATATATATATATATATATATATATATATATATATATATAAAGACGGCCTCAACGATTTCAACCATTTACTATAGCAAAAACAATTCCGTAAATGCAGAATTCCCCACTTATAATGAAATCGTTTATCCAAATTTTGAAACGAAATCCTTTATATACTTAGCAGCCTTTTGTTGTGATACTGTTCATGAACACAGATTTAAATAACTTCCAGCTGCATAAATCATATCCATACACAACCATGGAAGCCATTTTGTTAGTATTTTATTCCTCAAATATATTTCTTCATCCACTTCCCCATGGATCGGTGTAATAGTAAGACAAGCACTTCAACAATCAAACTATGTACATCATATACAAGGGAAAACTATGGATACAGTACAAGGCTACTTGGTAGTATCGCATAATATATGAACATATTATGGAGGAGCTCGTTTCTTTCTCTTACAATATCTGCCACTAGACTTTCATGTGGAAGAATGTGAAAATGAGTATGAAGTATGAACCTATTCCTCCTGATCACAAACCTAGCATTTGCAACCATCATGTACTGTCTTTGTCTTTGATTCGACGATATATCAAAATTATACAATAGTGAACATATCACAATGGGAGAAGTGTATGTTAACTTGATATTACCGTTATGTAGTCATTAATAAAGGAGTCCATGCAGTCTAGATCTTCTTTGCAAAATTTGATGGTTCATACTAGCCACGCATTCTTCCCCAATATCCCTCATCTCCACATGAACAATTACCATCTTTAAAATGATGAAATTGTTCAGTATCTCTAACAGTGATATCTCTTCTCAGTATCTTCGATATAGACTTGACAATTTCATGGCAACTCCCACACATATAAAGATTTTTTGTAACCCAAATAGGAGTTCCAGGAGTGCTGCTTATAAGGCCGAAACCAATAGCCAATCTCTCGCTATGTCCACAAAATATATCCGCTTTAAACATTTCATTTTGATCAGAGAAATCAATGCCAGAGGTTTCAATCCTATCATACAACCCATTCAAAACTGCATTAATTTCTTTAATTCGAGGATGTGACTCGTCACCACTAAGAAAAGCATGCACAGACCCTTTGACTTCAATCCAACTGCAACCAGGATCCACCATTAGCCCTCGCTCACTCATCATCTTCCTCACTCTAGCTACCATATCCCATTTATCTACACCAGCATACAGATTACTTAACAGAACATAATATCCTACACTTTCTTGATCAAGCTCAAATATACGTTTGGCTGCAATTTCACCAAGCTCGACCTCTTGGTATAATCTACATCCATTGAGTAATGCCCCCCAAATTGCAGCATCTGGTTTTATAGGCATTTCTTTGATGAACTCATGGGCTTCTTCTAAGCGCCCAGCTCGACCCAGTAAGTCCACTATGCATGCATAATGTTTGAGATTTGGAGTAATATTATAGTTCATATACATATTACTGAAATACTCCAGACCTTGGTTTACCATTCCAGATCGACTACAAGCACACAAGAGAGCAACAAATGTCACTTCATCGGGATCTACTTCGCACTCCACCATTTCATTGAATAAATCAATAGCAAGATTTCCAAGTCCTCTACCTGCATAGCCTGCTAGCATTATATTCCAAGACACCACGTCTTTATTATCTTGTGTATAGAATTGATTCCAAGCATGTTCCATTCTTCCACACTTAGCATAGAAGTCGAGGATAGCATTTGGAAGATACCCATCATAACCTAATCCAGTCCTTAGTGCTTGAGCGTGAATTTCTTTACCACAGACTATAGCTCCTATTGCAACACAAGCAGAGAGAGCAGCAATAAAAGTAACAGAATTAGGCTTTACATCATACTGCATTTGGCGAAAAAATCCTAGACCTTCGACGCTTCTATGGTTGATTCGAAAACCAGATATAATTGAACTCCATGATATTACATCTTTTCTAGGCATTCTTCTAAACACTTCTAAAGCTTGGTCAAGGCTCTTCAGCTTAGAATACATATCCAGAAGCGAGTTTCCAACTATTGTGTATGACATCAATCCTACATTTTTAGCAAATTTGTGTAGTCTTATGCCAAGATCTAATTGACCCAAGGATGCACATGCAGATAGAACACTCGCTAATGTAACCTCATCAGGAGTTGCATTACCTTTTTTCATTTGCTTGAATAAATCTATGGCTTTTTTGGGTGCACCATTCTTCTCGTAACATGATATCATAGATGTCCAGGAAACCACATCTTTTGATACCATTCTAGAAAAGACCTTTTCTGCTTCCTCTGAGTTGTTGCTACTCGAATACATCTGAATCAATGAGTTTTGCAATGAAATTTCTTCACAAAACCCATCTTTTATTGCGTAACCATGAATTCCTTTGCCAAGCATATCATCGCATAAAATACCCATTGCAGCAATTACACTAGTCATTGTCATCAAATCAGGCTCCAATGAAACTTCTAGCATTTCCATAAACAATTTTAACCCCTCAACACATTTATCATTTTCAAAATACCCTGAAATCATTGCATTCCAAGTAATACAATCTCTTCTGAACATACTATCAAACAGTTTACGTGCACTAACTAAGTCACCACACTTCACATACATAGTGATTGAAGCATTCAATACATCAATTTCCAATCCAAATCCAAATCTTAACACATGACAATGCACCTGTCTTCCCATATTCAGATCAGGAACGCCTCCACATGTCCTCAAAACACAAGGAAAAGTATACATATCGGGTTTTAAACCTGCCCAAATCATCCTAGAATACAAATCCAATGCCTCATCGAAAAAGCCACCTTTTCCGTATCCACCCACCATAACATTCCAAGAAAATATATCTCTGTCAACCATTTTTGCAAACACCACCCAAGCATTATACAAATTACCGAACCTCACAAACATGCTCAACAAAGCGTTTCCAAGCCTAAGACTCAAATGGGCATTGGTCAAACTGATATGCGAGTAAACTTTAGAACCTTCTGTAAACGCCCGCCTCCATTCGCACAGTTTTAGAATTGAAATATATGCTTCTTCGTCAAAAGATGAGTTTTTTACCGCATCCAAGAGTTGAACAGCTCTATCTAGGTCTCCGTGAAGGCATAAGCGTCGTATCTCATCGGAATTTGGATTAGAGGCAGAAATATCTTGGTGGGTTTTGGAGGTTAGAGAGAGCTGAGAGTCGCTGGTCGAATTGTCGTTGGAAGAAACGTTGAGGTATATTATGGATTTATAAGGTTTGATGGGAGAGAGGAAGAGATGAGGATTTTGCGGGTGTTTAGATAAATTTACTGCCATTTTTGAAAGGTAGAATGAGATTGCATGTCTTTTTCTAGCAGGGTTTAACGGAGGGTTTTGAGAAGAAAGGAGAGGATTAGATTCTGATAGTAAGTTTCGGATGGAATGGGATAACAAAGTTTTTACCTAACGTTGGTAATAGTTGAATTCAAAGAAGGGTAATGATATGAGCATGTCGAATGCAATAGGATGAAATTAAACCATACGCGAGATAATTCCATTTTAATTCAACGTGATTTTAAAAAATTGCTGTTCATGTTAAAAAAAATGAAACTACACAAACGGAACTGTATTCGTATAAACAAATTTGACTATGTATCTGAGTCAAATTTAAATTAAAAATAATATATAAAAAGTAATTTCATTATGCATATTTGTACTTCTTATTGTGAAAAGTTAGACATTACATTAGAAAATGTCTAAAAAAAATTTTTTATCAAATCATAATGATAATATCAATAACATTGCTATTGGAGATACAAATTTGAATTAAGTAGCATGTTGATGATGTATAATTGACATTATATTACAAAAGTTCATAGGGTGGAAATGCTATAAGTTGGATGATAATCATATATCTGTTAGCAATGATTGTTTTATACTATAAAGTGACAAAAAAACTATCTCAAATGCCTAGTTTATATTTGTATAAAAGTCAATATGTGGATTTTAGAGCGGCTATTTGTTAAATTAACAATCTTAATTCATATCTTAGCATTTCCTTTAATTTATTTGCTCAATTTTTTCATTGGTTCTCCTCCTTTCTTTACATATTAGTTCACACCACATTCCAAGTCAAGACATATCAATTTCCTCTTTAAACTGAAAATAAACTGAAAATGAATTCTTAGATTTATTCCTCCTATTACATGATCTACTATTCATTTAAAAAGTAAAATCAACATTGCAACTAATTGATGATTTTAAAGAACGCCTTAATAAGTTTGTACTTGTGAATCCCGATGATATCTTATTATACTAAAGGATCGAGGAGGATCACAAAATGCACTTGAGAGTGTTGCTAGAGACGTCGAGGAAGCACCAATTGAACATGAATTTTTTTTAAATCACTTATGGACAAAGGAAGTACGATTTATAGGATATGTTGTCTTAAAGCAATATATGTTGTTGATCCATATAAGGTGGTTGCAATTTAAGATTAGAAGAATCAATGAATTCATAGAAATATTCAAATTTATATTAAGTTGGATGGATATTATAGAAGGTTCAATAAGGATTTCTTGAAGATAGTTGCACTATTGATGTAGTTGACAAAAGATCAATCATTTTTTGGAGGAAAGAGGGAGCGTGCTTTTGTGAGACTGAAAGAATATTTGTTGAATGCACTAGTGTTGGTTGTTCCAAATAGGAACGCAGAACTTACTGTTTATAATAAAGTCTGTGTTACTTGATTACGAAATGTGTTGATGCATAATAGAAAAGTTGTTTCATATATGAGCATGCAACTTAAGCCACATGAAAGGAGGTATCTAACTCACAATTTAGATTTGGCAGTCACTGTATTTTCATAGAAGATGAAAAATGTTCGAGCTATTCACCACTATAAGTCGTTTAAGTACATTTTCTCATAGAGGCATCTTAACCTAAGGCAACATAAATAGTTGAAGTTACTTGCTTCTTTCAACATTTCTTGTACGTTTGGAAATGACAACGTGGTAGCAGGGTACTAGGTAGGGGACATGTCATATTCTTTCGCGATAGCGGTTCAAATTTATAATCGGATATGATTTTTGATCGAAAAGTGGACTTGAATATTGGAGGTTGGTAAGTTTGGTACCGGAACCTACTTTATTGGAGTAGAACAAAAGCATGACACAAGCCATAAAGACTATGAATCATTTGGATATGAGAGTAGAGTCTAATGGTTAGAAAAACATGAGATCGATAAAGATGGTCGGCTTGAATGGTTGGTAGATTGTATGCTCTTAATGTAGAATCGCGTAAAAGATATAATATCATAACTCTAGATTGACTTTCCATCCCGTAGAACATAATATTTATTATGATATGAAGTGTACATAATCGAGCAAGAGTATTCGCAATATGTATTGTTGCTTATAATCATCCTATGTTGCTTTGCACCTGGTTGATGAATGGTCCATCTAAAGCGAGCAAGAATATGCATAACTGTCATATATATCATAGTACACAGATCAAATAGAATATAAGCAGAAATATAAAATATGCGAGATGGTTGCGTATTCAAATGAAAATTAATAAAATAAACAACATAGCATCAAACGTACATCGTGGTTCGTAAAATCATACATGGATAAATAAATGAGTCATATGCCTCAATACAAACAACCACATAACCAGATAAATAATCTCTCATGAATAAGTGTTAACTATAGCATAGAACTGCATAATAATAAAATAATAAATCTTCATATAGTAGTAGAATCTAAGCTCTTATCATCATTTGCTCATCTCCTTACATAGTCAAACTTACCTAGCTCTACTTGTGAGAGTACCCGATAGTTATATGGAAACATATACAAATAACTTCAGGTAAAATATAAAGTTTGGTATGAGTGATTCGATTGATTCATATATATATATATATATATATATATATATCACCATTATTTTAAACAAGCATAAACGTCATATGAAAAGAGCTAAAGTGGTAATAATAGCATACCTCAACTAGCTTTTCTCTTATGCATACAAATAACATGTAAATTGTATATATCTAACTACTACCGTAGGAAAGGGTATGCTTGTAGTTAAAATTATCCAAGGTGTTAAAAGGTACCAAATAACGGGAAATATCATAATCATAATTAAAGAACTATAACATTCATGACACTTAATCAATGCATATATCAACGCATATGGATATATGATAACTCGAATGACCCTCCACACAACTCAATGACAAACGTTCATTGTTCATTGAATAGGGTGCCATATGAAAAGACTGTGTCATTGATAAATATGCATGGCATGCTAGCCCATCGTAACCAATGGTAAGCATCCACATCTTCATCATTTTGATCTCTCAAGTGGAAATAATAAGGCCTTTGGTTGTCAACACTTTTATCTCGTATGCATCATTAGCATGACCCATCGATACTTCTCTTAGTGCTCGCACAACTCCATCTTGCTTAGCCACACATCATTCACATTATTTTCATTGTACTCGTTGTTTAACTTTTATCAATTATAAACCCTATATTATCCTAAAATTGTTACATCATGTCAATCCAATATTATCTTTTGCTTGCTCAAAGGTCAAAATTAGCATCCATTGAATGCTAATTTGTCGTCGAATAGGCTCAAAAATAAAACCCTTCCAAGTTTGGCCAAGTCTTTGTAGTATGTAGTTTGGTAATTTTCATGAAGTCTGGTCAAAGTTTTTTGGAAATAGAGTTGAAACGAAGAACATATCGCAATTTGATCGAAGGTAAGGATTAACCTAGGTTAACCCTTGTCAAACCCCGGAGTAAACACAATGTTGAAACATATTTTTGGTTTGGCGCCCATGGCATAAACCCTACTTAGTTGGGCCTTGAAGCAACTCTATGTGCACCCTGAAGTAATCATGTGCCCACCCAAATTATCATGCAATTGAACCTTTTATACTTGTGTCAAACTAGCTCCCGATCCTTTTGTTGGACCCCGAAGTTTTTAGGTGATTGACCGATGTCGATCACTTGCCAAACTCGAGTCACTTATTGGATCAACCTAAACTTTGCATTTTCAAGCTTCTATAAATTAACTACTCAATTTCTTAGGCTATACCACTTCATATCAAATCTTCGTATGATTGAATCTCTTTTTTGGTTCTCCTTAACACTTCACTTAGCCAAATTTCACTTCATAGTTTCAACTAACGCCTTCGGTGAGCTTCGTCGATTCATGAACCAGTCATTGTTCAATCAAATGTCTCTTTTCTTGCACTAATCGATGCTTAAGACAATGTAATTACATAATCATCTGAACATGCAACCACAAACCCAACAATGGCAAAGATCAAGCCATATCATATTATATCTTCCGAAACTTCGATGAAAACATGGTATTAGGGGTTACTTGATGTATTATATATTTTAGTCATCATTTCAACATCTAATTAATGTATATTGGATCCAAACATATTAGAACATAAATAAAAATCATATTTTTTGACGTATAATTATTAAAAAATAAAGAATAGTACAAATTGATATGGGTTATAAGTCCACCCACCAATAATGATCGGATACCACCGTTTAATTGACTAAAAATTAAGATATAGCCCTTTTTTAAAGGATCCAAAAATCAGTATTGATAAAACATGGATTTGAATGTCTCAATGCATCATTTTATTCTTTAATGCCTTAATACAAATTTTCTTTAATTTATAACTAAATTCAAGTAATTTGGGTTAATGGAGGTTAATGCAGTTTTAGAAGATAGATAGAATTTAGAAAAATGAATAATGGTGATTGCTTTGCTAATTCTTTGTTTTTGTGTAAAGCTAATTGGTCTTTGGCCCAATCTTCCTAATAATATCAATTTTTTATTTTAGTTATGGTTGCCTAACCATAATCATGTATTCAACATATTTATACCCGCTTTACATGTACTTGAAAATTTCTACATTTCAAAATTAGTTTCAAGTCTGCGAGTTGTTAGAGTGTTTTAAAAATTAACTTTTAATTAAATGTACGTATATGAGTTGTTGCATCCTTTACCCCTCGTGCATGCCTCCCACCTAAAGAATTCGCCACTGAAATACCATTTCAAATGAAAAACGTAACTAAACATAATCACTGAACAACATATATGGTAGTATAGAACAATAACAAGTATAACATACATATCAATCCTACCTGCTATGTTAGGCTTTAGCTACATCACACATAATTATAATTTATATACGAACATATACCTTGTACAACATCAAAACTAACTAACTAAACTGTAACATTCATACCTAGGAAAAGACGTGAATAAGAAGTTTGAATGCTCTACTCCATCTCCCAATTATAATTGTTTGTAGCAGTGCACCATTGAACCTTTACTAACTTAACCATCTTCTTTCTAAGTTATTTCTTATTATGTCCAACTATAAAATATGAATTTTAGGTCCTGATGCTTCAAGTTCAACTTCAAATTCTTTGAGTATATTTGGTTTTAAGCATGAGTTATGCACACCTTCCTAAGATGGATATATAGAAGATATTATGCACACTCGCCACTTTTTAAGGATGTCGACTCGATAAGCAAGGTTAACAATGCACTTGAGTATTAAAAAATGTTCTACAAGTATTAGTGTTAACTTCTATGTCCTAATGTCTTGGACTATATTCTTTAATGAAGAAATATTAACAAAAACTAAGTTTCCTAGATGAAACATCAAACCTCATCGTCTTTTATCTTCATAACTCTTTTTATGTCATGAGTTGCCTTCATTCATTTTTTAATGATATCAGTCTTTTTTGAGGTGTCCATTATCATATTTAGCCCAAGTAGATCTTCTACATCCCACTAGTAAGACGGTGTATTACATAGTTTTCTATATAATTCCATGAATGGTGTTATGCTAATTATAGACTCGTAGATATTATTGTTTGTGAACTCTACTTTATGCAAATAGTCCTCCCATGAGCCACTAAATCAAGAGTGAAAGCTCGCAATAGGTCCTTAACTATTCTATTCACCATTTCTTTTTAACCATCTCTCTATAGATGATACATTGTACTCAAGCTCAAACCATAACTAAAGTCGTTTTCAAACTTTCTAAAAGTTCATTTGTGGATAATGGTTCTCTATTGCTTAATGTACTATTCGGTATTCCATGAAATCTAACTACTTCATGCATATATAATTTGGCAAGTTACATCATGATTCTTATGTATCTCAAAGTTATAAAATCAAACTGTTCATTAATTTCTGAAATTGACCACGTATATCATTTTTTTTTTCTAATCTATGGAAGTCCATCACTAAAATCTATCAAAATTTGTTCTCACTTCCACTATATAACTTTGATATATTGAAGCGAACAGCTAGGAATCATTTGTTTAGCTTCAAGTTAGTGACGTTCATACACTTTGTAATGAATTTTCCTTGTACCATTCTTCCTTCCTTCCAAATAAAATAGTATTTTCATACCTTAGTACGTTTTATTTCCTTTAGCACGTATTGTCCAGCTCGAATGATGGAATTCTCTCAAAATTTTGTCTTTAAGTCCATTAGTATCTTGAATATTAAGTCTACCATCCTTTGGAAACCAACTATCTTAGTAAACTCTGTATTACTTTTGATAGAGTTAAGGATGTGCCCTAAAGACAACTGTGTAAATTAACTCTTGTAAAATAATTTTATTTAAAATAAAGCATGCTTTTGAATTTTTTTTCTTTTATATGTATTGTTATGTTAATGCATAAGTAATACATTAAATATATATAAGTAGAAAATCTTTAGAAAAAGTATTTTATCGATTGAAGTTGCGAATGTGTTCATAACCATGGTCTTTGAATAGAAATTCAAATAATTATCCTTACATGTTCCTTGTCAAGATGTATCAAGAAAAAGATATTGATACATCTGTTGAGACTAGTATATGTAATGGAATGTGTACTCATTTGCAACAATCACAAAACAACTCAAGAAGAGTCTTCTTAGGTTAAATACAACTAAATCAACATAGAAAATCTCATGTAACGGTATGTAGTAGTCTTCAGACTTAAGAGTGGTGTTAACCTTAAGTAACTAGACTTTAATTGAATTATGGTCTCCTACATGGCATCACGATCATGTTATGACAATTGTAGAGTACATGTTGAACTACTTGAACCGCAAAACTACTCAAGAGAGGGTTTGTTTCATTTGTTTTATAAGGTTCATATCACTGTAGTTAGTTGTGACATCCCCTAATTCGAAGCCCAAAACTAAGCATGATAGATGCTGCAGTTATCTATAATATTTAATTATTGATGACAAAATACGGTCATGTTGATGGTATCCATAATATCAGAAGTAGAAGAATATGAAATAATTTTAAACACGATCTCAAGCAAACTTCCACATTTCTTTTCAAAGTCACAATTTCATTTCAGTACATGATCCCGAACATTGCATGGATTCAGATAAAATATAATTATTACAAAATACTCCAAGAGCGACATACGATGATTCTCTTTAGTTGATCAGATTTACTAAGTAGACAGATACATTTACTATTAGTACATTCGTACAACAACCAATATAACACAACAGATAATAGTAATAAATAGACTTATACATAGCTACTTTGCCTCGTGCACGTCTTCGGAATCTTTAATTGCCAAAAGCTACTTAACCTGTAAAGTCTTTGCTCTCGACCTACTCAAATCAAATTTTGAGCACCCGAGAGTTTAAGAGAAAAACATAAACTTCGAGTCAGACAAAAAACCTAGTGCAAATAATATATGTCATCTCAGTTTATAGATATTAAATGAGACCACGCCCCTATGCGGAACGAGTTTTCCCTTCACAAATATCCATTTTAAAAATATATCTTTTGCAAATCAATTTTTGCAACCAAACTGGTTAAAATAAACAATATAAACAATAATGTGCATGCATGCTATGTAAGTAATCATGACTATCCGTCAAATCAATGGACCATTCGTCCCAATGTCTAGCTTTCATAGGGTAACTAACAACTTACATGGTTGACTCGAACCTACCAGATATATCAAATTTTCTAAATGGCTGTTAGAAGAAAACTAGACGGTCTGTCTAAATACACTTATCCTAGTGTTTACCCGACTACCTGTCAATCTCATAATTTTGGTAAGCTTACTACGAACCTAAAGGTTTTGCAGGCCAACCTATAACCTATCATATCTTTATGTATTCCTTTATGTGCATAAACCTACCTTTTGTCTTACCCTTGACAAAGCCCTACACGCTGAAATTTTGGATTTATATTAGCTAGGGGCTAACAACTGAAGTACAGAGTGCTACCCTACACTAGTCCCGTCTGGTTTTCTAATCTTTGAATCAGTTCATCATATCACAATCTATCCAAAAGTGATAAGAACACTAATCTTTAGTAAAATTCTGGGATAAATATCCCTTTCTATTTTCTTGAAAACACTTTCTTTATAAATGATTTAACCCTTGATATCATACTTTCAAAACAAAGAAATATAACCCTTTACTTTATCCAAAATAATTATGCCATGAATATGCTTTTATAAAGTTAATATTGATGAAGTTCAAAGTCATTTAGGATCATCGTCTTACAAAAACATAGGCTATAGAACCAGGCAATATAAAACTTTTATATTGATAACGTCGACGACCTCATCCCCGCTAAAGGTCCTCGTCCTCATTTAGGGTAAAAAAATATGGAAGCCTTTAACTTCTAAACATAAGGCCATAATGCCGATACCAGGGATGTCACACTTCATAAAATGTCGGCATCCTAAGGTATAAAACTTAATTTGCATAGTTTAAGGTATTAAAGCTTAATGTTAACACAGTTGAAGCTCAACATTAAATGCCTTAAAGAAAAATAGGTAGCTTCATTAGAGCCAAAGTGATAAAATGGTGCATCTTGTATGGCCGATATAAATCGGTGGCGCCATCACCCTTATAGAAAACTCGGCCTTACTAGTGTCAAAGTAGGTGAAATGCAGCATGTTTATCGACTAATTTTCTATCGTTTTAGAAAACCGTCAAAAAATTTCAAATTAAAATTTATACCGCAAGCGCACGACATACACTTGTAGTACGTGACGAACACTACAAGAAATTTTATTTTTGGTGGCGCACAAAAAAACGCTACCAAAACTTATGGTAGCGTTTTGATAAACAGTGTGATAAAGCCCACAACTAAAAGTCCATGATTTTTAGTTGCATTTATCTGAACGCCACTATAAATTCTTTTATTGTAGCATTTCTCAAACGCCACCATAAATCTTTTTGTAGCGTTTTAAAAACGCCACCAAAGGTTTTTTTGGACGCTACCAATAAAGTTTCCAACTTTACCCCTATTTTACGGTTGCGTTTACTCAACGCCGCTATATGTATTTCTGTAGTGTTTTTGAAATGCTACTAAAAGTTGTTGATCATTTTGCACCGTTTTTTCATGCTGTTATTTTGCTTTTGGTGGCCTATTTTGTTTCTACTATATCAATCAATAATCACTCATATAATCATCATATTCGAACAATTAAAAAAACATATTGATCATATAATCAAATAAGATATCCACAACCATTCTTATACAATATTTTTTTTGATAAAATGACCAAACTTACATACAATAACTATTCGTATACAAACTTACACACCTAATACTAATAAAATGTTATACCAAACTTGTGCTAACAAAACGCTTGATTACCCATAATTCTTTGTTGCATGCACAAGTGAAAGCTAGCACCATAAAAGTCCAACCTTACTCTCTTCGGAAATCCAATGCATGCACAAGTGAAAGCACAACATATAGTCAAACAATTATGTTAATTCGCAGGACTTCAAATCTAATATCAAACATCTACAACATTGTACGAGCATATCATATTATAAATAATGTCATATAAATAATCAAAGTTATAAATGAAATGAAATAAATAAAGTCCAATCTTACAATTATATATAAAATATTGTTAAATTAGTTATATTATTATTATTTATAAAATTTAGTTAACTTGAACTTAGTTAATTTTATAAAACTAGTTTAATTTTAACAAAGCCTAGTTAATTTTTATTAACTTGGTTAACTTAATTTTACTACTACTACTACTACTACTACTACTACTACTACTACTACTACTACTACTACTACTACTACTACTACTACTAGTACTACTACTACTACTATTATTCAAACTCGGTTAACTTAATTATATTATTATAAACTTAGTTAGATTTTATAAACTAAGTTCATCATCGTTATTTATAAATCCTTGTTAAATTAGTTATATTATTATTATTTATAAAATTAAGTTAACTTAAACTTAGTTAATTTTAACAAAACTTGGTTAACTTTTATTAACTTGGTTAACTTAGTTAATTTATTACATTATTACTAAAACTCGGTTAATTTAATTATATTATTATTATTATTATTATTATTATTATTATAAACTTAGTTAATTTTTATAAACATAGTTAATTCATCATCATCATAATCATTGTTATTATTTATAAAACTTTGTTAAATTAGTTATATATAAAATTTAGTTAGCTTAAACTTGACTAATTTTATAAAACTTGTTCAATTTTAACAAAACTTAGTTAATTTTTATTAACTTGGTTAATTTATTATTATTATTATTATTATTATTATTATTATTATTATAAAATAAGGTTAATTTAATTGTATTATTATTATTAGTATTATTATTATTAATATAAACTTGATTAATTTTATAAACTTAGTTAATTCATCATCATTGTCATCATTATTATTTATAAAACTTTGTTAAATTAGCTATAGTATTACTATTTATAAATTTTAGTTAACATAAACTTAGTTATATTATTATAAACTTAGTTAATTCATCATCATCATCGCTATTATTTATAAAACTTTGTTAAATTAGTTACATTATTATTATTTATAAAATTTAGTTAACTTAAACTTAGTTAATTTTATAAATCTTGTTTAATTTTAACAAAACTTAATTAATTTTTATTAACTTGATTAACTTTGTTAATTTATTATCATTACTACTACTATTAAAACTCAGTTAACTTAATTATACTATTATTATTATTATTATTATTATTAGTTCAGTTAATTTTTGTGAACTTAGTTCATTCTTATAAACTTCGTCATCGTCATTGTAATTTAACGTACGAGTTGAGGAATCATGTGTTTAGTTATAGTGCCCAAATAGTAAATATTCATATTGACAAAGTGTAAAATATTTCACATTGTTTTAACTCACCAATAATTCCTTTAGGGCATTTGGGTTGTCATGAAGATACTTGATAGCCATCATTGAAGTAGTCGACACATTCCCGTATCCAGAATAAATGAATGTGATCAACAAGTCAATTAGTTGTTCATCATTAAGATCTGAATTAGTTCTATCGTCATTAAACAGCAATGCATCCAGCATATCATTTCTCCTACTTTTGTTTAAAGCTCTTCTCTCCTGAATTAATCTTTCAGGCATGCCTACAATCTTCTTCCTTGCCTGTACATGAGAAATTTTCACTATCAGTGTGTGTGTGTGTGTGTAAGAACTAAAGGTAGAAACTTGTCGAGCAAATGATAATTACTTTTACTCCTCTATAAGAACTGCCGGCGTTGCTGAATCCACATCCATATCGTGGTCATCTTCCTGAAATAAGAATAACCTAAATAGAAAATTAACAATGTTGCTTATCATACCACAAAATGGTGCACTGTGCACTTCAACACCACTCCGCACCTCCAAAACCACAATCTGCTACTGTCTTATAAACTCCTGCCTCACATTCAGTCACTTACCCCTCCACCATACAACATATCAGGTGCAAAAACACTCAAACAATCCTACCCCTTGCCACATTCATCAAACACTTCTACTCCTCAAAACTGTGCATATCACAAAATTACAACAACCCACAACATCAACTGCTGCCAATACCATTGTGTCATCAAACCATATAACGTCCACTGCTTTCACCACTCTATCCCTCTGCCTTCTCACCATCATCAACATTTACTTGCCTTACCTCCAGAAACTCAAAAGTGATGCAATTTCAACATTAAATACCTTACCACCTGTTCTACACTTCACCCACTTCAACAAGTAACCCCTGCTACTAATCTACATCATTTCACCACCTAACTACCACCAACGCCTCACCATATACAACAGAGTAGACACCAAAACACAAACCACTCAACCATTTAACCTACCATATCTACACCTCCATAGTTATCCACCACTGCAAACATCACTACAGTGCGCACCTCCATCAACACACAGCAACTTCAACACACTTATCATCAACACAAGGCAAACTCTGATCATCTTTGCCTTGCATCTTCAACTTCCATACATACAACAGTTCCTCCTCACATATCTCCACAGTGCCTTCATATCACCTTAAAACATCCCACCACCATATCCACACTTGAATCATCCTCTACCACTACTGAGCATTCACTGCCCATATCACCAATACCACACATTCTCACACAATCATCTCTACTTGCTACTTCACTTCATTTGGTTTTCTTCACCGTATTATATAGAATACTAAGGAAACTTTCCAGCCATTGTATGTTAGTACAGGATAAGTATGTTTCGGTTTGAATTCGTTTAATACCAATGCTTGAAACCATGGAACACTACAACGTTTACTTTTTGCATCAATATTTTAAGCTCAGTTCGCAACTTGGCATAAATCTGGTGCCAGAAGTTTGAATGTTTTGGACCTTTGGTTTGAAAATGGGTAGGTATAAAGGGACTTTCTTGGTGTGTAAGATGGAATAAATATATTTAACAAGCTGTCTTTCTATGTATATTAGGGTGTATTCATGAGAGAAATTTACATGCATGCTCGATTTTGAATATATTTTTTAATTAAAAAATGGATAATAAACTAGGCGTGTTCTTGTCTAATTCACCGTTTAAGCATTCTCCATCATGAAGTATGAAGACTGTCATAGTATCCAACATATTATAGATCTATGGAATAATTTCGGATTAGTTAGTAGGAACCAGCAAGATTATTTGTTATTTCATGCCCTCGCAGTTAACATAATTAAATAATAATATGACTTTTTACTTTTTAGCTTGTTAATATACTGATAGGAGAGTTCTAGTAGGTTGTTTATATACTTCGACACACAGACAGGCTACCCCCAATAAAATACCTAAGGCTGAAAATTATTGACATAAATTACCTAATGCATCTATGATCTCATTTCATTAAACATAAATTTAATAAGCTTAGAGGTCCGAGTGACTTAATAATCTAATAGAATGCATATAAGCTGTTGAAAATATCAATCCATTGACATATGTATATCAATCCGATACTATGAGCATGCTAGTTAAAATGTGGTAATGAAAATGGGAAGTAGCTGGATAAGGATCCCATAGCTAAAAATATTCCAATATTTTAGGAGCAAAGATACCTATTGAAGCTTAATTTTACAAATAATAAAATTTAGATCCTAAAATAACATGCATAGTTAGGGAAGATTTCATTCATGACAGCAATCTATAAAGTAAACTTACCTAACAGTGGTGTCGAAAAGAACCATACAAATACTTTCTCAAATCTCCATGTTTTGTATTTCCAAAAATGGGCCTCTATGCATCTCTAGTCTCACTACCACTAGAATATATGTAAATCTGGAAAAGATAAACATGTGTGTTAAAAGTTGAATACTATATATGAGGAATTATCAGTTAAAAGTTGCCATGAATTATGTGTACTTGGAAGATAAAACAAAGAAATACAATGCTATTTATGAAATCCAATTCTATGTATCCATTATTCTTCAAAAATACTGCTCTCGCACCTTGTAAAAAAAAATTTGTCTAACATATATCTTATTATAACAGATAACTATGAGAGTTGATATAGTTTAGTATGTTAGAATTTTCATGCATATAAACTTTCAAACATGCAAAGAATAAACCGAGATGGGAGAAACAAAAAGATAACAAACATCATGTTATAATGCTTCAGTTCAATATAAGACCTTGATTCATTAGCATGCCATTTGTTAAGATTTTTAGGAACATAATAAAGACAAACCCTTTCAATTCATTATTGCCTACCTAGTTCTCCATATACGACCCTGCATATAAATGAATAGATAAAGAATTTTTATAGCTATTCATGGTTCATAAACACATAAATACGTATAGAAGTTCCGTTCTTGTAAATTTTTGTATAGAAATTTTGATTACCTGCAACTGTTTGCATGCTGTGAGGAAATAAGAAAATGTTGGTTTACATCAAGCTTTTGGATCTCTTTCTTCTCACATTTCACCCAAGCAAATGTTGTGTCCATTAAATAAAAGTACAAGTTAAAATATGCATTCAAATAGGATGCAACAAACAAAGAAGCTAAAATTTGTCATACGTGGCTTAGCACTGCCTAGGACAACACAAGAACTTCCTGTAACAGGAAGTGCAGCTAGGCATTGACTTTACGGGCAGTGCTACAATGCCTTTACAAGCAGTGCTCAGCTATACTTTAAACTTGCAAATGAAATGCAATACTTTAATTTTTCTAATCACTAAGGTTGTTGACGAAGATGTTGCCTCATATAACATTGATCTATACTAAATGATAAGATCATAAAAGCTCATGTTAGACATGATAAGGAGCACCATTAACTTTTATCATCTTATCAATTGATTATATTGATCAACGATATGAAAAGTAAACATCTTCATCAATAATTTTACTAATTAAACGAATAAAACTACCTCATAGATAGCTATAACTTTGTGCAACTCTATGAGTTTCGTTGTTTCAAGATACTACCAAAATGAGAAATAAACTAAAGTCCTTAAGAGTTTCCATACCTAAACGAAGTAGACTTCTAAAATGTTTGTTCTTAAAAGAGCATAAGATAATTTCGCTTTTCAATAAAGGTAGTGTTTCATTAAAGTTTAAAGAAATTGATTACTGCAAATGTACTCAATAAGTTGCTAATACTAATATGTACATCAGCAACCGCATGAATATAACCCTATGAATAAGTCACATTTACTTATTCCACCTATCATTTCCTATTTAACACTTAATCCTATGAGAAGAAACAACATATGTGACAGACCATTTAGATTTCATATCTCTGTAGCCAATTTCCTAATGTTATTTATTTTAAACTGTGAAAGCATGGCAAACAAAACAATTCCTAGCTGTTTCATATTATGTACTTTAATTAGATTTCATATTAAACACTTAGAGTAAACCCTCACCTCAATCCCTCACTAGTTTTATTAATATTACTGAATACTAGTTCTATTTTATAGGTAATTTACAATCAGCTATTATAGTATTTTGAAATATGAATAGAAACTTACGCAATCAATCCCTCACCTCAAATATCGTCAGCACTATCTTCACTAACAGCAAACCACATCGTAAATCCCTCAAATTGCCACTGCCAAGCCGTCGATTTGTGCCTCGTCGCCGTGTCAAAGTTACTAGCACCAAATCCACAGCCTAGCCTCATCGCGAAACCATCCCCATAACTTAGCCACCTGGACGCATGCTTTCTCCTCCGCGTATCTTTCCCAATACATCGTCGATGTTCTCCATTGCCAGCCGCGTTAATGATTTCCCATGTGTAAAATTACAATTTTTTCTCTTCGTTAATTGATTTGGAGTGAACCCACCGACGAAGCGTTAATTGATTTCAGGTGAAGCCACAGATTTTGTAAGATGAAGTTAAGGGATTTTGTTAATAAATGATAAAAGAGGATGAAAAAAAAACATCTGAGATTTCCAGGAGGGCAAAAAAAATATGGTAAGAGTTAAAAGAGTTATGAGCGGCCACATAAATTTTTACCAAATTTTACTGAATTGTTGGCGGGAATAATGTAGTAGCATTTATTTCTTATTTTTTATACTTTAAAATGGCCAACGGTTGCATATATCTTTAAAAGTTACCAATATTTGAAACTAGTAGCAAGTTTTGTTATAGTGGAATACGGGTCGATCCATAAGGAATTGATGATTTTAAAAATGCTATTCAATCAAATTATACCAATTGGAATGAAAGTTAAGCTAGATAATTAGAAAATTAGCAAACTAAAATAAAAGAGATGCAAATATAAGAGTTAAATGAAAATTTAGAGAATAAATCCACTCTCTAGATCACATAGTTCAACGCATGAAATCATGTTCTCTCTTTTATGGTCATTAGTGCTTTAATTGATGTGTTTATCATAAGTACGACATATTTTTGCTTTTATTTGGTCCATAATAAGCCATTAAACATTGACACACCCCTTAAACCACTTACTAACTATCATGAAACTTGACAATGAAAATGAAATCTATTTTTAGTATGGCTTATTAACTATTGATAAGAAATATAGACCATCAAATTTTAATTTCAAATCACTTTCTTTTGCCATAATCGTATTTTGATGAAGAGACAATTAGTTTTAGTGATTGTTTAAGCATAGCCTATTTGGTGTCAACAATATAGGCTATCAAATTCAAAGCAAAAACAACTAGTAAACCATTTCCATCATCATCATTAAGCACAAAAAGAGAGCATGAATTAACAAATAGTTGAAGCTACATAATTAGAGATTTCATTACTCCTAAATTAAAGGGCTTTAGCCTCTCATATTTGTCATTTGATTAACAAATGTAGCTAGCAACATGAAAGAAAAAGGAAAGGAAAATGAAAGCTAATGGAAAAGAGAGGCTAATTAACAAGAATTAAAACTAATATACTTTGTATGAAGGTAAATCTACACTACCAACATTAAAGTAAATGAACAAGGAAAGTAAAATGAACAAGTAATTAAGTTGCATAAGAAAAAGAAAGTTACATGGAAATAAAAGCAAATGGCTAAGTAGCCATGAAAAGAAAGAAAAGAGCTTGATTTATGTTTAAGCCTAAACTAAAACTAAGAGAGACTAAGGAAGAGGAGGGTTACATGAAACATAAAGGTTCCCTGATTCATATTTTTAGGGAATGCCCAAAATAACCTTGAGAAAGTATGGAGGCCAAGTAATCATTAGCTTCTAGTAATCATCATTTAAGTGTACATGAAGCAGTGGTCAAAGGTTAGTCGTTCTGGTTGATGTATGCTATGTTTTAATTTGAGGAGATTCAATTTGGTGGATTTGGGGTTGTTGTCAGGTGGTCACACTGAGTCGAAGTGTGCAGATACTGAAATGATAGGGGAAGTGGCAAAAGTGTGATGGAAGTGGAGTGACTATTGGCAAGTTTGAAGTTGTTATATGTTGTGTGGCTTTGTCAGGCAGCAGTGAAGGAGGGATGGTAACGCTTGGATGTGTATTGTTGGTGAAGGTGAATGTTTGGTGAATGAAAGTAAAGGTTTGATGGATATTTTGTAGCAGAGGGGATTGATGTAGCAAATCAGGTTGTGGCAGAGAGTTGATGGTGGTATTGGGATGTTGAATGGTGTGGCAGGAACAGTTTTGCACAGAGAAATGGATATGCAAAGGCAAACGAAAATGTAGCACAGAAAGTTTTTGCATAGAATACTGCTCTAATATGCATAGTGGGATTCAAGATGAAGTGGTAAATTAAGGGGTGTTTGGTGACAGAATTATGGTTTGAAGTGGCTGGAGAAGGCTGTGCAATGGAGATGAGATGGAGTGGAGGAGATAGCTGGTGGTTTGTATTGATGAAGATAGTTTGTGAGGTTGTATGTTGTTGACTGTAGTTGTCTGTTGTGGAGGATGGTGCAGAAGCAAGGGGATTAGTAGTAGGAGGTAGAAGTGGTGATGTTAATTTGTTGAAGTATGCTCAGTGAGGTAGAGAGTTGTGGTAACAGTTCAGTGGAACTGTGGTGGTTCTGTTGGCAAGTATATATAGTGAACAGAGAATGTGTATGGCTGCTGCTATTGTTGGTGGTAGGTGTAACCGAAGTGGTTGTGTGATTGTAATGGTGTGGGAGGATTTGTATTGGCGAAGTGATGGTGAGGAGAAGGATGGTAAAGGCAATTGAGGTAAGAAGTTTGGTGATGTGCTAGAAGTTTGTTGCTGTTGTATTGTGCAGGGAAGAAATGTAGATAGTGGGGAGGTGGTTACAGTAGTGAGGCAGAAGGATGAAATGTGTGCATAGAGACAAACGCACAAAAATAAAATAAAAAATTTGTCAATGTAATAATAGAAGAAAATGAAAATGTAAAAGGGGGTCACGAATGCAATAAAATATTATTATTTTTTCTTTTTGAAATTGTGTATGCCTCTTTTTTTTATACAAATGCAAATGAACAACACACTCGAAAACAACAACAAACAAAATCAAACAACGCACGCAATAATTTTTTTTAAAATGCAAACAAACGCATAAAATATAAACACAAATAAAATCACACAAAAATTATCTGAAGAATAGAAAATCAAAATCAAAACAATTCTCCAACAACGGTGCCAAAAACTTGTCTATCGGCTAATTTTCTATTGGTTTAGATAACCGCCGAAAAATTTCAAATTAAAATTTATACCGCAAGCGCACGATGTACACTTATAGTACGTGGCAAATACGGGTCGATCCATAGGGAATTGATGATTTAAAAATGCTATTCAATCAAATTATACCAATTTGGAATGAAAGTTAAGCTAGAGAATTAGAAAATTAGCTAACTAACTAAAAGAAAAGAGATGCAAATATAAGATTTATATGACAATTTAGAGAATAAATCCACTCTTTAGATCACATAGTTCAACACATGAAATCATGATCTCTCTTTCATGGTCATCAGTGCTTTAATTGATGTGCTTATCATAAGTATGACATATATGTGCTATTAATTAGCACAACATAAGCCATCAAACTGTAACACACCCCTTAAACCACTTACTAACTTTCATGAAACTTGACAATGAAAATGAAATCTATTTTAAGTATGGCCTATTAATTATTAATTAGAAATATAGACCATGAAATTTTAATTCCAAATCACTTTCTTTTGTCATAATCATATTTTAATGAAGAGGCAATTAGGGTTAGTGAAACGACCCGCAAATCTATACCCCCTGAGTCAACACTATTCTACATCAATCAACTCAAGTTGTACAAAAATACGAACCATTTGGGTTAAAGAAGAAGAGGTAGAAGAAGAAAATAGAAAACAACATCATAATCTAACCATCGCAGCGGAATAAAATATAATAGATAATAAATGATCTTTACTCAAAATCAAATATCTCTGTTTATATATAACATCATTAGAGTACATTAATCAACAGCTTAACATCAACAACATACAAATGGATACACAGCAACTCAACACAGCGGAATATATACATAAACAAATACGGATATACATATCGTCCTCTAGCTCACCTCCTGAGCTCCACGGCATCATATCCTGTAGCCTAAAATACTCGGTCTGACCCAAGCATACAGTTAAATAACACCCGAGTCAGTCTGGAATATCAGCGTGAGTAAATCACACTCAATTGATTATTAAAGTTTCAAAAATCCTTTGAAAACAAAAGCATCTCGTAAGACCACGCCACAAATAAACATGTTGAGTTTTTACCTTACGATAGCTAAAACAATTTTTATAAAAATCCTCTGATACTATAATAGGGTCTGTATACAAATACTTATAAAATAACCGAAATTGTTACATTCATTAAATTCCATCTACTAGCCACAGAGTGGGTAATACAAACAAAACTCGTACAAGGCTCGTAGGGAAAATGGATTTCCAACTAATGACTAGGCACTGGGGTACCACCTGTTACAGTACGGGGCCTAGATCACCTTACCGAGGAGTATGCCCGCTCCCCTATAACACAAGACCGGGACTACCCCTTACTGGATAACCCCGAGTGAGATCACCCCGCGGTTGGGATCGGCAACCGCCCACTAAGCCGGAAAAAAAGGGACATCTAGACAGGGATGACCTTACCCTGCTTGGGTGCTACCCACCTAGCCTTGCTGCATAACCCCTGATTTTCTGTCATTCCCATTTGATGAGGCTTGAGGCTTGAGGCTAAGCGTTACCTTTTTAGAACATATCTCTTAGAATGCCCATCGTCCACCTGACAATGTTTCGCAAGCATTCATCCATACGAGTCCGTCCCGGGTTCGAACGGAACCGAAGGCACTACTCCTACTACATCCATTTGGAAATATCCTCAGGATTAGTAGCGACTAGCCATTGCACTTCACTGCTCCATCTTCGAATCCACGCTTGCTTTTCACGAAACGTACAAACCGGATCGAAGTGGTTTTCGAGAAATTAATCTCGATTCCGGTCTCTTCGAAACGATCAACGCATTTGTCCAATATTGATAGTCGGTTATTTAACTGTCAATTAATATTCACAAACAACCATCCAACAATAAATAATTTTCCAAATTATTTATTAATCTCAAAAATATCTTTACAAGATATATTTTCACTTTCAAACCCCTTTGAAAACAATTTTCAACCTATCTTCCTTTTCTCAGGATAAATTCCGAGTATATCCATTTCCATTGGAATCACCAAGCACAAAATTTTAGATTTTTAAAATAATTTAAAAACACTTTATTGTAAAATATAGTTAACATTTAATTTAGAAAAATTTACTTTAATACTTAATTTATAATAATACTTTTGAAATAACTAAAATAAGTTTACCTTATAACTATCCATTAGATTTTCTTCTTTAAACAAAATACCAAATCATTCTTTAAATAATTATTACGATAATAGATTAAACAAAACACTTACTTTGGAATTTACCTTTAAACATTTAAGTCAAAACTACTTCAATAATTTACTAAAAATACATACCATATAAACATTTGAAAATAAAGTTACTTAATAAAACATAAAACTAGATTTCTACTTTTAAAAACAAAATACTAATTTACTTCTTAATAATCACTGCTAAAATAGATTAAAAGAAAATAGTTACTTTAGACTTTAAATATTAGAAATAATAAATTTTACAAAACTTGCTTTCTTTAAAAACAACTTTAAAACATTTAATTTATATTTAAAAATTTACCTTTAAAAAAACATGTACTTGGCTATCCAGAGAAAATTCCAACTTCAATCACTTAAATCAATTTTCCCAAATTGATTTCCAATTTATTTTATTTGAAATAAATTTCTTTAATTACTCAATTCATTTCAAAATTCATTAGTATGGACTTATTATTAATGTTATTATTTCCCGTTTGTTTTTAAACTTTTTAACTAAAATATACAAATTTCAGGCTTTTCCCAATTTCTTCTTTATTCTTTTCAATAATTTAAATCTTAAATATTAAATAAATATTTTATTATTTTAAATAATATCATTGAAGATTAAAATTCATTAACTTTCTGTTTATTCAAATTTCCTTTCTATACTCAAGATTTATTTATTAGAAATTTAAAGTAACTTTATTTCTTTCCAATTCATTTAAAAATTTATTCAAATTTCTATAATTATTTTACTTACAATTTCACTTCTTTTATTATCTTACCAAAATCCAATTTATATATTTTTGGTAATTCATCATACCCAATTATATCCAATCGAACCATAGCATTCAATATTCCAATAAAGATCATCATAGAATATCAAATAAATCACAACAGAGGGTATTAAATAATTTAAATAAATATTGAGGGATCCAGTTGGATCCCTCCAACCTATTTTTCCCTGCGTCCACAACGTTAGCACAACATAATATGCCAATTTTAAATTATACCATACTATATCACATCAATCAATTCAAGCATTCAAACAATTATTTAAATTTAATCATTTAAATTTTAAATGCAGCCTAGTGAGATTAACTCACCTTTGATTTTACTTATGCAATCCACTCCAGACCAGCTTTTTCTTCACAGTACTTGACCTTGTATAATAATTTATACAATTTATTAAATTATTTAATTGGCTAAAAATTTATTCAACTGTTTATTTTCTTTTTAATAAAATCCAATCAACTAATGATTTAGTTTTAACCTTGTACAATATGATTTATTAACATCTAATATAATCTACCAATAATTTACCATAAACAATTTAAATTAACTAGCAATTAAATTTGCAATTTGATGAATTTAGTTAACCAATAATTTAATTAACTAATAATTCGTTTTAAACTAATCTTTCCTTTTAAATAATCCTTCGTAACTAGAATAAATTTTAATTAAGTTTATCAAATAAAGTTATCTCTATACAATATTATTTCAAGAATAAATCAGTAGATATAAAATGCGTATCTCTATTCTTTTGAACTATACTTATAAAAATAATCTAAAATCTATATAGGTTAAGATCTATTTTTTTTTTCACGTGCTTATATTTATATTTTTAAAACTTCTGAATTAAAATTCAAATCCAACATCAATTTTAAACTGGACTGTAAATTGAAATTAAACGAGTTGTAGTTTATACCTCCCTACACAGCTCGAGGCTGCAATCATCTGAAACCACCGCGACATCCATTTCTCAACCAACTTCTCAAATTGCCACTATCACAACTGCTTCCTCCCCAAATCGTGAATTCCCAATCACCAATCAAATTCAACCCTCCTCAGCATCTCGTTGCCGAAGCCCTAGCGCGCGATTCCCTCCATCTGATTCGAATGCGACTCGAATCGCGAGTCACTTCGCGATGCCGCATCCCTCTCAAACTCGATCGACAGAGAGAGGCAAAGACAATCGTGACTCTCTCTTCAATCGAATCGCCTCACTTCGGTTTTCAAATTGATTCGATTGGACCAGAGAAAAAGGAAGATGGGAAGAATAGCTCGGCCATGATTTATTTATTTTTTTTCCCTTTTTTTAACTGCGTATTCGGTTTTGAAGAAGGAGGCTTCGGCCATTTTTTTCTTTTTTAGAAAGGGTTTCGTTTGTGGAGGAAAGGGAACGAGATAATAGAAAGAAATAGAAACGAGATCTCTTATTTTCTTTTGTCTAAAGGAAGATAGGGATGAGGGGAGAGGCGTATAAGAGAAGTCTCAATTATTAATTTAAATTCAATTAGATTATTCTAGGCATTAACCAATCGTATGACCCAACGGTAACTCCAAACAATGCGAAAATTGAAATCTGATAATAATAAAACATTACGGATCCAATGGAGCTGGTTTCGTCGTATTCCGAGACTGTGCCTCGGAAGGCTATTTTTAAATTCAATTTAAACGATATAAATTTCAAAACTTAACAAACCATTTTTAAATTTGATTTCATCACCTCTATTCTCTTCAGTATTATCAATATAAATTTTATAAGCCTTCAAATTATTTTTAACAGGCTTAAAATTCCAGATTCAATATTTTACTCAACTTCAAATTGTTTAATTCAATAATTTAACTATCAAATAAATAGTGATATTTGAATTCAAGTTAAAATTGACTTTTAAATATTTAAAATCAATTAAATATTCAAATTTTAAACGCTCAAAAATTCCACGTCGTCACAGTTAGTGATTGTTTAAGCATAACTTATTTGATGTCAACAATATAGGCTATCATATTCAAAGCAAAAACAACAACTAGCGAACCATTTCTATCATCATTATTAAGCATTAAAATAGAACATGAATTAACAAATAGTTGGAGCTACATAATTAGAGAGCTTCATTATCCTTAAGTTGAAGGGAATTAGCCTCTCATATTTGTCATTTGATTAACAAATATAGGTAGCTACATCAAAGAAAAAAGAAAGGAAAATTAAAGCTAATGGAAAAGAGAAGCTAATTAACAAGAATTAAAACTAATCTACTTTGCATGAATGTAAATCTACACTACCAACATTAAAGTAAATGAGCAAGGAAAGTAAAATGAATAAGTAATTAAATTGCATAAGAAAAAGAAAGTTACATGAAAATAAAAACTATTAGTCCTTGAGATGATGGTTTTGATGACAACAACCTTAGAATAGGATTATAAAATATAAATACTGACATTATAGTTTAGAAATATATATATATATATATATGCAGGATTTAACCATGCAGGTACCAAGAATGAAGACTGTACAGTATAGAGATTCAAGATATCAAGATTGAAGACTCATGAGTATCAAGAACACCAAGAGTTCAAGATTTCAAGAATAAGTAATTTAATTAGGAATTTTGTTAAAACCCCTAGAAAAGCACTGGCATCTTAAAATCCAATTTATTCGTGGAATGGAATCCACTTCGTACCCGTTAAAGGGATGGAATTCTAAGAAGGATGGAACCTACGAAAAATCTAGTGGAACATTGTTTTGTATCCGCTAACTTTTATTCAAAATGATTTTACAAAATTATATCTTGTTTTCAAAATGTTTTCAAACCCTCCTTTTAAAAGAATCAAAAACATCTATCCTGATTTTAAATACTTTTAGCCTCAAAATAATCTTTAATTTCAAAATCAAATTATCCTTGGTTTTAAATTATATTTAATAATAATATATTTAACTTTTAATATTTATACTTAGATTTAAATAATAAAATTATAGTAAAATTTTATATATACCAAAATATTATTCTCTATATTTATTTATGCATGTTAACTATAGTTAAGTATATTTATAAAAGTTTAAAATAGTTTTAATATAAGATAAAAGTTATTTTCAAAGAAAAACAAACCATCAAAATTTCCTTTGGCATGTCGACATACCCAAGATACCCATGTCGACATAGTGGCAGTTGGTTTCAAAATTTTGAATTTCAAAAGAAGTGTCTATTCGTCAATCCCTTCATGAATAGACATGGTTGTTGTTCTTCTATAAATAGGGGCTGTTTTGAATGAATTTCCATTCATATTTTTCTATTTTTCACTCTTCTTCTTCCATATTTCTTTATACATATTCTTACCATTACTCTTCCGAAATCAACATTGAATCTAACTAGATCATTTCTAGTTTGATTCTCTATCACTATCTCAACAAGAACTTAGTGCTATTCATAGTTATAAACTTCTTTGTAATCAGTTTAGCGAGAAAAGGTGTGATTGTAGCCTTGGAAATCAATCAAGCGAGAAAAGGTGTGATTGTGGCCTTGGAAATCAATCAAGCTAGAAAAGGTGTGATTGCAGCCTAGGAAATCAATTGGGTGAACTCGCTGCCCCTGAAATCAAGTATCTCTACCCAGAGGATTGTGAATCTGGAGGGTGTACCTCGTAGCCTTGAAATCGAGGGTGTAATTGTAAAGATTGCTTTTGAAAGGAAATCCGTACTTGTGTGAGGGACTGGATGTAGGGTAACTCCGAACTAGTATAAAATCCGGTGTGTTCTTTCCTTTTCTGCTTTTACTTTATTTCTGCATCTGTGTTTGTTTCTGTGATCATATCTATGTCTGAATATTGCATACATTTGTGTTCAAGTTAACATAAACTCAAAAAGATTTAGTAATTCCTTATAAACACTATTCACCCCCCCTCTAGTGTTTACCCTAGCCTTAAGATCTGTAATCCGCATTTCTCACATTTGGTATCAGAGCAAGGTTTTCAAAGTTTCATAATCTGATTTTTGAAAAAGTTTTTAAAATGGCTATGTTTGTTAATAATAGTTTAGAAATATTCAGATCATCATTGTCTCTTAAGTCTGCATATAATCAATGTTCAAATTCAAGTTGTCTATCTAGACACATGACTGAAAATCCAGATATGCTGAATGATATAATATACTAAGACGGAGGGCTGGTTAACTTTGGAGACAATTCAAAAGGATATGTGATTGGCATCGGCAAAGTCGGTAACTCTGAAACTCCTAAACTAATGCTTTGCTAGTTAAGAATCTGAAACATAATCTGCTAAGTATAAGTCGTCTCTGCGATAAAGGGTATAAAATTAAATTTGAAAAAGATAAGTGTCACATTGAAGATAATAAATTCAACCATAATATTTGAGGGAATTAGGAAAAAGAATATTTATATTCTTAGTATGAAAGTTTCAAGTGATAACCTGTGTCTGTTGGCAAATACAAGTGACCCTTGGATTTGGCATAAGAGATTTGGGCATTTGAATTTCAAACTCTTATCTAGACTATCTAAACATGATCTAGTAAGAGGTCTCCCTAAAATGAATTTTAAAGCAGATAGTCTATGTGATGCATGTCAATTAGGAAAACATAGAAAAAGTTTCTTTAAATTAAAAGATATGATTTCAACCTCAAAACCTCTTAAATTGCTTCACCTTGATTTATGGTCCATCTCAAATTCTGTTAGTAAATCATAGTAACTATGTTTTTGTAATTGTAGATGATTATTCTAGATTTACATGGACAATACTTTTGAAACATAAAAGTGATACTTTTGAATGTTTTAAGAACTTTACAAAAAGGATTCAAAATCAACTTTCTCTAAAAATTATAATCATCCATAGTGATCATGGTGGTGAATTTGAAAATGAAAAGTTTAAGGAATTCTGCAATAAAAAGGGAATAACTCACAATTTTTCATTTCCAAGAACTCCACAACAAAACGGGGTAGTAGAACGTTAAAGTAGGACGATTCAAGAGTGTGCGAGAACTATGCTTTCAGATAGTAAATTACCAAAGTATTTTTGGCCAGAAGCAGTTGCTACCGCCTGTTATATTTTATATAGAATTTTAATTAGACCTTTAGCTGATAAGACATCTTATGAACTTCTTCACAGAAAGAAACCTAAGGTATCTTATTTTAGAAATTTTGGAAGTAAATGTTTTATTTTAAATATAAAAGATAACTTAGATAAATTTGATCCTAAATCCGATAAAAGTATCTTTATCGGATATTCTAATAGAAGTAAAGCGCACAGAGTGTTTAATTTAAGAATTAACACCATCGAAGAAACGATGCATGTTTCATTCGATGAAAGTCACAAAATTTTTGAAGATACAAATGATGAAGAGGATTTAATCACTCAAAATCAAGAGTCAACTGAAACTAATAATGAAATTAATCATCCAAATAAAAAGACTAAACTTTTAAAAGATCATCCTATAGAAAATATGCTAGGAGATATGCAATCTGTTGTTAAAACTTGAAATCAACTAAGTAAAATGAGAAATGTAGCCTTTATATCATCTATTGAACCCAAAAATCCAAAAGAATCATCAACTGATGATTCATGGATTTTGGCTATGCAAGAAGAACTAAATCAATTCACTAGAAATGATATTTGGGAACTTGTTCATAGACCTGAAAATAAAACTATAATTGGAACTAAATGGTTTTATAAAAATAAAATGAATGAACAAGGAGAGGTTGTTAGAAATAAAGTCCGGTTAGTCGCTCAAAGTTATTGTCAAGAAGAAGGAATAGATTTTGATGAGACCTTTGCTCCCATAGCAAGGTTAGAAGCCATTAAGATTCTACTTGCTTTCGCAAATCGTAATAATTTCAAACTATTTCAAATGGATGTTAAAAGTGCATTTTTAAATGGATTTGTAAAAGAGGAAGTATATTTTGAACAACCACCACTTTTTTGAAATGAAAAATTACCAAATCATGTTTACAAACTTAAGAAAGCTCTATATGGTCTAAAACAAGCTCCTAGTGCCTGGTATGATAGACTAAGATCTTACTTATTAAAATCAAATTTTGAAATTGGTAAGCTGATAATACTCTTTTAATTAAAAGAAATAAAAATGATAATCAACTAGTACAAGTTTATGTAGATGATATCATTTTTGGATCAACTAATTTTGAAATGAATAAAGAATTTTCTGAAATAATAACAAAAGAGTTTGAGATGAGTCATATGAGTAAATTAAACTTCTTTCTAGGATTACAAATAAAACAATTAGATAATGGTATCTTTATTAGTCAAGAAAAATATGCTAAAAACCTAGTTAGTAAATTTGGTTTGTCTCTGCAAGTGGAAAACCCACTTCCAATCCAACCAATGAGTACCTAAGTAAAGAAGATCTCTCGAAAGACGTAGATCAAAAATTATATAGAGGAATGATTGGATCACTACTCTATATCACTGCTAGTAGACCTGATATCATGCATAGTATTTGTCTCTGTGCAAGATATCAATACCAACCTAAAGAGACCCACTTAAAAGCCATAAAACGTATCATAAGATATGTTAAACACACCTCTGATTATGGCTTATTTTATCCTAAAAAGGGTTCTTTTGACTTAATATCTTACTGTGATGCTGATTATACTGGTTGTAAATCAGACCAAAAAAGTACAAGTGGAACCTGTCACTTTTTGGGGCATTCTCTGATTTCTTGGTTTAGTAAAAAGCAAAACACAGTTTCTTTATCAACAATTGAAGCAGAATATATTTCTGCTGCTTTGGCTTGTTCTCAAGTAATATATGCGCAACAAACTTTAAAAGATTATGGTTTAAATATCTCAAAATCACCAATTTATTGTGATAATACTAGTGCGATAAATTTATCCAAAAATACTACTCAACATGCTCGAACTAAACATATTGATATAAGACATCATTTTCTCAGAGATAATATAAATAAGAAAGTAATTTCTCTAGATTATATTAATTCCGAGAATCAAATTGCTGATATATTAACAAAACCCTTAAATTGAATCTATATTTACTAAATTAAGAAGAGAATTAGGAATTTGTTTAATAACTGAAATGTAAAAATATAACTAACAAAGTATAATTAAAAATTAAATCAAATAGTAAAAATTTCAAGGACCATGTCGACATACCCCCTCAACCCATGTCGACATATTTCCCACCAAAATTCAAATAATTGGTTATATATTCTTCTTATTTTTGAAAATTTGATCATTCTCTCTGTTCTCTCTCTGTTCTAACTTCTAAAATAAATAAAACCATGGCCTCTTCCAAATCAAACAAAAATTCAACCTTTTCATTCCCTTCTCCTACTTCTGGACCGTTTCAACGAACTACGCTCGCTCGAGTGACAAAAATAGAGGATTCTCTAAAGGATGCACTGTAATTATTGACTGAAATTCAAGTGGTACAACTTAGAATGGCCAAAGAGCAAGAGAGGCAAGGCAAAATCCTTAAGAATTTGCAAAAATTTCTAATGGACAATGATGCTAATCCAATCTAGATTGATGAAGATTCTTCACGAGATCAAGTGCAAGAGGGCAGTGAGGAAGAAGAAGAAGCCTTCATGGAAGAAGAGCACATTGAAGAAGATGACAAAGTCATTTGTGTTGGCGAAGTGTGCTTTGACAAAGATGGAAATCTTGTCGAACAATGTGGAAATTTCTGTTTTCACTATCCAAATTGTTCGGTTCATAGATCTCCCATTTTCAAAGACACACATTAGTTTCCTTTCTCTCTTTCCTATTGTTGTATGTTTTTACTTACGTTCTCTACGCACATGTAAATATAACAATATAATTAATAAATAATTTGTGTTCTTATATGTGTTCTATTAAAAGTATTATTATATGGATACTTAGTTAGGATAGTTAGTAGTTTAGGACTAAGTGTTAAGTTTTAGAGTTAAGTGTTGATTATTTATGATAACACTATCATTATAATCACATGTCATAGAGTATTAGATTAAGGGGGAGTTATATAGTTTCGAGTTAGTTTTTTGTTGATGACAATGGGGGAGAAATATAAAATAGGATAATTAGGCATAGATTAAGTGGGAGTTCTTAGTTTTAGGGGGAGTTATTAGGATATAAGTAATATTTTATAAACAAAGGTTGCCATCATCGAAAAGGGGGAGATTGTTAGTCATTGAGATGATGGTTTTGATGACAACAACCTTAGAATAGGATTATAAAATATAAATACTAACATTATAGTTTAGAAATATATGTATATGCAAGATTTAACCATGCAGGTATCAAGAATGAAGACTATACAGTATAGAGATTCAAGATATCAAGATTAAAGACTCATGAGTATCAAGATTCAAGATATCAAGATTGAAGACTCATGAGTATCAAGAATATCAAGATTATCAAGAGTTCAGGATTTCAAGAATAAGTAATTTAATTAGAAATTTTGTTAAAACTCCTAGAAAAGCACTGGCATCTTAAAATCCAATTTATTCGTGGAATGGAATCCACTTCGAGCCTGTAAAAGGGATGAAACCCTAAGTAGGATGGAACCTACGAAAAATCTAGTGGAACATTGTTTTGTATCCGCTAAATTTATTCAAAATGATTTTACAAAATTATATCTTGTTTTCAAAATGTTTTCAAAACCTTCCTTTTAAAAGAATGAAAAACATCTATCCTTATTTTAAATACTTTTAGCCTCAAAATAATCTTTAATTTCAAAATCAAATTATCCTTGGTTTTAAATTATATTATTATATATTAAATAATAATATATTTAACCACTTAAATTTAAATAATAAAATTATAGTAAAATTTTATATATACCAAAATATTATTCTCTATATTTATTTATGCATTTAACTATAGTTAAGTATATTTATAAAAGTTTAAAATAGTTTTAATATAAGATAAAAGTTATTTTCAAAGAAAAACAGACCACCAAATTTTCCTTTGGCATGTCGACATACCCAAGATACCCATGTCGACATAGTGGCAGTTGGTTTCAAAATTTTGAATTTCAAAAGAAGTGTCTATTCATCATATCCCTTCACGAATGGTGCTCGTCGACGGAAATTCTATCGGATTAGAAAACCGTCGAACGAATTTAGTAATAAAATTTATACCGCAAGCGCACGGTGTACGAATGTAGCACGTGGCGAATACGGGTCGATCCGCAGGGAATTGATGATTTTAAAAATTTCTATTTAATCAAATTATACCAAAGTCGAGTGAAATTGTTGGATAGAACTAAAATGAAGCTAAACTAGAATTGAAATGTGATTAGTAAACTATTGAACTAGAGAACAATTTAGAGGCAAATCCACTCTCATATTTTTGTAAATCAACAAACACATAATTTATAATCTCTAACTTTGATATTAAGTGAAATAATCATTGCATTTATCATAAGTATGGTTTGTTTATGTTATTAGTTAACATAACTCAAACCATCAAACTATAATACAACAATTATACCACTTACAATTCTCATGAAAAAGAAGCCAAAGCAAAAACTATTTTAAGTATGATCTATTTACTATTGTAACTAGTAACATAGATCATCAAATTTCATTTTTACTTTCATTTCATAATCAAAATTAATTAGCAAATGTTGATGTAAATTGTGTTTATGTTGAGTAAGAATAGCTCATTTGCATAAGCAATATAAGCTATCAAACCCACTTGTATAAACTTACATCAAAATTCACATTCATGAAGCATAAACAAAGAGATCATAAATCATAAAAAATGTTGAAATTACATAAAATTAGAGAGCTTCATCACCCCTAAATTGAAGGGGTTTAGCTACTCATTTGTGGCATTGAAGCATCACAAGTAAGTTTCAACATTAAAGAAAAGAAAATAGAAAATAAGCAAAGAAAGCAAAAGAGATTAGCTACTAACTACTTGCATAAATGTAAATCTAAGCTATGAACATAAGGAGAAAGAGAGCATATAAATAAACATTAACAATAAAACAAAGAAAAACATGTAGAAAAGAGAAAAGAAAGAGGCTTGGAAGCCATTTTTATTTCATAGAACATTGAGCTTACACTTTAATTTCTTAATTTCCTAAGTAAAATGAAAGAGTAGATGATAATCTTCATGTACATAAGAGGGCTATTTATACATGCATAAAACCCTAATTCTCTTTTTAGGGAGCTTCCCAAAATACCCTTGAGGTGGTGTAGCCTCCAAGTAATCATTAACATTCACTAATCCCCCACTTAATATGTACATGAAGCTTTAAGTCCTTTTAGCATGTGCTTAGCTTCTAATTGGAAGTTAGGTAAGTGGGTGGGGTCCTCCATGATCTTGAACTTGAATTATTTCCTCTTAATTCCTTTGTATTTCCTTGTGCATGCATGTATCTTCATATAAGCCTCTTCCATATGCATCCAAATTCCTATAAAAATAATCAAAAAATGTCCGAGTAAAAATTCTTACATTGGCACATGCACAAAAATGACCGTTTTGCCCCTAAATGATGATGAAAATATGATGGTTTGGAAATAATTGAATTTTGGTTTTAAACATGTTAAAATGCCCAAATATGATGATTATTTAAATAAAAAGAGATAAAATATGGATGTAAATATATGCACAATTACGTGCACATCAAATGGATAAGGCTGTTGTTCTTCTTTAAATAGGGGCTGTTTTGAACGAATTTCCATTCATATTTTTTGGTTTTCACTCCTCTTCTTCCATATTTCTTTATACATATTCCTACCATTACTCTACCGAAATCAACATTGAATCTAACTAGATCGTTTCTACTTTGATTCTCTATCACCATCTCAACAAGATCTCAGTGCTATTCAGAGATATAGACTTCTTTGTAATCAATTTAGCTAGAAAAGGTATGATTGTAGCCTTGAAAATCAATCAAGCGAGAAAAGGTGTGATTATGGCCTTGGAAATCAATCAAGTTAGAAAAGGTGTGATTGTACCCTAAGAAATAAATTGGGTGAGCTTGTTGGCCCTGAAATCAAGTATCTCTACCCAGAGGATTGTGAATCTGGAGGGTGTACCTCGTAGCCTTGAAATCGAGGGCGTAATTGTAAAGATTGCTTTTGAAAGAAAATCCGTGCTTGTGTGCGGGACTGGATGTAGGGTAACTCCGAACCAATATAAAATCCAGTGTGTTCTTTCTTTTTCTGCTTTTACTCTGCATCTGTGTCTTTTTCTATGTTCATATCTGTGTCTGAATATTGCATACATTTGTTTTCAAATTAACATAAACTCAAAAAGATTTAGTAATTCCTTATAAACACTATTCACCCCCTCTAGTGTTTATCTTAGCCTTAAGATCCGTAATCTGCATTTCTTACAAAAACAAACGGCTAAGTAGCCATGAAAAGAAAGAAGAGAGCTTGATTTACTTTTGAGCCTAAACTAAAACTAAGAGAGACTAAGGAAGAGGAGGGTTACATGAAACGTAAGGGTATATATACACGTGTTAAGCCCTAATTCATATTTTTTGGGAATGCCCAAAATACCCTTGAGAAAGTGTGGAGGCAAAGTAGTCATTAGCTTCTACTAATCATCATTTAAGTGTAAATGAAGCCATTAATTCCATAAGCATGTGCATTAGCCTCTAACTTGTACATTAAGATAGGTGGGTAGGTAGGGTCCTTCATGATCTTCACTTTGAATTACTTCCATCTTTCTTCCTTTGTGTTCTTTTTGTGCATGCATATCTTCTTCATGAAACAACTTGTAATTGAAATCAAATTCCTACAAAATAGTATGGAAATTTCTAATTAAATTTTCTCAAGTTAATTTATGCACAAAAATGACTATTTTGCCCTTGGATGAAGATGAATATGTGACAATTTGGAATTAATATGGATATTGGTTAAAATATATTAAAATACCCAATATGATCATTTATTTAAATTAATTAGAATAGATATGATGGTAAAAATATGCACATTTATGTGTACATCAAATACCGTCACACTTATCTTTTTATTCGTCCACGAATAAAGAAAAACTAAGATAAATCCGTTTTCGTAGAGAGCACAATTGCATTGAGCGAATACAACAAGCTGTTAAACCTCTAGGTGTCCCCGGTAGGATGAGTGTTGCCCCATGAGGGTTTTTAGGGGATTCTACCCACAAAATCCTAATGCAAGATGAAAATATTTACAAAATGCAAGATTTATTTACAAAGAGATGAATGCGAGTTTTTGAAAATATTTACAAATGAAAGATTTACTTTTAAATTGACACAAATAAGTTAAATATAGGTGTTGGTCATTATCATGAAAATTTAAGTCATTTACTCGTCAAATTTCCAATAAAAATCAAGTTATCATAACAAATAGACTATATTTTAACTCGTTATTTCGTTTTGATAACAAAGTGTAACTATGAAACGAATCCTTAGTTGATTATCAAAGTTTATTAGGGTGGTATATTCATTTCTTTTCAATAACAAGTCAAATCAAATAAGTTAAAATAATGCTTGGATTTCATTTGCTTACACTCTCTTATTTTTTTGAAAATTTTATTGATATATACATATGCCTGACTCGGATAAACTGAGGCCAGATATATTACTCATGCACTGCCTTGCAGACTTATGTGAGGGGAATATAGAGCATGGCGAGTGAACACATGAGTGTGAACACCTATTGACTGTAGACGTTATTAAAAAGAATTTTTATATACACACCTAGCTCAGATAAACTGAGACCAGATATACCGATCATGCACTACCTTTTGGGCTTACGTGAGGAAGGTACAGAGCATGGCGAGTGTACACACAAGTGTGTGCACCTGTCGACCATAGGTGTTAATAGAAAATATGTACATATGTAAAAATGTTTTATTTTTGTTTTTTTAAAAGAGAGAGTTTTGCAAAATAATCTTAGCACCACTAAACTTAGAAGACAAAAAATGTTATATTCTTTACTTTAAATCAACCACTTTTTAAAAGAAAGATTTTGAGTTAGGATATATTTCATAATTATCACGTATGAATCTTCATACATACCAGTTAAACCATTGTTATTTGTGATCACACTTTATTTTTATTTTTGTTAAGACAAATAAACTTTCAAAAATTTCAATTAAATAAGCCAAAACCATATATTTATTCTACAGTGTTTCTTTAAAAAAAATTCTTCTTTTGTTTTTGAATTTTTTTTGAGTTTTTGGATGGAAAATGAAAAATTAATCCTAAAAAATCAAAAAGAAGACGAGTCTCCACCCACACTGGATTTTGACTGTGTCCCCACAATCAACCCAAGTGGAAGGAAAAAAAAACAAAAATAAAATGATAACATATATTTACATGTAAATGAACGGTATCTACACGAGATCAGAAAGTATATCATCAAAAAGTAAATGAAACGGTCTTCCAAAGACCGATTCATTTGCCTCGTCACGTACGCGAGACACAGCTTAAGCTTGGAAAACTAAACCGCAAAAGATTTCAAAATTTAACGTTGATTTGGAAAAACAAATGTTGTTTTATCAAAAATCGTACGAGTTTTTTTATTTTCGATGATTTTTGAGGTAGATATAACGATTGATTGAAATTCAATTTTATTTTCACCAAATTGAAAGTCAAGCTCAACATCAACAGATTTTTCAAAATTATTGATTTCAAAATTGAAATGGTGATTTAAATCTTCCCCTAGAGAACTTAACAAATCATTTTCGAAAAGTCCAAGGAAATCTTGTTCATTGAATTCGTCTTCCTTTTATTGGATTAGCAACAACTTCATTGCATATCTCAAGTTCAAAATCCAAAGCTGTTGTATTCAAATTTTCGAAATCAAGAAAAGGAAGATCGAAATCTAAATCGAATTTCTTACCCTCAAAAGAATTTAAATCCAATTCGATTACAAATTTTTCAACAACTTCATTAAGATCGTCATTGTCAGTTTCAAAAATTGTTATTTGAAAATCGTCAATTTTGCTAAAAGATGATCGTTTGATTCGTCACAATTGAGATTTGGTTTTGTTTTTCACGTTGTTTCATATAATTTTCAAACAACGAATCCATGTGATCATTGTAAATTTCGTTCACTTGTTCAACAAAATCCAATTTGTAATTATTAACTTGAGAATTTTCGATTTGGATTTGTAGAGAACAAAAATTATCAATCGCATCATAATCGAGATTATTTCCATTGCGATAATTATTTGAAAAGTTGTTTCCACTTTCGTTTTGAGTTTGAAATTCATTTTGGAGTTTGAAATTGAAGTGGCATGGGTTATAAACGAAATCGTTTGAATTTTAAATTGAATTCAAATTTTGGGATCCTTGACTTGAGTTATTGCACAAATATGAATTACATAAATCATTTATCTCTTGATTTTGTTGTGTAGAGATTTCAAGTAGAGATGTAATGCTATATTCGAGATTCGAGGGTTGGTCTCGTTTTGAAAACTTTGTCGTTCAAAATTCGAATTGTTTATGGAATAGTTGTCGTTAAAATATCCATACGAATTTGGAATGAAATCATATGAATTATATTGATCTTCACAACTATTGTAAAATTCTAATGGGTAAGGAAAAGGAAACTCGGGCATTTTCAAGAATTTTTTATTTTGGGGTTTTTTTTGTGTAAAGGAAAAGTACTCACAATGAATATATTTTTTAAAAAAGAAATGTTTTTTTTGTTTTTTTATAAAGGAAAAATACTTACAAATAGAAATTATTTTTCAAAAGGGAAATTTATTTCTTTTTTGGTTTTTCAAATTTTTTCTTTGTTTTTGAAAAGGTTTTATAATCATTTCTTTTATTTTGGTTTTTCTAAATTTTTTTTTGGATTTTTGAAATTTCAAAGAAAAAGGATTTAAAAATATCAAAGGAAAAGGAGTATTTACAATTTTTTTTTTACATTTGGATTTTGAATTTTTTTTGTTTTTTTTTGTTTTTAAATATGCATGAACTAATGCAACTAAATGAATGCAGGGGTTAATTACAAATGATTTATCCTAAGTTAACTCAAAATTGTATAATCACACTTTGTCTTAAATCAACAAAAATATTTCTTAGCTAGGGAACGGGCAGGGGTTATCGGTGCACCACAAATTACCGTAGCAATGCAACCGAAGGTTTAAGTACCTTCAGAGGAGCAACCACTGTAATATTTACGAATTACCGTAATATTTATAAATGGTTATTACTCTGCTATAGCCTAGACACCAAGAAATTAAATTGTTCAAAGAAGATGACATGTCAATATGCAATTAAGAGTTATCGACGTCTAAACGTTATTATTAATCAAAATCTAAGACGAAATGCATAACTGAAATTAAATGTGTATTAACAATGCAACTACAAATGAATTTTTGTTTTTTTAAATGCAAATGCAAGCAATCAACAATGCAATTCAAATAAAACTAGAAATGAAAGCAGAAATATATTTTTTGGCTAGCAAGCAGAGCAATTTATTTTGGCTAGCGAAGCAAAACATGCAAATGATTCTTCCTTATCTGCTTTGGCAACCTGAAAATTAAAAAAAAGATATATACAGTTTTTTGAACACATAAAGATGGGACTTAAAACAAAACAATTGAAAAGAAAACAATGAAAATAAAAAGAAACTTGTTATTTGAAAACAAAAGAAAACAACCTAAACCAAATTATTATTATATTTTTTTATAGAAATTTTTCTCCTTTTTTTTGACACAAAAGGAAAAGCTAACTAAAGAAAAGAGGAGGAGAAGAACCTGCCGTTCGTAGCTCGGTTGGTTAGGGTATTGGAAGATGGGAACCAAAGACTGTGTCCGGGCAGGTTCGAAACCCCAGCGCCATAACCATCAGTGGGAGTTTCAACGTTACACATCCGTGTGCGAGACTAAATAAAAGCGGGGTAGACACACGACGTGGGGTTTACTTAATTAGTGTCAATGAATACCATGATCTTAAGGTTCCCCATGATATAAAAAAAAGAGGAGAAGAGGGGAAAAAAAATTAAAATAGGCCCAATTAAAACCAAGCCCACCAATCTCCTTTTTTTACTTTTTTTTATATGAACCACGGCCCACGGCCCATGAAAATTAAAAAAAAAATAACAGCCTCTCTGATAATCTGTAACGAAACGAACTTCGAATCCCTCCTTCTTTCTAATAAAAATAAATAAATCAAAATCGAACAAAACTTCGAATTTGGGGTTGCGTTGATCGATATAATCGACTGCTACGAATTCGAGGGAATTGGGTACTCAGGAGTTCGTCGATTAGGTTCGAATTGAGGCGAAGAGATTTGGTGATTGGCGAGTTACTGGGTTCGAGGAGTGGATGTCGACTTGTGCGACGATTGGCAGAAGTGTTCTTGAATTTGGGTTTGCTGAAGTAGTTTGCAGGCGCGATTATCGTGATGGAGTTGAGATGGGTTTGATGGCGATAGCGATTGGTAATTTTGAAGCAGTGGTCAAAGGTTAGTCGTTCTGGTTGATGTATGCTATGTTTTAATTTGAGGAGATTCGATTAGGTGGACTTGGGGTTGTTGTCAGGTGGTCACACTGAGGCGAAGTGTGCAGATACTGAAATGATAGGGGCAGTGGCAGAAGTGTGATGGAAGTGGAGTGACTGTTGGCAAGTTTGAAGTTGTTATATGCTGTGTGGCATTGTCAGGCAGCAGTGAAGGAGGGATGGTAAGGCTTGGAGGTGTACTGTTGGTGAAGGAGAATGATTGGTGAATGCTAGTAAAGGTTGGATGGATATTTTGTAGCAGAGGGTGTTGATGTAGCAAGTCAGGTTGTGGTAGAGAGTTGATGGTGGTATTGGGATGTTGAATGGTGTGGATGCAACAGTTGTGCATAGAGAAATGGATATGAAAATGCAAAAGAAAATGCAGCACAGAAAGTTTTTGCACAGGATGCTGCTCCAATATGCATAGAGGAAAATGTTTGCACAGTGGGATTCAAGATGAGGTGGTAAATTAAGGGATGTTTGGTGACAGAATTGTGGTTTGAAGTGGCTGGAGAAGGCTGTGCATTGGAGATGAGATGGAGTGGAGGAGGTAGCTGGTGGTTTGTATTGATGACGTTAGTTTGTGAAGCTGTATGTTGTTGACTGTAGTTGTCTGTTGTGGAGGATGGTGCAGAAGCAAGGGGATGTGTAGTAGGAGGTAGAAGTGGTGATGTTAGTTTGCTGAAATATGGTTAGTGAGGTAGAGAGTTGTGGTAACAGTTTAGTGGAACTGTGGTGCTTCTGTTGGCAAGTGTATGTAGTGAACAGAGAATGTGTATAGCTGCTGCTGTTGTTGGTGGCAGGTGTAACTGAAGGGGTTGTGTTATTGTAATGGTGTGGGAGGATTTGTATTAGCGGAGTGATGGTGAGGAGAAGGATGGTAAAGGAAATTGAGGTAAGAAGTTTGGTGATGTGCTAGAAGTTTGTTGCTGTTGTATTGTGCAGGGAAGAAATGTAGATAGTGGGGAGGTGGTTACAGTAGTGAGGCAGAAGGATGAAATGTGTGCACAGAGACAAATGCACAAAAATAAAATAAAAATTTATCAATGTAATAAAAGAAGAAAATGAAAGAAAATGTAAATGTAAAAGGATGTGAATGCAATAAATTATTATTATTTTTTCTTTTTGAAATTTTGTATGTCTCTTTTTTTTATATACAAATGCAAATGAACAACACACTCGAAAACAACAACAAACAAAATCAAACAAAATGCAAACAAACACATAAAATAAAACACAAATAAAATCACATAAAAATAATCTGAAGAATAGAAAATCAAAATCAAAACAATTCCCCAGCAACGACGCCAAAAACTTGTTTATCGGCTAATTTTCTATCGATTTAGAAAACTGCCGAAAAATTTCAAATTAAAATTTATACCGCAAGCACACGGCGTACACTTGTAGTACGTGACGAATACGGGTCGGTTCGCAGGTAATTGATGATTTAGAAAATTAGCTATTTAATCAAATTATACCAATTTGGAATGAAAGTTAAGCTACAGAATTAGAAAATTAGCTAACCAACTAAAAGAAAAGAGATGCAAATATAAGAGTTATATGACAATTTAGAGAATAAATCCACTCTCTAGATCACATAGTTCAACACATGAAATCATAATCTCTCTTTTATGGTCATTAGTGCTTTTATTGATGTGCTTATCATAAGTATGAGATATTTGTACTATTAATTAGCTTAACATAAGTCATCAAACTTTAGCACACCCCTTAAACCACTTACTAACTTTCATGAAACTTACAATGGAAATGAAAATGCAATCTAATTAAGTATAACCTATTAACTATTGATTAGAAATATAGACCATGAAAATTTAATTTCAAATCATTTTCTTTTGCCATAATCATATTTTGATGAAGAGGCAATTAGGGTTAGTGATTGTTTAAGCATAACCTATTTGGTGTCAACAATATAGGCTATCAAATTCAAAGCAAAAACAAATAGTAAACCATTTCTATCATCATCATTAAGCACAAAAAGAGAGCATGAATTAACAAATAGTTGAAGATACATAATTAGAGAGCTTCAGTACCCCTAAATTGAAGGAGTTTAGCCTCTCATATTTGTCATTTAATTAACAAATATAGCTAGCAACATGAAAGTGAAAAAGAAAGAAAAATGAAAGCTAATGGAAAAGAGAAGCTAATTAACAAGAATTAAAACTAATCTACTTTGCATGAATGTAAATCTACACTACCAACATTGAAGTAAATGAATAAGGAAAGTAAACGAACAAGTAATTAAATTGCATAAGAAAAAGAAAGTTACATGAAAATAAAAACAAACGGCTAAGTAGCCATGAAAAGAAAGAAGAAAGCTTGATTTATTTTTGATCCTAAACTAAAACTAAGAGAGACTAAGGAAGAGGAAAGTTATATTAAACATAAGGGGTATATATACATGTGTTAAACCCTAATTCATATTTTTGGGAAATGCCCAAAATACCCTTGAGAAAGTGTGGAGGCCATGTAATCATAACTTTTACTAATCATCATTTAAGTGTACATGAAGCCATTAATTCCAAATGCATGTGCATTAGCCTCTAATTTGTACAATAAGGTATGTGGTAGGTGGGGTCCTCCATGATATTCACTTTGAATTATTTTCATCTTCATTCCTTTGTATTCTTTTTGTGCCTGTATATCTTCTTCATGAAACAACTAGTAATTGAAATCAAATTCCTACAAAATAGTATGGAAATTTCTAATTAAATTTTCTCAAGTTAATTTATGCACAAAAATAACTATTTTACCCTAGACGAAGATAAATATGTGACAATTTGGAATTAATATGGATTTTGGTTAAAACAAGTTAAAATATCCAATACGATCATTTATTTAAATTAATTATAATAAATATGGTGGTAAAAATATGCACAATTATGTGCACATCACGGCACATTGCCTTATAGAAAATGAGCGGCCTCGCTTGTGCCAAAGTCAATATAGGCACTTTGAAAGCAATAAGGTCAACGACGTTATGAGTATGCGACCCCATACCCTTATATATATACATATACATACATACATACATACATACATACATACATACATATATATATATATATATATATATATAGATGTGAGGCGACACCACAACAACGCATGTGGCAAGGTCGACGTCGACGATGAGGATGCTGACTTCGAACCACTTCAATCCTAGCCGATTCACTATGTACCAACACAGGTTGATATCGTGCCCATCGCTATTAGTTGAAGTCGAAGTCATAACAGCGATGAAGAGAAATGACGACCTCGTCATTGCCGACATGGCATTTTCGTAATTAATATTAAAACTATTTATTTGCAAATAAAAGTAAGTTTTTTTCCACCAACCCCTATTGTTTGTCCAAATATTACTAATTAACAAATACTTTTTCATAATCCTTTTCATACATTTACACATTACCAGAATTTATCATTCCCAAAACAACTTGCAAACCAATAACTTATGTTAATGTTTTAATATAAATATTAAGATTTTCTAGCCCAATAAATTTATATAAAATCATCCTCAAAAATCATAATTAATCCGATTAACCATATTCTTTATCATATAAAAATTTCGGAGCTAAAAACATAATTTAATTACTTTTAATAATTAAACCCTGAAATAAATGATTTTTCAACCTTTGGAAATTCACCAAATATTCTCATTAAATCAAAATTTTATGAAATTAGAAACCCACATTCAAAATAATGTTTCTAACATCATCAAGAATCTCAAGTCATTTGAATGTCATATGATAGGTTTTCTAACTCAAACATATCACTTAGTTTTATAAATAAATTAAATAAATTCACCAATAAGCATATAACCATTCAAAGTATCATAGCATAACACGATATAAGCAAAAGAATTGGATCTATACTTAAACCCAAAATAATACTTAAAACATGATATGCATATCTTATTATTCACTATGAATGGTCTAAATAGGTAGAAATTGGTTTTCGATTTGATTCCCCTAAGCTTTGCTCTTGTTTTCCCTAGCTTTACTTTCCTTACACCCTTGGTAATGGCCGGCCTTGTTTCCTTGATTTTGTTTGTATTAAATGAAATGAAGGAGGAAATGAGAACGAGTTTAGTTGTTAAGGAAACATGTTCCCTTTCCATTTTGCCCTCCCCATATAACATTCTTCTTATTAATGTTATAATTAATTCCATTAGTTCATTAATTAAGGCTTGATCCTTTTTAATTACCAAATCCAAATCTCCTTATCCATTTACATTATTTTATTTAGTTTATCCAATTAAATACCTAAATAATGTTAATTAAAATTAAGGTTGTTACAGACCCCCCTTCTTAAAAAATTTTGTCCCTAACGTTATGATAAGGTACACACATCAAACATAAAAGTATAATGTAAAACATACCATCAAACAAATTAGGATAAGTGTCCCAAATCCCACTCTCCGTTTCCCAAGTACAGTCTCTCTCATCGTCACTCCATTGAACTTTCACTAATCTGATTGCCTTGTTCCTTAGTTTTTCTCATCCTTTGCCACAATATGAATTGGATGTCTAACTATAGTCATATCCGGCTCCACTACTAAATCTTCTAATGCAGTCGGTGTTGTAGTTGTCTCTGGATCTCGAACACACTACCTTAGACGAGAAATATGGAAAATATTTTAAATATCTACCAAACTGCTCAGTAACTCTATCCTGTAAGCGAGTTTCCCAATCCTCTCTATTGAAAGAGTAGTTTATGCTGCAGGATCGTGTAATATGGAATAACGGAATAGTCTAGGTAGATAAAGTAGGTAAATGCAAGGAGACACCAGGATTTTATACTGGTTCGGACCTCTCGTCCTACGTCCAGTCCCTAAGCTTCACTTAGGAATTTCACTAACTAACACCCTCACTTCACCTGGAGGAATAGGTTTACAACTTACCCGAACAACCGAACGGGATTTCTTGCCTCAACTACCGAAGAGGACTTCAACTCAATTACTAAAATACAATATTTGACTTGTTGTTTTCTTGTCAACACTAATGAGTCTAATGTAGTACAATATCCCTATAATCTTATCCTCGAGAGTATGCAATGTGTTTGTGAAGATTTAAGAAATGTGAATTGCTATGAATCAAAAGAATGTTATAAACAAAAACAATGATTCAAGCAATAGGTTAGTGAATGCTTTGAGAGTATCTAGAAAATATGAACAAGAGAATAGTTAGATTAAAGCAAGAGAATTCGGTGAATTAAATGATGTTAGAATCATTTATATATACTTGTAGAAGAGATGCATATGTTGTCAAAGGTTGCAAACAAGAGATGCGTCCATTTCCATTAATGAATGGTTGCAACTCTTGGGAGGAAGAAGGTGTCTTTTCAGAGAAAATTCACAGGTTCAAATTCAGTCGACTAAGCAGGGAATTCAGTCAACTGAAAATATGAAGTAAAATTTTCGGGACCAAATTCAGTCGACTGTGCAGGAACATTCAGTCGACTGAAACTGTGCATGTGTATAAATTTGTTCTAGTTTCAGTCGACTGACTATTCCTGTTCAATCGACTGAACTCATAAAACCTGCATAGTTAAAACTTAATGGAAGCATGAAGTTTATAAAAAAAATTCTAGTGTTCGTGCAAGCTTCTTGAGGATAGATTTTAACAATATATCTAGACTAAGACACATGTAAAAATATACTAAGTTTGTTTCGTCTTCATCTATCTTCCTTTAGCATTTGCATATATTTCTTTAAAGCACATTGTCATTGATCAAAATTTTCGTGTATCAACATTCTCCCCCTTTTTGATTGATGACAATACTGATTTATTCTAGAGATGTTTTACTTATTTTCTTCCCCTGAATGTATGCACTATCTTTCCTACAAAACAAAGTTAGTACCATAGATTTTTCTCCCCCTTTGTCATCGACAAAAAGGAAGAACTAACAGCAGTAATAATTTATCAAAACAACCACTGAAGCATAGAGAATATTTGCATACACTAGTACAGAAAGTGCATATTGCTTCACCTCATTTGCATCGGTTGAAGTAAAAACTGATGCAAATAGAACTATTTGCATCAGTTCTATCTTAGTAACCGATGCAATTGGTACGGGGAAAACAATAGGTAATAAAAAAATCAAATTTGCATCAGTTCTCATCAACAACTGATGCAAATAGTTTTAGTCGCATCGGTTTTAAAGTCAACCGATGCAACTACATGTGGATGGCAACATGAAATTTAGGTGGGAAATAATGAAAAATTGGCTCCAACATTACTAATTTGGACAAATATACTCCTTCCTCTTCAATAACCCACTCGGTCCACTGTCTCCATACTACACTGCCCTTCTCCTTAAGGCGTAAAAACGGTTCTCGCCCATAGTGAGAGGATTAACAGGCGATTGGCGATTCAATATCATATCCCTTCTAGTAAAGCATGAAGTTTTTTGTCATATTACCAAATCCTATGCCGATACAATTCAATCCATATCGAGGTCCAGAAGGGAGATGCATCAAGAAATCGTGACTCAAATTCCAACATATTATACCGATTCATCCTCATTTTTGCAATCGACTTTGATTTAGGGATCTGGCAAAAAGGATCTGGAAATCTACAGGTCTGTTAGTGGTGATTTTGAAGTTATGTTTATAAAATCATATGTCGATGGTCTAATACATGATTCGGGTAAGATTACTTCAATCAATTTTCGATTTTGGGTTTGGTGATTAATTAGTTTGGCAGCTCGCAAAGATTCAAAGCAATACTTTTTGGGCATGTATGATATTTTGTAGGCACAACAATGTTTCAATCTTTAGTGCCTAATGTATAGATTACGTTCGAGGTTTGTTTTGGCATCTGGAATCATGGTTTGATTTTTTATATATGCGATGGTGTTCAAATTCAATTCAAGGGATCCACTTTTAAAAGTTTATTCATTAATATCCCTGTGATTATATGTAAATGATTTGGAGAAAAGTGAGATCTGAAAAAAGTCATCCACCTTCAGATTGATGGGCATTCGCTATGTAGCTTGAATCAAAAAATTAGCATGACCTTTTATGACTTACAAAACTCCGTTGGTTTCTTTATTTACTCATCTATTCTCAGTAAGTTGTATACACACAAACAGCAATGTGCCTTGCATGTTCTGAAGTGTTGACTTAAAGATTAATATGCAAAACACAATTCAATAATTAGACTATCATTTTACAGTTTTGCATATCAAAATCTGTTCTCTTCCTTACATCATTTTATTTACTTTTACCATAATATGAAACTTTCATAATATGATATGGTTCCATATAACCATTTTACTTAGGTTATACATAAGATGTTTCTTAGTTAAAACATAATTTAATAAATTTACTGATGTGAAGATTATTAATTTTTATTCAAAAGTAACCACACTAAAAACTTACAAAATTTTAATAACATAAGTAATGAGAACAATTAGTTCAACTAGCATTTAACCCTTTTATTATTGGTACACCTGATCAATATGGACAACCCCGTTGCAGTTGATTCTTAATTACAAAATGTTTCATTTACTAAAGCAAACACCTGATTAGAACAACATTTACAAATACATAATATGTTCATATGTTTTCTGCTGTAGGATACTCCATCAACCGAACAGAGTATGACCCAACTGGATGTTGATATACTTTGCTTCGTTGATATGCAGGCTGATGATGCGTTCGAGTAGGCTTAAAAAGCTAAGTATTCCAACATTATTTATCTTTGATTCTATCTTGGCTTGTTAGCAACTATTCAAAATTATAGTTTTTTTTTGAAAAATAAAATTGATCAAACTTAACATCCAACGTTAAAATAATTGAAACTTATATATGTGCAGTCTTTTTTTTTTTGCAGTGGAGAGGAGAAGTAGGGAGGAATGTGGGTGGATTGTGTTGACAGTTAGTAGAAGTGTGAAATGTGTATTTGGTATGGTGATGTAGGGGAGTGATGAATGTAGTGAAGTTTATGGTGATAGTGGGTTGGTTAGTAGGTAGAAGTAGGTGAACTGGAAGGAAGGGAGGAATGATGACTGATTTATGGTGGCGGTAAGGTGGTGGTAGATGGATAGAGGCAGTAAACAGATGGGGGTGGTCGAATGTAATGAAGTTGTCAATGTAATGAAGTTGTGATTTAGTCCTTGAGCTATCTTCCTATTTTGAAAAGCAGCAGCTACTACAGCATACAAGCAATCTTGCAACTCGTCCCGGTGTAGTTTGAAAATTTTCAAAGAAAAACCATCCGGGCCTGGGATTTTGAAGTCTTCAGTAGAAAGTACAACATCTTTTAACTCGGTTATGGTCACAGTAGTAGATAAGTACCTTCTTCTTTCTACATTAATAATTTTTCTTAGTTGAACAGAAGCAAAACTCCTTCCTGTTGACCATTATACAAGTTAGAGTAGAAGTATATAGCTTGGGTAAAAATTTGCTAGTGATCTTATATGAAATTTCATTCTCAGTCCAGCAGTGTATGAATCTTGTTTTTATGCCTCCTCATTGCCATCTTAGCATAGAAAAATTTAAAGTTGGAATCCCTACTTCGCAACCACGAAATTTTGCTCTGTTTCTTATTGAATTCATGCTGGATTTTAAGTTTTTCTTTGAGCTTATAGCATCACAAAATGGGCACGTGGCACAAGGAATTATTGCCCAGGAATTGCATAAAATACCAGATATGACATGATACCTGTAAAAAATATACATCAAATACCTTTTCGACAGTTCAAAGAACTGTAAGAGGCACAGTATAACAGATATATAACAGATTCACATTCAAGATTTCAATCTCGATTGATCTCAACCGCACTATGTACCGAGAATTCAACACTTTATTTTCATAATATTACATATTTAGTGTAATATACATAAAAACAAACGTGACATAACATCATAATTGACTACTTTTCCATATCTTGCTTCCAAACGCAGTACTTTTCTGGCAATAAGATTAAGAGTGAAGGTTCCTCTTTCTGCATACTATCGTAACCACCAAGTTTCCCTACATATAAAAGAATCCTTAGCATTATATCCTAAGCATAACCATTTCATTTATTGATTCAAGTAATGTTAATTATACAGTTACAGTAGGATTTGGAGAGAAAGTAATGAATAAAAATAGAAGGATCATCAATATGGGTAATCCAGCTGTGGAACTTCCTCCTGATATAATATGCTCTATTGCTCAACGACTGCAAATTCCAGATTATCTTCACATGCATGCAGTCTGCACCTCATGGAGATCAGCCCTTAAACATAAACCTTCCACGTTTCCAATTCCCTCACATCTATTAATCAAGGGTCCTTTCTGTACACATCTATTTAGTACTTTATTTTTTATGTTTGGAGGTTATCTTACAGTTTACTGGTATTCTTTATGGACAGGTTGAAAGAATATTGCTTAAAGAGCAAGCAGTACATATAGCCCATGTGACAAATAGAAAAGTCATTTGTAAGTATTCTCAACGCTTATTGTTTTCTTTTTGTTTCAAGTCAAACCATGATGCCCTCCTTTTGTTGTGCTTCAGAGGTTTCCATAAGTTATTATTAGGATAAATTAAATGGGCACGTGGCACAAGGAATTAGCTACTTCTAGATTTTTTGCTTCTTTACAGTTTGATTTATTTTAACTTTATCAAATAGATAGGGAACCTTTGCCTACTAAACTCTTCCCCAAAGATGATCATGTTTGATGGAAAACTATTGGAACCTGAAAATAAACACAAGGACACAAATTTTCAAGTTTTATATTGAAACTGTAAGGTCAGTTAATGTGAAAAGGATATAGATGTGCTATATACGATAAGAAACATACACAGCACTAGTTATGCAGTATATCTATGCTATGGTAAGAAACAAATGAATGTAGGCCATATATGCACATGAATTACCTGAAGTTGGTCGGCAACATTGACTATAAACCCATTGCATAGAAAACACATACCGTTTTGCACAAGAGAGGATGAAAAAAATAGAACAAGGTGAGGATTCAGAAGCTATTGAAGAAACAGGAACACCAGCAGTTGGTTTAATTACATATAACTACATTAATTTGTTTCACTGAGTAAATTGTTGATTTTGTGATGCTATAGGCTGAAAGTTGGAGCTTATCGCGTGTATCTGAATACGGTTACTCAAGATTACATGCTACTAAAGGGGATTTAAGTCTAGAGGTGAGTGTAATTAAGATACTTTGTTTTATCAAATATAAAGTATAAACTGATTATAAAAAATTATACTTCATTTTCGTTAATTTTGCATTCAGTTTGTCAATTCAAACACAAAGGCAGTGCAAGACAAGTTCCATATTATCAAGAACAACAGCAAATAGAATGACATATACTTGTGCATTAGAGTGTTTTTTCCTTTTTCTTTTGTACTTATGATGGGAGGGTGTAATCAAAAGAAAGCGTTTGTATATTGGAAACTATGTATGTGTATTACTCAAGTTATGATTGATCTAAGTAAATATACATATTTACATTAGCAATAATTACTACTCATTAGCTGCCAGGAATTACTTGTGTATGTTTTTATTATATATATATGTAAATATTATCAATGATATATATATATAGTCTATTTGAGTACTGTAATAATGGTTTCTGAGGGATTAGTTTGCATCGGTTGTTATAAAAAACCGATGCAATAGAGGGATTAGTTTGCATCGGTTTTCAACAACAACCGATACAACAAGTTCCTTTGTTGCATCGGTTTTTATTACAACCGATGCAACATGGGGGCTGTGTTCAACCAACCAACCATGATATTTTGCATCAGTTGTTAGTAACAACCGATGTAAAAAGGACCTTTTTGCATCGGTTTCAGAACTGATGCAAAAGTGTTAAACCTGTTGCATCGGTTGCATATGCATCGGTTGTTGAACTGATGCAAAAGGGGGGTAAACAACCGATGCAAATGTCCTGTTTTGTAGTATTGATAAGCATGAATTAAGAGAAAAAATGTTGTGACAGACAAGCAAAAAATGGCTATTTATACAAGCCATTAGAAAGTTAAAAATACACATCAAAACAAAAAAATTACCCATCCTTATCCCAGTCATATGAACCTTCTCTTCTTGTTGGTTCACGTATGACGGGTCCTCCTGTTGGTGGTCTATGTGCTCTTCCTCCTTGGCCACAACTAGCTCCACTAGCGCTGCTACTTGTATGCTCTTCAGATGTCGTCCATGTAAACGTAGGTGCCGGACGTTTGCCACGAGATGTTGAAGCAGTAGTGGTGCTTGAGCACGAGATTGCATTCCAAAGCTTGTTGAAGAATCCTTTGATTTTGTCAAGCTTATGATAGTGTCAAGAATTTGTTGATTTCTTGACAATATCCCCAAGGATTGGTTGGTAGTGAAGCTTGGGTCAACAAGACGAATTTCATCATCTTGCTCGAGATGTTCTTCGTGGCGAGGTTGAGGAGGTTGTTGTTGTTGTTCTTGATGCCTTGCTTCCCATTTGGCAAGTGATATTATGCGAGGAGGTCGAGATGGGAGTTGCATTAGGCTTATGGTCCGATGGTTAATTTGATGGACCATTGTATTCTCTGATTCAGGTAACAGTGTATCGATATTTAGGAGAAGTCGCATGATGTACTCTCCAAAGTAAATAGTGTGCATTTTTCCATTGTTGAAAGTGAGAAACTCATCAAGAATAAGCTATACCCAATTAACTTGTATATTGCCAAAAATAGCATATAGAGCTCGATAGTTATTTGGGTAGACAATTTCGTACGAGCCCGTACGAGGAGTAATCGTTCTCATTAGGGCTTTATGGAGGATTCTCGCCATAGGTCGAAGAGAGGTGGACTTAAAATCCCTAAAGTTGATATTATCATCCATGAATCGATGGTTGATGTTGTCACGAATGTGTGGATTGAAATCTATCTCCTCTAACTTTCTCCCGACATTTGGAGACTCTAAAATGTGTGCTATTCTATCCAATGAAAACCATACTTTCTTTCCACACACCATACTCCAAACACTATTGTTTGGATTTCTTGGAGTTTGGTGTCCAAGATTAAGGTTAGCATAAAATAATTTCACCATTAAATGATTAATGGCATGGTCATTTCGTTTCAAATCTAAAAGAGAAGTTAAACCTGCCGGATCTGTTAATGCTTGGATGTTGTAGGTTTGAAAACTTTGAAAATCAACGAAAGAATGCTCGAAAATTCGGGAATTCTTCATCTTGTTCCATCGAGTGACAGCGGTTCCATCGTAAAAACATTGTGCTATTTGAGCATCAATTGGCTTGGAGGATGAAGAAGATGAAGCTCGTGATCTTTTTGGTGCCATTTGGGTGAGAATTTAGTTGATTTTGAGGAATTTGGGTGCTAGGGTTTTGAAATTGATTTGGGAAAGAAAGTTTGTAGGAGGTAAAAAGTGAATTGGTAGGGTAAAATATGGTGGTTAAAAGGGGAAATTTTGCCTAGGAAGTAGCGTTCAGTCGACTGAATGTTCTGTTCAGTCGACTGAATCAAAGGCCGAAATTTTCTGTGATAGATTCAGTCGACTGAGCAGTACATTTAGTCGACTGAATTTTGTTGCTGAAATTTTCTGTTGAATTTTTAGTCGACTGTGCAGATGGTTCCAGTCGACTGAACTTTGTATATATTATTTTCTGTCATATTTTTAGTCGACTAAGCAGGGGCATTCAGTCGACCGAAACATGCATTTTTGTTGTTTCAGTTAATTTTTGAAATTAAACAATTTATTTAAAGAAATAGTTACAAAAATATTGATGTAACAACATACAAATATTTCAAAATTTAACTATTTCTTTGGGGATGGACTTGGAGACTTTTTTCCTTCATTCTTCATGTAATTTATATCCCATGAATTCAGACTATATTGAGGAGTTTTAGGAGACGTCCAAGGATTCATAGGATCGAATGGTGTACGATAAGATGAAGATGGATCAAGTGAGCTAACAGGGCGAGGTAGGGGTTCAGCCACTTCGTTCTTCTTTGATCCACCGAAGCGTAAACCGATTTGTTCTAGAAAGCTCAAACGTCTTGCCGTAACTTTTTGCTCGAAGTATAGCTCTCGTTGAAGATCTATCTGTTGTTGTTGAAAGTGATGAATTTCATCGATCTTTATTTTTGTGTCAGGTGAAATAAAGAGTCCGTGTTTCACCTTTTTGGATTCTGGTGTGAAACCGGTACGATAATTTTCCCATTTGTAAACCGGCTCATGTGCTGGTGTTGGCGATGTTGGAGTGTTATCAACTGAAGAGGTGATATTGATTAGAGAGAAGGAGTTGTTGGATGACATTTTATATTGAATTAAGATTTTATTCGTAAATCAAGATGAAAAATAAAAATATTTTTAAGAGTTTATTTATAACAGAATTTTACTAAACAAATAATGGTTATAATTTAATAAGAATTTTTAACCGCACAGAGATTTAATGGTAAAGAGAATTTTGTTAAAATGTATAAAAATGGGTGGTCTACGAGTTATATAATGTAATATATAACATAGCTGAAAATATTTGAAACAAAATATTCAGTCGACTGAGTATTTTGTTTTAGTCGACTGAAATGTGGGAATATTTCTAATGTATTTCTAATTAATATCTTTAAAGGATATTATACCTAATTCTCGTCGAAGTTTTATAAAGGAGTTTTCTAATAGAGGTTTAGTAAATATATCCACAATTTTGTTTTCGGTAGAAATATGTTCTAAATTAATTATTCCTTTTTCGATATTGTCACGTAGAAAATGATGACGAATATCTATATGTTTGTACGAGAGTGATTAACCGGATTTTTAGATAAGTTTATTGTACTTGTATTATCACAGTATATTGTAGAATTTGTTAAATTTATATTAAAATCTTTAAATGTTTGTTGCATGTATATAACTTGAGTGCAAGCTAAAGCAGCTGATATATACTCTGCTTCGCAAGTGGAAAGCGAGACACAATTTTATTTCTTACTAAACCAAGATACAAGTGATTTTCCAATGAAATGGAAAGTACCACTTGTACCTTTTCTATCTGTTCGAGATCCACCAAAATCAGCATCACTAAATGATACTAACTCAAATGGACACTCCTTTGGATAGAAAAGACCGAAATCTTTAGTTTTGTTAAGATATCGCATTATTCGTTTTACTGCTCTTAAATGTGAATCTTTAGGATCGGACTGAAAACGTGCACATAAACAAACACTCATCATTATATCAGGTCTACTAGCGGTTAAGTAAAGTAAGGAACCTATCATACTTCTAAACAATTTTTGATCTACACTTTTGCCATTTTCATCTCGATCGAGATGTGTAGTTGTACTCATAGGAGTAGGTTTAGCAGAAGTGTTTTCCATGCTGAATCGTTTAATTAAATTAGTACAATATTTTTCTTGGTTTATAAAAATTCCATTTGTTAATTGTTTGATTTGAAGTCCGATAAAATATGATAATTCTCCCATATGAGACATTTCGAACTCATTATTCATTATATTTGAAAATTCTTTACATAAATTTTCATTTGTTGAACCAAAAATAATATCGTCTACGTATATTTGAATTATTAAAATATCTTTGGTAGTATTTTTAATAAAAAACATTTGATCTACTTTTCCAATTTTGTTCCAATTACTGATTGATTATTAGGACGGGGAACTAATTCCCAAACATCGTTACATTCAAATTGATTTAATTCTTCTTGCATTGCGATAATCCAATAATCATCTGTTGATGCTTCTTTTGGATTTTTAGGTTCTATTGATGAAATGAAAGCTACATGACCCATATGATTTAGTTGATTTCTTGTTCTAATTTGAGAATTTATTTCTCCTATTATATTTTAAGTTGGATGATCTCGTAATATTCTAGGAGGAGATCTTAGTTCATTATTATTATTTTCAAGGTTTGTTTCTTCTATATTTATTAATTTTTCATCATCTTTTATATTTAAAATTTTATTAAAATTTTCATCAAAAGATATATGCAAAGTTTCTTCAATTAAGTTTGTTCGTTTATTAAAAACTCGATATACTTTACTTCGTTCTAAGATCCTACGAAAATTCCTTCATCGGCTTTTGAATCGAATTTTCCTAATTGAACTTTTGTATTTAAAATGAAACATTTTGATCCAAATATTTTAAAATAAGATATATTTGGATTTTTATTATTAAATAGTTCATAAGAAGTATTTTTAGTTAATGGTCTAATTGATATTCTATTTAATACATAACATGCAGTAGCAACGGCTTCTGCCCAAAAATGTTTTGGTAGAGAACATCCATTTAATAATGTTCTTGCGCATTCTTGTAATGTTCTATTATTTCTTTCTACAACTCCATTTTGTTGAGGAGTTCTAGGAAAAGAAAAATTATGATTTATTCCTTTCTTTTTACAAAAAGTTTCAAAAACTTCATTTTCGAATTCGCCTCCATGATTGCTTCGAATATTTTTAATTTTCAAATCTTTAGTGCTTTGAATTATTTTGACAAATGTTTTAAAATGCTCAAAAGTGTCACTTTTATTTTTCATAAAAATAGTCCATGTATATCTTGAAAAATCATCAACTATTACAAACACGTATCGATTATGATTAATGGATTGAACTTGTGTTGGTCCGAATAAATCCATATGTAGTAATTCTATTGGTTGTAAAGTTGAAATATTTTCTTAGATTTGAAAGATGATTTCGTTAATTTTCCTTTTTGACAATCATCACAAAGATTTTTTATTTTAAAGTTTATTTTGGGTAAACCTCTTACTAATTCATTTTTAGAAAGTTTTCTAATGGTTTTAAAATTTATATGACAAAATCTTTTGTGCCATAACCAAGGATCATTATCTTTGGCAAGTAAACACATACTTGAATTATGATTAATATTCATATTTAAAACATAAATATTTCTATCTCTATTTCCTTCAAAATAAGATTTTGGTTTTGATCAAAAATACTACATTTATTATTCGAGAAAGTTATTTAAAAACTTTGTCACACAATTGACTTATGCTAAGTAGATTATGTTTTAAATTTTCAACTAATGAAACATTTGTTATAAGAGGTAAATTTGATGTACTGTAATTGTTCACATCTCCTTTGCCAATGATATACCCTTTTGAATTGTCTCCGAAGGTAACCGAGCCACCATCAAAGTAAGTGATGTTTGTAAGCATATCTTTGTCTCCGGTCATGTGTTTTGAACAACAACTGTCTAATATCCATTTTTTCTTTTTGAGTCGGACCTGAAAATAAATATGAAATTATTGGTACCCACCTTTTAATAGGGTCCTAAAAAGTTAGAGTTTAGGAAACCAAACCCAATTTGGTGTAGTATCCTTTTTATAATTATAGTTTTCATTATGATGAACATTATTCATAAATGTTTTAATATATTTATTTCTTATTAATAATACATTGTTAGTTTTTGGTACCCAAATTTTAACTACTTTGTTTTCTTCTTTAGTTTTAATAGTTTTCTTTGGCAATATTTGTTGTTTTGAATCCATATTACTCTTAAAATTTGTATCTTTCTTTTTAGGAATTTTTGACTCCTTTTTATATCCTAATCCATGTTTACTTGAAGAGGATTGAGAATTTTCTAAAATCTTAGATAAATTTTCTCTTCTTTTGTTAAAGTTAGACACATTTTTAGTAATGTTATCTAATCTAGCTTGAAGACTATTATTTTCTAACTCAACTTGTTTAATCTTAGTTTTTAACTCATGGTTTTCAGAAGAAATTATATCATTCTTCGTTTTTTGAGTTTCAATTTCTTGACTTAAAAGTGATAATTGAGTTTCCGAATTTGAATGAGATTCTTGAACTTTTTCAAGTTCTTCTTTAAGATTTTCTTTTCATCTTTTAACATATCTCTTTCAAATTCAGCTTTGTTTTGATTTTCACGAGTTTCTTTGAGTTTCTTTTTAAGAGTTTTTATTGTGCTTAAAAGTTCAGTGTTTACTTCAATTAAATCGTCGAAAGTTAAATTATTTACCTCAGATTCTTGAGCCATGAAGCATACATTTGCCTGTTCATTGTCGCTATCACTATCATTTTCGAATGAAGATGAATCTGAATTGTCCTATGTTACAGAAAATGCCTTCTTTTTGAATTTATCCTTCTTGTTTTTTGTGTTGAAGTTTTTCTAATTTTCCTTCGTTTGTTCTTGACAATCTTTTTGCATGTGTCCTTTCTTATGACAATTGAAGCATTCTATATTTGAGGATGAAGGTTTGTTCAAGAAATTCTTTTTGAATCCGTTTTTGTTTCCTTTTCTATACTTTAAGAATTTCTTGAAATTTTTGGCTATAAATGCTAGATCCTTATCTTCAGACTCTGATTCTTCCTTTTCCGCATGAAAAGCAACATTCTTTCTTTCTTGAGCTTGATCCTTTTTAGCTTGCATATTTACTTCATATGATATAAGATTTCCAGTCAATTCTTCTGGTTTCATTGTAGATAGATCATTTGCTTCCTCGATTGCTAGTACATTTCTCTCCCATTCATCAGTGAGTGAATTTAGAACTTTAGACACAATGTCAAAGTCCGTGTATCTTTCTCCTACTCCGATTAGAGCATGATGAATATCTTGAAATCTTGAGTACATGTCATTGATGGATTCATTTTGTCGCATTCTAAAATTTTGGAATTGATTCTTCAGCATGGATATCTTTGTTTGCTTAACCTTGTTTGTGCCTTCATGTATGACTTTAAGTGTTTCCCATATCTGATATGCAGTAGTACATATGCTAACACGGTTGAATTCATTTCTATCCAGGGCGCAAAATAGCATATTCATAGCTTTGGCATTTGCACTAGCTTCATTCTTTTGAATTTGTGTCCATGTAGGATAATCGGTTGTGGGCACAACGAACTCTGCTTGAGTAGCATTCCAGGCTTCGAAACTTGTTGCTTGCATATAAATCCTCATCCTTGTAGCCCAATAGTTATAGTTTAGTCCATTGAATAGAGGAGGTCTTTGGGTAGATTGTCCTTCCGCAAATGTAGAACTATAGGCAGATGTTGTGCTTGTACTTGCATTATTTTCCATATTATCAATATGTCTAATAACGGTGTTATGGTTATAGGACGGCCTTGCTCTGATACCAATTGAAAGAGTAGTTTGTGCTGTAGGATCGTGTAATATGGAATAACGGAATAGTCTAGGTAGATAAAGTAGGTAAATGCAAAGAGACACCAGGATTTTATACTGGTTCGGACCTCTCGTCCTACGTCCAGTCCCTAAGTTTCACTTAGGAATTTCACTAACTAACACCCTCACTTCACCCGGAGGAATAGGTTTACAACTTACCCGAACAACCGAACGGGATTTCTTGCCTCAACTACCGAAGAGGACTTCAACTCAATTACTAAAATACAATATTTGACTTGTTGTGTTATTGTCAACACTAATGAGTCTAATGTAGTACAATATTCCTATAATCTTATCATCGAGAGTATGCAATGTGTTTGTGAAGATTTAGGAAATGTGAATTGCGAATGTTATAAACAAAAACAATGATTCAAGCAATAGATTAGTGAATGCTTTGAGACTACCTAGAAAATATGAACAAGAGAATATTTAGATTAAAGCAAGAGAATTCGGTGAATTAAATGATATTAGAATCATGTATATATACTTGTAGAAGAGATGCATATGTTGTCAAAGGTTGCAAACAAGAGATGCGTCCATTTCCATTAATGAATGGTTGCAACTCTTGAGAGGAAGAAGGTGTCTTTTTAGAGAAAATTCGCAGGTTCAAATTCAGTCGACTGAGCAGGGAATTCAGTCAACTGAAAATATGAAGTAAAATTTTCGGGACCAAATTCAGTCGACTGTGCAGGAACATTCAGTCGACTGAAACTGTGCATGTGTATAAATCTGTTCTAGTTTCAGTCGACTGACTGTTCCTGTTCAGTCGACTAAACTCATAAAACCTGCATAGTTAAAACTTAATGGAAGCATGAAGTTTATAAAAAAAATTCTAGTGTTCGTGCAAGCTTCTTGAGGATAGATTTTAACAATATATCTAGACTAAGACACATGTAAAAACATACTTTAAGTTTGTTTGGTCTTCATCTATCTTCCTTTAGCATTTGCATATATTTCTTTAAAGCACATTGTCATTGATCAAAATCTTCGCGTATCAACATCTATGATAGGAATGGACCGAATATCTTGGTGCCAATTTTCCCATCTTTCCAAACTACAACGTTCATTGGTGATATTTTGATGAAAACATGATCTCCAACTGAGAATTTTAAGTATTTTCATCTCTTATCTGCATAACTTTTCTACCTAGATAGGGTTTCCTTAATTTTAGCCCGAATCAACTCAATCTTTTTTGCGGCTTCTCTTACCATATTCAGACTAAGAACTAATCTATCTCTGATCTCAAACCAACATACAAGTGATTTACACAGCCTTCCATACAAAGCTTCGAATGGCATCATTCTTATACTAGTCTGATAACTATTATCATAGGAAAATTCAACCAAGTGCAAATGGTCTTCCCATGACCCATCAAAATATAGTACACAAGCCCTCAATAAATCTTCAAGTACCTTTTCTACTCTCTTTGCCTTTCCATCTTTCTATGGGTGATAAGCAGTACTCATCTTAAGCTTATTACCTAATATCTCCTGTAGACTCTTCTAGAATTCACTAGTGAACAAAGCATCTCTATCATTGACTATACTACTAGGAATCCCATGCAGTATAACAATATTCTTCATAAACAGCTTGGCTAATATAGGTGCCCTCATGGTGGATTTAACGGGAATGAAATGTGCACTCTTGGTCGGTCTATCCATTATGACCCATATACTTTAATTTCCCCCATTTGACCTTGGCAATCTGTCAAAAATATCCATAGAAATTGAGTCCTATTTCCAAACCGGTATATCCAAAGGCTGAAGCAATCCACTCGGCTTATGATGTTCGGCTTTCACTTTCGGACATCTCAAACACCGCTTTACCCATAAGCCTACATCTCTTTTTGTAACTTTCTAGAAGAAACTTCTATCCATATCCTGATACATCTTAGTTCCTCCATGATGAATAGTAAACTTTGATCGATGACACTCTCTAAGTACTTCTTTCCTTAGGTCACTCACATTTGGAACACATAATCGACCTTTTTTCTCAACCGTCCATCTTGGTCAAGGTAAAAATCCTTCAAATCATCAATCTTAGTTCCACTTTCCAATCTTTTAACTCTTTCAGCTAGTAATGGATCATCTCTTTTCTTAGAAGCAATTCTGTCACTCAATACTAGTCGAACTTCCAAACAAGATAACATTGTTGTACTCTGACTAGAATTGGCAATCGTTCTTAATTTCACACTATAAGTAGTCAATGCTTCCAAGTCTTTCTGCTTAGCCAACATAGCTAACACCATATTTTGGTGTTTTCTACTAAGCGCGTCTACAACTTTGTTTCCTTTCCTTAGTGTGTACTATATTCCAAATTAATAAGCAGCTAAAAACTCCAACCATCTCCGTTATCTCATATTCAACTCCTTCTAAGAGTATAAGTACCTTAAAGACTTGTGACCGTGTACAACTCAAATCGTTCTGCTAAAAGATGATGTCTCCATAGCTTCAAAGCAAGTACAGCCAACTCTTAGTCATAAGTTGGGTGTCTAACTTCATACGGTCTGAGCTGCCGAGAAGTGTAGGCAATCACTTTACCCCTATGCATTAACATGACTCCTAGTCAGTCCCACACACATCAGTATGCATCACCAACTCTTGATTCCCATCCGAAACAACTAACATGGGCACATTGATCAATAAATGTTTCAGCTTTTGGAATACCTCCTCACATTTATCAATTCAGATATACTTCACGTCCTTTCTCATTAGTTTAGTCATCAATGCTATTATATGAGAGAAATCCTTGATGAATCTCTGATAGTAGCCAGCTAGACCAAGAAAAATTCTTTATCTTAGTCACTGTCTCGGGTCTCTTCCAGTTATTAAGTACTTCTATCTTATTTGGATCCACGGACAACCCTTTTTCTAAGACTACATGACCTAGAAACTTCACCTTCTTCTTTCAAAAATGATATTGTGAAAACTTCACTTTTAGCTGATGCTGCTAAGCATTCTAAGATGAATATCATGGTCTCTTTCGTTCTTAAAATATATCGAAATGTTGTTTACGAGTACCAATACAAATCTACCCAAGTGCTCTTGGAAAATTAGAATCATTAAGTTTACGAAGAAAGCAAGCGCATTAGTCATTCCAAATGTCATTATTAACCACTCGTAGAAACCATATCTTGTTCTAAACACCATCAACAGAATACTATCTTCTGCCACCCTTAGTTGATGGAACCCTATTGCTAAATCCAACTAGGAAAATACTTTGGCTCTACTCAGCTAATCAAATAAATCGTCAACTCTCGGCATGGGATATCGGTTCCTTGTGATCTTTTCATTCAACTTATGATAATCAATACATAATCCTAATGACACATCCGGTTTCTTCACAAACACGTGGTTGTTCCTTAAGGCGAATTGCTTAGTCTAATAAAAATCTTTCCTTGTAAGTTCACTAGCTACGCCTTTAACTCTTTCATCTCAGTAGGTGTCATTCTACTAGGCGGTCTACTTATGGGTTTAGCTCCTGATACAAGATCTATTTGAAACTTAATAGCTCATTTTGATGGTAGTCCTGTAACAGCTCAAAAACTTCTACAAATTCTCTAACCACAAAAACTCGATTCAACTCATCTTCCTTCTCTGTTACACCTAATAAAGCATAAACATCGAAAATTGGATTCTCTGTTGAGTATGTAATTCGATCGCTACTATTAGAGTGTCATAGTGATATTTTTCTATCTTGATAAAATACCCAAGCATCGTTTAACTAGTCCATACCCAAAATAATTCCAAATCCCACGAAATCAAATATATGCAAAGTGTAGGCAAATACATGACCTAATAATGCAAACTCTAAGTGGTTACATCTCATCCCTAGAGTTGCATACTCTCCTATCGTATTCACAGCCCTTAAGGAAGTAATTAGGTATGAGGGTTTTAGGTTAAACTAATCTACCAAACAACAAGATATAAAAGAATGTGATGCACCGATATCAAAGTATACTCTAACGGGTATACCATGAATCAAAAGCGTACCTCCCATCATAGCTTTTCCGTTCTCCTTAACTGCTGGTCTCAAGATAGCCGGTTCCAAAGAAGCACTTCTCTTTTTTCTGTGTTGGCGACTTCTAGACTTTGTTCTTGTAATGTCCCACCAGGTTATAGTTAAAGCACTTGATGTTCTTCTTTTCAATGACTTCCTTTACCTTGCTAGTTCTACTCTCATGAGCATAATGTACTTTCTTGTCACACTTGTAACACACCACCTCGGTCTTCTATTTATTGGCAGCTCTATCCTTCCAAGCTTCCTTTTTCTTATAAAACTTTCCCTTCCGATTCTGTCCACCCTGAATCTCTACTGAATTCTTATTACTGAGCAAAGCAAGCATCTCTTTATTTCTCAAAGCCATCTTCATGACTACATCACATGGATCCCTAAGGTGTGGTAAAGTTGCCCTAGCAAGCTCAAGTCTCAGTTCACGAATGAACTTATCCTTCCTTTTGATAACCGTGTCAACGGTAGCATACCTATATCTTGACCATTCCTTAAATCTGGTTGCATACTCAAGCACCATCATATTACCTTGCACGAATTCTGTAGACTTCCTCAACAGAGTTGACTTAGCGATTTCAGATATAAATCTTTCTTCAAACCTTCTTCTGAATTAAGCCCAAGTCAAAGTCTCCTCTACTACCCCAGTAGTCACACTATTCCACCAGTACAATGCAACTCCTTGCAATTGCTTGGACGCCAATCTTCTCTTCTGTTCATCATTCAAACCAAGATTAACGAAAATCCTTTCACAATGAAGCAACCAATTCTCTACTTCAATTGCATCCTCCATTCTAATAAATGGATTCCCTCCAAGTCTTGCATAGTCTTTACTTAACACAACATAATAGTTGACCGCTAGAACTTCCTGATTAGCTCTTCTACCATTTCCACTAACTAATCCAGCAGAAGCTCCTTCTTGCATCCTATTGACAAAGAACCGATACGTCGCTCCCATATCAACTATTGGTGTTCTTGCACCTATGTTAACAGTTGTCCGTCGACCCGGGTTCCTTCTAGTAGTGGGGCTGATATTTCCATTAGAAGTATTGCTTCCTTCACCAAGATCAACTCTTCCATTTCCTACCTTTGTATCTTACATCCTTAAATCTGCATTCAACCTTTAGTAAGATACGGAAGAATAGTTTAAGTGAGAGGGGGAATAGAGATAAAGCATATACTTATACATAGCAAACACAAGTACGTTACTACAGCGTTATCCCATACCCCAGCCTTATTCTTTGATTCATTTGAATTATTTCAAAACTCTTTTTAAAGTTCAAAATTATTTGGTTTTTTACATAGACATATGCTCTAATACCAACTTGTAACATCCTCCATTTCAAGGCCCGAAACTAAGCGTTACGAATGTTGTTGGCATCTATAGTATTAATTTCGGATGATAAAACGCGGTCATGTTAATGGTATCTATAATATCAGGAGCACAAGAATATGGAATAATTTTAAACAAAATTTCAAAGCAACCTTCAACATTTCATTTCAAAGCCATAGTTTCATATTCAGTACATAATCCCAAACATTGCCCAGGTTCAGGTAAAATATAATTATTACAAAATATTCCAAGATCGACATATGAAGATACCCCCTTGGTTTATGATTACTAAATAGACATATAAATTTACTGTCAATGCATTCGTGCAACAACTAACATAACACAATGGATAATAGTAATAGATAGACTCCTACATAGCAAGCTTTGTCTCTTACACGTTTTCGAAAGCTTTATTTAGCAAAACCTGCTTAACCTGTAAAGCCCCCACTCCCGACCCATTCAAATCAAATTTTGAGCACTCGAGAATTTAAGGGGAAAACATAAACTTCGAGGCAGATAAAAAGCCTAGTGTGAATAATAATATGTCATCTCAATTTATAGATATTAAGTGAGACCACTCCGCTGAGCGAAATGGGTTTTCCCTTCACTAATATCCCTTTTTAAAATATACATTTCGCAAATCAATTTTTGCAATCAAACTGGTTAAAATAAACAATATAAACAATAATGTGCATGCATGCTACATAGTTAATCATGACTATCCGTCAAATCAATGGAATATTATTCCAATGTTTAGTTTTCATGGATAACTACCAACTTATATGGCTGACTCGGGCCTACCAAATATACCAAATTTTCTATTTGGTTGTTAAAAAAAAACTGGGCGGTCTATCCAATACACTTATCCTAGTATTTACCTGACTACCTATTAATCTCATGATTTAGCTAGGCTTATTATGAACCTAAAGATTTTGTAGGCCAACTTATAACCTATCTTATCTTTATGTATTCCTTTCTGTACATAAATCTACTTTTTGCCCTACCCTTGACAAATCCCTATACACTGGAATTTTGGACTTATATCAATTAGGGGATAACAGCTGAAGTATAAGGTGATACCTTACGCCAGTCCCATCTGGTTTTCTATTCTCCGAGTCAATTCATCCTACCACAATCTATCCAAAAGTGATCAGAACAATAATTTCTTTAGTAAAATTCTAGGCGAAATAATCCTTTCTATTTCCTTGAAAACACTATTAGAACGTCCAGTTTATATTTCAAGGATAACAACTATATAATCATATATATATATACCTTATCAAGACTGCAAGTATATGCTATAAGAAGACACCATGCTCAAAGACATTGAGACTCAAAGGGAAATGAAGATTCATTGACCACACTACTGTTAGTAAGGTTATTGTATTTTAAAGAGTCCTAGATAAAATATTTTTAAAGTCTCTTTGAGTGTATATGCATACACGATCACATACAAATTCATACGCATCAAACCTAAGTTGAAAAAAACCGATTCTACACCTCACAAACGTCTGAGATAAAACCACAGACATCTAAGGTCTTACCACAGATGCCATCATATGCACAAACTGTCAATTTTGAAAAGACACTTCTATTTGAAACAAAATGAAATCACCTTTCAATGAAAGGTTGCAGCCATTAAAGTGAATAGACTTTCTCAAATAGTAACAACTCTTCATCTGCACCTTTTTGAATCTACAAAAACTACTTTGATTGAGAAATAGAAATCAACTAACTTAAATTAATTTATTCTTTTCTCTCTTGATTTCTAAACACTTTCTTGTATATACATTGTTCGCATACTCTCAATCTATTGCAACTAAAAATATAATTTTGGTTAAACCACTTCCTATAACTCAAAGCATTCATATTCACATACTCAAAGGAGATCATAGCAAGATTTGTACTATAAGTCAAAAAACTGTGCTATTTGGAACACAAGATTGTCAGAGATACTTTTGTATTAGCTTATTCCTCTGGACGAAGCGAGGGTAATTTATTTAAAAGAAATTCCGAAGGGGAGCTTCGAGGCTGAATATAGGACGGGAGGTCCGACCAGTATAAAAACTCGAGTTTGCACGGTTTTTATACATTACTATTTATTGTCTAATATAGCATTAACTTATACACTTGTATATTATACAAAAATTAGATAATATGCAATCCATGAGACTTTCATTTGGTATTAGAGTAAGTTTATTTCAATCTACAGTAACATGTAATTGAAATCACTAAAATGGCAAGTACATTTCAGGAAGGTCAATCAATTGCTCGTCCTCCACTATTTACTAGTTCTAATTATGCTTGTTGGTCAACACGCATGTGAATTTTTATGGAAGCAAATGGATCAGAAATATGGCTAGCAACTCAAAATAAATATGAAGCACCTGACACTGATATTAGCACATGGACTGCTGCATAAAAAGCAGAGGAACTTAATAATGCCATAGCTATAAATGTTTTATTTTACTCACTCGATAAAAATGAATTTTCATGACTCATGCTTTGCACTACTACTTATGATATATGACATACATTACAAACTACCCATGAAATCACAAACAAAGTTAAGCAAACAAAAATTTCTATTCTACAAAATCAACTTTCATCTTTTAAAATGAAATCAAGTGAATCAATTATTGACATGTATGTTAGATTACAAACTATACAACACGATCTTATGGCACTAGGAGTTAAATTCAATGATTTTGATTTAGTCACACGAATTTTGAACTCTCTGACAAACGACTGGGAAAGGAAATTTTTAGCCATCGAAGAAGCTAACGATTTTTCCCAACTCAAAGTCGAAGATTTAATAGGAAATCAATGTCGTATGAAGCTAATTTACAGGCAAGAAAAGAACAAAATCAAGAAAGCAAAAATATCACATTTCAAGCAAATAATGAAAACTTCGACTAGAGGAAGATGATATTATTTTCATCGCCAAAAATTACAACAAGTTCAAAAAGATGACGAAATTTCAAAACAACAGCAACATAAATTTCTCAAATCAAACATCAATGAAATGCTTCTGGTGTGATAAGTTTGGCTATATGAAGAAAGACCGTTCACTACTCAATAATGATAAAAATAAAAAAAATAAAAAATTTCAAGGAAAGGAGAAAATCATTTCAAGTAACTTGGGATGACTCGGATTCTTTCTCTTCATCTAGTAGCGAAGTGACTCAGAACAAGCAAATGTTTGCTTCATGGCTAGCACAGATAAGGTACGTCTTGAATTAACATATGATGAAATTACTGAAATTAGTATAGAATTAGATGATAAGTATAGAGAATTAAAAAAAAATAAAGAAAATGTGGGAAAATTAAATAGAGCCAAATTAGAAATTGGATTGTTAAAAGTCAAAAAACTATTTTAGAAGAAGAATTAGAATTAGCGCAAAAAGAATGTAAAAAATTTCATCTCAAAATGTTACTCTAACACATGATATAGAGAATAAAAAATAGAGAATTACAAACTTGAAAAAAAGGTATGATTTGAAACAAAATTTAGAATTAGCTAAAATGGAAATTTCTGATCTCAGAAATAAGTTACTAACAATGTCTTAAAAATTAATAAAGGAAAGCAAAATCTTGATAATTTGATAAAGATTTCAAAACCTTCAGGAAATAGGAAGGGATTAGGATTTAACAAAAAAAAGCATAATCGTTCTAGAAATAATTTGGTTTCTAATAATAATCAAGGATTTAAGAAGTATAGTGTATTATACACAAATTTTAGAAAAATCAAAATCTTAATATAAAAATAAGGGAATAAAAATGATTAAAATATGGATTTCTAAAGCAAATAACAAATTGATTAGACAAAAACACAAAGATATAGTTCATAATAAAAATTACATCTCTAAAGGTTCCAAAACCTCATGGGTATGGCTACCTTCTCCTACTAACATATAGGACCCTAACGGAGGAAGTAGGTGTCAATTAATTTTTTTAGGTACCCAAAAACAAAATTAATAATAAGGAGAAATGGATCTCGATAGCGGATGCTCCAAACATATGATAGACACATGCTATCAAACATCACTTACATGGATGGAGGCATGGTCACTTTTGGGGATAATTCCAAAGGATGTATTATCAGAATTGGAAACGTCATCAATGTCGATATATCTACTTCTCTTATTATTTCAAATTTATTGTTAGTTAAAAACTTAAAACATAATTTACTTAGTATAAGCCAATTATGCGATAAGGGATTTAGAATCGATTTGGAAAAAGATAAATGTCATATCTTTGATCAAAATAAAGCTTTAATTTTTGAAGGAATAAGAAATTGAAATATTTATATTCTAAACATGAATATTAATCATAATAATGATTTGTGCTTAACCATAAATCAGGATGATCCTTGGATATGGCATAAAAGATTTTATCACATAAATTTCAAATGTATAAACAAATTAGCTAAAAACAATTTGGTAGGAGGATCACTCAAAATAAATTTCAAAGTTAAAAATCTATGCGATGCATGTCAACATGGAAAATTAAAGAAAAGCTTATTTAAGTCTAAAAAGGAAATCTCTACTAAACAATCTCTTGAATTACTTCATTTGGTAGAGATTGTTTAGTGGTGAAGGAATTGATTATGACAAGACTTTTGTACCTGTGGCACATCATGAAGCCATAAGAATATTACTTGGTTTTGTGTCTCATTGTAAATTTAAGCTATTTCAAATGGACGTTAAAAGTGCTTTCTTAAATTGTTTTACAAAAGAAAACGTTTACGTTGAACAACCACCATTATTTGTTCATGAAAAATGTCTAGATCATGTTTTTAAACTTAAAAAGGCATTTTATGGTTTAAAACAAGCACCTCGATCTTGGTATGATTGATTAAAATGACATTTAATAAATTTCGGTTTTCAAATTGGTAAAATAAACGCTACATTATTTATTAAAAGAGAATAGATGGATATATTAATTGTTTAAATTTATACTGATGATATTATATTTGGATCTAATAATAAAAATTTATGTAATGAATTTTGTACAATAATGACAAACGAATTTGAAATGTCTCAAATGGATGAATTGAAATTATTCTAGGATTCAAATAAAACAATTAAATAATATAATTTTTATAAATCAAGAAAATGTTGTGAAGAATTACTAAAATGTTTGGAATGGATAATACATCAAGTAAACCCACTCCAGTGAGTACAACTAATCATCTAGACAAAGATAAACATGGAAAAGAGTTCAATCAAAAACTATATCGAAGCACGATAGGATCTTTACTATACTTAACAGCCAGCAGACTAGATATTATGATGAATGTTTGTTTATGTGCAAGATTTCAAGCATAACCTAAGGAATCAAATCATCGGGAGGTTAAACGGATTTTACGATATTTAACCAACCTAAAGATTATGGTCTATTTTATCCAAAAGGCGGTACGTTTGAACTCGTATCTTACAGTGATGCGGATTTTGTTCGAAGTAAATCAGATAGAAAAGTACAAGTAGCATATGTAACTTTATTAGCCAATAGTTAGTTTCATTAGTAAAAATGCAAAATTGTGTTTCTCTGTCGACATGTGAAGCTGAATATATTTCTGCTAGCTTAGCTTGCGCTCAAGTAATAAATATGCAACAAACACTTAAAGGCTATGGAAAAATTATAAAAAATCTCCAATATACTGTGATAATACTAGTGCTATAAATTTATCTAAAAATCCAACTAACTATTCACAAAGAACATATTAATATTCGTCGCCATTTTTCGAGAGATAATGTTGAAAAAGAAATAATAACTCTTGAATTTGTTAATACCGAAAATCAAATGGCTGATATTTTTACAAAACCGTTAAGTGAACTAACTTTTATTAAGTTAAGATGAGATCTAGGAATTTGTTCGTACAATTAATTGGTTAACTAAATTTGTAGAAATAATATTTTGTTCACTTAAATTTGTAGAAATAGCTCATATAGACTTTCAACTGCACAATTGGTTTTATACACTTAGAATTAATAATAACCACACAAAAATTAAACTAATAAGAACCATTCAAATAACTAACTACTCTCTTTAAATTTTTATGGCTTAACTCCTTTTCCTCAACCTATTTTCTAAGTATAGCAAAACCTTATCTTATACATTCAGCTTATATTCTACCTAAAAACAAATAAACACAAAAAAATTATAAAAACAATATCTTCTGATCACGACTCCACCAATTCAACTATCGACTATACATCCCCCTCGTCAGATAACACTTACGTATCACCAACTAAATCCACATCTACATCAACTCATTCAATCTCTATAAACATTATTGCATCGCTAACATACTACATTGGCTTTTCTCCTAAAGAAAAGAAAGCTACACGTTCAATTGATCTAAAATCAACATCTCTCGCCGACAAAGTCGATGAGATATACCACTATCAACAAGAAATGATTGCGTTCAATGTGAAATGTATTACGAGCAACGATGTTAATGATCTCATCTAAATTTTCTCAAAAAGTGTATTCTAGCAATTGGTGGTCATTCATCAACAAAAAATTGCATAAATCAAAAATCTCCTCGGTTCCAAGAAACTCCTATATAAGTGCATAACATTACTCCGAGAAACCTGTGCAAACCAGGACATCAAACCAAGCTTGGATTGGCACTCCAGCTCCTCCAAGTTGGTCTCAACTGAAGCCATTAAGCGAAGATACAAAAGTTGAACCAAATTCATGGGAATTACAACAAATCAACAGTTCTAGATTCTCAGACAAAAACTAAACTTGTGCCACGCATCATATAAATTATGTTCATTTATTAAATTTTGGTATATATATTGTTTCATTATATTAAAACTTTAATAAAACTTTCATTGATATTTAAAATTTTCAATATGTCAGAAAATACATACCACAGACGTCTATGAATATATCATAGACGTCTGTCACAAGTTACGGGAAATTTTTTTCTATAGCCACAGACGTATGAGGAAACCTCATAGATGTCTGTCAAAACTCTATGTTTAGTTTTTCTACAACCACAGATGTCTATGGAACTATCACAGACGTCCGTCGAATCACTCTCTTTCATTTTTACTAAAGTTACAAACGTCTATGACTCCCTCTCAGACGTCTGTTGCTACTCTGGCCAAAAATTTTCAACAGCTATATATAAACAAACTTAACCCTTTCTTCATTTTTACCTCCATTTCAATTCCCAATTTCTAAAAACCTACCTTCTAAAACATTCAAATTCATCAATCAAAGGCTTCCAAGAAGGTGACCATCTTTAAAAAGAAAAAACAAGGCCAATCTTCCTCCTCCTTTCAAGCCTCCGTTACACATGCTCACATAAACCAATGGCTCCGCAACAATCCCATTGCCATCAAACGATTTGAGGCGCTTTCCCAAAAGAAAATCCACTCTAGTCCTTTCTATTGCCTTGGAAATGTGATAGAATATGAAATTCAAGGAATAACTAAGAATGTCGATTGCCGCGGCCTAATTAGCTATGACGCAAATAAGGTAATCATCGATCCTCTAGCTATTTACGTTTTCTACTCCAATTTATGTAGTACAGGGTTTGGAATCCATAGAATGAGGATGGCTGGTTGTGGTCAAGTGTTTAAGGAAAAGAAATTAAAATTGATGTATTTACGGTTGGTCGTATATTACGTTGTTCTAATGAGTGAATTGACTTAACGAATATACAAGATCACAACCTTTTACTCAAAGATAAAGTTATCCATCAAATATGGAAAGATAGGATGTTTTAATGGAAATCCATTTACCTATGCCCACGTGCTAGATTACTAAATCGAATGATAATTAACACAACCATTCCCCATCTAGGTAGTCATGAGCAAATTTATCCCAATAACTATCGAGCTTTGTATGCAATATTTGGTCGCCTACTGGTAAATTTTGCAAAATTATTCATGAACAAATTAAAGGTTTTTGGACTCAGCATTGTCGCTCAATTATATATGCTCCGTACATAATGCGCAGCTTGTAGGATCTTGGAGTTACTTCATATCATCCCCTTTGACCAATAGACTCTACAACCACATCAACAAGAAAATCATGGTCCTCCTCCAACTAGAGCTCCTTAGCAGACTTATTTCCCTTATCCCTCACAATAACCACCTTCCTCTAGTCATCCTACCGAATATTATTCGGACTTTGAAATACAAGAAGCTCGCGTTGAACCAACGCAAAATGAATCTCTTCATGATTTGACACTTAAAAACCAAAAAATAATCACGGCTAATCAGAGAGCTTTAAATAGAAAGATGGCCGGATTAGAACATTGTTTCTCCACATGGATGACAAAAATGGAGAAGACATTGGATAAAGTGGTCTCCACTTTAGGCAAAGTTATGCGCAAGTACGTGGTCGATCTTCTTCTCGCTCATCATCTTCGCCTTCACCAACACCTCCACCTCAGGCTCAAACACCAGTTTATCGCTCTCAAGACTCGCCCGAAGGTACGTCTCAAGATAGAGGTGACCAATGAAAGACTCATATTCATGCATAACCTGAGGAAGAAGAAGAATATAGTGATGACATGTATGTGTCTGATACTCTGCAATTTCAACGACAATCATACATGGCATTTCAAGGCCTTTTAATTCACGAAGATGAGGAGTACAACGAACAAACACAATGGCTGGGTACATATGAGCAGGATCCATCTTCTTATTGGGAATATTACGAGAACTACGTAGGCTTATCTTATTCACAACATTGGTACAATTAGAATTTTTCTTATTTTGCATGATCTTAATTGATAACATGTCTATTTAATACCTCCATATCTTATATCGTTTCCCTCCATTTTGATAATGACAAAGGGGGAGAAATCTATGCATATACATAGGGAAGACAAACTATTTAAATAATACTTTCATTTTTTGGTTGTATAATTTATTTTTGATTGTATAGTTGTAATCATTAAAAAGGAGGAGATTTCGATGATAACAGCTATGCATATATACATACATATATATATATACCTTTTCAAGATTGCAAGTATATGCCACAAGAAGACATCATGCTCAAAGATATTGAGACTCAAAGGGAAATGAAGATTCATTGACCACACTACTGTTAGTAAGGTTATTGTATTGTAAAAGAGTCCTAGATAAAATATTTTTAAAGTCTCTTTGAGTGTATATGCATACACGATCACATACAATTTCATATGCATCAAACCTAAGTTGAAAAAAACTGATTCTACACCTCACAAACATCTGAAATAAAATCATAGACATCTAAGGTCTTACCACAGATGCGTTCATATGCACAAACTGTCAATTTTGAAAAGACACTTCTATTTGAAACAAAATGAAATCACCTTTCAATGAAAGATTGTAACCATTAAAGTGAATAGACTTTCTCAAATAGTAACAACTCTTCATCTGCACCTTTTTGAATCTACAGATACTACTTTGATTGAGAAATAGAAATCAACTAACTTGAATTAATTTATTCTTTTCTCTCTTGATTTCTAAACACTTTCTTGCATATACTCATTCGCATACTCTCAGTCTATTACAACTAAAAATATAATTTTGGTTAAACCACTTCCTACAACTCAAAGCATTCATATTCACATACTCAAAGGAGATCATAGGAAGATTTGTACTGTAAGTCAAAAAATGTGTTATTTGGAACACAAGGTTGTCAGAGATACTTTTGTATTAGCTTATTCCTCCGGGCAAAGCGAGGGTAATTTATTTAAAAGAAATTTCGAAGGGGAGCTTCGAGACTGAATGTAGGACGGGAGGTACGAACTAGTATGAAAACTATGGTTTGCACGCTTTTTATAATTTACTATTTATTGTCTAATAGAACATTGACTTATACACTTGTATATTATACACAAGTTAGATAATATGCGATTCACGAGACTTTCAAACACGTTCTTTATAAATGATTTATCCCTTGAAATCATACTTTCAAAAAAAGAAAAATAGCCCTATACTTTATCCCAAAAAAATTATGTCATGATGTATGCTTTTATAAAGTGATATTGATGAAGTCGTAGTCATTTAAGGTCATCGCCTTACAATAACATAGGCTATAGAACCAAACAATATAAAATCTATATTGATAACATCGGCGACCTCATCTCCACTAAGGGTCTACGCTCTCCTTTAATATAAAAAATGTAAGGTTTAACTTTTAAAACATAAGGTCATAAGGCCAATGACAAGGACGTCGCACTTCACAAAACGTCGGCATCCTAAGGTATAAAACTTAGTTTGCACAGTTTAAGGTCTAAAAGCTTAATGTCGACATAGTTAAAGCTCAACATCAAATGCCTTAAAGAAAAAGAGGCGGCTTCAATATAGCCGAAGTGATAAAACAGGATATCTTGTATGGATGATATAAAGTGGTGGCGTCATCGCCCTTATAGAAAACTCGGCCTTACTAGGTAAAATGCGGCATCATTGCCTTATAGAAAATGAGCAGCATTACTTGAGCCAAAGACATAAGCACTTCGAAAGCAATACGGTTGATGACGTTATGACTATGCGGCTCCATACCTTATATATATATATATATATATATATATATATATATATATATATATATATATATATAAAGGTAGCCACTTCAACCCTAGCTGATTCACTACATACCAACACAGGTTGATATCGTGTGCATCACTATCAGTTGACGTCGAAGTCATTGCAGCGATGAAGAGGAATGACGACATCTTCATTGCCAACATGGCATTTTCGTAATTAATATTAAAACTATTTATTGTCTAATAAAAGTAAGTTCTTTTCTACCAACCCCTATTGTTTGTCCAAATCTAATTGGTTAACAAATACTTTTTCATAATCCTTTTCAGATATCTACCCATTATAGAATTTACCGTTCCCAAAACAACGTGCAAACCATTAACTTATATGAATGTTTTAATATAAATATTAAGCTTTTCTAGCCCAATAAATTTATATAAAATCATAAACTCATGGGAAAAATCCCCAAAAATCATAATAATTATTATTTATCATATTTTTTATCGGATAAAAATTTCAAGGTTGAAAACATAATTTTATTATTCTTAATAATTAAAACCGAAAATAAACCATTTTTCAATCTTAGGAAATTCACCAAATATTCTCATTCAATCGAAAAAATATGAAATTTAAAACCCACTTCCAAAATAATGTTTCTAACATTATATCAAAATATCAAGTCCTTTGAGTGTTATATGATAGGTTTTCTCACTCAAACATCTCACTTAATTTCATAAATAAATTCACCAATAAGCATATAATCATTCAAACTATCATATCATGACATAATATAAGCAAAAAGAATCGGATCTACACTTAAATCCAAAAATAATACTTAAAACATGAAATGCATATCTTATTATTCACTTCGATTGTTTACGAAGGTTGAGGTTTGTTTTTGATTTGATTCCCTTAAGCTTTTCTCTTTTTTTCCCTAGCTTTACTTTCCTTGAACCCTTGTTAATGTCCGCCTTGATTCCTTGATTTCATTTGTATTAAATGAAATGAAGGAGGAGATGAGAATGAGTTTATTTGTTAAGGAAACATGCTCCTTTCTCATTTTTCCCTCCTCATATGACCTTCTTCTTATTGATGTTCTAATTGATTCCATTAGTTCATTAATCAAGGCTTGACCCATTCAATTTACCGAATCCCAATGTCCTTATGCATTACATTATTTAATTTAATTTATTCAATTAAATATCCTAAACAATGTTAATTTAAATTAAGGTTGTTACATTAGTAATCAACTTAAGCTTAAATCTCTGGCCAAAGTAAATGACTAATCGATAAATGTTATCGTATTTAACCAAGGACTTTAAAGTGATCTATGCAATTAACTATAGATATTATTAGAGTTTTTGAACATTTACCAAACTCTAGGTATCTTAGTGATATTGTAATGATGAAAAGAAAACATGTACGAAATATTGTTACAAGCTCTAGCTTTATAAGATGCATAGCATACAGTTACAAGGTGCATAGAATACTATTACAAAGATTAGAATTGAATTTCGCAAAAATGAATTATAAGCAACTTTACTCTATGCTCGATATTATACTTAGTGAATTCGTATAAGCTTTAGTGTTATTTAAATATTAACCGAGAATCAAGTTCACACCAAGGAGAAGCCACAACTGAATTGGTAGCTAATTTACGAATTGAACCATTTTAAAATTAATTTATTAAAGTTGTAAATTAATAATAAAATCGATACACTTATTTTTTGGCATTTTAATTATTTATTTGAGGCCTTAAAGTTAATTAAAATAGTATATTTTCGTTATATATTGATTTAATTAATAATATGGGATTAAATAAAATATGTTATGTATTAATTAGGCTCGACACCATGCAAACCCAATCTAAGGCATGACTAGCCATAACGAGAGGCAAGGGAGAAAGTCTAACTTGGCCTATTAGCTAGATGAGATCCGAATTCAAATTAGAGAGAACAACGGAAGATATTTGATCTTTATGACAGCTACAAATAGCCCCATGCTCTCCCATTTAAATAGTACAAACAAGAGAATCTTTATCTCTATTAGAGAATAGGTCGAAGCCTTGAAGCTGGGATTTGCATACCAAGTTCGAGGATAAGAAGAAAGTAATTTAAAGAGGGGCAACTAATCGGCGTGTTGCTTAAAGTGTTGGGAACTAATAAATCTAAATGGTTCACTTTTATTTTAAATATTATAAAATTAGTTATATTCTTATATTACCATATTATTTTTATCTACGACATAATTTTTCAAAAATTAAATTAATAATTATAATATTTAAAATAGATGTACACACAAATGTATAATTAATTATAGATATATAATTTTGTTTAAAAATAAAATAATATATATATATATATATATATCTTCTTATGGCTTATACGTACATCTATATAAAGATTATTTCTAAATTAAATATATGTGTGTGTGTGTATGTAGGTATATTAATTTCCTCTTAGAATTTTTAAAATAATATATACCTTTTTCTAAGTTTTGAAAATATAATTTTTTATTTTTTATTTTTATTATATATTTATACGTGCATACCTACATATATAAGTGTGTGTATTTATGGGTATATTTAGGGTTTTAAATTTAAAAAATATATTTTACTTTTGTTTTTTAGATATGTTTTTGATAAATGTTTTATTTGGTCAAAATCCTTTAAATTTCAAATTTTAAATATATATCAACATACAGATATTAAAATAAATAAGAATATAAAAATATATTACAACCTTTATAAGTTTATATAGTCTAAAATCAAGAAAAAAAATTAGGATAGCCTAAAATATGCTATTAATTATATTAATATATATATATATATATATATATATTCAATTTATTAATGATTGAATACACATATATGTATGTATGTGTGTGTGTGTGTGTGTATGTGTGTGTGTGTGTATTTGTGAATGAACCGGCCAGTCGAAAGCTGGTGAAATAGGTATATTTTAAAAAGTATCCTATTTTGGTTCTGTTGGGTCTACGAAGTCTAAAGAGTTAATTAGATCCAATCTAATATGGTTTTAAATAAAATCTTATTTTATTCAGTTTCACTCAAAGGAAGTTTTAGTTTGATGTTTATATAAATTAGAGTACATCAAATAGTGCGTATGTGTGTGAAACAGTTACTTGTTTAATGTAATTAAGAGAAGGAAACCTCTTGTTTCTCTTTTAAACCTATTCAATTAATTTAGGGAAGACTTTATTTTATTTGGAGAGGGAAACATTTCTTCACTCTCTTTGATTAAATTGACTGATTTATTGAACGACATATATGATAAAATTTACACTAGGCATATATTATGAGTATACCCAAATACACTCCAGTAAAAAAATGTACGTGCAACATAGCATAAGGGTCGGTCCTATGATTGGGTTACTTAAGATGAGATTTTGTGTTGTTTCTCACTATGTTGTCAAGTATAAAATGGAAAAAAAACACAAGCAAAAGGTTAGAGTTATGTTCACCGTATCTCTTGATTCACACACAAAATCCATAGTTGATACAAAATGTTATATTATAACATCCTTGCATATCATTTTAACCAAAAAACTTCTTCTTACATTCTGTAATGACCTGCCTTTTCGACCATCGAAAGTCGGCATTCAATATATCCACGGCATCAAATGTTGGATGTCCAATTGCTAGAAAGGAGGATTGTAAGGGTAAAATAAAAATAACAACATAAGGGTTAGAATTTCATAACGGAATGACAACATATAATATAATAAAGACAGTAAAAACTGCCACTCTAAAATACATGGTATATCTAAGTTAAAAACAAACCTCATCAGCCTGGATAATTTTAACTTCCTGGCCTTACAAAGTATTGATGGGTATATATAATAATACAGTGGAAAATAAAAATACTACAACAGGAAAACATCTAGCTCTAATCATGAGCTTCATGTCTGATCAATGACAACATGGAAAAATACTTGGTCTTACTCGAGCATTATAATAAAATAACACTCGAATCAATCTAGAAAACCAGCATGAGAAATCTCAAGTAATATGATAAACATATAATAATTCTATGAGACCACGCCGCTAAACTCGAAATAAGTTTTTACCTCATAAGAACAACACCTATAGATGAAAGAATGGAAACAAATCTGACTCGAAAGACTGGAAACAAATAATTAAACATCGAGAATAGCTTCAGGAACTTCTCAATGCAGTTAAGAAAATGATTCAAAGATTTGAATCAAATTAGGAAAAGCAATTTTTCTAATAATGACTAGGAGGGTGCACTCCCTTACTGAAAGTATACCTCTAGACAATATACTTGAGAGGATCTTTTCCTCTATGACTCTCTCGAAAATGTACAAGTCAGACATCGCCAATGTAACAACCCTGGTTTGGAGATTACCTATTAATATTAAATTGTAACGGTAGTTATAATTTAATATTTTAATTAAAAATAAAATTGGAATTTTTTTAAATTGTTTATTTGGAATAAATAATGAATTTTGGGGAAAAATGAGAAAAATTAAGTTTAGAACTTTATTTTATTTATTTGGGATAACAATGATTGGTAAACGGTTTTTTTATTGGGAGAAAACAAAATAATTATATTAATTATTGTCAATTACTTCTTTTAATAATTTTTAAATGAAATATGTGATTATTAAAGGATGTTTATTTAAATAAAATAAAATAAAGGAGATAAAATGGGTAAAAAATTTGTTTATTTAAATAAAGAATGTGTTTGAGAATAAATATTGGGCTTGAAATTTGATTGTTAGGAGATTTGGTTAAATAAGATGAAATATGGTTTAAAAATAGTTTTTTGGTGATAAAATAAAGTTGGAATGGTTTTTTGTGAAAAGGGTCTTCATTGAGCTTCTTATGTTAAAAATAGTATTTTTACACCAAAATAGTGTAAATTGTGTAAGATTGATAAATAAAAAAATTTAGTCATAAAAATAACTTTTTATTGTTAAAATAAAATTTATTTTGTTCAAATAACAATTTCATTTTCATACAAATGTTTGTATACATTTTATTTGGCTTTAAAAGTGTGTGTATTGTGATACTATAGGTTGATATATGTACATTCCTTTGTAATTTTCTCTAAGTATTTTAAGTTGGGCTTATTAGGTAAGGTTTGAATCCAAAACCCAATATCTAGAGGCTTCTGATGAGACAAAAACTAATAGTACATAGTTTTTCTTATACTTCTTCTCCGGAGCTTATACAGTAAATAAAAATAAGAAAAGCAATGGCCTCCTCAAACAAAAATTAAATTTCCACTCAATTTGCTGCAAATTCAAGAGGTAAATCAATCAAATAGAGATTAGAGAAGGTAACCTCCACCAATACTACACAAATTTCATCCAAATCTTAGAACTTGATGTGAGTTTGTCTGTAATACTTTTTGTTTGTTGTGCATATCCTTCTTCTAGCTTTTACAAGTCTTGGAAGCTCTTCTTCATCTCTAAAGCTTGCAACTTGACTCCAAAATCGCTCAAACTCTTTTTAAATCGCTGAGGCGAGTATAAGAACTCACAAATGCTAGCTAAATATGATAATTGTTGTGTAAATCGTTTACAAATTTGCTCTCCGTATGCATATATGTATATCTGTTTGTGTTTGCTGTTCTGTGACTTGAGACTGTTTTGATGTTGTTATATTTTGTTTCTGAATCGATCATGTAGCCACCATAGTAGTGTATTAGATAGGAATTAAGTATGTCAAATACTTACATACTTAAGACAAAATGAAAAAAAAATGAGTAACAAATCGACATACTTAGCTCTTATCTAATGCAAGACTATGATGGTAGCCCTTAACCAGCCCTATTCTCCGCATTAGCAGACAGAATTACCTAGTAATTCTCTTTGTCAATGTGGGTCTCGGGGTGTGGCTCACAGTTTGGTATCAGAGCTGGATTCAGAAAAAATGTAATAAACGTAGAACGGTATATACAGTTACTATATATCAAATATAATACAAGTGTAAACATCATCCCCAAATCGATGTGAACCCAACCTTGGCCTTAACCTTTTGAGTGTTTTAGGGTAGATAGAAAGGAATATTTTTAGGAATGTTAATTTTAATTCCATAGTATTCCTTATTTACTATATATGAATTGCTAATATCTACCCTTATGAATAATCTAATCTTAACTTTCAGCAAATGGAAGAAAGAGGAAGAGGTCGCACTTCGGAGGCGGGACCGTCCAGTGGTTCTCGTCCCGAAGGAGTTTATATGTCGACCCATTAGAACTTTAAGCATCTTAAGAACACTCAGCCTCCCGCTCCTACTCATATCTCTCCTCCGCGCAAATTTGCATTTGCACAAATATGCAACAACTTCACCCATCTTGAAGGCAGGTCGTTCAGAGGCTCCGAGTCCTTTTTAGAGATTCAGGCTTGGCTCCGAACATGCGAGCGTATCTTTACTCACATGGAGATCTCCGATCATCACCGTGTTCTTGTGGCATCGAGTATGCTGTAAGAATGAGCACTAGAATGATACGAGCTCCTTATTGCTAAGATAGACGAGTCTCCTCTGACTTGGCAGTATTTTTGAGATCGTTTTGAGCTCAAGTTCGTGCCAGAATCTGAGAAGGCTTTCCATGCCTATCGCTTCCTCAAGTTGAAGCATGGAAAATCCTTTGTATCAGATTATGTATCCTCTTTTGGGTTCCTATCCAAGTACGGGCTTGAGTTTATTAGCACACCATACAAGAAGAATCTTAAGTTTGTATCTGGACTTAAGGAATATTTAAAGAAGTTGCTTATGCTCCAGCTTCAATTATCCTTTAAAGAGCTTGTTGATTTGGCGCTTCACCTTGAAGCCGTCGAGAAAAAGGGGATAGTGGTAATAAGGCTGAGGTTCGCAAGAACACAAACAAGAGAAAACTTTCCTTCCAAGCATCCCAATCTTTTCCTCAGAAGAAGAAGAGGCATCTTGCTTATAGTTCTCATTCTGGTGCAATCCATCATTCTCACAACTCTTGTTTCAACGGTGGTTCTCATGATCACTACATTCGAGAGTATTCTAAGCCTATCATTTGCCACACTTACAAACGAGAGGGAAATTGGTCCTCCAAATGCCCCAATTCTTTTAAGGTCCCTCATTCGAGGAAGCTCATCGTGATGGATGCTTTTGGTGGTTCTTCTCAACCTAGAGGTACTCCTTTCCTTTTCTTTATAATTCTAATCTATGTAATGATCATTCTATTTGCGTCCTCTTCGATTCGGGCGCTTCATGGTCACTCATATCGAAGAAGCTTGAAGGTATTTTGCTTTTGATTGTTTCATGCTTAGTCACTTCTTAAGATTGCAATTCCTATCGAGGGACCCACAACCTTAGTATTTTAAGTACGGGCGTTGAGCTTATTCTGTGCATTTTCCTTTTCGTGAGTATTTGCATGTTATTCTCTATCTTGAGATTTGTATGTTTTGGGATGGATTGGCTTGCTTGTTATCAAAGTTTGTTATCAAAGTCCAATCCTCTGTTCCGGAAGGATCCTATATATATTAGGTATCCTAACTTGGTTGATTTGTTGTTTCTATCCTTCGAAATGTTGATGTTAATTCCGAAGTATCTTTATTTGTTCTTGAGTTTCAAGATGACGATGATGTATCTCAAATTTTGGTTATTGTGGCTTTGTTGATTCCTGTGAGTCTGTTTCAGGTTTGGCACCCAATCGAGCAATCAGGTATTGGGTTGACCTCGTTCTTGGTCCTTAGCTATTCGATTATCCTTCCACGAGGATATCCACTAAGGAATGAAGCAATTGATTGAGTTCAATTGATATTATCATTCTTGTTTCTTTTGAGATATCCTTTAGGATGCTTATTTGGTGTTATACTTTGTGGCATTACTTCACTCGAAGTAATGATATGTTGATAGTGTGCATCTTCTCATTTGAGAAGAATACCTCACCCTTATCTTTATATCTCGTTGATCTCATTTGATCTATTGTGTGGTGCTAGAGCCTTTTCTTAGCTTGACCTTGCACAAATTTCCTTTAGCCATGAGTTGCGGAGGATTGCGTTCCTTATATGGCATCCCGCACTCGTGTGATTCTTGCGAGTGGCTTGTGATACCGTTTGGATTGATAAACACTCCATCCCATTCAGTCGATCTTGTGAATCGAGTGGATAATCTCAATGAGTTCTCTTAAGTGTTTTTTGATTTTGAGTTTATATAGCTATTGATATGTATTTTAAGAGAAATTGGAATTCTAGTTATTATGAAATCAAAGAATATTTTATGTATTATATATGAGAGATATTTCTTTTCATAGAAATGTTTTTTATGTTAGGTTGTCGATTGAGTGCTTTAAGAATTCTGATCAATGCACCTGATCAACCTATCAATAAGAATTTCCTAAATGCTGTGATAAGAAAATCAGGCACGATAAATTAAGTTTTAATGAGATTAAATTTGGAAATAAATTAAAAAGATCGAGAATTAAATTTTATTCTGAATGACATATACATCTATTGAACCATAGTGGGTTGGATGGATGGTGAGGCGGTTTTGATCATTTGGTCAACTCTGCAGCCAATCAATAGGGTTATTCACTATAAACCAATGGCGAGGCAATGTCATTAAGATAATTGAAATTTATGAAATATATATAATTATGTTTTATTGTCAAAATAATGTACTTTAGATGTGATAATACTTTGAATGAAAATAAATGTTTATTGAATATTTTAAAAATGAGTTATACATGTTAAAAATGGATTTTGTTTTGAGAATTTGGGTATTTAAAAATAAAGAGTAGTAAATTTAAAAAAAATTATCTTAAGAATTATTGAAAAGAAAATATAAAATTCTTTCGAAAATTTAATTTTGGAATAAAAGGGAACATGAATTTGAAATTATTTGTCATTTTATAAGAACTATAGTAAGGAGTTTGGAAATTTTCCAAGTATTGAAAATTGAGATAATGAATTTTGAACTCTAATAAATTTTGATTGTAAATTAAAATTTATATTTATTGTGTTCCTCGTGATTTTCTTGCCTTAGCGCAATGATCTAACGACTAGCATTTTACGGTTGTTTGAGTTGTGTGGTCTTTGAAGTAACCACCTCTCAACTGGTTTTCTTACTCAATTGTTGCCATCTTAGTATAAGTGTAGCCCCTTCCGTTGTAACATACGGAAAGTCATCAGCTTGTGGTTAGAGTTCAGATAAAGCGATGCTAAATCCCAACTTTATTCGAGAAACTTTTATGAAATCAATCTCCTTCGATATATTTTTGAGTGACACCCCCATAGTGTTTTGTTTCGAAAGTGAGATACTTTTAAAAAACGTGATATATTGCTCAAAGAAATTCAATGGTCAGCAAATCCTACTACTTATACTGAGGAAAATTGAATTTACCAAGAAAAGTTATTTAATCATGGTCTTCTTTCATCTTGAATAGAGAAAGTGAGGAATTTGGATCTCGTGCTCGTCTATCCTTCCTTTGATTGACGAAATATTTGTGTTGAATACAAACTCTTCTATAGAAATTGCGAGGATGCAATTTTGTTAAGGGAGGAGTCTATAACAACCCTGGTTTGGAGATTACCTATAATATTGTAATTAAAAATAAAAATGTAAATTTTAAATTGTTTATTTGGAATAAACAATGAATTTTGGAGATAAAATGAGAAAAATAAAGTTTGTAACTTTATTTTATTTATTTGGGATAATAATGATTGATAAACGGTTTTTATTGGGAGAAAATACAATAATTGTATTAATTATTGTCAATTACTTATTTTAATAATTTTTAAAAGAAATATGTGATCATTAAAGAGTGTTTATTTAAATAAAATAAAATGGAGGAGATAAAATGGATAAAAAATTTGTTTATTTTAAATAAACAATGTGTTTGAGAATAAATATTGGGCTTGGGCTTGAAATTTGATTGTTAGGAGATTTGGTTAAATAAGATGAAATATGGTTTAAAATAGTATTTTGATGATAAACTAAAGTTGGAATGATTGGTTGTTATTTGTTTGACAAGAAAAGGGTTTTAATTGAGCTTCTTATGTTAAAAATAGTATTTTTGCACTAAAATAGTGTAAATTGTGTAATATTGATAAAAACAAGGTTTTATTCATAAAAATAACCTTTTATTGTTAAAATAAATTTTATTTTGTTCAAATATCAGTTTCATTTTCATACAAATGGTTGTATGCATTTTATTTAGCTTTAAAATGAAGAAAAATGTGCATATAGTGATAATATAGGTTAAATATGTACATTCCTTTGTAATTTTCTCTAAGTATTTCAAGTTGGGCTTATTGGGTAAGGTTTGAATCCAAAACCCAATATCTAGAGGCTTCCGATGAGAGAAAAACTAACAATACGTAGTTTTTCTTTTACTTCTTCTTCTCTAGAGCTTATACAGTAAATAGAAATAAGAAAAGCAATGGCCTCCTCAAAAAAAAATTAAATTTCCACTCAATTTGCTGCAAATTCAAGAAGTAAATCAACCAAATAGAGATTAGTGAAGGTAATCTACACCAGTACTATAAAAATTTCATCCAAATCTTAGAACTTGATGTGAGTTTGTCTATAGTACTTTTTGTTTCTTGTGTTTGTCCTTCTTCTAGCTTTTACAGGTCTTGGAAGCTCTTCTTCATCTCTAAAGCTTGCAACTTGACTCCAAAATCGCTCAAACTCTTGTTAAATCTTCAGGCGAGTATAAGTACTCACATCAAGTTCAGTGTATATGTATATATGTTTGTGTTTGTTGTTCTGTGACTTGAGACTGTTGATGTTATTATGTTGTTTCTGAATCGATCATGTAGCCACCATAGTAGTGTATTAGATAGGAATTAAGTATGTCGAATACTTAAAACAAAATGAAAAAAAATGAGTGCCAAATCGACATACTTAGCTCTTGTCTAATGCAAACTAAGATGGTCGCCCATAACTAGCCATATTCTCCGCATTAGCAGGCAGAATTACTGAGTAATTCTCTTTGTTAATATGGGTCTCGGGGTGGGGCATCACAGCCAACCTTACCGAAAATCCAAGTATGTCACATCTTCATGCGCATATAACCTAATCCAATCCAGAGTAGATGTGAAGATATCCTAATGCAAGCAACTCCACTTAGCTTGATGTCCACTTGCCTTTTGGTTTTAATCATTTCCTACAAAGGATATCAAGCTCAAATGAGCAACAAATCAACTTAAATTGTAGAACTCAAAGATGATAACATAATCGATTGTCAATATATCAACCATTGGGAATAACAAAATTATCAGATTTGAAAATCAAATCTCTTACAACATTTTCCTCACACTTATGTTTAATTTTCACGTCACAAATATTTGTTAACACTTTAAAAGACTCTTCACAATATTCTTTTTAAAGATCAAATTTATATTTCTTAGTTGTATTAAAAAGAATAGTCAAAAACAAATGTCATTAAAACATTGTTTACTATAATACTAAATTTTTTTTACACTTGGCTTTATTTTAAACATTCCCTTTTAATGATTTTCCCTATTTATCAACTATCATTTATAACTTGTAAAACAACATTCATTATCCCAAAGATAGTAAATCAATTTAAAATATCTTTATAAACTTTAAAATAATTTTAATCATCTCGAAAGATAATTGATATAACTTTTTTATAAATTTGAAACCACGTTAATTATCCTAAAAGAAGGATGATCAAATTTATAATCTTTTTATATATTTTAGAACAATAATTATTATTCCGTGAGATGATTAATCAATTTATAACCTTTTTATAAATTTAAAGCAACATTGATCATCCCAAAAGATACTTAATCGCATTTACACTTTTTTACAAATTTAAAACATAATAGTTATCCCAAAAGATAATTAATCAAATTCATAACTTCTTTTATAAATTTTAAACAACACTTACCCTTTATTTCCAAAATACTTGAAAATATAGTTTAAACAACTTTCAAAAGGGAAAAAATGCAACTAAACATTTATTTAGTAAAAACACAAGCACGAGTTTAACATATAGTTTAAGAAGATGATATTTCATAAGTGACGGTATAGTGATAATCACTATAACGACACTTATACAAGTAAAACAGTATGTCATAAATATTTCAACCAAGCATTAATATAAGCAACATAATAATTTATGTAAGACGCATATAACAGTAAGTTAATAATGATAAGAAACCTCTTAGAGTCTCTCTACAAAAGTCCCGTGCAAAACAATAGTTATTTATTCGATCCGCTTTTCACGTGGATATTCAAATCCAAACAAAAAAAATAACAATCATATTATTATCAACAATTAGCAATCAATAACTAACATGTCTTTCATTAATTAATCCACATAATAATTGACCTCAAAAATAATCTTTTTAATTTGCAAACAAAGAGCGATGATTTATTCTACTCGATAGATATGCAAAATAATCTATTCAATTTAATTATAGAAGAATAATGTTTTATTCTGCTAAATTGACATCACAAACAATGTACAACTAATTTGACTATGTTAAATGTAATTTAATTAAACCTCTATAGTTTAATTATTAATTCATACCTTATTAAAAGTATCAACTATCGTCCAAGCATTCAATAATAATTTATAGGAATATAGATATCGTATAGTTTATTTATATGTGAGTTAACTCAGAAAATTCCACTTTTCAGCATCGGAAAGTGGTCGAATTGACATATTTTTGTATCACTCATATGCACATGCACACACATGTACACATGTCATATGGTAAGATAAGTAAAGTATTAATAGTAATAAACCACGATTAATTTAAATATAAACATGATAAGTCACATTATGATTAAATAAAAGGAAAAATTAAAATATAAAATCACCTCTCATGCACCACCATAACCTAAACTACCTAGGATAGGACATCAAGCATAGTTGGAGGGGAGGCTAGAAGGGCGCATGTGCGTACAAGGAGAGGGGAAGGATATGGGAGCTTGTAGATGACAGCATTAATATATTTTAAATGTTAAAATTAATTTAGTTCTTACTTTGTTTCTTTTACGTATACTCCTTATCTCCTTACATTTTCCACATTACATATTAATTTCTGTCTTTGTTTCTCTTCTCTTCATATACATGAATGCTTCCAAGAGAAGTTTCCAAACCAAAACTAGTGAATACACTTTTAAAAGTCAAGTAAAACTCCATATATTCATATACAAACACTCCTCCACCAAAACAAAAGCCATTCACACCTTAAAAACTCCAGGCCGAGCTCAATTTTGCCTTTGGCAGAGCTATATTGCACCCTACAAGCCCACACTAGGTCCTATTTTGGAGTGAAGGCAAGTTGCTAAGAGTTTAGGCAAGTTCGGTGGAATTTAGACATTGTTTTAGTTTATTTCGGTGAGTAAAAATATCACCTTTCAAAATCCAAGTTTATAACTTTAAATAAGTCCATTTATATCGTTGGTGAATTCTTGTTAGATATATGTTGTGCAATGGTAGTTATTGGCTTGACTTATACATCGAAAAGTTAACATTTTGGAAGTTGATTAATAACTTGACAAGTTAGTAAGCTAAAGTTGAAAATTTGCAAGTGTTGTTTCCTACTTGTTGTGTAAATGCACATAACATGTTATGTCCTTACTTATATTTTGTGATGACTCGATGGATGAAAATGACATGAACTAGTTTGCTGAACTGCCCGTATAGCGATAGTTGTTATATCGGCACTTTCAAAAATTTCACACTTTATCGAAACCTTTTGATTTCAAATCATGCTTGGGTTTGTTTTACAAGTCAAATAAGTTTTTCTGAAACAATAATGATTTCAAATTTGATTAATTATTTTATTAATGATTTTTAAATTAATTATTTAATTAATAAGGATTAAGGTTAACTAATTAACTATTAGTGATGAGTTTTAAAATTTAACTAATCACTTGGTTAATGATGTTTTGAAATTAATTAATCATTTTATCCAACGATGTTTAAGGTTAATTAATCTTTTAATAATGAGATTAATTAATCAATATAATATGGATGTTTTAAGTTGTGAAATCCTTTTTGTAATGATGCATCAAAGTTAGTTAACTCTTTTAACAAAAATGTTTTAAAGCTAATACTTGTAATGTGAATCCAAGCACAAATTCGAGTATTTTAAAAGGAAAAAGTTTGATTAGTTTTGTGGAAATGGATTAATTCTTGCAAAGCGATTCACTTATATGGAAACGGTTTATTTGTATAATTAGCACTAAACATCGAAGAAGTAGAGTTGTCGCTATTTCGAAAGTTAAGAATAACCATGAGATATGACTTTAAGGTAACACTACCTTGACCTATCCGGTATTGTAGTTAACCCAGAAATAGTGTAAGTTTGAATTCGATGAGTAGTGATAAGTATACAATTAATTTCCTAATATGATCATTTTATATCCTCGATAGTTGGTTTCTCGGCTATCGAATACTTCAGCTTCTTTATCATCATCATTCTAAGACGATGTGTTACTCCACAGAGTTTTGATATCCTTTGTCGGAAATGACTAAAACCAAAGAGCGAGAGGGAGTCAAGTTATATGGAGTTGCTCCCATTAGGATACTTTCACATCTCATCTGGTTTGGATAAGGTAGCGCTATTAGATGTGAAATATATTCAGATCCTCGGTAAGGTTCGATGGGGTCCGACTTGGAGGTTTTTGAGAAGCGTAACAAAGTAAAAAGCTTCTCAGAAGTTTATTACTAGATGTATACTTCAAGGGGGTGCACCCTCCTAGTCATTTGTTGAAGAATTTCCTTTTTTGATTTGATTCGAACCTTCGGATTTATTTGCATGAGGAAGAGTCAACCACTCTTCACGAAGTTTAATTATTTATCTATTCTTTATATTTTGGAGTTAATATATGTGAGAGTAAACATGTTTTGTGTTTAGTGGCATGGTCTCACATGTTTTTGTTTAATTTCACACTTATTACTTAAAGTCTGACTCATACCAGACATATCATGTGACCTTAGTTGTTTGTTTTCCCCAAACTCTTGGGTACTCATTTTATGCGAGTAGTCTGAGAGTATCAACTTTTTGTTGGGCTCTTTTGAAGATAGCATCCAAGTAGGAGGCTTTCATCTTCTTATTTATCTATTCTGCTGTATTATCTAGTTTATATAAGTGTATCTTGTTTCAGCATATGTAAAGGCGGGTTGTTATAACTGCCTAAGTTGATTTGTAGTACTTTTGTGTAACTCTGATAACTCCATTTTAAGGAGTAACCTGATGTACTATTGACTGTTATGTTTTGTTTAGCAGTTTCATAATGAGTTTTTCTATTCTTATTTTACTCCATGGTGATTCCTCTTTTCGATATTTGGGCAACGACATATGAACACCGGGGATGTGTTAAGTGCGTTCTTAGGGGTCAGAAAGGCGGGTCTTCACAGTTGGTATCATAGCATCTATTGAACGAACATCTTTGCCTGAGTGGGGTACGACTCATTAGAGATAGGATGAGTAGAGCCCTAGAATGAGTTAATCTTGAGAGAGCATTTCCTTTTCTTCCGTAAAAGTCTGGTTTTACAGCCTTTATTGCAGTTTCCCTTTTATCATCTTTGAGCCTATCTTTGTATTCTAATAATACCTATCATTTATCTAGCTTATTGGAAATGAGTACAAAAGGAAGAAGAGGGAGGGGATCTGGAACCAGCATAGCTACAAATAGCAGTGCTCCTAGAAATGAGCCAGTTGTAGAGCTAGTAATGGAAGCAGTGGTGCAAGTTCAGCCGCCTCAAAACTTTGCAACTTTGTGCAAGAATTGCACTGCTTTAGGTGGTTAGCCTTTCTATGAAACTGAAGATATTTTGGGAGTTCAAACATGGATTTGCTCTTTAAAAGGATATTTGGGGATCTACAGTTGGGAGATGCTAGAAGAGATTGTCGGCATCGCGTCACCTATAGAAAGCAGCAATGGATTGGTGGGATTCAATCACCATGAATACACCAGAAGAAGATTTCTCTTGGGCATACTTTAAAGAGGTTTTCGTACAATTCTTTTAACCTCAAACCCATTCTTTTAAACAATTCTCTTTGTGTGTCGAACCTAATTGGGGGTCCGACCGATCTTGATACCATATGTTTGAATGTGCCTATTTCTTATCGAGATCGGCTTTTCTTTTCTGACTTATTTGCTCTCGAGTTCATAGGTTTTTGGGTATTGTTAGGGATGGGGCTATCTAAGTTTAGAGCAATCGTAGATTATGATTGAAGGATTATTATAGTTAGTGATGCTAGAAATATTGGGTAGAAATAAAATGGGAAAGGCCAAATGAATTAATGAGCAGTTTCCTTTATTCCCTCGAAGTACCCAAAGAGGAGATAAGTAATATACCAATTGTCTGAGATTTCAAGGATATTTTTGTAGAAGGAAAGGTTTTCCCCCTCATCGGGAAGTAGATTTCCACATTGATTTGATTCCAGGAACCAGATCGATTGTTCAACCTCCTCGAAGGTTGGCTCTAAAAGAAAGAAGAGAATTAGAGAAGAAGATGTTTGATTTATCACAGAAGCATTTGATTAGACATAGCACATAAATTTGCGGATCGCCAATAGTGTTACCAAGGCCGACGAGTCTATTATATTATGAATAGATTGCCAAGAATTAAATAAGATGACTATCAAGAAGAAGTATCCTTTACCCAGGATTGACAGCATGTTTGACCTGCTCCATGGAGCTCAAATATTTTCTCAATTGGACCTTGCCACTAGTTTTCACCTATTAAGTGTAGTAAAAGAGAGCGTACCCTTAAAAACTTTCCGTACCCTTGATAGTTTTTATGAGTGGTTAGTCATGCTGTTCAGACTAACGCACCCGCTTATTTCATAGATTTGATGAATAGAGTGGTTTGGGATTTCTTAACAAGTTTGTTCTCGTCTACATTGATGACATCCTTTATTATTCTAAAATAGAGAAAGAGCATAGGAACCATCTTCATGTTGTTCTAAGTACTTTAAGAAGTCACGTTTTAAAGGAAAAGTTTTCTAAGTGTCGTTTCTGGAAATCCAAAATTAGATTTCTAAGGCACGTAGTTTCGAGAGAAGGCATTTCAATAGCCCTAACTAAAGTAATTGCAGTACAAGATTGGAAGAAACCTAAAAATGCATTGGAGGTTAGGAGTTTCTTTGGATTGGTAGGTCTCTGTAGAGGATTTATTAAAGATTTCTTAGAGATTTCTTCTCATCTAACAATGCTGATGAAGAAGGATGCTAAGTTTGTTTAGACACCTAAATGTAATCAAGCACTCAATGAGTTAAAGGATAAGTTGGCAAGTGCTCTCGTTTTGACTATTCTAGATGAGAGTGATGGATTAACAGTTTACATGGATACTAGTAGGACCAGATTGGGAGCAGTTTTGGTGCAGAATGGTAAAGTAATAGCATATGTGAGTCGACTGTTGAAACCTCATGAGAAAATTATGCTATGCAAGATTTGGAGCTGTTGACGGTTGTCTTCGCATTGAACGTGTGGAGGCACTATCTTTTGGGTGCAGTGTTTGAATTATGTACGGATCATACGTCATTAAAGTATCTCTTTACCCAAAAGGATTTGAACTTGAGGCAACAAAGATTGCTGCAATTTCTCATGTCTTATGGCCTAGAGATTCTTTATACCCTAGGGAAAGCAAAAGCCGTCGCAGATATGCTGAGTAGGAATGTGATGGCGATTGCAAATTTGAAAGTTAAGCCAGCACTAATGGAGATAATAGTACATTTCCAAGAAGAATACCCTATTCTAGCTTGGCTTAAGAGGAATGTTAAAGAGGGGATTGTTTCTAGCTTCAAAATTGACTCCTAAGGCATTTTAAGAATGAATGGATGGATTTGCATGCCGGATGTTAATGGAATTAGACAGGATATGCTGAGAGAGTGCCATAGCTCAAGGTTATCTATCCACCCAGAAGTAACTAAAATGTTTCAAATACAAAGAAGTTTAGTGGAAAGGGACGAAGATAGATATTTTGATCTTCGTGAGCCGGTGTGCAAATTGTCAACAGGTCAAGTGTGACCAACATAAGAATGTTGGGTTACTCCAACTATTGGAGATACCGAATTAGAAGTGGGAGTAAGTATCCATAGCCTTTATTGATGGGTTGCTCGAAACAAGAAGAGGTAATGAAGGCATCTGAGTAATTGTAGACCGATTAACGAAGAGCGCCCACTTTATTCTGGTTAAGTCAACAAGAGCTGCAACTTCTTTGGCATGAATTTATATGGGGAAGATCGTTCGACTGCATGGAATCCCATTAAGTATAGTCAGTGATCAAGATCCCATCTTCACCAGTTGTTTTTGAGGAGCATTGCAAGCTGCTTTAGGGAGAAAGTTGAATTTAAGCACGGCCTATCACCCGTTGACAGATGGATAAACCGAAAAGGTGAACCAGATTTTGAAGGATCTCTTGAGAGCATGTATTTTGGATTTTGGAGGTTCTTGGTAAGATCATCTACATTTGGTAGAGTTCTCTTATAACAACAGTTACCAAGCTAATATTGGCATGACGCCTTATGAAGCTTTGTATGGACGACCATGTAAACCACCTTTATGTTGGGTTGAGACTGGAGATCGATTAGTTTTTTGACCAGAGATAATTCGAGAAGCATCATAGAAAGTGGCTATGGTCAAAGAAAGGATGAAATAAGCCCAAAATTGACAGGAGAGTTACGCAGATCAACAGAGAATGGATTTAGAGTTTGCGGTCGGGGATTTGGTATTTTTGAAAGTTTCCCCAATTAAAGGAGTTGTAAGATTCAGAAAAATAGGAAAGCTAGCACCCATATTCATTGGACCATTTAGAATCCCGGAAATAATTGGGTCATTGGCCTGTAGACTAGAATTGACCGAAAGATTGTCGGAACTTCATAATGTCTTTCATCTATCTCATCTAAGAAAGCATGTTCATGATCCGCCGCTGATTGTAGAGACATCTATTCAGGATGACTAGGAGATAGAACCAAACTTGATAGTAATCCGATACCCATTTTATATTGTAGATCAAGATGAAAGGAGATTGGGAAATAAGGTAGTGAAGCTTGTGAAGGTTCAATGGAGTGATGACCCCCGCGATTGTACTTGGGAGACCGAGGATCATATTAGAGAAACTTACCCTAATGTAATGTCAGGTTAGTTGTTTATTGTTTGAATTAGTTATGTATACTCTTTTATGGCATAGTTTCTTTCTATTGTTATATGAATTTCTTGGTATAATATATACCTTTTGGATCGTCTTTTTGTATATTAATTTTGGGGACGAAATTCTGTTAAGGGGGGAGAGTGTAATGATGCATAAATTAATCGCTTTGTGTTTGAATATTTAAATCATTTTTAATATTTTTAAAAATGGATTTTAATAACCAAATAAACATATTATAAATATTACTTAATTATACTAAAATAAGTTTCAAATTTTTTTACCAAAATAATTAGTTTAAATAAAAATGAAAAATGTTACAAAAAAAAAAGTTTTTTGAAATTTTGAATTTTCATCATCGAAAAGTCATCGTAAACGTGTGCACATTTTTTATCGCTCATATAAACATGCACATAAATTTACACATGTCATTTGGTAAGCTAAGTAAAGTACTAATAGTAATAAACTACGATTAATTCAAATATAAACATGATAAGACACATTATGATTAAATAAAAGGAAAATTAAAATATAAATCACCGATCATGCACCACCATAACCTAAAATACCTAGGGTAGAACCTATGGCATAGTGAGGGGAGGGGGGATTTGAAGGGTGCATGTGCACCTAAGGTGAGGGGGAGGATATGGGAGCTTGTGCACGACAACATTAATATATTTTAAATGTTAAAACTAATTTAAATTCTTACTTTATTTCTTTTTTCTATAAATAATCCTCATCTCTATACATTTACCACTTTACATGTTCATTTCTATCTTCATTTCTCTTCTCTTCATATACATGAATACTTCTATGGCTTCCAAGAGAAGTTTCCAAGCCAAAAACTAGTGAGTACACTTATAAAAATCAAGTAAAACTCCATATATTCATATACAAACATTCTTCCACCAAAACAGAAGACATTCCCACCTCAAAAACCTCCAAGGTTGAGCCAACTTTTTCCTGTGGCTGAGCTATGTTGCACCCTACAAGCCCATACTAGGTCCTATTTTGGAGTTAAGGCAAGTTGCTAAGAATTTAGGCAAGTTCGATGGAAGTTAGGTTTTGTTTTAGTGCATTTCGGTGAGTAAAAATATCACTTTCAATATCCAAGTTTGTAACATTAAATATAGTCCATTTATATTGTTGGTGGACGCTTTTTGGATATATGTTGTGTTATGGTGATTGTTGGTTTGACTTATGCATTGAAAAGTTAACATTTTGGAAGTTAGTTTGTGACTTGACAAGTTAGCAAGCTAAAGTTGAAATTTTGCAAGTGTTGTTTCCTACTTGCTGTGTGAATGTACATACTATGTTATATGCTTACTTATATGTTGTGTGATGACTGGATGGATGAAAAATTACATGAACTAGTTTGCCGAACTGCCCGTATAGCGATGTTCGCTGTATCGACACTTTCAAAAAATTTACACTTTATCGACACCTTTTGGTTTCAAATCGTGCTTGGGTTTGTTTTACAAGTCAAATAAGTTTTTTTATAAATAATAATGATTTCAAATTTGATTAAGTATTTTATTAATTATTTTAAAATTTTATTAATTACTTAATTAATAAGGATTGAGGTTAACTGATTAACATATTAATGTTGAGTTTTAAATTTAACTAATCACTTGGTTACTGATGTTTTGAAATTAATTAATCATTTTATCCAATGATGTTTAAGGTTAATTATTCTTTTAATAATGAGGGATTAAAGTTAAATAGTCAATTTACTGATGAAATTTTTAAATTTATTTTTTTTTTAATTAGTGACTTTTAAAAGTTAATAAATCTGTCTAACTTTAAATAAATCTTTTCTTAAATGAAGTTTAAATTAATTAATCACTTTTCAATAATGATATTTAATTATTTATTTGTTAATTGAGTTAATTATATTTAAATATTTTTAATTAGTTAATGATATTTTAAAAGGTAATTACCCTTTTAAATTAATAGTTATTAAAGTTAACTAATTAACTCAAGTAACAAAGTTTTGAAGTAAACTAATCAATGTTATAAGGATGTTTTAAGTTGTTAAATCCATTTTGTAACGATGTTTCAAAGTTGGTAAACTCTTTTAACAAAAGTGTTTAAAGCTAATACTTGTAATGTGAAGCCAAGTACGTATTCTGATTTTTTAAAAAAGAAAAAGTTTGATTCGTTTATGGTAATGAATTGATTTCCGTAAAACAGTTCACTTATATGAAAACGATTTATTTATATAATTAGCAGTAAACATCGAAGAGGTTGACTCATCGCTATTTCAAAAGTTAAGAATAATTGTGAGATATGACTTTGAGGTAACATTACCTTGACTTGTCTGGTATTGTTGTTAACCCGGAAATAGTTCAAGTTTGAATTCGATGAGTGGTGATAAGTGTGCAAGACTTAATTTCCATATACGATCATTTTATATCCTTAATAGTTGGTTTCTCAACTATTGATTATTTTAGCCTCTTTATTATCATCATTCTAAGATGATTGTTGCTCAGTTGAGCTTTGATATCCTTTGTCAGAAATGACTAAAATTTAAGTACGAAAGGGGATCAATCAATGTGGGCTTGCTTCCATTAGGATACTTTCACATCTCATCTTGATTGGATTCGGTGGCGCTTTTAGATGTGAAATATTCGGATCCTCGGTTAGGTTTAGTGGGGTCCGGCTTGGAGGTCTCCAAGAAGTGTCACGAAGTAAATGAGCTTCTCAAAAGTATATTACTAGAGGTATACATGAAGGGGGTGCACCCTCCTAGTCATTTGTTGGAGACTTTCCTTTTCTGATTTGATTTGAACCTTCAAATTTAATTGTGTCGTGAAGATTCAACCACTCTAAACGAAATTTAATTATTTATCCATTCTTTATGTTTAGGAGTTGATTTATGTGAGAGTAAACCTGTTCCGTGTTCAGCGGCGTGGTCTCACATATTTGTCTCTAATTTCACACCTATTTTTTAAAAGTTTTACTCATACAGACATATCGTCTAACCCGAGTTGTTTGTTTTTCCTAAACATTCAAATACTTATTTTATTTGAGTAGTCCGAGAGTAGCAGGTCTTTGTTGGGCTATTTTGAAGACGGCGTCCAAGTAGGAGGCTTTTATCTTTTAGTTACTAGTATGGCTCGTACTTCGCACACGGGCTATTTGTATTATTGTAAACGGAAAGCAAGGGCATTTTTAGAATTTCAAAAAGACACCAAGCAAATTAGTTCAGCGAATTTTCTTTATTAGTAGTAGAGATTTATTACGCTCTATTATATAGTTTGTGTAGGTGTATTTTGTTTCAGCATATGTAAAGGCTGGTTGTTATAACTACCTAAGCCGATTTGTAGTACATTTGAGTTACTATGATAACTTTCTATTAAGGAGTAGACTGATGTACTATTGACCATTATGTTTTATTTAGTAGTTTTGTTATGAGGATTTCTATTCTTCTCTTTATTTTACCCCACGACGATTCATATTTGCAAATGAACACCAAGGATGTGCTAAGGGTCGTTCCTAGGGAACAAAAAGATGGGTCTTCACAGATATGCACGTACACACCCAATGTCACTGATCACCTCTCTCCTCCTTACTCCTATTATGCTCAATGGAAACAAATGAAACCACTTGCAATCAACGTCTCTTCGAAGATGCTCCATGACTGACCCACACATGCCCAAGTTTGATCGAGCTAAGCAAATCAAGACAGTCCCAAACCCTACTTGACCTCATTAGGTCGCGACCTCCTATTCTCGATCAGACCCCACAAAAATCCCGGCGTTGAAACTTCTTTGCATGACAAACATGACGATATCATCTGTTTTGCCTAAATCCGCCTACATCTCACATAAAAGCTAACCCTAGCTCGGCCATGGTCATATCCATGATCGAACACAACCAAACTACTATAGACTTGTAGTTCTCTCCTATACGAGTTCAAAGATTCTTGTTTGACAATTTTTCATGGAGTAAAAGTTCTGATTTTGATTTTGAATGTGCTTCGATTTTTTTAGTTTACTGTAAAATTAAAATGTTAAGGAGAGAGTGAAAAAGGAGAAGTCGAAATTGTTGAATTGATTGAAATGTCGAGTTTGTATTTATTTCGTAATTCCTGGCATCTCACTAACTAGAATTCCATTCGTTACGAACCGCAAACGACAAAACAAAAATGCGGCCGTGCATAAAAAGTGCGAAATGATCCAAAAACAACAATAAAATACACTGGTTATCTTATTATGTGAAATACCAACGTTTGCCAAAAAAGTACATCAAATGATAATTTAAATATTTTCCAAATTAAAAATTATAGAAAAACTCCTATAAATTCATTTAAAAACACATCATTAAAAATCAAAATGTTTTTATTATCAATTACTTTTCTTATTATTTATTCGAACCATCTATTATTATAAATAAATTATAAAATGAGTTCAACATTATCATTTATTAATTAAAAGGGGTTAAATAAGACTACTAAATCCATTTAATTAATATTTAATTTACAAGTCGAATATCTAATAATCACTATATTTGAATTTTTTATTAAAATTTAAATACCAATTATTTAAATATTTAAAATTAATTAGACATTCAAAATCAAAACAATAAAATTTCAAGATGTTACATTCTTCTCTCTTAAAAGAATTTCGTCCTTGAAATTCCAAAAGGTAGATAATGTCCTCAAACCCCTAAGGTTTTAAACCTATTAATCAAAATGAGTTAATTATTAATTAAATCCTATATGTTATGGAAAATTTCAGTAGCACCTCCTTTATGCCGCTCGTCCGAAAGAACTATAACTTACCACAATTGGCCTAAATCAACAAAGAAAAAAAAAGCGAAACGGCCTCCCATATTTGGGGCATAAAATCATCAATTAATCACCCATTCCTAAATCTACTACGCACCACTTTTGCATTTGATTTTTATTTCTTTCATGAAACTTACTATCTTGATCATGCAGATGCGCAAGAAATCAAATAGAAATCCCTTGCATCCCTATACTTATCTTGTACTTACATAATCAAAAGAGAACAATGCTTATAAAGGACAACACACAAGCTATTTCTATTATAAACAATAGCAATATAAATAATATAACAACTATATGCAACAAAAATACAGATAATACTCTGTAATAAATACTAAGCATCCAATCTTTTCAAAAGAAAAATTTAGAACTAAATGCCTGGGGTTTTTACATTCAAAATATATTTTCAAATATCTCCAAAGAGAAATATATCAAACCAAAATCAATTATGATAAGGAGGAGGCTCCTTCTACCGAAGAATGCTATAACTCCAGAATCAAAACAACATTAAGCATCCAACGGTGTTTCGGTTCCTCCTAAAACATTAGCTAGAGTAAATAAATATACTCGTCTAGTCTTCCAAATCAAAAAACTCCCAATCTCCCACCTTTAGTCATAAAAAATATCTTAAAATTTAGTTCAAAAAATCCCTTTTCAAATATTCTAAAATGATAATGCTTCACCAAAATTTTCAAAATAATAATATTATCATTATTTCCATAATTTCTATCAAAATCAATTTTTTTCAGAAGCATCGGGATTTAAGTCCTAACAAACAACAACTTTATAAACCGTAGTCTATAAAATCACACTATCAATTAAATCCAATTCCATAATATGACACTTAACATCATTTAAAACATTAAATGATTAACAAACAAGATAGATATGAAGACCCATCTCTTCGAACCTCGAATATTGACACCAATACATCCTCATTATTCGTATGCTGCAAATCCAAGTGCCAAAGAGGCGGTTCTATAAGGGTAAGAAAGAAATAAAGGAAGAACAAAATCTTACACGAATGGAATAACATATACTATTTCATTATACAAAATCTTACAAAGGAAATTTTAAATACTTTATCAGAGTTAAACATGGACAGTTATAAACCTCTATCCATACAAATGCGGAATAAAATAGTATACAAGTGAGGTGAAAAAGTGGTAATAGTCTACTGAAGAATCTTCGAACTCCATGCTTCGAGCTCTTCCTTATTTCTTCTAACTAAACCTGACTATTAAGATGCTCGAAAATATAGGGCACCCAGAGTTTAAGGGGAAAGAAAATAAACTCCGGGTCAGTCATGAGACTGGTGTGAGAAACGCAAAATCCGGATATTTGAAAATAAAAGGTATCTCATAAGACCATACTGTACATAAACACGAAACAGGTTTTTACCTTATGATAACAAAAATCTTTAGTATGCAAAATCTGGGGATGTTATTTTTAATGTCTTTCTTTTGAAAATACTTTTCAAGTAAATATACATAATCTTAGCCAAAATTGTTACATTATTAAATTCTAACATACCAGGCTCTACAATTAAGTCCAAAGGCACTTATTGGAGAATGAATTCCATATAATGACAAGGTAAGGGACTACCTTTCGTACAGTTACACCTCTAGAGGGATGTACCTAGCTTCTAGATATTGGGCGCCTAAACTAACACAGAACCATCCTACCACTTCCTTAATAGTACTGAATATGCCATCACCCCGATCGTTCCTGACCTATCCGAGAGCTCAGTTAGAATACACAACATACTTGACATATAGAGTAATCTAGAAAGGTGGAAACATCTCCTAATGGCACGACCCACATAGCCCCGCTACTTCTACCCTGTTTTTGTCATTTTCGGGTGCGAGGCTTGAGGAGATGTTTACCTTTCATAGCACACATTTCACTATGAACGCCACATTGGCATTCCATAATCACAAAACTAATTTCTACAAACATATAGCTCCCGAGCTCGTACATCTCAGGAAAGGATGTTAAGCTAAGGGAAATTTCCTTCTCCACCATCGAACAGATGATATGTTTATAGAGATCAATTAATGTGATCTCGAAATGCAACACACACATTCATCCATATAAGTTGTCTAGAACATGACAAATCGGACAAACTAAAGGAGCTCTCTTACCACATCCTATCGAGAATCATTCCTAGGATTAGTACCGAGCAGCCCTTGCATAAAAGATCAAATGAAAATACTACTGGCACATATATATGATATGGGAAATTTCCCTAGAGGTTTAGTGACAAATGGCCCTTCATTCCTTTATTATCATTCCAAGTCTTCACTTCTAACATTTAAATCAGTTTGAAGTGGTTTTTGGATAAGAATCACTCAAATCCAACCCTAATTCTCTCAAACCAATCATCGTAAAAATATGTTAAGTAAATAGGAATTATTCTTTGATTGATTAATTTCTTTAAAACATTTCTTTATGGTATATACGGAAACGTTAAACCTCTCTTTAACTTTGGAATTATCAAATCATTTTCATAAATCATTTAAAAAACATTACTGAGTAAATAGGATCATGAAAATAATACTAATTCTACTCATATCAATTTTTGTATTCAATCTTTACTATCTGTCGAATAACGGTGCGATTACCTTTTAAATTCTTACGGATAGTATGGATTCCCGTCTCAGAATTTAGTACCAAGTATAAGAACATTATTTATATGAAATCCAAGTTGTTTGAATTTAGAAAATTATATCTTTTATACTTTGGAAAATTTTGATCTGAGTAAATCAAATTTACTATCCCTCCATCGGGCCAGTCCAAATAGCTAGGGAGGGTAGGCAATTAGTTTCCCAAACCAAAGCCTAGAGACTGCCTCGTTGTAACCCATAAAGTGGTCAAATTTATTTGATCGAATCTAAATCTTTTAACATACTTAATTTACTTTTAATTATTTTAGAGCATCCAGGATTTCCCTTCGATCTGTTTCATTCCTTGGTCGGATTTTCTATGACACTCACAATTGGCAAAAATATACTAATCATTTCCGCATACTCATTTTTAAACCTCTTAATCATCTTTAAAGTACTTAACTATTTATTTTAAAAGATTCACAAAATATTTGGGAAATAATAATTAAGGAAGAATTATTAAGTTAAAACCATTGCTTGTAAAAGTTATTAAAAAGTGCCGCGAATAGGGTTTTAAAAGCTTATTTGGTTAAAAACAACTTTTCTATCATTTGGAAGTCAATATTTATAACTCAAATCTCTTTTAAAACATTTTAAAATATTTATAGAATTTATTTCATATTTTTGAAGAATTAATAATATCATTTTTAAAGAATTTGTCGCTTTGGTTTCTGAACTGCAAAACCGCGACTATTTTGAAAACTTGTTTTGCTCATATTTCAAAATCTATTAAACGAAATCTAGATTTTTTTTCTTCGTTTGAAAACTATGATTGTAAGGATTCGGAAAATTCTTATTACAAAGAAATTTGGCTCAGAATCCATTGTATACATGGATTTTACTTTCTGCAGTGCGAAGACGCAAACTACCATTACGCGACGTGCCTATTTTTGACTCAATTTTCATAATTTGTCAAAACTTCACCAAACCAGATTTTAGTATTTATGAAATATTATTAATCATTTTAAAACATTTTAAAGAGGTATAACAATCTCATATATACCATTTCATTTGTTAAAGGAAAGTGATTTCCCTTGTGATTTTTGATGCATATTAAATGCGACTTATTAATATAATCAAACAATATATAATCAACATCCAAACTTAAAAAATAATCATCACAAACAAGCATAAAAAATCATATATATCATATAATATATCATATTATAAATAGAGTTTCTCACCTTCATTTTGACTTCAACTAGTTTTGAGTCGGTTATAGCTTCGCTATGTATGATTGTTTTAAACTTTATGGAATCGAGCTCCTATGCTTTAAATAAGCTCATCCTTGGCCTTGGGTGCTCATGGCTATGGGTTTGGGTGGGATGGCTCAACCTAGGGTGAAGGAAAGTGTGACTGTGGGTTTTGATAGGAGAATGGAGTTATTTAAAGTGATTTTGAGGTGTTTGTACAAATATATATATATATATATATATATATATATATATAGACGTGCACACACACACTAATAATTTAATTTATTTTTGTAATTATTTTCTCCATAATTTTGATAATATAGGAAACCATTATAATAGCTTGAAGAAGATGGAAGAAGATGAAGAATGAGTGTTAGGAATTTACGACGAAAGGGATGGATATTTATAGGAAAACTTAGAGAGAAAAAATCTAAACATATAATTAACTTTTTGTCCTCACCCCCATCACTTCATTTTACACAGCCACTCCCTATGTCCTCTCTTCCATGTGCTAGCCTATGTGTGTACTTTAGTGCGTAAGATGAGTTGATGGTTGCTTTTTGGTTGCTTAAGTCTTAAGTTTTTAAGAAATATCTTAAAATTTGTAATATATATATATGTGTGTATATGTATATTTGTATGTGTATATATATGTGTTCATGTGTATGTTATGGCATGCATATGTGTGTTATATACGTGCACATGACATATAAACAAGGTTGCAACAACTTTGAACAACTTTCGTTCGTTAAACTATTGAAAATCGAGAAACCGATTCCCGATCACATTTTTACTTATTATTTTATGTATAAATTTAAACAAAATTTGAAAACTAATTTCTTATCATTTTTAACTGATTAAAATGATCATATTTTATTTATAAAACCATATAAATTAATATTAAAAATTATTTACAAAAATCGCTATTACATTTGATAAAGCAATACAAATTTTCTTATATTTACAATCAAGTATATATTTAAAATTATTACAAATGAATTATTATCACTTAAACTATTTAAAATGAATTATTATCATTTAAAAACAATTATATGAATTAATATAACAATTATTAAATCATTAATATCAATTTGAATTCACACATCAATATTTAAATATAAGGGCATCATCGATGATGTCATAAATACATTTAATTTCCAAATATAAAATAATTGATTTTATTTCATATTCTTGTTCAATTATAAAAATAAGTGTATGTGTCCAGCTCCGTGTACGATGTTTTACAATTATAAAGCTATTTATCGATAAAACCATTTTTGACTATTTTATCGATATATCTTTCCAAAGGAAATATTTTTGTGAACATTTTTCCAAAATAAGTTCACTATTACTATTAATTACATAAAACTTGATTACTTGTTGAAAAATAATCTATATTTGAATATTTAAAATAATTTTAATATCTTAAATTAAAGTGATCAAATTGCGGGTCGTTACAGAAGATTTAGATTTTTTCTTAGTTCAAACTTTCTCAATCGTCCAAGGATATAGATAAATTTCTAAGCGTACCATTATGCTCATCAGTCTTTGGTTATTTCGTATAATATTATCTAAGCTACATTAGAAAAAAATTGAAAGTCATTCCTAAACTTCCTTAAGCCACCAAAACTAAGCGTATAAATATACTAAAGCTCATATGATGTACATAAATCATCCGTACGTAATATTTGATCCGACATTTTCTCAAATACATAAACTTGGCTTTTGAATTAGTATCGCTCACTCAACCTCCCAAGCATGGACCCCGATTAGGTTCCTTGATTGAAAATCTCTGTTCTCCATACATAGCCATATACTATGATGGAAAACCTTAGTATCATATTAATAATTCGAATCAAGTGTTCGCTGATAAGAATCAAGTGAGAAATCCTTTTTTGGATTGGTGTGAATCACCCCGAAGTTATGTATTTAAATCCTAGATCAAGAACCGTGCCAATAAAATGATCTACGTATAATTTATGTACTTAATTCAATTGGTTTCTAACTACGCCAATCTCTTTCTAAATCACTTTCATTTTCATTATGGTATTTCACTCAGTACTAAAATTATATATGAATTATTACACAAATTTTCACTTAAGTTTATAAACATTTTATATAGACACAACTTTATAAAACATTAAGTTAAAAACTTACTCTGTTATTACTTTCTTGTATAATACTCTTCTGCATCCTAAGAGTATATACAAAATGCCAATTTAAATTTATTCATTCATTATTTGTTTTTATTTTTCAAAATTCAAATAAGGGCCCAAACAAAATATAGGTCTATAAGACTGAGTCAACTACTTCGACCTTTTTTCCTTAGAGTGTTCTAAGGAAAGATGTTTAAGTTTCCCTATAACATCAAATAATTTACTCAACTTAGATATTTAAATAAAAACTACAGTTTTAATAAAATAATGGTTATTAAAACCTTTTCGTCCAATATAACCCATTCAAAAACTCGAGTTAAATAATCACTTTTCTATCCAAGGGTTTAAAAAATTTATTTATCAACACATTGTAATACCTTTTATAAAATTCCTTTTTATAAACCCATTCCATATTTACAAGTTCTTTTTTCAAATATCCATATTAATTTATGCAACTTCTTTTATAAATCTCTAAAATTATTTATGAAATTCTCTTTTATTTATAAAATGCCATTTATAAATCTCTCTTTTATTGCAACTTTTTATATAAAACATTTCATAGATATTTATTCCAAAAGACTTCTAACTTCTTTTTAAAAAAACCATTTTAAAATAAAAGATAAACCTATTTAATTACCTTAGAGAAACTTGAGAACTAAATGCCTGGTTTTTATTTCGAAACCACTTTTGAAATCATGCTACATATATTTCTATATATAGATAAAATACCTTTTACAGTTTATTCACTAACACTTTCCTTTGATTCCTTCGGATTCAAACTCATTTCAATTGCACAATGATAAATAGAATAACTTACTAGGTGCACTACAATGTTTGCCAAGAAAACATTCGATCATCAATTAGAAAATTATTCAGATTACCACAAAACAAATCGAGTTGTTTTTCCCTGAACTATCGAAAGAAAATGTATTTTCATCAAAAATTCCCTTTGAGATGTTTATACTTATGAATACTCCCAAGCAGTACCATTATTACCTTTCTTAATAATCTTTTTGAAACCATTTCAAGCAATACCAGGATTTAAATTCTCAAAAACACATTTTACTCATAAATACTTGTCATAAATAATATAAATCATTTTATATAACATACAAAATATACCTTTTAAAATCATCGTATTTTGTAATAACTTCTCTTTATTATAATTAACTTTTCATAAATTTTTATCCTCTAAATATCTTGTATTCCATTTAGATTATATTAAACAATTTTATTAAAAGACGACTTTTTTAACTTGCACTTTCTCTGAACACCTCATAGTTAGTGTGACGATTCGGATTTTCGGACCAGTTGAAATTGCCGAAAAATCCGTCCGTTCTAAGACTACTAATGAAAACTACTAACTAAATACACCATATTTGATAATAATTCAACATTACTAAACGTATACGACAAAATTTCAATTTTACAAGTTATCAGAGTAATCAATTTAATCTACTAGGTGTGCTTACATACAAACCAAATACAAATAAATCTAATGCTGCACAACTCTGATAAGAGAAACAGCAATAGTCATTCCTGCTAACTCAATAAACAAGTCAAATGCGGAATAAAGAAGTAAGCAGGAAAAATACAATAACACGAGATAAACAACAAACATTAATAGATAAACATGAAAGGGTTATAGTATTTTAGGGGCTGTATCACTACCACTTATGACTGCCTACGTACCCCTATCTAATTGGATACCCAATTAGATACAGGATCAAGCCAACGTAGTTCTCCTACCGAAAATATGACTCATGGAGCCTACGATGCAAGAAACAATATGCAATTCCCAAAACTACCCACTTAGGCTTAATCTTCAATTTTAGATTTTTAAATTTAATTACCTTTACAGAAATTATCTCTTTGGACTTTATTCTCGAATTCTTATTTCAAAACTTTTGAAATATAATATATATCCTTTATATTCAATCGGGATCTTAAATCAAATCACTTTTGAAAATTTATTTGGAAATCCCAAATACTGTAATAAAAACATATCAAACCATATGCAACCAGATCGGGAGGTTTCTCCCAATAACAAGGCAACTGGCTCCCAGTCTTAATACAATTGATAAATAAGTATATCCCTCTATTCTAAGAGCGGACTATACCAAAAACACATGCCCACTTTTTAGTTACGGGTTACTGAATCATTGGTAACATAACAAATCATTTTATATCCTGAAGCGATAAATTATTTCACACTAATATTCACAAGTACTTTCAAATATATAATAATTTCCATTTCCCAAACCTGTTCAAAAATCATCTTAAAACCATCGGGTTTAGTCCTCGAAATTCTTTTCGTTTTATAAAACACTTTTATAAAACCATTATATAAATCACTTTTATATGATATAACTTCAAAACATTCATTACCAAACATTTCTATTTCTTTTAAAGGGAAAACATTTCCTAACATTTCAACTTGAAAACCAATTTTCAAAACAATCCATTAAATTGAAGTAAACCAAATATTACCGCTAAACACCTTATAGTCAAATTGTGTAATAAATCACAAGGTGTTAGCCTACAATTATTTTCTACCCAGTCCATGCATATGGATAATAAATTGATCATAAACTGGTCGAGCAAAGTCAACAATCAATAATAATAATCAGTGCTTATAAACTAGTCGAGTCTAATTCAAACAACCAAACAATCAACTAACAAAATAAACACAATAATAAATGATAAACCAATGTTTCATTCTATAACACATTCTATTTTATCTTGAGTTAAAAAAATTTGATATTTCTTTTGGAGCATCCGGGTTTTCCCTTCGACATGTTCCATCCCTCGCCCAAGTCTTCTTGGATCTCACAGACGAAACACATGTACTAGTCGTTTCCGCATACCCCATTAAGTATTTAACTTCTAAATTTTAAATTACTTAATTAACCATCCAAATATAATAACGAGCAAGGAAATCAACCATTATTTTAGAAAACAAAGAAAACAAGCATTCAGCAAGGGTTTTCAAACAACACTTTACAATTAAAGTTCTTTCAACTTATCAATGGTTTTAATGAACTTAAAACAAGAAATAACTTACTTTAGATTCCACTCTGTCAAACTTTAAGGCAAGAAACTTAAGATCTAACGCATACTTCCTACCATGCTTCGAAACCAAATAAAATTAAACCCGAATTCCTCCTTCCTAATGCTTGGCCAAGGCTTGAAATGGAGATGGGCCAAAAGTGTAGAGAAGAAGTGGTAGAGCTTTGAACTTGAATTCTCAAAATTAGACCCGAAAAATAGGTCATTTTCTCTCTTGTTTTTGACTCTCTTAGTCTCAAAATTTAAAAAACTTGTTAAGTGAAAAGTTGTTGAATTTTTTTTCTCTTGAATCTAAAAAAATAATCATTTGAATCCAAGTTATTTTGCGTGATATATGATAGAATGAAGAAGAGGTATTGTTGGATTGACAAAAATGAAGCCCGAAAATGCACTTCAAAGAATTGAGTTTCAGGTATAGCAAATCTAAAAATTGAAAAAAGTGATCAACATAAAAGTTGCAGCCACTGAAATTTCATATGTTTTGAAATATTTTTTTTTTAATTTTCGTCTGTTATGATCAAGTTATGATCAAAACAAAATGGCATATTCTCTGGCTTAAAACTAGGCCATAAAATGCATTGGAAAGAAGTGTGTTTTTGACATAGTTAACTCTAGAAGGAGACAAAGTGAAAAACATGAAAGTTGTAGCCACTGGAAAAATAAATGATTTGAAAAAAAACAATTTTCACTTTGGTTCGTTTTTGAAGAAGTTATGGCCGAGAGAAGAAGATGTAAAATATGGAGAAAAGATGAGTTTGATTTGAAGAGAATGAACATTGATTTCTTTTGAATATTTTATAAATATTTTAAAATTATTTCTTTTTGTTCTTTTTCTATGGATTGGAGGCCATTAAAGATAAGATGAAGAAGATGAAGAAGCTTGAGAAAAGAAGAAGAAAAATGTGAATGAAATGAGAGAAGGAGGTGGGTATTTATAGAAAAAGAAAGAAGTGGTAAATTTACCAAAATAACCTCTTACAAATTACCAAACTAACCTTACTTCAACCTAAAGCAATCTACACTTTTTCAATACCTAACATCATCTTTTACATCCTTACTTTATGACTTAGTCACTTAAAGACTAAGTAAAAACATATCATAATTATGTTGGCTTTGATTTGATGTGATTTGATGTTTACTTTTTCTTACATTTGTAAATTCTTACTTACTTTTACTTATGACTTCTAGAAGTTTTCTAATCTTATTTATTAAAAAGTAAAAATATTGAGTGAATTAATTAATACTTACACCATTTGAATATATGTTCCTATATAAGAAAATAAAGGTGCGACGACGTTGCTACAACTTTTAATCGACAAAACATTGTTTTTCAACAAAATTTTTTACGGTCACATTTTGACGTTTTAGTTAAACTATTTATTTATGTAAACCAAATTTAAAAATCTAAACACTCAAAAATAAATTAAAATAATTTATTTAACCATTGAAACTTACATTTTTAAAATCAGCATTTTGTCGCTTTTGTCGATATAAGTAAATGTTACTGTTTTTGTGTATACTTCTCTTTCCAAATCCTATCTAATACTGTATGAATCATATAACCTTACCTATTTTATATTTAAAATCACTTTAAATACTATATTTTAAACTGGTTAAATTCTGGGTCGTTACATTCTCCTCTACTTAAAAGAATTTCATCCTCGAAATTATAAGGACGAAAAAAAATATAACGAAAAAACAACAATTAACGAAAGTTAAGCACACCAAAAATACTAGTATCACCCATAACTTCGGTCGAAGATACGGTGCCTTATCCTATCTATTTAATTTATCAAATTAGGATAGTTTCATTTTTAAAATTCATAGGTTGATATACTAATCCTAGATGAATTTTACTTAGGCACCTAACCTAAGCTCTGATACCACGTGCGACGACCCGGATTTTCGGACCAGTTGAAATTGCCGAAAAATCCATCCGTTCTAAGACTACTAATGAAAACTATTAACTAAATGCACCGTATTTGATAATTATTCAACATTACTAAATGTATAGGATAACTTTTCAATTTTATAAGTTATCAGAGTAATCAATTTAATCTACTAGGTGTGCTTATATACAAACCAAATACAAATAAATCTAACGCTGCACAGCTGTGATAAGAGAAACAGCTAGTCATTCCTGCTAACTCAATAAACATGTCAAATGCGAAATAAAATAGTAAGCAGGAAAAGTCCAATAACACGAAATAAACAACAACTATTAACAGATAAACATGAAAGGGTTATATTATTTTAGGGGCTGCATCACTACCACTTGTGACTGCCTACGTACCTCTATCTAATTGGGTACCCAATTAGATACTGGATCAAGCCAACGTAGTTCTCCTATCGCAAATAGGACTCATGGAGCTTACGATGCAACAAACAATATGCAATCTCCAAAACTATCCACTTAGGCTTAATCTTCAATTTTTGATTTTCAGATCTAATTACCGTAACGGAAATTATCTCTTTGGACTTTATTCTCAGATTCTTATTTCAAAACTTTTGAAATATATATATCCTTTATATTCAAATTATACTTTACTTCGGGATCTTAAATCAAATCGCTTTTGAAAAGTTTATTTAGAAATCTCAAATACTGTAATAAAAACATATCAAACCATATGCAACCAGATCGGGAGGTTTCTTCCAATAATAAGGCAACTGGTTCCCAGCCTTAATACAATCGATAAATAAGTATATCCCTATATTCTAAGAGCGGACTATACCAAAAACACATGCCCACTTTTTAGTTACGTGTTACCCGAGTCATTGGTAACATAACAAATCATTTTATATCCCGAAGCGACAAATCATTTCACACTAATATTCGCAAGTACTTTCAAATCTATAATAATTTTCATTTCCCAAATCTGTTCAAAAATCATCTTAAAACCATCGGGTTTAGTCCTCTAAATTCTTTCCGTTTTATAAAACACTTTTATAAAGCCATTATATAAATCACTTTTATATAATATAACTTCAAAACATTCATTATCAAACATTTCTATTTCTTTTAAAGGGAAAACATTTCCTAACATTTCAACTTGAAAACCAATTTTCAAAACAATCCATTAAATTGAAGTGAACCAAATATTACAGTTAAACACCTTATAGTCAAATTGTGAAATAAATCACAAGGTGTTAGCCTACAATTATTTTCTACCCAGCCCATGCATATGGATAATAATTTGCTCATAAACTGGTTGAGCAAAATCAATAATCAATAATAATAATCAGTGCTCATAGCTGGTCGAGACTAATTCAAACAACCAAGCAATCAATTAACAAAATAAACACAACAATAAATGATAAATCAATGCTTCATTCTAGAACACGTTTTATTTTACCTTGAGTTAAAACAATTTGACATTTATTCTGGAGCATCTGGGCTTTCCCTTCGACATGTTCGTCTCTCGCCCAAGTCTTCTTGGATCTCATAGACGAAACACATGTACTAGCTAGTCATTTCCGCATACCCCATTAAGTATTTAACTTCTAAATTTTAAATTACTTAATTAACCATCCAAATATAATAACGAGCAAGGAAATCAACCATTGTTTTGGAAAACAAAGTAAACAAGCATTCAGCAAGGGTAAAACAACACTTTATAATTAAAGTTCTTTCAACTTAGCAATGGTTTTAATGAACTTAAAATAAGAAATAACTTACTTTGGATTCCACTCCGTCAAACTTTATGGCAAGGAACTTAAGATCTAACGCATACTTCCTACCATGCTTCGGAACCAAATAAAAATAAACCCAAATTCCTCCTTCCTAATGCTTGGCCAAGACTTGAAATGGTGGGCTGAAAGTATAGAGAAGAAGTGGTAGAGCTTTGAACTTGAATTATCGAAATTAAACCCGAAAAATAGGTCATCTTCTCTCTTGTTTTTGGCTCTTTTACTCTTAAAATTTAAAAAACTTGTCAGCTGAAAAGTTGTTGAAAATTCTTTACTCTTGAATCTAAAAAAATAATCATTTGAATCCAAGTTGTTTTGAAGGAGATATGGTAGAATGAAGAAGAAGTATTTTTGGATTGACAAAAATGAAGCCTGAAAATGCACTTCAAAGAATTGAGTTTCAGGTATAGCAAACCTCAAAAATAGAAAAAGCGATCCACATAAAAATTGTAGCCACTGAAATTTCATATGTTTTAAAAAAAGAATTTATTAATTTGTCTGTTATGATCAAAACAAAATGGCCTATTCTCTGGCTTAAAAATTGGGCCAAAAAATGCACTGGAAAGAAGTGTATTTTTGACGTAGTTAACTTTAGAATGAGATAAAGTGAAAAACAAGAAAGTTGTAGCCACTGGAAAATTAACTACTTATGACCGAGAGAAGAAGAGGTAAAATATGGAGAAAGGATGAGTTTGATTTGAAGAGAATGAATATTGATTTCTTTTGAATATTTATAAATATTTTGACATTATTTATTTTTAATTTTTCTATGGTTTGGAAGCCATTAAAGAGAAGAGGAAGAAGATGAAGAAGCTTGAGAAAAGAAGAAGAAAAATGTGAATGAAATGAGAGAAGGAGGTGGGTATTTATAGAAAAAGAAAGAAGTGGTAAATTTTCCAAAATAACCTCTTACCAAATTACCAAACTAACCTTACTTCAACCTAAAGCAATCTACACTTTTTCAATACTTAATATCGTCTTTCACATCCTTACTTTATGTCTTAGTCACTTAGAGATTTAGTAAAGAATATCATAATTATGTTGGCTTTGATTTGATGTGATTTGATGTTTACTTTTTTTACTTCTGTAAATTCTTACTTACTTTTACTAATGACCTCTAGAAGTTTTCTAATCTTATTTACTAAAAGTAAACATGTTTAGTGAATTAATTAATACTTACACTATTTGACTATATGTTCCTAGATAAGAAAACAAAGGTACGACGACGTTGCTATAATTTTTAATCGACAAAACGTTGTTTTTCGATAAAATGTTTTACGATCACATTTTGACGTTTTATTTAAACTATTTATTTATGAAAACCAAATTAAAAAATAAATTTGTATAATTCTATTTAAAAATATAAACACTCATAAATAAATTAAAATAATTTATTTAACCATTGAAACTTGCTTTTCTAAAATCGGCATTTTGTCACTTTTGTCGATATAAGTAAATGTTACTATTTTTGTGTATACTTCTCTTTCCGAATCCTATCAAATATTGTATGAATCATATGACCTTACCTATTTTATATTTAAAATCACTTTAAATACTATATTTTAAAGTGGTCAAATTCTGGGTCGTTACAGTTAAACTGTGAAACTTAATTCACAAGGGGTTCATTTTAATACACTCACAATTATCAAAAATAAATGTTCATAAATTGATCAAGCATAAATTAATAACCAATAAACAATAGTCAATGCTCCTAACCACTCAAGCACGACAAACAAACAATAATGATAATAAATAAACTATATCATTTTTAAACAAATGAACACAATATAAATAACTATATAAATTTGAAAATTATTCCTTTATATGCATAAAATATATAATCTTAGGTAAAACATTTCATTTACCAGTTTTCAAAATCAATTTCGTCTTTGTTTTCCTTGTTTAAGTGTTTAGAAAGCCCTATCGACACCATAGCGTCTCATGTATCAACCAAAATTCATAAACAACTCAATAGACCAAGCAATACAATACGCCTTTTATAACAATAACAAATATGCTCTCGTGTATATAATACTCTCAACTCATTCTAGGGTGTCCCTTACCCTATCTCTAATGACTTTACCCCAACAAAGCCAAGGTTCTCGCATAACGTTCAGCTCCGATACCAAATGTAATTACCCACCTTTCTGACCATCGAAATTCAGCATTCAATACATCTATGGTATTCAAATGCCCAACATTCCATTGTTGGAAAGGAAAAGTGTTAGGGTAAAATAAAAGGAACAGAGGAAAAAAATCTCACAGCGGAACGACAACATATAATATAAGAAATATAGTTAAACCGGTCACTCTGAAATATATGGTTTATCAAAGTTAAAAACAAACCTCATCCACCTAGAAAGTTATAATTTTTTGGCCTTACAAATTACAAAAGGGTATATATAATAATATAGCAGAAAATAAAAATACTACGGCAGACGAACATCCAGCTCTACTCCATGAGCACCATGTCCCACTAATGACAACCTGAAAAAATATTCGGTCTTACTTGAGCATTATAATAAACAGCACCCAGTTTAGTCTGGAAAACCAACATAAGAAAACTTAAGTAATATGATGAATATATAACGACCACAGCGCTAAACACGGAACGAGTTTTTACCTCACAAGAACAACATCCATAGATGAAAGAATGGAAACAAATCGGCGTAAAATCAGAATACAAAGAATAGAAACTAATAATTGAACATCATAGCTCCAGGAACTTCTCGATGCAATTAAGAAAATGATTCAAAAGATTTGAATCAAATAAAAAAAATAATATTTCCAACAATAAATAGGAGGTTGCGCCTTCCTTACCAAAAATATATCTCTAGACAATATACTTGGGAGGGCCATTTTCTTTGTGACTCTCAGAAAATGTATAAGCAGACACCGCCAACCATACCGAGCATCCGAGTATTTCACATCTCCACGTGCATACAACCAAATCCAATCTAAATTAGATGCGAAGATGGCCTAATAGGAGCAACCCCATAAAGATTGTCGTACACTCGTTTTCTTCTAGTCATTTTTGACAAAGGATATAAATGCTCAATTGAGCAACTAATCATCTTAAATTGACGAACTTAAAGAAGATATCAGAATCGATAGTCAATAAATCAACCATCGAGGATAAGAAAATGATCGAATACGAAATATAAATCTCTTACAATATTTGGCTCACAATTGTGTTTGATTTTCACATCACAAATATTTGTAAACATCTTAAAAACATCCTTTAAAAATATTCTTTTAAAAATCAAGTTTATATTTCTAAGTGTATTAAAAAGAAGAGTAAAATATAAGTGTCATTATAACATGATTTAGTATAAACCCAAAATCAATTTACACTTAGCTTTGTTTTAAACATTCCCTTTTAAAGATATTCTCTACTTATAAATTTTAAAACAACATTTATTATCCCAGAAGATAATAAGTCAATTTAAAATATCGTTATAAATTTTAAAACAATGTCAATCGTACTAAAAGTTAATTGATATAACTCTTTTAAAAATTTGAACTCACGTTAATTATTCTAAAAGAAAGTTAATAAAATTTGTAATCTTTTTTTATATTTTAAAACAACATTAATTATCTTAAGAGAAATTTAAATCAAATTTCTAAATTTAATGGAACATTTAATACATTGAAAGAAGATTAATCCAAATTTATAACCTTTTTATGTAGTTAAAACAACATCAATTGTCCTAAAAAATAATTAGTCATATTTTTATAAAGTCAAAACAACATTGATTATCCTGAAAGATAATTTATCACATTTATACTCTATATACAAATTTAAAACACATTAATTATCTCGAAAGATAATTAATCAAATTCATGTTTCCTTTTATAAATTTTAAATAACACTCACCCTTTATGACAAAATTCTCAACAGTACTTGAAAATATAGTTTAAACAACTTTCAAAAGGGCGAAAATGCAACAAACATTTATATTATAAAAATACAGGAACAAGTTTAACACACACAGGTTTAAGAAGATGATATTTCACAGGTGACAGTATATCGATAATCGCTATAACAACACTTATATAATCAAACAGTATGTCATAAATATTTCAACTAAATATCAATATAAGCAACATATGAATATATGTAAGATGCATATAACAGTGAATTAATAATGGAAAGAAACCCCTTAGGGTCTCTCCACAAAAGTCCCCTGAAAAATAATGGTTATTTATTCGATACGCTTTTCATGTGGGAATTCAAATCCAAATCAACAATCTTTATACAATTTTTCATGGAGTAAAAGTTTTGGTTTTGATTTTGATTTTTGAATGTTGCTTCCATTTTTTAGTTTACTTTAAAATGAAAACGTAAAGGAGAGAGGAAAAAAGGTAAAGTCGAAATTGTTGAATTGATTGAAGTGTTGAGTTTGTATTTATTCTGTAATTCCTGGTATCTCGCTGTATAGAATTCTGTTCACGTACAGACCGCGAACGACAACACAAAATACGGTCGCATACAATAATGCGACACGATCCCAAAACAACAATAAAATACATTGGTTATCTTATTCTATAAAATCTCAAAAGTACCATCATTTGCCAAAAATACGTCAAACGATAATTTAAATATATTTGAAATTAAAAATTATGAAAAAGTCCTATAAATTCATTTAAAAATACATCATTAAAAAACAAGTCATTTTATTAACAACTAATTTTCTTGTTATTTATTCGAACCATTTACTATTGTAAATAATTGAATTCACCATTATTATATGTTAATTAAAAGGAGTTAAATAAAATTATTAAATCCATTTAATTAATATTTGATTCACAATTCAAATACCTAAATAATCACTATATTTTAATATAATTTATAAACTTTAAAAATCAATTATTTAAATATTTAAAACTAATTAAATATTCAAAATCAAAATGATAAAATTCCGGGATGTTACACATTCTTTGTAGCAAATTCTTCAATTATGTCATCATAATCTAGCACATCTGAATATTTATTTTCAATGGAAATTGTAGCTAATCCATTTAATCTCTCTTGTGATATGGTAGTCCGAAGATAAATTTCAATCAACTTCAATTTCGATAAATTCTTTCTATCGAAGCAACCATAACCAGTATAGTCTACAAAATTCTATAAGCCACCCACACATTCGAAAACCCACTTATGTCACAGTAAGACTTCAAAAAAATTCAAGGACATCAATTGATTTTGTAATTTTCGATGGTAAAATTCTTTTCTGTTGAATATCATGAAATAATTATTCTCCATGAATATCACACTCTTTGTCATGTTTCAAAAAAATATCTAAATTGAAACATTGCTCTTATAATTCTTCATATTCAATATTTTTGAATTCTGCATTCAACAGGAACCGAAAAGTCCCTTTGTAAAGCTCAAATTGCTTAAATCTCTCTTTGAAGAAAGAGCTTGATCAATAATGTGAAGAAAGTAAGTAATTCTAAAGTTGTCTTTTGGAGATTGCATCGGGAGCATTCACTTCCATATCTTCATCAAATTGTTTTTTTCTATGCCTAACTCTCCTTTTTGTTTCAAATTTAGGATCAATAAGACCATCTTTTCTACAATATCTTTAGCTTCATTCATAAAAATTTCAATTCCATCTTCTCTAAGATTTTCAAAGAATATAATAAGCTCATTTACTCTTTCAATGGCATCTTCTATATTCATATCCTCTCGTTAAGGTATTTTGCTAACTCGATTAATATTATTAAGATTGTGTACAAAATGCATAGGCTAATCAAAAATTAAAAATTATCTGAAGCATTATGAAACAAACCTTTAGCCTCCATCATTATAGCATTATCATTGAAATTATTTGCAATTTCAATTAGTGTATCTCTAAGCTTTGGAGCTTGATTTCTGATTGCTTTTACACTTTTCGATATGTCTTTCCCAACGTATAGTGGATAATGATCTTGGAGTCAAACCTTTCGCATAATCTCTAAGTATATCCCATTGATGAGTTGAAATAGAAAATAAGGTATAAATTTTTTGCACATAAGCAAAAAAATTATATCTTTAATACATGATTTGACCATATCACATAGTCAAGATTCAGGCTATAACATCCATATGAAATATGAAAAGCCTTAGGATCAACATCAAGTAGCCTTTTGTGCACATTGATGTTTCCCTGCAAAATTTAATAAGTATACGATCAATCAACGCATTAAAATTGAACATATTGTAAATCATAATGAAGCAACTCATACCTTTAATATTTGAACCCTTATCGTAACCTTGACCTCTTTACATCATTAATATTAAGTTTAAGATCCATCAATAAAATTTCAAGTTCTTACCAAGTTCCAATGTGTCATTCACTTTAATATAACCAAGAAAGAATACCTCCACTTTGTATTCTTGCATCATCAACATCAACACATCTTATGATAATCGACATTTGTTCTTTATGGCTCAATCTGGAGTGCAATCAAAGGTAATTGAAAATAACTTCACTTTTAAATATTTCGCAAGAATTGTTTCTTTAATCTTCTAAACCAATAAATCTATTAATTCATTTTGAATTTTGTGGCTAAGATAATGATTATTGGTTTCAATATTTACCACATGCCTTAAATAATCTTCCATTATTGGATCAAGTTCGATAACAAACTAGATAGGTTGACAAAAAGTCTATTTTTTTCACGATTCTCTCATTTTATCCACGAAATGGTAAATGATTTTGATAAAGTTTTTACAACACCAATGATATTCACAAGTGCTTGCTTCCAACATTATTTCTTTTTATGAATTTGAGATTCCGTTCTTTTGTCAATGACTTCTTTTTATTTCAGCCCTTTATGCAAATCAATCCATTTTATAAGTTTTGTGGTATGTATTGGATTACCTTCATGATTTCTAAGTTTTGAAGAAAGATTATGCCAATTATCTATCCCTTCTTCGGCTAATTTTGATGTTTTTTAAGTATGTTTGAATTACTTACAACAAAACAAAAACCTTTGTCACATTCATTTGAATACACTAGCCAATTTCTTTCATGCTCTTCTCCATATGGATAACACCAATATATTTTTTGGAATTAAAGTGCCTACCGTCAGCTTTTCTTTTTGAAAACATGTCTTTCTCTTTCGCGATTTTAATAGGTCCTCATTGAACAAGCATATTCGTCTTGGTAATTTTTCGCTATAATCCTAGAGCATAATTGACATCGGTATCTTTTTCAAGGTTAGGAACAACTTCATCATTAACATATTCACGAGTAACATCATTGTTATGAAAATCCATGAAAATATATTCATTATGCTCCTCTTCATTCATAGCTATGTCATTGATATTTTCATCTTTATTTGCTACTTCAACGTATTCAAGATCTTCATCAAACTCAATATTTTCATTAAAGTAGTCATCTCCACTCTTACTTTCTCCAATTTTACTTGAAGTTGAATGTTGAGATTTTTGAGCTTTTGGTTGAAATAATTTGAAAATTGAATTGGTTAATGGTTTTGCTAGTTTGTCTTTTTGATGTTTAACCTCCTTATTATATGCTACAAAATTTTGTTTTTGAAACCTTATGCGATTTTTGTCATCTTCACTTTTTGTTATTATCCTCTATTCATAATAAGTGTACAGTGATAAAAAACATAATAAACATTTTTAAAAGTTGCGTAACAAATATATCCAAAATCATTAATATTCACTTTATTTACTCATCTAATAATGTTCAAATTCAAATCATAAAGAAGCATAACAAAGTTATTAATTTCATCACTAAAGGAAAAAACAACCAATTCTTGGCTCTAAAATTTGGTTTAGTTCTACGTTAATTAATCAGATTGCATTTTCCTCAATTAATCAAGTAAATGGAAATTGGTTTTTAAATGATTGCTCTCTACCTAAAACAAATTTATAATTTATCATCAATAACACACATCAGACCCTAATTTGATGAACTTCCCCAAATTGATCCCAAATTAATGAAACAACTACTTGTTGTAGTGTTGTGATGCCTAGCCTTGGTCGGTCTTCTCTAAACTCTTCTTCTGATCTTCTCACCTACACACGTTTGATTTTCTTTCCCTCCTTGTTGAGCGTTTTCTTTCCCTTGCGCTTCTTCGGGTTCTTTTTTGGATTATTTGTTTTTTTGGTGTATAGGGGTTGCTTCTGAGATGGGGGATGCCTTAGGCATTAGTTCTCGGTTACCTTGTGAATGAGCCAGGTCTAATAACATATGGTGTGCATAGTTAATGTATACGTATATAGTTGTTGGGATCTACATTTATAATGTATACATAGGCCATTTTTATGTGTAATGGCTGTCACAAGACATTTTACACTTACATGCAAATGTTTATATATGTATGTATGTGATAATGTTGTTTTTAAGTAATAACTAATTTATGTTAATAATGGTAATTTAGTTAATTAATTTGGATATTTGGATATTTATTTGGAAAATTAATTTTGAAATTATTTACTAAAAGGATTTAAATCGTGAAAATAAAATATATAAATTTAAATAAGTAAGAATGCGGAGATAACATTTTATAGAAGTGGTGTACTGGAAATAAAACTTTAGTTAGGAAAAGTAACGATTTCAAATAGAAGTTAGTATTCATTTAAATTAAAAAGGGTTTGGTTCTAAAACTAAAAGAAAATAAAAATATACATATAAATGCTTATTATATTTTCAAGGCCCAAGCTAAAGCTTTCATAACCCAAATCTAATTTCCAGAATTCTCTAATTCTATTGATTTTGTTCCTTAGCAAATACACTCATACAAGCCTATCTCTATCAATTTTCTTATTCCTGAAGCCACATAAAACTAATTCTCCTAACTTTAAAATTAACAACAAATCTAAAAAATTATTAAATCCCTAAAATTTGAATATATGCTTCCCGGTACTTGCGTCCACCTGTGGAATGAACCGAGTTCGTTGTGGGGATGAGGTTGAGTGTGCATTTGAGAGAGAAGAAGAAGAGGAAGGAGCGTGTACAGCTGAGTGATTTTCGCTCATGCAACCTATATACTAATCACTTAAGTTGTGTTATATGGATTGTTTGTGCTGTGTTTGAGTACAATGCTCATATCTCTATCCAAATTAAATTTTGAATTACATCAACATTCTTTAATATGCTATGCGACAACGATATTTTAGGATTACAGGCATCAAATCCTATTTTGTTTTGATCAGCTATGATGTATGTAAGAGTTTTAAATGAAAAAATTTAGGAGTGCGTATGGATGTAAGAAGATTAGTGTCCCTACGTCCTATTTTGTGCACCAGTATCAGGTCAAGAATGGCTTGAAAGCCGTTAATGATCAAATATCAACAGCAAGCATGCACCTACGGGAAGCGTGGCGTCGGTCGGCCTAAGCCAACCTCTAGTCGATTGCGACCGGTCGACTGGTGGTATCACGCCGGTCGACCGGTGCCGTAGTGCGACTGTTGTTGAGTTTAATATATATAACGTACAATTATAACAAAACAAAATGAATATAAGTCAAAATTCAGTATATATGTATAGGTTCTATATATAATGGGAATAACATAATATAAGAATAATAGTTTATATATATATATATATATATATATATATATATCTTATGAACTTATATAGTAAATTATATATATATAATATAAGATTAGTGTTATCACCAAAATTGGCCACTAACACCCAAAGAAGGATTTGTGTAGAGAGATTAATGAAGATAGAATATTAAAATAGAGGAATATACGTAGAATTAATTGCAAAAACAAGAACACCAGATTTATAGCGGTTCGGCGTAACTGCCTATGTCCATATTGAGTTTAATCTTTATTGTTGTTTTAAATAGTTGAATATAGATACAATCCGTACACCAAAAACTTGAATACAAGTTCAACTGAAAAGGAATAAGTCTTGGAAATCGCAGAGTCTCCCCAGTGTTCTTCCATAAATGGTCCATTTCACTATGCCCTTGCCCTTCTATTTATAGGAAAAGATAGGATGGACTTTCCTCACGGGCCCAGGAACAAGATATCTTGTCCAACAGAAGGTGGCTTCTGTGCACCGAGCCAGGCATGCCGAACGAGTCATGCCGAGCGAGGAATCCCGGTCGAGAGTTGTCTAGTCGATCATCAAGTGACTCGAAGTAAGCCCTCAGGAGAACCGAAGCAAGCAGCGAGTTGACTCGAAGCAAGGTTATGCTGAACGCCCTTACTTTGTTATGGGCTTGATAACTTGTTTACCTCTGTATGCATCAAGCCAGGGATGCCGAGCGATGTCGTTAGGCCAAGCGAGGCCTAGCAGTACTTAGGAACAGAGGATGCCAAGCAATGGCGTTGTGGCGAGCGAGGCCAAGCGGCACTTGGGAACAGAGGATGCCGAGCGAGGCCGAGCAGCATTTAGGCCGAGTGACATTTAGGCCGAGCGAAATTTAGGCCAAGTGGCACTTAATAGTCTGCCTCTCATAGCCAGGCCAAGCAACCGGGTAATATTTGCCTCCCAAAGCGTATTATGAGAGTCAATCATGATATGCTTTGAACCATAAGCAAACCATGCTTCCTACTCTTCTCCTCCTATCAGGTGGAATTTGTTTCTTCATCCCACCATGTCTTCGACACGGCTCGGTCGATAGTCGTGCGCCGAACCATCCGTTCGATAAGTTCTCAATCGCTCGGCATAACTGCTCATCGAGCCACTGAAATGCTTTGACCGGGTCGACTGGTTGATGCCGTTCACCTCCCCTTGTTTACATATAAAACCGACACTTCTCTTTATCACTTCTCTACTTTCACCTTGACTGTCTAGGAACGCGTAACTTACCTTCCCCCGAACTTCAACTATCACTCCAATCTTCCCTCCCTACCCTAAATCTAGCAAACTCTTACTATAGTTCCTCCCCAGATCGAGTCTGAATGACTTTCAATCTAAGACCTATCCCTAATCTTCAATCATCCTCTTAGGTAAGAATCTCTCGTTCAAACATTTTTTAAAACTAGGAAGTTTAGCACGAAATTCGAATTCGTGAATTTTCTTTGGATTATGGATGAAAGGAGGCATGCATATGGGGAAGACAAATTGAGGTTCGAACATGTCCTAGGGATAGGACTTAGTATGACTTTAACCGATCTCAAGGTTGGTGGAATGGAGAGGATGAGGGAAAGGAACACCGGAGGTTTCTAGGTCGCAGGCTCCTGTTGGGTCACCGAGCGTGGGAGTTAGGTTGTTGAAGTGGAACTAGATTATTGACCGAGCATTCGGCACTTGTATTTCAGATGGAAACCTGTCGACTATGAAGTAGGTCTCTAGGTAGTCTTTATGCAAGAGTGATGTTAGAGAGGTAAGAAGAAAGCAGGCCGGTGTTGCCTTCCTGCGAGAGTGGTGTTAGAAAGGTTGTAGGTTGGTGTTGAATGAGTGGATCGGTGTATCTGGCTTAGGTGGTCGAACCAGAGAATGCCGAGCGAAGGCATTTAAACCTAAGATGCTGAGCGACATTGGTCGAAACAGAGAGTGCTGGGTGATGGACTTAGGCCGAGCGGCATTTTGGTCGGGCGGCATTTAGGTCATGTGTTTCGAGTGTCGCTCGGCCTTGAGCCTTGAAGTAGGCAACAACAGTCAAAATCATTCCAACTTGAACATAAATCATGTCGAATTCACTTACTTCCCATGCCTAATCATATGACAATAAACAAGACAAGGACTTAAGCAAACAAGCATACCGAACTAATTCAGACTGACAACTCCCCAGTTTCAACAATTATAAACCTGAGTTTAACTCGATTAGAACAAATAATAGCCTTTAACAGATGCCCGAGTTTAAAATGAAATCATCATAAGACAGGCTCTCGGAGACGGTCGGCGATGACGGTCTTCGAAGACGATAGTTCAAAGCTTAACTTTACTTTATCAGCTTCTTGACTTTTAATTCTTTTACACTTATACTCGAATGATTGCACTAGTCCACACACCATATGGGGGGAGCATTTTTTTCATTATGTCTAATATTGATTGTCTTTTAAGTATATTTCGAACAAGTTCAACGCACACTAAAGATGTCTAGAAAATCGAGCTCTGCTGCAATCTCAGATAAACCTGAACTAAGTTTTCAATAAGAAGTAGTCGGAATTTCAAATCCATCGACAATTCCTATACAGAATATTCCGAGTCCAACGATTGCATCTGTTGACTTGGCTCCTGATGACCTAGATGCAGCTGTCATCCCAGATAATCCGTTTGATTCTCAAGCTTTGGGAATCAATGAAAACACTATGCGCCGACTATGCTCAATCCACGGAATTCCTTTTGACGATGTACTGGTTCCATTGGGACAAGATCGTCCTCACCAGCCTCCAGCCGGACTGCCTCCAACAAATTCATGTGCTGGGTCAGTAGAGTGCCACCATTCAACTCCTTCCTCCATGATGTGTTGCAGTATATTGAGATCGCCTCAGTACAGTTACATCCCAATAGTCACGTGTTCATATATGGCATGTGTATTCTTTTCATGAGCATTCGATTCAAACTCCCCACTCCCGGTGACATCTGCTATATTTATCGTTTCAAGAGACGATCTGACAGCCCATCTTTCATATTCCTGGAGCCACATAACAAGTGTCAAATCTTAACAGGGGCATGGAGCAAATTCACCCAATATAAGCAAGAATGGTTTTATGTGCGCTGTCCCACCGGCTTTGGGAGGAGATGGCTAGAAGGGAGTAAATTTTTTTCTGGATCAATACTTATATGCGACAGAAAGTGCATCATTTCTATACCCTTTCTCTACTTTTATAGGCATCGGCCCATGTCCCGAAGGCTCCGGGTACTCTCAGGCCGTTGAAACTATTCGAGCTGTTCCCGTGGAAGATCGGGATATCAGATTCATCATTACTAATGAACCGCTCTCAAAATTTGGGCTGTTGGCAGAAGGTCACCGAATAAGTCTTCCTTACGGCGCTACTACAACCGAACCTGCCTTGGACAAAGGTAAAAGGCAAGCTGGGCCTTCGACATGTGATGCATCCGACACACCCGAAGAGGGCGAGATCAGAGAAACCGAGGTGTCAGAAGCACCGAGTGAGAATATAAGTCCTGCTCTGGAACCGGTGGTTGAGGCACACAAGGTCACAATTACTCCATTGGGGAAAGAGCCCCTCCACAACACTTAGAGGGTTTACTGAAAGGCTTATTTGACCTAACTATTCCCGACGACTTGCTCAATTATGGCTTCAATGATCCAGAAACCCTAAAACTCTATTCGCCTGCGAGAGGCGATGAAGGCGTTCAAGCCCATAATCAAGGAGAAAAAGCTTCGATAAGTAAAGCCGAAGAAACTGGTCTGTCGGGGGGAAACACTAGGACACACACATTAGCACTTACACCTCATCTTGCACTTAAATTTCAGACATCATGTGATTCTAGCTAACTCGTGTTCACTTAATTTCTATGCAGGTGAGATGGGATGCTCTCATGGATTTGACCGCCTTCGCGAGTCCTCTATTTTTCATCATTCTAGCCGGGATTCGGGCTTCGAAAAATGCCGAGATAGAGATGACGATAGAGATAGGGACTATCGCTCCTGGGATTCATCATCTCGAAGAAAAACTTACCATTAGTCTTCATACCTTCACGATCCTCCCTCTCAACCAAAGCAAGGCAGGGAGAAATCCAATCATAAGGGGCCCCAGTCCGATACTCGCCGCGACCAATACTCTGGTTCCTCTAGCACCAGGCAATCCCGAGAACTTCACAAAAAAATCTGTTGTCTCTAGACAAACTTCTTCTACCCCCGCATATGATCCGTGGACAGCGGAAAAGCTAGCCGAACTTAAGGCCATGTTCCCAAAAATATGCTTCGACGGGCTGAAGTTTCTCCCAGCGATTCATCACATTTCGGGACACATTAAGCAAAGTTCCATTGCATGCAACAATGATGTCTATGTTCAACCCGACGCATTTTTTCATTTAGCAGAAAAAGTTCCAGAATTCTCTATCGAATGCCAACATGAAATTAATCGTCTGATGCTCGAAGCCATCCATGAAAAAGACAAGATTAAAGCTCAGGATGAAGAGCTTTTCTTATAAAGTCTCAGCTTGAAATTGCTCAGAAAAACACTAAAGACACAGCTGAGGCAGTTAGTCATCTGGAGGCCACGCATAAGAAAGAGCTCGATGAAGTAGTTCAATGTTGTGGTGCCTTAGCTGTAGAGAAAGACTCCGTTCAAAAGGAGAGAGATGAATTTTCTCAACGAGTCAAAGAGTTGGAAGAGCTACTTTCCAAAGAAAAGAAAAAAGATTACTGCTCAGGAGGAGTCGCAACGATATTGCGATGAGATTGTTGCTACACGACTCCTGAAAACGAAGCTCGATGAAGAACACTTTAAGGCTGAGACGCTGGAAATTAAAGCCCGTAAGGAGGGGCAAAGAATAGCCCTCACGGATATTGATTCTCGCCTTGAGGCGGCTGTTGAGGCTGGTAGAGAGGTGATTAAGTGCATGTTTGACCCGCTCATAGCTGAGTACAATGCTCGAGTTCCCATGCACCGCGACCTAACATTTCTTGGTAAGGGTTACCTTAAATCTTTGGCCGAAGCATGGGAGACTTTGATAAAGATCAAAAGGGTTGAGTTGGGCACTAAAGAGGTTGACGAAGAAGCTCTAGTGAAGAAGTTTCTCCGAGGGAACGAGCCTTCGTACTTGTCTACAGCGAAAGCTCTTTATAGCAGAGGCTCCTTCTCATCGAAAGGAAAGAATGACATTGCCGGCCCTTCCAGAACCGGGTCTTCAGTTCCTCCCCCTACTCAACCGACTGGTCGTTCATCATTTTACCTCTTCGAGCAACACATTGGCTATGACTCGGAAGATCCTGGCCTTGATATTCACGTTCTATCTCTCATTCTAGAGGGTGAAATTCCCCGGACAGTTGAGAGTCGGCAGGAAACCGGTACATAACTTTTCTTCTCTAAGTTCAAAGGGCCATCATTTTCGGTGAGTAGTTAATGTATTCTAACATTTGTCTCTTATGATTTTGTGTAGGTCGTTCTGATCCCAAGCCAACTCCAAGGAGCGATGTCGCCACGAAGAAGGAAGAGATCAAGGGAGAGGCCATTCAAACCGGAGAGACTCCTGGTCCTGACGCTCAAGTGATAGAGGCGCTTAATGAAGACAAGTTTGAAAATCCATCGCCCATTGAGGAACACGATGAAGTTGAAATTACGAGCACCTACGGACACACTTCAAAATTGAGCATGAAGGAGAAACTTATGGAGGAGAAGAAGGAGAAAGTTGAAATCAAGGCTGATCCCCAAGTAGTGGAACTAGATGAACCTTTGAACAGACCTTTGAAAGTCATTCTCCTCGGTGGGTCCAGGCCACTGGAAGTTCCGCTTCCCTCCTCGGATGTCACTTCCCTTACTAGCAAAGCGTCCAAGCGAAAATGCATGGAAGAGGAGTCATTTGAGAAACCGAGGAGGGAGAAGAAATCAAAGAAGTAACTATCATGCCACGTTCAACGAGAATAAGTTTAGATTATGTAATTATTTCCTATTTATTTTCGTAGCCAATGTAAATAGACTTTTGACTCCGAGTCTAGAAGGAATTGTGGTGGAACTTTGTTTTGGGATTTGTGAATAAAACGTAGTTTCTTTGTTTTTTCGATGACTTTCGTTTTTTAGCTTATTGTCTAACTTGTTGCCACAACTTACAATTCGGTGAGCTACACAAGCTCCAGTTCACCTACATGTGACTTGGGTATTTTTTGAGAATCGTTGATATTCGATTCCGCAATGTGGGTACTTAGGACACTTTTAGTCCGCACTCTGGGGACTTAGAGATTTTGAGTCGTTTATACTCTAGTCTGCACTCTGGGGACTTAGAGTACTCCAGTCCGCACTCCAGGAACTTAGAGATTTTAAGTCGTTTATACTCTAGTCCACACTCTGGTGACTCAGAGTACTCTAGTCTGCACTCTGGAGACTTGGAGATTTTAAGTCATTTATACTCTAGTCCACACTCTGGGGACTCAGAGTACTCCAGTCTGCACTTCGGGGACTTGGAGATTTTAAGTGGTTTATACTCGAGTCCGCACTCTGGGGACTCAGAGTACTCCGGTCCACACTCCGGGGACTTGGATATTTTAAGTCGTTTATACTTTAGTCCGCACTCTGGGGACTCAGAGTACTCCAGTCCGCACTCTGGGGACTCAGAGTACTCCAGTCCACACTCTGGGAACTTGGAGATTTTACGTCGTTTATAGTCTAGTCCGCACTCTGGGGACTCAGAGTACTCCAATTCGCACTCTGGTGACTTAAAGATTTTAAGTCGTTTATAGTCTAGTTCGCACTCTGGGGATTCAGAGTACTCCAGTCCGCACTCTAGGGACTTGGAGATTTTAATTCGTTTATACTCTAGTCCACACTCTGGGGACTCAGAGTACTCTAGTCCGCACTCCGGAGACTTGGAGATTTTAAATCATTTAAACTCTAGTCTGCACTCTGGGGACTCAGAGTACTCCAGTCCGCACTCCGGGGACTTTGGAGATTTTAAGTCGTTTATACTCTAGTCCGCACTCTGGGGACTCAAAGTACTCCAACCCGCACTCCGGGGATTTGTCATTTATACTCTAGTCCACACTCTGGGGACTCAGAGTACTCCAGTCCGCACTCTAGGGACTTGGAGATTTTAAGTCGTTATGTGCATTCATATGCCAGATAGAATAATGTAACTTTAATTTTTGCCATATATTTGCAACACACGAAAACATCAATAGCTCATAGAAAATGGCTTCAAGCCTTTATTAATGAAAACGAACTAAATTGTCTTATTACAAGCCGAAAACTAAGAATCAACGAAATAAAAAATACACTAGAAATAATTACAACTAAAATGCGAAAGAAATAGGCTAAGTATAATAACGTCACAGATGCTCGCTATTCCATGCTCGGGGGAGTGTCGCGCCATCAACGATTGCTAGCTTGAAAGTTCCCTCTCTAAACCTCCGTTCAATGACGTATGGACCTTCCCATGTAGGATTCACATACGATGGGATCGAAAAAACTCGCTTCAAAACGAGATCGCCCACATCACTGATTCTCGACCGGACTTTTTCATTATAATATCGAGCAACTCGGTGTCTATATGATGCCGCCCTTGAATCGGCTTCTTCACTTTTTCATCAACGAAGTCCAGTGATTCCAGCAAGAGATCCAGATTCGTCTTAGGGTCATAATGAGTTACCTGATGTGAAGGAACTTCAAGTTTCATGGGTAAAACGGCTTTCGTGCCATATGCTAATGCGAATGGAGTGTGGCCAGTCGTGGATTTATGGGTGGTTCTGTATGCCCAAAGTGCAGTTAGAAGCTCATCTACCCACTTGCCACTAGTCTTTTCCAAACATTTTTTTAATATGGACATGATTATTTTGTTCACGGCTTCTACTTGTCCATTAGCTTTTGGATGAGCAACTGTTGCAAACCTTTTCTCAATGCCAGGCTTTTGACAAAATTCTTTGAACTTCCCACTTTCAAACCGAGTTCCATTGTCAGTAATGATAGTTTGTGGGAGGCCAAAATAGCATATGATGTTCCGTACAATGAAATTAATGACCTTTTTGGTGGTGATTGTAGCTAAGAGCTCTGCTTCGCCCACTTGGTAAAGTAATCGACCGCAACTATTTTGTATTTTGCACCACCTTTGGAGATAGGTAAGGAACCGATTATATCGATTTTCCATATCGTAAATGGCCAAGGACTAACCATTTGTGTGAGTACCGTTGGTGGAGCTCTCGGGATTTTCGTGTATTTCTGACACTTGTCACATCTTCTTACGTAGTCTGCAGCATCTGATTTACAGTCCGCCAATAGTATCCATAGCGAAGGATCTTTTTTGCTAGTGTCTGCTCCCCAGTATGGTCACCACATTCTCCTTCATGAACTTCCTTCAAGACTCGTTTTATCTCACCATGGGCAATGCACCAGAGTAAGGGGACCGAGAACCCTTTCGTTACATTATTCCGTCATGCATTAAATATCGCAAAGCTTTACGAATGACTTGCCGTCTTTCGCTCTTTCTTTTGGGCAAGACCGCATGTAGCAAGTATTACTTGAATGGGGTTATCCATGACTCCATTTCGATTTCCGTTTCTAATACGAAATCTACCTCCATCTCATTTATATTCGAAGCTTGTAAGGTTTCGACGGGAACCGATCCCATCTTTTGTGCATCGCCGGTACTTGTAAATTTGGCCAAAGAATCGGCTTTTCTGTTTTGTTCACGTGGGACATGCAAAATATTGTAATACTTTAGGTCTTCCAATAGCTCTTGAACCCAAGCAAGGTATGGGGCAAGTCTTTGCCTCTTCGCTTGATAATCTCCACACACTTGATACACTACCAATTGTGAGTCATAAAATATTTCAGTCGTTTTTACGCTAAGTTCCCTGATAAGTTTCAAGCCAGCAATCAATGCTTCATACTCGTCTTCATTATTTGTAGTTGGGAAATTGAGCTACAAAGCATAACAAATTGACTGGTTTTCGGGAGTCGGAAGAATTGTACAAGCCCCAGAGCAACGGTCGTTGGATGCCCCATCGGTGTATAGTTTCCATCGAACAGAGGGGATAACACCATCACTATTTGGTTTATCTGATACAGTGAATTCAGCGATGAAGTCTGCTAGCGCTTGCCCTTGTATGGCCCTTCGTGGTAGGTAGGTAATATCGAACTGAATCAACTCGGTATTTCATTTTAACATCCTTCCAAAGGTTTCTGGTCATTGAAGTACATGTCACAAGGGTTGATCGGTATAAACACTGATCGAGTGCGCCTGAAAGTACGGACGAAGCCTGCTTGATGCGATCACCAAGCAGTAGGCCAACTTTTCAATTTTCGGATAATTTCTTTCTGCTCCCGTTAGATGTTTACTGACATAGTACACCGGCTTTTGAACTCGGTCCTCCTCGCGAACCAAAGCCATACTGATGGCATGTGGGGATACAGCCAAGTATACATACAACACTTCATGGCCTACAGGCTTTGACAGCACCGGGGGACTTTCCAAATGCCTTACCAGAGCTCGGAATGCGTCCTCACAGTCGGGCATCCATTCAAAATTTCTCTTCCTTTCTTTATGACATCGAAGAAGGGAATACACTTATCTGTCGCTCTGGATATGAATCGACTCAACGCGGCCACTTTTCCGTTTAGGCTTTGTACTTGCTTTATAGTTCTGGGAATTTGTATGTATCGAATAGCCTGAATCTTTTCTGGATTAACTTCAATTCTCCATGCATGAACAATGAAACCCAAAAACTTCCTCGATGCAACGCTGAAGGAATACATCAGAGGATTGATCTTCATTCCATAATATCTAAGTATATCAAACATTTCCCCTAAGTCACAAATGTGGTCGTTTGACTATCGTGACTTCACAAGCATGTCATCCACACAGACTTTCGTTGTTCTACCAATCTGGTCTATAAACATTCGATTCACTAGGCGCTGATAATTTGCTCCCGCATTTTTCATTCCGAAAGTCATCACTACCTAGCAATATAGCCCAACATCTGTGACAAAGCTAGTGTGTTCTTGGTATGGAATGTGCATCGGGATTTGATTATATCCTGAGTACGCATTCATGAATGACAATAACTCGTGTCCAGCCGTTGAGTCGACCAGCTGGTCAATTCTGGGTCAAAGGAAACTATCCTTAGTGCATGTTTTGTTCAGATCAGAGTAATCTACGTAAGTTCTCCATTTCCCATTTGCTTTTCTCACTAGCACAAGGTTAGACACCCATTCAGGGTAGAGGGCATCACGAACGAACCCATTGGCTTTGAGTTTGTCCACCTCCTCTCTGAGAGCCGTGGACCTCTTCGGGTCCATGCCTCTCCTTTTCTGCTTTACTGGTACGTACCTCGGGTCTTTGTTCAATATATGACTCGCAATGGCAAGAGAAATCCTGCACATATCAGAATGTGTCCAAGCTCAAACATCTGATTCGCTCAGAGGAAATCAGTGAGATCCTTGGCCATCGAGGGGTTGAGTTGTGATCCAATCTTTAACACCCACGATGGGTTGTCTCGGCTGACTGGAATGTCAATCGTCAGTTCAGCCGGTGTCGCTTTTGCATCCTTGGGTTCCTCATCATCATCTCTCGAATCTATGTCCCTATAGATCCGATCGCGTTGCCTGAGCCAGGGCTCGGGCACTACTTAAAATTTTCAGTGACTCGGGTGCCGACAAGGCTGTCCGCAACCTTTCCTTTCTCTCTTCGTCGGGCCTCTCTTAGCCCATCCACATAACATGCACGATCGATTGCTTGATCGCCATGCACAACACCAACTCCTTTATCTGTCGGAAATTTCAAAGTTAAACACCAAGGGGCCAAAGCTTCCCTAAACTCTGCCAGGGCCGGTCGACGCACAAACACATTATACAGAGAATCGACATCCAAAATGATGAAAGGCAGGATTCGCACCCTCCTATTTTCTCCTTATCCAAGTTCAACTGGCAGTTCAATATAACCCACTGCATCGGTTGCTGCACCATTAAAGCCATGGATACGGGCTTTAAATGGTTTTAAATCCTTTGTCTCCATCTTCATTTGATCATACACTTTTTTGAAGATGATGTTAACAGCCACAATCAATCAAAATTCTTTTCACAAATGATGGCCCGGTTGTCGAAAAGAAGACCATCGAGGCATGGTAGGAGCCTCCACCTGATCAGCATCTTTACTCTTGAATACTATATCGTCCGTCGTCGTTCGCTGCTACTTAGCCGGGGATCCATCCTCGGTATTTGAACAACATTCGAAATCTACATGCCTTAGGGAGTTAGCATACCGCTTCATTTCCTTCCAATTCTTATCTGCAGGGTGAGGTCCACCGACTATCGTGTTTATGACTAGTCTACCTACAGTTCGAGCAGGTTCCTCTGAATGGCGTGGAGCTTGCCCACAATCGGGGTCTGATGTTCCTTATCTACCTTCCTACGGGTTCTTGGCAAACTCCTGCAGCTTTTTCTGTCAAATCAGCTTTTCTATGGCATTTTGGAGGTGTCTACACTCCTCAGTATTGTGCCTGTAAGTCTCATGGAAGCGGTAGTACTTCCCAGTCCGCTTTTATTCCTTGTGGACTCTTTTACGCGTGGCTTTCGGTATTGAAAAGTATTGCAAGTTGATAGATAGATATTTTCTAGAGAAGAATTTAGGGGAGTGTATTCGTTATAAGATGGAATCCTTGATTTCCATTTTCCTACTTCCCTTTTATTTCCGTGATTTCCTCCTCCAGACCCTTTAGATTGCTCTTTACACTCTACGGGGATTCCTTATTATTACTCCATGAGAAATCATTGTTATCTTTCTCATAGCCTTATCCTCTACCTTGTCTTCCTTAGGCACTAACTCCTATCTACTCCATATTCAAAATCTTGGCTTGGCCTTTACATTTTTAAAAAAAATTAAAACTTCAAAATTTTTGAAATTCTTAACCCAAACCCTTTTTCTTTTAAAGTAAAACTTAAAACCCTTTATTAAATTCAAAAATAGTTGGTGTTTTAACCATTTAATAAATTTGAATTTATCATACTCATTAGAACTAAAGGAAATTGTTAGCAAATCAAAAATTAAAAGTTCCTTTCTTTCTCCTTCAAATCAACATTTCCTTTTTAAAGACCTTTTCACTATTCCATTCTAAAATTTGGGATTTTAAAATATTTATTAAGTTTTTACTTCAAAAGCTTGTTCATTATACCAAGCCATTCTTTTCTAAAAATGCATTTTGCATTTTTTTCAAAACATCTTTTATAAATCTTTGAACACTAAACTGGAGTTGATAAAATAACTCTCACTTTATTATTCTTTCTATCTTCACTTTCAAACTTTAGCAGAGTCTCTAATGTCATGAAAGTGGAACTTTTAAAAGATACTTAAAGTGCACACAACCACGTAGATTGTCCATTTTCTTTATTCTGCCTTTAATTTTCTATGTTGCTTTAAATTAGATTACTAGCAAAATTTCTTTTCATGGCCTCCTAAATAATTTCTAATTACTACACTTTTGATTACACTTAAGGAGCCTATACTTTAATGCATCGGATCTACTTTCCCATTCAAAAGGAATTGTTGATGCTAAAATTCTCTATGAATCGCTTAAAAGAGAATTTGCGTTTTGTGTGAAATTACAAAGAATTATACTTCATTTCTTTATTGAAATAGACAATACAAAATACGGGATTTCCCATATTTTATACATCTCTTCCATTACATTTACATTTCTTGTTATCTCAAACTAAACACCTTTATCTGTAACTTGATTGATTTATAAAAACTTTATTGTTATCCTTTTTCATTTCAATGAATTAAAATATGTCAAATTCTAGCCTAATTACAATAAATCAAACCTCGTTTCTATTTATATTTCATAACTTTTCTACTATTCAACTACTCTACCTAAACTGCACTTACTCCAATTGTTTTCTTTTAATTTACTATCTTCTTACTTGAACAATATAATGTGTTCACCTATAGCATTGTTTTAGGGTTTCGAATCTTATTTTCTATAATACTTACCCATATTCCAAACTTATACCACTTCCTATTTCCCACCCATAAAATTTTACGTCACAACTTAAAATTTTCATTACAGAAAACCCATGAGCTATATAGTGCTGTACTAATTTTTCTTTCAAAATAAATAGCTTTCTGCAAAATATCCTTCATTGAACTTTTCGATTTTTACAAATCTTTATTTCTATTAGAACTTCAAATTTACACTTTTCTTTCTTTACAAGGAAACTAATGAGCTATATAAACTCTATAATTATTCTCAAACAAATTACTTTTATAAAACCATTTTATAGAAACTTTTCAGTTTAACTTCCAATAAAACTTTTATTATACAAATACTTTTCCAGAATCCAATATTATATATTTTTCTCCAAAATCCAATATTTGTTTCTTTACTTTTTCAAATATATTAATTATATTTTTTCTCAACTTTTAAAACTATTTTCTGTTGGGTTGGACTTTTAGTGGATCTCTAACTATTTATTTAAGAACATCTTTCCTTCAATTTACTAACTTGTTCCTTTCTTAATATTGAAAATCCAATTATCGATTAGGAGTGACCATTTCACACATTTCTTTAGGAAGATCCACGTCTCCCACTATCTATAACATATGGATTCTTCTTTTCCCCTTACCTGGACCTTTTGTACATTATCAATCGGCAATCCTATAGAAATCTACAATCATTAGGCTATTAAGGCCCGACTAGGGAGTCATGTACCGTCCAACTTCAAGGACTTTCCATATGTGTAACGACCCAAAATTTAATCACTATATAAATGAATATTTAATTATATTTTTAAATAACTAATAAATGTATTTTTATTAACAAATAAAATTATTTTTAATAATAACTAATGATGATAAAACCATTTTCAAATTATGTTTAACAATTTATATAGTTCATTGAAAAATAGATTATGTGACTGAAACTAGCTTTCTGAAATTTCGATTTTTCATTGGTTAAATGTTATCAGAAATGTTAAACCACTATGGTTGACACAAATGTATACATTACAAACTATTTTAGCATGATGGTTACATGCATATATTCATGTATATATTTTCTTATTTAAGTGTATATATGTACAAGATAAAAGAAAACCTTTTTATAAAAAAATGTGTATGTTTTAATATATAAAAATACCTCTTTCAACACATAGTACATAGGATCATGGCTTGAATGGTTACATGAGATGGTGGAGTACTTGAAGTGGGTAGATCATGAGGGGAGTATGGCGATGCATGCATATGTATATATGAAATTATAACCACTTTATGTTTTTAAAATATTTTCTTAAGCCTATAAATACCCCTTTCATTTTATAATTTCCACTTACAACTTCTCCACTTCATGCCAATTTTCATAAAGCTTGAGAAATTTTTCATGGCTTCCTACACATTTTCTATGTTATAAAAATATCACATTTCCACTTTAAATTTCCTTACATAACGAGTTAAAACCTTTCTTCATCCATTTCTTCACTTCACATTCAAGTACAAGCACCATCATCCACCTACCCTAAATGACCGAGCCTAAATAGTTCATGGTCATTCCCCAATAGTGCATGGTTGAGCCTAAAGTGTCCAAGGCCGAGTTCATTTTGGGTATGTAGGCATCCAAAGTCTTCAATTTTGCAAGATCCTAGGTTGTTTCAAAGTTTTAGCAAAAGTTTGGTTCAAATTAATAAGCTTTGGTGAGTAAAACACTCATTTTTGGAAAAGATGTTAACTTGATTTTATGTTGAACTATATGTTGCAAAAATATAGTGCTTATTATGTTGAAATATCCTGTTGTTTTGATGGCATATGGTTACAAGTTTGTGATTGAGCTTGAACTTGTGATTTGGATGTTAAATGGTATGTTTGGATATAGATATGTAAATGGTTAGTTATCATACGATGGTTGGGTGTTTATGAAACCAAAACCAAATTTATGATGTAATTGTTGCGAAATTAGCACCTTTAAATGTCACAATGGACTTGAGATCCGATTTGAAAATAAAAGCTTGTTTCTAGGTTTGGATTTAGAAAATGTTTTCCAAGTTTTCACCTTTTATTTAATTTTTCAAAACTCTTCCATTTGTGTTTTCAAATGCGTAGTAGCTAGAATTAAAATGAGGTTTTCGCCTAGAAATCAATTCAAGCGAACTGCGTTCATAGCAATGGTCGTTATGGATGTAGTTCAGAAAATTTAACGAGTTCAAGTTTTAAAGTGTTTTATTGGATTGTTTTTGAAAACTCATTTCAAACTAATTAAGTAAGTCAAAGGTTTAAGTTTTTGATTATTTGATAATTTATTTATTAAATTTATTAACTAGAGTAATTATTGCGTAATTAGTTAATTAAGTAATTAGGCTAAGTAATTAGAGTTTAAGAAATTATTAACCAAGTTAATTATTTTTAATTAAGGGAGTTTTACATAATGATTAATTAAGATAAAAGAAAATTATTTTTTATCTAATCAAGTTTATTTACTTTAATTAATTATTTAAATTAGAGTTAATTATTTAATTAATTATTATTTAATTAAAAGTTAGTTATTCACTTAATTATTTAATTTGGTTTTAATTATAAATGAATGTTTATTATATTAAAGTTTAATTAAGGTTTAATTATTAATTAGTTTTTAATTTACTATCGTCTAATTATTGGTTAATTAAGACTTAACCAAGCTTAATTAAGATTAAATTTTTAGTTGAATAAATTAAGAGTAAAAATAGGCTAAATTAAGGTTTAATTATGATTTATTTTTTTAATTAAGATTTCTTAATGTTTAATTAAGTTTTAACTTATGTTTTTGTAACAACCCAAAATTTTGGTTATTTTTAAATTGGAACATTTAATTGATTTTAAATATTTAAAAGTAATTTTTAACTTAAATTTCAAATATAACGATTTATTGGATGATTTATTTATTGAATTTAATAATTGGAAACTGGTTAAAACATTGAATCTTGAATTTTTAGCTTGATAAAAATAATTTAAAGGCTTAATAAATTTATATTAATAAGAATGAAGGTAATAGAACTTTTTAAATTGAATTTGAAAGTGATTTACTCAATTTAAAAAATAACTTGTATAAATAGACGAGTACAAATAGTCTTTCAAGGCATAGTCGCAGATTTTGGCGAAATGTAACGACCCGGGATTTTTGAATGTTTGAAAATCAGAATATTTAATTAATTTTAAATATTTAAAAGTTAATTTTAACTTGAATTCAACTATTATTATTATTTAGTGATTAAGTTATTGGATTTAATAAACTGAAATTGGGTAAATTATTGAATCTTCAGTTTTAAGCCTGTTAAAAATAATTTAAGGGTTTGTAAAATTTATATCGATAGTACTGAAGATAGTAGAAGTGTTGAAATTGAGTTTAGGAATGTTTTGTCCAATTTTGAATATATATCGTTTAAATCGATATTTAAATATAGCCTTCCGATGCACAGTCTCGGAAGTCGACGAAACCAGTGCCATTGGATCCTAATATTGTATTATTATCGGATTTTAATTTTCGTAGTGTTTGGAGTGATCGTTTGGTCGTACGGTAGATAAATGTGCTGAAATTTTATCGAAATTTAATATAATAACTGGGTCCAAAAAGTTATCTTCTCCATACAATCGAATTAGGGCTCGAAACCTTTTCCAATGCGTCTGGAATAAGCGTATGACATTACAAATGCCTAGCAGCATGCCTCCGTTGGGGTTAAAAATTTCAAGATATGTATAACGAGACATTTTGAAAGTTTTATTATATAATAAAATTGGAAGTCAACTAGTCAAATATATTTTTATAATTGGACACTCGTACTCAAGAAGCCATCCCCAATTTATATTACATCTTCGTCTCCCTCTCTAGTCTTCATACCGAAATCAAACACGAAAAAGGGGTTGTCCACTTTAAAATCAAAATCAAATAAGAACCACTTTATATTTTAGTTCGATTCAAAAACAAAATCGACATGGTTGTGCCCCTCTTTTCGTTCCATTCCCATAGTTGAAGTGAGGGGAGAGATCGATTCAGGACTGCGATGATAGGAGGTGGGTCGTGCGACTATGGAGAAGTGCGTGAATTCGCGATGTCATGAAGGATTTAGGGGCGGCAGTGGGTATCGCGATGGGACAGTAGCAGGGTGGCGACTCGAAGGCTAGTCTCGATGACCAATTGGGTTCGCATGACTCACGAGCGCGATCGATGGGTAGGCAGGCGATCTAGGGCTTTAGTTTGCGGGAGGCAAGGAGTCGAGATGTTGGGGCTTCATGATTGATTTTGGGCACTGGAAGGTAGCTATGCTCGATCTAGATATTGGAATTAGCAGCAGGTATAATTCTATTTTTAATTTAAATATAATAAAATGTTTTTTTAAAACAGAGAAACTTTTTATATACATACATATAGATCAAAAGATAAATATGTAGCAGTTAAGTATAAACATCTCTATTTTAGTTTATCCATATATAAAGATTTAAAAAAATAATATATATATTTTAAATCGTTATAGAGATTATTTCATAATTACATTATATTTATATAGATTTTGGTATTTATATATAGACTATTTTCAAAAGGATATGTATTTTCAAGAATAAAAAGAAAATTTATTAGTTAGAATTAAATTTATAGTTAATCAAATTAGATGGCAATTGATAGTTCGATTTGTTTCGAATATTAATAACCTGTATAAATATTTATACAAGGTCAAATCGTGGATAAAAAAGATGAGATGGAAGTGGATTGCGAACTAAAAATCAAAGGTGAGTTAATCTCACTCGTCTGGGTTTTTATTTAAATTTAAATGGTTAAATTTAAATAATCGGTTGAATGATTGAATTGATTTGATGTGCTATATTATATATAATAGTATGTAGTATATATTGGAGTGATTGATTTCCCGCATTATATAGCGGATGAGACCCTATGGTCGCATAATAGCGGATGATATCATATTTAAAACCCATATACCGCGATATTCCACCTTGAAGTGGAATGGATATTGTGCTAATATCTGTGTATGCAGGGAAACAGGTTGGAGGGATCCAACTGAATTCCTCAAAATTATTTAGATTGTTTAATATTCTGTGTTATGAATATTTGATATTCTGTGATGAAATATATTTGGAATATTGAATGCTATGGTTCGTTTGGATTTACTTTCGGTATACTGAGTTATCAAAATATATAGAATTGGATTTTTGAAAAGAAAATAAAGGAGTGAATTTTTAAGTAAAATAATCATAGAGAATTTGAATAAATTTAAGAATGAACTGGATGAGAATAAAAGTGATTTTAAAATTCTAATAAATAATTCCGAGTATGGAAAAAACAAGGGATTTTAAATAAACAAAAAAAAAATGAATTATAAAACTTAAATGATATTATTTAAAGGAATAAAGAATTTACTTTAAAATTTTAAGGTTTAAATTTATTTAAAAGGATAAAGGAAATTTGGAAATCTGAAATTGGTATTTTTCAGTTTAAAAAGATTTTAAATCATAATTAAGAAATAAAATCTGAAGTTAATGGGTTATGAATAAATTGAGTAAATAAAAGGAATTTATATCAAAATGGAGTAATTTGGAATCAATTTGAAAATTGATTTAAGTGTTAAAAATTGGAATTTTAAGAAGGATGGGACTACGAAATTTATAAACTTAGTTTATAAAGTAAGGTAATACATCAGTGGATATTTGGAAAGATAAATTCACGGTGGAATTTATTAAAGGAATGGGTAAATTTGGTTAAAAATAAATAGTGATTTATTTTTAAAAGATGTGAAAGAGAAGTGTATTTCCCTGGATAGCCAAGTACGTTTTCGAAGCAAATTTTATAAGTAAAAGTTTTAAAGCTGTTTTAAAAAGTATGTTTTAGGAAATTTATTATTTTTAATGTTTAAATTTTAAAGTAGGTATTTTTCAAATTTATTTTAGTAGTAATTATATAAAGGTGATTTGGTATTATGTTTTAAAAAGATAAAAATTTAGTTTTATGTTTTATTAAGTAGCTTTATTTTAAATATTCTTAAGGTATATATTTTTAATAAAGTATTATAGTAGTTTTTTTAATTTAAATGTTAAGTATATTTGATAATATAGTGTTTTAAATTATTCTAGAATCTAAAGTCTTTGTACTTGGTGTTTTAAGTGGAAATAAATATTTAGGGAATTTATTCCGTGAGAGGAAGATGGTTTGAAAACTGTTTTCAGAAAGGTTTAAAAGTGGAAATATATCTTGTAAAGATATTTTGAGGGAAATAAATAATTTGGGAAAATTATTTATTGTTTGACGGTTGTTGTGAATGTTAACTGATAGTCAAATAACCGATTATCAATATTGGGCAATGCGCTGATCGTTTCGAAGAGACCGGGATCGGGATTTATTTTCTGAAAACCACTTCGATCCGGTTTGTACGTTTTCGTGAGGAAGACGAGTTTGGATTCGAAGATGGAGCAGTGAAGTGCAAGGGCTAATCGCTACTGATCCTGAGGTGATCCCAAAATGGATGTAGTAGGAGTAGTGCCTTCGGTTCCGTTCGAACCCGGGACGGACTTGTATGGATGAATGCTTTCAGAACATCGTAAGGTGGACGATGAGCATTCTAAGTGATATGTTCTAAAAAGATAACGCTTAGCCTCGAGCCTCATCAATCGGGAATGACTGAAAATCAGGGTTTATGCAGCAAGGCTAAGTGGGTAGCACCTATTAGGGTGAGGTCATCCCTGTCTAGATGTCCCTTTTATTTGGCTTAGTGGTGCGGTTGTTGATCCCAACCGTAGGGTGATCTTACTCGGGATTATCCAGTAAGGGGTAGTTCCGGTCTTGTGTTGCAGGGGATTGAGAGTAAGCCTCGGTACGGTGATCTAGGCCACGTACTGTGACAGGTGGTACCCCAGTGCCTAGTCATTAGTTGGAAATCCATTCTCCCTACGCGCCTGTACGGTTTTGATTGTGCCCAATTATTACTGAAACATGAGATGTAAGCATTTCAGCTAGATTCTATTTTACTTTCTATAGACACTATTATAATATCAGAGGATTTTGATAAAAAGTGTTTTGGTCGTAAGGCAAATACCCGACTTGTTTATTTGTGGCGTGGTCTTACGAGATGCTTTTGATTTCAAAGGATTTTTGAAACTTTAATAATCTAATTGAGTGTGGTTTTCTCACGCTGGTATTCCAGACTGACTCGGGTGTTATTTAACTATAAAGCTCGGGTCAGACCGAGTATTATAGAATACAGGATATGATACTGTGGAGCTCAGAAGACGAGCTGGATGGCGATACGTACTTCCGTACTTGATTATCATTCCACTACGTATTCAGTTTTGAGGACAAGTTTATATGACTATCCAGCTGTATGTTATTAATGTTGTTGAACTATGAAGATGTATTCTGATGATGTATGTATAAAACATATATAGTTTTCTTTTGTGTAAAGATCTGTTATTATCTATTATATTTTATTCTGCTGCGGTGGTAAGATTCTGATGTTGTTTTCTATTTTCTTCTTCCACCTCTTCTTCTTTAACCCAATAGTTCGTATTCCCGTACATCTTGAGTTGATTTGAGGGAGATTAGTGTCGACTCTAGGGGTACGGATTTGCGGGTCATTACACGAAACCAGTTCCATTGGATCCGTAGTAGTGTATTATTATCGAATTGCAAATTTTGTAGCATTTGGAATTACCGTTTGGTCCTACGGGATATAAAAGCATTGAATTTAATATCGAAAATTCAATATAATAATTGGGTCCAAAAAGCTATCTTCACCATACGATCGAATTGGGACTCGAAACTTTTTCTATTACATTCGAGTTAGGGGTATAACATTATAAACCTCTAGCGGCACACCTAGATAGGGGTTCAAAAATTTGAGCTGCGTACATTGAGATGTTTGTAGTTAAAAATAATATTTTAAAATGGTGTAGTCAATCTCAGCTGTATTCTCTCCAATCAGATATGAATTTCTCTTCTACCTCACGCTACCCTTTTATGAGAGCTATCATATTATATTGCAATAACTACTGCTGTCGTAATTGGAATAGACGTTGTTTGTATGTATAGAGCATAATATTAGTGTAGGAGCACCCACATCATTTTGAGGCGAGGTATCACTAAGAATTGTATTATTTTAGAGAGCAGTTTATTCATACGTTCTTTATGTTTGGTGTGATGTTTATTTTTGTTGCCCCTATAAATTTGATGGGCATTATTTGAGTAGGTTGAGTTTGTTGGTTAGGTTTATTACCTAAACAAACAAAGGTTTCATGGCCACGCTCTAGAGGCAATGCTTTTATATATGCTATTTAGTAGTATGAATTCCACTGTGTATAGTAAATTTTGTATAAGTTTTGATTTAAAAATGAAAGGAGACCAAGATTATGATCAAATATTGTGGCATTGTCCTATGATGATCGTATTAGTATATTGATCACTTAATGTAATTATTATAGTTTTACTCCTTTTATCATAATGAAAAATGTTATAAAAACTATGTAAAATGATGAAATAATAAAAGTTTATATTCAATTTCTTGTTATGCCAACATTAATGTAAAATAAAAAAGGACGCATTTTTTCAACCTAAAATGAAGACCAATAATGGCTGTTGCATCATTATGGTGTGGGTTTATAACTTTGAAATTAAGGTTGTTACAATTTAATATCACATCTTAGGCTACGAACACCTAAGTAAAACGAAACATAGATAATAAAATGTGGGTAAACAAGATAGATGACAAAAGAAACAAATCTATAATTCAGTTAATGAAGGAAGTTTAAATTATATTATAAAAGAACTTAGGTAAAAGTAAATAAATGAAAATGATAGAAAAGCATGGAGATGGAAACACACAATTATAACATGTTTATTTTTATACATATATACATATATTGTAATACCCCACTAAGACGTTTAATGTTTTTTGCATTTTCTATCATATGCAAGCTATTGTCAAGGTATAAAATATAATATCAACATATCAAATACTATTAATATCAATGCATATGCTCACAAACCGAGCATGTAGTCATAAAATATTAAATGTTCACCATCATATTATGACAATATTGGCGTACTCAAGTCAAATGTAAACTATATTTTAATTCCTTCTCGCATAGCTCTGTAGTCTCTTGCAAACAATTAAAGATTCAATCTACACATGTTCTTCTTGACGTACTCAATCATGGTATCCCAAGTGATTATAAAGACATAACACCCAAATCATACACAAAGTTTGGTATGAGTAACTCATAAGCATTACTTAAATATAAGTAATGATATACTTTAAAATATAAACTCATACCTAAACCTGTTTCACCTACATCCAACAAGTTGGCATAATAATACTATCATAATTCTAATATTTATAAAGCAGTTGCCATTTAAACCATAAAGCATAAACCGTCAAGTAATACAATCAACTTCCCACCATAAAACTCTATTGTTTAATCCCCTCGGTTGTTTTCTAACCTATCGTCTCTATCTCTTGTGCAATCATTTGTTTCGCATGCTATCTTATCTTTATGTTTCTATCTTTACTCACCCTCACTCTCAATCGGTTTATTTGTATCTGATCATTTTATCACTTCTTGCATGCCATCAGAAGCAACCATTTCTCTTTTTATCTTCTCACACATCTAATCGCTCATTTCTATCTCTCTCTATTCTTCTATCTACTCACAATAATTAGACTAGGTGACCCTCTCCCTATATTCTGTGCTTTCTCTTCTATCTTCTTAGATCTAATCATATATTCGTTGGTTTCTAACACTAATCAGTCATTTCTCACATTCTATATTTAACATTCTAGCTCTATCGTTGTATCTCTTTCTATCCATACTCATCTTGGTTTTATCCCTTTCTTTGTCTTCAGGTCTTTTATCAAGATACCAATCTATCAAGGCATCACATCATCTTTACTATAAAGGTTGATTACATATGTAGACATTTTAGACCGTTCTACCCATAGTGTTTGGATCGTTTTATTCATAGTTCAAATAAGAATTTTTTATCAATTCTGGTTATCTTGGGCATTCTATCACTTCCAGGTCTAACTTTGTATCTTCATTTTTGACCCTTCTATTAATCCCAAACTATCACTGTCATTCTATCTTTTATTAGGTCGTATCCTTCGATTGTTCCATCGTATGGGTATGCTATCGGTCTTACTTATTATTCTTCACACCAGGCTATCATTACATCCTCTCAACCAAACTATCAAACTATCCTCAAGCACCAGTGTAGCAAAGTATCCTCTCGTACTGATCTATCAATCTATTTCCCGTACCATTTTACTATCCTCTCACTAATTGTTTTGTTTGTTAAAACAACCAAAAAAAAATCAAATTCTTCTTTAGCAATCAAACTGGTTAACCATATGGTCATCATACGATAATCACCTACTTTTCTCACATAAATAAAAATATATTTTTTTCTAACCTACGACATACCATGAAGATTTATTCAAGCAAAGAGTAGTCATCTATCTCGTATAAAAATTACATCGTTGTACACAATTAACTATTCTATCATTTTTGTAGTAGACCATCCACTTGCACAGAAGTCATCATTTATCTTGAGTAACATTTTAGTAGCAAAACCGATCGTTTTCTATCATTCTATAATTCATTTATCATTTTATTATTCTAACCCCTCATTTTATCAGCTTACCATCATTGCAAGCTAACTTTCTATCTTTTCATCAACTGTTATTTTCAATCATACTATTGATTTACCATCACCATTTCGAACATATAAATCACAAATGACATTTAGACAAATAAATGTTACCAACCACTGTTGTCTATGATCAACCAATCTAACCACCACTATCTAAATCTAGTAGTTATATGTCAAAATTCATTAAAGTCGGTCCACTTTATTGTTTTAAGGGTTAAAAATTAAATCAACTTCCAATTTTACTAAATTCAACCCTAAGCCATTGTTTTCCTATCAAATGTTGAGATCTACCAAAGTATGCATCGAAATCACTAATTAACTTTGGATTCATCTAACCACTAATAAATTTAAACTACATAAAATATAATCTAAATCACCTAATCATATGTGGATTGAGTGAAAATGAGAATTACTTGCCTTTGTCACCAATACTTATACTCTTAGTTTCGTCTTCTTCTTCTCTCCTAACTTATGTCAACTCTCCTTCTCTTCTCTTATTTATCAAATTATTTATTCTTTTAAATGTTGAACATAAGTCCATAAAAGGATATGGAGGTAGATATTTATAGTCCTTCTAAATAGGGATGACAATCGAGTGGCTTTAGGGTTTAAATCCGGTAGACCCACCGCTATTTTAGGCTACCAAGACCCGACTCATTTGATCATCTAGGAAGGTAACCCACTCTTAGGAGCGTTGAGTCTACGATAAGGCTAGGGCGTGGCCAACCCGCCCCAATCTGACTTGCATTCTTAAGACCTCACAATATCACTTAATTATAATAATGATGATTTTTTTTATTTCTTTAAACAAAAGTGACTATGACTTATATATTATAATGCTTTATTCAATACGTTGTAGCATATTGATGGTACTAAGTTACATCATTGCTAATTGTAAAACAGAATCGACATATTTTTTGAATTGTAATTGAACAGTTCAATTTTTCCATGTCATTATATACTCATTATTTTTAATGGCTATCTTTCTACACATAAAATGATAATTATACGTAAATCTAGTGGACAACTTTAAAGAGTATATAATGAACTGCAATGGGTATTGGGGCAAGGTGGTTCTACCCTTACGCGTATGGATTTCGGATTAGGAAAAAAAAATCTAGACTCACATCATGTTTACGGGGATGGTCTGGGGTAGGGTTTAATAAATTCAGAACGTGACTGAAGCACAATAAGTCTGCCCTAACCTACTTCATTGTCATCCCTAGTATTAAGCTTCTAACCAAGTTGAGATATCTTTTTCCCTCTAAAATGAAATTTCGTTGCCCTTCGAAATTAAAGAGAAACAGCTTAGATCCACTCGCCTATACAGAACTTGATCGTCCATTTTTTGAAATGACCAACTGGTTTTCATTGTGAGCACTTTCTGCTCAAACCTACTACACTAGTGATCTCAAACACTCCCAAACCTCCATTTTAACTATTTGTACCCCTATATAGATGTCTGACTATTGATTGGTATTCGAAGGATGTTATCAACGAATATTACAAATGGTTATTTAGATAATATTGTTCATTACTTATAGAGGAATATTGTCGATGACATATTAAGGGATATAGTTGATAGCTTCATCTTCATCCTTGCTTTTTTTCCAACTAAATGGGGTTGTTCACATGAATTCTCATTCTCCTTAAATTTCGATTTTGGGTGATATCTTTAGTTAAATTTATTGAAATCATTTTTAAGATATTTTTCCCATGTTAACTTTGGTCTTAATTTTTTGTCTCTTTCCTTCTACATGGATATCATCCCGTCCTTACTACTGCATCGCTCTATCTTATTTGTATGTGTTCATGTCATCTAATTCTATTTTCTTTGGTGTTTTTTCATTTATTGGTGTGCTTGTTGTATTTCTTCCACTTTCTCATTGTAACTGGATCATTTTTTATTATTCTATAAAAAAACTACTTTTGTAGGCTAGGGATATAGGTTTGTCCCTTTTAGTCCCGTCCTTTTTTAAGGATTTCTTACGGAGACACTTTTCGATCCCGGATGTTTTAACTCATTAAAGGGATTATCACATGTCGTTGTAAATAGCAAGCCACCAAAATATAGTCGTTAAGAATCGAACTTTCTCTCTTTACTGAAGAGTTAGGAACCCTTGTCAACTGAAGTGGAGATGCGAATCATTTTTTGTTGTTCATATCATTCCTTCTAACATTCTCATTTCCTTTACATCCATTATAGTTTCTTGTTTCTTGTTGGAAGGCAAAAAGTTTAATCCATATAATATGGTTGCTCTAAATATCGTCTGGTAAAAAATCCTTCATATTGTTTGTTATTTTCTTATCATATAAAAGGGCACTAATTTAACTCCATTTTATTCAAGCTACGTTAATTCCGCTTGTTATGTTCTTCTCTACCTCACCATTTCACAATTTCACAATACTGTTGATCTTAAATATTCAAACATAATTGCTTTATTCATCAATTAATTTTGTAAATATATCGTATTACCCTCTCCGACGTCATTACTAAAATTGCATGACATATACTCAGTTTTAGTTATACTCGATTTTAACTCTTTTGATTATAGTGCATGACTCAATGTTCCTTCTACCTTTTATTCTTAGGTATTTACTAGCCCAATGTCATTTATAAACATCACGCACTATGTTATGTTCTTTATGTTATGTTCTTTTGAAGTTCTTTTGTTATTTAATCCAAGACCAATGCAAATAGGTAAGAACTTAGAGCCAACAACCATTGGTGTCACCGCATTGTCCATGGCTTATTGGGGAATATTTTTGGATGACTCCATGCTTGGACGCCGATGGACGCTTGATGTTATCAGTGATGGCTTATGAAATGAAATGATGTAATGGCTAGTTCTCTTGCTTTCAATGGTTCAATGGGTTATGGTGCGTTAGCTATTACCTTCACACCCCCTGCAGTGGCTCGCACTTCGAGTATACCAATGACTTTTTGCCTTTAACCTGCTGAAGGCCTCCCTGGTCATTTGCCATGAGTCATACGATGGTTATCCCAACCACGTGATGGTTATGTATTAAGAATCATGTGATAGCTCATATTACATAAACCATGCATTAATCGTGTTTGACACTTCACTATACAAGGCTCGTCAGCAATGTTGCCTTTGATGTATTAACAGTCTTTGTTTGGCATCCCATCCATTTAAAGTCATAAACAGTTTATTTTTATGCAATGTTTGAGTGATTGTATGTTAGCTACTTACGTAGAAGCATGTCACCTGCCAAAAGGCTTTCTAAAATCTTGTCCCGCGTTTGTGGTTTTATTTATTTATTATTCAAATTAAGTACCATATGTTTTTTCAGAAAAAGGAAGGAAAAAAAACGTGGCCTCGTTAAGAAAAACACATGAATTATTCACTATGGTTGGTAGATTTTTCTCTAAATTGACCATTGAAATATAACTTAAAAGGTTCGATAAATATGCATATAATTTTCCACTAAATTGCAAAATAAGATATTAAAATGCCATTTTTATTACATTGCCACAATACTATGTTCACATTATCACATTTCTTTAAATATATGCATATAATATTACATACATATGAATAAAACAAAATTCACGGGTGCTTGAAAACAAGCTGAGGGCAATCTTTCTTCTAAAGCTCCAATCTCCCTTGGGGGCTTATTCGGCACCATACTAAAACAGTAAAATGTACATATTACAGAATCCAACTCCTTGTTTTTATTTGGCAAAACTACCAGTTGTTATCATATTACGGTAACTCGACTGTTCTTCTATCCTCATTTGTAAATGCCAGCTCACAGACCAAGGCAAGATGATCGCTTCCCCATCTCTGCACATGTTAAAACCATAACATTAGAATAAAATATAATTTTGAAATATATATGAGATGATAACTGGGTCGGTCTTGGGTTAAGCATATGATAAATCTTACTCGTGTTGGAAATCCAGGAGTCCTCAACAAAATGTGTTTCGGAATTGTATCCAGCACTTTGACAGTTTGGAGTCCTTCACCGTACCTGGATGATTGTTTCACCAAAAGTAATATACAATGTAATACATTGGGAATTTTTGGTATAGTTTCAGTCATAGGATATACAATAAATTCACCTGAAACCAAGATAACTAAATAATCAGTTTATATGAGCTAAAGAAGGGTTTTTAATTTGCAAGTAAAAAGAAACTGCTTATGATAACAATACTTTAGGTTAACCATCAACCTTACATGAAGGCTCTAGGAATTGGCACAAAAATAATGACCTCTGTGACTAAATTATAGGCATAGGCATACATTTCTCTAGCAGGATGTGCACGATCATTCGATGAATTTTCCCATAGAAAAAGCAGCTAATGAGTCATTGAAATGGTGACTCACTTAAGAAGGAACTAGATTTGATCAGTGATCTTATCAAATGAATTTGCATAACTGTTGAATGTTACAGGAAATCAGTTGATTACTTACTAATAGAGAATTCAAAAACATGTTGGCATAGTTATACTAACCATATGTAGTCAACAGTTCCTATGAATCGCCTGTGATAACTTGTAATTTCAGGTTCTCTATTGGGGCCCTTTGTCCCTGCAACATCCTGTGCAGAATAACGATGTATACACATTAATTAACCAGAGGTACATGATCTAAAGGCACCTATATTATGATAACATTTTTGTGCAATGGGGGCCCAATGATGCCAAATGTATCTAATATTTGTGTGGCAGTTGCAAAGTCATGTAATCAATTCTCCATTAAAAAACAATATAGTTGGCAGATGTTGGATGCATAAATTATAAACTGTAAAAGGATTTTGTAAAGCATAGAGGTACTAAATAACAACATTTTCAGACCTGAGGAATCATATATACACATGAGGCAACCAACAAATTCTTTTAAGGAAAGTATAATAAATAAGGAAAAAAAATATCTACAGGTTGCATCGAATGCCATATGAAGCATCAAAACCATCTAAAGCAATTGGGGAGTATATTTCAAGTTGTTGGGTAGATTGCTTCAGGTACAATGTTACGGATAATAGTCAGTATTAGAAGGGCGTGTTGTCTATATAAATTTAATGTGCAGATTTTTCTCTTGTATGCCCTGGTCAGCATAAGAGATCTATATAACAGAGCTTGCAAGTGAGTAGCGAGTATGATCCATAAAGATATAAATTTATAAACACATGAAATTATAGGTGGAAAAAAAAAAGATTTTATGCATCAAATACCTCTACATCAGTATAAGCACTTCTCAGCTTCAATCCATGCTCGACTATACTGCATTCTGCATTCCCTGATGCAGTTTCGATTTCTGTTGCCGTCCATAAATATGGGTTATAATAATTACTTTGTCTGTCCATGTTTGAAGTGGGCGAATCAGGTTCTGAATCTTGAAAACTAGTTGTTATGCCACTTTTTTCTTCATTCACTCCATATAATTTATCATAGTTTGCACCTCCAGTACCAGTAAGCTCACTAAAAAAACTGGGGTCCGAGCTCTCCTCTGAATTTAATGGCTCGTTACCATCACTATCAATATCTGGAAACTTAGCCAAGCCAATGTTTTGGAAATCATCCAAATGCAAATCTGTCATGATTTGCTTTCCAAGGTCATTTGGATTGCTAATTTTAAGGGTTGAATCTAGAGTGCTGCCATCGAGTAAATTTTCAGTAGATATGGTCTTCTCAAAAGAGCCATCCATGTTGTTACTGGAAGATTTTATTTGATCAGCAGTCAAATCTTCATGTGTGGTAAGCAAAACTGAAACTACTGGATCTGCCTCTAGTATGTTCTCTTCAAGTAATTTATCTTCCAGCTTCAGTGACAACTCAGTGTCAGAAGAATCACATTCATGACAATTTGATTCATCAGGCGAGCCTTCAGCCAACATGCTTTGAATAGAATGAGATGCTTGAATAGCTGCACTCTCTCCTGTGGAGGACTCATTGTCGTAATTACTTGATGAATTCACGTTATCGCCTGAAAAATCTATACTTGAAAGCATTTCCTTTTGTGCTCCAGAACTGTCATCGGTTCCTGTTTCTAGCACGCTTACTTGATTTTCTTCTATCGCATCATTGCCATCTCCCGTCACTTTCAGACATTTGGAAGACAGTTCTATATTCGCCATACCATTTTGAGGGTTTGTATACCCATCACTGTTAAGTTGTTGCAAATCCTTTTCTGGGCTACACTTATCTGCAGAGGCATGTGCTCTGTGACATATGATTATATAACTTTTTTTTAACTCTTGCTCGTCTAGTAGATTGAAGTAAATTATGAGGTGAAACTATTCTTGGAAAAAAAGAAGTCACCTATAAGAACCAGAATCAGAACCATTATATGTTCGTGTGGCACTGAAACCTGGAGGGTGTTGCCCAGATATTTCATCTTTTGGTATTCCAGAAATATCCAGCTGTAGTATTTAACCATAGAGGAACTACTTAAGCACTACAAATTTTCAGGAATTAAGGTATAGTATAACAAACCAAATTTACCTTCTGCTCAGATATAAATTTGTATAGATGACTCTGAAAAGGAAAAGAAAACGATGAGGCAAAATTCAGGAAGAATACAACTAAACAAAGCCTCCCAAAGTCAGCGAGAAATGACTATAAAACTAATAATCTTTTCAAACAGATTAAATGATCAATATTTGATGGGGTTCTAGAACCCTGATCTTTTAATCCCCGCTAATCTTCCTTTTGTCTTTTTGCATCGAAATGTCCAAAACAAAATAACTTTTGGTAGATATGTTATATTCACTAGCAAGATCATTTTACCAAACCTTTCCGAAACTTTTAACTTCTTAACCAATACGAACTATTGAAAATATTAATATTTACTGTCGATTAAAATTTTAAAATGCAACTTCGACAGGGTTAAAGTTTTCAAAATGATTGAAAATTTTGTTTGTGTAAAAGGACTGGGGATGAGACTGAGATTCAAAGGATGGGGATTTAGAACCCCATTCAATAATGTGTCACAGGCTCAAAATATAGATCGATGGAATACATTGATTTTTTGCCCAACCATGAAACCAAGTCCTCCAATAAATATAAGATTAAGCATAAACAGAAGAAAAAATTCTCAAGGCAACTCAGGCAGCAGCATACCATAGGTGTGGAATTAAAATCTCCACAAAGAACTACTGGAGCATTGTTCCAGACTTTTGAGATGGCGCTTGCTCGATCAATAAGCAACCTAACCTGTGTGCAAGCTGAAATTTAGTACCTACAGTAGTCATTGGTTAATTTGCTCAAGTAACCAAAATTGTAAGCCTAAATATGGAATGGCTACAGACTAAACTTATCAATTATTGTTGGATACATAAAGAAACAAAAGATTTAAACATATGTTACTATTAAATGCACATATCCGGGTAACTCCATTCTTTGGATCATATCCACCATCAATAGCCAAAACTCTCCAATTTCAACCATGCTAGTTGATATGAGTATTATTGACTATAATAATACCCTTTTCTACTATCTTACCTTTTTTGCTAATAATTGGAACTTTATTTCAACTATTCAATGCCATCCTTATCCAACAGTCTTTCTGTTTTGTCGTATTTGAAGAATCTCTCTTCGTGTATCTTTTAATTTCAACTGCATTAGCAATGTTCTCTCACACTGTATGTTGATGCATTGGTTCAACAAAACCAAAAGGCTATTAAGTTGTTTAACCTGACTGCACAATAGGGACGCTTAAGATAATCATGTGAGAACCCCAAAAAACAGCAAAATTAATAATTGGTATACAATACAAAGCATCTCCTGAACATTTTCAATATTACAGAGCCATTTAAGATGACTTTTATAACTATCGCCTTCAGGAACAGCAATAAACTCAATATAGATGACTTTTCAATATACATCCCGAAAATAGAAGCATATTAAACTTCTAGTATATGGTTCCTTCACCAAGCATGGTTTCAATAACTTCAAGTCTTCAAAGATACTCAACGATGATCCAAGCAGCCAAGTCCTGAACCATCTTCTTAAATGACGATCCAAAACATATTTTTAAGATCACTACCTCCAGCTTGGGGAATTCTATGTTCTTTAGATTGGATGAATGTGATATATTAAAATTTTGAACTTAAATAGTTGTTAGCTAAATCACATAGACTTATCAATTGGTAGATCCGGAAATTTTTGATGGGAAAGGCACTCACTTGAAAATTATTTATGTATTTGAGTTCTCCATGTATTTGGATAGATCAAAATTATCGTGCACGATACATATAAATGGTCAGGGGTGTTGTATATTGTAATAAATTATTAGCTAGGAAAATATATTATGTTGTCCCTTTTCCACAAAAAAGTAAAAAAAATAAAAATCTTGTACTCCATCTTCCTCTCTCCACCTCTTCAAAAAACAAATATTTTATGACTATCTGTTTTCCCATCATTTTTAGTTTTATTTTTTTTTCAAAAAAAAAAAAATCAGGGTAAGCACATTTGCATCCCATTCGGCTTTATGTGAACCATTATTAGATGTCAAAAGACCATTAGAACTGAAATAACATGAAAATGGCATGTAAATAAAAATTATAAGATATTTCATCTGAAAAGTTGCAATAGAACCTTTGTGATAATCAGAAGCCCTTCAAAATGCATATAGATGTTGTAGAAGTAATTTTATGTTTGATTGACGTCCAACAGCAAAACAGATATTATCGGCAATCTACTAACTCATGCTAACTAAAATATAAATATACTTCTACAAATAGTATGTAGGACTGTTAATGTAATGATTAATTTCCCGTTACCATAATTACAGCTCAATCGGAAATCAATTTTGAACTAAGACGGTATACAACTACAATTAGTATGGTAATGGTAAGTTTGCTTTTTTTTAATGGTTAAATATCGGTAATATTTTTTTCAAAATCGACGGTACTGGTAATTTACCGATCTCTTCGTATTTTTAATGTCTTGTTGCCTTAATACATTTCTCAAAAAGCTTTAATACCTTGAAACTGTATCTTGTAAATTGACTGTTGAATTTCTTTCTTAACAGACTTTGATCTTCAATTTTTAGAGTTTGACATTTCTTTCATTAACCGTAGTTTAAACGGAAAAAAATGAAAAAGAGTAATTGCCAAACTTCTACGTTGTTTTAATCTGTAAGTCTGTTGAATCCCAACCTACACGAGCAACTTCATAAGAAAGTTATTGCATGGTGTTATAATATATGAATAATCATAGAACTAGTTGTATAACAAATATTTAGAAGTAGACTAGTCACTAGATCTAGTCTCGAAACTCGATTAGACTGATAATAATTGGATTTTTTTTTCTTTCTCGCTGATATATTTTCATTAAATGATACGACAAAAGGTATGATGAAACAGCATAATAGTACAAGATATCAAAGCTATTATTTTCAAATAAACGAATATTTATCATCGTCGGTGTAAAAGAGTATCATTTGAGCATATCAATCTTCGATATACTGACAAATCTGTAACAGTACGTGTTTTTAGCTTATCTGTAAAAATGGTAGGTAAAGTCATTTGTAAAATGGCAGCTGTAAACGTGACCATAACATCTCTAGTGGTATGTTAGTGTTGTACAAAACCAAAAAACAAAGTAGTTTTAAAGCAGATGTAAACATCGTACTTAGCTTAAAAGGCAAAAAAACTAGCATAAAGTTTTTGTCATCGTGATATTTTTCAAGATAATTTCTTATATATAGAGTAATAAAAATAATTGGTTGCATGACCATTAACCATATTCTTAAAATAATCAATAGTATGCTCAGTGGATAAAGTGATAGATATGTGAACTCCGAAGCATAATCAAAACTGCGGGTCAAGGAATTGAAGATACTCAGTTCTGCATGATGCCAATCTCAAATTGTCACATTGGTGTACACGATTTCATTGTTTCAGAATTTAGAAGATTGCAGATTCCGAGTCTTCTGACAACAAATGTTTAGTACCAATGACAAAACCAGGAATTTGGTTTGCAGTGTGCAGACGTACATAAATAGTCAGATATTTTATAAAACTATAAAGAAATTTAATTAACTTGTTTTAACATAATTAATTTTAACACTTTGGGAGATAGCTTCAAATAATAGTATAAAAGCTAACACTATTTTTCAATTAAGCAAATCAAGTATGATGACAGCATTGACACTCAGATTTTTAATTAAACAACTGAATATCTACAATTTAAAGCTTGTTCGCAATTCTTCAGCATGTCGACAATATGAACAGCTTATAATTTAACTGTGATAATACTTAAGGAGCAGAAACGTTAAACATTAGATTACCATAAAACTGGTTGTAATCTAAAAGAGTGGACATAAAAAAAAAATCATATCTTATAACAACAGAGATTACAAGCAGCAGGCAGTAGCAAAATATAAAATCCAATGCATATTAAATTCCACCAGAAAGAAAGAAGAAGAAAAAATCACACGAAGCAGCAGCAGCAACAAAGCTCTTACCTACTTACTACTTCCAACTTTTAAGTGAGAACCCATAATCAATTTAGCAACAAAGAGCACATGCAAATTTGACGCGCAGCAACATTAATTGTGATAATAGAGAAGATTTTCTGATTCGTCGCCTTAATTTGTTGAATCGGCATCTTTTATAGATCGTGATGGAAGATGAAAATGACTTGCAGTTTTATTTTGGTGGAAACTAGGATCTATCCTTTACCTTCAAGTTTCATTCATGCGTGAAAAACGGAAAACCCTTCTCAAAAACATATTGTAAATTCCACCCCTATTTTTATTTTCGGTAATAATTTTTCCTTTTTTGAAATTAAATCTGAACCAAGGTTCAATATTCCGGTTTTTAGTTCCGTTCCAGTCAATTAAAATTATAAGAATTTAGGTTCCGTTTTTGAAATTCCATTATTTTTCCGGTTCTGGATTTTTTATACATTTTTTAAAGTAAAAACATCAATAATTATTGCAAATTTGTATTTAAGACGAAAAATTCATCTTCTTATCCTCAAATTATATTTTGTTTAATTTAATTAAAAATTAACGTACAAAACTAAATTTAACCATAAAAATGTAATTTCAGCCCCAAATCAAATGAATACAACTTCTTTTTAGAAAATCTCATAATAATAAAGCCCAATATCATATCGTTCCAGAAGCCCTAGAACTTCTTCATCAAACACGCGCAGCTCCTAATATCTTCATCATCACACACGCAACAGCTATCGGTTCCAAAACTATGTCCAAAATCCTTCGATCTAGTCAACGCGCAAGCCCTAGATTATCCAATTCAATGTGATGCTCGATTGGAGATGCTCAAATTTAAATTGCACTCTCATAAACAAGCTTTTTCTTCTTCGTTTTTTGGTTTTGATTCTCACAATTTCTGCTGCCATTTTTCAGTTATCATTGATTTGCAACAAATTCGAGTATTTCTTTATGTTTGTACAATGAAAACGATTTTATTTTCTTTTCTTCGTCAATGTCAACGGAACGGGTTTTTTAACAAATTCTGGTCCAGTGAACGTCGGAACCGGAACGGAATGGCCGGGTTTCCGACGTGCCGGCCGGAATCTTGAACCATGACCTGAACTTTAATCACATGTTTGAAATATTTGCAGTCAAGAAAACTTCAAATATTTGCAGATTTTCTGCAAATATGCTGAAACTCAAAAGAACGGTAATTCTAAAAACTTGTTTTTGAGGAGGGATAGTGTGTATTTTGAAAATTAAAGATGGTCTTTTACAAAAGTTCACTTTATTTTGTGGCGTTCAGGTTTTACTGTTTGCTCTTTAGATTTTTTTTCCCCTGGTTTTCTAGTTGGCTTTTTGGATAGGGCAGCCACCCACTATACCCAACTCTAGTTATGTTACTGTGTAGTACAAATATGTATTCTACTTTAAACAAGAATCGCCAATGAAGGTTTGATCATATATAGAAGGCCTGTAGATGTTCTATTCAAGATGACTTACAATATGGATGTGAAGATCAAAAAGAAGGGTTAACCCAAAGGTTACACGGACGGAGGTTAAAAGGAGGAACATGGCAATCATTGGCAATATAAAGTTGCCTCAAAATTCTCTTTTGAGCAAAAAGCCAAGCCCAACTTATCAGCAGCAGCAAATAATCAAGGAAGTGAGCATAGAATATCAATCAGTCGATCCATTGATCATACCTGCCCAAGTTTTATTTCTCCCCTCCTTGGATTGAACAATACATGAATGTTGCAAACTACAACTTGATTGACTTGTCTTGATTGATCAGGGCTGCAGTTTATATGTCAAGCAGTTAGCATTGTGACTGTAATGAGCATTTTATTGTTTGTGCTACTACCTATATAGAAAAGAACATCCAAAGTTTGACCCACTTAAGGATCGTAGATTTGCAGTTGTAACATAATTGGGAAAAGAAATAGTACTATAATTTTAATGAGTAATCACTGACCTCATATTAGAACATAGAACACTAGCAATTGTACAATACTAACAAAATTATAATAGTATAACTTCATAAGATATTCTGGTAATTGAATACTGTATTTCTGGTCATTAGTCCTAGTACTTGTATTAGGAATGAAATGCAGCTTAGAACCATGTTCATCCAACCAGACAGGCTTATATTAAAGCAGCTGGTGATTAATTTATTCCATATACATATTACTTCTAAAGGAATCGTGTGTTTGAAGAAGTAGCACAAAAAATGCAAATGGATTAAGCCATTTTAAGAAGTGCCGGCACATCTCCAACATAGCTCAAGTTCTGCTCTAATTTTGGATTATGATATTATTATTATTATTTGTTAAACAAAGAACTGAGTGGTAATAGAGGTCGCAAATTACAAGTTTACAATGATCATTGATACTAAAATCAAGAAAACATACCAGGTCTAGAGTTTTCATATCCCACGTTGTTCAACATGAGTACACTTGCACACACCTATTTAACTAGCAACTTCAAGCATAAATTAAATGTTGGATAAAAGCAGGATGGCAGCCATGATGACTGGAACCAGCATTGTAGGAATGGATTCCCATGTGGACTTTGAACAAAAAGGGGTTGTGTGTAATTATGTGTGTGTATGTATGTATATAGCACAAGGTTCAAGAGTGCCTCTATTTTGAACATTCTAAAGCCCCAACCATTGTATTCAACAATGAAAGAGGAAAAACATTTTGAAAAACTCATTCTTGCATCTGACCTTATCTATTCTCTTTCACTCGTGGATTTGTTGAATCAAATTTTGAAATCCAACAGTTTTAAATGTGCTCAAAATAGTGATGCTCTTGAACCTTGCTCGTGTATATATAACCCCTATATAGCCTCTCCCTTGTATTTTGTGGAAAATATTTCCAAAACGACAAGGAAAAAAAATCGTGACTAGAGATAAACAGCATTTGCTTCATGCGTGGATGGCAATATACTGAAAGAACATTCATTTTTGGATTGAGGAAATGATAATTACACTAGCTAGTACTAATAAAAAATGGGAAGAGTGCAATAAATTACTACATCAGTTAGGTCCCCCCCCCCCCCCCCCCCCCCCCGGTGATTCAATGGTGCAGCCGCATGCTATAGCAATTGATGTAGTTGCGGTTGTCGGTGAAAGAAATTTAATCAATAATTTTATATTTTCATATTAAGAGATAGATTAAGCCAATATGATGGAGGAATGTTGATTATGTTTATCAATGTGGCTTGGCTTTGTGATAAACATTTAGTTGACATCTACAGATGTCGTTTGTTCATCTAGAAAAATCTTCTACATGGCTACGGTCAAATATATATATCTGATTGACTATTTTTTAGGATATACATTATTTTTAATCTAAAAAAATCTTGTGCATTGGTATGGTCAAATACAAATTCTATTGTTTGGAATTTTTTTTTTTTTTTATATTGTTTCTATTTGATTTATCATAGTTATTCCAAAAAACATTTTTGTCATTTGCATTTATGTTGTTTGTTTATCTAGAAAAATCTTCTATATTGCTACAGAAAAGCATAGATCTGATTAGCTTTTTCTCTTTTTTTCTTTCAATTTTTGTTTACCTACAAAATCTTCGACATTGTTATGGGCCAAATACAATTCTATTTTTTTGGGATGTTTAGTTTTTTACATTGTTTCTTTTTAATTTATCATAATTAAGGGCATCTTTGGTAAGTGTGATACCAAATGTATTGCTACTATTATTAAAGATATAACATATTTGCTATCAAGAACGTCTAAACATAAATTTTGATCATTTCCTCGTTCAAGATGATAAATCAATATAGGCCCCATGTATAAGGCTGAGCTATCAATGTAATATATCATGTGAATCCCTCTTTTTCGATAATATACATGTATATAAGGGCATACACACGGTCTGACTGGATGGAAGCCCCCGCTGAACTTTGGATTTAAACTAATTTCACCCATGCTTTTCTAGTTAATTGTTTGTTTACCATTAGAACTAGAACATTCACTATACGCTTAGCCCCTACACAACCCATCATGCTTAATTTGCATACATCCAGTAAATCTTTTTTCTCAATTATCAGGATAAACACACTAAACTCGTCAAATTCATGAATCCTTCTGTTGCATGTGTGTTTGCTGCTGCACTGCGCTAGTTAACTATTTAAATGTTTGATTGTGTGTCTGCTGTTGTTCTTTCTTCGTATTTCCATCTACATTTGGTGCTCGTATGTCGCGTATGTTGCTTAATGCCTCCTTGGCTTCCATTGACCTCAAATGAATGGCTATATCAGTCTCAAGGACTGTAAGCTCTAAGTTTCTACTTTACGAAAACTGAACGATCCCACTTGCTGTTCTTTTATAACTTTGAAATGAGCTTAAGATTATTTTGAAATACATTTAGAAGGTCAATAAACTATCTATTATTTTTAGTATTGACAAAATTAACTTTAAAAAGAATGATAGAAAAATTAACTTTGGTTTGATTATGACAGTTGCAACTGCCATGATAAACATATCATTCTTTGACATGAAGATTGTAAAAACCAACTTCGCCACCGAATGAATGATTGATTCACAGTTTGCTGCAAATGTTAAACAATAGGTACTCGATAGTTTGCTGATTAAAGCTACAATGGACCGTTTTTCTAAGAAAGAAAAGGCAGATGACAATGGAAAGTCGCTTGAATATGTGACAATAATAATTTTTTGCCGTATAATAATGTAATTTTTTACTGACATTTTTTTTAGTTTGAGTATGTATATGGGAGCGGCTACACGGACACAAAATTTGACACAAGTATTGACCATTGGATTTTTTGTATTTACATGGAAGGTGGAAATCAAGGGAAAAATCTAATGGTTAAGATTTCTTGTGTCGGATTTTGTGTCAACAATTTGTATCCAAATAAAACACACATATCTATAGCAAGGATCTGCTATATCTCATTTTTGCTACACGTCAAATCCCCCTGATTTCAACCACGTGTTCCGAATTAAATAATATATCTTTTCTCTCTCGTCACTTCAGAAGAGAGAATGTATGTTATTTATTTCGGAACATGTGATTAATATCAAGGGGATTTAAGGTGTAGCAAAAGTGAGGTGTAGCCGATCGTAACCTACATATATGTGTGTGTGTTTTTGTGTGTGTGTGTGTAGAGAGAGAGAGATTTTCAAGGTGTTGAATGAAGTTTGTGTAGGAATTTGAAAGTAGCAACTGGTAAATAAATTGGAATAAACTGTTATAGATTTTGACTAGTTCCAACTTGTAAATTATGAATTTGGAATTCAACTGTAGTCAGACTGTTGTGGATCTTCCAAGATATATACTATGCTTTGCTAATTTTCATTCCATAAAAATAACAAGACCATATTAATTTTTAACCATAAAAAAACCACAAAGTATACACTGACTTAGAATAATATATCAATAGAATTGCCTATACCTTTCAAGAGAAGAAGTTGATGACAGTCCAGTTGAATTTTGACTCCTTGACTGACAAAGAGAGAGAAATGCTGCTTTGTTTAATTCATCCGGTTGAAGAAGAAGAAATAAATACAATCCACAAATATAATGACCCAACTGATGATTATTATTTTAATGTACAGAATATAGTTGAATTACCTCTAGAACACAGATCTGAGAAACGTTGTCCCGAAGTCCAAGCATGTTAAACTCAATATGCTCTTCATGGAGTAACGTAAATCTGCTTTAACAATAATGAGGCCAACTAAGAACCTGCACCATTAACCTATCCTAAAGAGTATGCATTGCAGTAAATGAGAAAATAACATCATTCTTGAAACAAATAAAAAGAAGCTCAAGTTAATCACCATCACATGTCATATGTATTTTTCTAGGCGCTGAATGATAGTACAATATGATAGCTCAAGATTATCACAATCGGGGAGAAACAAATGCAAAATAGTATAATATGCATATATATTAAAATGCATATAATAAGGAAACATTTAGATAGACATACAGTCAGAGACAAGGCATAAAATACTTACCATAAAGGAGATCGGTAATAAGAGAATATCACATTTAGATATATGAGTAATCTACTGAATTTCTGCCAACTACTACCATAATAACAAGTTCATAGGAAATTATGCAAAATAATGGTGATTGACATCAAATATACACTTACGACAACATTTCACACAGTTTTCTAAAAGAGCTTTTTAGACTGAATCTAAACACAAAGTAGCTTTATTTAACACCACACCATAAAATTTGCAATTTCCCATATCGATGACATTGTTGCTAGAATTAAGATCAACGCATTAAAACTAATACAATATTTTCTAATATATTAAGAATACTAGAGTATCTTTAAAAATAATTAAGGTTACAAAAATAATACATCATACTAGAAGTATGATGCAATTGTCATCTGAAGAGTAGAGAACAGTATGTCATAGCCATAATGGTTCAGTGCTAGATTTGTCAACATAGTAGGAAAAAAAATCTCTATTTCATACATTATATTTAACATTTAGTATTATTTTCTATTCACTCTTCTAGTTGATAATTATCTTCTGAAAAGTATTTTCATGGAAATGATGTGGAGGGAAAAAAATTCTAAAGCTACACAATTGGACACTGAAAAGAATAAGCTAATAAAGTAAATAAAATAACTAATAGCAAACTGAAATAAATAACTAATACCAATCAACTTGATCAAAGTATCTACCGCTTTTGTTGCTAGAAAAAACATGTTACAACATGGTCCATGAGGATAGAGATATACACTTGAATTCTGAGATAGAAGAATTACTTATTTGTTCGCCAAAATATTGCACACCCATCAACAGCATTCCCAGTGCGCATCTGCATTATCATTCACAAGCAAATTTCCACATGAAGCATTGAGACATCCAGGGGCGACTCTACTCATGCTCCAGAAGGAGCACTTGACCCCTCTCAAAAACTAATACAATGGTGCTATTTTATGTTTTATTAATTAAGTAGCATACTATTCAACACATTTTCACTAAACGTATATTAAAACTGACCCCTCCCAAATTTTGATCCCTCTGGAATAGAGGTCTGGATTCTCCCCTGGAGACATCACCAAAATCTTTTAACTAAACGTAGATGAAAGTTGTGAATGGTAGCATAAGTTAGAAATATTGGCATGGAAGAATTTAAACCTAGATCAAGCATGAAAAAAAAATCTGTCCAGTCTTACTCGATAAAAGATATGATTTGATTTAATTTCTAATAAATGGTGGTTTTTCAAGTAAAGCGTCAACATTTAGTTAATTGTCATCAGGAAACCGGATTTCTTTTGGATGCTTCTTTCCCTACTCCAGTTAGATTTCCTTACAAAATTCAAGGTTCATACATCCAATGCTCATAGACATTTTAAGGAAAGCACATCATATATGTGAGTTCATCACATGAAATATATTTGGCGACTTCGTGAAATAGATGCCATCCACAAAGGGGTATCATGAAGTGCTCATAGATGAGAGGAGAAAAAAAAAGAAGGATAATCAAAAAGGGGAAGGGAAATAATATATAGGGCCCTGATGTAATGACCTTCCATGTGCCTGCATATCCATGTTTTGATAGTTCCGCCTCTAATTCAGAAAATTTATCAACTTCCTGGAAGAAAAAAAAACTATTTCAAACACTGAAAACAGAAACATAAAAGAGATGGAACACTTCATGCACTGATTTGAAGTAATCAGCATCTTATACAGTCATTTTTCGGCTGCAACATAAATGCTCCTTTAACAAATACATGCATGCAAGCATACAGATATACATCATTGGTATATATACTGTGTGCGCTCTAAACTCTGAGATGTTCAGTAGGCTGCTTCTCTCACCATCCTATGCTAGATGGATGTGTGACACAATAATAAATCTGTATATGCAAGCGTTATAATGCAGATTCATCAAAGTCTGCATTATCCGACATAAACAAAGATCAAAGTCAAGGGACAAAACTGCACACAGTGCAAACAGAGCTAAATTGGGAACAAACTTTTCTTCTTTTTTTTTTAGAAGAGAAAAAAAAAATCCAAGATGCCATGATTAGGTCTTAAGCCGCCAAGCAGTGGAACCAATTAGTTTATCATATAATATCTGATATGTAAGAAATTTATTCAACCAAAAACTGTAGATTTAAGACCAAGAGTCAGGATAACAATATTTAGGTTTAGCCAAGATGTCACCTGAGCTGAAAAACCCTCGGTTATCACTGATAACTGCGTAAAATAAGACAGACAGAACTTCGTTACTGAACCACCCTCTTCTAATACCAGTATCATCACTTTTTGTCGGGTAAGAAATCAATCGACCTGTATTTGTTTTTCGTTTACAGTTGGCATACTAGCTAGAGTTCTCTTCGTAAAACTAAAGAAGAAGAAGAAGAAAAAACACACACAAGCACACATAAAGGGCGATACCCCAGAACTTTTAAGGTCGCCTACACTAAGTTCATTTCAAATGTCAATTGTATTGTGACACATTACTACCCTTCTCATTCCACCTTACGTGGTTACACCTAAAGAGGTAATCTTCTATCGTCCAATCTTTCACCGTATATTTTTTCACATCAGCACTAGAAAGGCAACATCACAACTATAAAACATACAAGCTTACATGGTTGCACATGAAGAGGTAATCTTCTATTGCCCAATCTTTCACCGTATTTTTTTTTCACATCAGCACAATAAAGGCAACATCACAACTATAAAACATACAGGCTTTACCGTAACTAACCTGAAGACACAGGATGTCAGGTGACCACAATCCAAACTCAAGGAACAACCTTTTCTTTCGCCATTCCCAATCCAAAATATATCGAGGTATGTGAAAATATAGCTTTGATCGATGATCTTGTGCTAGATAATCCGCAAGAATATTGTACGAGAGGACAGTAAATCGCTCTGGTCAATTCAAGTACGACGTATAAGGCAATGATATTGACAATAAAAAATAAACTTTAAATTACACTGTCGGAACATTCAAAATGATAATTGAAACGAATCATTAAGTTCAGTTGTAAGTTATATGTGAGCAAGTAGTTACTGAATGTCCATCTTTTGTTCACAGTTTGATACTTTGATTCCAGAAGTAACCAATTATCAAGTCTAGCAAAAACCATATTCGGTACCTATTAAAAGTATACCTTGGAATGAAATCAGTTTAATAATTGATGTTCATCGTAAGGTTGAAAAACTTAGTGTAGAAATTTTGGGTGGGGATGGGCGGTGGGGTCGGATTGTAAACATCATTGGTACAAAAATAATTACCAAAACGATGAAAAAGTTAGTTTAATGTGAAGATTATCCTATTCTAAAATTTGAACAATACTGATATGATGTAAATTTTCAAGTTTTGAATATTCACTGACATTCAAATTTGCTAACTTGCTATAATCCTTTTTGAATGGTGAAATTAACATTGTGTTTTGCATATTCAGCTCTATATAAACAATAGGTATAGTATAAAAATCCCAAGACTGATTTTGATTTATTTTTTTATTTTATTTTCTTGTTAGTATTTTTGTTGCAGTTAAGAATATAAGTTACCAAGTAATTTCAAAATAGTAACGAAAAAATATTTTCACGTGTCTTTCTTCTATTATATCGTCCATAAATATTTCATCATTACTCATCGTTGTCATTTGTATAATCGTCATTTAAATAATAGCGTTAAAATATCTTTAGTAATGGTTATGATGGGTTTAATATGTTTATTTAAAGACTTGTTCTATAAATAAAAGTAGTCCAATTTTCAGCGAAGAATTGGAATTAAAAAAAGAAAATAAATTAAAATGAGTGTATCTTATCCAAATATGATATTGGTAAATGTCTCTAAACATTCAAAGTTCGTAGAAAATAAGGAGAAGCACTCAAAATTACTAAGGACTGTAGCAGAAATTTCCTAAAACAATAAACTTTTAAAAAAGGAAACATGGTAGTACTTTAAGTTACTAAGTATCGTTTAAAAAATAAACACTTTTAAAAGATTTCCTAGCATTTCACAACATAACTTAGGTTTCTTTTATTTTTCTATCATATAAACAGTCTCCTCACAATGCGAGGGAAAGACTGCAAATATTATAGACTTCCTCAGAGCCCGCTATCGTGCGGGAGCCTTGTGCACTGGGTTCCATTTTTAGTAATAATAATAATAAATTTTGTGAATTAAAAACACAATAATTTTCTGCAGAAAAGTTACGCCGGGTCATATTCTTATTATTAAATCATCACAAATACTTTACTTAGTGTAATGATTGATGTCATAGCAATAATAAGATTTGGAATTTTCATATGATTTTAGTCATTTTTAGAGTGCAACTGTTTGCACTATTAGTTAAAAAAGAATGAATGTGCAATTTTGTAAAGAATAAAAAAATGCAAGTTCAAGTTGCAATGTGCTAAAGTACAAATTGCATTATGCAAGTGTAGGTTGTACCATGCAATAGCGCAATTATAATATAGTTGTGAAATGCATGTCATGGCATATGGCATGGCAAGTCGTGGCAGTACTTTGTGCACATGGTGTGTACAACGTGCACATGGAATTTTCATATGATTTTAGTCATTTTTAGAGTGCAACTGTTTGCACTATTAGTTAAAAAAGAATGAATGTGCAATTTTGTAAAGAATAAAAAAATGCAAGTTCAAGTTGCAATGTGCTAAAGTACAAATTGCATTATGCAAGTGTAGGTTGTACCATGCAATAGCGCAATTATAATATAGTTGTGAAATGCATGTCATGGCATATGGCATGGCAAGTCGTGGCAGTACTTTGTGCACATGGTGTGTACAACGTGCACATGGTGTGCGATGTAAAAAATACACATCTTTTCGATTTACGACTTTTTTTTCAGATTTTTTTTTCCTTTTTCCATGATCCAAAATGATATGACAGTTAATACTTAATATATAATCATATTTTAAAATTATTTTTCATTCCTTTTTACACATTCTAGAGTATAAAAAGACTACTAACGAATGATCCACGGTTGAAGACTTAAGCACGCAATAACTGATTTTAAAAAACTTTTTTTTTTTATGTAATATACATTCTATTAAAAAAATCTATGTGCTCTTTTGCTTTATCATTTATTATATTATTTTAATAAGCTTATACTTCTTCACAAACCAATTAACATTTCATATATTGCGGTCTAAATAATCTAATTATACTTCTTCACAAACCAATTAACATGTTTGTGTACAAAAATTATTAACATGAGATGCAGATACTGATTTTGAAAATTTTGTGTAGTTAGTTCTATAATGATGTCATTTTTGCTTTTAATTATATTTATTTTCAAACAAATTGTAAGATGATTCAAATTCCAGTTTACATAGTATAATAAATAAATCAAATAACTATTTACAAAAATAAAATAAAACACGCTATACAAATAAAAAAAAACCATCAAAATAACACAACATGAATTGTATTACTCTTGCTTCTTTAATTTGTAACATATAATAGAAATGTTCCTAATAAGTGCACAATATTATAAAAATGCATGCATCATCCGCCGTGTCATGCGCCAACACTTCACCAAGGTTTTGCATCAATTGTGTGTCGGGCCTAACAACATTCAGTCATAATATCCGAAAACACAAATTGTACCCTACAAAAAGCAAGTTGCATTGTGCAAAAAAAAAAAAAAAAAAAAGGCAAGTTGCATTGTGCTAAAAGCAAGTGGCCTATATGGCTGCAACTTGCACCATCTACACAAGGACGTATTTAGTACTAATTTACGGTCAGTCTACTCTACGAAATTAAATATTATCATATATTTTTACTTAAATTTGCACAATGCAACTTAGAATATGAAATGTGCATGTCAGTTCCACTGTAGCAAAAACGATGACTTTTTTAATAAAAATGCATGCCTTTTTTCTCTCTCACATATATCAACTAAAAATAATTATGTAATTTTCAAATTGCAATTTACATGGCATCTGTCGCTCGTTGGAAAGAGCATTAAAGGTGTACATAAGTAGTGAAAACGCATCAGTAATATGATTTTTAATCCAAAACCGAAATTTATGCTATTTCGTAGACTAAAGAAAAAAACCTCAATTTATTATATCGATGATCATACTATACATACAGAAATGTGCGTATATGATGTTAGGTGTGGTTTAATGGTTGAAAAACAATATCATAGAGTGGAATTATATATACAGATGTGTGTGTACAGATGTGTGTGTATGATGTTAGGTGTGTGGTTTAATGGTTGAAAAACAATATCATATAGAGCGGAATCCAGATAATACTCTGATTCCCACCTTCTTCAATAAATTGCTTTTGTTTTAACTCTCATTGCTTATAGGGTATCTTAGTCGGTATATGTGCAGAACATTAAACAGCGAGCAATATGTTTGTGCACATTTATAAGGTAGAAAGATTATAGATAAATGAATGGATATTTTTATTTCATGATTTTACAAAGAAGAATTTTTAAAGTATTTTCTCTAACACGTAAAAGAATATAACGAAACTAAAAATAAGGGAAGAAATTTTCTTTTTTGTTGAGACTTCGAATCAGGACATCTGTAACACCATACTTTTATGTAATATCAACTTCCTGTGACACAGAAGCTAGAAAAAATTATAGTATATATAGCTATATATCAGACATATGAATTATACATAGACAGATGATTTATGCATCGTATAAAGAAAAAACTTTGAAGGTGTCTCATATAAAGAAGAAACTTTGAAGGTGTTTCTTGAATAATATAAGGATAAAAAATGTAGACGAAATGGTTAAAATGGTTGAATTGAATGAAAGACTTTTGCTGTACCAAATTCCTCTATGGCATCTAAATTAAAAGGCTTACAGTATTGATTGATAGATAAGCGCACAAAAAATCTATCTAAGAGGGCTTCGTTAATTTCTGGCATTCTCTGTAACAGGAAAGTCACACAGAAGCTTAAAAGTAAAGTTCTACAAAATGATAATCAGACCTGCGATGTTGTACGGTGCAGAAGGTTAGCCTACTAAAAGCCAACACATACATAAAATAAGTGTTACAGAGATGCGTACGCTGCGATGGAGCTGCGGTCATACAAGAAGAGATCAAATTAGAAATGATGATATACGTGATAGACTTGAAGTAGCACTAATTGTGAAGAAGCTGGTCCAACACCGCTTAAGATGGTTTGGACATCTCCAACGGAGGCCTCCCAAGGCACATGTGTGCGTCGAAATTATAGGCCACGTCAAATGCTCAAAGAGAAGTAGAAGTCGACCAAGGTTGACATGAAGGAAGTGGTAAAAAGTGACTTGAAAGATTGGAATATATCCGAAGAGCTGGTGTCGGACAGGAGCACGTGGAAGTTAGAACGTATCAGAACCATGAGCTAGGAGTTTTTTGTTTAAGATTGGCTTAGGGATAGTGTTATAAGTTTTAGATTACAGGGTTGGTGAATATGAATTTAGGACGTAGTGTTTGATCTTTGGTCAATAGTAATATCTGTACCATTATTACTATTATTATTATCATCAAGGTTTTTTATTAATAAATTTTTATTTTTATTTTACTTTTTATTTTTATCTTACTTAGTTATTATTATTATTATTATTTGTTTAATTATTTGACTTTAATTTAGTATTATTATCATGGTTTTTATTGTTGTTGTTGTATGACTTTTAAATTGACTATGCCTTTTAGCTTTGGGTTCCATCTCTAGCCGGAATAATGGCTTAGTTTGTTGTTATTGTAAACAGAGTTCGAAGCCTGCTAAAAATAACATTGCCAAATGAAAATTTTGCTACATAGAATATCACAAGTTCAAATTCTAATCTCAACGTAATTTTTACAATATTTTTCTTTATGATTTTGAACTTTTACTTTAGGACATTGAATATTTTTCTTTAGGACATTGAATATTTTTCTTTATGTAAAAAATAAAAATTTAACAATTTTTATAACATCATGTAAGGTTTTTTATATGCACATACATTGCACATGCCAAAAAAATCTCCTCCTCGTCGTCGTCATTAGCACGAGATTTGATGTCATATGCAACGCACATGCATATAAAAAATCTTATAAAATTTCTAGGGAGTTTTGATCAAAAATAAGTTGAAAAAGATAAAGAAAAATTATAATTTTTTTTTAAAACATGCTTTCGAACTTGTAACCTTATTACTTTCAACAAAATTCATATTAATTTTTGTTCTTTGTGAGATTTGAACTCTTGACATCTTGTTTGCACAGGGAATTTTTGGAATTTCGCGGTCGGACCAAAAGATTGTATTTTTATTCCGAATATTAATAAAGATTTTATTGCAAACTTAAAATAGTTAAAATAATCAATATGTAGAATTTAACTTTTAATGGATATATGAGTAGAAGTATTACATTATGGCCGATGTTTGTACATATAAATTTTTGCAAAAAAATATTGAAGGATAAAAGTCTTATTTTTTGATGTTGCTAAGGACAATATGATATCTTCTTTCAAATGTCAATTTGGAAAACATCAATAATTTCATATTAACCTTTTCAAATAATAAGGATGCCAAACCTTAATTTGAATTGCCAAAGTCTATTTATCAATGGTTTATGGAACAAATATTTTTAATTCGAGAATACATTATCAAACAGAAAATGATTTCATTCGTATTTGTGGAACGAACTTAAATTCATTATCCACAATATAGCTGAACAAACATGGTATCTAAGAGAGTAAAGTTTCCAATGGTTTTAAATTCCTTAAAATCTGCTAAGAGAGGAAGTCATGTGGGCACTACACTTTTTTTGAACTTCCGAGGGTTGTTTCATTTTCAAAAAATGATACAATGGCCACTACAACCAACTCGTAAAAGCAGATGATCATTGAAGACATGTTGATACCAAAGTATATCTGGAGTGGCACATTGAAATTCAGCATATAAACAATATATGCAATGAAAATTACCATAATGTGGTGGCGGCTGAGAAGTAGCAGATATCCACTTCCTATGATCATCCTGACGATGCGGTGTATATTTTGGCCTAAACTGGTGTCGTGGATATGGATTCGCGTGCTGCTGCGGATGCAGGTTAGGCTGCATTTGCGGATGCCAATAATTAAACTGAGGTCGCGGCTCCATGTTGAACTGCTGTCTCGGATGCGGACGGAACTGAGTTTGCGAATGCCGATGGTACTCCGGCCTAGAACCACCACCCCTCGGATTTGGATAATTACGCCCATATCCCTGCGTTTGCGTATGATTACCACCATCATTGCTAGCAAATTGATGATCCTCTGCATATGGAGGACGAGAGCAGAATCCGGAACGCCATGAGCTGCGGCCTCGAGACTGCAAACACAAAAGTCAAATTAAGAGAATCAGATATTTGGGTATTAGGGTTAGGGTTGGAGTGAGGTTTTAGAGTTGACTGCCCACGTTGAAGGGAGACGAAGACATGGACGTTAAGTTGGAGTTTATGAATTGTCGTGAAGAAGAACTGGTTGAAACCTTAAGCATTCTACCTTGTTCATTAATAAATTAAATCGTCATTTCAGTATTTCATTAGTTGGGTTTTAGCTCTGAAATGGCGGTGGGGGATTGTGAGAAGGAGAAAGAAGAGCGCTGTCCAGGGTGGGGGTGGTTAGCAGACCGACCTTAATCCGTTCGTTTGAACCGAAAAGATTGGTCCAACGAAATTTGGTTAACCCACTTATCTCTATCTATCTCAAATCTCGGCTACTAATTCGATGAACTAACTTGTCGTCTTTTTGAAATTTTAAAAATGTCATTTCTTTCTGTTTACATATTTACGCTCAATCAAAATGTCAACGTATATGATAACACAAACAACATGTATACGAAGCACGGACCCGTACTAGCATTAACTGATCAAAATCGGTTCGGTTAACAATTAGTCGCTGTTATTTATCGATTAACTATCGTTAACCAAAACTATTTTTTTGAATTATAAAAAACTCAAATCCAATACTATTCGCACCACGGCTCGTCCGTTTTACCTAACCCTAATCAAATCATGCTTGCACATTTCAGCCGCTGTTCACAAGTTGTTCCCAAAATAGTTATCTATTTCATTTTCCTTTGTTTCCAATTGTGATCATCGAATCGACCTTCCAGCACTTTGGTCTTCATTCATTGCTATCTGGATAGTCTATTTGGACAATGTTGAATGCTAGCTGAAAGACGAAAAATGTGAGTTTGATTTATTTTGGTCGTTTTAGTGTTTATTTAAAATTTAGTGAGAGTTTAGTGTTTACTGATTAATTCGTTTATCTTTATTAATAGTTGGTCTGCAAGCGCAAACTTTGGTCCGACCGTGAACTTTCAATATTGTCTTTTATATGCAAGTCTTCATTAATAGTTGTGATATATTTGTTACTATACTTTTTTGGTATAAATACCGAAGATGCCTCCTTACAGATAATATTAAAATTTAGCATCGCTTGAAATTAGGTTTTGACAATTAAGTTTCTTTTACAAATTCAATATTTCCTTTACAAATGTTTAATAAGTATTAATATCACTTAAAAATAGGATCTAACAAATAAACTACTTTATAAATTTATTTTTTATTAGTTAATAATATAAATAAAAATTTAAACTCACAAGAAATTAGATATTGCAACTTAAAAATAAAATTTCAAATTACCTACGTATGATTAAACACAAAAATATGACTAAATATACGTGGAAATCATTTTCTTTTGGACATATTAAATGAATACAATTTGTAGAAAACCAATTCAGCCTTCTTCATCACGCGCGAAGCGCGTGCCGTAACGCTTGCTTATACCAGCAGTTCAATGCTAACAGCAGTTCATGTACAAATGCTTAGAAACACGGTCAAATTTATTGCGTTGAAATGGTGAAGAGGATGTTGTTTTTCCTTCTTATTTTAACATGTTTTCTCTAATTTGAGTAGTCTTAATATATCAAGAAGTTTGAGAAAGAATGAATCATAATTTGATAAATGGAAGTGTTTACCTAAAGTTCTGAGTGAAAAATGTAGATGGTGTTTAATAAAAAATGTGATGTTGATATGTTAAAGCCAAATACTTCGCAGTTTTATCAAAGTAACCAACTCTTTGTTGTTTTAATTGAGAATCGTTAACTGATCCACAAAACAGTTTACTACTTTCGGGATCTCACAAAGTTCTTATGATTGATATTTGATAAAACTTTATTTCTACTTGCATTCGCAAAAAAGTTTGAGAAGAAACTATACTCAACCGATACATATAAAACTTCTTTACCTTTGCAGCTTATTTTCTTTCTTTTTTTAGCTATTTAGATATATGTACTCGATGAATTCATATTTTTCTACTAATGGGCATCGAATTTAATGGAAATCATGCAGACTTACTTCATAGGTATATGGGCATGGATACTGGATAGACAATAGCTAAAATAATGATGTCTGAATTTAATGGAAATCGTAGTATTACTTCATAAGTATACGCACACACCCATGTTTTTTTTAAATAAATTTATTCTTGATCATTGTCACCATAAACTTTTGGGTATGAATTTATGGTCCATTGAAGTTTTGGTGGGATGAGAGTAACAACAGTGCCAATTACTTGTTGTCAAACGATGTTAAGATAGGCATGAGAGTTTTCTGTAAAAATTAACTAATTATGTTATGTTATCAGTAGGCATAAACGAATTTTTACTGTGCTTCTAAGTGTTTGTTGCATAAAAACCGAATTATAGTTGGTATAGACTCAGACTTATTTTTATAATTTTATACCTTGTTAGGACTTTGAGGTAGATTCCTTGTATATGTGTTGGATTAAATTTTGGTATTGGGGGTTACTTGTATTATGAGAAAAACATATTCAGACTCAAGTGTTGCATAGTGCATGCTCCATAGAAATCAAGTTATACATGAAACTATAATATAGAAACTGTAAATATAGAAACCTTAAAATAGAAACTTGTATAACAGCTATAATTTATATAACAATTATATACTGTATAACTGTAAATATGGGAACTGTAAATATAGAAACGATAGCTTTTCAAAGTCAAATTATTTTATCGAATTCCTTAAATTGATTTCTACGCTTCTCAAGCTCGCACGACCAAACGATAAGTCCGATCGCTATGAAACTTGAAATCCTACAATAACTCGCTATTACGGATCTGATGAACTGGTTTCGTCGAAATTCGAGACAATAGCCAAAATAGCTATTTTTACTCGTTAATTATAATATAAATTTTCCAATTCCAAATTAATCACTTTTAACCCAATTTTAAATGTTAACAGTCTTCATTGTTGTTTAAATAAAATTTAAACCAACTTCCGATACCATTTTATTCACATTAAATCCAGAATTCAATTATTTAAATAATCTCCAATATTAAATTTAAACAATTTAACTATCCAATCAATCAATATTGATAAGTGATTAAATTTTATTTCTACCCATATTTATCCAATAATTACATTAAATTTAATAACCTACAATAGTCAAAAGTACGGGTCGTTACATACTAACTCACTCAAAACTTTTCGTTCCCAAAAGGCATTAAGTACAGAATTTAGCATTTGTAGAACATAACATCTTATTTGCAAAACTATTACTACGCTTATACTACGCAGCTCCGATATCGGTTTTACGGAAAACAAAACTTATATACAAAACAAGTTATAAAAAAATTAAAGCTTCAAAAATTTTCTCTCTCCTGGATTTACGGTAAATTTCGGTAGAGTCTCATTTGCACGGCTCGATCGAAAAAATTTACAATATCAATATATATATATATATATATATATATATATATATCACGAATATACCAAATAGATATCAAATATACATCTCATCTCATGAGGCATCCCGAATGGCAAAAATATAAAATCGCGGTATGTGACGTCCCACTCCGAGACCCACATTAGCAAAGAGTATTATTATATAATACCGTCTGCTAATACGGAGAATAGAGCTAGATAGGAGCGACCATCTATAGCCTTGCTTTAACTATCAATTGAATACATCAACAATTGTCATACCAAGCAGATCGACATATCCAATGAATACTTAAAACAAAACCATAGGTGGCTGGAGGATCTATCAGAACAGAATATAACAACTAAAATGTAATACACATCACAGAACAGTAGATCATCATATACACATATACTGATACATAACAGAGTATACAAACTGATACATGTCAAGTGGTATAGCAAACCACAATATACAGGCGAATCCAAAAGAATACATATCAAGGTTATAACCAAAAAGGACCACATGAAAAGCTATAACAAAAAGGAGCTAGCTGAATAGTCCATGCGGAAGCAAAATAGGCTAAGTCCAAAAGTACCTAACCTAAAACATCTCGGTCTGACCGAGTATAAATACACGGGTCAGTCTAGCTAAACAAATCAATTAGATAAGCTGAACAATAATGAACCTACAAGGTCACAAAATACATATCCCTAAAAGAGATAACACAATCATCTAACAAAAGATGAATCATAACAAGACAAGCCTCATATCATCGGCAACACAAATAAACAAAGGATATGAATATCCCAAAACAAGCCAAAAAGGCAAATAACAAATACCATTGAAGGTAACACAAGATCCGCAAGGTAACGCTAATATCGTGCGGCTCGAAAAGACCAACACCGAAGGGCGGTACCTAGGGAATATAAATATCAATGAAACAAAAGATGCACGAGCTCAGTACTGTATAACAAGGATCCATAAGAGACAACACCCAGAGGAGACAGTCCGAAGACACTATCCTGAAGGTGATGAGCCAGAAGGAGACAGTCCGAAGACACTATCCCAAAGGCAACAAACCCGAAGGCACAAACCCGAAGGCAACATACTCGAAGGCAACAAACCAGAAGGAGACAGTCTGAAGACACGATCCCAAAGGCGACAAACCGTAGTGGTAAAGGTCTGGAGGCCCAGTACTGGACACCACTAACTGGCAAAATGTGTCACAACTCTCGAAAAGGAACCCTTAAAGTGTTAACGTGAGTCACATAACCACCCGTTCGCACTAAACGGTTTACTATCCGTTAGTCAATTTCACACTCAAAGCAGTACAAAGTTTACCTCATCTCATCGGTAAACCAGACCCAAAGGTCAAAACGTTCAAACGAATAGATTTGGAATTAACTGAGAAGATGAACGCACGTGTTCACAGCACGCGCTTTATCTAATCATTTAATTCTCCTCCCACTTCGCTCAGAGTGCGAAATTGTGTGTGTTTTAAATAGAATTTATAAATTGGAGAAACGAGCTTTTAATACAATTTAAAAGATTATTTTATAAAACCCGTGTATGAAGTCAAAAAGGAATCATCAAATTCAAAATGAATGATAACAACAATCGGAACAACCAAAGCCGATAAAAATTGGAATTTCAATCCCAAAAGCAAATTGGGCAAAAGACTGCAGATTTAGACGTCTGAAGTATATGGTTCAGACCTCTGAATCTGAAAAATTAAATGTTTTCCAGAACATAATTCAGACGTCTGAACCATATATTCCAGACGTCTGAAAATGGCAATTTTAAGCCTATTTTCTTTCTGGTTGCCCTCGAACCAATTCAGACGTCTGGAACTTTGATTTAGACGTCTGAATACTGGTGAATAAAATTTTCTAGTATAATATTCAGACGTCTGAATATGAGGATTCAGACGTCTGAAACCTGTTTCTTAGGTATTTCCTAAACCTAGGCCATTGATGGCCAAAGTAAATCGAAAGCGATCGGATGAGCGATGATTACGGGGGCTTACGTCAAACGACTATCCAACCTTAACGACTCACCCAAACACTCCGAACCACATAAACATCAACTATATAAGGATTTCATAGATTTGGCTTCAAAAATCATAAATTGGCAATTTCACCGAATCAATCCAAATCGAAAGCAAATGAACCTGTAAATATGTTAGGAATTCATTCCTAACAACCCAAGATAGTTATAGACATAGATATGAGATAAAAATCTCACCTTTAACTCAAAAACACGGATGAGAAGCTCAAATGCTAAGAAAAGACCAACCACTCTCCACTTCAACTCTACAAGCTTCAATCTAAGATCAAAACAAGTATTTCCTAAGTTTAAGTTTAGGAATTTCTGAACTTGAAGAGAGAAAGAGTTGGAGAAGATGAAGAGGAGGCTTACCAATAACTTCTCTTGGATTATGGAGCAAGAATTTGAGTTTGCAAGAGGAAACTAGGGCTTGAAATTTCTATTTCTTCTTCCTTTCCCCCATTTTCAGTTTAGCTTAAGTTTTAGAAATGAAAAGAGTGAATGGAGAAGAGAGGGGCTGAGTTAGGGTATTAAGTTAAGCTAATGGGCTGAACCCAAATCCAAAACCCAAATAGAAAAGTAGCAAAGATTTGACTTACTCCAAACATATCGCAGTTTATACTCAAAAAGATTGCAAACGCCATTTTGAACTCAATGGAAGTGGTTTCGAGTCCCAATTCGACAGTTTCCAAAAGTAACATTTCGACCTAAATCCAACCAACGACGCTATATTTAAATAAAACATTTAAATATATAATCGTTAAATATGCAGGTTGTTACACGATATGTAATCAGAGATATAGACCTTATTATTTTTAATACGAGCGAGTTCGCTTATATTAAACAAGCAAAGCATGTAAAAACCTGCGTACACATCCAAACGGTCTTCATATGTACCTATCTCAACTCAAATTCGCAATATTAGTTAACATACAGCGATATAGAAGCATGTATAAGACTAGTATAACCATATAACATGGATTTTGAATTCAAATAATAAATACAAGCACAAATACGCAACATGCAACAATCATATGCAATCAAAACGGTAATAACAATGGTTTACAACAAAAGAACCATCCAGCCATTAATATCCGTCCAATCAATCCAATTTAATTCATAACCATGTGACTTTATATTATCCAATGTCAGTTTTTAATTTATACCCTTCATTTCTTATCAACATTCATTTCATTAACATTTTAATTGATTCATTTCAATTTATTTGCTTTCAACCAACTTTTATTCGACTAGATTCATGTTCAATTGATTTTTTATTCAATTCATTTACTTCCAATTGATCTGCATGCACTTATCAACATTAAATGAATTCATATTCTATTAATTTACACTCGTTTATAGTTACATTCGTTTTTTCCCTTCCATTATTTGATTTCAACAATTCATATAATTAATTATACTTAAGTAATTTAATTCTATATCGCATTTCATATATTTTAAATTGATTCGCATTCACTAATTAATATTCATTTTTTTAATCATACAATGAGTTTATATTCAATTCATTTGTTTTTAATTGATTTGCATTCAACTAATTTGGTTTTGATCCATTTTTATTCAATCAACCAATATTCATTGCATTCACATTTGATTGATTACAATTCAGTGTATTTACATTCAATTGATATATTTTCAATTGATTAATATTTATTTTAATGACATTCATTTTATTTATTATCCAATGAATTTTCATTTCGTTCATTTAAATTTTATTATGCTCACATTCACTTCCATCCTTTAACTTATTTCATTTGCAATTCGCTAACATACAATTCATTAAAACTTATTTCATTTGTATTTAACTTATTTTCATCAAATTTTAAATTAAATCCAATTACTCACATTAATTTTTTCTTGCGTTCATTTATTTTTATTCTTTTTCTCACATTAAATTTTTTCTTCACACTTAAATTACATTTCATTAAAAATTTAATTTCATATTCATTTGATTAATTTCGTTTTAAAATGAAATAATTCACTTTACTAATTTATCTAGTTTTACTTAATATCTAATTCAATTTTTATTTAATATTAAGTTAAACTTCATTTTATTTTAATCCATTTACTCATTTTATTTAATCTTATTCAAGTTAAATTTCTTACCATTCACATTCAACGAATTTAAATTTGTTTTTAGCTTATAAATTTTCAAATCTATAAGTTATACAATTTATCCATTCAAAATTTCATTTTATCTAATTCATTTCAAATACATATTATTTTATTTAAGCTTCCTGAGTTAGACTTCATTATATTTACTTAATTTCACTAACTCCATTTAATTTAACATTGCTAAGCCGATTATCTTATTTCGTATCTCAAACTCAAAAAAATGTTTTCTTAACCAAATTAACCATTTTAAATTTGGTTTTATTTTCCTATTCAAATTTGTAAGTTATAACTTATTTCTTTTGTATATTATTTTAAATTTATAAGCTATAAACTCATTCCTTAAATACTATTTTCAATTATAAGTTCAAAGCTGTTTTCGTGTATTTATTAAATCATCTTTGAATATTTTTCACAATTAAAACTTGTTTTAATCGAAAAATAAAAAAAAATTGGTAGAAACTTTCACTCAGAAACTCGAAAATGAATACTGGCGATGCTGTAGTCATCACCAAAATTATTTCCCAGTGACCAAATAAGTTCGATGCTTTTATTTCTTCAAAAGTGCTTTCCAAATATTTTTCTAGTCAAAACTCTTTCAAACAATATTAATGTTAATTTTGAAGGCTTCGAAAACAAATTTTGATAACAAAAGGATTTTAATTCTAAAATTATCAATTTGAAAAATTATTTCTATACATAAGTTATATTATAAATATACTTATACAAATTTCCTTAACTTATTTACCAAAATATTCTATTAATTTACAACTTGCTCATTTTAACCACTTCTTATTTTAATTGGTTCCAATTTAATTTAATTATCAAATGCTTCATAAAATAATTCAACTAATAATCGATGATAATTAAATATTATCATCTCCTTGCAATAATTTCATTAAAAATTATCAATTTATATTTATAAAATATAATTTTAAAAAAAAATTCGTTTACCCGATTTAAAACAATATTATGTCGACTTGCCTCGTTTAAGCGTTTAGAAACCCATATCAATAACACGACGTCCTGCGCATCGACCAGAATTCATAAACAACTCTACGGATAAGTAAACAATATAAAATATTTTTTATAACACTAACAAGTATGCTCTCCCATATATATATACGCTCAAACAGACTCATTCTAGGATATTTCTACCGTATCTCTAATGTGTCAAACCCCCACAAAACAAAGGTTGTCGCTAAACTTGGCTTTGATACCAACTGTAACGACCCAAATTTTGGAAAGTTTAAATCGACAATAATTTACACATGTCCAACTTAAACAATTCGGAATGTAGATAATCAATGGGGTTAAATAAGAAAAGAAGAAGAAAACAAACACATAATCTCAGAGCGGAAACGATAAAATATAATAATCAAATAACAATTCATGAAGTTGTTTACTATACATTTGATTATAATCTATACACATTTACCAGAGTTATGTATATATACACACACATCAGTGATAAGTGATCAAGATATAGGATAGCATGAATAAGGAAACAATAATAGTAGTAATATACCAAAATCTTCGTCTTCGTCCTCTAGAGAATAATCTTCAATGCGTTGAAAAAACTCAGGATTGACCCGAGCGTAATGAAAAGACAAAACACTCGAGTCAAGATACAATAATCTTATGTAAGTCAAAGCAATATCACAAAATATGACTACAGTAACTTAAGATATGTTACAGGATTTTCCATCTCCTAAGAATCCGTTAAACTATTTATATATAATAGTATACGCTATAATATATAATTTCTATCAGTAAAATAAATATCAAAATAGCGTTAAGGCTTTACATTATCCCCTTTAACACATTTTTACAATTTTAAAACAAAGTCGTAATGGGATCGTATACGGATAAATATGACAAGGCACGTGAGGCAATCCCAAGGTAGGATTCTATCAGTTTACCCTTTCTGGCTGGTCGTAACCCATCCGTGGTCGACCCCGATGATCAATCCAAACGACAAAGGTGCACCACCGAATATGAAATCACAATAGTAATATGAGGGATCAACGTCGCTAGAGGTATCTAACCTCACTGGCTAGACATAGGCTCTTGTTTTAGTCATTTTAATTATGACACGAGTGTCAAAGCTATCCATCAACGTTCTTTTACTTGATTCCAGTAAACGTCGCCAATTCAACCACTACATTCTGGATATCATCAACCGTGTACATAATTGTTAAAGTGATTCCAATATTGATAGAGAGTAGGCCAATAAGCGGACACGATCTCTTCAACAACCAAACGTCATTTTACGCACCGGTTGGTTCTTTTACTATTTGAAAACAATTCGTACTTGATATCAAAATATCATATTCGCTTGAAAATCAAATCCATTTTGAAATCGTCGTATTTGCTCAACATATACCATATCCATTTCGAAATCATCATTTCGCTTCAAAAACCTATTTTTACTTCAAATGTTAATTCAATTCGATATATCGATTCCACTTCAAAACTTGATTCAAATTACAATTTTGGTTATAATTCACTTTAACCCAGTTCACTTTTAAATCCAAGATTTAAATATAAACATTCCACCCTTTTGATCAGTTTGAAATTTTAAAAAATAGTTTAAAATAGCTAAGTAGTTAAAATAGTTTAATAGAAAATAATTTGAGTACTAAAAATGGTTCATATAGTAAAATAGTTTGAGAAATCAAAATAATTTGAATATTTAGAGGATATAGATTTTTAAACCGTTTATACTAAAATAATTCATTTGAAAATAGTTTCAAAGTTAAACCTTTTCAGTTTCCAAATTTTCCAAAAATCAGTTTTAATTTCCATTGATTTAATCGATTCAATTCGGATTCCAAGTCGAATTTTACTTTGATTCTTAATTAACTTCAGTTCCAATTCCAAATTAATTTCAATTCCAATTTCAAATTAATTTCAATTACAATTCCAAATTAATTTCACTTTCAATTCCAAATTAATTTCAATTCCAATTTCAAATTAATTTCAATTCCAATTTCAAATTAAAACCATTTTGATTCTATATCAATTTTGAGTTCGATTTCCAAAATATCGGTTCAAAGAACTTAAATCAAATTTTCTCTTTATATTCAATTTAAAATCCAAATCTTCAAATATAATTAAATTTCGAGATCAATTTCGAAATATCATTTTACTTAGAAATATCCAAAGTTCGAATAAAAGTCCAATCTTTTAAAACAAATCTATTTTCTGAAATTCACATCACATTTCGATTAACTTAAAAATCACAACTTCGATTTTTTAAAACATTCCTATTTCATATTTAAATTTCAACATTTCGAGTTCCAATTTAAAAATAAATTTGATTTCCATAAATTCGATTTTTTTCCTTAAAATAAAATCATTTGAATAATTTCAAATCAAAATTTTAAAATCATTTGATTTAACCAATCCGGTGTCCGTACATGATTCTCTATCCTATGGTCAAGTGAATCAATTATTTCAATTTAATTTTAGGGATGGATATATATCATTTAAATCCAAAATAAATGTCATAGGTATATATCCTTTCAACCTATTTCTTAATTTATTCGAAATAATTCAATTTTACGGTTTTATACACCGTAAACAACATACAGGATGGTAATAGGATATCAAGCATCCAAACATCTAAAATATCAATCAAATTTCATTCATCACTATCCATCATCCAAACAGTCAATAGCCAAAAAAATCAACCAATTATCGATAAATTGGGGATTTTACTGGCAGTTAAATTCTAATTCAAATTTCATCTATCAATCTAAATTCTATCAATTAATTCAGATGTTAATTAAATGTCAATTTAAATTTTTTCCAACAACCATCAATAAATTTAAATTTACTTCACGATAAAAAAATTAATAACATAAAAATAAAACAGTCAAACGTGAGCATAAAAACACTCACCATTTTTTGAATCTGAAAATATTTTAGCTTCAAATATGCCAAGCTGTAGATGATGCAGATACGGTTCCAATGCAATTCATTTCACTTGAAACGGACCTCGCATGCATTAATTTCGAATTTATTGATCTCGATATAATTAGAAACCTAATTGACATAATAATATTAACTAAAATAAGAAAAATAAATACTTTACCTTCCTCTTTGTTCCATATCGTAATCTCGTTCATCTACTTTTTTCTCTAATCCAGCAAACGATCAAAGAATTACCCCTGACCGGATCACCACCGCCACACCCTAGGCCACTCGCACTACCTCCACCCTGTAGTCGCCCCCATTGAATCCAACGTCGCAGTCGCCTACACATTAGAAAATAAATCGCGACCGTAATAAATCGCAACCATAATAAATCGCGCATGCCACCCTCTTAAACCCTAACTCGTCTCCTCATCCCCTATACACATGAACAACGTGTGACTCTCCCACCCTCCGCCGCTTCCTTCTCTTTGCCATCGTGCTTGCCAGCGCAATTCTCCATTTTTTTATTCGGTCGCTGTGTTTTTTTAAGAATGTTGTACATCCGAATAATAGAGGAGAACAAAGAGTGGGGTTATGGGCCAAGAATTAGTCGACTTCATGAGAAGTTTGGGTGCATATATTTATTATTATTATTTAATATGAAAATATCCAATGTTTAACGTCCGAAATTACTCGAGCTCCAATGAAGCGTGTCGCATGGTGTTTCTAATGTTTTACCCCTATTCCGAACACAAAGAACTAGTTTCAAGACCTAATTCGATCGTATATAGAAGATATATTTTCGAAGTCAAATTATTTTATCGAATTTGTTAAATTGATTTCTATGCGTTTCATGCTCACACGGCCAAACAACATGTCCGATCGCTACGAAACTTGAAATCCTGCAATAACTCACTATTATGGATCCGATGAAGGTGGTTTCGTCGAAATCCGAAACAGTGCCCAAAATGGCTATTTTTACTGGTTAATTATAGTAAAATTTCCAATTTCAAATTATTCACTTTTAACCCAATTTTAAATATTAACAATCTTCATTGTTGTTTAAATAAAATTTAAACCAACTTCTAATACCATTCATTCACATTAAATCCAGAATTCAATTATTTAAATAATCTCCAATATTAAATTTAAAAAAATTAATTATCCAATCAACCAATATTAATAAATCATTAAATTTTATTTCTACCCATATTTATCCAATAACTATATTAAATTTAACAACTTACAATAGTCAAAGTACGTGTCATTACAAATGATGAGTATGCAGAAGAAGCGCATGATGAGGAAACCGATGAAGAAGACATCAATGTTAGAAAACCTCCTCTACACTCAATTTACAAGCCTTCTTTTAGAAAGTCTTATCTGGTATAGGAACATTTTACTAAAGATAGTAATTCAAATGTTCATAAATGAATTTGCAACTACTGTGGTCAATAATTTGCATGCGATTCTAGATCAAATGGCACTACATATTTAAATTATCATATAGCAAAATCTTATAAGTCAATTGCACAAGCTAGTAATAAGAGACCAAAAAAACTTTAGCTTTTAGAAAAAATAGCAATAGTCAAGGTAGTTGCGATCTTATTACATGGTCATTTAATAAAGACGAATGTAGAAAAGCATTAGCTTGAATGATAACTATTGATGAAATCCCTTTTAGTTTTGTAAAGGGTGAAAGTTTTCTTGAATTTTGTCGACAATTGTGTCCTAGTTCCGAAGTTCCTTCATGTAGAACAATTTGTAGGGATGCGCTTCAATTATATTGGGACTCGATGGAATCTCTTAAAAAATGTTCTCTGAATCATTGCATGGTGCTGATACATGGACTTCTATTCAAAATGTGAATTATATAGTTTTAACCGCACATATTATTGATGGAAATTGGAATTTACATAAAAAGATTATCAATTTTTGTGTGATTACTGTCATAAAGGAGAAAATATTGAAAAACTTGTTGTCCAACGTGTGTAAAAAATGGAAATTCAAAAGAATATTGTCTATCATGGTCGATAATGCTAGTGAAAATGAAGTGGCAATTAATTATGTGAAAAAAAAGTTAAATGATTATCATGGGGTTGTGCTTTGAATGGTGAATTCGTTCATATACATTGTTGTGCTCATATAAACAATTTAATTATTAATGATGGGCTAAAAGAAATTAGTATAATATAGACGAAATTCGTACTCCGGTTAGATTTGTGAGATCGTCTACGGCATGATTGACTAGGTTGAGAGAGACGTGTTTAAGTTAGGAATTGAGAATAAATCTATGCTTGTTTTAGATGTACCAACTAGTTGTAATTCAACGTATTTGATGTTGGAAGCGACTTCAAAATACATAAGGGTTTTTGATGATATGAAAGAAAATGATGGTGTTTTAGTTGCCTACTTTGATAATGAAATTTGTCCTCCGGGTTCTATAAATTGGAAAAATGCTAAATTATTTGTTAAATTCTTAAGACATCTTTATGATATTACTTTAAAATTTAGCAAAACTTTATCTATTACCGTAAATGATTGTTTTGCCGAGCTATGTGGAATTCAAGAAGAACTTCGAGTATTGATTGAGAAAACGAATCCTTATCTAGGAAGAATGACACATGGTATGTTCAATTTGAAAAATATTGGAGAAGCATAGGTAACATGAATAGAAATTTACTTGTTACATATATGCTTGACCCAAGATACAAATTTCAAATTTTGAAGTTATGTGTTGAAGACGTATATGAAAAAGTAGTTGCGAAAGACATATTAGAAAGTGTGAAAGATATTTTGATAAGGTTGTTTGACTTCTGTGTGAGTGATTCTACAATTAGAACACAAACATGTGATCAACCACAACTTAGTACGTCCGTTGATGGTGAAAGTATTGTGAATGTTAGTGATGTATTTACTAGAAGAATGAATACTTTTTGAAGACAAGTTCGACAATGAGATAATGAAGGCAATAAACTAGAAAAGTATTTAAATGTGTCAATTGAGGATGGACCAAATAATTTTGATCTTTTATTATGGTGTAAAATAAATAGTTCCAAATAGTGTTTATCTCTAGTTGCTCGAGATCTCCTTGTTATTCCAGTGTCCACGGTTGTTTCCAAATCTACTTTTAGCACCGGAGGAAGGGTTATAGACCCTTTTCGTAGTACTTTGAGTTCAGGAATGGTTGAGGCATTAGTGCATACTTAAAATTGGTTAAGGTCCAAACTATTTTTGTCGATCCCCTAGATTGAGGTTCCCCTCGATGATGTTTATTATTATGTTGAAGCCTTCTCAGGTGATATTAGCTTTCATAAAATAATCTATCTGTACATTTGTTTGAATTTACATACAATACTCTAACTAAATTGTTTGCCTTGTAGAATTTGTAAATGGACGTCAACATGAATCGTTATCGTCATTTATTTTCAACATGGATAATCCATCTCCATCACCACTGTTTTCATCATGTTTAGTTCATCTTGTGAACATTCTCATACATGTACTGTAAAATTATATATAAACTGATAAACTGATATATTCAATTGATATTAGCGTTCAACTGTTTTAACCATGAACTAGAAAATTGATATATATATATATATATATATATTGTAAACTAATTTACTATCTTCTTTAATATATCAGGTTAAGTAAATTGCATGATAACTGCCTAACTAGATAAATAGGTTAGTGAACTAAGACTTGATTTTCTTAAAGATCATAGTCTCTATCTCCGAGTATAATGGATAAATAAGATTACTGTCTTCTTAGTGATAGGATAAATTATTCTTGTGTTTACTCTACTATAAATTGTATGTAAACTGTACTACAAGATTGTCAAAAGGATAAATATGTTAATCTTATTACAACAATAAGAACTTTACGTACTGTAAATTCAAAGTATAGTTTTAGTAATCTTATTGCTATGTTCTTATAGTTCGAGCATAAATAAGTTTACAGTGTAACGGATAAAAGTTCTTACATACAATACAATAGATATATAAGATTGCATGATAATTGTCTTCTTACAGTATAATTTTCTCTTTTCTATTTGTGATAATAATATTTGTAACGATCTTATTTTTTTAACTATTTTAAATTATAGAATTTGATATAATTGTTGGATAAAAATGGTTAGAGACAAAATTTAATGACTTATTATTGTAATTTATCAGATAACTAAATTGTTTAAATTTTAAATTGGAATTATTTGAATAATTGAATCTTTAATTTATGCAAATGAAAATGGTAACAGATATTGATTTAAATTTTATTTAAGTATGAATGAAGGTTATTAACATTTAAAATTGGATTAAAAGTGAATAATTAGAAATTGGAAGTTTTATATTATAATTAACGGGTAAAATAGCCATTTTGACCACTGTCTCGGATTTCAATGAAAGCAGTTTCATCAGATCCGTATTAGTGAATTTTTGTAGGATTTCAAGTTTCGTATCGATCAGACTTATCGCTTTGTCGTGCGAACTTGAAATGCATAGAATTTAATTTTAAATTTAATTTAATTAATTGATTTTGAAAAGCTATCTTATGCATACGATCGAATTAGGTGTCGAAACTAGTTCCATTGTGTTCGGAATGGGGGTAAAATATTATGAACGCCAGGCAACACATTTCTTTTGGAGTTTGAAATTTCGGGCGTTTATAAACGAGATATTTTCCGGTTATAATATTAATAATATGCATCTATTTACAGTCAACCTCGTATCTTCTGCCCCAACCTTATCTCCATCGTATGTATACCACTTCTTTTCCCCGTTTTATTTCTAATCTTAATCTAAAATAAAGAAAAGAATGCCGATTGAAAATTCAAAAAGGAAAAAAAAGGCGAAGCAAGCATCGATTGAATGCGAGACGCACGGCGGTAGGGAAGGGCGGCGCGCGTTAGTGGGCGGAGTAGCGAGTGGCTGGGTTGGCACGCCTAGGGTTATCGAATTTGATTTTAGGGTTTCTCAAGGAGGTGGCGCGATAGCCTGGAGGCGAGCTCGATGTTGATTCGCCTGGGGTGGGTGCGACAGCGAATGGGCTGAGGTTTGTCAGTTCGTTCGTGCTTCAAAAGGGGAAAAAAAGATGAACGAGATTGTGGCGACCCAAAATTTTTGGATGTTTGAAATCGGAATATTTGATTGATTTTAAATATTTGAAAGTTTATTTTTAACTTGAATTCCAAATATCACTATTATTTGATAATTAAATTTTTGAATTAAATAATTTGAAGTTGGATAAAATGTTGAATCTGGAGTTTTAAGCCTGTTAAAAATAATTTGAAGGCTTGTAAAATTTATATTGATAGTGCTGAGGATAATAGAAGTTTTAACATTGAATCTAACAGTGATTCGTTCAGTTTTGAAATTTATAGTTTAAATCGATATTTAAAAATAACATTCCGAGACACAGTCTCGGAATTCGATGAAACTAGTTCCATTTGATCCATAATACTGTCTTATTATCGGATTTCAAATTTCGAAATGATTGGAGTTGTTGTGTGAGCATACGATATATAAATGCGCTGAAAATTTATATCGAAAATTCAATATAATAAGAGATCCAAAAAGCTATCTTCTCCATACGATCGAGTTAGGACTCAAAACCTTTTCCATTACGTTCGGAATAGGGGTTTAACATTATAAACGCCTAGCGGCACGCCTCTATGGGGGTTCGAGATTTCGAGGTGTGTATTATTGGAAATAAATTATATATATATATAATTAAATCAGCAGCCACCCTATATTGTCTTTAGCCAACCTATCTCTGTAGAAGCCGACATATACCTAACTATGTCGCTCCTCCTCGTTTAAAGAATCACGACTTTCTTTCTTTTTCTCTCCCCTCTCAACAAAATCAGATTCAGATAAAAAAAATATGGCAGAGTGATTCAGCTCTGACGACCGCGACTTTTCCTTACACGATCCTTTTTCATCTCGTCTTTTTCTCAGATGGATCCCGGTAATAACATAAAAAGAGGATGGCCAGTTATTCGTTCAAATCTAGGGCGAGGCGGCACTACTCTCGAGTGTTTGGATCGACGCCACGACGTGAATACAAGTTGAAGTCGAGCACCGGTTCTTGTGGCGAAGGGATTTGAGTGCGATTTCTAATCGCCACTGTCATGGCAAGTTTGAGGAAGGGGGGTCAGCATCCTTGTCCTCTGTTATAGATCGAGACGTGGAAGAACAGTAGGCAAGCGCGTGCAAGCGAAGTGGCACCGATCGGAGATTCACGATTTGGGTTAGGGCTTCGGGCTCGAACATGGCAAAGTCGTTTGGGTGATTTCGACAGCATCACCGCGATGGATGGAGGGTAGCTATTGCGAGCCTCGAACGGTGGATTTTGGTGGCAAAATCTGGAAGAAGTCGTGACAAAGGCGGGGCTTGGTGGGTGGCGTGTCAGGTCGAGTTCGTCGCGGATCTTCTCGTGTTGGTTCTTTCGTGAGGTATCTGTTCTTCTTCTTTTCGTTTTGCTCGAATATAATACTGATTGGAATAAAAAAAATTACAGTTTAAAACAGGAAGAAAAAAAGAGAAAGAATGTTGTGGGGTTTACAGAAACAAATTAGATTTTTTAAACATTAGAAGTTTATATTAAATTAGATTTTTGAAATCTATGATTTATTTTTATAATTATACATATGTATAGTTTCGAAGAAAATAATATACGTATACACAATTTTAACTTACTAGTTTATTTTAAAATAACGTATCATGGAGATTAAATTGTTTGATTTACTTATCTAAATTATTCTTGTTACTAAGAAATTATTTAAAAAGAAATTAGTTTAAAATTTAAATTATTAGTAAATTAAATTTTGTTAAAGATAATAAAATATGTGGTTAATCAAATTATCAAATGGGAATTTAATTGTTCAATTGACTCGAATATTAATAAAACACCTAATGTTTATACAAGGTCTGAAAATCGTGGAATCAAATCGAGTATGAAGTGGGTTGCAAAACAGGAATCAAAGGTGAGTTAATATCACTCATCTGGTTTAATTTAAATTTAAATAGTTAAATTTAAATAAGTGGTTGAATGGTTGGATTGATTGATGTGCTATATTATAGTATATAATACATCTTGGAATGATCGATTTCCCGCATTATATAGCGGATGATATTATATTAAAACCCATATACTGCGATATTCCAACTCGAAGTGGAATTGGTATTTTATGTTATGCTAACATCTGTGGATGCAGGGAAACAGGTTGGAGGGATCCAACTGGATTCCTCAGCATTTATTTAGATTATTTAATATTCTCTGTTATGATTATTTGGATATTCTGTGATGAATTATATTGGAATATTGAATGCTATAGTTTGCTTGAATATTTCGGTACTCTGAATTATCTAAATATATAGAATTGGATTTTGAAAAGAAAATAAAGAGTGAATTTTTAAGCAAAATGTTATAGAAAATTTGAATAAATTTAAGAATAAATTGGAAAATAAATAAAGTGATTTTAAAATTCTAATAAATAAATTTCGAATATGGAAAGGGGATTTTGATAAACAGAGAAATAATGAATTTCAAACCTTAAGTGACATTATTTAAAGGAATAAAGAATTTATTTTAAAAATCCAAGTTTTAAAATTTATTGAAATAGATAAAGATGGAATTTATTTCAAAATGGGGTAAATTGGAAATCAATTTGAAAATTGATTTAAGTGTTTGAAATTGGAAATTTAAAGGAGAATGTGACTATGGAATTTATAAACTGAGTTTATAGAAGAAAAGTAATATATCAGTGGATATTTGGAAGAATAAATTCATGATGGGAATTTATTAAAGGAATGGGAAGATTTGTTTAAAAATAAATAGTGGTTTATTTTTTAATAATGGGAAGAGAGTATATTTCCCTGGATAGCCAAGTGCGTTTTCAAAGCAAATTTTTAAATACAAGTTAAAAGTTTAATGTTGTTTTAAAAAGCACGTTTTTGAGAAAATTTATTGTTGCTAAATGTTTAAATTCTAAAGTAAATATTTTTCAAATCCATTATCGTAATAATTATTTAAAGGTGACATAGTATTTTGTTTTAAAGGAGAAAGTCTACTTTTATTTTTATAAAGTAACCTTATTTTAATTATTTCTAAAGTATTATTTTTAATAAAGTATTAAAGTAGTTTTTCTAAATTTAAATGTTAAAGCACATTTTACAATAAAGTGTTTTAAAAATCTAATGTTTTGTGCTTGGTGATTTCAGTGGAAATAGATATTCGGGAATTTATTCCATAAAAAAATGTGATTGAAAACTGTTTTCAAAAGGGTTGAAAATGGAAATATATCTTGTGAAGATATTTTAAGATAAATAAATAATTTAGGAAATTATTTATTGTTTGATGGCTGTTGTGAATGTTAATTGATAGTTAAATAACCGACTATCAATATTGGCCAAATGCACTTATCGTTTCGAAGAGACCGAGATCGAGATTTATTTCTCGAAAACCACTTCGATCCGGATTGTACGTTTTCATGGAAAACGAGTTTGGATTCGAAGATGGAGCAGTAAAGTGCAAGGGCTAGTCATTACTAATCCTGAGGATATTTCCAAAATGGATGTAGTAGGAATAGCGCCTTCGGTTCCGTTTGAACCCGGGATCAACTTGTATGGATGAATGCTTTCAGAACATCGTCAGGTGGACGTTGAGCATTCTAAGGGATATGTTCTAAAAAGGTAACGCTTAGCATCAAGCCTCATCTACCGAGATTGACTGAAAATCAGGGGTTATGCAGCAAGGCTAGGTGGGTAGCACCCACTTCAGGGTGAGGTCATCCCTGTCTAGATGTCCCTTCTTATTTCGACTTAGTGGTGCGGTTGCTGATCACAACCGTGGGGTGATCTTACTCGAGATTATCCAGTAAGGGGTAGCCCCGGTCTTGTGTTGCGGGGGGTCGGGAGTGATCCTCGGTACTGTGATCTAGGCCACGTACCGTGACAGGTGGTACCCCAGTGCCTAGTCATTAGTTGGAAATCCATTCTCCCTACGTGCCTTTTATGAGTTTTGTTTGTATTACCCACTTTGTGGCTAGTAGCTGGAATTTAATCATGTAACAATTTCGGCTATTTTAATAAGTATTTGTATATAGACCCTATTATAATATCAGAGGATTTTAATAAAAATGTTTTAGCTATTGTAAGGTAAAAACCCGACATATTTATTTGTGGCGTGGTCTTACGGGATGCTTTTGTTTTCAAAGGATTTTTGAAACTTTAATAATCAATTTGAGTGTGGTTTTCTCATGCTGGTTTTCCAGACTGACTCGGGTGTTATTTAACTATAATGCTCGGGTCAGACCGAGTATTATAGAATACAGGATATGGTGCCGTGAAGCTTAGGAGACGAGCTGGATGGCGATACGTATTTCCGTACTTGATTATTGTTCCGCTGTGTATCCAGTTGTAAGTTATTGATGTTGTTGAACTCTGATGATGTACTCTGATGATGTATGTATAAACAGATATGGTATTTGTTTTTGGTATAAAGATCTGTGATTACCTATTATATTTTATTCCGCTGCGATGGTTAGATTCTGACGTTGTTTTCTATTTTTCTTCTTCTACCTCTCCTTCTTTAACGCTAATGGTTCGTATTTCTGTTCAACTTGAGTTGATTGATGTAGAATAGTGTTGACTCAAGGGGTACGGATTTGCGGGTCGTTACAGCGATGCAGGTCATAAAATTTTCAACTGTAAAGAGAAGCAAGCTTGAACGTGGAAAAGGGAATAGGTATTAAGATAGTTAATTATCGTCAATTAAGTTAAGTAAATTTTTAATTACTGTAATGACACACTTAGCTACTCGTGAAACGAGCTCAAACGAGATGAGGTTAGGTACATCTAGTTGACACACTTCTTTGTATTACTATCATGACATTGTTATTGATTGGTGCATACCTTCAAATTTTAGGAGTGTTGGACGCGGTGGGCCATTAAGGGTCAACATCAACCGGTAAGGGTTAACTGGTAGTATCCTACCTTGGGCATTGCCTCGCGTGTCTTGTCATACTTTTATCCGTATATGACACCACTACGATTTATTTTAGTGTTGTCGTATCACGACGCATCCCTATACACCGACAGTTTATAGTGTTTTATATGCAAGCTGTATGACAATGCTTAAAAACGCTTTAATGGGGATCAATGTAAAGTCTTAATGCTTGGAAAAATATTTATTTAAATGATTAGACATTACATATGTAGCGTATTCTACTACGTGTAATATTTTGACGGATCCTTAGGAGATGAAAAATCCCGTATCATCTCTTGAGTTATTTCATGCACGTTATACACTGTATAGAAGATGTGAAACCACGTAAACATATCCGACGCCACGACAGTCATGTTATATGCAATATCGATTTGACTCACATAATAATATTTTAGTCCTGACTCGAGTGTTTTGTTTTTCATTACACTCGGGTCAGCCCTGAGTTTTTCAGTGCATTGAAGATCATTTTTCGAATGACGAAGACGAAGATTTGATATATTATTACTATTATTATTCTTTGCATCATGTTGTTCTGCTGCATTATTTATCCCTGATATATATATATATATAACTCTGATAAATGTTGTATAGATTATAATCAAATGTATAATATAAACAGCTTCATGAAATTTTTATTTGATTATTATATTTTGTCGTTCCGCAGCGAGATTCTGTGTTTGTTTTCTTCTTCATTTTTTATTGTTCTTAATTTATGCCATTGATTATCTACGTTTTGGATTGTTTAAGTTGGACATGTATGGATTATCGTCGATTTAAACCTTCCAAAATGTGGGTCGTCACATCAATGGGAGCGATGACTAGTTTTTGTGAGTTTTGAATATGATCCACGAATTGATACAAAAGCACCATTTGATAAGCATTAGAGCTAAGCAAGTACTTTGACAAAGAAATCAAATGTTTTGAATTTTAGTCAAAATGTGAAGGAAGTGTGTATATATAATAAAGACTATTAATAGGTATTAAAATGTTTCTAAACTATTAGTAAATGATAAAATATGATTATTAACGATGTACTTATGTTAAAATCGTTTTAGTTTGGTTGTTCATTTCTCTGTATTGGTTTTGATTTGGCACCTTTATAATTAATATAAAAGGATATTCCGATTGTCCCAAAATGATATGCACAAACACCATACTATAATGTTTATTACGGAGCATGTAAATTCTTAAGCGTTGGCGGTGGGAGTTATCGTATATGTCGTATTGCCTACAGATCAAATTATGTGTATGTATTTTATACACAAGGCAAGTATCAAATCCAAATTAAGATCACTAAATGAAAGTTTAAAGTTCTATCGAGTATTTACCAACTATTAGAGAATTGTTTATAGAAATAACAAACTTCTTTTGAAGGAGTGCGTAGACTTGGACTTCCTAAGTGATATTGAGTATATTATGTCAATTATTAATTCATGTTTAATCCTAAGTTAATAATTTTAAGTTGAAAATATTCCAAACAATAAGTAGTGGCTGATTTAAATGCTAAGTACGCCGCCTTGAATAGTGATGCGACAAAAGATGTTTAAATAAATGCACAAATTTATAACTGTGACGATTCGCCTTTTCGACCCATAAAAGCCACGGTATTCACATGTCGAACATCCTAGTGTTGGAAACATAGATTGTTAGGGTGAAAAGAAAAGAAAAGACAGAATAGAATCTCACATCGTGACGAGTAACATATAGTATGTTGATTATTTCTACAAAGAAAAACTTTGATATTCTAACAACATCAGAGTCTAACCTATCAGTCTGGATAGTTATAATAGCATGTAATTACAAATGCTGATAAATACACCAAGAAATGGAGCGGAAAGAAAAATGCGTCTTGGAGGCCTCTAGCTCGTCTTTTGAAGTTCCAAAGCATCCAAAGCTAACTCTGGAAAAATACTTGGGTCAGACTCGAGTATTATAAGAAAATAACACCCCGATCGATCTCGTAACCTGCATGAGAAACTCAAATCCCAAGGGTTGTTATATCATATAAAATCTTTCAAAAATAAAGGTATCTCATAACACCACGCTATATATAAAAACAGATGGGTTTTCACCTTACGATAACCAAACCATTTTATAGGAAATCCAGTGATATTATAATAATTTCAAGGGTTTAAAAATAAATATTGAATATAGCTAGAATGTTTACATCTTGCGTTCCGACATAGTTGGAAACAATTAAGCCCCTACCACTTATTGGAGAATGCATTCCATACAATGACAAGTCTATTACGGTACTGCCTAAGACGGTGCACTTTTGGGTAACATGTACTGAGAGCCTCACATGGACCCCTTGCTAATCAGGACCGACCTGCCCCTTACTGAATAATACCAAATATGTCACCACCTCAGTTGAGGCTAACAACCATACCAGGCTGTGAGCATACATAAACCATCAAAAAATATTGATCCAGATCAGGTGATGACCAATACTCTAATGGGTGCGACCCACATATCCATAAAGCATATCCCCAGTTTTAGTCAGTTCTAGTTTGTGAGGCTAGAGGCAACATTTTCTTTGTATATAGCAATCCCACTAAGAATGCTAACACTGCCCTTCGGCGATAATGCAATGCCAGCATTCGTCCATATAATTTGTTCATGATATGAACAAACTGAAGGCACTACTTCTATTATATCATTTCTGAAATCACCATCAGGATTAGTGGCATGTAGCCCTTACATTTAAAGAGATCCGTCTTCAATTCTATCATCTTTAAGATGTCTTCAATTTGAATTCTTGAGTTGGTTCGAAGTGGTTTTCGGATAATTTATATTTATATGATCCTGGTTTTTCCGAATCAACATTCGATAGTTTCAAATAAACTCAACTCCGGCTCTTTCGAAAATAAACATACAGTGCATAAGAGCGGAGATCACCTTCTAACCATTAAAGTGAACAAATTTCCTTATCATTTGTCTTAGAAGAACACACGAGATTATATATACAGTAGTATCACCGAAGATAGATGTACCATATACTTCTCATCTTTCTCCTAAGTATTTTCAGAGTTAAAAATTGGTCTAGATTTTGATAGTCGTTTATTGAACTATCAAACAAATAAACAATCAAATGTAGATTTAAATTCACATGGAATCCATTAAGCCTCATTTAATTAATCTTTAATAATTTAAATCTCTTTAATTATTTAAAAATTATATTCATATACTTATCTCACCGGTATAAGCATATTCTCAAACCATTTAAGAAAGATTTCCATGTCAAAATCATATTTAATGGACCAAAAATATTGTCATTCAAAACATTGTTTACTACAAATTCAACCCACTTATCCTTCGATTTTAAGTATGGAAAGAATACTTTCATATCACCATAATTAAGAAGGATTATATTTTAATTTTATACACTTAATTTTCATAAGTGATCCAATCATATATGGAATTAATACTTTATACACCGAACATAAATTTTCGATTTCAAACGTAGACTATCCATCGGATAACAAGGAAGTTGTTCAAGTTAGGATATTACTGCATCCCACCTTGAAACAATAACATTCTACTTTTCAGGATTGGTAGAAGTTTCTCTACCTTGAAGTTTAATGTCAGGTTTGTGGTGTCCAAAGTCTCTGTTATTCATTTAAAATCAAGTTTTATAATCCAAAACTTCTTTTCAAATTTCCAAGATCTCCTTCAAATTTACATACTCTATTATTAAATTCTTCATTTAAAAATAATTCTCTTTTATAAAACAATTTATTAATTTTTTAAATACATTTTATAAAACAACATTATTATTTAAAAAATATTATTAAATTAATTAAATCAACCTATAAACCATTATTAAATAAATTAATTACTTAAAACGCTATAAATAAAATGATTAATTGAATTTAAACATCATTATTAAATAATTATTTAACTTAAAACATCATTTTTAAAATAATTATTATCTTTAAACATCATCAATAATTAACTTTAAACAGTGGACGTAAATATCAATGATACTCCTGTACTTCAACTTTTATTACGTTCGTAATAAAAAGTGGACGGTCCACTATAAAACCAGCTTGCCTTGCAAAAATAATTAACTTTAAACATCATCAATAAAATAATTAACTAACTTTAAAATATCATTATATAAAAAACACTTTACTTCAAAATATTATAAAGTTAAAGTAAATTTAAATTCATTTCTTTTAAAATTTAGAAAGAGGCTTAGTGACCATAATGGTACTCAAACTAGCTACCATTTATTTCAGTTCAACATTCCCAGTCATATCATTGATATTTACGTAAGAATATATATATAAATAAAATCCATAATTAACAAATCGACTGATAACGCATAATTTGTCCATGTCAACCGGTTATAAATAAATGTTCAAATTTATAAAATAACAGAATATGGATTTATTCTACTAAATAGGTGCCCAAAATAATCTTATTTAATTTAAATATAGCAGAATAGTGTTTTACTATGCAAATGGAATGTCAATGCTGAAATATAATTACATAACTATGTAATTATTCCTACCGCATTAATTTATCATTATTTTACATTTCAACACATCTATCAAATAATTGTACTAAAATGTTATACTAGGTGATACAAATCAAATGTCGAAATCCGCGGGCCAAATGGACTTTGTATGAGTGCGTCATAATTTTTCAAAGTTTTAAACCATAAATTACTAAATTAACTTAAACTAAATAAATAAAAAAACAAATAACTCAACCTAAACCCAAAGCCCAATAACCCACACCTGAACTCAACTCCATTTCTCCTTCCCAAACTTAAACAATCCCCAAATCAATGTTTTCTTAAACCCAAAATCAAGTGCACGGCTGTGCACGTGCACACCCTATCTCCTCTGCCAACCATTGATTCAAAGCCACCCTCAAGTCCAACTACTCAAGGTTGACCTAATGCACCCCATCGCCTCGACTATGGCACCCTGCTTCGATTTATGTCCATGTAGCCAAGCAAAGAAATGCACACAGGCATCAAAGTTGCCTTTTTCATTCGCTAATTACCATCCCTCCAACCATCTCCAAAACATGTCACCACTGTGGTTTGAACCACGACCCTACGCCACACACTCACCCCAAACCTCGGCTAGCTCGATGCCATGAATTACCGCAGACAACCCAATATGCACACACCAAAAATTCAAAGTACGAAACCCTAATTCAACCTCGTTCAAGAAATTACAACCACCGACGACCACACGACCACCACCGCCGCCTCGGCCATGACCCAACGCTGCCTCTAGTAATCCACATTACCTGAATTTAGCCCATGAAGGGAAAACATTCATCCAACCATCACGATACACCATTGACCTCAATATCACGAGACTTTCCACAAAAACGTCGATTCACCAAGATGAACATGACTATACACTATGTTTGTCGATTCGTGTGCGTAAAAAAACTGACATTTTTCGACCGTAATCGATATATTTCTCACACAATACTTGACGAAATAACGAATTACTATTTTATTTAAAACTAGAGGCTAATACGAACAACTTTACAGTTGATTATTTTGGCTACCTTTAAACGGTTTGAATGGTATTGATTTTTGAATAAGAAATGGATGATGTTTCTTTTATTTACAATGAACAGGATAGAAGAAGAATGTAACAGTGACCTGTATATCCTATATCTCTGTGTTCAACTTGTAGGAAGCATATCAATCCATCTCAAAGAAAGTATCAACAAAGAAATTATTTTTAAACAATTACATAAAAAATGATTTTCATATAAAATTCAAATTACTTATCAAATACACAACATTTATAGTTTCATAAAAAAAAACTAAATAAATATTTGAAAAGCTCACCTTCCACCAAGTTTGAAATGCTTCAAGTTTTGATTTTAAGTGAAATAATAATTTTTGAAATAAAAGATGAGTTTTCAAGATTTATAAAAAGTAAAAAAGTATGAAATGTATGATAAGAAGAGTGTGTATATAAGGTAAAATAAAAGCAAAGAAGGCTAAAGTCAAATTTACCCTTAAATACAATTTTCAACTTTGCCATCATTTCCAAATCCATCAAAGTACCAAACATTTGAAATACGATGGATCTTAGAATGATCCATGTACCTTTTTTTATTTGTCTACTTAAGGAATCTTTCAAATTTCGAATCCATCCTTCAATATTCAAATTTAAATATTTTTTATATTTATTAATTCTTCTTATTATTATTAATTTATTTTATTCTTCATTTCAAAATAAATTAATTTTTCTAAACATTTTAAATGGTGTTCTTAAAATATATGTAAAGATAAACAACTTTCTATTACTTGTCGTTCGATAAGAAACCGAAAATCCAAAAAGCGTGTTTCGACCATATTTTCAGTTTCCCATTGAACTGCCTATTTATGTAAAAAAAATTCAAAAATGAATTTTCCATCATTATTTATAAATTAAAAGGGAGTTATTTAACATTAATTAAATATTTAAAATTAAATAAATATTAACAAATCAAACAATTAAATTCTGGGTCATATATTCTCTCCCTTTAAAAAGAATTTTGGCCCCGAAATTTCACCGCAAGAAAAAACAAAAAAGAAATAAGCCCACAGAAATAATCTAAATTTTAATAGGCCCGTACGATGTATATAGATCATCCATACGCAACATCTGATCCGATCGCTTGCTCGAATACATAAACTTCTCTTCCTAGCTAGTATCGCTCACTCGGCTTCCCTAGTGCGAACTTCGATCAGGCTCCATAATTAGGGACCTCCATTCTCCTTATATAGCCCTATATTATGATAGAAAACACTGGTAACATATCAAGAACCCTCACCAAGCGTTCAGCGTTAAGAATCAAGTGATACATTCTTGTTCGAGTTAGTGTAATCACATAAAAGTCATGTACTTGAATCTTGGATGAAGAATCCTGCGAAGAAGTGATCTACGTAAAAATTACGTACCTATTCTTCTTAGATCTTACTTATACCAATTTTCTTTATACATCTAAGATCATTCATGAAAATATTTCATATTCATAAAACTTAACTTAAGTTTAACTTGTATTACACCCCACTACATCCTGAGGGTATATACCACTATCAAGTTCAAACCTTTCTATTTTGAATTTATTTCCCTTAAGTAAACTCAAGATCCAAATACTCGGTTTTGTTTCAAAACCCTTTTTGAAATGATACTATATTTTATTAAACCATAGAAAATATACATATAGCCCAAGTAACCCCAAAATGATACTAAGAAATTGGATATTGCTAAATAGTATTAGATATGTCTTTACCAGGAAAGGTATTACTTAAGAGAAGTTCTTACTATTTGAACACATCTCTTTCTTGGAGTTATTTTCGGGCCATTTGAACTAGTTAACATAAAAAACTTCTTCTATTTCAATGTTCTCCTCTTCTATGTTTCTTTTTTTTGGAACAATACTGTATATATTTCCAATAAATAGTTTTAGCAAAATACCTATTTCCAACCTGCTTTGGGTTTGTTCGGATTTGAACTAGTCTCGATCATACAATGATAAAGAGAATAATTTACTAATTGCACTACAAAGTTTACCTGGGCAAACATCCCATCGTCGCTTAGAAGATTATTCAGATGATCACAAAACAAGTCAAGACTCATTCTCTGAACCAAACTAAAGAAAATACTCCTTACTTTAAAATTTTCTTTCTAAAATATCAGTACTAGTAAAAAAATTCAAGCAACATTTTTCTCAAAAACCACCCTTTGAGATCTTTTTAAAGACCATGGAATTTAAATCCAAAAAATCCTTTTATTTACAGAACACATTTTATAAATTTAATTTTATAAAACCATCTTTATAAAAATCTCACTCAAATATATATTTCAAAATATCCTAACTTTCTTTTGATAAACATCTTTATTAAAATCCAATTTTAACCCAACATTACCAGCGAACGCGTTATAGTCGTGAAAATTAATTCACAAGGCGTTCATTTCAATTTTACCATAATTACCATCTACCTGATCCATGCAGTGAAAGGTAAAACTGTTCATAAACTGGTCGAGCGTTATTTCAAAAACCAACAAACAATAGTCAAGTCTCACAAACTAGCTGAGCACAACTAGTCAAACAGTAAATGATGATAATTGAATATCATCACCTCCTAACAACCAAACACATCATAAATAATTAAAAAAAATCAAAAAATTATTCTTTTATATATAAAATATAAAATCTAGTAAAATTACTTCATTTACCAAATTTCCAAACAATACCATGTAGGTTTGCCTTTTTCAAGGGTTTAGAAACCCCCATCGATATAGTTGTGTCTTATGTATCGACCAGAATTCATAAACCGCTCAACCGATAAACCAACCCAATATGAACATTTTTAAAGCACTAATAAATACGCACTCGCACACACACACACACACATACATATATAAACACACACACACACACACTCAAACTCATTCTTGGGTATTACTAACCCCATCTCGTGAGCCTGCTACACCAAAGCCTAAGTGTTCGCGCAATCTAAGCTCTGATACCACATGTGATGACCCACCTTATAGACCCTTAAAAGTCGACATTAGTACATCCATGGTCTTCACATACCGAACATTCAAGTCCGGAAAGACATTTGGGTAAAAGAAAAGAAAAGGCAAAACTTAATCTCACGTCCGATGAGTAACATATAATATACCAATTACTTTTATAAAGTAAGACTTTAATATTCAAACAAAATCAGAATCTAGCCTATCGTCGGCCCAGACAGTTACAAATGCTGATAAAAACACCAAGAAACACAGCGAAAATAAAAATATAGAAATACGTCTTAGGGGCCTCTTGCTCGTCTTTTGAAGCTTCAAAGCATCCAAAAGCTAACTCTCGAAAAATACTAGGGCTTGACCTCAGTATTACAAGAAAATAACACCCAAATCAGTCTGGTAAACCAGCATGAGAAAATCAGAACATAAGGGTTGTTATATCTTATAAAAATCTTTCAAAAACCAAGGTATCTCTTAAGACCGTGACATATATAAATACAGACGAATTTTTACCTTATGATAATCAAACCATTTTATAGAAAATCCAGTGATATTATAATAATATCTATGGTTTAAAATAAATATTGAACATAGCTGGAATGTTTGCATCTCACGTTCTAGTGTAGTTGGGCATCTCACCTTCCAATATGGTTTAAAAGTAAGTCCGTACGGCGCTTATTGAATAATGGATTCCATACAATGACAATACTACTTAGGTACCGTCTGTCACAATATACCTCTAGATAAAATGTACCAAGGGTCTGACATGGACTCCTTATAAATTAGGACCAACTTACACCTTACTGGACAGTACTAAATATGTCATTATCCCGGTTGTGGCCAACAACCATACATGGCCCCAACAATACATAAACCATTAATAAATATTGTGAAGACCCGGGATTTTTGATATTTGAAATTGGAATATTTAATTGATTTAAATATTTAAATGTTAATTTTTAACTTGGATTTCAAATATCACTGTTTATTGGATAATTAAATTTTGAATTTAATAATTAGAAATTTGGGTAAGATATTGAATCTGGAGTTTAAGGTCAGTAAAAATAATTTGAAGGGTTGTAAAATTTATATTGATAATGCGGAAGATAATAGTAGCTTCAAAATTTAATTTAAAAGTGGTTTGTTCAGTTTTAAAAATATACCTTTTAAATTGACATTCAAAAAATAGCCTTCAGAGACATAGTCTCGGAATTTAACGAAACCAATTCCATTGGATCCGTAATAGCGTATTATTACCGAATTTCAATTTTCGAAGCATTTGGATTTGTCGTGTGATCGTGCGGTAGATAAACGCGCTAAAATTTAAATCGAAAATTCAGTATAATAATAAGGTCCAAAAAGCTATCTTCTCCATACGATCGAATTAGGACTCGAAACCTTTTTCATTTTGTTCTAAATAAGGGTGTAACATTATAAATGCCTGGAGGCACGCCTCGATAGGATGTCGGAATTTTAAGTTGTGTTTATCGAGACAATGTAAATTTGAATTCAATTTAAATATATATATATATATATATATATATATATATATATATTAGTTAACCATTCAAAATCCTTTCACATCAAAACTTTTTCTACGTCAACTTTTGCTCTTTTCAATAATCACTATAGCTAGAAGATAACATGCAACCATCTCTTCGTGTCTCCTTTCCCTTCCCTTTCTTTTAAAAGAATCATTCAACCGATCAAAAGAGGAAGTAAATTTCTCAAAGAAAAGAATGGCCGATGCTTCGAATCGAAAATAAAATAAATAAAAATCAAACCCCTCCTCCTCTTTCAGATCGAACTTCAATTCGAAAAAAAGATGAGAGAGCAGGAAGGCCGTTGGATCGTGAGTCGTTCTCGCACGAGCGCGCGATGTCGTGGCCGAGGCGGAGTGCGATGGCCGATGGGTGTGGCAAATCGCTTGGGAGGAGGCGATCTCGATTTAGAGGCGGCACTGGTGGTCATAGGCAACGTTGGAAGCTTGTTAAGCTAGGGTTGTAATGGTAGAGGACACGAGGGCGCGCGGCGGTGAATTGGAAGATCGGCAGAGGGTGAGTGGTTGGAGTCGCTACGGCAAGTCGGGCCTCGGTGTCCTGGGGGATTATTTATAGAGGAAGCGTGGTGGATGTTCGAGTAATCTTTTAGGTTCTGAGGGTGTCGAGCAGCCTGGAGTTCGATAGCAGTGAGTTATCGAATGCATTGTTCTTTTCCAATTCAAAAGTTAAAAATATGTACGTATGTTTATACACAAAAATAATATAAGTATTAATATATATAAATACGCATGCACATTTAGATTCCAATATATGTAGGAAAACAGAGGAATATATATATATATATGTGTGTGTGTGTGTGTGTGTGTGTATGTATATATATAGACAAGATTTTGGAAAAAAATAGGAGTTTTAAAAAAGTTTGAAAAAATAATACATAATTAGATTTTTGAATCTATATAAATTAATTTCTATATGTGTATGGGTTTTAAAGGAAAAGAAAGAACTATAAATATATCCATATAAAATTTTACATACCTAATTTCACTTACTAGTTAGGTATAAATAAGGGATTGTGGTGATTGACTTGTTTAATTTACTTAATCGATTATTTTGGTTACCAAAATATTATTTATTTTCGGAAAACTAGTTTAAAATTAAATTATTAAGTTTAGATTAAATTATTAGTTAAATTAAATTAATTAATGGTAATTAATTGTTGGATTAGTTCAAATAATGATAAACCATACAATGTTTATTCAAGGTTTGAAATCGTGAAGAAAACATGCTGATTTGGATCGAATTGCAAAACCAAAATCAAAGGTGAGTAAATATCATCAAACTGGATTACTGATTTATCTAATTAGTTAAATTAAATCATTGGTTGATTGCTTGAATTGATAATTTATTATCAGTCTGGATGTGATATTATACATAGTAGTGTGTGTGTATATATATATATATATACATATATATATATATATTGGAGTGATCGACATTCCGCATTACATGGCGGATGAGATCCTATGCGTCCCGTATAATAGCGGTTGACCCTGTACACCACGACATCCCACCTCGAAGTGGGATTGGTATTTTTATATTGTGCTAACATCAGTGGATGCAGGAAAACAGGTTGGAGGGATCCAACTGGATTCCTTAAAAGTATTGAAAATTTATGTTCATTATCTGTTATTGTGATTTATTTGATAATCTATGATAAATTATATTGAAATTGAAGCTATTGAATGCTATGGATTAGCTGAATATATTTTGGATATTTTGTGATATCAAAGTAAAAGTATTGGATTTTGGAAAGAAAGAAAATGGAAAGAAAATGAAAAGAAAATGGTTTTTAAATAATTAGTTATAGTTATTTTAAGTAAGTAATTTGAAAACCTTAATTTAACTTAAACTTTGGGATTGGTAATGGCTAGGATAAACAAAGTAATTTGAATTTAAAATTAATTAAGTTAAGGTGATTACTTATTAATTACTAAGGTTTATTATAGTAAATATATAGTTGTAATTAGTTAATGATAAAATGAAGTGATCTAACCTTTAATTTATTAAAGGTTGTAAGTTAATTGTACTTGCAAATTATTAGTTAATTCCAAAATTTTAATTAGAATAAAATAAAATGGTTTGTAATTAAGTTAATGTAATTAAACATGATTTGAAAATATTTAACTCTGTTGTAAGTAAAATAATGAATTGTGTGACTAGTTAATCTAGTCAATGAACAGTTTAAATTGGAATAACCTGAAATGAACAGTTAAATATAAAATATGAGACGTTTCATTTGAATATGCATTGTGATGGGATTTTATGTGAAGGTGGACATCCTGAAATTGAATTGTTTTGTTGAAGACAACTTGGCTAAAAAGATGGCATTTGGATTCGAAGAGACCGGGATTGGATATCAACGATATCCGGAACCACTTCGATTATAACTACTTAAATCTTTTCAGGTTTGATTTGTAGAACCAAATAGGCTGGAATTAAATAATAAGTAAGTCCGACTATTTTGAATAAGTAATGCACTTAGATATTATTTTAAATAATGGATGTGGCAACAAGTGTTGATTATAATAAGATAAGAACTCGTAATGTTGGACGAGTTACCTTGGTTTTTAAAGACATTTTTACAGCTCTAGTATTTCAAATTAAAGAGGTTTATTCAGGCTGGTTTCCAGCCTGACTCGGGTGTTACTTTATTGTAATGCTCGGGTCAGACCGAGTATTACAGATTTTCAGTTTGGGGACGTTCTGGAGCTCAGGAGACGAGCTGGATGGCAGAGATGACTGATTATTTTTCGTCGGGTATTATATGGACTATGCAGAAAGTATTCAGGGACAAGTTATTACAACTGTCCAAATTCATTATGCTCTGATATATTGTACGTATATTGACAGTTACAGCTTTTCTTTGCATAAATGCTATTATTTTATATTATATTTTGTTCCGCTGCATTTGTGAGATTCTGATGTTGTTTCTATTCCTTTTTCTACGTCTTTCTTCCTTTTCCCTTACGTTCTGGTATTTTCTTCATTCGATTATTTAGCATGTAATACAACGGACGTATTGATGTCAACTTTCGGAGGTCGAAAAATCGGGTCGTGATATTTTAGTATCAGAACCAGGTTAAGTGAGAACCTTGACTCTGGTGGGGATTACTCATTAGAGATAGGGTCAGTAGTATCCTAGAACGATTTGAGTGTATTATATGAGAGCGTGCTTGTTATTTTCTTATATAATGATTTTAAAAAAGGTTTTTAAAATGATTTTTATATAAGCTTAAATTTTGATATATAAAGAAGTAATTTTTCTAATTATTATATATATTAAAGTAATTGGTTGTTGTTATCAAAATTAAATAAGGCCGTAAGATTTAAGTGGTAAAGCATACATAACCAAATAGAAATTTGAGTAAGGATTAACTTTACAAATAAGCTAAGTAAAAATGGATTCAAACCCTAAAATTAAATCCCGAAAATTCAAGGGAATTTTTAAAGTGTTTCAAATAAGTTACCTTCATTATATTTTATATCGAATTATGATGGAATGTATGATGTGTTTGATTTCTTGATATGATAATAATTGGTTGTCAGGTCTTAATAAAGGGATGTTTATTTTAAAATAAACAATGATTAAGCAGAATGAAATGTTTAAAGAAAGTAACAATTTATATAAGTATGATTTATAGATTGAAATGGATTTAAATTGGGAAGTATTAAAATCTAGGTCCCGAAAATTTTGGAAATGTTCCAAAGTGTTAAAAGAAATAATAAATAATATTTTTGAATATAGAAATCTTGCTTTAAAGCAAGAGTGGTTGGAAGATGAAATTGTTTTGAATTAAAAACAAGAATGGTTTAAAAGTGAGAGTACAACCCAAAGGGAAGTAATTTTTTAACTTATAAGTGGAAGTGATATTGATAAGAAATTTAAATTTGAATGGAGAATTTAGATTACGTAAAGTTGAATGATTTAAAATTTAACTTAGGAAAAGTTAAATATGTTTGGGCCTATAATCATTTCAAGATGAAATTGAGATTTAACTTACCAAGCTGTGACGCCCAACCCCGAGACCTACATTAGTAAAGAGAATTACTAAGTAATCCTGTCTACTAATGCAGAGAATAGGGCTGGTTAAGGGCGACCATCATAGTAATGCGTTAGTTAAGAGCTAAGCATGTCAATTTTGTCTTGATTTTTTTTCTTTTTTTTCTTTTCATTACCTCATAAGTGGTAGACACGCTTAGTCCCTAACTAATGCACACTATGGTGGATTCGGACCATTTCATTTTTATTTATTTATTTATAATAAACACATATTTAAACAAATACTTCCTTTAAAAATTATTAAAAGAAGCATTTGGGAATAATTATAAGAATTATTGCACTTTCACTAAATAAAATCATATTTCACTCATAATTCTCATAAACAACCAAGATAAAGTTTGCAAAACTTTATTTTCATATTTTATTTCCAAAATCCATTGTTTATTCCAATAAATAATTTAATTTTCCAATTTATTTTTAATTCACAATATTAAAGTTAAATGGGCTGAATTGAAAGGGAGTCACGTATGGTTTCAAACGGTTTTCAAATTCTGTAATTGGATTGTTTTGAATGAATTGAGAAGTGGATTGAAATGATATACATCCATCGCCAAAATTAAATAAAAATAAAACTTTATGTTGAAATTATTTAAATGATTTTGATTTCTTGAAATAAGATTAAACTTACGAAAATGAAATTACTTTGAACATAAGATTTAAAACGAACTTGTCAAATGAAATAGTTTAAGAATCGGATTTCAAAATTTGAATTTAGAATTGGGAAATCAAGTAAATTTTTAGAATTGATTAGTTTAAGAAGATGAAACTTTCACTCGAACCTTGAAATAAGTTCAAGCATAGGTAATTTAAAATGAATATTTGAAATTTGGACTCAAAGTTGAATTATCAGGGACTTGGGTTGTTAAATTAAATGTTAAAGATTGACTTGATTTACGGGATTAAATCAACATTTGAAAATTTAACTCGAATTTATATAATCCGAGATGGTTTAAAATTTGAAAATGGAATTGGGATTAATTCAAAGGTGGAATTGAAATGAATTAATTGGAATTGTAATCGAAGTTGAATAAGTTTAAAATTCAAATGGGAATTGTTTGGAATTAGAATGCGATTCGAAGTTAATTCGAATTGGAACTTGGATTGAATCAATTTAGGTGGGAGATTGAACCAGTTTGACTTTGAAATTATTTTCAAAAAAAATTATTTTAATATAAACTGTCTTAAATATATTTTTCCAAGCTATTTACTTTATAAACCTTTCTTTTTTAAAAAAAAACTCAACTATCTTATAGTAGCTATTTAACCCATTTACAACTATTTAACTACTTTACCGCTACTTAACTATTTTAAACTATTCAAACTATTTTTTAAATTTCAAACTGGTCAGAGTGGAACCAATTGATTTTTTAAAGGCTTTTGATTTTGAAAAAAAATCAATTTTGGGAATTTGGAAAGCCAAGTTTGAAAATTATCGATTTTTTGTGATATCGATTTTGAAGTTTATACATGATACATATAAAGAGTATGTTTTGAAAGATACTATATGCGTATAGTATAAAATATTTTGAGAATGCTGTGGGGAAAAAAGCGCTCTTATTTAGAGTTGAAACCTATAGTAGGAGATCCATGGGTGGTTCTGCCTTGAGCCGTAAGGGAGGGTTCTAAATTTTGATCCCAGAGGGCATCCGGACTAAACTTTAGTTCCTGTGGATTGTGATTGGGGTACCGAAAGTCGAGGGCGTTGATGCCTACAGAGACATTGGGGTTATGCTGTGACGGCAGTTTAACTCGGTGTAACTCCGATCTACTGCGTTTCCATAGCGTAAGTCGAGAGACAGTGATTGCCTAAAGTCTACGTTTGATTTCGTGGGAGGGCGACATAACATCGTTAGATTGCAATCTACGAGGACACAGCAAAAGTCATGTGGCAGTGAGTGCGTACAGTCTACATTGGGACTCGACTGATGTAGTCTGTGATCTATGTGGTGAAGTTTCATTGGCAGCTAAATTCGACGGCGCTGATGCCTATAGTAGCATGGTTTTTGCTACGATAGCAACGCAACCCTAAGTGTAGCTGCGATCTATCGCGGTTCCATGATGTAATCGAGTGGTGCAAATGCCTACAGTTTTCTACGAATTTCACCGGGATAGCGACGTAATCATCGAGCTAACTGCGATCCATGGATGGGGTGATGATTTCCACAGCATTCTCACAAAAGTTTTTTCAAGTATTTTTCACTAGGTGTTGAAAACGGGTTTACTAAGTACTTATAGATTTTCAATCATGTGCCTGATCAACGTTTGACTGAATTTCTGTGAGAACAACGATGGACTTGTTGAGACTTCGAGTATAAAAAGTATTTTTATATAAAACTGTATTGGTAATATTATGTAGATTTTAAAGTGTTTTAAAATTTTGAAATAAAAGAGTTATAAAAAAGTATTTTTATAAAAGATAGTTTTGGTGATGAATAAAAATGAAAGGTAAATTGAACTCAAATAGAATTGGAAATTTAAGTTAAATGAAATTAGATATAAAAGCTTAAGTGGTAAAGTGAAAATAAATATAAGAAGTATATAAATATATTTACCAGACTTAAGATATGGATGGTTAAATTCTTAAGTAAATTTGGAGTTGAGAAATATACCAAGTAAATATTTGAATGAAAGTTTAATAAAAGTGGTGAAAAGGGAAATTGTGAATAAGTGAATAGAAATTACAAAAAATGTGAAAAAAATAAAAAATAAATAAAAGAGGATTGATATAAATAACAAGCAACTGGAAATTAATATGTAGGATGTACGTATATGAAAGTGTACGTGCAGTACTAAGGATCGTGTAATATGGTATATAAATGCGGAAACTGATAATAACAGTAAAATAAAAATTAAAGTAAGCACACCAGGAATTTATATACTGGTTCGAACTTCCCGTTCTACGTCCAGTCCCAGAATACCCTCTGGATTTAAACTAAACCCCTCACTTAACCCGGAGGAATAGGTATATCACACCTGAGCAACCGAACATGAATTTTTCCGCCTCAACAACGGAAGAGGACTTCAACTTAATACAAATACTTTGTTGACGAGTGTGTTCTGAATAACACAGATTGTCTTTTGATAGTACAATTTCCTATAATCAAATCCTCAAGAGTATATATGTGTGTGAAGATTTAGAAGGAAGATAATCACGTAGAATCGAAGTTTATGATTTAAATCAAGGATTCTAGTGATATTAAATAAGAATGAATGCTTTTATTTGCAGGAATAAATAGAGAATAGATTTCAGAATTATAAACAAGAATCGGTGGTTGTAGAAGTGATTTGAAGATGTTTATATAGTTGTAGAAGAGTTACAATCTTTCATGAAGAGTTTCAATCAAAAGCTGTGTCCGTATCTCTTGAAATAGAGGACATTACTCTTCATGAAATGATCGCATCTCTTCAGAAAGTAGCCGTTATTGTCAGTTCGGTCGACCGTAAAACCTGGGCCGGCCAGCTGAGTTTGAAAACGTATATAAAACAGAGTGTATCTGTGCATATAACACAGGGTCGGTCAACCGAGGGTACAGGTCGGTCGGCCGACCTGATGTTATTTGCACAGTGAATTCTTTTATGTGTATAATTTTAAAAGTACAACATTTGTGTGTGTGTGTGACTACTTGAGGAATGATTTTAACAATATTCTAAGACTCAATATAGGAAATATACATACTAAACTCTTAATTGTAGTCTTGTCTCCTTTGTAGTGTGGTATTCTCTTTTTGTCGCCTTAGTTGTCGTACATTCTTTGAAGCTTGTGTCATGAATCAAAACTTATGAATCAACATTCTCCCCCTTTTTGATTGATGACAATATTAATATGGCGAAGTATAATGTAAATCTCCCCCTGAATATATGGCGACTTGTCCGCAAAACATTTGTTAGTGTGCAACTATTTCTCCCCCTTTGTCATCGTCAAAAAGGAATACTTATAATAACATGAAACTTTTTTGAACATAACATATGAATATCCAAAACATAAATAAGCAAATTTAATGACATTACAATAGAATAGTCGAAAAGGAAAAGCAAATTGTTTTTAAAGATACTATGTAACTAATACGGAAATAATAAGCTGAAAGAAAAAAAAAGGATTATTCTTCATCGTCATCCGTATCCCTAAATTCTGGACGTGTGTTCTCTTTCGGAGGAGCAGGTTCCTTACCATGCCTTTGAGCGGTGGACGTGTGAGTTGCCGAAGTACTAGAACTCGTATTGTCGGAAGTGGACCAAGAAAAATTTGGAGCCGGTCGTTTTCCGCGAGCAACAAAAGAGGAACCTGCTTCAGAAGTACATGATAAAGCATCCCATAGATTGACGAAAAACCCTTTAATCTTCTTTAAACGTCCGTCAATTTTTCGTAGACGTCTATCCAAGGCAAGTTGATTTTGAGCTAGAATATCAATTGCCACTTGAGTACCTGAGCCGGGAGGTGGTCTTTGCACAGAATGTTGGCGCGTAATTCGTTCCGTAGTTCGAGTTGATGGTTGAGGTGTTGAAGAACTACGACGAAGTTGTTCTCGAGGAGTGTCACGCCAGTGAGTAAAAGGTATTATCCTAGGAGGAGAATCAGGCAATTTCATTAATTTGATGGTCCTTGAATCAAAGACACGAACTTTGCAAGTTTCGGATTCAGGAACGTTTGGGACAAAGCTATTTATTAATCTCATGATGTATTCTCCATAATAAATATGGAGCATTTTGCCTTGGTTAAAAGACAGAAGCTCATCCATGATTAATTGAGACCAAGAAACTTGAATATTTGAACAAATAGCATACAACGCTTTGAAATTCTCTGGATATACTAAGTGATAGGATCCTCCCCTTGGAATAATAGATTTCATCATGAAGCGATGAAAGAGTCTAGCTCTAGGCCTTAATGACGAAGTTTGTCGAAAATCCGTAGCATCATCTTCAAAAAATAGATGACTTATATGATCTCTAGATGAAATATTGCAGTCTATATCGTGTAAGGAAATACCACCGGACCTTGCTCCTAAGATGTGATTAATGCGGTCTATGGAAAGGAAAATTTGAGTACCACAAACCGACGTCCAAACACAATTTTCAGTGTTTCTTGGAGGGTTGACGAGGTTTAGATTAGCTAGGAATAGTTTAACCATAATATGGTTAATTTTTCAAATTGTTTTTCCGATGATCTAAGAAAGTGTCGAGACCACTATCAAGGGCGACATTTTCAATTCGATATGAAGCAAAATCAGGGTAACTTACAAAGGATTCTTCAAATATTTTGGCATTTTGAAGTTGAATCCATCTTTGGAGAGCAACATCATTAACAAGCCAAGAAGCTATGATAGAGTCTACTGGAGTGGAAGATGATGATCCAGCAGTAGTTTTAGTTTTCTTTCTAGGAGCCATTTGAAGAATTGATGAACTTTGTGTAGTTTGAAATTGAGGCTAGGGCTAAAATATGATTTGGGGGAGTGGAAATGAGAAGGTGAGATGAAAAGGTGAGTGGGTGAGTTAATTTATGAAGTATTTTTGCCTCAGAAAAACACGCTCGGTCGGCCGAATAGCCTGGGTCGGTCGACCGACCTGGGTTTCAAATAGTGCTGAAACTTTCGGGAAGCGGTCAGCTGACTGACTCAGGGTATTCGGTTGACCGAACCCTTTTAAAAAATATGCCTGAAAAGTTTCGGGAAGTGCCTCGGTCGACCGGAGCAGGGTCTTCGGTCGACCGACTCTTTGAAAAATTTTCTACCCAGTCTTTCGGCCTGGGTTCGGCTGACCGACTCAGGGATTTCGGTCGGCCAACCCATGTATATATGCACTAAGGACAGATTTAAATTTATTAATACATAAAATGCATACAACTTTTGTAAATAAATAATATGACATAATAATATATATAAGTCACCGATGGGATGTTTAAAATTTACGTTCCCATGAGTTTGGTGAGGGATTGTATTCAATCGGTGACCATTTTGGGGTTGATGGAGTTTGAGCATAGGGGGTAGTAGATGAAGGTCGAAACGATGACTCAGCTACATAATCCCTTCTTGATGAACAGAATTTCATGGCGATCTTTTCTATAAAGCTCAAGCGTCTCGCCATGACTTTCTGTTCGTAGTAAAGTTCACATTGCATACTAATTTGTTGTTGCTGATAATGATGAATTTCATCGATCTTTTGTTTGGTAGAAGGAGATAGTTCAATGGTTTTCTTTCCCTTCTTTTTATCAGGAGTAAAACCTGTATGAGACCCTCCCCATGGCTTCCATCCATGTTGAGGATTGTTATGAGGAGACGAGAAATCCAGTACTCATTTTGGCATAGGAAAAGTTGGATAAGGACCATTTTCTTGGATACGATCGGAAAAATCGTCATCCGGAGAGGAATACGAAAGTCGAGAATTCTCGGAATTGTTGTTGGAAGACATTTTGTTAATGAATTTATTGATTTTACAGTTTTTCTTTGAATGTGATTGTACGAGAAACAAGACCTTGGTATAAATAATCAAATTTTAGCTAAAAAACCAGAGGACAGGATTTACCTATGAATGATTATCAAAATTCAAACAAAATATGGTTTAATAATATGAGGTTTGAAATTTTTTAGCTAAAATAAGGTTTATTCGAAAACGAGCTAAATAATGTATGTTTTATTATAAACTATACCAGGAGATTCTCATAGCTCAAGTGGCTATGACATATTAATATACAAGCAAGTCATAGGTCATGAGTTCGAGCTCCGCTTTGGTCAGAAATAAACAATTTTTATTTTTATTTCTATTTTAAATATTTTTTGCATATTTCATTTTAGAGATCTTTTATAGACATTATTCCTAAATCTCGTCTAAGTTTTATAAAAATATTTTCATTTAGTGGTTTAGTAAAAATGTCTGCAATTTGATTTTCAGTATTAATAAATTCTAAATTTATTACATCTTTTTCCAAACAATCACGAAGAAAGTGATGACGAATATCAATATGTTTTGTTCGAGAGTGATTTACCGGATTTTTTGATAGATTTATTGCACTAGAATTATCACAATAAATTATAGATTTTTTAAGAAAACAGTTAAAATCCTGTAAAGTTTGTTGCATGTATACAACTTGTGCACATGCCAAAGCAGCAAATATATATTCTGCTTCACATGTTGATAAAGAGACACAATTTTGTTTCTTACTAAACCAAGAGACTAAGGAACGTCCAATGAAATGACACGTTCCGCTCGTACTTTTTCTATCCGTCCGGCTTCCTCCAAAATCAGCATCGCTATAAGAGACTAATTCAAAAGGACATTCTTTTGGATAAAATAGTCCAAAATCTTTTGTTTTAGTTAAATAGCGAATAATTCGTTTAACCGCTCGCATATGAGATTCTTTGGGATTTGCTTGAAATCGAGCACATAGACAAACACTCATCATAATATCAGGTCGGCTCGCTGTTAAATATAATAACGATCCAATCATACTACGATATAGGTTTTGATCAACACTTTTGCCTTCTTCATCTCTATCAAGATGAATCGTTGTGCTCATTGGTGTTGGTTTGGCAGAAATGTTTTCCAGACCAAATCGTTTAATTAAATTATAACAATATTTTTCTTGATTAATAAAAATTCCATTTTCAATTTGTTTAATTTGTAATCCAAGAAAATATGACAATTCTCCCATATGAAACATTTCAAATTCATTTGTCATTATATTTGAAAAATCCTGACAAAGTTTTTCATTTGTTGAGCCAAAAATGATATCATCAACATATATTTGTATTATTAAAATATCTTTATTAGTTTTCTTTATAAAAGGTGTTTGATCTACTTTACCAATTTCAAAACCGGATTCTAACAAATAACTTTTAAGACGATCATACCAAGCACGTGGTGCCTGTTTTAAACCATATAATGCCTTTTTAAGTTTATAAACATGATCTGGAAATTTTTCATGACTAAAAAGAGGTGGTTGTTCAACAAAAACATTTTCTTTTATAAAACCATTTAAAAAATCACTTTTAACATCCATTTGAAACAGTTTAAAATTATGAAAACATGCGAAAGCTAATAGAATACGTATTGCTTCTAGTCGGGCGACTGGAGCAAATGTTTCTTCGTAATTTATTCCTTCTTCTTGATTGTATCCTTGTGCAACTAATCTGGCTTTCTTCCTAGTTCATCTGCTTTATTTTTAAAGATCCATTTAGTACCAATAACTGATTGATCACTAGGTCTAGGAACAAGTTCCCAAACATCATTTCGTTCGAATTGGTTTAGTTCTTCTTGCATGGCAAGAATCCAGTAATCATCAGTTGATGCTTCTTTTATGTTCTTAGGTTCTATATTAGAAAGAAAAGCTACATGACCGACTTGATTTAATTGATGTCTAGTTTTAACGTTCGAGTTTACTTCTCCAATTATATTTTGCACAGGATGATGTCGTAGAATTTTTGGTGGAGATTTTGTTATATTGGTAGTAATATTCTCATTTTCAGTAATATCATGATTATTATTGAAGGTTTGTTCAATATTACTATTTTCATTCTGGGTAGTTTCATCATCAGAGTCAATAGTAACATTTGGAATTATATTTTTAAAATTTTCGTCAAAAGAAACATGTAAACTTTCTTCAATAATTTTAGTTTTTTTATTGTAAATACGATAAGCTTTGCTTCGTTCCGAATATCCGACGAATATTCCTTCATCGGATTTTGGATCGAATTTACCTAGTTGATCTTTAGTATTTAAAATAAAACATTTAGAGCCAAAAACTTTAAGATATGAAATATTTGGTTTTCTTCCATTTAGTAGTTCATATGGAGTATTCTTAGTTAATGGTCGAATAGAAACACGATTTAACACATAACAAGCAGTAGCTACAGCTTCTGCCCAAAAGTGTTTTGATAAAGTGGTTCCGTTTAATAAAGTTCTTGCACATTCTTGTAACGTTCTATTTTTCCTTTCTACAACTCCATTTTGTTGTGGTGTTCTAGGAAACGAAAAATTATGATTAATGCCTTTCTTGTTACAAAATTGTTCAAAAGCTTCATTTTCAAATTCTCCTCCATGATCACTTCTTATATTTTTAATTTTTAAACTTTTAATATTTTGAATTCTTTTAACAAAAACTTTAAAATTATCAAAAGTATCACTTTTATTTCTCAAAAAGAAAATCCAAGTATATCTAGAGAAATCATCTACAATAACAAATACATATCTATTATGATTAATAGATTGCACTTGAGTTGGACCAAAAAGATCCATATGTAAAAGTTCAAGTGGTTGTTCTGTAGATATTATTTTCTTTGACTTAAAAGAAGATTTTGTTAATTTTCCTAATTTACATGCATCACAAAATATATTAGTTTTAAATTTTATGTCAGGTAATCCTTTAACTAATTTATTTTTAGTTATCTTATTAATGGTTTTAAAATTGATGTGACAAAATCTTTTGTGCCAAAGACATGAATCATTTTCCTTACCTATTAGACATAAATTTGAATCATTGTTAACATTCATATTTAAAATATAAATATTTTTATCTCTTATTCCTTCAAAGATAGTGGTATGATTTTTATCGAGAATGTTACATTTATTTTCAGAGAAATTTATATTAAAACCTTTATCACATAGCTGACTAATACTTAATAAATTGTATTTTAAATTTTTAACTAATAAAACATCAGTAATGAGAGGTAAATTAGAGGTACCGTTGCTACTGACATCGCCTTTGCCGATGATATATCCTTTTGAGTTATCTCCGAAGGTGACTGCTCCTCTATTTGAGTATATAATGTTTGACAACATTTCTTTGTTTCCAGTCATGTGTTTTGAGCAACCGCTGTCTAAATTCCATTTTCCTCTCTTCTTATGTGGTACATCGTCTGATGAAGCCATGAAGCACACATTTGCTTGTTCATTATCACTTTCACTCTCTGAAGAGGATGATGAGTCAGTGTCGTCCCAAGTGACAGAAAAAGCTCTTCGTTTGGTTTTGTCCTTCTTAAAATTGCTCTTTTTGCGTTCTGGACAATCCTTCTTCATGTGACCTTTCTTGTGACATTCATAACATTCCATTACTGAAGATGATGGTTTGCTGCTGTTAGAAATGTTGTTGGAATTATTTTTGTTTCCCTTGAATTTATTTCTGTTGAATTTCAAAAACTTTTTGAAATTTTTAGCGATCATTTCTATATCTTCATTATCCGAGTCGGAATCATCTTTTTCTGCTTGAAAAGCCACATTTTTCTTTTCTTGTGCTCCATTTCTTTTTGCCTGCAAATTTACTTCGTAGGACATTAGATTACCTATCAATTCTTCTGGTTTTAATGTTGACAAATCACTTGCTTCTTCAATGGCTATGACTTTTCTTTCCCATTCGTCCGTTAAAGAATTCAAGATTTTTGTAACAACATCAAAATCAGTAAATTTTTGTTCTAGTGATAATAAAGCATGATAAATATCCTGAAATCTAGAGTATATGTCATTTATAGATTCATTTGGCCTCATTTTGAAATTTTCAAATTGATTTTTCAACATAGAGATTTTGCTTAATTTAACTTTGTTTGTACCTTCATGTGTTATCTTAAGTGTTCTCCAAATTTCATAACCTGAAGTGCACATGCTAACTCTATTGAATTCATTTCTATCTAATGCACAAAATAAAATATTCATAGCCTTTGCATTTGATGTGGCATCTAGTTTTTGTGTGTTACTCCAAGTTGAGTATTCTCCAGTAGGAGTTATGTACTCTCTTTGTATAATATTCCAGATATCAAATCCACTAGATTGTATATAGATTCTCATTCTAGTTGACCAATAATTATAATTTATACCATTAAAAAATGGAGGTCGTGAAGTTGATTGACCCTCTGTGAAATTAGTATTAGTGTTAGTGCCAAAATCGTTAGTTTGTGTCGTTGCCATATTACTAGAAATAAATATCAAATAACTTTGTGACGGAATAGGATGACCTTGCTCTGATACCAAATGAAAGTGTACGTGCAATACTAAGGATCGTGTAATATGGTATATAAATGCGGAAACTGATAATAGCAGTAAAATAAAAATTAAAATAAGCACACCAGGAATTTTTATACTGGTTCGAACTTCCCGTTCTACGTCCAGTCCCAGAATACCCTCTGGATTTAAACTAAACCCCTCACTTAACCCGGAGGAATAGGTATATCACACCTGAGCAGTCGAACAGGAATTTTTCTGCCTCAACAACCGAAGAGGACTTCAACTTAATACAAATACTTTGTTGACGAGTGTGTTCTGAATAACACGGATTGTCTTTTGATAGTACAATTTCCTATAATCAAATCCTCAAGAGTATAGATGTGTGTGAAGATTTAGAAGGAAGATAATCACGTAGAATCGAAGTTAATGATTTAAATCAAGGATTCTAGTGATATTAAATAAGAATGAATGCTTTTATTTGCAGGAATAAATAGAGAATAGATTTCAGGATTATAAACAAGAATCGGTGGTTGTAGAAGTGATTTGAAGATGTTTATATAGTTGTATAAGAGTTACAATCTTTCATGAAGAGTTTCAATCAAAAGCTGTGTCCGTATCTCTTGAAATAGAGGACATTACTCTACATGAAATGATCGCATCTCTTCAGAAAGTAGCCGTTATTGTCAGGTCGGTCGACCGTAAAACCTGGGCCGGTCAGCTGAGTTTTAAAACATATATAAAACAGAGTGTATCTGTGCATATAACACAGGGTCGGTCAACCGAGGGTACAGGTTGGTCGGCCGACCTGATGTTATTTGCACAGTGAATTCTTTTATGTGTATAATTTTAAAAGTACAACATTTGTGTGTGTGTGTGTGACTACTTGAGGAATGATTTTAACAATATTCTAAGACTCAATATAGGAAATATACATACTAAACTCTTAATTGTAGTCTTGTCTCCTTTGTAGTGTGGTATTCTCTTTTTGTCGCCTTAGTTGTCGTACATTCTTTGAAGCTTGTGTCATGAATCAAAACTTATGAATCAACAGTATATTATTTTATCCGCATAACGATTCGATCCAGATTTGGGCACAGAATTTTGAGATATTTATGTCGATCCGAGTTGGGATTTTTCACTCGATTTTCGACGGCGAACCCTGGATATGGTTTTTTGATTGATCATGAAATTCTCTATCATAATATATGACTATATAAGGAGGATGATGGTTTCTGATCAAGAAAACAGATCTGAGTCCGTACTAGAGAGTCGGGTGGACGATACTAGTTCGGAAGTGAAATTGTGTGATCGAGTGAGCGATCGGATTTGATATTGCTTACAGATATATGTGCATCATACGGGCTTAAGTAAACCAAATATTGGAAATTTTGTAAAGAAATGAATAAAATGATTTTGAATTCTATGATTGGATATTATTGCTAAGCAGGATATACAGGTATTAAAAAGCAAAGGATAAATTGGTGTTTGTGATTTTAGAAGATAAATTTGAATTGTCCGACAAAAAGTATGTGTTTAAAATTTTCATACGAAATTTGATGATTTTTTGATCTAGCCACTTGGCTTTTGTTTTCTTTGAAAATTTGGGGCCCGTAGAGGCGTTTTGTAGTTGTGTTGAGCTAGCCGTGCAAAGAAGACGCTGGTGAAATTTTTCGAAAATTTAGGGAGCTAGAAAAAAAATTGAAGAAATTTTTTTGCTAATTTAAAATTTGGTTAAAAGTATAATTTGAATGGTTGAAGAACTAATATTGTTTGGAAATTACGGAAGAATTTGAAAAGTTAGTAAGGGTGATAATGTATCTTAAATAAAAAAGATTGTTTAGGAAAGTTGTTGAAATTGTTTGGTTTTGTAAAATAGTAAACAGGTTATGGACCATTCCTCTTAACAAGTAATTTCGGGGACGAAATTCTTTTAAAGGGGGAGGAATGTGATGGTCCGGGATTTTGGATATTTGAAATTAGAATATTATTTGATTCAACTATTTAGATGTTAATTTTTAACTTGGATTTCAAAGATCACCGTTTATTGGATAATTAAATTTTGAATTTAATGATTGAAAATTAGGTTAAGATATTGAATCTGGAATTTAAGCTCGCTAAAAATAATCTGAAGGGTTGTAAAATTTATATTGATAATGCCGAAGATAATAAAAGCTTTAAAATTTAATTTAAAATGGTTTGTTAAGTTTTGAAAATATACCGTTTAAATTGACATTCAAAAAATAGCCTTTCGAGACACAGTCTTGGAATTTGACAAAACTAGTTCCATTGGATCCATAATAGCGTATTATTACCGGATGTCAATATTTGGAGCGTTAGGAATTGTCATGTGATCGTACGGTAGATAAACGCACTAAAATTTAAATCAAAAATTCAGTATACTAATAAGGTCCAAAAAGCTATCTTCTCCATACGATCAAATCAGGATTTGAAATCTTTTCCATTTCGTTCAAAATATGGGTATAACATTATAAACGCTTGGTGGCATGCCTCGATAGGATATCGAAATTTTAAGTTGCATTTATCGAGACAGTGTAAACTTGAATTCAATTTATATATATATATATATATATATATATATATATATATATATATATATATATATTATATTAACCAGTCAAAATCTTTTCACGTCAAAACTTTTTCTACATCAGCTTTTGCTTTTTCAAAAATCACCGTAGCCAAAAGACAGCACACAACCATCTCTTCGTGTCTTCTTTCCCTTCCCTTTCTTTTAAAAAGAATAACCCAGCCGATCAAAAGAGGAAGCAAATTTCTCAAAGAAAAGAATGGCCGATACTTCGAATCGAAAATAAAATAAATAAAAATCAAACCCCTCCTCCTATTTCAAATCGAACTTCAATTCGAAAAAAAGAGAAGAGAGCAGGAAGGCCGGTGGATCGTGAGTCCTACTCGTGGGAGCGCATGATGTCGTGGCTGAGGCAGAGTGCGATGGCCGATGGGTGTGGCAAGTCGCCTGGGAGGAGGCGATCTCGATTTGGAGGCAGCATGGTGGTTGTAGGCGACGTTGGAAGCTCGCAAAGCTAGGGTTGTAATGGTAGCGGACGCGAGGGAGCGCGGCGGCGAATTGGTAGATCGACGGAGGGTGAGTGGTTGGAGTCGCGACAGCAAGTCGGGCCTCGGCGTTGTGGGGGATCGTTGATAGAGGAAGCGTAGTGGATGTTCGAGCAGTCTTATGGGTTCTGAGGGTGGCGAGCAGCCTAGAGTTCGATAGCAGTGAGGTATCGAATGCATTGTTCTTTTGCAATTTAAAAGTTAAAATATGTACGTATATTTATATATACATAAATAATATAAGTATAAATATATATAAATACGCATGCACATTTAGATTCAAATATATGTAGGGAAACAGAGGAATATATATAGAAAAGATTTTGAAAAAAAAAGGAGTTTTAAATATGTTTGAAAAATATATAAAATTAGATTTCTGAATCTATATAAATTAATTTTATAAGTGTATGGGTTTTAAAGGAAAAAAGAAATATAAATATATAAATATATCCAAATGAAATTTTACATACCTAATTTCACTTACTAGTTATGTATAAATAAGATATTATGGTGATTAACTTGTTTAATTTACTTTTCAATTATTTTAGTTACCAAAATATTTTTTATTTTAGGAAAACTAGTTTAAAATTAAATTGTTAAGTATATTAAATTATTAGTTAAACTGAATTAATAAATGGCAACTAATTGTTTGATTAGTTCAAATAATTATAAACTATACAATATTTATTCAAGATTTGAAATCATGAAGAAAACAAGCTGGTTTGGATCGGATTGCAAAATTAAAATCAAAGGTAAGTAAATATCGCTCAAACTGGATTACTGAGTTAAATTAAATCATCGGTTGATTGCTTGAATTGATAATTTATTATCAGTATGGATGTGATATATATATAGTAGTATATATATTGGAGTGATTGATATTCCCGCATTATATAGAAGATGAGACCCTATGTGCCCTGCATAATAGCGGATGACCCTATATACCGCGATATCCCACCTCGAAGTAGGATTGGTATTTTTATATTGTGCTAACATCTGTGGATGCAGAAAAACAGGTTGGAGGCATCCAACCAGATTCCTCGAAATTATTGAAAATTTATGTTCATGGTTTATGATTGTGATTTATTTGATAATCTGTGATAGATTAAATTGAAATTGAAGCTATTGAATGCTATTGATTGGCTGAATACATTTTGGATATTTTGTGATATCAAAGTAAAAGTATTGGATTTTGGAAAGAAAGAAAATGGGAAGAAAATGAAAAGCAAATGGTTTTAAAGTAATTAGTTATGGTTATTTTAATTAAGTAATTTAAAAACCTTAAGTTAACTTAAACTTTGGGATTGGTAATGGCTAAGATAAACAATGTAATTTGAATTTAAAATTAATTAAGTTAAGGTGATTAGTTATTAATTACTAAGGTTTATTAAAGTAAATAAATAGTTGTAATTAGTTAATAGTTATTGATAAAATGAAATGATCTAACCTTTAATTTATTGAAGGTCATAAGTTAACTATACTTGCAAATTATTAGTTAATTCCAGATTTTTGATTAGAATAAAATAAAATGGTATATATTGGTTTAATGGTAATTAAACATGATTTGAAAATAATTAATTCTGTTGTAAGTAAAATAATGAATTGTGTGACTAGTTAATCTAGTCAATGAACAGTTTAAATTCGAATAACCTGAAATGAACAGTTAAATATAAAATGTGAGACGTTTTATTTGAATAGATATCGTGATGGGATTTTTATGTGAAGGTGGACATCTTGAAATTGAATTGTTTTGTTAAAAACAACTTGGCTGAAAAGGTGGCGTTTGGATTCGAAGAGACCGAGATTGAATATCAACGGTATCCGGAATCACTTCGATTATAACTACTTAAATCTTTACGGGTTTGATTTGTATAACCAAATAGGCTGGAATTAAATAATTAAGTATGTCCGATTATTTTGAATAAGTAATGCACTTAGATATTATTTTAAATAATTGATGTAGCAACAAGTATTGGTTATAATATTGTAATGTTGGACAAATTACCTTGGTTTTTAAAGACATTTTTACAGTATTTCAAATTAAAGAGGTTTACTCAAGTGGTTTCCAACCTGACTCAGGTGTTACTTTATTGTAATGCTCGGGTCTGACCGAGTATTACAGGTTTCTAGGTTGGGGAGGTTCTGGAGCTCAGGAGACGAGCTGGATGGCAGAGACGACTGATTACTTTTCGCTAGGTATTATATAGACTGAGTAGACAATATTCAGGGACAAGTTGTTACAACTGTCCAAATTCATTGTACTCTGATATATTGTATGTATATTGACAGTTACAGCTTTCCTTTGGTTAAATGTTGTTATTTTATATTATATTTTGTTCCGCTGCGTTTGTGAGATTCTGATGTTGTTTCTATTCCTTTTTCTACTTCTTTCTTCTTTTTCCCTTACGGTCTGGTATTTCTGGCATTTGATTGTTCGGCATGTAATACAACAGATGTATTGATGTCAACTTTTGGAGGTCGAAAAACTGGGTTGTGACAAATATGATCTAGATAGGGTGATGACCAATACCCTAGTAGGTGCGACCCACATAGCCATGATGCATATTCCATGTTTTAATCATTCCTTATTGGTGAGGCTAGAGGCTACGCTTTTCCTTTTATATAGCAATCCCACTTGGAATGCCAACACTGCCCTCCAGACGACAATGCAATGCCAGCATTCGTCCATACAAGTTGTTCAGGATACGAACAAACTAAATGCACTACTTTTACTACATCCTTTTTGGAATTACCCTCAAGATAAGTAGCAAGTAATCCTTGCACTTCAAAGAGCTCTGTCTTCGATTCCATCATCATCAAGATGTCTTCAATTCAAATGCTTGTGTTGTTCGAAGTGATTTTCAGATAATTCATACTTATCCGATCCCGGTCTCTCCAAATCTACATTCGTTAGTTTCCAATAAACTCAACTCGAGTTCTTTTGTAAATAAACAGACAAAACATAAGAGCGGAGATCACCTCTTAAGCATTTTAGTGGACGGATTTGCATATCATTTGTTCTAGAAGAACACACGAGTTTATATATACAGTAGTAACCAAAAATAATTATATCATATAATTCTCATGTTTCTCCTAAATATTTTTAGTGCTAAAAATTGGTCCAGATTTTGGTAGTCGGTTATTTAACTATCTAACAAACAAACAAACAAACAATCAAACATAGATTTAAATTCACATGGAATCCACCAAAACCTTATTTAATTAATCTTCCATGAATTAAATCTCTTCAATTATTTTAAAAAATATATTCATATACTTATCTTACTGGTATAAGTATATTCTCAAACCATTTAAGAAAGATTTTCTATTTCAAAATCATATTTAACGGATTAAGAATATCGCCATTCAAAATATTATTTACTATAAACCTAAACCACTTATCCTTCAGTGTTAAGTATGGAAAGATTACTTCCATACTACCATAATTAAGAAAATTATTTATTAGTTTTATACACTTGGTTTTCATAAGTGATCCAGTTCGTATACAGGAATAATACTTTATACACTAAACATAAATCTTCAATTTCAAACGTAGACCATCCTTAGGATTACAATAAAGTCGTTCAAGTTAGGATATTATTACATCACACCTTGACTCAACAAGATTCTTACCTTTCAGGATAGGTAGAAGTTTCTCTACCTTGAAGTTTAATGTCAAGTATATTGTTTCCAAAACTCCATACATTATTCATTTGAAATCAAGTTTTATAAACCAAAACTTCTTTTCCAATTTCAAATATCTCTTTCAAATTTTATACACACTTTTGTTGAATTCTTCATTTAAAAATAATTCTCTTTTATGAAACAATTTATTAAATTTAAATACCTTTTGTAAAATATATTATTATTTACACACAATGTTAAATTAATTAAATTAACTTATACGCCATTATTAAATAAATTAATTACTTAAAACACTATAGATAAAATGATTAAGTAATTTTAATGTCATTATTAAACTAATTTATTAACTTAAACCATCATTTTTAAAAACAATTAATTAACTCTGAACATCGTCAATAAAATAATTAATTAACTTTAAAATATCTTTATATAGAAAACACTTTACTTCAAATAACATAAAGTTAAAGTGAATTACAATCCATTTCCTTTAAAATTTGGAAAGAGGCTTAGCGACAATGGTACTTAAACAAGCTACTATTTATTCTAGTTCAACATTCCTAGTCATAGCTTTGATATTTACATAAGCAACATATATGTAAATAAAATTCATAATTAACAAATCGATAGATAACACATCATTTGTCCAAGTCAACTAGCATATAGATAAATATAATAGAAGAATGTGGATTTATTCTGCTAAGTAGTTGTCCAAAATAATATTATTTAATTCAAATATAGCAAAATGGTGCTTTATTCTGCTAATGGAATGTCAGTGCTAAAATTAAAGTACATAACTACGCAATTACACTACTATAAAAATACCCTATTACAGTGACGTTTTTACATCGATCAAAGATGCATGTTGTAACAGAAACTATTATAAAAGTTTTATCTTGCCTGTTGTAATAGATGTCACTTTTCTACAAATCTTTTTCTTTCCTTGTTGTAATAGATTCATATTACAACATTTTTCATCTGCCCGTTGTAATAGATGCCTATTATAACTATTTTTTACATGTTTTAATAGATGCCAGTTTTCACCAATACCTCTTTCCTATTTACCAGTTGTAATGGATGCCAGTTACATCAATTTTCTTATGCCCATCGTAATAGATGCCAATTCTTATGGCTCTATTTTTTTGCTAGTTGCAATAGATACATTTTACGACCTTTTTAATTTACTAGTTGGAATAAATGCCAATTTTCAACAACTCTTAATTGATCACTGTTATCTTCGATTAATTATATATAACAACTTAATAATTTATAAATGGAAATTTACAGTTAATAATCATAAATAACAAATAGGTCATTATTTATAATCTATTAAATTAATGATTACTAATAAATAATTTTAATTACTAATTACTATCTATAATATTTATTTATTTTGTGTTAAATAATTTATTATAGTTAATTATTAATAATTAGTGTATTAAAACTAATATTTTATGATTTATAATTAATAATTAAAAATTATAATTAATATTAAATAATTAATAATTAATATTAAATAATTACTATTAAATAATTACTATTAAATAATTAATAATTAACTTTTAATAATTAATATTTTATCATTAATGTTTGGTATATAATATTTAACTAAGTAACAATTTTAATAGTTAATATTTAATAATTAATAATAGTAATTAATTTACTATTTAATAGTATATTGAAAAATGATAATCAATGATTAATAAATGATAATTAATGATTAATCATTGATAATTAATAATATATACAAAATAATTTTTATTTACTAATTAGCATTCAATTATAATTGACTAGTAACAAGTAAAAATTGATAGTTAAAATTAACAAATAAGAAGAAATATTTAATAATTATTTTTGATAATTTCTATTAAATAATTAATAAATAATGGCTAGGACTAATATTTAATAACTAATAAATAGTAACTAATTAATATTTAATAATTAATAAATATTTATCATTTAGTACTTGATATTTAATAGTCATAATTAATAACTATATTTAATATTTCAAAAAAACTAAATTTTAAAATTTTTAAAACTAAATTTAAAAGATCTATAAAATTTAGAAACACGATTTTTGTAACGGCCTGAAATTTCAGTCATTCGAATTTAGAATATTTAATGATTTTAAATTGAAAAGTCAAATTTGTAAGTTAAGTAACTTATATTTCAAATATAGCGATTTATTTGATAATTAAATTATTAAATTTAATTTTTGGAATTGTTTGAATAATTGAATCTTGTATTGAATCTGGAGAAAAATGATTTTAAAAAATGATTTAAATTCTATTTAAACAACAATGGAGATAGTAAACTGTAAAATTGGATTTAAAAGTGATTAAACTGATTTTGGAAATAATTCGTTTTAATTAACATGTAAAAATAGCCATTTGGGGCATTGTCTCGGATTCCGACGAAACCAGTTTCATTGGGTCTGTAATAGTGAATTATTATACGCTTTTAAATTTAGTGGCGATCAGACGTATCGTTTGGTTGTGCGAGTTCGGAATGCGCATAAATTAATTAAAGGAATTTAATAATGTAATTTGATTTTGAAAGTTAACTTATATATATGATGGAATTGGCTCCCGATACTAGCTCCATTGTGTTCGAAATAAGAGTACTACATATAGAATGCCAAGCGGCATGCCTCGTTTGGAGTTCGAAAATTTAATGTGTGAATAGTGCTTTTGAAATTTTCTATATAAGGACCTAAATATTTTCATTCACGACTTAACTCTAAAACCAAGCTCCAGCCACCATTCCCAAATAACCAAATCCAACGGCCATAAATCGATCGAAAGCTAGGAGCAAAATTAGCCGAAACGTTCAACATGAAAGTTAGAAAGCTCGATGCCACGAACCCATCCATACCAAGCAATCAACCATCGGTGAACTAGAGTGGGGGCTAGGGTGTTTCGACCATCGATAGTTTGGGTGTGTTTTTGGTGATTTGGAGGCGTCGATGAAGTCGCGGTTGGTGGCGTGGGGAAGCTCGAGAGCAAGGCCGCGCATGGTGGAGGTCGTCGCGACGACAGACGCAAAAACGATGGCGCGGTGAACGTTAAGTTTGAGGTCGATTTTTTATTTCCTAGAAATGACAATGAGAGATGGGAGGGAAGATAAATATTATTTAATTTAATTTTAATTTTAATTTGATTTAAGTTAATTATAATTTAATTATTTCAACGTTCGTTAATTTGTAACTTTTTCGTACAAGGTCAAAATTGAGCACGACGGTGTGTGTTGCAATCTTAACATCGAAATCTATTATATGGAGTTGGATTGGACGGATTTGGAACTAGTAGAAAATTGGGTTAAATTTGAATGCCTATTCAATTTTAATTCAAACCATAACTCTTCACCAATTATTCGAATTAAACCTCTCTGGCCCACTTATATCTTTATATAAGTGCGGATGATTTTATTGTTGATTTTTTGGAATATTTACTATTTTATTAGTTGGTTTGGATATATTCCCGCCCCTGGAGCGATGAGACATTATACGTTCATGTGTATGAGCGGATGAACCTTTGCATACAATTCCACCTCGAAGCAGTTAGTTTATATTATTTGATTATATACTGTATGTGATGCAAGGGGACGGGTTGGAGTGATCCAACATGATTCCTCACATTGTTGATTTTACTTTTCATATATTTTGATTTATGATTAGTTGGATGTCATATTTATGCCATGGATATGTCTTTGCTTATTTAGTGCTCTAGTGGCACTAGGCCATATTTTTTGTATTTTGAAAGATTATAAAATAGTGATTTTGAATTGAAATGATTTTCAAAGTGATCTTGGGAAGTATATATGTTTTAATAATTTTAAATTATTAAAAATAATGAATTTAATTTTAAAGAAATAAAAATTATGATTTTTGATGTTATAAAAGTAAAGTTTTGAGAAAACTTTAAATGGAGATTTTTTAATAGTTTATATGAAGGATTTATAAAAATGATATTTTATAAATAATTAAATAGATTCATAATCATAGTTTGTAAATATTTTGTAAATGGATTTGAATTTGTTTGGTAAATAGATTTACAAATGGATTTTATAAATAAATTAGATTTATAAAGAAGAGATAATTAGTTTAAAGGAAAAACTTTAAACCAATTTTTAAACCAAAGATGCAACATTTAGAATTTAGGCAGAAGGACAGTAGCGCTTTTTTTTCAATTTTCCGACTTCAACTGTTTCCTCCGCTTTCGTCCAAGTTTACCCCAACCGCCGTCTACCTTCAGCTACTGCTTGCCCTAGCCGCCATTGTCCAAGCAATCGTCATCTGAAGTCGTTGTCGTCCTAGCCGCCATCGTCTAAGCCTCTCTCTTGCCGATGTTCGAATCGAATTGGATCTTCCGTTGTCGACGTCGATTTCTTCAAAATCGAGAAAACTTAACTTGTAGCCTCAACCCAAACCTATGTCCAAAATTATTTGACCTTTGAATTTAAGAGCTGTAAATTCAAGATCTAAGAAACGAATGGAAAAGCAGAATCTAGAAAAAGAAGAAAACAGTCTAAAAAGTACCATGAATTTTGAATGATATTTAGATATAGCATTTCTATTTGAGACACAGTAGATTGGGTTTAATATGCTAAATGATAGACTAATATAGAATTTGTACTTTTAAATATAATATCATTATCTGACTATGCAAAATGATAGTTGGATATAGCATAAGCATATTTCAACTGAATAATGACGGAAAAAGTGCAAAATGATACTTGAATATAGCATAAGTATATTTAAAGTGAACTAGCATGAATAGAATATACAAAATAAAATAAGTATTTTTAAAGAGAACTACCATGAATATAACATACAAAATGATAACTATATATAGGATCTGTGTTTTTTAATGTAACATTTTAATCACAAAGTTCACTACCATGTTTATGATATACTAAATGATAGTTTAATGTAGCATTTGAGTTATGCAGTCTACTATCATGTTCAAAATAGACAAAATGATACTTTAATATAACATTTTAATTATGAAGTCCAATATTATGATTACAATATGCAAATTGAAATTTAGTGTAACATTTTAATCACAAAGTCCACTACCATGTTTATGATATGCAAAATGATAGTTTAATGTAGCATTTAAGTTATGAAGTCAACTATCTCATTTAAAATATGCAAAGTGATAGTTTGATATAGCATTTTGACTTACGAAGTCCAATATCAAAGCTACAGTATGCAAAATGATATCCAATGTAGCATCTTAATCACAAAGTCCACTAGCATATTTCAGGCATACAAAATGATAGTTTAACATAGCATTTGAGTTATGAAGTCCAATGTCATGTTTACAATATGCAAAATGATAGTTTAATATAGCATTATAGTCATGAACAACAGCTTGAAGCTTACCAGAAATACAATCAACATTAAATACACCATCTGAAACTAACAAGAGCAATATTCCACATCAAATACAAAATAATAAAACAATAAAAGACTAAATTGCATAATATACACAAAAATGCTAGTTTCATATAGCATAATAATATGAAAGATACAGTAATCACACGCAGAAACAAAAAACTGATCAAAAGACATTACCAATCATCAATAATTCCAATACATGTCAAACATCCAATTAAGATCAAAATTGTGTTAGAATTCTATAGCGTTCACAAGCAGGTGGCGATGCACTCAAACTTAAAGCGCTCACAGTATCGCCTCCTATTCTCGATATCACAATGCACAACGAGAATGGCGAACTCGACTCAAGCAATCTAGAATGGAGGAGCGACGATCTCGATCTTCATCTAAGTAAAATGGTGAAGTGAGATGCATTTTCGAGTCGACATCTTCAGGTGAATACCAACAGTGAGTTTGGGAAGACGGAGTGGGGAATTTTATTCGAGGATAAGCAAAGATCAATTTAATTTTTAGTAGTCGGCATGATTTGAGGTCGAGATTGAAGAAGATGCATGATTTAATTTTTGTTCAAGTTTTTCCTTCGGCCGAAATTATAAAACCCGCGTCCTTAAAAAAGAAAAAAAATATGTACTTCTCTCAAGCAAAACATGATGTCTTTTTCCTTCATCCCATTTTCCTGTGTAAAGAAATGGATTTATAAGTGGATTTTGATAGTAAAATGAATTTCCATAAGAGAATGATTTATAAATAGAATTTTATAAATAAAGAGATTTTATAATATAGAAGTTTTATAAAATAGAAAGGAGATTTATAAACATAGTTTTATAAATATGGAAATGATTTATGTTGAGATTTAAATATAGATTTTTATAGAAAGGAAATACATTCAAGTTTTCAAGTGTTAAATAACCTTTTAAAGGAATGTTTTGAAAGGAATATTATTGATGAAGTTAATGGTTTTTTAAAGTGATAGTCTTTAAGAGTAAAGTATTGAAAGCAATAATTTCAAATGGAGTTTAAATGAGTTCGAAAAAGTGGTCTAAAATGTGTTAAGTATAAAAAATATGGATTTCAACATTTATTGTTGTAATAGACGTTTTGGGAGAAGTATGGAAGGTATGGACCATAACACTGTTGTTAGAGTAAATGATTTCCAGAAGGAAATGTTTTATATAGTATATAGGATTTATACACACACACACACACACACACACACACACATATATAATTAATCAAATCCCTATACTACTGTGTTTGGATTGTCGTAGTGATGTTTTACACAATATTTCTTTTGATCCAATAAATTGTGTTTTGACCTTCCGTTGTGAAATACACGAATTGGTTCTTATGATCATACTAAAGGCTTGGTGATATATGAAGCATTGCTTCGTATACTTAACACTCGTCCGAAGGCGTACGATTTTTAGGGTTTTACGATTATAGAAATCTATTTGGCGTGGCTCCAAAATGGTAGTGCTATTAAATATACTTATACCGTTGACATAAGCATACAGAATTTTTTTCCAATATTGAAGGATTGAAATGGTTTTGAAAATATATCTTTAATAGATAATATGAATTGAATATTTGGAAATTGATTTAATTAATTAAAGATTAATTAGATAGGCCTAGTGACTGCTTATGTGCTAGATATTATTTGATGCTTTGATGGTTAAATAACCGACTATCAAATTTGGCCATTTTTGGTTCCATGACTTGATGTGGGAACTGATTTTCTTGCACTTAGTACGAAGCCAATTAAGTAGGCTTGATTATCGTTTAATTTTAGGAATGTTGATTCGAGTAGTGCGGCGTGTCTATAGTACTCCAATCTATTGGGCTTCCTTCTTGGCCGAAGGATAGCAAGTTGAGAGTTGGAACGTGATAAGTATACGAGACTTGGTTTTCGTATGAGGTTGAGGGCCTCTTTATCGTTGTTGGTCCGGAGAGACCGGGGTTAGATTTATCAGAGAACCACTTTGGACTAATGCATGCATTCGAAAGTGTAGGTTTATGATGATGATTTTTGAAGATGGATATCTTCATGCTGCAGGGCTACTTGCCACTACACCCGTGATGCATATTGTATATATGGTGGCAGTAGTACTTTGTTATGAAAATCTTCGATATGCAAGGACTTCCTACTACTAATCCTGGGGGTAATTCCCGATGGAATTTGGTAGGAGAGTTCTTCCGTTTTGTCCTGTTCCTGGTGTATGGATGAGTGTCTAATGTTGTATTTCTAATTACATCGATTGATCTCTATAAATGTATCATCTATTTGGTGGCGGAGGAAGCAACTTCTCTTAGATTAACACCCGTCCCTGAGATATACAAGTTTAGGATTTATACGTTTGTAGAAATCAATTATGTGATCATGGAATGATATCGTGGCATTCAACGTAGAATGTGCTATGTGAAAGGCAAATGTTACCTTAAGCCTTATCACCCAGTAATGGTTTAAAATACGATCCTGGTCTCTTCGAAACAACGTTCGCTATTCCCGATAAACTCAACCCCACTTCTCTAGGAAGTAAACAGATGAAAATAAGGTCGGAGATCACCTTCTAACCATTGATGGACGGATTTCCTTATAACGTCCAAGAAGAACGAACGAGTTTATACGTACAGGATAACACCTCGAAAGATAACTGTACCATACAATTCCTGTGCTTCCTCTAGATACTTCCAAAGTTATGTTCGGTCCAGATTTGATAGTCGGTTATTTAACTACCAAACTAAACAATCAATTCAACCAAATATCCATTTTCCATTAAAAACACTTATATCTCCTTTAAATTGAATTTCAAATACACAAATCTCTTTATCCAAAAATATACGCTTCAAAAATATTTAGAATAAAGTACTTAAATCACTTCATTCAAATAATACTTATGAAAATCTATAGTAATTCTCCAAGTAAAACTCCAGCCAAAAACTACTTTTAAATAACGTCATTTTATAAAATATAAATATTTAATGACTACCCTTTTAAGACCATAATACAAATTTAGCCTTCAAAAATATTTAACTACTATAACTAACTTAATTATAGTTTGCTTTAAAAAATTTAAAACAATTTAAATAATAAACTTCTCTAAAAACATTCTTTTAAAACATCTTTAAAACTTCTAGTTTATACTTAAAAATCTTTCCTTTAAGATATACTTAACTTTCCAGAAAAATACATTTCCACTTAAATAAAACCGGTCTTATCATTTTCATAAATCCTTCTCGACTTATCTCTAGTTTAAATTTACGTTCGCACTCCGTAAATTTCCTTTTCCACACTTTCAAAAATAAAACAAATTTATTTTTAAAACGAATTACCATCTCCTTATAAATTACCATCATGAATTTATAAATTCAAATTATCCACTGATAAATTTTCACTTTAATTATAAACCCAGTTTATAAATTCCATAGTCTTAATCTCCTTTTAATCATAGTTTCAAAACACTTAATCGATTCCCAAATTGATTTTCTGAATTAATTCCTTTTTTGAAACTTACTTCTTGATTTAGAAAAATTTATTTAAATCTGGGAATTTATTCCATATTTTATTTTTTTCATATTCCCAATTTACTTTTCTCAAGTCTATTTCAAACCTCGGATTTTAAATAAATACCTTTATACTTAAACAAATCGCTTAATCCCTATTATTAAATACTTTTATTCAAATATTCCAAAATCTCCATCTTTCCATGCTTATAAATTATCAAGTACAATTTTAAAATCGTACCATTCATTTTTTTTCTAATTCGTTACCTTTAAATTTATCCAACTTTAAATCTCCTACTTTAAAATTCCCCTTTTTATTTCCCTTTCAAAAATTCAATATTTAAAATTTTGAAATGCCACAATATATGCAGCAATATATTAACATCAAATAAATAAAATTTTCCAACATAATATATCACAGATTATTCAACATTTCATATATCTCTGACATGAAAATAAATTCAACATTTTTGAGGAATCCAGTTGGATCCCACCAACCGGTTTCCCTGCATCCACTTATGTTAGCAAAATATAAAAAAACCAATCCCACTTCGAGGGGGATATCGCGGTACATAGGGTCGTCTGCTATTATGCGGGGAGTATAGGGTCTCATCCGCTATATAAATGCGGGAATATCAATCACTCCAATACTACTATATATACCACTATATATACGTAATCATCCACAGATAATTATAGATCTTTCAATCCAATAAACATCTAATAATTTAAATTTTAGGCATTTAAATTTAAATGGTTATCCAAATAAGTGAGAGATTCTCACCTTGATTTTTATTTAGAACCCATTCCAAACCGGCTTGTCTCTCCATGTTTTTAGACCTTGTATAAACATTATATGGTGTATTAACATTTTAAATAATCGAACAAATCAATTACCATTTAATAGACTTAATTAACTAATAATTTAATTTAAACTAATTTTCCTATAATAAATAAATTTTAAGCTACTAAAATAATTAAATAAGTTAATCTCCATAATACATTATTTTAAAATAAACTAGCAAGTGAAATTATGTATATATATTTTTATATAGATATATTTATATTTATATATTTTTTCTTTTTCTGTAAATAACAAAATTAGTAATTTGCTTTACTGTAAAAACTTTTCTTCTTTAATATATGTATGCTTGTAAAAATAAAAATCTGATTTTAAAATTCCTTCTTTTCCTTTCTCTATATATATTTGTAAAAACAGAAATTTCATTTCGTTATAATATATATATATATATATATATATATATATATGTATGTATGTTATTAAATTTGAATTGAAAAAAAGAAAAAACTATATATATACCTCTCTGCCTAATCTCGAACTCAGGCTTTCCCTCCTGCTCTAGCAGCTCCACCAAAGTGAGCCAGACGTCATCCAAAACTACCGTGAAATGCTATCCCACCACTCCACCTCCTGGATGCCACTGCTACCCTCGCGAACCTGGAAGCCAAATGTTGTAGTCGAGCACATAACTCAGTTAAGTCACGCTTCGGCAACGGCATCACCGACCATCCCTTCGCCTGCCAAGCCTCCAACTCGAGATCGAGTTTGGCCACAAACACATCGAATAACTTCGTTTACCATCCCTTACCCCGGTCGATCGCCATTGCGCAGAAATCAAAATAACCCCAACCACCCCTCATCGACTGTCACCGATCCCTCCTCACCAACGTGTCGTCGTAACCCCAGCCGAATCAAGCTCGATTCCAATCGCGTAACTTCCCATCACCACATCGATTCCGATCGCATACGAATATCTTTTTTTTTCAAGAACTGTATTCAAACAGAAGAAGAAACGAGAGGGATAGGTTACGATCAGATGCGGCAATTTTTTTTGAAACCGAACGAATCCCTTCATTTGTTTTCGTTTTGAAAGGAATGGAAGGAGACATAGTGATTTAAAACGAAAAGGAACGGCTTTGTACCGCAGAGGTAGCGTGCTAGAAATGTTTGCGTGACTGTATAAGCTTGCTACAGTGACACTTGAAAAGAAGGGTAAAGGTACCAATGTGAAAACATTAATTAAATTAAGTATATATATATATATATATTTAAAATTTTAAATCGTCTTGGAACCGCAGCTAAAAATCTTTACCTCCTATTAAGGTGTGCCGCTAGGAATTCATAATGTTATACCCTCATTCCGAATGCAATGGAAAAGGTTTCGAGTCCTAATTCAATCGTATGGAGAAGATAACTTTTTGGACCTAATTTTTATATTGAATTTTGAATATAAATTTCAGCGCGTTCATATACCGTACGATCACACGGTAACTCCAAAAGCTACGAAATTTGAAATCCAATAATAATACACTATTACAGATTTAATGGAACTGGTTTCGTAGAAATCCATGACTGTGCCTCGGAAGGCCATTCTTAAATGTCAATTTAAACAATATATTTTTAAAGCTAAACAAATCACCTTTAAATTCAATTTTAAAGCTTTCCTTGTCTTCAGTATTATCAATATAAGCTTTACAAGCCTTCAAATTATTTTTAACAAGCTTAAAACTCAAGATTTCATATTTCACCTAATCTCTAATTGTTTAAATTCGATATTTAACTAGCCAATAAATAGTGATATTTAATATTCAAGTCAAAAATTTACATTTAAATATTTAAAACCAATTAGATATTCCAATTTCAAATACCCAAAAGTCTAGGTCGTTACATTCCTCCTCCCTTATAAGAATTTTGTCCTCGAAATTGCTAGGTAAGAAGAATGGTCCAAAACCCGCAAACTATCCTTCCAAAATAAATCAGTTTAAACCATTTTCAATCGAATCTATTTAAACCACATTTCACTATCACTAACTTCCAGTTTCATCTATGGATTTCAAATAATATCTTTTACTCAACCATTTCTAATTAAAATCCCAAATCAAATTTTAATTATCCAAAATTTTCTTCAAAATTTTATAACTCTCTAAATTTTCGAAAAATTTCGCCAACGTCCCCCTTGCGCGGCTATATCGGAACAACTACAAAATTGCCTATACGACCCCAAATTTTCAAAAAAAAAAAACAATAGCCAAGTGGCTAGATTAGAAAACCATCAAATTTCATACGACAACTTAAACATACACCTTACTGTCGGCAATCAAATTTATCTTTTGAAATCAAAAGCACCAATTTTCTTTTGCTTTTACTACCTTCATCTTACTTAGCAATAATATCCAATCCAGAATTCAAAATCATTCTATCATTTCTTTACAAAATTTTCTATATTAATTTCATTCAAGCCCATACGATATCCATATATCATTCATATGCGATATCAAATCTGATCGCTCACTCGATCGCACAATTTCACTGCCGAACTGGTATCCTCCACTCGACTTTCTAGTGCGGACTCAGATTTGGTTCCTTGATCAGAAACCGTCATCCTCCTTGCATACCCATATACTATGATAGAGAATTTCCAGAATCAATCAAAAATCCATATCCAAGGTTCGCCATTGAAAATCGAGTGAAAAATCCCAAATCGGATGATATGACTATCTCGAAATTCTATACCCGAATCTGGATCCAATTGCTATGCGAATAAAATAATATACGCACATCCTACATATTTATCTCAATTGATTATTAGCCATATCAATTCTCTTTTTTATTCACATTTACTTTGATTTCCATACACCTATTCATAATTATCCCATTTCACAACTTTACCTAATCATCATTCAAATATTAACTTAGTATATTTATAATACCAAATTTACTTAAGAATTTCACCTTCCATTTCTTAAGTTCAATATAAATATTTTATACAACTGCTTATATTTATTTCCACTTTATCATTGAAGTTTATATCCATTTTTATTCAGTTTACATTTTCAATTCCATTTGAATTCAATTTACCTTCCCTTCACTAATTTATTTCCAATCAAATTCAATATTTATTTTTTATATTTAATTCACTAATTTATCTCATTTATCAATCAAATATTATTACCAACTTTGGTTTTATTTAGTCCAACTCAAACTAATTCTTTTTTCACTTCGTTCTCATAATTCAAATAAAACATCAACCCAATTTCATCTACTTATCAATTAATCTTATTTGTTCCTCTCCAAATTTATTTCCACTATTAAACTTTATTTCAATGACCATTTCATTTAGCCTACTCGGGGAAATCCCTCAAATTTCCTTTATTCAACTTAATTCAAGTTTAATTTCCTTCAATTCAATTTTCAAGTTTATAAGTTTCCACTTACTTATATTCAATAAACATTTTTAAATAACTTCCAGAGTTTAAGCAATTACTTAAGCATTTCAAAATCATTTTTGAAATCAATTGTATCCCCGAAATCCTTTGGTATATCGAACTATTCCTTTGAATTTCATGACCAAAACAGTTTTACCAAACTAAAACTTAAATTCACAACATTCAGGTAGCAATTCCTCCCTTGGAAACTCGAAAATGAACATCGATAATGTTGCAGTCATCAGCGAAATTATTTTCCAACGACTGAAGTGAGTTCAGTGTTTTTTTTCAAGAAAACATTTCAAATATTTTTAATCCGATTTTTAATAGATTTCATTCCTAATCTAAAAATATTTCCAAATAATACCGCTATCTTTTTCACAACTTTGAAAAACACTTTTGAAACCAACGGGATTTAAATTCCCAAATTTCAAATTTTCAAATCCTTTCAAACCTGTATTTAAATATTCCTTTAGAATTTTATTCTATTTTAAATTATAAATCCCATTTGTAATTCACATTTACAAATTCCATTCTGTTATATGAATTAATTTGTTAACTTTTGGTTATAAAATTATTTTCTTATTTCAATTTCCATGCAACAAGGATAATAATTTAATATTGTCATTCCCTGACAATCGTGCAGCCATATATCCTTATAATAATTTACGGAAAATTATTTCTTTCATATATAAAAATAATTTGGGTAAAATTATTTTTCATTTACCCCGTCTAAAACAATCCCGTGTCGAATTGTTCTATTCAAGTTTTTAGAGATCACTATCAATAACGTTAATTACTTATATTGACCAGAATCCATAAGTCACTCAACAAACCAATCAACACAATATAACACAATTTTACATTCGCTAACAATTACGCGCTCATATTTATTAATACACTCAAACTCATTCTAAGGTGCTATTGACCCTATCTTTAATGAGTAAGCCCACCAGAGCCAAGGTTCTCGCTTAACCTTCAGCTCTAACACAATGTCACGACCTGGTTTTTCGACCTCCGAAAGTCGACATCAATACATCCACTATATTACATGCCGAACAATTGAATGCCGGAAATACCGAAGGAGGTAGAAGAAGAAATAGAAAACAACATCAGAATCTCACAATTGCAGCGGGACAATATATAATAGCTAACAAATGATCTTTATACAAAAGAACTATGACTGTTTTTAAATATTACATCATTAGAGTACATACAAAACAATAGCATATACTGGATGGTTATAATAACTTGTCCTCACAAAGTTGAATACACAACATAACACGCACAGTGTAATATAAGTCAAATATGTGATATACGTCTCCGTCATCTAGCTCGTCTCCTGAGCTCCATAGCATCCTATCTTGTATCTATAATACTCAGTCTGACCGAAGCATTATAATAAAATAGCACCCGAGTCAGTCTAGAAAACCAGTGTGAGAAAATACACTCGATTGAATTATTAAAGTTTTCAAAATCCTTTGATCAAAGGTATCTCGTAAGACCACACCACAAATAAACATGTCGGTTTTTACCTTACGATAACTAAAACATTTTATATCAAAATCCTCTGGTATTATAATAGTGTTTAAGTACAAATACTTATTCAAATAGCTGAAATGCTTGCATCCCACGTTCCAGCATAGTTGGGCACAATCAAAACCGTATGGGTGCTTATTGGAGATTGAGTTCCATGCAATGGCCGGGCTACTGGGATACCATCCGTCACAGTACCTGGTCTAGATTTGCATTCTGAGGACCACTCTTAATCCCCAGCTACACAAGACCGGCCTACTCCTAGCCTGGATAGACCCAATAAGATTACCCCACGGTTGGAATCAGCAACCGCCACACAGCCGAGATCAAGGGACTCTAGACAGGGATGACCTTACCCTACTTGGGTGCTACCCACTTAGCCTTGCTACCTCCGTTGTTTTATCCATTCCTAGTTGATGAGGCTCGATGCTGCGATTACCTTTTTAGAACACATTCACTTAGAATGCTCGCTGTCCTTCAACGACGGTGGTCTGACAGCACTCGTCTATACAAGTCCGTTCTCGGTCCGAATGGAACCGAAGGCACTATTCCTACTACATCCATTTTGGAATCACCCTCGGTATTAGTAGCGATTAGCCCTTGCACTTCACTGCTCCGTCTCCGACTCCAAGCGTTGTATTCCTTACTAAAAGTACTCGTTGGATCAAAGTGGGTTTTGAATCAAAAATCCGATCCCGGTCTCTTTGAAACAACATTCGCTATTCCCGATAAACTCAACCCGGTTCTCTAAGAAGTAAACAGATGAAAATAAGATCGGAGATCACATCCTAACCGTTGGTGGATGGATTTCCTTATAACGTCTTAGAAGAATGAACTAGTTTATACGTACAGTATAGCACATCGAGCGGTAAGTATACCATATAATTCCCATGTTTCCTCTAAATACTTCCAAAGTTATGTTCAGTCCAAATTTGATAGTCGGTTATTTAACTACCAAATTAAACAATCAGTTCAACCAAATATCCATTTTCCACTAAAAACGCTTATATCTCCTTTAAATTGAATTTCAAATACACAAATCTCCTTATCCAAAAATATACACTTCAAAAATATTTAGAATAAAGCTACTTAAATCACTTCATTCATATAATACTTATGAAAATCTGTAGTAATTTTCCAAGTAAAACTTTAGCCAAAAACTACTTTTAAATAAAGTCATTATATAAAATATAAATATTTAATGTTTACACTTTTTAAGATCATAATACAAATTTAACCTTCAAAAATAATTAACTACTATAATTTACTTAATTATAGTTTACTTTAAAAAAAAATATAACAATTTAAATAATAAATTTCTCTAAAAACATTCTTTTATAACATCTTTAAAACTTCTAATTTATACTTAAAAATCTTTCCTTTAAAATATACTTAACTTTCCATAAAAATACATTTCCATTTCAATAAAACGTGTCTTGTCATTCTTATAAATCATTCTCGACTTATCACCAATTTAAATTTACATTCCCACTCCGTAAATTTCCTTTTCCACACTTTTAAAAATAAAACCAAATTTATTTTTAAAACGAGTTACTATCTCCTTATAAATTCCTATCGTGAATTTATAAATTCAAATTACCCACTGATAAATATTCACTTTATTTATAAACCGATTTATAACTTCCATAGTCTTAATCTCCTTTTAATCATAGTTTCAAAACACTTAATCGATTCCCAAATTGATTTTCTAAATTAATTCCTTTTTTGAAACTTATTTCTTGATTTAAAAATTTATTTAAATCTGGGACATATATTCCGTATTTTTTTTAAATTCCCTCTTTACTTTTCTCAAGTCTATTTCAAACCTCGGATTTTAAATAAATACCTGTATACTTAAATAAATCGCTTAATCCCCATTATTAAATACTTTTATTCAATTATTCCAAAATCTCCATCTTCCATACTTAGATATTATCAAGTGTAATTTTAAAATCAAACCATTTATTTTTCTCAAATTCGTCATTTTTAATTTTATCCAACTTTACTATAAATCTCCTATGTTAAAATTTCCCTTTTTATTTCCCCTTAAAAAGTTCAATATTTATATTTTTAAAATGCCACAATATTTCCAGCAATATATTAACATCAAATAAATAATTCTGGTAACGACTGCAGTATCATTGACATTCATTTTCGAGTTTCTAAGTGACAGATCGCTACTATAGCGATTTGCTATAGAGGTTTTGTTTTGGTAAAACTAGTTTTGATTTTAAAATTCAAAAGTATATTTTGATATAAAAAGGAATTATGTATATATATGATTTTAAAATTTAAAAAAAAACCGTATGTTTAAATTCTCAAAGTTGTTATCTAAGTGTTTTATTGAAAACATATGTAAATAAGTTTTATAATTTATAAATTTGGGAATTAGTAAGTTAAAACAAAATTTTAAATTCGTTGAATATAAACGTTAAGAAATAAAATTTAAAATTGAACAATGGAATGAAATTTAAGTTAAATAAAATGAAGTTTGAAATGGAATTTGACTCAAGCAAAATTAAGTGAAGTTAAATTTGATTTGTAATGAATTAATGAAATGAACTAATGAAATGAACTAGGGAAATGGATATAAACTTGAGTTATAAAATAAAATTCAACTTATGTTGTAAAGTGAAAATAAACACTAGTGGTTGCATAAAATGTTTATAATAAACTTAAGTAATGGTTTTATGAAATTGTTTATAAATGATAATAATGTTGAAAAAGTATACTAAGTAATAAATGAATATGAATAAAAATAATTTGGTATAATAAAAAACTAATTGAAATAAATATGTAAGTTGTTCGTATATTATTTTATTCGTATAACTGTTTGATCCAGATTCGAATATACGATTTTAAGGTGATTTACACTGATCCGAGTTGGGGTTTTTCATTCGTTTCTCGACCGCGAACACTGGATATGGATTTGGATTGATTCTAATATTCTCTATCATAGTATATGGCTATGCAAGGAGAATGGTAGTTTCTAATCAAGGAACCGGATTTGAGTCCACACAATAGTGGTCGTGTGAACGATACTAGTTCGAAATTGTAATTGTGTGATCAAGTGAGCGATCGGGTATGGTTTTGCATATGGATGATATATGCACATCGCACGGGCTTAATAAATTAAATGCTGATGTTGGGAAATGTAGAATGATATGGTAATGAATTAAATGGATGGATATTACTTATTTGATGGTTTCTCTTATTACTTTTGCTACATTTGCATATAGTTATAGTATAGTCCATGTTATATATTGATATTACTTTCGCTAAACTTGTTCTCATTGGTTGTTAAGTGATTAATAGGTGAGGATGGTGTATGTTTCGCATTTGGAGCTCGCTTTCGCATTTTATCGATTGTATTTGTTTGCTGATATAAGAAAAGGTACACATCTTGGATTATATATCGTACTTTTACATTTTTTTTCCCTATGGGATGCCTCATCCTTGAAGATGAGATGTATATTTGTGATTATATATATTGTAACCTTTTCCAATCGAATTGCGCAAAGGAGACACCGGTGAAATTTTCCCTAAATTTAAGAAGTTAGATTTTTTTTTAGAATTTTGAAAATAATGTTAATAATTAAAATTTGGATTTTGGTTTTATAACTTGGAATGGTATTAGTTGATTTTGGAAATTTAATTGTGAATTTAAAGATTTAAAAATGTGATAACAAAGTTTCAACTAATTGATTTTGAGAGTTAAAGGTTTAAAAGAATATGGTAATCCATTTTAACTAATTGGTTTTGAAAAGTTAACGAGTTTATGGCAATTTTCCTACCTTGGCAATTTCGGGGGAGAAAATCTTTTAAGGGAAAAGAATGTAACGACCCAAAATTTCAGTCATCCGAATTTGGAATATTTAATTGATTTTAAATATTGAAAAGTTAAAATTTTAAGTTAAATAACTTGTATTTCAAATATAGCGATTTATTTGATAATTAAATTATTAAATTTAATTTTTGGAATTGTTTAAATAACCGAATCTTGAATTTAATGTGGACAAAAATTATTCCAAAAACTGATTTAAATTCTATTTAAACAGTAATGGAGATAGTAAATTTTTAAAATGGATTTAAAAGTGATTAAATTGATTTTGCAAATAACTCATTTTAATTAACATGTAAAAATAGCCTTTTGGGGCACCATCTTGGATTTCGACGAAATCAGTTTCATTGGGTCTGTAATAGTGAATTATTATATGCCGTTGAATTTCGTCATGATTAGCACGTATCGTTTGGTCGTGCGAGTTCGAAATGCGTAAAAATTAATTAAAATAATTTAAGTAATATAATTTGATTTTGAAAGTTAACATTTGTATATGATGGAATTGGCTCCCTATACTAGTTCCATTTTGTTCGGAATGGAGATATTACATATAGAATGCCAGGTGGCAGCCTCGTTTGAAGTTCGAAAATTTAACGTGTGAGCGATGCTTTTAAAATTTTCTATATAAGGGCCTAAGTTTTTTTTCATTTACAGCCTAATCCTAAAACCAAGCTTTGGCCATCATTTCCCAAATAACCAAATCCAATGGCCATAAATCGATCGAGAGATGGGAGTGAAATTAGCCAAAACGTTCAACACGAAAGTTCGAGAGCTCGTCGCCATGAACCCATCCATACCAACCGATCAACCATAGGTGAACTAGAGCAAGGGATAGGGCACTTTGACATCGACAATTTGGGTGTTTTTTTTGGTGATTGGAGGCGTCAATGAAGTCGCGGTTGGTGGCATGGGGAAGCTCGAGGGCAGGGTGGCGCACGGTGGAGGCCGCGTCGACGGCAAGCTTAGGGAACGGCGGGGCGACAAACGTTGAGTTTGGGGATGAGTTTTTTATTTCCTAAAAACGAGAACGAGAGATGGAGGGAAGGTAAAAATTATTAAAGTTTAAATTTATTTTAATTAAAGTTAATTATCTCAAGGTTCGTTAATTCGTAACTTTTTCGTATGAGGTCCAAATTTAGCACGACAAGTTGCGTTGCGATTGTAATTATGAAATCTACAATATTGAGTTGGATTGAATGAGTTTGAAGCTAGTAGAAAATTGGGTTAAATTTTAATGAACGTTCAATTATAATTCAAACCAGAACGCTTAAGTAATCACTCAAATCAAAGTGAGTAAACTCACCTCTCTGACCCACTTATATATTTATATAAGTGTGGATAATTTTATTGCTGATTGTTTGTTGACTATTTGGATTATTTACTATTTTATTAGTTGATTTGAATATATTCCCACCCTTGCAGTGGATGGGACATATTACGTTCCCGTGTATGAGCCAATGACCCTTTGCATATGATCCCGCCTCAAAGCGGTTGATTTATATTATTTGATTATATACCGTATGTGACGCAGGAGGTCAGGCTGAAGGGATCCTACAGGATTCCTTACACTGTTGATTTTACTTTTCATATATTTTGATTTATGATGAGTTGGATGCCATGTTTGATGACATGGATATATTTTTGCTTATTTAGTGCTATAGTAGCACTGGGCTATATTTTTAGTATTTTGAAACACTATAAAATAGCGATTTTGAATTGAAATGATTTTCAAAGTAATTTTGGAAGTATATGTGTTTTAGTAATTTTAAATTATTAAAAAGAATGAATTTATTTTTAAACAGATAAAAATTTTGATTTTTGATGTTATAAAAGTATATTTATCGGAGAATCACTCTGGACCAATGTATGCGTTTAAAAGTGCAGGTTTATGATAATGATTATTGAAGACGGAGATCTTCATGATGCAGGGCTACTTGCCACTAGACCCGGAATGCATATTATATATATGGTGGTAGTAGTGATTTGTTATAAAAATCTTGGATATGCAAGGACTTCTCACTACTAATCCTAGGCGTAATTCCTGACATGATGTGGTAGGAGAGTTCATTCGGTTTGTCCTATTCCTAAACAACCAGTATGGACAAATGCCTGATGTTTCATTTCTAATAACATTAATTGATCTCTATAAACATATTATCTGTTTGGTGGCGGAGGAGGCAACTTCTCTTAGTTCACTCTTTCTTGAGATATACGAGCTCAGAAGTTATACGTTTATAGAAATCAATTGTGTTATCATTGAATTCAATATGGTGTTCAAACTAGATTGTGCTATATGAAAGGTAAACGTTACCTTAAGCCTTATCATCCGGTAATGGCTTAAATAGGGTACGTCGTAAGGCTATGTGGTTTGCAACCATTAGGGTATAATTATCACCTTTCTAGACAACACTCTATATGTCAAGTATGTAGTGTTGCTATAGACGTCTCGGATAGGTCTGTAATGCTCGGGGTGATGACATATTTGGTTTCAATCTAGGATATGTCTGAGTGCCAAATAAGGATAGATCGGTCTTGCCAGATGCAGAGGATTGTTTGTGTATCCTCGGTACATTCCTCTAAAGATGTATTATACGGAAGATAGTGCCTTTTCTGCCATTGTATGAAAATCCATTTTCCAATACATGCCTGCCATCTTGTTTGTAAACCTATTATGCCATCAAATTTAACCAATGTAACAATTTCAGGTATTTTAATATTATATGTATATTGGACATGAGTATAACATAACAGATTTGATATGAAATGTTTTGGTTATCGTAAGATAAAAACTCATCCGTGTTTATGTGCGACATGGTCTTACGAGATACCTTTGTTTTTGAAAGGTTTTTATAACTTTGAAAGTCAGTTGGGATATGTTTTCTCATGGTGGTTTACCAAACTGATCCGAGCGTTCTTCCCTTTCAATGCTCGGGTCAGACCGAGCATATTTACATATTTAGATTTGGATGTTTTGGAGCTTTAGCAGACGAGCAAGAGGTCGTTAGGTCGTATTCACGTATATATTTATTTTACGCTGCATTGTTGTTGAAATTATCAGCATTTGTGAGGCCAGCTTGTTATAACTGTCCAGGCTGATGATTGTGATTTGTTGTTGTACTCTGATGGATGTATATATATGACAGTTTCTTTTTTGTAAAGTTCGTTGACATTATATTATATGTTATTCCGCTGCGATTGTGAGATTCTGCGTTGATTTAGTTTCTCCTTCTCTTCTTCTTCTTTTCTTTTCTTCTTTCTTTCTTATAACTATCCGTCTTTCCGTCCAATTTGAGTTGGGCATGTGTGGTTTATTGTCAGATTGAATTATGCGGATTTGGAGGTCGTTACAATTTTGAAGTTTTATAATATTCAAAAGTAAAAGTTTGTTATAATATTTGTTATTCCTTCATCATCATATCCTTAAAATTAAAGCTACATAATAGTTTGAACTAAGGGCAACTCCAGTGGTATAATTAAATACTGAATTTTCATCAAAACAATCCCCAGTCGATATATTCAAGGTGAATATTAAGCTGAATGTTCAGGATTCGATTCAGAATCTTGAACTGGGTTTGGGCGCCCATAAAATGAACGCCCAAGCCCCCCATTTTTTGGGGGGCCTCAGGCACCCATTTTATGGGAGCCTGGCGGCAGACTCCCATTAAATGGGCGTCTGGCATTGATGCCAGGCGCCCATTTAATGGGCGCATGACATCAGACGTCCATTAAATGGATGCCTGACCACTGAACATCTCAGCCCACTTCAGGGCTGAGTATTCTGACTGAATATTCAGCTCTGAATGGACTGGAGATGCCCTAGCACTTAGCGAAATAGTCCAACTTTAATCTCCCGCCTCAATTTTTGTTCCCTGCCCTCAATTTTATCCGCTGCTTACCGATTTTTCCCTAAACCTAAGAGTCTAAATTTCTACCATGCAATCCCAAAACAAAATCAATTTCCACCTTTCTCCACCGCAATACCTAGTCCATTCCGCTACCGTGGGAACTCAAATAACCTCCTTTCCGACCATCCTCCACCTCAGTCTCCAACCTCCTCTGCTCGGCGTCTTCAAGCTGCAACCCGTAGTTCCAACAAGAAGAAAACTTTACTCTCCCTCAAGCACAAGTATGAGCTCGAGCTCCAACAATGGCAGCAGCTCTCTGATTCGCTATCCCATCTCACCATCACCACTGCTTCTGCTAATACCGTCGATAGCGCAACATCCAATTATAACAAAACCGAAGTTAGGGCTTCTAAACATCCTAAGCTCGATGAGCTGATTCTTCAGGTTTGTATTTTACTATATTTTGTATTCAGATTTTATTAGGATTTGAACAAGTTTTGTTTGTAGGTGGAAACGCAAGAAGCAATTTTCAAGAAATTGAAGGAGCTTTATGACAATGTAGATGCGATTTGCGAAGTTAAGGAAGAAAAGGTTGTCAATGAGTTATTGGATTTAGAAGTTTGGGAAAGCTCTATATAGCTTGTAAGATCTTTAACAACTCCATTACAAGATGGATTGTGTGTGTATATAATGTGGATCAGAATAGGGTCTTAACATGTGTTCGATGAATTGCTTGCATGAGCAAGTTAATAGTATTATCAGCAATTAGGTGCCAATAGATAATTCCGTTGTGTTGTGTAAAATGATGTAGTTAACTACATTTTAACATTAACGGTATGAGCATATTTAGGCAATTTTTTCTTTCTTTAAATATAGGACCATAAAGTACGTATTTGTTAATTACATGCCATTTTTGGGGAATTGTTGTGATTGATGCCAAATACAGTTTAATAAATTACATAGACTGTCAGTTCTGGTTGTTGCCATTAATATTGTTGTAATAGATGTATGTTGCTTCTCCAAGTAGATGAACAACAAATTTTTTTGTGCCCTTTAGTACTAAAAGAAGCAAATGGAATTTTCCTAATATTTGATCCTTTTAGCACTAAAAGAATCAAACATATATAAGTTGCAGATTGAGACCTTTAAATAATTCATGGGTTGACTCTCTATATTGATTGATGATGTTTTTGGTAACATAATAAGCAATATTATACCTTTAGACATCAGTACTATATAACCATAACGCGATTATAGATATAAGCATGTATTAGATATGTAATTCACTATTGTTTAGAACCTCCTTAATTAGCAATCTTGTATTTACAACTATACTTATAGTTTGAAATCTATTCAGCCTTAAGTGGAAGTCCTGCAAATATAGAAAAATATGATAATGTGTTGGTTTCAGGTCTTAGTCATTCTACTGGACTTCTCTTTTTGGATATGATTATAGACAAAGCTTAAGAAATTGACAATCCCATACTTCGAGGAAAAGCCTGAATGACATTTAATGAAATAATACCTTAATCGAAATCGACATAGATGGATAGGTAAGAATAACTTAGTGCGGAGAACAACTCCACCATTACCTTTTACTCTGGAATCGATTCTCATCATTTTTGAACAAATGTTGAAAATCAATCATTACCATATTCATGCCATAACATATGAATAATCGATACTAATTTTTGTTTGAATAATTATGTGATACTTTTGATTTGTGATATATTATGCATAACCTTAATCTGTTATTGCAACTGTTGTTTTGTTCCTTTCTTCCCCCATTTGATATAGGATTGTAATGGAACCATGATTGCTGCTATATGTTGCTGTGAAAAACAGAATTACCATAAAAATAGTTTTATATTACAGAGCAAAATAATCAATTTTTGTGTTTTCAGTGGACATTTTATTGGTGAGTTCCTTTAATCGTAAAATATACTATGGTCTAAGTAATATTTTCTGTTTTACACCGGCTTACACTTATTTACACATCCAAGTACACTACATACATTAAACATAATTGGGGATATATCTCTCGAAATAACATTTAACTTGAACACATTTATAAACACATGCACGCACATAAATAGCCAAATATTACTTATATTTTTGTGGCACTATCTCATTGACTATGGGCATCAACCAACGTCGTAAGACACCAAACAAGCCATCGTAATCGATTGTCAAAAAGTCATGAAAAAGTCGTATTTTTATGGCACTACATCAACTGAGGTATATTCTTTGAGTATTTTTCATGGTCAATCTCTCAAAGGATACACAACTTCAAATTTACGCAGCCCTCGATATCACATTCACGTAGCAAAACTATGGTATAGCAGACCCGTCTTCGAGTACTTGAAGTGATAAATACAGATAAACCGTTATTGGATTGAAAATTCATGATTTGTATGAATAGATAGTTGCTGAAAGAGCTAATGATATGGTTCGAGCTGCTAAAGTTCAAGGGTCAAGGCATATACAGTTAGATGAATTCTAAATTCGTTATATTTCCATTGTATTGGTAGACACACACACATATTTCTTCTATACGTTTTGTATCATAAGAGACTAAGAATTCACAAATCTTTTTGGCATTTAAAAATATAAATCGTTTTTCTTATTTTTAGAAGATATAAATGAATATGTTTGTTTTTGGTGCAATATTTTAGTTTCAACAGATTTAATAGTGCAGTGTAATAGTTTTTGTTTTCTTATATGAGTGAACATTGTTGTAAAAGATCCTATTGCAATGGGTAAAACTAGTTGTAAAAGATGCTATTGCAATGGGTAAAAATGGTTGGAAAATGAACAAACTCTATTACAACTCTGCATGACACAATGGTTGCAGGCCCGTTGTTGAACACCTATTACAATGGAGATTGTGCATTATAAAAAGGTATTTTGTTATAGTGAATCAGTAAATCAACATTTTCCTAAATCCAAAATCAAGTGCATGGGCATGCACGTGCATGCCCTATCTCCTCGACCAACCATCGTTCCAAGGCCACCCACAAGTCCAACTTCTCGAACTCATCCTAATGCACCCCATCGCCTTGACTACGGCCCATGCTTCGATTTCCATCCATGTAGCCATGCAAAGAAATGCGCCAAGGCATCAAAGCTGCCTCGTTCAATCGCCAACTGCATTGCTCCGACCATTTCCAGAACATGCTACTACCGTCGTTCGAACTACGACTCCATGCCGCACATGTAGGATTGATTTCACCCTAGAGGGGGGAGTGAATAGGGTGATAGTATTAATTATAAAAATTATTTTAGAAGTTTATATAAAATAATTGCAACACAGATTTAGCAGAATTATAACAGCATATGTAATAGTAGAATATTAAAAGCAGATAATAAAACACACAGATTTACTCAGCTTCGGCAAAACCCTGCCTACGTGCTGCCCTCAAGGTTTCTACTAGAAATTAAGTTGTCAGACGCTTACACACGTAAACTTGCGATACCCGCTATTGACTAACCTTAACTCTACGCTTAAAACCCTGCCACAACTCAGCCATTGAGTTGTGAATTTTCAAACTACACCACCATAGTTCGTTCCCTAGTCATACGACTAGAAATTACAACTGTTTAAAAGAAAAATACAAACTAAAAGACAATTAAAAAACAAGACTAAGCCCTAATTAAATTTTAAAGCCCAAATGATAATATAACCGGCCCAATAAAAATTTATCACAGAGAAAAATATTGCCGGCCTCTTCTCTCTTTTATTTCGTTGCTCTACCTTGCTTTGTAGAAATGTCAGCCTCCTTCCATTATTTGCTCGTTCCTCTTTGCTAAAATTAGGGCTTTGTATTTTGAAGCGTCGATTCTAATCAATTGCTGGTCGTTCCTCAGTTGGCTTCAATGCTTCTTCAATTTAGTTTGCGTTCGCTTCTAATTAGTCGAGTTTGATTGTTGAAAGAATTGGTACGTTTGTTTCTTTTTGATTTATACAATACTCGACTTTGATTCGAGTTGCATGATTATTCTTTGTTGCTTGAGCTCGAATCATCTTTTGGCCGATGATGTTAATGGTTTATATAAGATCTTAATTCCTATAATCTCGTTTGTATAAATTGTTTGAACTCGTCTGATAATTTTGTTTGGCCATTTGATTATGCTTGATGATTGAGATGATTTCTGACTTCTTCAATTTCGCATATTTTCGTTGCTTGTTTACTTGATACTCACGGCTTGATTTCTTTCGTGGCCACCACGTTATTGTGATTATCTGGAAGTTTTGGTTCCGTGAATTTCTGATGACTTTGGCATAGTTTGATTTGAAATTACAGTTGTCTTTGACTTGGTTTGCAAACTTGATTTTGTGAAAATATTTTGAGTTTGACATTTAACTTGACTTGATCGATCACCTTGCCGTTCCATGACTTTGCTTTACCATGATTTTTGAACTCATCTTAAGTATATTTTGTAATTAGTTTATATGATGATATTTAATACACCTCTGTTAACCCAAGTGCTTGCTGCATTTCAGTTTTGTTTATCTTCATGGTTCACCACTGATATTTATCTGGTTGACATGTGCACCACTTGTGTACCATCTGGAGCTTGTTATCGAGTCATGTAGTTCATGTATGTATGCATATTGTCCTTGTTAGAACTGCGCATGTTTGTTTTTAGTTTTGTTGTATCCATTCTTCACTTTGATATTGCAGTCTGGTCTTGGTCGAGTCTGGTGCTTGAATTTTGTCTGCACTTCCACATGAGTTCATGTTGAAACTTGTTTCTGTTTAGTGCCTGGTCAACATGTGTACATCACTGACTTTTGCTTCACTTGAGTTTGTCTTCATGTACAGTCTGCTTGACTTGATTACTTGATGCAGTCTTGTTCTCCTCACTGTGTACATTTGTCTGTGCATGTCACTGTTGCATTGCTTTAAGTCATATTCTTTTTGTGGCTTCACTTTGGTATTGTTATTGTTGCATTGTACTTATGTAGCTTGGTTCTTTGGGTATATTGATGTTGTTTCCATTCATTTGTGTACTTGATTAACTTGTGGCCAGTTGCCATTTTAGTCGTTTTGACCATTTTATTGTACTTGTATTTTTGGACTGCACCTGTGTTGAATCCAGCTTAAAGCTCGGTTTGACCTTGTGCTCATGTCTTGACTTTATTTGTATTGCACTTGAGTTGAACCCGGCTTCTGATTTGGGTTTGACCTTGTGCTCACCTGTCCCTGCAATCTTGTCAAGTGTATATTGGTGCGCATGGCTTATTTGCATGTACAGTGATACACTGTGCATGTCACAAGTTGTTCGTGTTTGATGAATTCAAAATTAAATGACGACGATCAACCCAAATGACCGAGACAAATAATACTTTCAAAATACACATTTATTTTACACTGTACAAATATTTCTTTTTCAATTTTACTGCGTCAATGTGTATTTTGCAGATAACTCAGATGCTGGATTCAATCTGTAATAGAGTTGAAGATCAAATTCGAGTGAATGAGTGATATGTAGTGAGATGCAGATGTAAATGGAAAATTGTGATGTAATCAAATTGTATTGTAATGTGAAATGTTGTATATAGAGCGAGAGCACAAATTTGTACCATTCAAAATTGTAATAAATATTTGTTTGAATAAAATATCTGTTTGAATTTAAATTCTATGTTATTTATTTTATTCAGCAAATATTTATTTAATTCTGTGAAAATAAAATAGTACATTAACAAATACATTTAAATGAATATATATATATATATGTGTGTGTTTATTATCATTAAACAAAAATCATATACTAGCATATTCAACAACACACTCACCCCCAACCTTGGCCAGCTCAGTGTCGTGAATCACTGTCGACAAACTAATACGTGCATACCATAAATTCAAAGCCCGAGACCCTAATTCGACCTCTTCTAAGAAACTTCGACCACCAACGACCCCACACTGCTTCCAACATTGCCGCTCTGCCTCCAGCCATCCACATCGCCTGAATTTTGCTAATGAACGAAAAACATTCATCCAACCATCACAATACACCTTCAACCTCTAAAATCACTAGACTTGCCTTAAAACTCTCGATTCGCCAAGAAGAACATGACTGTACACTCCTTTCATCAATTTGTGTTCGTTGAAAAACTGACATTGTTCGACCATTTCCTATAATCAATAGATTTCTCACACAATACTTGACAAAACGATGAACTACTATTTTTTTTAAACTAGAGATTAATACGAACAAATTTACAGTTGATCGTTTTGGCCAACTTTAAACGGTTTGAGTGGTATTGATTTTTGAATAAGAAATGGGCGACGTTTCTTCCATTTACAGTAACTAGGAAGAGAAGAAAAATGTAATAGTGACTTGTATTTCCTATATCCCTCTGTATTCAACTTACAGCAAGCATATCTTTCCATTTCAAAGAAAATATCAACAAAAATATGATTTTTAAACAATTACATAAAATATGATTTTCATATAAAATCGAATTATTGACCAAATACACAACATTTATTATTTCATCAAAAATAGTAAACAAAGATTTGAATAGCGCACCCTCCACATGGTTTGAAATGCTTCAAGTTTTGATTTGTGAGTGAATTAATATTTTTTAAATGGTTATTTTTCAAGATTTATAAGAAGTAAAGAAGTATGAAATATATTATAACGACCCGGGATTTTGGATATTTGAAATTGGAATATTTAATTGATTTTAAATATTTAAAAGTTAATTTTTTAACTTGAATTTCAAATATTATTATTTATCGGGTGATTTAATTATTGAATTAAATAATTGAAAATTGGGTAAAATATGAAATCTTGGTTTTTGATCTTGTTAAAAATAGTATGAAGGCTTGTAAAATTTATATTGATAACACTGAAGATAATAGAGGTCTTAAAATTGAAATTGGAAGTGATTTGTTCAGTTTTGAAAATATGTCATTTAAATGGATAGGGGTTGGCGATTTTAAGCTACGTAAACGAGATAATTTGAATTTCATTAAAAATATATATATTTATATTTTGGGCTACCATCAGCTGAAATACTTTTCACATCGGACCTTTTTGCTTTCATCTCGTGGCCACTGTAGCAAGGCAAAAAATTTACGCAAGGTATCTCCCTCTTCTTTATGTTAACAGCTGAAGTTCATATATTTCAAATGAGGTAAAACGAAAATATATAAATGGAATGGTCGAACCTTTCAGAGCAAACTTCCATTCTCCTTCTAAACCAAATTCCAAAATCCTTCCCTCCCAGTTTCGATTCAAGGCGAACCGACCGAAACCGATTCATTTAAAAAAAGGGATTCGCCAACGTTAGGCGATGGGAGGCGGCGCGACTCATCGTGGTCAAGGGGTGCGGCGACTTCAATGGAATCACGAGTTTGGGGTTTGCTTGACTCCTCTCCACATCTCGCGCCTCCGCATACGAACCACCAGGATCGACTTTGTCAGGGGGTTCGAGTTTCGTTTTGGGATGGTGCGCGCATCGTTGGAGTTTGCTGCTGCGTTGGTGTACTGTGGCACGTTGAAGGAGGTCCCAATTTCAACTCCGACTACTGACGAACGAGCGAAGCCTGATGCCTGGGTTCACATTCTTATAATAAGGTATGAAACAATTTTTTTTAGTTAAATCTAGTGTATATATATGTAGGTTAGAAAAAGAAAAATAATAATAATTACAATAAGGTGAAAACAATTCTATTTTTAATTTAATATATATACACTCACAAGATTTTGGAAAAAGATAGGAATTTTAAATGTGTAGAGTTTATATAAAAATTAGATTTTAAATCTATTTTTTTTTAAGTATATATGTAGTTCAAAAAGAAATTAAAGATACATATGTGTTTAAAAGAAAATTTGTTTAGTTAAATTATTAGTTCAAAAATAAATAAATAAATGGTAATTGATTGTCCGATTATTTAAAATATTAATAAATCGTACAATGTTTGTACAAGGTCCAAAATCGTGAAAAAAATAGCCGGTTTGGGTCGGATTGCAAAACAAAAGTCAAAGGTAAGTTAATCCCACTCAAATTGGATTTACCGGTGGATTTAAATTGTTAAATTTAAATTATTGGTTGATTTCTTGAATTGATGATTTATTATCAGTCTAGATGTGATATTATATATAGTAGTATATATATATTGGAGTGATTGATATTACTGCATTATATAGCGGACGAGACCCTATGCGCATCGCATAATAGCAGACGACCCTATATACCGCAATATCCCCCTCGAAGGGATTGATATTTTCATATTATGCTAACATATGTGGATGTACGGAAACATGTTGGAGGGATCCAACTGGATTCCTCAAAAATGTTGAATTTATTTCATATTCAGTGATGTGATTTAATTGATAATCTGTGACAGATTATATTGATTATATCTGAAATTGAAATTATTGAATGCTATGTTTTGGGTCGAGTATATTTTGATATTTTGAGATGTCAAAAATATAAAGATCGGATTTTTGAAGGAAAATAAAAAAGAGAATTTTAAGTAAAATAATTATAGTGAATTAAGATAAATTAAAAGAATGAATTGGGAAAAGGATAAAAAAAATTGATTTTAAAATCCTATCAAATAAATTCCGAGTATGGAGAAAGAGATCTTTGAATAAATGGGAATAAATGAATTTTGAAAACTTAAGCGATATTGTTCAAGAATAAAAGGATTTATTTTTAAATTCAGATTTAAATGAGTTGAGAAAATAAAGGAATGATTTTGAAATAAAGTATGAAATCAGTATTTCAAATTTCCATAAGGTTTTAAATCGTAATAAAGGAGTAAATCTAGAGTTATCAGATTTTGGAATTGATTTGGATAAATCGAGTAATAAATTTTAAAGGGAATTTAATTCAGAGAATCAATTTGAAAATCGATTAAGTGTTTTGAAAATAGAGATTAAAAGGAGAATGAGACTATGGAATTTATAAACGAAGTTTATAAATAAAATGAAATAAATATCAACGGATATTTGAGATTTTAAATTCACGGTGGAATTTATAAAGGAATGAGAAAATAATTTAAAAATAAAAAAGCAGTTTTATTTTTGAAATTGTGGAAAAGAAAATTTACGGGATTGAGACGTAAATTAAATTGGAAATAAATCGAGAAGGATTTATAAATGATTAGATGGGCTGTATTGAAATGAAAAGTGTTTTTTCCTGAAAAGCCAAGTATAATTTCAAAGGAGATTTTTAATTATAAATTAGAAGTTTTAAAAGTGGTTTTAGAAGAATGTTTTTGAAAAATTATTATTTAGTTATTTTAAAATTTGTTAAAATAAATATTTATTTAAGTTAGTTATAGTAGTAATTATTTTTAAAGGTTAAAACTAGTATCTTGATGTAAAGAATAACTATTAAATATTTATACCTTATATAATAGTTTTATTTTAAAAGTAGTTTTGGCTAAAGTTTTACTAGGGAAATTATTATAGAATTTCATAACTATTATTTTGAATAAAGCGATTTAAGTAGTTTTATTTTAAATGTCTTAAGTGTGTATTTTTGGATAAAGTGATTTAATTTATTTAAAATCCAAATTTAATAGGACTTTGGTGCTTTCCAGTGGGAATAAAATAATTGGTTGAAGATTGTTTAATTTGATAGTTAAATAACCGACTATCAATATTGGTCAATGCGTTGATTGTTTCGAAGAGACCGGGATCAAATTTAATTATCCAAAAACCACTTAGATCCGGTTTGAACGTTTGCGAATGAAGACCGTGAAGATGATGAAGACGGTGGTTTGGTTTGTCCAGACCCAGGACAACTTCCATGGACGAATGCTATCAGACTATCGTCATTGGTGGACGATGAGCATTCTAAGTGAAATGTGTTCTAAAAAGGTAACGCTTAGCCTCAAGCCTTATCAACCGAGAATGGCTAAAACAGAGGAGGTGCAGCAAGACTAAGTTTGTAGCACCCAAGTAGGGTAAGGTCATTCCTGTCTAGAGTCCCTTTTGATCTCGGCTTAGTGGGCGGTTGTTGATCCCAACCACGGGGTGATCTTATTCGGACTATCTAGTAAGGGGTAGCTCCGGTCTTGTGTTACAGGGGATCGAGAGTGGTCCTCGGTACTCTGATCTAGGCTAGGTACTGTGATGGGCGGTACCCCAGTACCTCTGCAATTGTATGGAAACCATTCTCCAATACGTGCCTGTACGGTTTTGATTGTGCCCAACTATGCTGGAACATGAGATGCAATCATTTCAGCTATATTTTATTTTACTTTCAAAAGACCTTATTATAATACCAGACAAATTTGATACAAATTTTTTTGTTATTGTAAGGTAAAAACCTGTATGTTTATTTGTGGCTTGGTATTACGAGATACCTTTGATTTCAAAAGATTTTGAAAACTTTAATAATCTAATTGACTGCGTTTTCTCACGCTGGTTTTCCAGACTGACTCGGGTGTTATTTTATTATAATGCTCAAGTCAGACCGAGTATTACAGATATATGATAGGATGCTTTGGAGCTCAGGAGACGAGCTGGATGACGGAGACGTATATCACGTATCTAATGTATATTCCGCTGTGTAGTATCAGCTTTACAGTCAGTTTCTACGAGGACAATTTATTATAACTGTCCAGTATTGTGTTATTATTTGGTGTTGTACTGTGATGATGTAATGTATAAAATAGTAATAGTTCTTTTTGTATAATGATCAGTTGTTATCTATTATATATTGTTTCGCTGCAATTGTGAGATTCTGATGTTGTTTCTATTTCTTCTTTTACCCCTTTTTCTTCTTTTCCCATAATGGTTCGTATTTCCATCCAATTTGAGTTGAACCGATGGAGAATATTGTCGACTCAAAGGGGTACGGATCTGCGGGCCGTCACAGTGGTATCAGAGCTAAAGGTTAAAGAAGAATCTTGGCTCTAGTGGGGATTACTCATTAGAGATAGAGTCAGCAGTACTCTAGAATGAGTTTGGGTGTATTAATAGATATGAGCACGCATTTGTTAGTGAATATTAAATTGATTTATATTGTGTTGATTGGTTTGTTGAGTGGCTTATGGATTCTGGTCAATACGAGTAATTAACGTTATTGATAGAGATCCCTAAACACTTGAATAGTATAGTTCGACACGGTATTATCTTAAACGGGGTAAATGAAATAATTTACCCAAATTATTTTTCTATTTGGAAGAAATAATTTTTCATAAATTATTATAAGTATATATGGGTGCTTGGTTATTTGGAAATGATAATATTAAACTATTATCATTGTTGTATGGAAATTGAAATAAGGAAATAATGTATAACCAAAAAGTTATGGAAGTTAAATTCATATAACTGAATGGAATTTGTAACTGTGAATTATAAATGTGATATAATTGAAATGGTATAAAATTTCAGAGTAATCTTTGAATATAGGATTTGAAATTCGAAAATTAAATTCCCTTTGAGTTTGAAAACGATTTTCTGGCTTTGAAGGAATAATAGTGATATTATTCGAAAATATTTTTTAATTGGACATGAAATCTGGTGAGATTTGGAATTAGAAATATTTGAAATGTTTTTAAAGGGAGTAAAACCACTAAACTCACTTCGATCATTGGAAAATAATTCCGATGTCGATCGCGACATTATCAGTGTTCATTTTCGAGTTTTCAAGAAAGGAATTGCTACCTAAATGTTTTGAATTGGTGTTTGTTTGCAAAATTTGGTTTGAATATGGAATGCAAAGTAATAATTTGGGTTGGGTATATACGATTTCAAAAATGTTTTTGAATGTTTAAGCAATTGTTTAAACTCTGGAAGTTTAACTAAAAATGTTTATGTAATATAAATGGGATTGATAACTTATAAAATTTGAAATTTGTTTAGAATAAAATTTAACTTAAGAGGAGTTAAATTAAAGTAAGTCTGAAAACGAAATAAGTTAGAAAAGTAAGCCAATTAGATGAAGTAAATTAAAAAGAGTAGCGAATGGAATTTAAATAAGTGGAAAACTTATGGAAGTTAAAAATTTATATGGAAATGGAATTTAACCGAATTAAGTTAAACAAAAGTGAATTTTGAGAAAAATAAATCTACGTAAGTTAAATGGGATGGTCATTGAAATTAAATTTATTAAGTTGAAATAAATTCATGAATGAACAAATTAAATTCAGATTTTGGGTAAATGGAATTTAAATTGAATATTGGAATGATGAAAAAATTAAAATTGTGTCAAATAAATTGAAATGGAAAATTAGTCAAGTTGGACTAAACAAAAAAAAGGTTTGAAGATAAATTTGATTGAGATATAAATAAATGAGTTAATGGAACTAATTTAAGAGAATTGGTTAATTAAATGCGGTTTGAGAGGTGGTTGGTAAAATTCGATATTGGAAAATTTGGAAGATAAATTGAGTTCAAAGGGATTGAAAATTTAAGTTAAATGAAAATAGACGTGAAGGCTTAAGGGATGAAGTGAAAATAAATATAAGAAGTGTATAAAGTATTTATATAAACTTAATAAAATTGAGAGAAATTCTTAAGTAAAAAGTTGCATCAAGGAGATATACTAAACTAATATTTGAATGAAGGAGTGTGAAATGGTAAGGGTGGATAAGTGAATAGAAATCAAAAATAAATGTGAATAAAAAGGAAATTGATATAATTAATAATCAATTGAGATAAATATGTAGGATGTACGTATATTATTTTATTCTCTATCGATTTGATCTAGATTTGAGCATAGAATTTCGAGATAATTATATCGATTCAAGTTGGGATTTTTCATTCGATTTTCGACGGCGAACCCTAGATATAGATTTTTAATTGATCCTGAAAATTCTTTATCATAGTTTGTGGCTATGCAAGGAGAGTGATGGTTTTTGTTCAAAAAACCAGATCCGAGTCCGCACTAGAAAGTCGGGTGGACGATACTAGTTCTGAAGTGAAATTTGTGATCGACCGATCGGATTTGATATTGCATACAGATGATATATGTACATCGTACGACTTAAGTAAAGCAAATATTGAAAATTTTGTAAAGAAATGAATAAAACGGGTCTGAACTCAATGATTGGATATTATTGCTAAGTGAGGTGCAAGTATTTAAAAGCAAAGGATAAATTGATACTTTTGATTTCAGAAGACAAATTTGAATTGCCCGACATAAAAGGTATGTATTTAAATTGTCATATGAAATTTGATGATTTTCTGATCTAGCTACTTGGCTTTTTGTTTCCTTTTGAAAATTTGGGGTCGTAAAGGCATTTTATAGTTGTTCCGATCAAGCCGGGCAAAGGAGACGCTGGCGAAATTTTTGGAAATTTCGAGAGTTAGGAAAATTTTGATAATTTAAAATTTGGTTTTAAATTATAGTTCGTAGTGGGTGGGTAAATAGCATCAGTTGTGATCTATGGATGAGTTCGGAAAGTTAATAAGACTGATAGTGTGTCTTTAATAAAAAGATTGTTTTGGGAAGTGAAAATTGTTTGACTTTGGGAAAATAGTTGATGGGTTGCGTGCTATTCTTCTTAACTAGTAATTTCGAGGACGATATTCTTTTAAGGGGGGAGGAATGTAACGACCTGAGGTTTTAGATATTTGAAATTGGAATATTTAATTGATTTTAAATATTTAAAAGTTAATTTTTTTAACTTGAATTTCAAATATAACTATTTATTACGTAACTTAATTATCGAATTAAATAATTGGAAATTGTGTAAAATATGAAATCTTAGTTTTTGAGCTTGTTAAAAATAGTTTGAGGGCTTGTAAAATTTATATTGATGACACTGAAGATAATAGAAGTCTTAAAATTTAAATTGGAAGTAATTTGTTAAGTTTTGAAAATATGTCGTTTAAACGGATATTTAAAAATAGCCTTCCGGGGGCACAGTCTCGGAATTCGACAAAACCAGTTCTTTGGATCCATAATAGTGTATTATTATCGGATTTCAAATTTCGTAGTGTTTGGAGTATCATGTGATCGTACAGTATATAAACGCGCTAAAATTTATATCGAATTCAAATATAATAATTGGGTCCAAAAAGCTATCTTCTCCATTCGATCGAATTAGGCCTCGAAACCTTTTCCATTGCATTCGAAATAGGGGTATAACATTATAAATGCCTGGCGGCATGTCTTGATAGGGATTCGCGATTTTGAGCTACGTAAATCGAGACAATTTGAATTTAGTTAAAAATACATTTATTTATATTTTGGTCAACCATCAGCTGAAATACTTTTCACATCAGACCTTTTTGCTTTCATCTGATGGTTACTGTAGCAAGCCAAAAAATTTACGCAAGGTATCTCCCTCTTTTTATGTTAACAGCCGAAGTCCCTATATTTCAAACGAGATAAAACGAAAATATATAAATGGAATGGCCGAACCTTTTAGAGCAAACTTCCATTCCCCTTGTGACCTAAGTCCAAAATCCTTCCCTCCCATTTTCGATTCATGGCGAAACGACCGAAATCGATTCATTTAAAAAAAGGGATTCACGAACGTTATGCGATGGGAGGCGGTGCGACTCGTCATGGTCAAGGGGTGCGGCGACTTCAATGGAATCGTGAGTCTGGGGTTTGCTCGACTCCTCTCCACGTCTCGCGCCTTCGCATACGAACCACCGGGATCGACTTTATCTGGGGGTTGGAGTTTCATTTTGGGATGGTGCGCGCATCCTTGGAGTTTGCTGCTGCGTTGGTGTACGGTGGCACGTCGAAGGAGGTCGCAATTTCGATGCCGTCTGTTGATGAACGAGCGAAGCTGTGATGCCTGGGTTCACATTTTTACAGTAAGGTATGAAATAATTTATTTATTTTTAGTTAAAATAAATGTGTGTATATATGTAGGTTAGAAAAAGCAAAAAATAATAATTACAGTAAGATGGAAACAATTTTGTTTTTAGTTTAATATATATACACACGCAAGATTTTGAAAAAAGAGTAGGATGTGTAGAGTTTATATAAAAATTAGATTTTTAAATCTATGTAGATTTTAGTATATATGTAGTTCAAAAAGAAATTAAAGATACATATATGTTTAAAGAAAATTTGTTTAATCAAATTGTTGGTTCAAAAGCAAATAAATAAATGGTAATTGATTGTCCAATTATTTCAAATATTAATAAACCATACATTGTACAAGGTCCAAAATCGTGAAGAAAATACCCAGTTTGGGTCGGATTGCAAAAAAAAATCAAAGGCGAGTTAATCTCACTCAAATTGGATAAAATAGTGGATTTAAATTATTAAATTTAAATTATTGGTTGATTGCTTGAATTGATAATTTACTATCAGTCCGGTTGTGATATTATATATAGTAGTATATATATATATATTGGATTAACTGATATTCCCACATTATATAGCGGATGAGATCCTATGCGTCCCGCATAATAGCGGATGACCCTATACATCGCGATATCCCCCTTGAATTGGGATTGGTATTTTTATATTGTGCTAAAATATGTGAATGCATGGAAATAGGTTGGAGAGATCTAACTAGATTCCTCAAAAATGTTGAATTTATTTCATATTCAGTGATGTGATTTAATTGATAATCTGTGATATTTTATATTGATTATATCAGAATTTGAAATTATTGAATGCTATGTTTTGGGTTGAATATATTTTGAATTTTAAGATGTCAAAAATAGAAAGATCGGATTTTTGAAGGGAAATAAAAAAGAGAATTTTAAGTAAAATAATTATAGTGAATTTGGATAAATTAAAAGAATGAATTTGGAAAAGGATAAAAAAAGTTTGATTTTAAAATCCCGTCAAATAAATTTCGAGTATGGGGAAAGAGATTTTTGAATAACTGGGAATAAATTAATTTTGAAAACTTAAGAGATATTGTTTAAGAATAAAAGGATTTATTTTTAAATTCAGATTTAAATGAGTTGGTAAAATAAAGGGATGATTTTGAAATAAAGTATGAAATCGGTATTTCAAATTTAAATAAGGTTTTAAATCATAATAAAGGAGTAAATATAGAGTTAACAGATTTTGGAATTGATTTGGATAAATCGAGTGATAAATTTTAAAGGGAATTTAATTCAGAGAATCAATTTGAAAATCGATTAAGTGTTTTGAAAATAGAGATTAAAAGGAGAATGAATCTATGGAATTTATAAACAGGTTTATAAATAAAATGAAATAAATATCAGTGGATATTTGAGAATTTAAATTCACAGTGGGAATTTATAAAGGAATGAGAAAATCGTTTTAAAAATAAAAGTGTAATTTTATTTTTAAAAGCGTGGAAAAGAAAATTTACGGGATTAGGACGTAAATTAAAGTGGAAATAAATCGAGAAGGATTTATAAATGATTAGATGGGCTATATTAGAATGAAAAGTGTATTTTTCTGAAAAGCCAAGCATAATTTCAAAGCAGATTTTTAAGTATAAATTAGAAGTTTTAAAAGTGGTAAAAATTATTATCTAGTTGTTTTAAAATTTGATAAAATAAATATTTATTTAAGTTAATTATAGTAGTAATTATTTTTAATGGTTAAATTTAGTATCTTGATGTAAAGGATAACTATTAAATATTATACCTTATATAATAGTTTTATTTTAAATGTAGTTTTGGCTAAAGTTTTACTTAGGAAATTATTATAGAATTTCATAACTATTATTTTGAATAAAGCGATTTAAGTAGTTTTATTTTAAATGTCTTAAGTTTGTGTTTTTGGATAAAGTGATTTAATTTATTTAAAATCCAAATTTAATAAAATTTGGTGCTTTCCAGTGGGAATAAAATAATTGGTTGAAGATTGTTTAATTTGATAGTTAAATAACCGACTATCAATATTGGCCAATGCGTTGATCGTTTCGAAGAGACCGGGATCAGATTTAATTATCTAAAAACCACTTCGATCCGGTCTGAACGTTTGCGAATGAAGACCATGAAGACGGTGATTCGATTAGTCCAGACCCAGGACAACTTGTATGGACGAATGCTATCAGACTATCTTCATTGGAGGGCGATGAGCATTCTAAATGAAATGTGTTCTAAAATAGTAATGCTTAGCCTCAATCCTTATCAATCGGGAATGGCTAAAAAAGGGAAGATGCAGCAAGGCTAAGTGGGTAGCACCCAAGTAGGGTAAGGTCATCCCTGTCTAGAGTCCCTTTTGATCTTGGCTTAGCGAGCGGTTGCTGATCCCAACCTCGGGGCGATCTTATTATGACTATCCAGTAAGGGGTAGCTTCGGTCTTATGTTGCAAGAGATCGGGAGTGGTCCTCGGTACTCTGATCTAGGCCAGGTACTGTGACGGGCGGTACCCCAGTAGCCCTGCGATTATATAGAATCCATTTTCCAATAAGCGCCTGTATGGTTTTGATTGTGCCCAACTATGCTGGAACGTGAGATGCAAGCATTTCAACTATATTCTATTTTACTTTCAATAGACACTATTATAATACCAGACGAATTTGATAAAGATGTTTTGGTTATCGTAAGGTAAAAACCCGGCATGTTTATTTATGGCGTGATCTTACGAGATACCTTTGATTTCAAAGGATTTTAAAAACCTTAATAATCCATTTGAGTGTGCTTTCGCACGCTGGTTTTCCAGACTGACTCGTGTGTTATTTTATTATAATGCTCGGGTCAGACCGAGTATTGCAGATACAGGATAGGATGCTTTGGAGCACAGTAGACGAGCTGGATAGTGGAGCATATGTAGCGTATCTGATATATTCCGCTATGTAGTGTAGGCTATATAGTCAGTTTCTATATGGAAAAGTTATTATAACTGCCTAGTATTGTGTTATTGTTTGGTGTTGTACTCTGATGATGTAATGTATAAAGCAGTAATAGTTCTTTTTATATAAAGATCGGTTGTTATCTATTATATATTGTTCCGCTGCGATTGTGAGATTCTGATATTATTTCTATTTCTTCTTCTATCCCTTTTTCTTCTTTTCCCATAATGGTTCTTATTTCCATCCAATTTAAGTTGAAATGATGGAGAATATTTGTCGACTCAAAGGGGTACGGATCTACGAGCCGTCACATATATGATAAGAAGAGTGTAATATAAGACAAAATAAAAGCAAAAAAGGTTAAAGTCAAATTCATTTTTAGATCCAATTTTCAACCTTGCTATCATTTCCAAATCCATCAAAGTACCAAACACTTGAAAATATGATGGATCTACGAATGATTCATGCACCTTTGTTTATTTGTTTACTTAACGAATCTTTCAGATTTCAAATCTGTCATGTCATATTCAAATTTAAACATATTTTTATATTTATAAATTCTTATCATTAATATTTTATTTCATTCTTTATTTCAAAACAATTCTCTAAATATTTTAAATGGCATTTTAAAAGTATATAAAGGCAAACAACTTTCTATAACTTGTTGTTCGATAAAAAGCAAAAAATCCAAATAACGTGTTTCAGCATATTTTCAGTTTTCCATTGAACTGCCTATTTATATGAACAAAATTTAAAAAATAATTTTCCATCATTATTTATAAACTAATAAGGAATTATTTAATTGTTAAACAATAATTAAATATTTAAAATAAATTAAATTCACAAATCAAAGCGATAAATTTTCGGGTCATTACGATAACCGAGCTAAGGGAATATTGAGAATCTTATAACATAGTTGTATCATAATAGTTTGTGATATAGTTTATAGAAGATCTAAAACTCACTAGAATTCAAAAAACATACTTCAAAGGGTTCCACATGATAATGGAAGTTTATTAGCATTAGAGAGAGTTAATTGACAAAGTAGATATTTAAAATGAAATATCATACACGTTCACTGAAGCACCGGCCTAATTGGCATTAAGAAAACCGATTGAAAAATTTGGAATAAGATTCCATAACTGGCCCCAAGTGCATGTGGGAGATTGCTGGAGTTAGGGTATGCCCTACGGGCAAGTATGTAATTTGTTACATATGTCTAATCTGATAACCAATCTTTTTCGTAATAAAGATATTTGATTTCTATAGTACACTTTGTAATATTATGATATAATTGAATAAGTATTAATTTAAAGTATATTAAATAGAAAATCTTTAAATGATATGTTATGTGATGGTAGTTACAATGTGTTTTAATCATGAAAAATTTGTCATAATATAATAACATATTATTTTAAATATTTCTAGTCAGGAATGTTTTGAGATGAGTAATCGATAAATCCTTTAAGACTAAAGTGCATAATACATTCTAAATATTGGAAAGTGTATTACTCATGCCTACCGAGGGCATAAGGGTTACATATTGATAGTTATGGGATAACTATGTAATGAATTACTTGAAAGTTTTCTTTTGGTTAATATAACTAAGGTCAAACAGAGAATCTCAGAGTGGCGATATTACACAGTTCCATCGACTTGAAAATACTATTAACTTTAATATGGAGACTCAACTTTGATTATAGTTAATCATGGCATGAAGTCTATCTAATGATTATATTTGGGTCTAAGTTGAAGCTTTGTAACTGAAGCATTATTCAATAGATAATTCATCTCCTCAAAGGTTGGTATCATGGTCAACTGTAGTTAACTCAAAGTCAAAGTTTCTAGCCAGAGCAGTACAGTGAATAATAAATATTATTATTGAATCAAGAATTTTGTGTTTGGATTGATAAAGTTGAATGTGGATGATTTTGGAATTTTGGTCAAAACCAAATTCAATAAGTACTAACGTGATATTATGTTGATGAAGATAACTTGTGTAAATAGTTGTTACTACTGGGTATCGCTTGCAATAGCAAAATTGGATTTTACCAAAAAGACGTATAAGCAGTAAATTCGTCTAAAATATCACACCGCTACCTAAGATGACATGCGATTTTAATATTCTAATTTTTTGATATAAATTGTTAACAAAATTTACATTGAGTCGCACAACCATAATAATGAATAATTCGAAAGCAATACAATTTAATTAATTTATAATCATTGTAATTAATTAAATTAACCAATACTTATGAAATATTAATTATTAATTTTTATTTGGATTTTTTTAATACTATTAGTATTTAATAATGCGATATAAAGTTACATTTGCATGTATCTATATAGGATATCGATAGACATTTAAATTTGATTTACTATTAAGCGGGTTTGGAAATTTTAAAGGCCTATCTAGGCACATATCTTGGCTGGTCAAACATGATAAAGCGGAGGGGATTTGATTGAGATTTAATGAGGAGTTAAAGATGGAAGATTTTAAGAAAGAAATTGGAAAGGTTTCATTAGTTCCTTTAAACCAAAATTTCTTTCTTTCATTCATTCATTCTTCTGGAAAATTCATTTCTCTCACTCTCCTTTTGCTCTCCTCTCTTAGCCAAAAATCCATGGCTTTCAACCCATAAAAATTCCCAAATCAAAATGGGAACAAGTAAAATAAAATAAAATAAATATAAAAGTGATGCTTCAAACTGTTGCAATTTCTGAAGGTGATCCAACCGGATCTAGAAGTTTTCATTCTTTCAAGGTGTGAATTTTAGGCCACATTAAACGGCGATTCTCAATTTAATTTAATTATATGTTACATTAAGATAATCTAGATCCATATCTTGTACAACTCATTTTATTTTGTTTTATTTTTTGTTTAAATTTGCATATCTAATATAATGAATTTGTATATGCTTATGTTTTCCTATTTATTGTTTATAATTTTTTTCTATTTATGTTTACCAATAGAAAAATTAGGTTTAAAACTAATTTTAATTAGCTAAAATACTTAGTAGCATATAACTTATGCAAATATAAGTGAACTACGTATATTAATTACTTGCAATCATTCTATGGAATTGAATGTACGTTTCACTGAGTATGTCTTTCAAAATACAAAATGCATTTGGTTACCTATGATTATATATTTTATTTCAACTCAAAATTTAAGAGGAATTTTGTGTAAAACCGTAAATCTAATTTTGGATTCATCCTAAATTAAAGCTTGTTTTCAAATTGTTGATTTTATATTTCAAAACATATAAAGTCATAAATTCTACACACACACACACACACACACACACACACACACTGATATTGATATGAATATAATATATTGTTTATTATTACTTATATATATATGTGTGTATGTGTGTATTATTTCAATTCAAAATTTTAAAGGACTTTTGTCTAAAATCATAAGTTCATAGTTGAATCATTCTTATGTCAAAATTGGATTTCAAACATTAATTTTTAATTTCAAAACACATGGAACTTGTCGCAATTAATTTAACATATATAAAGGTTCAAGCGTTAAAATGCTGATTTGAAAAGGCATTGAATAAAGGATTAAAGAAAGGAGAAAAGCCCTCCACCTTTTCCTCATTAAATGCCTATTTAAATTTATTAATTGTTAGTTATAAATATTAATAAACTATTGCCTCTTAGTGACAAATATTTTATAAAATATTATGTATAAGTAAACTATGTATATACATATATTATTATTACCTTTACATGTTTAAAAAAAATTTGGACAACAAAGGCATATATAAAGGGACAAATGTGTCCGTTGCGATGTAAATCCTAGCACCTATAAACATGCACATTAACCATGTACACTATTTATATGTTACACGTGCACTATACATATATGAGCATATTTGATATGCTCATTTAAATATATTTAATTAAAACTAAATTTTAAATCTTTTCAAACAAATTAAGTAAAATAAGATTGTATTTAGAATAATATTGGGTTGGATCTAATGAATCTTTTAGACTCCATAGGTCCAATAGATCCAAAATATGATATATTTTTTTGAAATCTATTTATTTCACTCGCTTCTGACATGCCCAGTTCCTTTAGAAATGATGATTCATAAGGCAAGTTCGAGGATGGGAACTTGCGAGCAGTGCAATGATGTGTTCTACTATGGAGATGAGTGAGATGGAACAAGGAATGGGTTCGACTATGGAGATGCATGCAAAGCGATCATTGACACTCAGAGGTTTCTAAGTATGCTTGTATGGAAGTGGTGTGTGGGGGTGTCCATTTGGACACGAGAATATGATATATCGGATCATCGAAACAGATCCGTGTACCCTAGACCTTGGAGATAAAAGGGGTCTAGTTCTGAACCTTACTGTAAGGCATGGATTCGAGCATCGAGAAACTAAGAAACTCCATTAGTCTCTGGAAAAGGGCATGACTATACGAGTTATCATATATTCAACACACTCAAGTGATGTGAGGATTGTTTGATGGATGCTATGTTTGTTGTTTTGATTTATCACTCTATGGATGTCATATTACGTATGCATTATGGACTTGGATTCCTGAGCACCCGATGTTGTGCTCATGTCACCAATACTTGGATATCCGAGTTTATTTATCAATTGTATAAACTATATAACTATTTGTATAACTATTAAATATGTGCTCTAATCTATGATGGTTCATATAGTTATTTTCTATCTCCCCTAATTATATCTTTGATGACTGTTATATATTGTCCCTGCGTTCTAAGATATATAATGTTATGTGATTGTTTTAGTTACTTTACCACTTGAATATCATCCTACATCGGTCGGGTACCGTTACAGTGCACCATACCGGTATATTTGGTATAATGGGTGTAGGTCGGTCATCATAATTAAGAGTGCGCCCTAGGGGATATTGTGTAATTTGATTATATCACTTTGCTCTTATAGAGAATTTTTTTCAAAACAAAGTAAGCTTTTTATTATTATTTATTATATATATAGTTTTATTAGGATATAAACAATGTTATAAATACATTGAATATATACAAGTTGATGATCCCTAGGAGAAGTATTTAGTCGATTATAGCAACGGATTGTTTATAACCATAAGTACTTTATTGAATAAAATAAATACATGTCCTAAATGTTCATACTCAAGATATACCAAGAACATGATATCGATATGTCCATTGAGACTAGTATACGTAATGCTTTCTATATGATGACGGTGATTTACTTATGACTGGTGGCAGCGATGGGGGATACGTATGTGTAGTTGTTTGGAACAATTATAGAATGACTCACATGCCCTTAACTTTATCAATATATACAAACACAAGCTATAATATGCCATCGTATGCAAAGAGATAACATTAAAGGCACTTTTTATAATTAATAATTCCAAACAACACATCAACACCCTTAAATAACCCAACAAAAAGTTCAAATACCACACACTCAATAAATCTTGAAGTACAAATCAATAATAATAAATCTTGAATTATAAATCAATAATACATATGTATGTATCTTAGAAATATAGGTTATGAATTGGGAATGATGTTCTTCTCTATAAGAATTGCGAGGATGCAATTTTCCTAACGGAGGAAATCTGTAACAACCCTATTTTCTACGTCGTCGTAATAAATAATTTTAGTTAAAATAAAATGTTTGAGTTCGGCTTCTAGATAATTTTAAAAGGTAAACGAATATATGGTGTTTAAAATTAGACAAATGAAAACGGCTTAACTGTAAATAGTGGTTTATTCTTTCTTTTCTTTATTCTAGAAAGATCCATCTTTCTTTTTATATGCTTTGACTTGCTCTTTTCCCTTTGAACCTAAGCCCGACCCTTTTCCATCTAAACCATAAGGCCTAAGATCAAAAATTAACACATGGAAAAAATGTCCTGAAGCTTTCAATGAACGGGTAGAGGAGGCACATTCACTAGAGGCGTGCAAGAGGAGGATGCACATTTGGTGCGATGTGCAATGAATGATGTAGACATAGGCACGATCAAGCGCACATTTGGATTTGGGGGTAGGTACTTGATTGCGGGGCTATCGCCAAAATATGAGGCATTGTAAGGTAGGGCCTTAGGCGATTAGAGCTAGCATGGCACCAGGGAGAGGACGACTGCATCCTTGACTACTAGTTCAACGTGACGATTAGTTAAGGTCAAACAGAAAATATTGATATCACAGCATTATATAATTCTCTTGACTTGAGAATATCGTCAAGCTCTAACATGGAAATTCTACTTTGATTATGGTTAAATCATGGCATGGCATCCATCAGACGATTGTAGTTGGGTTGATTATGGTTAAACCATGGCTTGCCATCCATTGGACGACTATAGTTGGGTTGAGTGGAAGCATTTAAAGTGAAACATTATTCAAAGGAGAATTCATCTCCTTAGTTATATAGGGTTAGTATCATAATCAATTGAAGTTAATCCAAAGTCAATGTCTCTGACTAGAGTAATTTGGTTAATAATAATTGTATTATTGAACCAAGGACTTCGTGTTTGGACGATAAAGTTGAATATGGACGATATTTGAGTTTTGACCATTATCAAGTTCCATAAGTCCTAACATGATATAATTTTGATGAAGAGAATCGGTGTAAATAATTTTCACTGTAGGGTAATGCTTAATATAAGTAAAATTGGACTTTACTATAACTATGTAAACGATAAATTTGTTCATAATGTCACACCACAAGATAAGGTGATCTGTGAACGTTAATATTTTAATTGTCTAATATTAATCGTTGACTGAATTTAGACCTAGCAATCACACAACCGAAATGTTAATACTTTGACTACCACCTGATTTGATCAATTGTAATTATCATAAATTAATTAAAGTAACTAATATTTATGAAATATTACAATTTTATTTGATTTTTGTTGAAAATTGTGCAATATAAAACCTGTATACACATGTACGTATCGATATACAATATCAACATACATTTAAATTAAAGTTAAATGTATTTTATTTAATTGGGCTTGAAGTGATTGGGATGCCCATAAAGGTACCTTATATGGCTAGCCATAGGGGTGGAATAAGGAAGTGAATTTGATTATAAAAAAATTGGAACGGAAAGAGGAAATAGTGGATCTGGATCCACTTTTAGCTACTCTCTCCCCCCTATTTAAATGCCTTTAACCCCACTTTTATAGCCTAAAATTTCTACTCTCCCCTCTCCTATTTTAGGCCAGCCATTCCTCCAATCCTCCTCCACATTTTCAAGCAATTAAAACACAAAATTAAATAAAAAAGTACATCGTGTTTGGTGCTTTCAGTCCGGTAGTTCTCTCTTGAATTTTGGATACAAATTCAAGGAGTCGACTCATCCAATGTTTCAACATGTTACATCTAGCCATAGCATGGTAATAGTTATATTTACACTCGTATATATATATATATATATATATATATTTGTGTGTGTGTTTATCATGTCATTCTGGTGCTTTAAGTTGTATGTATATTATCATGAACCCATATTGTCTATGCTGTCAACAATGGATGAATATATATATATATATATATATATATGATGCTAAAATGGAATTTTGTGCCTATAAGTTACCGATGTAGAGATTACCTACAACGGATAGGCTTTTAAGATGGGGAGTCCAACTTGGTACCCTTTGCCTTTTGTGTTTGAAGGAAAATGAAACTCACCAGGATCTATTCTTTGCATGTGATTATAGTACATTGTTAAAATAGTTCTTTTGGTAGAAGCTTGGCCTCATAATTGTAGCTCCTACCAACTTCTCACAGGCTATTCATGAGATTCATCAAACTTTTACTTCCATAGATTTGAAGTAGATTTTTGGCTTTATCACTCTAGTAACCACTATTTGTCATCTTTGGACCGAAAGAAATAGATGGGTGTTCAAGTGAAAGAGATCATCATAGAAACAAAGAGTGGGGTCATTTTAGCTTTCAAAGATAAGGAACAATGACATTACAGCTGAGAGGAAAAGGGATTTTTGCATAGAAAGGGAATTAAGCTTATTGACACTGGATAACTGCACGCTGAAGAATTTTTGACCTAATTATTTGGTTTTATATTAAAGGTTGTATGCAAGTGTTCTACATTTTGAGGTGTATTTGTTTTAGTGGGATGTGCTTTGATTGTAAAATGTTGTGACATTGTCCTCTTTTTTCTTTCTACTTTGGAAAGATTTTTTAGCGAGCAAGTCCAACTGAGATCTTTATACATCACTAAATAAAGTTCTTTAAAAAAATGTATGTATGTGTTAAAAAAATTATGTGTATATGTTTGTGCATATTGTAGCTTGTGGAATAATGGATGTTAAGGCTAATCTAACACTAGAGGATGGGTGAAAAGTGTTTTTTAACTTATGTAAATCTTTTTTTAAATTCTTTCAGGATCGATATCAAATCACATATTAACAACATAGATTTATACAAATAATTCATTACAGATGCAATCACGGATAAATATAAAAGGAAAAAGGTAAAAAAGTAAGGGGTTAGAGAGGGGACACTAGATATTTTATATTAGTTCAGATTTCTCCTATATCCAGTACCGTACAATTTCTTTTAAATATTTCTTTTCAAGCACCTACTTTGTGCGGTAGAAAGCAAAAAACTTACAATCTCAATTTCAAGGCTACGAGACACACCATCCTATATTCCGAGTCTGAGGCAAACTCACTTGATTTGAATAGGCTACAAGGAGATTCACCAGATTTAAATAGGCCACTGAGCACACTCACTTGATTTGAATGGGATATAAGCGCACCCATAAAAAAATAAGTGAAGTTGATTTTTTTTCAAAGACAGATAGCTGTACTTTGGATACAATGGATCTCATAGCCTCTTAGGTAACACTTTCATCTTTGCAATGAGAGAGAGATGCTTGCGAAACAATAAGTAAGTAATAGTGAATCAATACAATGAATTCTGATTGATTCTATATGATTTTGAAACAAATATAGTAGATTTTTTCAAGAGAATTTTCAAGTGAGTAAGGAGTGGGAAGACGATAGGTAATTAATTGGTTAAAAACTTGTTTGCACTCCATTTTATATAGTAAATGAAAAGATGTATCCATTCATGAAGGGTTATGTCCAAAAGATACTTCCATTCAAAAATTAAATACAATCCAACGGTCTATATATCAACATATAAAAACAAATACGTCGATGTATCCTGGTAATTTTTGAAATAATTTTCTTTTAAATTATTTTGAGAAGCATATATTTTGTAAAATAATTTGAACGCAATTTTTAAAAATTTTGAACTCTTAAAAACTTTTATCAAATATTTTTAAAAATATATTTTGAAATTTAAATGATTTATTTTATTTTGAATATCAATGATTAGAAATTGGAGATAAGGATCAAAGATTGCTATCAAGGAATTTAAAAATACATTCTAATGACTTTAAACACTAAATTATAACCTTACGATCTTCATTCTTTGTTTTTAAACTCATGAGTCTTCATATTCTTATCTTGAGTCTTTATACTGTACAGTCTTCGATTCAGCACCTATGTGATATTCTACACTATATACTATATAACTTGGAAAAACATTAGTATTTCTATTTATATGGTTGTCATCAAAATCAATACCTAAAATATTAACAATCTCCCATTTTATTATGATGACAACCATTAGATATTCTAGTATATAAAATATGATATAACCCCCTCCCCCGAGTTACATATCCTCCCTAAATATATGCATGTGTATATTTCATATTTTCATCCCCCTTAGTCATTAACAAAAAATAAATGAAAAATAAGACTCCCCTAAATGATATACCTATAGATTTTAGAGTCAAAATCAATAATTAAGAATCAAGTACTATGCTGATTAACATGGATTTACATTTATAACCGTGATTGGACTGAAATGAAATAAAAAAGCATAAAATAGGGATGTTAAATGTGATATTATCAAGATGTAATATGTGAGAAATAAATAAATAAAATATTTTATTTTTAATATGCTATAATCATGACATATATTAAGATATACAATGATTAATTATTAAGTTATATACTAATTTCAAGGATAATAAATAGGAAAAAGAAAACTTTATTTATATATTTTATTTATAAGGCACATAATTAAATCTAATACTTAACTATTCTAACCTAATTATTATACAATCCATATAATCACATTAAATCAAACTCATAGTAATCAATCCAAACCAAAGAGTATTAATTATTTACCTGTCAATATTAAAAATAAATAAGTTTAATACACACTTACAAACTAAAACAAGCATAAATCTAGATATTCCTAGGGACTTCAACTCAATTTTCAAATCCAAAGATTGGATTTGCTTTGATGGCATCTCAATCTTCATTGTCATTGGTGTTCGAGCATTTTGGGTTGTTGGTTTAATCATCTTTAAAGAGGGAGAAATTCAACTAGCAAAGAGCATAAAATGCTTCTCTTGATATTTTATCATTTGCATTTGGCTTAGTTCCAAATGCCTTGGGTTCCTAAGAATATACGAGAGAATATCTTTGAATGATTGGAATGTCTCTTTAAAGTTTTCACAAAGTTTTTGGTGTGAGAAAGGCATTTCTATTGAGAAAAATGTTGAGAATGGAAGGGGATGGAAAATGAAATGATGAGTGAACTTTTCTGGAAGGGCTTAAATAAGAGTGAAAAGTTATTTGGAATATTTGAATTGATAGTAGTTATAATATTTTAATATTTTAAAATTTTGACAAACGGCTATAGTATGTCGACATATCCAAATATGCTTGTCGACATTTGTGTCTAAAATTGCTATTTTTAAGTTTTTGATATAGTTTTTGTTTCTACTTAATACCATTATATTTCACTGATTTTTAGAGATTACTAGAACAATATATAATAGCAATAACAATTTTTCATTGATTGGAATAAGATGATACATAGCATGAACGGAAATACAGGAAGATAACATGAATTAAATTAAGGAAACACAAAGAAATAAAAGATAGAAAAATACAAAAGATAACTGAGAAGATGAGCTTCCATCAAGTTTCTTCATAATATTTCCAAAATACTTATCCACTTTCTTGGAAAGACTAATGAATTTAGCTTCTTTTTTATTTTTGATAATCTTCTCTTGATTGTTTAGAATTTCATTGTTTAAGCCTTGAGATGGTCTCTCCAAATTTTTAAGAGATGTTTCTACTTCCTCTTTCTCTTCATATTCTGATTGAATTCCATAACTTTCTTCTTCCCCTTCCTCTTCTTCAATTTCCTATTGCTCTTCCCTTGCTAGCCTTTCTTCCTTTGGTGAAGAGTCTCATAAGGTTCGAAGTATGGAGGAATATGCATGGGAGGTATGTTGTATTTATTGAAAACTTTTTGAGGTAAAGTGGATTCCCCTCATAACTTGACATCAAAATATCCAAAAACTCTAGTGAGATACACACTATGATAAAGTGCATTCTCATGTCTAGAAATATTATTTTGAACAAAATCATCTAAGATGACTTGTGCCCAATTGATATCATAATTTCCATAAATCACAGAAAGATCCTTAATGTTTTTTGAGTTGGGATATTATAATTACCCGTTCACGGAGTGATGCTTTGTTGTAAAATGATCTCATAAGTCTCGATTTTGGTCTAAGATCTATGTGTTTGAAATCAAATTCCTCGTCGCTTAAAAAATATCATGAAAATTTTTACAATTTTTTTGTCAATTTTAAAGGTGGAGAGGTCAATTCCACTAAATTTGCAACCAAGTATTTGACCTAACATTTCACAATTTAAAATAATTATAGCTTCTTTCACACTACTCCAAACTTGTTGCTATTCTCCTATGAAAAAAAAATCATTTAAATTTGCAAAAAACATTTTTACTAAATCCGAATAACAAACGAAATCAATTTGAGAAGGGGCGATAGACGAAGAATATTATTTTGATAACAAAGGTCTTAAAGACCATAAGAAGAAAAATCACCAAATTTTGCAAATTTTTCGGGAAATAACTTTCCAAAGGTAGCACATTTAACACGAGCGTTAACGGTTTCTTTTTCATTGAAAAGAAAGCCTTTGATTCTTTTTGAGAGCCTTATGGTTTTTGATGGTTGCTTAAGGATGTCGTTTTTAAGTAGTTTAGGAGATAAGAGAGTGAAGATATATTCTGAATTTTGAATTAAAGTGAGTGAGTGAATGGATAGAAATAGGATGATTTAACAGAGAGTGAACAGCCATTTTAGTTTTAAATGGACACCATTTCAGTTTTTGAAATAAATTCAAAAGAGAGGAAAAATCAAAATTTGAATTTGAAAATGAATTCAAAATTAAGGCTGATATGTCAACATATAAATTTTGTGTATGTCGACATATGCGCCGAAAAATCCACAAATAAAACTAAGTTAAAATATTACTATATATATATTTATATATTTGTATGCATCCAATATTATTATTAATATATAATTTACTCTTAAATTCAATAATCCAAAAAATGAAATAAAAATTAAATGTAAAAAGTACCACCTTTTCTCCTTTCATTTGAGTTATTCTGATTAATCTACTATTATTGCCTTGATACACATGTTTGCATCCTCATTGTCAGGTTCATTATCACTTGAAGTAATATCTGAATCATCTAATGTTGTTGTGTAAGCCCTTTTTCTTTTTCTGGAAGAATTAGTAATTGGTGAGATTCTTGATTTATTCCGATGCAGGTAGTATCTTTGCATATGACCAAGTTCATCACAAATGTAACATCTAATCGCATTTCCATTTCCAAGAGTCTTATTTTCAAGTCTATGAAAGTTGTTTGTCTTTCTATACTGCAGGAATTTTCTGAAATTCTTAGTCATGAAGGCAATTTCCTCGTCAATATCATCGCTTGAATCATATTCGTCAATTATTGCATTGAAAGCAATGGGTTTCTTTTCTGTTGCCTTGTTTTCTCTGCTCTCCTGTAATTGTGCTTTATAGTACATTGAATTACATATTAGCTCTTTAATTTTTAGGGTGCTAATGTCATTTTCATCTTCTATTGCTAACATTTGATCCCACTCTTAAGAAAGTGAATTGAGGACTTTTCTAATGTGGTTCTCTTTAGAATTTTATTTCCCAAATGATGCTATAGAATGTACTATATCACGAGACCTACAATACACATCAGGAGTAAACTCACTCTGATTCATTTTAAATAATTGAAATTGATTAGTTAACATGAAAATTTTAGTCTGTTTAGCTTTACTAGTGCCTTTGTGTGTAACTCGAAATGTTCTTAAATATCATATGTAGAATTACAAATGGGGACTCTATTGAATTTATTTTTGTCTAATGAGCAAAATAAAATATTCATGACATTAGAATTATTAATTGCTTGTGCCTTTTGGTTAGGAGTCCATTGTGAAAAGTCGGTTTGGGGTTCAGTGTACTCATTATGTGTAATATTCTAAATATCTAGACCGTTAGATTGTAAATAAATCTTCATCTTACATGACCAATAAGTGTAATTACTGCCATTAAAAGTGGAGGTCTAGCAGTAGATTTTCCTTCTATAAAAGTGGTAACAAGTGTACTAAAAGTGTTGCTAGCCATTTATATTTTTCAAAAATCAGATTAAGAGTTTTTGGAAACTTAGTGCTCTAATACCAAATGTGGGTTGCAAAATAATAGATCTTAAGGCTAATTCAACACTAGAGGAGAGGGGGTGAATAGTATTTTCTTACTTATGTAATCTTTTTTAAAATTCATTTAAGATTAATAACAAATCATAGATTAACAAAAAAGATTTATACTAACAATCGATCACAAATGCAATCACAGATAAATATAAAAGCAAAAACATAGAAAGTAAAGAGTTAGAGAGGTGACACCAGGAATTTTATACTGGATTAGATTTCTCCAATATCTTATCCCATACAGTTTCTTGTAAATATTTCTTTTCAAGCGTCTACTTTGTACTATAGTAAGCAAACCAATATACAATCTCGATTTCTAGGTCACAAGACACACCCTCCCGTGTCCCGAGTCTAGGGTAACTCACTTGATTTGAATGGGCTGCAAGCACACCCAATAGATTTGAACATGCTACTAAGAACACCCACTTAATTTGAACTGGTTATAAGCATGCCCACACAAACAAGAAAAGAGTTAATGTTTTTCTAAATTTAAATATTTTTGTTTTGGATACAATGGATCCTATAGTCTCTTAGGTAGTACTTTAATCTTTGAAATGAGATAGAGATGCTTGGAAAATAGTAAGTAGCAGTGAATCAATACAATGAAACATGAATTGATATTATATGATTTTGAACAGAATAGACTATATTTTTCAAGAGAATTTTGAAGAGAGTTAAGAGTAGGAGGAAAATAAGTAATTAATTAGTTAAAAATTCGTTCATACTCCCCTTTACATAGTAAATGAACATATGCATTCACTCGTGCAGGATTATGTCTAAAAGATACTTGCGTTTAAGATTTTAAAAACAATCCAACGTCTATATGTCAACATATAAAAATAAGTATGTTGGTGTATCCTAGTAATTTTTGAAAATATTTTTCTTTTAAATTGTTTTGAAAGTCCTATACTTTGTAAAATAATTTGAATATAGTTTTTAAACATTTTAAACTCTTAAAGACTTTTGTAAAATATTTTCAAAAATATATTTTGAAATTTAAATAATTTATTTTTATTTAATATATCATTGATCATAATTGGAGATAAGGATTAGAGATTGCTATCAAGGACTTTAACAATATATTATAATAGCCCCACTAAATTATAACCTTGGGAACTTCATTTCTTTGTCTTTGAACTTATGAGTCTTCGTATCCTTATCCCGAGTCTTTATACTGTACAATCTTTAGTTCAGCACCTGTGTAATATTTTGCACTATATACTATATAACTTGGCAAAACATTAGTGTTTATATTCTATATAGTTGCTGTCATCAAAATCATAAACTGAGGTATTAACACATATATCATTCGGTTAGATATAAAAGAACGTAATAATTTATAAATTTTGAAACTAAATAATAATATGAAATATTTAGAACAATTTTGTTTTTAAATATGTCTGTAAGTATGTAATATATATATATATATATATATTAATTTATATACGTATTGGACTTTTCAAAAATAAATTACATATATTTAATTAAAATCTAAATGTATTTATATATAATTTATTTTAAGATATAAAATGCAACCTTTATATAAATTTTATATATATAGAAATTATTATATATATTTGTAGATTTAATAAAACTACGTTTATGTTTTGAAATATTTTTTGTAAAAAAAATTAATTTTTTATAAAGATTTGCATATTGAAATTTTTAAATAAACATACATTTTAAAAGCCATAAGGTTCAAAAAATATTTTGTTAAATATTATTATAGTCAAATGTATGTGTATATAAACACATACATAAATACGTATTTATTTATTTACATTATATATATATATTATCGCTTTATATTGAATTCCTAAATACTAATTTAATAATTATATAAGAATATATATATTAGAATTTTTTTGTAATATATAAATATATATATTAAAATAATATATTAATTTGAATTTGAAATTAGTAGATATTTTGTTATGCAGATCTAGATTTAAACTTTAAATTTAAGTTCAAGATTATTTATAATAATATTTACAAATATTTCTTTTATAATGTCATATATATATATATATATATTATATTGCATTAAAACTGCACACACAGACATATGTATGTATGTATGTATACGTATACGTATACGTATATGTATATGTATATGTATATGTATATGTATGTATGACAACGCGTGCGCGCACATATATATGCAGGGGTTAACGTGTCTGTTCCGTTGAGAATCCAACACTTATACACAGTCATGTTAAACCATTTACATTATATATGTTGCATGCAAACGTACACAGAGTTCTATATATGATATGCATGTTATATTATATAATACAAATATAACGTTAAAATTAAACCTATTTACAAATTACATAAAATATTGATTTTATTTTAGATTAATTTAGATCAGATCTAAATAATTTAGACTTCATGGGACCAATAGGATCCAAAATGGAATATTTTTTGAAATTTACCCATTTAACCCTTTACGTGATGGCTCAGATCTAACACATTCGGCACAGAATTCTCTCAATGAAGCTTAATCAAAGATTCATTTTCGGTCGATAAAGCCAACCGTAACACCTTGCATATGTGAAAGCTTGAACTAAAGTTAATCGTGGGAAATTTGGAAGATAGGTGGTAAAGACATGAGGCTAATTACAAGTGACGGAAAAATTGGTGAAAACCTGAGAGCTCTTGGTATTGGCTTCGTGTCAAACCTAAGTGTCTTCCTAAGACAACTTGAATTTTAACTTAACTATGTGGAATGAGTTGTTGGCATGTGCTTGGCCATAAATCTGTTGAATATACAAGTATATGATTTTTTTTGATGATAATAAACCTATATATATATATATTCATTTAAATGTATTTGTGAATGTACCATTTTATTTACACATAGTTAAATAAATATTTGCTAAATAAAATTAATAACTCCGAATTTAAATTCAAACATATATTTTATTCGAATAATTATTTTATTATAATTTTGAATAGTACAAATTTATGCTCTCACTATATATATACAATTTTTGATTACAATACAATTTTGATTACATCACAATTTTCCATATTCACCTCACCACGTTTCACTCATTCGCTCATATTTATCTTCAACTCCAGCCCAGATTGAATCTAGCATCTAAGTTATCTGTAAAATACACACTGACGCAGTAAAATAGAAAAATAAATATTTGTGTAGTGTAAAACAAAATGTGTATATTATTTGCCTCAATTATTTGGGTTTTTCGTCACCATATTCATTTTTGAATTCATCATACACGAACAACCTGTGGCATGCATAGTGTATCACTGTACATGCCACAAGGCCCTGCACACCGATATACACTTGATAAAACTGCAGGGACAGGTGAGCACAAGATCAAACCTAATCAAAAGCCGGGTTCAACTCAAGTGAAATACAAATAAAGTCATGATATTAGCACAAGGTCAAACCCGAGCTATAAGCTGGATTCAACACAGGTGCAAATCCAAACATACACAATGAACACAAGTGATTCAAAGCACATGATACAACAACTCAAACTCCAAGAGGAACCAGCACACATGCATACAGCAAGTACACCAGATTCCAGGATGCAGATGGGATACAAAACAAAATGAAAACAGAGGCAACAACAAAGTTATGCCTAGAGTACAAGACAAGTCTTAAACAAAAAGAAACTAGATTTAGAGTATAAAAAACATAAACAAGTCTGGCCAAAACGAACAATTCCAAGTTTCAGCTGCAACAAGACTCAAATGAACAAAGTGCAAACCCATTCCAACAAACAAGCTTCAAACTCGACCAGTCCAAAATCAATAATGAACCAGCATAAAAAGTAATGAAGCAACACCAATGATGAAAGCATATACAAGTGCATCGAAACACACAGCAAGACAACACATATATGTGCAGCAGACACAAATGCACTGGCTCGAACAATACAAACCCCAGGAGACTAGACCGTCCAACCAGACTCGAACCAGATTGTCTGAAGCATTTAGAAATGAGTCAATGCTGACATGACAACATGTATACATATACATGAAG